>OU862931.1:24855571-26115571 GCA_917880885.1 Limnephilus marmoratus | reverse complement strand
TATATCGACACATTCCATGGTGTTATACAATCAACACATTAAAAACGTTCGTTTGAAACAGGCAACATTTTTATTACATAACTCAAGAAAAAATGTTGCTAAATGCAATCTTTTCCAGCTAAATAACTAAATTATTATTTTTTTAAGGAAAAATAAACAATCCCCGGTTATGAAGAACCTGAAAACATATGATAACCTATCACCACAGTAACCGTCAAATGTTGCTTATGTCGTAATGGAGGACTTGCCAGCCGAGGAACCGAACACGCGACGTCTGGGTGGGTATCAAAAGCGGTACCAACTCAGCCACTGACCGTTTTATTAAATTATTATATTTGTAAATTTTTATGACTCCTGCAAATATATGTACCTGTAGAATATAATAATACATTTATTTGTCAATAGATCGTTGGCGTGTTATATATTTCTTCATCATATTTTGAGACTTAAAAAAAAATTAACAAAAAGTTCACTGTTCAGTGGCTGTACACTGTACATTCCATATTAGTTTAATTTGGGAGGCGGGTAAGCGCGCCCCGGGAACCATTTATTGGATAAAACCAACACCTCTGCCATAGGTCACCCCAAGTGATTCGCTACGCTTGGTGACTTAGCAGGGGTGCCCGGGTTCATGGAGTGAGGTTTTTCTAGGTCGATGAATGGCACGATTATATTTTTTTAAATTTATCTATGAAAAGTATATTTACGTTGAGTTTTTTATGCCTGTTTCACTAGGATATCCCTGTATCGATTGCAAGAGAATCTATCAAACGGTCCGCCCATTTCAGCACAGATTCGACGGTATCTTTCAGGTATTTTGGAGCTCCAGATCAAAACTGGCCGCCAAATTCAACCGTATCGCACTTGCGATTTGTAGAGGATTTGCGGTTGTGTTAACGTTTATTAAACCTTTGGGGTGTACGAGGGTTCAACTATCGGAGGGACAATAGTCGGGTCACCATATAAACCCTTGAAAATGTAATTTGAAGAACCTGCTTAAATTTTCCCGGTGATCGAAAAAATCAAATGGAAAAAAATTATTAGAAGAACTGAAAATCAAAATGCAAACATACTTTTTTCAATATTGTCTAAAATTGCGAACAGCACTGTCGAAAAAATATTTTAGTTCCTACAAATTTGAAATCGCCGCTACTAGAAGCAAAAATCACTAGAAATAAACCATCAAACAATAAAAGAAATATGTAACATTCATTTCGATGCCTTCGTTAAGTTCGTCAAAAACTTTCACCGTTTCTAAATAATTCATCTCCTTGGCGGAGGGCGCAGAAGTTCCGGGAGATTGGCGGTTAAATAAATAATAAAAGTCAAACCGAACCGTCCCGGCCCTCCCTGGTTCCCCAGTTCCCCACTTCCCCACTTCCCCACTTCCCCAGTTCCCCAGTTCCCCACGGGCCGAGACGTCCAACAAAGTATTAGTGGAACTTTTGATTGAATCAACCGACCCACTGTGGGGGTTGGCCGAACGATGGGAACGCTTCTGTAACTTTTGTGTTTTTGGAAAACGACTGTTTATTTGACGTGTGCTCAGAAACGTTTTTTAATGTTGTCTTACTTTTTCGGATTTCTATCTTTATTATTTACAAGTGGCGCAGACCATAGTACAGAAAAAATCACACCATCGTTATTGTAGGATTTTTGAAGCTGTAATCGGATCATTCCTTGCCTTGCCAATAAATCTGTTAAAACACCACTACGGATTTTAAAATTAAAACTATAAACATGTTTTGAAATGTTTGAAACCAAAGGTTTCTTCTTCGGGATAACAACATAAATAAAAATTACAAAAGACAAATAAGAACTATAGACAAAAATATTAAAGGGATTATATATAATAATATGCCCACAGTTCTTACTTGTCTCTATACTTGTTTGTTTTTTGTTATTTTTACTAATGTTATTATCCTGACGAAGAAACCTTCGGTTTCAATAAACACTGTATTTGGCGATGCTTCTTTAAACCTTATCGCAATTTACGTAAGGAGAGTTAATGTTATTGGCCCGATTTAGAATTTTACACGATGTGGTGCATCGCCTTAAAATGTTTTGTTTCATTTAATAATACGTAGCATGTTCAAAAAGTAGTGTACTGTGACCATAATGTGCGGTGGTTTTTAGTTTTTTGGGGGTTGGCAACATTGAGTAGTATAGGGGGGTCTTCTGACCAGAACGAGCATCGCAGGAATATTGTAGTACGTAAACTCACGATGTAGGGTCCAGTTGCGTGAAAGACATCGGCAAAAAATTGCGCCCGATTTCTGAGCTCTATTGTGACCGGAGGTGATAGTGAGTGACTACACGCATGGAAAAAAAAAACAGCCATCAAAGTGGCGTCACACCAATTCCCCATCTGTCAATAAATGGAAAACCACAACCTAGGACAAACAAATCATGGCAGAAGGTGGTCCTGAAGTGGGGGAAGCAGCTGGCGGGAGGATTCTTCGAGGGGGGCATAAAGAAACTTGTGCCACGGCTCAGAACATGCATTGAACAGGTTGGCGATTATTTAAAAAAAAATAGTCAACAAGCGTATCAACAATATCCTGTATTTTTTTTCTAATACACTTTAAAAAAAATACATAAATTCGGTACACTTACTTTCTGAATATGCCCTCGTATATCAAAACCACAAAATGATTCCATTCTTCAAAAAATATTTCAAAAAATAATATTTTGTAACATTTGTAGAAGCTCTGAAGCACAGTAGAAAATTCACAATAGAAAGCGACGGTACCGGGTACATTGCTTCATACTAACAGACTTGTATTTTTATACAAAAATGGCGAAAACCGCTAAAGGTCTGAAGTTACTGCGGAAAGTTCCAACTTTCTTCTCGTCTTCTGCCGTCGTGGGAAATTACAGAACTAAATATCATGTGTGCGTTCCTATAGAAAGTTATTGTGTTGTTTTCCGATAAATCTCTACTTCCAATCACCTCCATATTTATCAAGAGTTATTATTTAACTTTATTACGTAAATGATAATTTTAGTTTTAGTTTTACCGATTATAAATGCACGCTTTTAAAATAGATGGAAAAACAAAATGTGTAAAAGTTTTACTCAAAAACTTTTTGTTTTAAATTTTTTAAAATATTCGTATCTAAAAACTCCGCTGCCTATAACTACTTAACCCGAGCAATAAGCCAAAATATACTGTTTTTTTTCCATTTTGAAAACATTTTTGGATAGTTAAATGGATTTTAATATTAATAGAGACGACGCGACGGAGCTAAGCACAATAGTTCTTGGTATCAGGTAATTGACGGCTACACCAGAGCTAAACGCAGAAAACCATTGTGAAATAATAAACTTACCAGCTCGTAGTGGAGTGGAGCTGGCAACATGGTATCGCTTCTAAGTACACAAGCACACATTTCAGCATTAACAATAATTGCATATCTGCCCTGATGATGGACACTATAACGCTGTCCGAAACGTTGGCTAAAGGAGGAGGTAGCGCAACACGGCAAAACACCCCAAAAATAAATAAAAAATTTGGCCGTGAAAATCTAAAATCATATCTACACTCTAATTGTCTATCAAATCTGCTTCTAAACAAATAAATAAGAGAAGTGAATTTATTTAAAACAAAAGCAATGGGACACGCGGGTTCAACGGCTGAGGTTTGTTTGGGTCTTGGCGGTGGATGCACCTGCCCACCAGCTGCATGGCAGGCTGGATTAAGAGAGACTGATTGAGGGAGATCATTTGATTCTCTAGCAGGATTCCGCTGAGGTGTGACGTATGGATTTATACGTCCGTCACTTCTGAAGAAACTGACCCCTAGATTCCTACCCTCCCCTTATACCTTTTCCTTTCTAAAACTTAACTCCTGTTCCTCTTCTCAAAAGATCCATTTCACGGCATCTCCAAAGATGACGTACGCCCTGAGGGGATTATTTTCTGCTGATTAGGGCCTCCTATGTGGAGCTAATGTACGAGTAAATAAATGTTTTCGCCCTTGTTGCTTTGTTGACGTCTATGGTAATGGGAATTAAATAAATGCAATATTCAATTTTTATAAGAAAAACGCTCTTTTTATAACTTTTGAAGGTTATTCCCATCAATGTAATATATCATTGAAGAAGAAGATAATAATAATAATAATCTAAACGAAAATATGAAAGAGAGAAAGATACAGAAAAACAGAAAAAGATAATGGTCGCAACTGGGACTCGAACCCAGAACCTCTCGTCCATCCGGGACGTAGGTTTACCAATTTATCAATTCTTCTTCGACTGGTCAGTGGTTGAGTGGGCATAGCACTTGGGTCCCACCGAGCGTCGCGTGTTCGATTCCTCGGCTGGCTAAGTCCTCCATCACAACACAAGCAACAATTTCGGCTTCTGTGGTGGGAGTAGGAGGTTTTCAAACATTGTGAGGTTATTCGTAACCCGGGAATGTTTGTCTTTTGTTAACGCCTTTATTGTTGCATGTGGTTCTTTGGAGCTGCCTTTTTGGTGCCCTCTGCCCCAGTTGAATTCGCCTCGCCGGCCACCCACCCTCGCCGCAAGGGACACAAGTCCTAAGAACCGCACCGCTTTTACAGTTAAATAATCAAACCGCAAACGTAATTCTCAAACCGCAGCTATTCTGCGAGTACCATCGCCACGCTTCATCCATTCTCGCTTATGATTTCGCGATCAATTAATTGTTCATTCCCAATCGCCATTCCCTTCCAAAAATCTCTCCAAACTAACTTACCTACCTTTCCAGTAAACACTGAACGAAGAGGGAAGCAGTCTTGGTAAGTACGATTTAAAACATATAATAAAATAGATAAGAACCGCATACGCATACAGTCCACGCAGCATTTGATCCCTCGATCATTGAGAGGATCATTTTCTTTCTTTAAAAAAAAAAAAATTGACGGGAATAATCTTGAAAACTTTTAAAAATAGGGGTTTTCTTATAAAAATTGCATATATTCATTTAGACATTTATAAAAAGTCAATAGTTCTATATAAATAAAATCGGATATATTTATCCGTGACGCTATCCAGGTTACAAACCAATTCTTAGAATGATTGTTCCAATAAAAAGGGCAGTTGCATATGATATGGAAAATAAATTAGTTGAGGATAATATTGTTAATTTTAAATTTTGAAATTTGAGATTGGCTATTATGACGGTTTGACAGTAGAGCGCAATGGCGGAATAGGTAAACGCACGTCCCGGATAGACGAGAGTTTTTGGGTTCGAGTCCCAGTTGCGACCATTATCTTTTTCTGTTTTTCTGTGACTTGTTCTGTTTCATATTTTCGTTTACATTATTATTATTATCTTCTTCTTCAATTATATATTAAATGGAATATAACCAAAAGTGTCCGAATACAGTAAAATAAACCTGAATTTCAAAGGGCTCGACAGATAGAGCAATCGAAACGATTGCCAATCGCACAGTGAAACGATAATATCGCTGCGTCAATGGCCTTGTCTATGGAGTCTATGCGCTCAATCAATCAAACAATATTAAGAGACTTGCGTCTGTAGGTACGGTTGAAATTTAAGAATTCGGCTAAGAATGCAATTCTGACGCCGCGCCTTACGCAAAACCGTTTTCGTACATGGAGTTTGTATAAAAATGTGCTTATGTAGTATAACCGAATTAAAGCAATGCCAAAAGATGGCGCCACTTACGTTAACAACTAGCGTGATTAGCGTCGCCTGACAGGCGTGAGTACTAAGGATTTGTAATTTCGTGTATCTCTCCGGATATGGAAAGATTGACAATAATATCAATAATATTGTAACTGGCAGTTGTGCATAATAATTAATAATTTTTGACCATTACAGTACAGACTGTAGGCGATCCTATATTTCCGCCACCTAACAAAGTATGTAGGGGCATTGAAGGTCTAGATTCGTTTTATTAAATGTAGAGTCGTTTATTCAAAAAAATTAGATTCTTGCGAGAACTCCGAAGGGGCGACCATAAGTCGCCTATACCGGGGTGGGACAGTGGTGGGTACTTCAATGTGCATAATAATACAACATGGTTATATATTACATATGATGTCAATACCTGACGCGATTACTTTGTTCCGGTGACTACCTGTAACTGGATCCGAGGAACCGGCTATTTTTGGGACCAGTTTCTATCGGATTTATAAAATGGTCACCAACCCTCAAACTGGGCGTAGCCGAATCAAAAGCCGCCCGCAGGGCCTAGTAGATAAAATCTGGGGAGCGGAATTTAAACTGCTCGTCTCAATTATTAAACATCAAAATACATACCATCCTCCCCGTTAACGGGCAGTCTCAGTTGATAAATGCTTCAATTGCCTTAGTAAGCGATCGATTAGCCATTATCAATCGTATCGATGGCCTTCATTGACGGAACTATTCACAACTTATATTAATCGTATCGGGGTCTTTTGTTCATTTCCCGTGGTGGAACTACTTTTAAAAATACATTTATATTAGATACTGTAAACTGTAAACCAATTCATCTTGAATCGATTTTAATATCAAGCTCTCAAATAACTTCAATAATAAGTCTTTGACATTATTTTTGATTGAAAATTTCCAAAACAGAAGTCATATTCTATTATTTCGCGTCGCTTCCATCAGCCAGCTCGTTCCAGAAGATTGCGTGTTTGAGTCCCGAGAGAGGGCGAATCCCATCAACCCATAGTGTCCTTTGATGAAGAAAATCGTGAATGACAATTGACCGGACCAGATGTGAAAAGTCTCTAGAACAAAGGAAAGAATTCGGAGAGGAACGGACGGAGAAGGGAAAGGAAAAGGGTGTAGCAGAGCGCAGTGTGTGATTGTCTGCTTCCCGCAGTGGTCGGGAGATGTCACTGTTTGTGGTGTTAGAAAGCTAGAAGGAAGGTTGTTCAATGGAATACAAAAAAAAATCTTTTAATATTTACCCATAAAAATTTTGATTATGTTTTGTGTTATGGGCCTGTTTGAAGTATGAAAATACTTTTATTATTGTATTGTTTTATTGATTTATAATTTTCAATTAATCACTTAATTTTACATTTGTTCACTATTAATTTAAACACTGTTATAATAATCGTTATTACGACTGAACCGTACTGCTTCTGATTTGATACTGTCCTGAGAAGATGTTCTCGTCAATTTATATTAATTGTTGTGTAAGACTTTCTATAGACGTATTTATTTATTTATTTATTTATAATTTCTCACCATACATGTGTTCTTATTTTTTTTTTACAAAAATATTAACCTCACTAGGCTAGCAGCCTGTATTGAGGTTAAATTCATAAATTTGAGTGGTGCATTTACACACAAATCACTAAAATACAAAAAAATCACTAAAATACAAAACACTACATCCAAAACACTAAAATATTATATGTGGAAAGTAAGAAATAACAATATTATATTGGTGACCAGATGGGTGATTTGTAACAATATAGACCATAAAACAAATCCTTAATAAATTACTATACCCACCAAGAAACAAAGGTAGTTCAAAACAACTAGGGTGACACTCCGATTTTTACAAATGGGACTCAAATAAAATCTGGTTATTTAAAAAATATATATTTTTATATATATCTTTTTATTTAAAAAACAAATATTATTAAAAAAAATATCTTAATATTTTACGTATTGATTAAAAATTCAAATAGTAGTATTTTCAATAACAGATAAGAACTGAATACATTCAATTATTTACGTCTATTATTTAATTTAGATTAAGGAATGCAGACTGCAAATAACGTCTGTTGTTTATCATTACTTTGATAATTATTTGAATGTTGATATTGGCATGAATATTTATGTAAGATATTTACTGTACTATAATTATTTGATATCAATATAAATAAGGAAACTGCAATCAGTATCAATATTCTTCGTTAGTTTACTATGGGTAGATATGTAGGTCCACGACAAGGTACAAGGTCCATGACATTTGCATGTATTTACGTGGAGGAATACAGAAAATCGTCTATGTTGATACTAATTCCAGGATTCAATAGTTTGGATACTAATTCCACGCTCACGCTTTTGTAATTTTTGGAGCGATATTTTTTTAAGAAAAACAGTTTTTTTTTAGTAAATTTCTTTTGACTTTCAAACAGTCTCCAGTTTGACGGCCTCTATGGTTGAGTAGTTAAGATCGGCGTGCACAAGTAAATTATATAGTGTATATGTGCTTACCTTTAGTATCGCCCTGGTGAAGGACCAAATGGAATGAATTTAGTCGTATTTGGTAACCAGATCTAAATAGCAAGGTCTCTCTTCTCCATCTTAAGCCTCACAACCTACCACAATTGGAGACGACGTAGTCTCACTGGCTCCAGACGGTTGGGAGCAGTTGGCATTCTTGTGGGGTACTCACATAAAATAATAAAGTGGAAAATATCAACAATCAATGGGAGTTAACTAAACTAGTAAATTTTCCACGGTTATCAATATTGGTAAATTGGTTCTACGGGAAGTATCGAAACCTTGTGTTAGTGGGACTCATGTGAATGTATCCGGGCACGTAAAATTCTATTAGTTGTGGGTGTCTTTTTGTGAAAAAAACTTTTACTTACTTCACATACATAAGAAATACGTTAATATGGATAACGTTTCACAAGTCTCCAGTTACTAAAATACTAACTGATTTTTTTTTTAAATTTGTACAGAAGTTCAAATACCAAAGATATTTCAAATTGTCAAATACCAATAATTTATCCGTTGTTTATAAATAGTTAGGTTCTATTATTTACTATTATATTCTGAAAACCTTATTATTTATGTTTAGACTTTTATTTACCTTTAGCCCTGAGGAAAATAATTTACTTCATGGCTCACATCATGTTAGGGGATGCTGGGTGGAGGGTGTTTTTAAGGAAGGGAAGGATAGAAAGTTTTAGGAAGGAAAAAGGTATGAGACGTGGGTCGGAATCTGGTGCTCAGTATGTCCAGGAATAATGGACGTACGAATTCATCCCTCCATCTGCTATGCATGGCGATGGGTCGACAGAGTCCGGCTGGAAAGGTCAAAAGGCCTCCTTTAACCAGTCTCTCTCGATCCTAAGAGCAGCAGGTGTTCAGACGCGTCCCCAAACGTAGCGAACCACTTGATACCTATGGTAGAGGTGTTGGTCATCCAATAAATGGTCCCCGGGACGGCGGTACCCTCACCCGCCTCCCAAATGTAACACAATTACAAAATGTTTCCGACTTAATTGGACAGTTATAATTTGAACCTCCCTGTAAAGAGAGAGCTGCACTGGTCCGCTGGGTGTCAAAGAAAGGGTGAAGTCTCCTCTGGGCAGCAACCGACAACCCCTTGTAATAAAGGGGTGGAGGGTGCTGGGGGTGGGAAGGAGCCCGGACCAGGGGTGGGCAGACACACATCCTATGGACAACTTCACTTCTCTAGTTATCTTCTCGATTCGAAGCGACAGCCGAGATTACGACTGTCCGATTTATAGACAGAGTTACACCAAGTGATAAAGAAGTTTTTAAAGTGTGTAGTGTGTGCTTACCATGTGATTGAAGTGGGTTGTTTTCAATTATTTTTAAAACATTTCTTCAGCCTCACAACAAACCAAAATTGGGAATGCCATAGTATACTGGATTCGAAATAAAATGTTTTTATCAATTGTATAATTGTAAAAAGAGAGGTGTTCTTGTAAAAAATTCTATTCATTTAGACTTTTATAAAAGTTCAATATATGTTCCATATAAATAAAATCCGATATATTTATCCGAGACGCTATCTAGGTTACAAACCAGTTCTTAGAACGATTGTTTCCAATAAAAAGGTAGTTCCCTACTATGTGGAAAAATTAGTCAAAGATAATATTGTTAATTCTAAAAATTGAAAATATGAGATTGACAATTATGAGGGTTTGATGGATGGTGGTAATGGCTGAATTGATAAAAGCGCACGTCCCGGATAGACGAGAGGTTCTGAGTTCGAGTCCCAGTTGCGACCATTATCTTTTTCTATTTTTCTGTGTCTTGTTCTCTTTTATATTTTTGTTTAGATTATCAGTGTTATCTTCTTCTTGAAAAATAATATTATTGATTACAAAAATAAATAAAAATTAAAATGAGCGGAACCTATTTTCAAAACAGGACCCAAGAAGGTCATATAGATGAATAAAAAAAATTGCACGTTTTTTTCGGATTAAATGTTATTATTGAACATTTATTATTTATAAAAAAGAGTGTCTGTGTCGGACGGGCTGGCGCAGATAATTTGACGTTTATACAAATCTACTGTTTTACTTCGAGATTGGTGAACACACCTGACTTGCAAAACACGAGAAAGGTCACCGTCTACATGTTATTTCAAAAAACCGCCTACATTCTCTTTTTCCACGATATTAATACTTTTGACGATATTTTGCACAATAGATGTACAAAATGGGAGTAACATATTTTTTTGTATTAGCTCAGTGGTTAGAGCATAGGCCCAGCAAGGCCTGGGTTCATTTTCTAGGAGCGACTGAATTCTTCTGATTTTTCGGTTTCAAATTTTTGATTGAGAGTCGTTTATTTTTTTTTTTACATTAGCTCCACTTAGGAGGCCCTTAGGAAAATAATTCACCTCAGGGCCTGTGTCATCTTTGGGGATGCTGTGTGGAGGGTCTTTTTAGGAAAGGAAGTTCTGGGCAGTGGCGGCTCGTGACTGTTGGGTGTGCTAGGGTGCTAATATTAAAAAAAATGGCATCATGGATGTTGTCATATGCGAAAAGATTTTTTTTTTCAAAAATTGGTGTTTTGTATGAAGATTTTTCAGGAAATCCGTGCGCGGCCAAACTGAAACTTCCTGAAATTTTTCATACAAGAAACTGATTTTCAAAAAAAAAATTTTTCTTTCGGCTACAACAACATCAATATTGCCATTTTTTAAATATCAGCACTCTAGCACACCCAAAAGTCATGAACAGCCACTGGGCCTTCTGGGAAGGAAAAGGGTATTAGGGGTGGGTAAGAATCTGGGGTTCAGTGTGTCCAGGAACGACGGACGTATGAATCCATCCCTCCCACTGTAGTGCAAGACGATGTTCCGAGAGAGTACGGCTGGAGAAGTCAAAGGGACACCCTCAACCACTCTCTACCGATCCGGTCTGCCATGCAGCTGGTGGGCAGACGCATCCGCCGCCAAGACCCAGACAAATCTCACCCCATAAACCCTTGGGGTGATCTATGACAGAGGTTTTGGCTATCCAATAAATGGTTCCCGCTTATATTGTCTTCAATGATTAAAGACAAAAATCGATCTACATCTTTTCGAAAAACTCTTGTGTGAAGTCCTGGCGAGCCGGGGACTTAATAATCAATAACGGAGTGACGTTGGGAGTTAATTTTTGTTTACCTAAAAATTACAGGTGGAAAAAAAAACGGTTCAAATATTAATTTATAACGCCAGAGCCATCGTTCAATCAATAGTTCTCGACGTTAAAGCAAAAAAACTTTTGACAATCTTTCCAAATCTTCCGGCGAAAAGTCTTAAAGTGGTGCCCACGTCTCGACTAACGGCAGTGTTCTTTTAATATGAACCGAAGTGTCAACCCGGAAACTATGACAGTTGGAATCCAGTGTGAAAGCTGCCAGGAAAACTGTCCAAGGGGAAATATTTCGTGGAGACTTTTAGAAAGTTTAAAAGATATTTGAAATATGGTTGCTATTTAAGAATGCCTTCACAGTTCGAGCTTTTACAGTAGATTATTATTATATGTTAGTAAAGCGAGTTTTCAAATGTTCATCTTAAAATTTTACGAAAATACTAATATTGTAGAGCATCTTGGAAAATTTGTAGTCTTGATCGTAGAACATAACGGCTTGCAAATTTTAATGAGTTAAAAGGATTTCTTATTTGACCTCCAAAATAAAAATTTCGAACCACTCTATTTACTTATTGCTTTACCTATTTACAATTTAACTTCACACCATAAAGTAGATCAATGGAGGATTATCTATATTACCAAAGACAATCCCACATATTCAATCACATGAGTACAACTAAATTTTAAAGTTAAATTTAACATCAAAGTGGTAAAAATCTCCAATCATCTAGTTAAAGCACCCTTAAAAAAAATTAACTTAATGGCGCCGAGATTTTTTTTTACATTAACTCCACACAGGAGGCCCTGAGGAAAATAATTTCCCTCAGGGCCTATGTCATCTTATGCTGTGTGGAGGGTCTTTTTGAGGAAAGGAAGGAGTGAACATGGGTCTTGAAGAGACCCATGTTGTAGGAGGGAGGCCGGCACAGCCGAGCCGTTGAACTCAAGAACAAGTCATAGAAACGACCCGTTCTCATGTGACTAATGTCAACCGTGTTGGGCGCGTGTTTGGCGTGTTTCCCGACTATGCACCGGAGCCGAGGGGATTAATGACACTAGTTCCTCGGAGCATCTTCCATGACAAATAACAATTATAATTACAAAAATTTTTCAGGTTAAATTGACAAACATTTAGCAAACTGCAAATTTTTGACACTACGCTCAGAAATCTTGTTATCATAAACGTGGTTAGTGCAAATATTTTGGACATTATTCAAAAAATTTCATTGAACCCAAATGGTAGCTCTAATTTCTTATACTTATATATAATATAATATATAAACTCTAATTTCTCATACCTTTTTGCATTACTTTTTAGATAATAATATAGGATACATTTTAAGAAACGTTGCATAGATGGGTATTACTGCTTAAAAGAAACGCTGCTTTTAAAAAAAAATTAATTCCACTTTTAAACTATTTCGATTATCCTTTTGAGGAGATAACAAAATATCTTAAGATAAATATATACGTGAAATCCTATTTAGATACTATTTTGATTAATCTTTACGACGAATCGGCTTACAGTATGAACATCAAAAAATATGCTACGGATAAATTGAAGCTTTAACTACTTTATCTATGTATTGGAATTACAATAAAATTATTATTTACGTAACAAAAAATATAAGCGTAAACCACTAAAAAAAAATGTTTTCTCATGACTTAACTATGAAGTAATGTAAGTAACAATTTTTAAAAAATACCTCTTTACGGCTAAGACTATTTTTGACTTTATCTATGTTCTAACTTTTTTTCGTTCTTATAAAATTATGCACAAAATAAATAAAAACCACTTTTTCGCTTACTAGCTTCGTGCAAAAAGACGCTCGATTTAAAAATTTTGCAGGCATGAGATTCGACATATTTCTAGCGTTTATATTCCTCTTAAGTTGTTATTTAATTCTTTATAAAAATATAAGTAGATAAAATACTTCTCAATGTAGAAACATCCCGTGATTCTTTGAAGTACACTTTCAGAAAACTAGATAAAAATATACAGAACAAACTTTATTTAACTTTGTCCCCGTCTCGTGAGCAATTCTCCAGCGATGGTTCATTGTTTGACTTCGCTAACAACCCTTGTAGGGAGGAGTGGTCAAACAAAGAAATTAATTTAACATCCCCCGACGCCATTTTATTTCCGGCACCCTCAACTTAACAACTTCTGAACACTGTCAAGGCAAATATTTAATTATTCCGTCGTGAATCAATAAAACTGTCAATGTTTAATTGTGTTCTACGGGGAATTCCACAGGGATCCGAATATTGACCTGTTTTGCTCGATATTTGATTTTTAATGAAAATTGTTATTCGGGTAGATCCTTTATTTTCTGTTAGCATTTGACCAAGCTTGCCGATGATTCAGTTTTAAATTTTTGCTTGTTATAGGAACAGTTATAGGTTGTAAACAGTTATAGGTTGTAAACAGTTATAGGTTGTAAACAGTTATAGGTTGTAAAGAGTTATAGGTTGTAAACAGTTATAGGTTGTAAACAGTTATAGGTTGTAAACAGTTATAGGTTGTAAACAGTTATAGGTTGTAAACAGTTATAGGTTGTAAACAGTTATAGGTTGTAAACCTATTGAAAGAAACGTTGGAAATGAAAAACATTGCATCTCTCATAAGCGTATATTATCTTTAATCGATTTAATTTACAATCTGTGAGGCGGATATGGGTACCGCCACCCTGGGAACCATTTATTGGATAACGACCCCTGCCATAGGTCACTTCAAGTGGTCGCTACGCTTGATGACTTAGCAGGGTTGCCGGGGTTTATGGGGTGAGGTTTATCTAGGTCATTGCCTACCTACTGCATGGCTCCCGGGTTACGAATAACCCAACAATGTTTTAAAATCAGTGAGCGGAAAATATTGCTCATGTCGTGATGGAGGACTTAGCCAGCCGAGGAATCAAACACGCGACGCCCAGGTGGACCCAAACGCGATGCCCACTCAGCCACTGACAGCTAAAAAAAAACAGATAGGTTTTTTAATACAGGCCCGGCCTTCGTGGTCTAAGGTAAGCCTCGAAGATCGCGGTTCCAACCCGGCGTGCGCAAATAAATTTTACTTGGTTAATTTTGGGGTATTTCACAATTATTAATTAATTAAAAATGTATACAGTATATTTGCGGCACGTTCCAGAGTGGAAGATATTCTCAGTTTTGCTCTGGTGTAAGACTATCATTCAGAACTGAAACGACACTTGAAATGGCTTTGGCCGTGTGTGGTGCCCAGATCTGAATAGTCAGGTACTTCCCCACCTTCCTCTTCATATCCTTCCCCTCACCACTACCTTCAGCCTCACAACAGTCCCCAATTGGGGATGCCATAGCCTCACTGGCTTCAGACGGGTGCAGTTGGTAATTCTTTTACGGTATTCATATAAAAAAAAATCCCAATCCAAAATAAACGTTAACTTGTGTTGACTGTTTTTCCTTTTCTGGTCAAAATTGTTATGTATTTTCATGATTGAAGTTTTTTAGGAACTAGATAATCAAATTTATTGACCTGATCCGTACACTTTTTAACATGGTTTTAAAATAACATTCCAGTTTAGTTTTATAAAATATCTTTAGGTTAAAATATAATTTTAACTTAAAATAATGCCAGGTCAGTGGGTGCGCGTCATATTTACCACAATTTAATAAAATTTTAAATTTCTCTTTGGCCAGGATCTGTGCGAATGCGAAGACAAAGGAAGCGACGTCACACACTGTCGTAAATAAAGTAAATAAAATAAGAAAGACGGTTCCAGATGGCAGGAGATGCTAGTATCAGATCTGCAGTGGAAGATAGAGGTGGGCAGACAGCACAAAGGATGCGAAGGAAAGAAAGGATCCTATGTACTAGTTTATTTGTTCCAAGACGTGCAGCGAAATAAAATATACTGGATGGGTCGGGTAAAGAAATTGCCTTGATTCATTCCAGGATTTGATTGATTGCACCAAGTGGTTCTGCTACTTTTGCGGATGCATCTGCGGGAGAGGTATGGTTGAGGGAGACCTTTTGACTCTCCAACAGACCTCTCTTTGAACATTGCCTTGCACCACAGTGGGAGGGATAGATAAGTAGATACATCCGTCACACTTGCACGCAGTGACCTCCGGATTCTCATGACCCCCTCCTATCTTTTTCCTTTCCAGAACTTCAACCCCTTCCTTTAATGAAAAGAACTTCCACACAGCATCCCCGTAGATGACACAGACTCTGAATGGAATTATTTTCCTCAGGTGTGGAGCAAATGTAAAAAAAATCACTTATCTATCGATGCAACAATTCAATACAGCGAGAACCAATTATTCCCAAAATTGCGAATTCATTAACCAATATTTAGGCCATTATTTAGGCCTAAATAGTGTTTCAAAAATAAAGGTATCTCTTATTAGTTTATCACTATTACTGAAAATATTAAAAAACTACTGAACAAAATAAATAGTAATGCTTTTTCTAGGGAGAATACTTCGATCAACGGAATTCAAAATGGCGGCAGTTGATCAGCTGATTGCCGGTCCTATAGTAATTTTTCAGGAGTGATGAAGTCACACGATTCACCATCGGTGGTTTTCCGGGGGTCTTAAGAAATTAAAACTTTGACAAATATTTTAACTATTAAAACTAACTCTAAAAATAAAAATAAAAATGCAGTTATTTAAGTTAGAAGGTCATTATTCATTAAAAAAAATTAAAAAAATTGGACTGGAGTTCTCTATTGCTTGGCATGTAAAATTTAAAGACATTACGAGTGAAAATATTTTGAACACACAATTTTTGAAGGGTGTTCATCATTAATATGAAGATGGAACTTGATATGTATTTGATGAATAGTGATTCTAATCTAAACATCAGATTAGCTTGGTATTGGAATTACCAAAAAGTCATATTTTTGAGCGGTAAAGCCAACCTTGTTTTTGTCGTATCCATGTCAAGATGGCATTAGCCGAATGAGTTTTGATGTTTGTGGACATAAGAGCATCTCGGTGATGATAAAACTGAACGGAACAGAAAAGAATGTAGATTTTACTTACTTTACAAAAAGAAATATACGTTGAAGAAGAACACTGACCTGAAATTTGATAAATAAAATAGACAAAGTCAACAGAATAAAGTTCTTAGTTCTTTGCAAACAATGTTTTTGAAGCAAACATCTCCAAAAGCACGGAAATACTGAGAAATTTACTCTTTCGCAACCATATTGTCTAACAAATGTACGAGTACCTAATACTCATAAAAAATTAGATAAAGTAGTTTTGATGGAATTTGAAATTAAAACACTTTTGTACTTTCTTCCACTAATTTATATTTCACCAGGACCGGTTTCATCCTATTACGGACATTTTCAGACTGGTAGTTGAAATTCTTATGCTACGGTATTTATACACTCTTAGGCAGGGGTACACAACATTGTCTCTATATAATGAATATTTCTATTTTGTTAATTTTAAGGTATTATAAATTATTTGTTAATTTAAGGTACATACAGTTAATTATAAAGTTTATTATTAAAATTATGAATGATGTTACATATTAAATAGATATTTTTACTTCAAATGAATATACATGAATTTATATAATTTAAAAGGTTTGTGATTACTGATATTTTATTTTGGTAATGTTGGGTTATTCCCTCCTTGTTGCTTAGGGCTTAATTGACAAATATTGATGCACTATGGTATTTATTATTATTAGGGTTCTCGGTGTATTTGGGTTATTACATTTTTAAATTACATACTTAAATTACCCCACTGCTCTCCGAAGTAAAATTATTCTAAGTGAATTATTTATTTATTTATTTATTTATTTCAACGCCATAAAATGGCTATTAGAATACAGTGATACATGATACACAGTGGTACACAGGAGGGTAATTACAACGATAAAAATGTACATTAGACAAAGTAATTACAACGATAAAAATGTACATTAGACAAAGTACATATGTATGATAACAACTAAAATTTAGTAATAGGATACAAAAATGTTTATGCAGAGTAAAAATATGTAATTAAAGGTGACTTAGAATAATTCTCAACATCAAGTATAATATACCTACTTTACTTTTATTTTTACATATTGTTGGATTCTAGGATTTGGTTAAAATGGAGTAACTTAGTATAATGATATTATTGTTACCTTCACTTGAAATTACTGCAGTTTGAAATGACTATGACACTAAAAGTACTGCTAATTAGTTCTGCTTTTCAGGGCTGTCAGTTAGAGAATCAATAATAAATCCTTGGTTTAAAAATACTTAATAATTTTGACAAAAAATTATACATTTAATGGGTATAATAATGGTGATTGAGCATTATGTTCCAACTGTTTATTCATGACGTATTTTCGATCTATTTTCTTAGTTAGGCGATTAATTTCTAGTGACTCTAACCTGTCTAATTTTTGTCCTTTGTTGCAAACATGAAGGATTTTGACATCTCTATCTTTATCAAAAGTATGTTGGTTTTCTAGTAAATGCAAGGCGACATTCGATAGATCCCCTTTTTGATTGACCCAACTAGCGAAATGTTCTTTTATACGGGTTGATACTGCTCTTCCCGTTTGTCCTACGTAATATGCAGGGCAGTTCGAGCAGTTCACCTGGTAGACTCCAGAGCTTTCCAGATTATCCCTTTTATCTTTATTGTTTATAAATATTTTACCCAAAGAATTTACGTTATAAAAGGCTGTCTTACATTTTTTCTCACTGTCTATTAATGTTGAAATTTTATTTGATATTTTGCCAAGGTACGGTATTTTATTCCATCGCTTTGTTTCGATCTCCTTGTCTGGTAATAGGATGAAACCGGTCCTGGTGAAATATAAATTAGTGGAAGAAAGTACAAAAGTGTTTTAATTTCAAATTCTAATACAATGGAATTCCACCACGAATTATCAGTGCAAAAACTAGTTTTGATGGTAACCGGATGGTGATGTAAAATTAAAAAAAAAATTGGTAAAATAGGTTACGTTAGGATAGGTTATGGGCTATTTAGAAAGTTTTTTCATAGCTCTTAATGACTTTCGAAAAGGTGTGAGTTGACTTGATTTTGATGCTAACCATGAACCCGAATTAATGGGTTATTTTATCGCGTCGAAAAAAATGTTAAATATTTATTTGGGAAATGCATAATGAAGTAATACACAATCGTGTTATTCATATAGACTTTTACAGAAATGGGAATAAGTATTCCATATAAATAGAATCGAATGTATTTATCCAAAACACTGTCTAGGTTATAACTAGTTCTACGAACACTTCTTTTCAATGTAAAACGTAGCTATAGGTCTCGCAAGTTAAGTTGACTTCATCACAGTACTCACACAGATGCAAAACTTTCATACAGCGTATTTCGTTTTGGGCTTTTAACAAAAAATCAATAAATAATTATTTCACAATTGAGAATTCGAATCCAAAGCGTGTTTAAATCGGTAACATAAAACTAATGTTGTTTTACAACATTTTTATAGAAATACTGAAGGTTTAGGAAGAAAAATAAGTTTATTAATTAAATGCGATAATCTTCAGGATTGAATTCAAAGGGGTATTCATAAATAACAAGGTTAAAAAATATTATGTTATTTAAAAAAGATTAATTTATTATAATATTCATACTTATATAATATTTTATAAAGTAAATAATCGACAAGCCGCCACATGCCGCTACACGTTTAATAGGCATAGATTTTGAAAACTAAACTAGTGTTAAACTTAATTACCAAAAGAAACATCGGTTTCGGTCGGGATAGATGGAAAAACATGCATTTAAATTAGGTTTTCATTCAAAGTTAAAAATTTCCCATATAAAACATCTCCATTGCCGCCATTTTTTTTACGGATTTGACGTTTGTAAAGTTTCGTTTAAAACTCATCAATCACTTGGTTTACCTAAACTAAGAACCTAACGTTGAAATGAAGTGTGATTTGAACTGGGCTTACAAATTTGGCAGCTTATGGGTTATTTATTTTTTATACCTAATTATGTGTTAGCAATCATCAGCAACACTAATTATTTAATTATGTACCAGTCATCATCAGCAACTACGTATATTATCTTATATATAACAGATTACTAACACAAAGGTACAAAAGATTAACTGTTGAATAGGTACCAGTCTGTGATACTCCAGTTTCCTTAGACGTCAAATCATACAAGTCATTTATGCTTAAAAGTTGACCACCGTTTTTTTCCATTATGAATAAGTAAAATAATTAAACATACGGAATAAAATTTCGCGATTTGGTCCATTCAGTGATTAGCCACGTTCCGTTTCGTAACAGGACTCCATGATATCGTAATAAATATTAAACTTGCACACTTTACAAACACTACTTATTATTTCAAATTTATAAATTTGTCATTATTTGTCACTTGCGAAATGTAGGTGCACGAATGTTTAAATCAAATTACGAACCGAATGAATAGGACATCCTGTAAGTACAGCCTCAAAAGGGTGTCGTTAAACTTGCCTCTCTTCTAACTAGTTACAATAAGTGGGCGTAAGCAAGACATAGAGCCTTATCGGATTTGTGGGCGTCGCTTGACGTTCACACAGATACACCAATACATCAATACTAAGCATTTTTATTGCTTCCAACTTAAAGTGTTTTACCTATACCAATAAAACGAAATAAAAATAGTCACTGGTAATATATTGTTAATTCTGAAATTTGAAATAGGTCTCAGTGTCAGTTGGGACCGTTATCTATTTATTTTTTTTTTTGAAGTGTTTTAATTTTCAATGTACATTTGCTACTTTAATTTTAAATTTGAAAAAAAAAATGGGATGTGCACTTTAGAATGACACAATTGTGACGCACAGTATGTAGGGATGACTACTAGAAATTTTAAAATGTTAAAGGGAACATGAAGTTTTTTTACGAAATAATAACAACTCCGAGTTTGCTAACCATCTAATAGCGATAGGCCATAGCTTCAAAAAAGAAAATACTGAGTTTAAACATTGCAATGGAAATTCATATTTTAATTTGTGCGCTTTAGAAACTTTAGAAATGAACAAAAAAATTAAATCTAAAATTAATTTAGTTAATAAAAAAAATAGCACCATGTAAATCACCTTTACTTATGATGTTTTCATGTTACATTGACTCCTCCCACCGTTCTCCCCCTCCCCCAAAATCCCCCCTCCCACTACCCCAACGTAATTAATTCTTGCACTTGTATAGAATTTTTAAGTTAGTTTTAAGTTTGCTCGTGAATATCAAAACCGTTCGCAGAAAATTTAAACACTTCAAAACAAAATGTCTAGAAATTATTACATAGTTAAAGCCCAAGAAATATTTATAAAAAAATATTTAAAAAAAAAAATAAAAAATTTCTGTGACTCTTCTTTTTCGTATTTTCGTTTAGATTATTAGAGTTATCTTTTTCTTCGATGAAATATATACCAGTGGGAAATAATACATTTCGGTCGCTACTGTAAAATGAATGTAAGAGCATTAATGACAGTTTTAGTTTTATCTCTGTGCGCAAAGTAATTAGCCAAATCCGAACGTTAATTGAGCCAACGCAGCCAGTTTTGTTATTATCGCATTAGTCAGAGCGCTAAGCTTAGTGTTCATAATGAATAGGGTGTTCCTCCCACCCCCGCCCCTAGCGTGTATGAGCAGGACCATTAGCCCGCTGCAATTAAGTATTATGCTGATCCGTGCAGTGTCCCACCCTTTTGGGATCCCTGCTGATAAAGAGCCAAGGTTCCTATATGATATAATAACCATAACCGTTACAAAAACTTTTTTACCTTATCCTTTCCTACAACTTTATTAACGTTTTGTTAGTATAGACCAGTGGTTCCCAATCTTTTTCTGACCAGGGACCACTTGTACGTTTATTTTTTCGACAGGGACCACCCCCCTCCCCCCAGGACGGACCAATTTTTTATGAAGTCAAAATTTGTGTTTGATGACACCACGTTATCCGCCCTATAACCACTGCTTATGGTCAGAGGCGTAGGCTAGCATGGGTGGCACCCGGGTCGGATTGCACAGCGGGAGGAGCGTAATGGGATAGGGTTGGACGGGTTCTAGCAGAATATTTACCACAATGGAGGGGGTGGAGTGGGATAGAGTGGGACGGGTTCTAGCAGAATATTTACCACAACGGAGGGGGCGGAATGGGATAGAGTGGGACGGGTTCTAGCAGAATATTTATCACAACGAAGGGGGCGGAATGGGATAGAGTAGAACGGGGTAGGATCGGGTGGGGCGAAACAGAATACCATAATGGCCAATGACCACAAGGTACAATAATGATAAACTGAATATTGGCCGGATTTTTTTTATTCAGACTTCAGACCGGCGGTTCATCGCGGACCATCTTCTAGACTCTCGCGGACCACTGGTTGGGAAACCCTGGTATAGACTATAGACATCTAAATTTAATAGACGATAACATACAGATGAGGGGAAAAATCAACTATGGCGGTACGAAGAGGGGGAAGATGACTGTGATTTGTTAAAAAATCATCTCGCATTATAATATCACCATTTAGTTCTTAAAAGTAAAATCTGCTTTTGAATGAATAGACCTTTTTACGTGGGAGCGCGAATTGCTCGCCACGTTATCAAATACGGCAAAATAAAGTTCGCATCTTTTCACATACGAATATTTTGTTGCCGTATTTAGTTAAGACACTTTTATAAATGTTTCATAATTTACTTACCCCTGTAACCAGCGTCGAGCACACTGGAGAACCGCCCACATTCGTTATGATCGACATATTTTAGGGTGTAATGTATAGCACAAGCTAGCATTTTTGCCGTGTTATTTCGTAAAATGTACTATGCGAGCTCGACGCTGGTCAGGACAAGAATGATGACGTCACATTTTTTAGATTCAGGCGAGGCTCTCGCAAGCCCCGCCGGTTCCAAGGAACCGGTATGGGGAGGGGGAAATAATACGCTTTTATCACTTAGGGCAGGTCTATAGTATATATTTAACAATAAGTACGGACAGAGAACGTTTGAATTTATCATACCGAAGATGTTTAATTTATTACCTTACACTATAAAGTAATGTAATTCTATGAATAAGGTTAAATATATGATGAAAAATTGGCTATCGGAAAAAAATATTTATATTGATATTGATATGTATGAAAAAATGTTGAAAAGTGTATGAAAAACTGTAGATATAAGATATAAATTTTAAATTTTAAAAATGTATATGAAACTAAAATAAAAGCACCTGTTGACAAGCCAATTCAATTGGCTTAGCAGGACTTGTTTGTTGATTATATTATGTTTTTATCTATTCTTTCAATAAATAAAAAAGTAAATAACAAAAAAAAAATCATATGTCTATGGTATAGACAGTTCAACTCTATCACTGTTATAAGTAAATTGGCATTGACTCACAAGAAGGAGTAAAGTCGATTTTATAGAATCTAAACTTATCGGGAATTGCAAGGGGATGGAAAAGAAGATTTACATCTTTATTTATTTAATTATTAACCATTTAATTTTGTTTTTACATTATCTCCACAAAGAAGGCCTTGAGGAAAAAAATCCCTTAGGGCCTATCTTATCTTCGAGGATGCTGTGTGAAGGGTATTTTAGGGAAATGAAGGAGAGAAAGTTTTGGGAACGAAAAACATATGTGCGGTCGGTAGGAACCTGGGGTCAATGTGTCCAGGAGTGACAAACGTATGAATCGAGGTCGAGGTATGGGTCGAGAGAGTCCGGTTGGCGAAGTAAAAATAAAATATATTTTAAATTAACAGTCTACTATTTTAATTTAATTTATTGTGAAACAAAATATATTTAAATAAATAATAATAATAATAATAATTCAAAAAACTGTTTCCGAAAAAATAAGAAAATACACAGATTTAGGAAATGAGATTAAAAGAATTTGGCATTCTCGGACTATAAAAATATTACCATTTGTTATTCGGCCACTGGCATAATACCTAGGAATCTGATTCAAAATTTAAGCATATTAGATTTGTCAAAGAATTTGTATATAAAAATGCAAAAATCAGTAATTTTAAATACATGTAGGATTACAAAAGATTTTTTTAATATTAATATTGAGGGATCAGTAGGATTTATAGGTTCAATTAAAAATGCCACAGAGCCGAACCCTCTGATATGAAAATATCTGGAGTCGGTAAATTATATTCCCATTTGGTCTCTAGTAGGTTGACATGTTGTTCTTGTATTGTTTTGTATTTATAATACTTATATAGTGCAATTGCATAGCGTGGGTTGACTAGATGATCATTTGGGGAAGTGTGTGAAAGGGTTTAGTTTTTCCTTCTTTTTTTCCTTTTTTTTTTTTTTTGGGGAAAATTTAACCCGGACATTTAAATCTGGTGCGTAAAAATAATACCTGGATAAAATCTGAAGCGTCATACAACGCCGTTTTGTGAAAAATCACCGCAAGGGCGTTGCCATACAAACACACAATATATTTCTGCAATGCCCTGCTTTGTTACTAACTATGGACTTGACAAAGTATTATGTATAACAATTTATTGCTAACAGATTTCTTTCCCCGCATAGACATCCTTACAAATTAGACGTCAATGATCCACCAGTTGGACAATTACTAATACAAAGTTACATAAAAATAAAAATGCTTAACGCTTTTTCACCGAGTAAAAACAAAAAAATGTTATTATTTACTTCACGATTTCAGATGAAACTGAAAAGCCACCAAAAAGTACAAAAAAACACCAAGTAGATACACCCAAGACTCACTCCGCTTCGATACTTTGCAAAGTTTTAGAATTTTTTCAGAGTTCCCGAAAGATAAATTATCTCCATGATCAAGTGTGACGGGCCGGAGGCTTCTCGAGTCACGGAGGCTGTTGTAGGTACTATATACCCATAAACCCATATTCCCGTATATCCCGGCAAAAGATTAAAACTTTGTGTCTTTCTACCGGCTCATGAATATTTTTACCGCAGCCAAAGTTCGGGCCCCGATAAGCTTATTGGGTTTGTACGGGATAAAGGTGAGCTTTTGATTTAGGTATTTGGAATACATTTTTAAAGTTATTTAAATTTGTTTAAAGTAGAGCTTCCAAAGCTTTTGAAAACCACGATTTAATTTTTGGGAGGACAACTTTGTGACCTAGCCCAATTGATTTGAATAAATACGGAGAGGGGAAAAAATAAATATTAGTTACCAACCTGTTTAAAGTTACATTTATCGATTGTGGTAGATTATAAATATAATAATAAGTATTTTTTTTTTTAAATTTAAAAAATATCAAGTTAGATCATCCACAGAAAAAATGTAACATACAAATTTTCATTATGTTTTTGTTTAATACGCCCTGTTTTGTTTTTCCTAGGTACAAAAAACATATTTTATTTTATTACCCACGCACAGGCTGCGCCTTAGTGGGTCCCATTACTCTATTGATTTTCATAATATGTATGTAAAAAATTGGGAAAAATAAAGCATAAAAAAAAGTATCAAACCGTATGTGATATGTACCTCTATAATAAAGCTGGACTTTTGTGTACGTACATATGTATTTTATAATATGTACAGCAAGAATTCATCACTCTTTGGTCGAACGGTTAAGAATCCAGACTTCGACTCCCGAGTATGAAAATAAGAATAATAAATGATTTTGGCTGTGTTTGGTGATCAGATCTGAATATTCAGGTAATCCCCCATCTTACTCTGGATGCCATAGGATGCCTATGGATGCCGGCTCACTCACATAAAAATAAATATTTGATAAATCGGTGACTTAGAATTAAATCAACTAACACCTACTTTGAAAAGTAATTAAAAGTAATGAAAAAGTATATTTAAAATTGGTTAAGTAAGCTACTTTAGGTTAGGTTATGTGCTATTTTTCAAATTTTTATTTTCATAGCTTTTAATGTCTTTTCAAATAGGTGTTGAGTTGAATTGAATTGAGTTGAATTGCATGGAACCGAGTAAATCGTTTATATCATGCGTCGCTCGGCTAAAAACACCCATGAAAGATGCACGCCAGAAACAATGCAGAAAACAAACAGATTCAGAAAACACCATTTAAAATCTCAATCAGTTTCTAATGCATTATCCCCAAGTACGACACTTCTCATCTTCCATTAAAATTGAAACACAAATTTCAATAACCCTCATAAGCGGAAATGATAGAACCAATTTGCAAAGTAGCCCCGACGAGGCTCTCGGCGATAAACGCGTTCGTTAAAAGTAAAATGTTTATTTCCAGTGCACTTTGGGGTGGGTAATCTCGGTTCATATTCCCCGGCGCCCAACTGGAAACCGACAAACACTTCTTCCGCCATCTACATCCCCTGGGAAGACGTAGGGATGAATTACACATATTGACAACCAGAAAACATCGATATTTAATTATATCATACCTAAGTGACTCCACACAAACAAATAGACAATCCGATCTATGTACTCACACAATATATAATATTACTACCCTCGATGAACATTACTTTTCAATTAAGGACACAACAAATCGAAGTTGTATATTATAATACTGGTCGTAATTAAAACACAAAATAAACCATTTGATTTCCAAACTCAAATGAAAAAAAAACTGAATCGAGTCAAAAGAAATATATTTCTTTAAAAAGAAAACAGGAAAATTAATAAAATGTGCATGTCAAAATTAGTCATGAATTGGTTTACAAGTGATAAGAAGAGAAAACGAGGTAGACCATTTAGACGGTGGCTTGACGACATCAAAGCCATAACAAAGTAAGGTCATTATAAAACAATTTAGACAACCCTAACATTTAGTGCGGGGGAAACAGATTTCGAACCCCACATAATCACTCTCTTTAGTGTCTCTGCAAAATGGTTTAACCGGTAATTAATCAATTTAGACACCTTAAAAAATTGATATTTAAAGTTGTGTAAATAAGTCGTCTGAATGTGGCTTAACCACAGTTTGAAAATGATATTGAAAGTCGAAACAGCTGTAACAAAAATACACACTTAAATACTTGCGGAACTTGATAATAACTTTTTTACGCACCAGAATTAAATGTCCGGGTTAAATTTTCCCCACAGGAAAAACTAAACCCTTTCACACACTTCTCAAATGATCATCTAGTGAATCCACGCTATGCAATTGCACTATATAAGTATTATAATTACAAAACAATACAAGAACAACATGTCAACCTACCAGAGACCAAATGGGAAAATAATTCACCGACTCCAGATATTTTCATAACAGAGGGTTCGGCTCTGTGGAATTCCTAATTGAACCTATAAACCCTACTGATCCCTCAATATAAATATTTAAACAATCTTTTGTAATCCTACACGTATTTAAAATGACTGATTTTTGCATTTTTATATATAAATTCTTTGACAAATCTAATATGCCTAAATTTTGAATGAGAGACCTAGGTATAATGCCAGTAGCCGAAATAACAAATGGTAATATTTTTATAGTCTGAGAATGCCAAATTCTTTTAATCTCATTTCCTAAATCTGTGTACTTTCTTATTTTTTCAGAAACAGTTTTTTGAATATTACAAGAATTTGGAATAGCTACATGTTATTTTTTTATTATTTTTTATTATTAAATTTAATTTTAATCGCATTTTAATTGCTTAGAAAAACAAAAATTAAAAATAAAACTGATGTTGAGCTGCACTATTTTGTCTCTATTCTATTTGGTCACGGTTCTGTTTGATAACTGTTCTGTTTTTCAGTGTTCTGTTTTGTAACTGTTCTGTTTTACAACATCGATGTTTCCATCACCAAAATCCACCCCTATTAAGAGTGCAGTTACTCTACCTAGGGGTAACTGCAGGTTGGTTGACTGCGGTAGTTGACGGTTGAAGGTCTCCATTTCCTTGAGTAAATTTAATCTACATCGGAAAGCTGGAGCCATATTCACAGCCACCCAGAACTAGCTGCCACCCGCCCGGCGCCCAGGGCAATCAAATCCCCACATTAATTGAATTTGGGTAAGCGATACTTGATGTCGATGTTTTTAATTGATTCAGTCATTCGCTAGTAATGTTTTACGAGTTATTTTACAATGGACTGTTGAAGTACGATGGACCATTGTGAAATTGCAATAGTTTTAAAAATATATATTCAAAAATATTATTTTTTACATTGTTAGAAGTGTTGTTTGCCAGGGTTGAGGAGCTGGTGGAGAATGTTTGACCTGTGCTCCGTCTTCTCATCAGACGAGTGTATACCAATACTTTACCATAAGGAATAGTCAGGCCTCTGGGGATCACGGCACTTCTAGGCCGCGATCCAGTGTTCAGTAATTATATATATATTTTTTATTTAAAGTTTTCTTTATTCATTGAAAAAATTTTTTTTTACAAAAGTTGGGGATTTTTTCGACCACCATGCTAGGCACATGCCCGTGTTGTGGTGGTCGATTTTTTATACAGTAAATTAACGTATGCAATATAAGGAATGCGTGAGAGTATTAAGAAAATATAAACATAAAATAATATAATAATAAAGAATATTATAGAATGCAAAATAGTATAAAAGAATTTAATTTAAAAGAGTGTATAAAATCAGAGTGAGTACTATATGGTAAGCAAATGAGGAAGGATTTTTTTGTTGAAAATCTACATTATTTAACACCAATTTTTGTACAATTAAATGTTGGGCTTTATTCTTCAAGTCCGGCGAATTACATTAAACAGCTGTACAGTAAGTATGTAGTATATAGTATAGTTGTTCATGTTTCAGTCCGGCGAATACTAAGTTATAATTATTGTTACCATTGTTATTGCTGGGAAGTACATATGGGACTTCGTCGGATTCGATACACAGTGGTGCCAAACAGTTTTAAGTAAATAGTTTAAAAGTATTTAAACTTTCAGCTATTATATTATAGTAATTACGTATAGTTCTTTACAGACAAAAAACTTTTTTGGTGGTATATATTCTATTATCAATTTTATTTATAAAAAGTAACAAAAACTTGAATACACAGTTTCGTCGTGGAGCTGGTGAAATAAATATTGGATGATGATTGATAACACTTTGCCCATTTTTGAGTGATTAATATTTATTTGAGATTAAATATTTTACACGATTTAGTGTTCATGTATGAAACGGGTAGAGAGGTACAAAACGCGAGTGGCCGGCGGGATCGAGTGCTGGAAACCTAAGAACATCACGTCGGGGTCACCAATCTTAGAAGTGTTGTTTGCCAGGGTTGAGGAGCTGGTGGAGAATGTTTAACCTGTGCTCTGTCTTCTCATCAGACGAGTGTCAGTGTATACCAATACTTTACCATAAGGAATAGTCAGACTCCTGGGGATCGCAGCACTTCTAGGCCGCGATCCAGTGTTCAGTAATTATATTGGATGATGATTGATAACACTTTGCTCATGTTTGAGTGATTAACATTTATTTGAGATTAAATATTTTACACGATTTAGTATTCACGTATGAAACGGGTAGAGAGGTACAAAACGCGAGTGGCCGGCGGGATCGAGCGCTGGAGACGGAATAATTTGCTCGGTCATCGCCGGAGCGATCCAGAGATGTTTTCTTTACGTGGTGGGGATGCCACACGCATAAATGAATAAAAGTGATGCCCATAACATCTACTCTGTTATTACATAATGTAACTTTTTTCGCCCTTTTTTCAATAGTTTTATTTAAGTGGAATAAACTGTTTATTGAAGAATTACAAGTTGTTTGCTCGTGATAGAAATGACTTATTGAGCTGGGAATAGTTGTGTTGACGTGGATAGTTGGTATTCCCGAATAAAAGAAAAGTGATGCAATATTTCAGGACTAACAGTTCGCGAGTTTTTACTGTTTCTTTCAAACTGAATTTTTTGCTCCATTTAAAGTTGGATAATTCCTGGATTTAATTATGGTATTTTTATTAAGTAGATATTGTCGAATAATTAAAGGATGTAAAAGGAAGGTAGCAAGTGGAGATGGGGTGGATGAAGGTTTTGAAACACCTACGGGCTACTGTATAATTATATTTGAGCTTTATTGAAATTATTTATTTATTGTTTTAAAATATATATGTTACAGTTAAAATCCGATTTTAGTTACAGCGCGTTTTCTCTGGTATAATGTAATTTTCACTAAATGCCTTTGTTATAACTAGAATTAACTGCTGGATATCAGTGAAAACTAGTTCCATCTAGGCAAAACGCGTTTTTTCGAAATGATTCAGTTAAAACTGTTTCAACCAATGTCAAAGTTCATCGTGCTTTATTCTGATTGGTTGAGGGACATCAGATTAGTTTAGGTTAGGTTAGGTCAGGTTAGGTTAGGTTAGGTTGGGTTAGGTTAGGTTAGATTAGGTTTTTAATTAACAATTTTTAAATTAAAATATTTAATAACCGTTAATTAAATCCATATCAGTATTTGTATTTTCAATCCCAATTTCAATTTTTACCGTTAGTGAAAACTAGAGAAAACGTGTTAAAATTAAAAACGAATTTTAACTGGAACATATACACACAAAAGTAGTTACGTAATATGCCCGAATATAATCTTCAAATATATACAGATTTTTATTTTATTTTTTTATTGTAAATTAACATCATAACTTTATATTTATTTACACTTCTTTTAGATTAGATAGATTTGGATTCGGATGAAACGGAAATGACGATTACTCCACCTGCGACGCATCATCTGCGCTCATTGACCGCTTTGATTATGATGCCACTTTTAAACGCTTTATTGGTTGAGATATGAAACGGAAATTACGCTGGTCTGCGCTCATTGGTCGCTTTGATTATGACCTCACTTTTCAAGTATTGGTTGAGATTGTTTCGCTTCTACCGCGTGTAAACTGCACTCGAACATTTTTATTTTATTTTACCATATTCAACAGTTTACAACAGGTTAATTATGCACGTGCAATATTAACCCAGTTGTAGAATTCCTTTAACAATGTATTTAACGAATTAAAAATAAATAAATATATTATCTATTATTTAGTTTAAAAAAAAATATATTTATATATTTTTTTCTTATTTACTTTTAATTATCTATTTTTTGTTTAATATATATAAAAAAAAATATGTTTCCTTTGCTAAACTGTGGTTAACCAGCGTTTATCCGCCTTTTTAACTCGAGCATTGCTCATAAAAAGGGTGTAATACGTATTATTTAATGTATTTTAATAGAAAAACTTTATTTCTTGTAAATAAACATGTAATTGATACCATTATATTATATTAAATAAAAAAAATAAAATAAATAATATTCACAACTTTCGACCGCCGTAATACGGACGTGTGTCTTGACTGCCTAGTGTGGTATTCGAAAAGCATTTTAAAAAACAAAGAACTACATACTCATACACATAAATGGCATGTATATATTTAAGCTTTTTAAATTTGCTTGGTTTTGAACCTAATATCATAAATTCCCCAAGTCAAAACAAAACATTACTCTATAGGAAAACGATGGACTGTTTATCCCAAAACATTATTCAAACTGCAAAACTGTAACCCAATCGCTTACCATGAGCAGAAAGCTCTTCGGAAGGCTCTATTCGAAGGCTGTATCTCCTTCCGGAAGAGGATAGGCCAAAGAGCCTGCGGGGGATAAGTAACCAATTTGCAAATTGGCTTTTTATGGGATTCGAGCGCTTCTCGGTACCGGGTTTCTATCACGTATATCCCTCAGGATCCTACCAGTCCCCGTTGAAGGAATGCTATTGAAAATAAGTGAAACGTTAATTTGCCACCAGGTTTTTCAGTTTCAGCGCCTTTAAATCGACGTTTATTGAATTATTAATTTACATTTTTATAAAGGAATAATTTATCGCGTAAAAATCTCAATTGTAATATTTAAACATTGAAGATAATATTAACATCAACTCTCAATCGAAAAATTTGAAATTGGGATATTTAAAAAAAACGTTCGCATTAAGGATTTAAACCACGAACTTTGCTCTACCTCTGAGCTAATTCGACCATATCAACTTGAACTTAGATGTCGATATGTCTTGAATTAGAATTAAAAATGACATATTTCTGGTTGTTTCTGGTTATCCCTCTTAATTATTTGTTACCAAGACTATGTAAACGTTGTATTGGTGAATGCAAATTATAATTGGAATGAGATGTATGTATATGAAATATTAATGTTTGTATAGTTGTTCGAGTAAGTACATTTATACAGGTGGATTTATTAAATGCAGGAGTTTACAACAATCGAATTAGAATTTCAACAATTTAAATTTTTTATTTTTCGTCTTGTTTCTAAAATTAGATTTTTTAATATTATAAAATATTCATTAATGACGGGCAATTTATTTACATTCCTCATGTTAAGTTTAAAACATAAATATGAATTTTGTAGAAAGGCGACTAGACTATGGAGTTATGTTCTATTAGGCTTCTAACAAGGGATATCTACAACAGTTTTCAATTTTTCATTATGTTTTCATACCATTATTTACAGTTTGTTGATTGCGGACCGTGAAGTCTCGTTTCTCATTCATTATTATGCCAACATCTCGCGTGTATATTAATCATTTATATCTTTAATTATATTAATAATTTTAAATTATACTAAGTACCTACACAAAAATAATGTTCATTTATAAACACGATAAATAAAGAAAAACAAAACAACGAAAATGAGAAAAGAATTTGATTAGTTTTTAGAAATAAGAAAATTATTTCTCAATTCTTCTAATAGTGCAAAATTATTTTGTGGTAACATTTTAAATTCAAATTAATAAATTACGTTGTATTAACCAATTAATTATTTATAAAAACCGACATGTTTCGTCAGCAAAGCTGACTTCCTCGGGGTAGAGGAAGTCAGCTTTGCTGACGAAACATGTCGGTTTTTATAAATAATTAAGTGGTTAATACAACGTAATTTATTAATTTGAAAATTATTTCTGATGAATCAATTAAACCACAGATTTCCGCTTCATATTTAAGAAATCTGTAGAAATATGGTTGAGTGTTTAAAAACCTGAAGAACAATGTTTCATAGTTTTATTCGCAATAAAAAATGTACTAAATCTTCGAGTCAAAAGCAAACTTTAATACAAACCTGAAATGGGTGATTCCATTATCGCGGGTGCAACATTTAGAAGCATATAAAGCTTCTTAATAATAAAACAAAAAACATTTTTAATGAAATTATTATTGGAAGAGCAAAATTTTAACATGTTTACTTTTTATTAGTTTATAACAATTTTTTTGAAATATTTAAATAGTCAGGAGGGAGGTTCAAAGTGCGATCGCGGATGCAACCAATTTGGCCCACCCTTTCCAGATCATAAGACAAAAACACAAAAGTCTGTTAATTGTGATACATTTATTATGTTATGCCTTGATATTTCGCAAGGCGTTAAACTAATCAACTAAAAAAAACAAATATATGAAAAACAAAAACGAGCAATGAATTACTAGCTTTTCAAACAATCGCGGGTGCAATATCAAATTATCGCGGGTGCAACTCGTCTAGTTTAAGTGTACGTAAACATCAATAAACCCTGACAAAGGAAAGAAATAAGAAATCCAACAATGCTTATTACTAATCATTACACTTCTTGGTCATTTATATTAATTATTTCTTTTCAGTTACGTCAAAATTCGCTGAAAATTCTATGAACATATTACATCCATCAATCCTTCTCAAAAACAAAAAATGTTTTTTTTTCTTATTTTGTAGAATTCCTTTTTATAATTTTGTAATTTGTAAGAGGTTCCAGATTGTTAACATCCCAATCACTTTCTGTTTCAGTGGTGGCTTTCGGAGATTTCAAAACCGATGTGCATTTGAGACGAGACAGTGAGGTTCGCGCCACGGAAATGCTATCGCCGTCTTCAGATTGAAAGAAATGTTTCGATTGAATGCCTGATTTATTTTTCAGCCCTTCTTATTATCTTCCAACGTGACCATCTTTTTTTAACTGCTTTTTTTAATATAAAGGAGATGTTTCAGAGACTGCGTGCCAAATCATAGAATTTCTATAAAAAAAGCTGAATATAATATAAACACACCTATTAAATATAAATCACTAGTAATACACAACATATATTATTATTGAAGGCAAAAAAAAAAACAATAAAATATATGATAAATCACACAATAAGGGTAGATGTCAAAGAGTTGCACCCGCGATTCTAACAACACAATAATCGCGGGTGCAACCAATTTGAGTCAACGTTTATTTCAATTCAGCTAACATTATACTCTTAAAAACGTTTTATTCAAGTTTGCTTGTGATTTATTCTTACTTTTACAAAGTTTCAAAATGTCAGCACTTTATTTCTGTGAAAAACACAAACTTTTATATCTTTTGTATCGCGGGTGCAACAAGTTAACAGTGACTTCTTGTAGTCAATGATGCTTAAAAAATAACAACAAGTACTTACATCTTTCGGCATATAAGAATAAATTAATATTGTTATTACACGTTTAGCAGTAAAATATAACTTCAAACTATCGGTAACATCTGTTTCGCGCCTGTGTTGCACGGTGTGATTTTGCAGTTTATATACCGATTCTTCGAATGATAATGTTTCCAAGCGCGCCAAAAATTTCAATCTGAAGTAAATTCCAAAATTTTTTGTTGTTGTTATTAAATATTGACCTTCTTCTTTGCACTGATATCAAAAAAGTAACAAATACTGCGATTTAAAAATTACTGTCGAGAATCGTCTATAGCGGAATCGCCCAAATATTCAATTTGTTCAGCTACAAGCCTGATGAATAAATAAAACTATGATCTTTTTGGTTTGGATATTGCTTTATATTTTTGTAGTTGGACGAACTTTAAATTAATAACTACCTTCTAAGAATTTCCTATTATTATTTGGAGAGTCATGCAAACAAGTTTGGGCCCTCCAGCATGAGCAGTCAATCAATCAAACGTTTGTAAACAAAAATCATCAAAACAAACCAGAAAGTTTTCCAATATCTGGTACAGATATTCACTTGCTACAACCAACCCCATGTATCGCCAATTCCTTCGGGGTTTGCTGAAAACTGTGGAAGTTATAGTTACCGCTTTTATTACACTGGAGAAGAAAACGGATAAACCAGGGAATTCAAAAATACCTAGAGATACTGTTACCCATTTTTCGTTTGCACAACAACTACTAATAAAATAAATAATATTGGCGAATATTGGTCCAAGATGGCGGGATTTGAATTTCAACAAAGGTATATTTTTATTAACCCTTGAGGAAGGTTCAGGACGAACCGAAACCGGTTGGATTAAGAAATAATAAAGTGGAATTGAAACAAAGTTATATAAAAAAGTTATTTTTTGTTATTTTAAGTTTATTATAAAATAAAGATTAGTGAGTAAGGCGCTGCAAAAAAGCGAAATACCCTTGCACGATGATGTCGTTTCTCACCCGGCATGCCGCTTAAAGTCTCGAAAACCCTTCTGGACGGAAGGAGAAAGACTCCTTCGAACACCTCTCACACCAGAAGATAGGTGGAGGCTTGAGTGGCAATCAACCAACGTCAAAAACGCCCATCTCATTCATGACCCCACTGAGAGACAGCCTGGGTTCTCATTGCCTCGCAAACTCTGGACTGCCATCAATAGGATGAGGTGCTCCCATAGCCGTTGTGCTCACATGATGCATAGATGGGGCCTTAAAGAGTCGGCGATATGTGAATGCGGTGCGGTGCAGACCACCGAACATGTGGTCAACGAATGCCCGCTCCAATCATTCCCCGGCGGGATTGATGAGGTCCTCAGGGCAACGCCTGAGGCCCTAGACTGGCTCGCAGACCTAGATGTCCCCCTCTGACCCCCCACCATACGAAAGAAGAAGAAGTGAGTAGGTACTTGTTTTCGCTGTGTGCCATTTAAAAATATTTTGGTTAGTGAATCGATTAATAATATTAAAGGAGGCATTGAACCTCAAAGCGCCAACTTACTACTATGTAGTTATGGTTCGTGACAACTTGGAAGTGACAATTTCGAGGTGGGTATGGGTACCGCCGCCCGGGGAACCATTTATTGGATAACCTACACCTCTGCCATAGGTCACCCCTAGTGGTTAGCTACGTTTGGTGACTTAGCAGGGATGCTCGAGTCAGGTAAGGTTTGTCCGGGTCTTGGCGGCGGATGCCTCTGCTCACCGGCTGCATGGTAGGCCGGATCGGGATATAATGTTTGAGGGAGTCCCTTTGACTTCTCCAACCGTACTCTCTCGGAACATCGCCTTGCACCGCAGTGGGAGGGATGGATTCATACATCCGTCACTCCTGGATACACAGACCTCCAGATTCCTATCCACCCCTCAAACCCTTTTCCTTACCTGAACTTCTTCTCCTTTCTTTCCTTAGTAGACCCTCCACACAGCATCCCCAAAGATGACATAGGCCCTGAGGGGAATTATTTTCCTAAGGGCCTCCTATTGGAGCTAATGTAAAAAAACATGTACGTGGGTTTTGAAGTGCATATCATTTTTTTTTTCAAATATAACAAAGCTTTTTTTTATAATTACATGTTAAGAAATTTAAAGGTGTAATATACACAAACAATTTAGGAGGCGGGTATGGGTACCGCCGCCCTGGGAACCATATATTGGACAACCAACATTCCTACCAAAGGTCACCCCCCAGTAGTCTCCCCACCTACTGCGTGGCGGGCCGGATCGGGACAGACTGGTTGAGGGAGACTTAAACTAGACCTTTCCAGCCGGACCCTCTCGACCTATCGCTTTGCATGGCATTTGGATGGATGCACACGTCCGTCACTCCTGAACACATTGACCACCGATTCTAACACACCACTCAGTCCTTTTTTCTTCCCAGAACTTCCCCCCCCACCTCTTCTTTCCCTAAAAATACCCTCCACACAGCATCCCGAAGATGATAATAGTCCCTGAGGGATTTTTTTCCTAAGGGCGTCCTGCAAATACATATATTGAAATTTAAAAGATGTATGCTATGATGTCTGCCCGACTGTCGGTGGACTACTACCCAATGGGAGTAGTTTGTATACGGAAAGAATTTGTTCATTTCGTTGATTTTTTTTTAGGTGTGCAGTAGTATTGGTTAACAACTTAGTTTGAATACGGAAAGGATTCGTTCATTTAGTTTAACGTTCGATTAGTTTATTCGTTAATTATTCGTTCATTTAGTTTATCCGTATCGACAACACCAGGAAGCACTGTCCCGCTAAGTAAAAACTGTGGATAGATAGTACATCTCTTATATTTCAATATCTTTGGCGTGCTGTGTGGAGCTATTGTAAAAAAATGTGGGTAAGTGCATAAAATAGGCACTGGTACAATTTTCTGTACAAAAACTAAATCACGTCCGTAAATATTGTTTGACTCGAGGATTTTGGCTCAGCGATTGCGCATGCACATATAGCCAGCGAGTCATTGGCTTGGCTCGGTGGATATTGGAATCACGCCGAGCAATTTTGGTTTTCCCATACACGATTAGTTTTAGCTCAACGCGGAACCACTTGGCTCGTTGGCTCTATTTTCTCCGGTCCACATCTGGGAGACCCGCTGTACGAATATTTTGTGGAAGATTTTCACGTGATTTGATGGATTTTCACACATCTAGGACATTCTCCATTCTGTGGTTCGGGATACCCGGAAAGAAAGGGAAGAAGTGGTGTATGTATCGAAGGGTGGCCGGCCCCGGGTAGGAGGGTGAATACTGATTGTATTACCGGTCCTACCTACAGTCCCTACCGCCCCTACCTGCAACCCCCATTGCCCGAGGGCCTGGCTTATTGGCTAACTTCATCAGAACGAAACCAGCTATTTGGTATGTCTACAGGAGTTTGCTCTAACCCCGTAATAATGCCGACATCTTAACGAAGTGGCATTTAACTATGTCGTGAAAAATTATTTTATTAAACTTTTTATGTACCCGGATGATCAGATCTGTTGAATCAACTGAGATAAGTCAGAGCGCTTCCAACGTTTAAAAAAAATAGTTAAAGCAATTTTTTCAGCTTTTTAAGAAAATTTCTCACCCTGAGGTCTAGATAGGATGTCGAAAGTGAAAAAAATCGATATATCGATATTTATTTAAATATCAATATCGACGTCGATATATCGAGGAAAAAATATCGATATTTCGGTCAAATATTCAAAAGATTTTGCGTTTTTAAAATAATAGTGTATTTAACTCAATATTATCAATAGTAATTTTTACACACAATGTGCATTATTTTAATGTACAAAAATCTCAATAAAAATGAAGGTATTTTTATCAGAATTCATTTTTATTAGGTAATAATTACAAAAATATCAACAACTAAAAAGCTGTCTTCTAACTTATATGCAAACTGAGACGCGTCTCGGTAACATTTTATCGGCGAATTAATCTGTCAAAAGGGACTTCGTGTTTGGAACAAGGTATAGTCAATAGTCATAGACAATTAGGAACCCACATATAGGGATGGCTTAGAAAAAATGGCGAAAAATAGCATACATTTCTATGTATGTACCTACACATATGAGAAATTTTTAGTGATCACAAATACTAATACAAAGACAATAGATTTGTAAGCTATTAATAGTTAAAGTTTCAACCGCCAGATGTCATGCAGTTACTTTTTTCGGTTCGTTCCTGTACGGTTTTGGATTCTAGTGACTTTAGTTACATAAATAAAAAAATATATAGTTTTTGATGCAATTTTCGATATTGGATATTTTGTATCGATGTATCGATATATCGGATCAACATATATCGGCTAAAAATATCGATGTTTTGAATTAAAATTATCGATACATCATCGATATATCGATACTTTTTCAACAAGCCTAGGTCTAGATTGGTATTCTATCTATTACCAGCTGTAAACTGTATTTACTTTTATCGAGTTTAATTTGTAGAACTCCAAGGCAATTAATGTTTTTCTTTTGTATTTTTAATAACTTTAACAGTTTGTTTATAAATAAGTACTGCGCGGATATCTAATTCGTCTTCTAAACGCTTCGTGTGGTGAGGCCACTTACAGACCATCTATTTATATTACTTCTATGTAGTGATTTTGGGGTATTATGCCGTGATTCTCAACCTACTTATTTAGCCAACGTTTCAGACAGCATTGCAGTGTCAGATGTGTAATGCACAATTTAAATTTGTGGGACGGGTACGGGTACCGCCGCACCGGGAAGCGTTTATTGGATAACCAACACCTCTGTCGTAGGTCACCTCAAGTGGTTGGCTACGTTTGTTGATTTAGCAGGGGTACCGGGTTCATGGGACGAGGTTTGTAAAGATCTTGGCAGTGCGGGCCGGATCGGGAGAGACTGATTGAGGACCTAACCTACATTGTAAATACATTAAATCGTTATACGAAAGCAAAATTTCATTTTACGTAGATATTTGAAATTTTAAGAATGTAGTATTTTTCATCGCCTCGAATGCAATTCTGTACCCTAAAGAAACCAAACCAAGTAAATCCATGGCAAAGTCTATAGCTATGTTTGGTTTATCCTTTAAGGTACAGAATTAATTGTCTTTTATAGTAATTAAGGTGAATCTAAAGGATTTAAAAAAATATATATATTCGTATTAAGTGTTTCCAAGGATTTCGTAAATTTACCTTATTTTTATTTTTTCCTACGTCAAAAAATTTGGGATTGGTAAATTACAAATCTAAATTTGCCTTTTTCTTTGTTTTTGGCAGACTTGAGTATTTAAATTTGTGGATTTCTTTAATTTTCTCAAGCAATTTTTATGTGTAATTTCTTTTAACAAGTAATTTCTTTGATATATCAGCCTCGGGCATTTTCTGCTGCTGAGATATCATTATAATATCGTCAATTTATTTGGCAAACCGCGAAATTTCATCTTATTCCAGCATTACTTCGTTATGAAAATACATTATTTTTTGTCTTTACCTCATGGTTCTGAGAATCTGTGTGGGTACTTATTAAGAGAATTGTTTTCGGTTTAACTAATAATAATTTTAAATTCTGATTCCATTTTGGAGGAAAAACATTTCGTAAATTTTGTTGTTAATGAAGGATTTGGTATTTGAAAACTCTTCTATTCATTTTTTAGTACCTATACAATTAATAAGATTGAAAAACCATTGTATTAATTAAAATCAGAGATATTAATTTTAGTGATATTTAAGCTAAAAAAGGGATTTCAGCCATTCCCATGTCATGTTCAATCCCCAATCATAGTAGATCCTATTCCGTACGCGCGTTTACTGTAATTATTCTGCACTTCACAGGCGATCTTGTTACCATGGAACTATTCCTGTGAAGGTGGGAACCGCAGCTCGAATGTAAATTTCATAAACAGGCAGCGTAGTGTTAATAGGTGCTCCATGTCAAAATTACTTTTTTTAAAAGGTAATCTACTTACATCTAACAAAATAATTTGGCAAGCGCAGACCCGTGAAAAAACACGGGATTGTCTGAATTATTGCCACATCAGTTCCAATTTTGAAAATGATTTTCTGTTAAAGTTTTGTATTAAATGTAAATACTTTAATTATATCGATACTTATCGCTTTACTGAATTCCTCACACAATCAGTTCCAATTTTGAAAAATACATTTAAATTCAAAGATTATCCGAGTTAATTGTACCAGAGTTATACAGACAATAACCGAATTAGAATTTTTTATAATGATGATCATTGTGTATGTGAATATGTGTGTATGCAGTTTCATTTTCTCTCAACAGATATCGTTAGTGTATATGGTTATATGTAGTTTTAATGTGTCTGTTGCAAAAATACAAAATCAATAAGTCGTTCTAAAGTTTCCATGGATATGTTAAATATTTTTACAGATTTACTTCTCTAACAAGTTGGGGTCGTCGCTAATGCAAAGTTTGGAGATAGGAAAACATCTCTGATTAGATTCAAAGTGTGTTCTTTCATTTGTTAGTTCCTCCTTTGGTAATCTTCTAAAATGTCAAGTTTCAAAACTTAAAATTTTTTAAAACTTTTCCCGTATTTTTTTTTTGGATTATTTATTTTGATTTATTATGCGAATCTTTAGCTACATGCTGGGAAATATATTAATTAATAAATTCTGATTGTTTAAAACACTTGAGTATTGTAGGATACGAAAAAAGTGGACAGGCAAAGCTAAACGGAATTCAAAAGCAATTTTACAAAAAGACAGCTACAAAATTACGTTTATTTTCGTATTCACGAACAACCTGTAGTATAAAACATTCCAACGCCAAACTTTTTGTTGGTACAGGGTGTGAAAAAAAGCTGTCGTGTTGATCCCCCTTGTTGCGAAGTATTTTAATGGAGCCGGCATACCTGAGCTTGTTCTTGCCTTTAATTACAGCCGCCGCAGGAAGTTGCCCGACTTTTTACACCCCCTGTATTTCCTGTCAGCGATCTGTGCGGGGAAATTATAATGAAATGTCACCTCACGTTGTTTATGATTGAGATTTACAGGGTGCAACAATGCCAAAGTCACACACCGATAGAGAAGGTCACTGAAAAAAAAATTTCGCTGAGGGTTCAAACAGTATTATTTATACAGGATGTATAAGACGTGGTCGATGGACCACAACCAACGAACCCAGAGGTCATTTGAAATAAAATATGGTGATGGTATTTTGGTGTCCGGTGACACTTTTATTAAATTATAAACAAAAATATTTATTTCTTTAACTTCACTTGTACTACGTGACATGCACCATTTCCTTTCTGCAGCATTACACAGTAAGGGACGGTGCGTATAACGGTGTAAAAGCGTCTGGTTGACATTGTTTATTAACACTTTGACATGTGGACAAGAATCAAGCCATTATTTTATTTTTTATTTTTTTTATTTTTTTTTTATTTCATAAATTTTTTTAATAGTTACAGATATTTGTTTTTTTGGCTACCACACTAGGTTCAAGCCCGTGTTATGGTAGTCGTACATTTAATATTTATTTATATTAATACAAATACTATTTTATTAAAACAGATGATTAAAAATACTAAATAAAAATTATGAAATATTTAAAAGTAAGTGAAAAATAAAGAGAAAAAAAGATCATATTTTAAAGAAAAGTAGAAATAAAAATGAAAATTCAAATTTTGAAATACAAAAATTAATAATAAAGATTAAATGTTAAGAACTCAAGTGTTATATACAAATATATATATTAAAACATATAAGTATATAAATTAAAATAAAATAAAAAATAAAAAATTTAGTTATTTTTAGCATGCTTGTTCATTGTGATATGCGCCTTCCCCTTCCACAGCATTCGAAAGTAAGGGTCGGTAGTTATAAAATAGTGGTAAAAGCTTTGCTTTGACATTGTTAATTGTAATTTGACATGTCCAAAAGAACCTAATGCCAGCATGCTCGTTCTGCACCTTCCTCTCCCGCATCATTAGTAAGTAAGCTTACATTGTTAATTGACATTTTGACATGCTCTTTAAAACCTAATGCCAGTACGCTTGTTCTATGTGATATGCGCCTTCTCCTTCCGCAATATTAGACAGTAAAAGTCGGTGGTTATAACGTGGTAAAAGCATTATGCTGACATAGGTAATTGACATTTTGACATGTCCATAAGAACCCAATGCCGGCACGCTTGTTCTACGCGATATTCGCCTTCCCCTTCCACATCATTAGATAGTAAGAATCGATGGTTGTAACATGGTAAAAGCATTGGACTGCTTTTTTAATTGACATTTTGATATTTTTTTATTTTATTTTTTATTAGTAATAGAAGGTACATAAATTACAAATAAATTTTATACAGTAATTAATTACATAGTAGATATATTTGATGTACCCCCATAATTAAGCAAGGCTTGTGTGTATGGGGGGGTGTTACTGTATTGCTTTTTTTAATATCATTCAGTTTAAGTTTTCAGTATAATTTTTAAGGTGAGTTTTAAAATTTTTTATATTAGTATTCATGTTTCTAATTTTTTCTGGAAATGAATTAAAAAATTTTGCTCCGAGATATTTATGACTCAATTGTCCATTTTTTTTACATTTTGGAGTGGGAAGTATTGATGTTTGTCTAAGACTTCTGTTATTTTTAAATGGTGCAACTTGATTTTTAATATTATCTTTATAAATTTGTAATGTTGCATGCTAAAAGTATAATGCACTTAATTTTCTGACCTTAAATTGTTTGAATAAAAGTTCTGACGAATATGAGTAGGGTTTTTTTAAAATTGTTTTTATTATTAGTTTTTGTGATATGTAAATTGTTTGTGTTTGATTTGTATATGTACCGCCCCATCCTATAATGCCGTATTGTATAATTGATTGACAGAAAGTGAAGTATGTGGTTCTAAGTAATTTTTCGTTTAAAATATCTATATGGTCGTAAGAACCTAATGCCGGCATGGTTGTTCTATATGATGTGCGCCTAGACAGTTAGGGACGTGGATAAGACGAGGTAAAAGCGTTGGGCCCACATTGTTAATTGACATTTTGACATGGCCATAAGAACCTAATGCCAGCCCGTGTGTTCCGTCCCCTTTCCTTTTCTTGTACGCATATGTATCTTTCCTTTGGCCATTGAGGAAAGATGCATATGCGTACAAGCGTGCTAACATTAGATTATTTTAAACTATCAAAATATTCATTGGTAAACTTTGACCAAAACATTGACTAACAATATATACTAACATCATGATTTTGCCACTAAACTTATGTTTTAAACCACTCTTTTCTGCTGATCTGCACAAAGGACGTAGTGGCACTTCATTTCCTCATATTCTACTGTCGATCTCATTTTGCCGGCAATGGCTTGAGAATTCATTGCTTAAACTTTAGTGGTTGACCTGTTTTATCTGCTCCCCGCTGTTGGCTTCTTGGGATATAAAATACGCTGTACATGTCCCCACATACGATATAACTAAGCATCTCCGATCTAAGTATATTATATCAGTTGTTACGATACACAAATACGCCACTGCGCAAACTACAGTTTCACTCCCTCGCCGCTAGCTTACCGGCGCGCTACGGGCGGCGGAACCCAAGCAAGCCACCGTCGACAGCGAGCCGCCAACCGCACTCTTCTCCAGCGCCTGGCTTGAGCGCCCGTGTTGTCGTAAACCGTTCCGCACAGTTCCGGAACATTCTGCAAGCCACGATGCAGCGTGTTTTGCATAGTGACTTGCGGGAACTCCAAGAATGGCTATATTCTTTCCCGTCACTGAATTTACAAGAGTTCAGCCCCCAGCTGTAAGTACCCAAGCTGTTTTCCCCCCTTATTTGCGTGTGTTCGCAGTAAATTCACCGCGGAGATAAATAGCCCTTTCAGAGAGATTATAGAGATAGATTCCTCCTTTTTAGATATAACTGTTGTTGCTACCCTGAATAACTTTGTATGCATTATTGTGATATTGTATTTACGCAGGTGTTTTACCCAATATAACTGATGTTTACCCTGATTACTGGTTTCACTGCCTTCTCCCAGCCCGTAGAAATTTGAGCTTTATTTCAGGAAAGACCCACACACACCTCACAGATCCTACCACCCTGGTGGTGAGGGCCTCTCCCGCTCTGCTGATTAAAACCTGAGCTAGTCTGTTGGCAGAATGTAGGGACCCCCATTTAGGTCCGCTAACACAGTGTCTCTGAAAGATAATGCAGATACGACATAACAGCGAATAAGAAAGTGGACATTTTTATGTGTATAGTCGGCTTAGCGAAAATACGGACGAAACATATCAAAAATATTTATTCAAAATAGCTTAAATGCATAAAAATTACACCTACCTATAAGCGAATACCACTTATACAGGGTGTTAAGGGACGTACTTGACTTACTTTACCCAGTGATTCCTGACATTATTTGGAGTAAAAAATGTAAATGAAATTTTTGTCTCCGGTGACTTTTTTTGATGATTTTTTTTTTATTTTTTTTCAAAATTTTTTTCTTCAAAATCAAACAAAAAAATTCTTCCGCATGTCGTCACTGGTCACTCAGTCGGATGTCCGACGAACCCCTTACCCCGCCTCCAACTGTTCAACAACTACTTTTTTTTATGATTTTGTAGAAAAAAAAAAACATCAAAAATGTCACCGGAGACCAAAATTTCATTTACATTTTTTACTCCAAATAATGTCAGGAATAACTGGTTAAAGTAAGTCAAGTACGTCCCTTAACACCCAATACTTACCAATCCTCTTTGCAAAAGCGGCTTCTTAGACTTCTAGATGGCATCCACAATGAATAGTATCTGACACAATTATTACAATATAATATTTCGTGAGAAACAAATCATGATTCCCAAGTTGACCCGACGAAAGCAAAATTCACAGAATCCAAAGAAAAAAAAACCAAAGTTCCAAATTACCTAAGCAGATACTCGTACTTCTAACAAAATAATACATTTGGCATAAAAATAACACTGACAATGTATGACTTTAACCGATCTTTTTAAAGCAGCCATTGAAATTGAAGAGGCTTGTATAGGTACCCTGGAAATTATTTATTGGAAACCAACACCTCTGCCATAAGTCAGCCCAAGTGGTTCGCTACCTTTGGTGACTTAGCAGGACTTCATGGGGTGAGGAATGTCCAGGTCTTGGCGGCTAACGCGTCTGCCTATCTGCCACATGGTGTGCAGAATTGAGAGAGACTGGTTGAAGAAGGTATTTTATTCTCTCCAGCCGGAATCTCTCGACCCATCGCCTTACACCGCGGTTGGAGGGATGGATTCATACGTCCGTTACGCCTGACCCCAGATTACTACCCACCCTTCGTACCTGTTTCCTTCCCAGAACTTCCTCTTCTTCCTTTCCTTAAAAAAATCCTCCACACAGCATCCTCTAAGATGACATAGGCCCTCAGGAAAATTATTTTCATCAGGGCCTCCCGTGTGGAGCTATTGGAAAAAAATAATAATATAAAGTATAAATCATAGATTCTCAACCTTTTTTTGGCCACCGCCCACTTTAAGAATATTTTTATTTTTAGCGCCCCCTAACTCGAGAATCCTAAACAGCAAGATACCACGACGAAGAGGGCGTAATGAGATACCACCACAATTTGCCGCAACGGAGGGGGCATAATGGGATAGGGGAAAATATTTTTGAATAAATAATTTAATTAATATTACTCACATGTTATATTTTAATAACATGTTAATAAAATATAACATGTGAGTAAATAATTAAATTATTCATTCAATAATATTATCAATTAATTAAATATTATTATTATAAAATTTTCAATAAAATTTAATTTGTAAAATTTATAATTTAATTATCAACCAATACAAATGTATAATTTCAATTCTGTAAACTTCACCCGACATAACACAGGGATATCCCTAGCATGGCGGATGAAATACCACAAAAAACTAAACAATGTACAATATTCTTTTGATTAATAAATATTTTTGTGGGTGGATGGCCCTAATGGAATGGGATGGGGCAAGATAGGATAGGGTGGGAAGGGATTTCTCTGGGTCTCCTACCGCCCCTCTGAAAGTCTGAAACGCCCCACAATTTTCTCTTGGTCTTCTACCGCCCCCTGAAGGTCTGATTCGCCCCCAAGGGGGCGTTATCGCCCGCGTTGAGAACCTATGGTATAAATTATTACATCGACCGATTTTTTGTGCTTCCTTTTTTTTAGATGTCTTTCTACTTCTTAATGTACCTAATCCTCGAAATACACTAAAAAGTTGGGAAATAATTATTCCTCGTACGAAGGGTTTTGGCTTGGCTTTACGGTATCAGATTTCTCCACCTGAAAAATGAGTTTTTCTCCGTTTCAATGAGAAAGAAAACCCAATTAATAAAGAATAAAATCAAGCGTTTTCCAGTAACAATGGAACCTTGAAATTCATCACCTGAAAGCCTTTCCTCATCCGATAAACCACCCTTCTTTCTTATCTGGCCGCATTGTTTTTAATTCCTACCCTTAATAAAAGAAAACAATGGTAAGAAACGGCGGTAACCCCGATTCATTGCGGCTAGGGCTGTTGGCTGTTGGTCCAGTATAGGCACAGATAGGAGATACGGTCACGGACAGGGTCGGTTTCACCTAAGAGAATTTCCATTTAGGCCCATTGATTGGGCCAAAACAATTAAACAGTGTGATATATTAGATTATGGTTAGCTGTGTAAAAAACAGATGGCCCTAGTATCATTAATTCAGAGCTGCCGGTATTACAGAGAACTGCGGTATTAGGTATATCTGGAGTTTAATGCTAAAGTGCCTATGTAAAAGTTGTAAACTGTTCAGAAATGAGGATTGTTTATGGATTTTGTAACAGACGTCACTTGATGCACTTGCCAGATCTTGTTTACGTGAAAAATTGTAGCTGGTCGCTGCACGTGTTCCATTAAAATATTATTGCCTACCACCTGTTCAGAGAAGAGTAAACAACACGTTGATCACATTTGTACAAGTCGATTCTTGCAAATGTTACATAAAAACTGCACGTGTTATTCAAACACCAAACACTTGCATTATTATTGATGATTAATTCTGCATTTTAGGAGATAAACAGCAGGTGCGTTCATCCACCTGGAGAAATCAGGTCAACTCATGCAAGAAAACACTACGCATGTTCAAACCAGTTTGTTATTCACAACAAAACTTAGCAAACTAATATATCGGACACCTGCCTCGAACACCTGGGAATATCAAGATAAACAACAGGTGCAGAAATGAAAAACATGTTTACGTTTTTTTTTCAAAACAGGTGTACGCAAAATTTTGTATATAGACGTTTTAAAGAACTTTTTGGATCCTAAATCTTATTTCCTGAAACGGACGTAGGTACTTCTAGTATTAACCCTCGCATATATATAGCTCTTCAAGGTCAAGTGGAGCGAAATATTTCTACTGATCCTATGGATTTTTAAATTTCCTGAAGATTTAGGGAGATACAACAAAGTCGCGCAACCGGTAGATATATTGTAAAATTTTCTCAGAATTCCGGAGAATACAACTAACTGGAGTAGCCGGTAGGATAGATCGAAAATTTTTCTAAAGATTCCAGGAAACATAACAAACTGGCGCAGCCAATAGCATAGATTGTTACTTTTTTAAGATTTCGGAAGACACGACAAACTGGCGCAGCCGATAGGTTAGATTGTTACATTATATTAAGATTCCGGGAGAAAAAACAAACTCGTGCAGCCCATAGGATAGAATTTTTTCTGAAGTTTCCGGGAGATACAACAAACTCGCGCAGCCCGTAGGATAGCATCATAATCATTAGCGATGAAAAGTTAGAACCCACAGGTCAAGAGAAAACTAAAAATCTGTGACTTTCACGTAATAAAGTAGGCATTTTGATCCCCAGTCCGGCCCTGAACGAAGAGAGTAATAGAGGGTTGTGGGGTGGCTGCTTTCTTCTTGTTGTTCTCGTCGGCGCTGGAAGAGAATTAAGAAGGAAAGCTGGTAAGAAAGAAGTAAGACTTGTGGAATTAGTAGCAGTGGCGGTGGATTTTACATTCACGGTGAAGATTTATACAAGCACATCTTAATTAACAGTTGATTTAAAGCTGCAAAATGTAATTGAAAAATTGTTTTTATACGTAATAGATTTCTCGAAAACTGAATGCCGTTTGAAAATTATGAATTTATAAAAAACTTCAAAGTATAGGAGTTTTCCATACGTAAAAGAAAATTTCTTCAATAATTTATAATAATTTAACTTCACAAACCTTTAATAATTTACCAATTGAAATAAAGACAGCAGACTAATATCACACTTTCAGGAAGACGATCATGGACTTTTTGATGAGTGAATGTGACAGTGCCAGTGGCCTGTTTCTCGTTCTCAGATAGAACAACTGTCTACATATTAGGTCCTTATATATGAAATTGGCGTTTTGCCGTACTGGCAACTTTGATCTCAAATATCTTCTCTTTGGTTAGTAATTCCAAATTCAAATTTATACAGCTATTTACTCATGTATTTATGTTTCGAAAATTATAATTCATTTGTTTTTTCCTTAATTGTTTTTTTCTTCGCGTCACTTCGCATCGCGTTATTTACGAGTACGAGTTCCACCGTGGCACAAGTGCTGCAGAAACGGCTCGTAGGATTAATGATGTGTACGGCGACGGTGCCGTAAAAGAAAACACAGTTGTTAGAGGAGCTTCAATTGGACATCCACCGTACTCTCCGGACCTTGCCCCAACAGATTACCATTTTTTTCGAAATTTTGATAACTTCTTGCAAGGGGAAAAAATCAATTCCGATGGGGCAGTCCAAACCGCCTTCAAAGATTTTATTGATTCCCGTTCGAATGTTTTTTTTAGTAAAGGGATCGATGCACTACCTACGAGATGGCAAAAGTGCATAGATAGCAATGGGACATACTTTGATTAAATAAATATATTATATTAAAAAAATCGACTTTATGTTCCTCCCATACAAAACGCCAATTTCATATGTAAGGACCTAATATAAGTGTGTTAATTTGTACGTATACGTAAATGGATGTATGTGCGTATGAATGTATGTGAGTCATGTATACGCATGCTTGTGTACTTGTATAGATACATATATGTATGTCAGGGTGAATTTATATGTGTACAGGAATTTGCGCATGTATGCACGCATGCACACAAATAAAACTATAAAAAAGAATTATGTTTTTGAATTTGATCTTATAATCTTGTGCATAACTTTTCTCTTTTCTTTTCTATTTTCTGGTTTCCTTAAAAATTTAAATTTTTTCTCATTATAAACTTTCTACCATAATTTTTTTTTCTAATTTTCAACATGTTTATATATTTATATTACATGAAAGAACACACTTTGTAAAACACCACTTTTTATTATAATTGATATTTAAAAGCCAACCAGGTTTCGCTCGATCTCGAGCTTCATCAGGGCTATTATAACAACTAAAGTTAATTATCTACAGACATACATATATAAAAGACATTAACAGGATGAGTGAAAGAGCTAGCAATATTATAGGCAACACCCTATTGGTGCCAGAAAGTGAAGCAAATTGACAAGAGGGAGACAACAATAATTACAGGATGAGTAAGTAAAGGGGGGGAGGGAGAGGGAAGGAGTTGTTTAAGAAGAGTTTAGCGGAATAAATTAAAAATGGGACTCTCAGATAAATTGATTTGGTTATTAATAATATTTGATTTATTATTAACGGCTTTTTTTATTTCGAGTTTCTTTTCTTATTTTATTTTATTTTTTATTATTTGCTTCACTTTCTGGCACCAATAGGGTGTTGCCTATAATATTGCTAGCTCTTTCACTCATCCTGTTAATGTCTTTTATATATGTATGTCTGTAGATAATTAACTTTAGTTGTTATAATAGCCCTGATGAAGCTCGAGATCGAGCGAAACCTGGTTGGCTTTTAAATATCAATTATAATAAAAAGTGGTGTTTTACAAAGTGTGTTCTTTCATTTAATATATAATGTCACACCACAAAGTGTTTGCTTCCTTCGATAAAATTTATATATTTAATTCATTTGTTCATACTAGACACCACAAAGTAACTATATTCCATTGGTCACCACGAAACAGTGAAGTAATGTATCATATACATATATATGAAAATGTTTTAATGTGTTACCATGTAATTTATAAATAAAAAATTATTACGGTATTTGAAATTCACCATGAATGGAAAATTACTGAAAAACTTTTAGGAATTTCAGTTTTACTAAGCCGTTTTGCTGCACCAATAATACAGAGATAGATAAATACATATAGAGTGACTTATTATATCAAAAAAGTTTAGATAAAACATCTTGGGCTCCAAACAGTTGGTTTCGAAACATCGTTTGAAAATATTAATACATTTTAAATATTTTTATAGTGAACAAATCATCACGCGACGCCTCTGCAAGGGAGGCTGTGATTTAAGGGGGTTGTATCCAGGGGAGAATTAACAATAAACCGCCAAATAGGCCCTAACACCGTCTTTTATAACACCACCACCTTCCACTGTTCATGAGGTTCTACTGTTGTACCGTTATACTGTTCTACTGTTCCTTTTCTGCAACCTCAGAAGGCAATGGCTGAAATTCAACCGGCAACGTGAGGAAGTGATTAAGTAATTTTCTTAGGAAGCGTTAATTAAAATGACTTACTTCGGTTAAAATCATTTTATAGATAACTTTTCCGGATACAAGTAAAGTCTTTGATGGATGGAGCAATAAGGCTTTACACTAAATAATAATAATAAACAAATCAAATTTTAATAACGTCAGACCTTCATTAGAGAAAACAAATTATGTCTATGTATCAGGGGTCTACATTTACATACTAGCACCATCAAATTGATAATTTAACAATATCGGATCAATATGCTCAACTTCCGACTATTTTATATCCATAATATCCAAAGATATTCGAATACAGAATAGATGTATTATGCTATGGTGTCCGCGCAACTGTCGCCGGACTACGCGCTAATTAGCGTAGTTTTCATACAAAAAGAATTTGTTCATTTCGTTGATTTTTTGAAAATGTGCATTAATATTGGTTAACAATATATTTTGAATAAGGAAAGAATTCGTTCATTTAGTTTAACGTTCGTTTGGTTTATTTGTTAATTATTTGTTCTTTTAGTTTATTTGTTAATTGGTAAACAATATCGGCGACACCCGGAAGCGCAGACCCACATAGTAAAAACAGCAGATAGCACATCTACTTATATTTCAATATCTTTGATAATATCTCTAGCACGACAGCGTTATTGACAGTTGAACCGATATTAACGAAAAATTAAAACAACAACACTGGCGGATCTATATACGGATGTACATTCCCAAACGTGAAAAAGCTACTTAAAATTTTAAAATACTAATAGACAATTTCGAATTGAAATACAAACTTTTATGTACTCGTAAATTGTCCACCAAATTTTGACACCAAATGGGAGATAATTAGTTGATGAGGACTTTAGTTAAACTTTCGTTTCTCCAAACTTAAACGGAATCAATTGATCGCGTTTTAGATAAAATAATTAAGAGGGTATTAACAGAGAAAACCAGATATATGTCATTTTTATAACAGATTTTAGACGTATTGACTCTTTTCCACAAAAAAATATAAATGGATTTCGAAGGATTGTTTTTTTATCTAGCATTCGCGTGTATTAAATTTTGAGAAAAATGTTTATTTTTAGTATAATAAGGTTATAAGTGTTATAACATAGGTCGTTGGCAGATTTGTTAAATTTTCAAGAAAGATTTTGTATTATACCACACCTATTTAAAATCATATAACCATCTCTTTCTCTGGTTTCAATCCTGAGATTGGTTTGCAGCAATGTCATCTATTCGTTTCTTCCACTCTTCCCTGTCTTGTGCGGCTCTTTTGAAGTCTGCATATGATGAGCAGCGCACGTCCACCAGCAGGTCCTCCAGGTACTCTCGGCGTGGGCGTCCCCTAGCGTTTGTCCCCTCGGTCATACCCTCCATTATGGCATGCAAGAGGCCTTCTTGTCTTATTACATGGCCGATCCATCTTGCACGCCTTTCGGACAAGGTCCTGAGCAGGTGCCTTCCTCCTTTGATTCTTTGGAGAATCTCTTCATTTGTTATGTGGTCTCTCCAGGAAATTCCTAGTAGTCTTCTATAGGACCACATCTCAAAAGCCTCTAGTCTCCGTTTATCTCTTTCGGATAGGCACCATAACCATACAGTAAAATAAATCAATACATTATCTGGGTATTGCATGTTTTAGAAATTTAATTTTACTTGAAATAAAATCATTAAAAAATATATGCTTACACGTGTTTCTTGACGAAAATTGGTCCGTTTGTGTATTTATTTGTGCACTTACAAACTAATATATTAGAGATTTTTTTAACATTCTTATTTAACTTAGACATTATTGAAAAATGATAAATACTTATAATCAAAAAATAATTACAAAAGTTCATTATTTTAATAGTTTTATCATCACGCCTTTCAGCATTTTTGGACGTAGGTTTAAATGAAAGCAAATTTGGAATGAAATAAAATCGATATTGAGTTATAATTTTGAAAAGCTGGTACGGAGAATAATTAATCTTTCTCATTGTAACTGCCCTGCACGATCGTAAGAACAACTTTCGACGAAATGTGGATTTTAGGGCGCTGGCTGGATAAACGCTCTTAAGTCTTTAAATCGCGTAAACGATTTCTTTTAATTATGAGAGCTTCGTAAGTTCACCTCCTTTCGTTAATAAGCCAGTTGTTTTCTATAACGAACGACATTATTGAAAAGGTTGTGTATATAGACTCTGACAATCAGGAGGCCGTGCTAAAAACGGCGGCTTTTGTCAACCGACTGTCGGAATCATATTATGTAGACCGTGGTCGCAAATATCGCTAACTGACCATAGATGACGGATTTAGTCAATGTCATATTGATATAGGTTTTATCGATCGACCATGCCTGTATTTAAATGAAACAATTTTTTACTGTATCACTACAGTAAATGAATCCTCTCAGTAACATCCTGTATAAGACCACCATTCAGAATTGAAATGTTGCTTGAAATGGCTTTAGCCGTGTTTGGTGGCCATATCTGAACAGCCAGGTACTTCGCCACCTTCCGCTTCCCCATCTTCTTCCCTTCACCAATACAGCCTCACAGACACACCCTAATTGGAGATGCCATAGTTGTACACAGGAGCAGTTAGGACTCTTGTGCGGTATTCACACAACAAAAGAAAACTAACGTACCTAGCGATGGCTTTTTCAGATGTGCTGGAATAGATTCATTACTTGAAATGGCTTTAGACTTTTTTAGCTACCGAATCTGAATAGCCGGGATGTATGATAATAATAATAACGTTTTATGTATAGCGCAGTTTTGTGTTACTTTACTTCAAGTGCGCTTAAAAATGAATTGATTTCGAAATATTGTTATTTTATCTAGTAAACGCATGTTTTAAATTTTGTAAAAAAATGTTTATTTTTAGTATAATAAGGTTAAACCGTAGGTCGTTGGCAAATTTGTTAAATTTTCAAAAGAAAAATCTTTTTTTACAAGACATTTCATACCATGTAATCATACGTTATTTTAAATCAATACGTTATCTGTTCGAATGTTTCAAAACTTTAATTTTAGTTCAAATAAAATCAAAAAAAATATATCCTAACACTTATTTATAACGACCATTTCTCTATATTGTCTATCTATTTGCGGTCTTACAAAATTAATATGTTTCAGATTTTTTTTTGCAGATTTATTTTGCTTAGACAATAGACATTATTGAAAATTTATAAATATTTCTTTTTAAATCTTTTTATATAATTTTATTTTTTCTTTTCTATTTAGTATGTAAATCCATTTTATGTAATGTATACTTTTTTATGGCAGACAGAGTATTGCACCCACCGCTCTGTTCGGCTGAAATAAATAACTTTTTATTATTATTATTATTATTATTATAAATAATTACGGTGCACAGGATAATATAATAACTTTAAAACTAAAACATAATATGCTAACAGGAGGCAGTTTGCGTTCAGAAAAGAGAAATTTTCTGACATTTATTTATTATTTTTTTTTAATTAAAATTTTTTTATACAATACATACCTATAATAGATACATACAATAATAAGTACATAAAAAAGCTTGCCTTTGCATGGGTATAATATTGATTTTTTTACTTTTATTTTTATTTCTATGGTTATAGTAAACATAAAAGTACAATAAGAAAGAAACCGAAACTAAACAATTACCGGAAACTTGAGAAAATGACTTATTACGTATATTGAAAATGTGTTAGGATTAATGAATGGTATAAACTAACCCTACTATTTTCGTTATATGTTTTTGGGGTGTTGTGCCGTGTTGCGCTACCTCCTTCTTTAGCCAACGTTTCGGACATCGTTGCAGTGTCCATCATCAGGGCAGATCCGGCAGATCCGGTAGATCGATCACACATCTACCGGATCTGCCGGATCTGCCCTGATGATGAACACTGCAACGATGTCCGAAACGTTGGCTAAAGAAGGAGGTAGCGCAACACGGCACAACACCCCAAAAACATATAACGAAAATGCTTTTGGCCGTGAAAATCTTAAAACTTATCTAACCCTACTATTCCCATTTCTTCTTACCCCGCTAGTTAGTCTCAAAACACACTCAACTAGAAATGCCATTGTCTGACTTGCTCCAGACAGTGGAGGTAATCCACCTCATACCCGCCCTGGTATAAGTAACTGATGGTTACTCCTTCAAGGCTCTCGCAAGATTCTAATTTTTTTTGTTAAACGAAGCTACATTTATTTATTTTGAACGAATCTAGACCTCCAGTGTCCATGCATACGTTGTTAGTAAGCAGTATGCAAGTGATTAACAGGAAAAACAAAATGCAAAAAATAGGTTAGTAAGACAAAGATAAATTAAACAGGGCAAAAGAAAAACTCATTCATGAGGCTCCATGAGGCGGCATTGCATCTGTAAAAACCCGCAAGCACCTGCATAAAATAGAGAACATAAGTAATACAATAAATCTCAAATCAATTGGCAAGTACCAACAAAAAATTTGAATGGCTTTCGGTTTGATCATAAACTACACTTAGCTTCCGTGTCCCTTAGCCAACCACTCAGTGAAGCCTCAAAGAATGTTAACTGAATATTTGGGGTAAAATACCCGAAGACTAAAAGAAAATTCAGCGTTGGGTAGTCAGAGGCAGGACAAAGGATAGTCAAGGTTGACTATCTACTACTTGCTCCAGACAGTTGAAACACTTGATCAACGTATAAATGAGATTGCTGACGTCGTAAAATACATCGACAATTCAAAAATATCAACACGGTGTCACCGCCGACCAAACAACCCCGACTTCCGTTCCCAACCTTTGGGAAATCAAACGCATACATCAACCGGCGGGAACCATAGGCCTTAGGCCGCCCCGTATTTCCGCTTCCGGTACCTTTACAGACCGGAACTGCGGCCATCTTAACAACTTCTGTGTGTTGAAACAACCGTAGTATTTATTACACGGCTGGCCGATTCAAAGTACCCACTTTGCATTTTTGTCAAAGAACTTTGCATAAGTTGAGGTGAATATTATATATTTTATGTTTCGGTTTGATATTTCGGAGTAGTTTTTTTTGTTTTTAAGTGCGTCGATTTGATGTTTTCTTGATTGAATGAATTGAAATTGGTATCTTGGAAGTGGTTTTTTTTTAAATTAGCTCCACAAAAGTTACAAATTACAAAATATATTATGTACCCAATGTTCAACCCGATAGGCGTATAAAAGAGTAAATAAATACATAAATATTATATCATGGAAGAAGAAGATAACAATAATAATCTAAACGAAAATATGAAACAGAACAAGACACAGATAAAACAGAAAAAGATAATGGTCGCAACTATTTTTTTATTTATTTATTTTATTGTTTTTATTTCTTCCTAGAGCAATCCCGATGAGTTACAGAACTTAATTTAGGACAGGAGGAACGTACAATTCGTGGGTGGGAGGAAATAGTTAAAATTTTACATAGGAATTTAGATATTAAAAATATAAGTTTCACATACAATATAGACGAAAAATAAGACAGGTTGAGTAGAACAAACAATAATAGAAAACAATTAAAGAAAAAAGGAACAAGGTTTTACAGATATAGATGATTACAACTAAATGGAAAAGAAAAGAAGAGAAAAAGATACAAGACAATTGAACGTACGAAAAAATATTCTTTTAAAGCATTATCTTCTCTGAGTTTTCTTATTTTGCTGGGTTCCCTTGTACATATCTGGTAGCGAATTATATAGTGTACAGGCAACATTGTTCAGAGATTTTATCTCATATTTTGTAGTGTGTATATGAGGCATGCGGATTTTATTGCTGTTTCGAGTATTGTGAGTGTGGATGTCTTGATTGTAAATTGACGTTAGTGCGAGTTGATTGTTGTGTAATTTGTAGGATGGTGCTTGTGATTTCATGTTTAGGAAGGACTGCGATTGGAAGAATACCGAAAACTGAATAGATGTCTCTGACATGGGTGTCCCATGGAAGTCCAAAAATATTTCTGAGAGCTCGGTTTTGAACCACCTGCAGATCAGCTATCAATTTCTTTGAGACAAATCCCCAGATACAGCAGAGATAAATGAATACGAATATGAAGAAGGAATAAATGTCACAAAATTAGTTGAAGATAATATTGTTAATTATAAAAAAGACTAATATGACGGTTTGACGGAAGGTGGCAATTGCCATTGATAAAACGCGCACGTTCTGGTTAGACGAGAGGTTCTGGGTTCGAGTCCCAGATGCGAACATTATCTTTTTCTATTTTTCTGTGCCTTGTTGTTCTCTCTAATATTTTCGTTTAGATTATTATTGCTATCTTCTTCTTTAATGATATATTACATTTAGGGGAATAACTTTCAAAAGTTATAAAAAGAGAGTTTTTCTTATAAAAAAATACATAAATATTAATTAAATGAAAACAAATTACTTTGTAAAACACCACTATAATATAATATTTATTATCTACATCTACATGTTTCAAAAACAAAGTTTTCTTCGTCAGGATAAGAGAAATATAAAAATAACAAAAGATAAACAAGTATAAACAAATAAGAATATAGACAAAATATTAAAAGCAGATGTAATTAATTAAGTATTTAAAAATACCATAAAAAAATATTTTATGAACATCATTTTTAAACAATATTTTTTTTCAAAACAAACAATAAAAACGGGAAGTCTAAATAACAAAATAAATTATTATAAATGTAAGTATTAATAAGAAAATAAATTTAAGAAATAACTGTTAAAAAAATATTTGGTTATTTAATTGACCATTAATGCTTTTCCTAATTTCTAAAATGTCCAAATTATCTAATTGTAAACCCGTTGTGTTAGTGTGCAAAATTTTAAAACCTTTATTAATACCAAAATAATGATTTGTTTCTAAATTCTGTAGGTCTTGCATGGACAAATTCTGAATAATAATTATTATTAAAACGTCTTAGATGTTCTTCAATTCTAAAATTAAAATTTCTAGAAGTCTTCCCTATATAAAAAAAGTATCATTACAAATTAATTTATAGACCCCAGATTTGTTCAAAATATTTTGGTATGGAGTCCATACACCACTAGCGTACTCCAGCTTACTTCTCATAATGCTATCCAAAATGCCCATCTTTATTGTGATAGAAGCCACACCCTAGAATGTTTAAAAAAAATAAATTCACCACGATGACGATAATAATTTATCGGAAAAGAAGATAATATTAAACGAAAATATGAATAAGAATAAGACACAGGAAAATAAAGAGGTAACGTTTGCAACAAGAACTCGAACACGTGTCCTAGTGAATTTCGTCTTACCGGGAAAAGCGCCTCGACCAACTTGGCCATTGAGACCTCTTATTTTTAAGTCATTTTTGTCGATCTCAAATTACAAAAATTCAGAATTAACAATATTGTCTTCGACTAATCTTTTCCTATATTTTTTGGCTGCAGTCTTTTTAAATGATCACAAGGTTCTTAATAATTGGTTTGTTACCTATTTAGTGCATCGGATAAACATCCGATTTTAATAAATCCATAAATACGAAAAAGGACAGGACACAGGAAAATGAAAAAGTAACGGTCGCAACTGGGATTCGAATCAAAGATCTCCCAATTCTCATTTCACCTTCTACATATATCGATATGTATTAATTATAAACAAGATTTCCACTGTTTTATTAAAATGTTTTTCAATTTTCCATACAAGTTATGAACATCGAAACTTCCCCTTCTATACAAACATGTGAATCGAAGGCTGCCGAGTTCAGTTGGGTGTTTATTTAAAAATCACTCATTCTGTATTCATAGAATAGTTTGAAGACTACTTCAACTAAGAGGGGAAAGGATAAAAAAAGATTTTTAAGGGAAGGTTCTACTAAGGGTTGAGTTTTCCATGTGTGAACTTGAATTTCCATCTACATTAAAACATGAATTCAATTTTTCTTTTAATATGTCCATTATATTAATTTAGTATGACGCCTCGCAATCTGACCAGGAATGCACGATAGGCTTAACTTCCGATGATTTTATGGCGATGTCCCGAGCACGGTTTCACCGTTGACAGCCAAGCGAATAAATAAGAAATCAATGTGTGCTGGCAACATTGAAGGAATTTTCTAAGAATTGACACTCCTTAATATCAAACGCCAAATTATTACGTAAAAATATTAATAAATTTGCAACTAAATACTAACCTCAATATGCATTGGCAGTCCGTATTTATTTTTTGACACTAAACGGGAGAATTAGATAACGAGGTTTTTTAGTCACATTTCAAAAACTTTCGTTTTTTAAAGGTCAATCGGAATACATTGATGGCATCTTAGATGAATTATTTGGATTGCGTAAACGACTTCTTTCACTTCTAGGAGCTGTTTTCGTTCAAATCCGTTCATTAAGAAGCCAGTCATTTTGCATAACGAATGACATTATACAAATAAATGCGTATATTGACAATTAACCGAAACTTATCTGCTATCATGGAAGCCGGGCTAAAATTTATCAATAGTCGGGTCGGCAAATCTCTTATTATTTGTTGACCGTGATCGCAAATATTGATAACAGACCTTGGATGACGGATTTACTCAATATCGGTAATGTAGAGTTTTATCGATCGTCCATGCAAGACCTCCAGAAATTACCAAACGCATTTTCCGATGTATTTAACTGGTAGTCCAGAGTGGTAGGCACTAATGGCAGTATTGTCCAAGTGAAAGTCCACATTCGGAATCAAAACGTTGCTTGAAATGGTGTTAGCCGTATTTGGGACCAAATCTGAAGTTAGGTTTGCTCAGTCTCATGTTCTCACCCTTCCAATTAACATCAATTTAAAAAAATACCCCAATTTTAGATTCCGTAGGCTCCCTGTCTTCGGATAATTGGGCCCCTTTTGAAGTATTGAAAAAGATTGACCCCTTTGAAAGTATTGAAAAAGATATTCAGCTAATTTCCAAAACCTTTTTTGAAAATTACTACATATACTTATACTAAACCTTTTAAGTTCAGTGCTTTATTAGAATAAATTTTCTTCTGAAAGTTTCCTGTTATGAGTTTGAGTTGTGTGTGTAATCTTATTATTTTAAAATTTTTGCCAAGGCACGTCTAAAAATATTTAAGTCCTCGTATTCTTATTTAGTTTTGTTTGAGTTTTGCTATTCACACATTTTTTAAAAGTAGCTTTGATATTAAAAATATGATTAGTAAAAAAAATTGTTACGTCGCTTGGAGCACAACTGTGACAACATCGACATCCTACATGGTCTGCACAATTAGTTAAAAAGTTCGGTTTTCATTTGAACTGCTTAAATTGTGTAAGATATTCAACGTTGTACGAGCTTGGAAAAGTTAAGTTGGTATTTCTAAATCTTTGCAACGATAATTTTATTGCCTGAAAAATTTGTTTACGTTCCGTTACCGTTTCAGGATGATGGCCGTTTTAACGGTTCAGTAAAGATAAATTAAAAAATGTGAAATAGACTTTATCATTAGCATTTTTCAATTTACGGTATTTACCCACCTGTCTGAATAAAGTTTGTAAAAATAATAAATCGTTATGGAAATAGTGACAAATTGTATAATCTCCTTTGATTGGATATTGGAGATTGCTGCCTTTTCTTTTACATACCTCTTAAATTTATTTATTACTAGCTTTGCCCCCGGCTTCGCTCGCATAGTTTTAAGGGGGGGGGGTTCCCATTCGGCTTCACCTTCCCTATCCCCACTTCATTCCCCTCCTCCATTACCCCCTTCACCCTTCTCGCTTCCCATCCTTCCCTCACTCCCCCCCCCCACCACCCTCCTCCTCCTCTCCCCTCACACCCCCTCCATACCCGTTACCCTCATTTTTCAAACAGCTCGCGTGCTACATATTTAAGCGTAACTATCAAACGCACGCAGTTTCGTGTTCATAAAATTAGTGAAGATAAGTATAATTTTAACTATCAAAGAGATCTCCTTTGTTACCTAAACAAATAACAAAATGACAGCGCACGTCAAATAATTACTCATATTTACTAAGCAACGTTTTGCTTTTAGTCTGGACAATAAACGTATAATAAAAAATTTCATAACACCAGAGCTTATTCATATTGCCAGAACTTATCAATATATATATACTATATTACTCGCAAATAAAGTAGCTTGAAAGAATTTTTAAAGTCCATTCAGTATTTTTAAAGTTTTTTTTATTTCCATTAATTTTTAAAGTCCTTTGGGTGAAAGAATAACAAACAGCCATACATCCATACAAAAATTCGCCTTTATAATATTAATAGGATTTATTTCAAATGAGATCCCTGAGACGTATGTGTGGTAAAACCATGTATGATCGTGTTAGAAATGTGGATATCCGCAAAGAATGTAAGGCTGATGTAAGTATAATGAGCAAAATTAAGAAAGGGACCCTCAGATGGTTTGGGCACGTAGAGCGAATGAGCGAAGAAAGTAGTGTAAAAAGAATATATGATGCAAATGTGAATGGTAGAAGAAGTCGGGGACGCCCGAGGAAGACATGGCACGATCAAGTGAATCAGATACTTGAGACGGGCCATGTCAAAAGTCAGAATAATAGAAGAGTATGTATGAGACGATGTATGAATGTGAGTGAGGCAAAGAGTGTGTGCCAAGACCGAGTTGTTTGGCGGTCCGTCCTCTCTGCCTACCCCTGCGGGGAAACGGCGTGATGGTTAGTTAGTTAGTTAGGATTTATTATTAGGTAGTTAGGTATTTAAGTACTACTTACAAATCTTAAGTTTTAACAGGAAATTTTGGTTTTGCTTTATTAAAAAAGAAAAAAATAGAAACATTCCTTTTTGAAAGCGAGGCCTTCTGTTCACAGAGCCTCTAGTTAAGATGAAAACGAAAAAGTGAGCTAAAAATTTTTGTGAAGTCATCTGAATTCCAGAATAAAAAACTGTTTAAATTTCATGACTTATATGAGCACTTATTTTTATTTATTTTTTATTTACTAAATTTTCTTGAATTCTTTGCCATAGAAGGATTAAAAACAGAAGTTCCGCTTAAAAATAATGTAGGTATAATATATAATGAAGGTTATTTAATTATATCGTTTTAAATCTCTTTTGAAAAACCAACTCCTTTATTTTTTTCCAGGAAAACTTTAAGGATGCAAAGTGTGAGTTCCTCTCTAACTGCCCTTGGGGTCTGAAGGCCGCCGGGCCCTTTGTAGGTACCCCCTTTCACCACCTCCCGCAGCGTGGGCCTGGAAAGGTCCCGAGGGTCTGGGGTGGCAGTGCGTGAGGAGAAAGCTAAGGGACCCGAAACGGGTCCCCCGTTAAATAAAACTTAATAGAAATCAGCTTTGTTCATTGTGCTAAAGTTTTAAATGGGAGACAGAGCAAGAAAACCAAACAAAAGCTAACCAAAACTAACCTAACCTAACATTGTCCAAACAAACTTAATATGCTCATCATATTAAGAATTTAAATCCAATAGTCTAAGAGGTCACGGGATTTTTCATAACGATCATGGATACGGTTAGATTTACTTTTATAGTTTGTAGAGTAGTCCCCTAATGTGAATGACGACGGTCTGCCTGCTCTCAGTGGTTGCAACTACGAGTTATAGAGCTTACAAGAGGCTTCATTGTTGCGAAAAAAAAACGATCAGAGAAATGGTCAGTTTTAATATATATTCAAAGTATGGCGTCTGCGCAGATGAAATAAGTTGGTCTGCCTGCTCTCAGTGGTTGCAACTACGAGTTACAGAGCTTACAAGAGGCTTCATTGGTCAGTTTTAGTAGCTATTCGAAGTATAGTGTCTCCACAGGTGAAACGAGTCGGTCTGCCTGCTCTTATTGGTTGTACTTCAGAGAAAAAAAATAACAGTAATCAATAAAATAAATATTTAAATTGAACAAATCCAATTTTTATTAATTCAACTTACATAATCTAAATCATCTTTGGGTAAAATCACAGATCACTTTGGGTAATCATGTTGTAGAATATTGCTAAGGCTTAAAGAGTTAAATATTTACTTACTTGACCCAGTGCTCACTTGACCCTATTCCAACGTGGTTATTAAAGAAGTGCTGCAATGAGATTTCTCCCTTTCTGGTTTGTCTTTTCAATAAGTCACTTAGCACGGGTGATTTCCCAAAACCCCTTAAATCAGCCGTCGTAACTCCATTAATAAAAAAACCGCAATTGGACGCTGAAGATCTTTCAAATTACCGACCGGTTTCAAATCTTCCATTAATATCCAAAATTCTAGAAAAAATCACTGCTTCACAGATAATATGTCACTTAAACTCAAATGAACTGCTGACTAAATATCAATCCGCATATAGAAGGTTTCACTCGACGGAAACTGGATTACTACGTGTTTTGTCGGATATAACGCTTGCTATCGAGTCGGGTAAACTGGCACTCCTTTCAGTCTTAGACATGAGTGCCGCTTTTGACACGATTGACCATGATTTTCTTATTAAACGATTAGAAGAATCCTTTGGTTTAAACTGCGGTGTAAAGGACTGGCTGATATCTTACTTGGTCAACCGCGTACAAGCCGTCAAAGTGGGGAAAAAACAATCAAAATATGCAACTTTTTCATCTGGAGTTCCCCAGGGGTCTGTTCTGGGCCCACTTCTCTTCATCCTCTTCACAAATGATGTCGCTAAAATTATCGAATCATTTGGTCTTCTATCTCACTGCTACGCTGATGACCAGCAAGTTTACTTCTACTGCTTACCAGAAGAAATAGACAGTCTTAAAACTCGCATAACCGAGTGTCTAGAAGCAATCACTCGCTGGATGACCTCAAATAGATTGAAACTGAATCCTGCAAAGACTGAGTTTCTCTGGACAGCCACAAGTAGACGTCAGCGTAACATTGATAACTCCCCAATAACCATTTCAGGAAGTGACATCACTCCAAAGACATGCATAAAACTACTAGGCGTCAATCTGGACGTTGATTTTTCCCTTAAAACTCAAGTGAACAGAACTGTAAGCACGGGGTTCTTTCAATTAAGGCAAATTAAAGCAGTACGGAGAAACTTGACCACAGAGGCAACTAAATTACTAGTCAATTCGTATGTTGTTTCACGTCTAGATTATTGCAACGGAATATATGCTAGTCTCCCAAAATATCAAATCAACAAATTACAATCTGTTTTCAACGCTGCGGCAAGGCTCATCACCGGCGTATCTAAATATTCCCATATTTCTGAGCATCTCAAAAATCTTCACTGGCTCAAGTGCCCCGAGAGAATCCAGTTTAAGCTCTGCTGGATGGTATTCAAGTCTCTTAACGGAATGGCTCCGACTTACTTATCGGAAATGTGTATTCCAGAAAATTCCAATTCTCGACAATCAACCTTCAGGTCAGCAGCAACATCAGCGATTGGAAGGTTGAAGGAACCAAAGCGCACACCAGATACTAAATTCGGTGAGCGTGCTTTCGGAGTGTCGGGACCTAAAGCCTGGAATGGACTGCCACACGAGTTAAGAATGATCACAGATTCAGCGCAATTTAGAGCTAAACTTAAAACTCATCTTTTCAGACAGTCGTATCAATAAGTTAAAAAAAATTTCACCTTCGCCTTCACGGCTCGCAACATTGTAAATAACTAAGTGTGTAAAAGCAAATTCTTAAAATTCTCCAGACTTTAAAAATAAATATTAACTCAACTTTGGCATTAATCTTCTGTTAAATATAAATAAAAATGTAAAACTCATGCAATGTCCAGTGTTTTGAATATAATGTCCTCCACCTGCAAAGTCGTATCTTCCCCATAGCATAAGCATAAACTTTCTAATAAAGTGTGTTTTGTCGGAAGTGTCCTGCAGGTAAGTATGATTCTGTATCTATTTGAAAATAATAAAATTAGATAGAGCCTAGGATTTATAATAAATTGTAAAGCGCCCTTGAGGTGATTTTTCACAAAAACGGCGCTATACAAATTATCCAATTATTATTATTATTATTATTACTTCTAATATTCTTTTAATTTTTTTTGAGCTTTTTCATTAGTCACATTAAAATCTATACTATACCACAAAATAAAGTATTAAATCCTGTTTTTATAAATATTTAGCTTGCAATATAATCTAATAAGTTTTGGATAAAATCGCAGGTTCATCATTACTTTAACTTAGATTTATTTTTAAACCTAAATAGATTTAACTTAGATTTCGTCATCTTCAGAATCTAGTTCTTCACTGCTTAGGCACGTAGACGAGGAGTCTGTAATGTGATAAAGTAACTGTAAAGTTTGATAAAAAAATGACGATTATAATGATACGAAAATTATTATACAAATGTATATGTAAAAAACATAAGGAAACGAAGTCTTGCATGTGGTGACCCGACAATTGGTCCGGCGACAGTTGGTCCGGCTGACAGTTCGTCCGGCCGACATTTGGTCCGGCGACAATTAGTCCGGCCGAAAGTTTAGAAGATGTTTTCTTCAAGTAAGTATGCAAAAAGGATATACGGCCGTACAACCAAAGTCAATATAGGGTGTCCCAAAAGAAAGTATATATTTTGTGGATCGATTTTAAAAAAAGTAAGGGTTCTATCGAAAAAATGTTTGTTAAATACTAAAAAAAACAATTTGGGAATTTATTTCTCAAAAATAATATTGTCCAAATGTAAACCCTCGCGTTCGCGGCATTAATTTAATCGAAGAGTAAAATTTCTCATAACGGCTCGGCAGGTAGGCTTTATGATGGCCGCCATTTCGAGACGGATATTTTCTTTTAATTGCATCAGGGAAGTCGGATTTTTGGCGTACACTTTAGATTTGGATAACCCCACAGGAAAAAGTCCATAGGGGTTAAGTCAGGACCACGAGGAGGCCAATTTATATCACCTCTCCTGGAGATCAATTTTCCAGGGAACATTTCATGACCTCATGGCAGAGACGTATTGGACGTATGTGATGTTGTTTCATCTTGCTGGAACCATGTTCTTTGGTTATAGCCAGTAAGTTTGTAGGGGTGCAGCATTAGGTCTTTTTGTAAAATGATGTATACCGATGATCTATGCACATTCAAACACTTGCGCGCTTCCGAATGGAAAAGTTTGAGTCGTCACGAAAAGACTGATACACACTCTCTACGTTTTCTACCGTTCTCGATGACATTGGTCGCCCAGATTTTGGTTTTGCCAGCGTTGTACCGATTTCTTCAAACTTTTTTACCCATTTTTGAATGAGAGGAATGCTTGACGCATCATTGAATTGACGAAAACCCCAAATGTTGCAGAATCTTCTACGCGCTACAGTAGCCAAATCACCATTTTTGTAAAACTCACGCACGCACAACCCGCGGTCGCTCCCTAAAAATGCTTCATAGCGACTAAATTCCCAAGAGCCAGACTACTGATTGACATATCCCTCGCGCCCCTCGGAAAAGTTGCGTTCACACAGAAAGCAAAACAAATATATACTTTCTTTTGGAACACCCTGTACTTATATCTGAAGGCATCTTGAGTAAAAATCCGCTGTGAAAATATTTTTACTAATAATTTCGACTCTCTGAAGTAGCATGCGGCAATCACAAAATACGACATACTAATACTTACGTGCAGTCGGCCTAGCAAGAAAACGCTAAAGATTCGTACTTTCATACAATATAACTTTTATATCTGAATATAATACAAGAGTCCCAACTGCTCCCAACCGTCTCGAGCCAGTGAGACTATGGCATTCCCAATTTTGGTATGATGTGATGCTGAAGGTAGTAGGGAAGGGAAGGAGATGTGGAAAATGTACCTGGCTATCCAGATATAGTCATCAAACACCGCTAAAGCCATTACAAGCAACGTTACAATTCTGAATGAATACATGTGCAATATCTGCTTAAGATTTAGCAGGTCATATTTTGCTATTCGACAGTATTCATTCAGAATTGTAACGTTATTTGAAATGACTTTTGCCGTGTATGGTGACTAGATATGGATAGCCAGGTAATTTTCCACACTGCAGTGCAAGGCGATGGGTCGAGAGAGTCAGGCTGGAGAGATTAAAAAGTCTCCCTCAACCGGTCTCTTCTTATCCGGCCCGCCTTGCATTAGGTGGGCAAAGGCATCCCCCGCCAAGACCTAGATAAACCGCATTCCGTAAACACGGTCACCAAACGTAGCAAACTAGTGTTGAGTAGGACACGATATCAGGATGAGTTTGTATGAGGTACTTAAATATCGAAATGAGGTGTAGAGGTGAGGTGTTACAAAATATTTTCGCTTACGGGGGCGGAGGGGGGGAGGGGGGGGGGGGATGGGGGGGTGGCTAGAGAATTTCAGGGTAGTTGTTTTATTCCTTCAGCTTGATTTTCTTGGTTCAGAGGTGTTGGTTTTCTAATACATGCCGGGGTGGCGGTACCCATACCCGCCTCCCGTCTCTGTTATTTTTGTAATACGAAAAATAGATAAAAAAAGGTCTACCCTCCCCCCCCCTTCAGTTGGAACTCTTGTGCGGTATTCACATAACAATAATTTACAATAAAAAAATATTAAAATTTTTTTTGAGCCGCTGGAACTTTTGTGCGGAATTCACATAACAACAGTTTACAATAAAAAATATTTAAAAAAACCATAAAAACATTTTGGAGCAGTTGGGACTCTTGTGCAGTATTAACATAACAATAATTTACAATAAAAAAATATTAAAAAAAATATATATTTTTTTGGAGTAGTTGGGACTCTTGTGCTCATAAATTATTGTTTTGTGTATTCACATAACAATAATTTACAATAAAAAATTAAAAAAAAAAAAAAATTTCGGAGCAGTTGGGATTCTTGTGCTCATAAATTATTGTTATGTGTATTCACATAACAATAATTAACAATAAAAAAATATTTAAAAAAAAATTTTTGGAGCAGTTGGGACTCTTATGCTCATAAATTATTGTTTTGTGTATTCACAGAGTGGAAGATACTATTAGTATCGCCCTGGTGTAAGACCACCATTCAGAATTGAAACTTTGCTTGAAAATGGCTTTAGCCGTGTTTAGTGACCAGATCTGAATAGCCAGGTACTTTCCAACCTTCCTCTTCGCCACCTCCTTCCCCTCCCCACTACCTTCAGCCTAACAACATTCCCCAATTGGGGATTCCATAGTCTCACTGGCTCCAGACGGGAGCAGTTGAGATTCTTGTGCGGTATTCACTGTAATTTACAATAAAAAAATATATAAAAAAAAAAAAATTTGGAGCAGTTGGGACTCTTGTGCTCATATAAATATGCTACAATAAAAAAAAATTTAAAAAAAAATTTTTTGGAGCAGTTGGTACTCTTGTGCGGTATTCACCAATAATTTAGAATAAAAAAATAAAAATTTCAGAGCAGTTGGGACGCTTCTGCGGTATTCACAATATATGAATGGCTTACCCCATCACCACCTCACGGTTCTAATACAAAAATGTCATAGAATATACAAACACTTCTCGCTTCACCACCTCATACATTTGTCCCAAACTATATGTGACATGACATGTATTTTAATACATCAACCACCTCGCACCCCACCTCATATTTGTCCCATACGTGACAACGTGACATGACATGTAGTCCAATACACCAACCAACTCATACCACACCTCATATTTTCCCGTACATGACATGAATGTAGTCCAACAAAACAAACCACCTCACACCTCATATTTGTCCCTCCTTCATATTTGTCCCCCCTTCATATTTGTAGTAATACAAAGAAAACGAGTTGGTACAAATACATATTGTGAGGTGGGGGGACATTTTACGTGTTTGTATGGGACATTTGAGGTGCCTCTTGTATGAGGTACACTATAGCAAACTACTTGGGATGGGACTATGGCAGGGGCGTTAGTTATTCAATAAATGGATCCCGGGGCGGCGCTGTTTGATAATATATCTGAATAGCCAGGTACATTTTCCACATCTCCTTCACCTCCCCACTACCTTCAGCATCACACCATACCAAAATTGGGGATGCCATAGTCTCAGTTGCTCGAGACGGTTGGGAGCAGTTGGGACTCTTGTGTTATATTCAGATATAAAAGTTATATTATACGCAAGTAGGAATCTTTAGCATTTTTTTTTGCTAAGCCGACTGCACGTATAATTATGTCGTATTTTGTGATTGTCGCATGCTCCTTCGGAGAGTCAAAATAATTAGTAAAAATATGTACCATGTACTTCATGTACTTCATGTACCATGTACTTCATGTACTTCATGTACCAATATGTACTTCATGTACCATATTAAACCATGCAACTGAAATAAAGTACCTGGGTGTAATTGTAGACCAACATATGAAATGGAACAGACACATATGTGAACTTGTTAAACGCATTAGGAAATGTATCTATATATTCATTAGATTAAGAAATATTCTCAAATTAAACAACCTAAAAAAAGTCTATTATGCACTAGTCCAATCACTAATTCAGTATGGAATCATTGGATGGGGAGGTGCATATGAAAAAATTATAAGTCCTGTAAAAGTGGTACAAAAACTAATTATTAAAGTAATTTTAAAAAAACCACCAACATTCCCTTCAGCATCATTGTTCAAAATTTTCGAAGTACCAAAAATTGAAGACCTCTATAAAAAAGATTCAATACTACAAATATTCAAAGAAAATGTAACTAAAAAATTTAAACTCAACTCATCATTAAGGCATAAATTTAACTTCCAAATTCCTCTATTTTCAACACAACAAATGCACAACAATTATATTTACAAAGGCATAAAATATTTTAATAGTCTTCCCGAAGAAATTAAAAAAATAACAGATTTCGTAACATTCAAGAAAAAGGTCAAATTAATCTTTAAAAATAATCAACAACCATAACAACACCAATCAAAATGTTATAACTTCAATCCATAGCATATCAAAAATTAACATCACAACATAGATTATATTTATTGTATACACTAAGTAAAATGTATGTTATAAAAGTGAAAAATAGTAGTTTATATATTATATTTATATATAGTTTATATTTATTGGAAAATGTAAGTAAATTGTATGTTATAAAAATGAACTAGCTGTAAAATAACTCCTACGCCAAGCTCAAGAGCTAGTACTCTTCATTGGCGTAGAATTTCATAATATTATGTATCTTTTCATTCAATAAAAAAAAAAAAAAAAAAAAAAAAAAAATATATATTTTCACAGCGGATTTTCACTCAAGATGCCATCAGATATATGTAAGTATATCGACTTTGGTTGCACGGCCGTATATCCTCTTTGCATACTTATTTGAAGAAAACGTCTTCTAAACTTTCGGCCGGACCAATTTTCGCTGGACCAATTGTCGCCGGACCAAATGTCGGCCGGACGAACTGTCCGCCGGACCAACTGTCGCCGGACCGCGTATATCCAAAACCAATACCGGTTCAGTCGCTTTATATTTTCAATGTTCAATTGATAGCTTGGAGGATTTTTGGTTGAATTTATCCAGATATTTGATTCGTTTTTACCCCTAAGTATCTGTTGAACTAGTTCGATTTCAGACGGTGGCAAAAAAGGAGCATAAAAATTCATAATAGTTTTGTAAAATTTTTCATTCTCTTTATTGGGCTTAATTTTTTTTAGGAAAATCTTATGGCGGGCCCCGTTTACAGATTTACTCTTCACACCATATAACTCACAAATGAATTGTTCAATTTTGCATTTGGTTTCATTTGTCAACGGAGCATCGCAACTTAGCTCAAGTAATGATGAACCTGTGATTTTACCCAAAAATTATTAGATTATATTGCAAGCTAAATATTTATAAAAACTGGATTTAATACTTTATTTTGTGGTTTACTATAGATTTTAATGTGACTAATGAAAAAGCTCAAAAAAAATTAAAAGAATATTAGAAGTAAGTAAATATTTAACTCTTTAAGCCTTAGCAATATTCTACAACATGATTACCCAAAGTGATCTGTGATTTTACCCAAAGATGATTTAGATTATGTAAGTTGAATTAATAAAAATTGGATTTGTTCAATTTAAATATTGATTTAATTGATTACTGTTATTTTTTTTCTCTGAAGTACAACCAATAAGAGCAGGCAGACCAACTCATTTCACCTGTGGAGACACCATACTTCGAATAGCTACTAAAACTGACCATTTCTGTTATCGTTTTTTTTCGCAACAATGAAGTCTCTTGTAAGCTCTATAACTCGAAGTTGTAACCACTGAGAGCAGGCAGACCAACTTATTTCATCTACGGAGACGCCATACTTTGAATATATACTAAAACTGACCATTTCTCTGATCGTTTTTTTTTCGCAACAATGAAGCCTCTTGTAAGCTCTGTAACTCGTAGTTGCAACCATTGAGAGCAGGCAGACCGACGTCATTCACATTAGGGGACTACTCTACAAACTATAAAAGTAAATCTAACCGTATCCATGATCGTTATGAAAAATCCCGTGACCTCTCAGTCTACAAGGAAGAAATCAAATGTATTACTTGACTGGCTCATTTGTTTGCTTTTGGAACAACACAAGTAGGTCTGATTGAAATCGTTGTGTCTCCCTTTCTATTATTTGGAAATGGGATCTAAACGGTGTTTGAATGAAAAACATCACGCTTTATGTGCAAATCGAAAAGTTAACGACAAAATAACTAAAATGTACACCTTTATGAAACCAACGCTTCTGACCGCAATTGGAAAAAAATGATACATTGGGAATTTTTTAATAATTATTTTTACGTGGAACGACATAAAAGTGAGTTGACGATAACGTTTATGATACATATGCCTAATGAAACATCCGTGTGCTTTTATTTTTTTTCGTTAGCAATAACATTCATTATCAAAACGTAAGGAGAGCCATTTTAAAAACTTTTATGTTTGCGTTCAAAATTTTATATTTGAAATAATAAATTTTGCTTATTTCGAATTACAGCATTTTATCATCTTCCAAAGACAGTTTTTATTTTACGTATGCGTTAGAAATATTCCATTTATTTGGATTTTATTGCGAAGCGGAAATATTTAGACTTTCTGACCAAATAAATTCGAGACTTGAGGGGTTAACTAAGCATTACGTCATTTCATGGTGCTGATAGGTAGAGATGATGGAAATCCACACAAAACTGTCTTGTCACACACTTCATTCAAATTCATATACTGTTCAACAATTAATCTTCTGTTGTACCGATACTTGACATAATCTGGTTAAAGCCATATCTCGATGACGATCTCTTCTTTAGCATCATATATATTGCCCTGAAATCCCTTTATCCCACCATCCTCTCTCTAAATGCTCACACTGTCCAAGCGTCTTTTTCTTTACAAACAAGAGTTGAATTATATATTTTTTTTAAATTTCAAATGAATAAAAAAATAAGAATTTTATCACGATTTTTTCTTATTTAGGAACTTCAAAACGATAAATGTTGTTTCTACACCTCTCAATATCAAAATCAATTTAACAGTTCTACTGTTATTGTCTGTCAAAGTGTTAGCAATTCAAGCCACGGTCCACCAAAGAAACTCGTAGAAACTGGTACGAGTAGAAACTTACATATACCTCTGGGCGGGTGATTCTCGAACCCACGAGGGATTTTTCAATATTTTATGGTTTTTGCGTATCTTCAAAGGTACATAACAGGCAAAAAAAATTATCACATTCCTTTTTTTAGATTTAAGTATGTTTTATCCAACAAGTTAAAACTGAATATTTATAAAAAAGTACTGTGTACTTTTAGAAGTCAATAAATTGTCAATCGACATTAAAAAATTTTTCGTCTGCAATATGTACAATTTGAAGAAATGCATAAAAAATATATTGTAATAGTACCACCTTATTTATTTATTTTTAACTTAATGATGACCTATTTTTATTTTTTTACACAAAGTAAATTAACGGACTTGGAAACCATTTTTGATACTAAAATCTGAATTTTTAGTTTTAAAAAATACAAAAAATCACCCATTTTAACTATTTAAACTTAAATCAAAAAATTCAGTCCTTGGTAATATTTAATTTTTCTTCACACCAAAAATACATAAAAACGGTCGCATCTTTGATTCAACTTCATTACGCGAATGGCGTTCGCCACGAGTGGTTGTTCGCGGCTCTATGTAAGGTAGTGTTAAAATCAGCGCCGGATCTGCCATACGTTCAAAAACGTGCAAAAACCTGGCGCCAACTCCGAAGGGGCACCGTGAGAAAATAAATATGGTATTAAAATTTAGTTATAATATTCCCCGAATCGTTTAAAAATTACCCATAGTACGAGATAATTATTTCGGTCTAGCAACACTTTCCAAAGAAACAGAATGCGCACGCATCAGGTTGGTATCAACGGCTTACGAATTTATAGTCAGTTACAGAATTTTTTTACAAATTCCATATATTTAGTTTAAACGTAAGATCTATTTTCCCATATATCTTTTACCGTCTTTTACGACGAATAGGTGCGATCCAAATTCAATAACCAATCACAACGCGGTATTTTTGTTCATAAGCCGTTGATACCATACGTCAGTGTTTAGTGTTTGTTCACTCAACACTGGGGAAATGCAACGTACAAATTTGAGGTTATATTCTTATTATCACTGCTCACTGTCTCTCGTCGTGACTGCCTGTTTGCTAGTCAGAAGCTGTAGATGGTATTCTTGTGTTGTACGTTGCCATGAGAACGTATTTGTATTTGCTTTTTCTAATATTCGCGTAGGGTATATAGGCAGTAAATCTCAAGAATGTCTAATGGACCTAGTTCAGCGAAACCACCCGCATTGTCTCGTAACCTATATTTTAAATCATGGTACGGGCACAAACAAACAATTCGTTGTATTATTTTAAAGCATAACTTGCAAAGAGTTTTTCCTAAAATAATTAAAATAGCACCATAATTTATGTTTACCCAATAGATTCAGAGAGTATAGGGCTCCTGGCGATCCTCTCTTTAAAAAAAAGTGTGAGAGCTACCGCCAAGTCACTTAGAAAAGTTACACCCTTTATATGTCTTGATTTTATTTGATAAATTAGTGTAAAAAAAATAACAATTACATAAAAAAAAAAAAAAAATTGGGGTGAACGAATTTTTAATCAAAATAAAAATGTAGGAGGGGGGGGGCGCCATCGGTACCTACTGCACAGGGCGCCAGATTTCGTAGATCCGGCCCTGGTTAAAACTACTAAGTATTAGTGCTAACAATATATATACACTGGAGGAATGAAATTGAGCGTATAGGATTCCTGATGCTCTACTTTCGAGAATAGAACTCGAGCTGACCAGTCCATTAGGAATTCATGGCAGCATCCGACAATTCTTCTAATACAATAGTCGAGAGGACAAAGGACTGATTCGGTTAGTAGTTAATATACTGTAAGACGTGCGATAAGCTTCTGATTGAAAAATAATTAACAGATATAAATCTTTTTCACGAAGTAAAGCTTTATAATTATTTATCTACTGATCCCTTTCCGAACCAAAGCCTTTCCATTTAATCCAAGTGCTAACATTTAGAAAAAATACCAGTAACACAATTTCTAAACACCTATTTTGAGGTATTACATATTTATTATGATAATGATTATACGTAACCGAATGATGAATTTACTTTTCAGATCTAGTTACCATAGAATAATAAGATTCTATAAATCACAAAAAATAATAAAAAATTATAAGAGTAAATATTTTAACATAACTAAAACATATGTCCAAATTATCACCCATTCTGTCACATTTTAAACTCATATTTTTTTATCATTTTCAGAATTTTTTTCGTCGATTTTTTTTATCAGTTTAATGACATCGCCCTGAAAATGTGTTGTTATAACTTGTTATCCGTTATTTTCCGTGTCATTTTGTTTCTTGTTTTAGTTGTTACAAATGTTGTTTCATTTTATATTTGGCCAATGAAGGAAATTTGAACAAACTAGAAGTTATACAAAACAAAGCTATGAGATGCATACTGGGGAAAGGCAAATACGCAAGGATTAATCAAATGAGAGAGGTGCTAAATTGAATTCCAATAAAAAAGAGACTACTGTTTAATGTGTTAATTTTTGTGCATAAAATTATGAAAAACCAAATGCCTTAAGGAAATACTTTAAGGATGAAATTGTTTTTAATAGAGACATTCATAATTACGAAACGAGAAACATATATAGAGTTCGATTGCCACAAATGAAGAAATCAAAATCACAGAACTGCCTAATGTATAGAGGACTAAAGATGTATGATGAAATGCCTGAAAGTATAAAGAATGAAGAAAAAATGAATGTATTTAAAAAGAAATGTTATGCTTACTGTAAAAATATTTAAATTTATCAAATGAAATGTTACATTGTGCTTATTAGTTTATATTCATGTAGTATAAACTAACTCAGTAATAAAAAATAAAAAAAACTTTGTCAATTTTTTTCTAATTATTTGACGGCCATTTGGTGCACATTTTGCATTTAAAATATGACCCTTTCGATTTTTTTAGTTATTTTCAACTACTTGTACTTCATAATTTTTACCGTTTTTTAGCATTATATTATATTCGGCAATACTTGGCCAATAAGGAACTTCAATGAAAAAAAGTATGACTTAATCATAAAATAACTTTTGAATACTTTTTATACAGGTTTTTCGACTACCATACTATGACAAATGCCCGTATTATGGTATGCCGATTCGGAATATATACGCTTTATTATATATTATTGTACGTAGAATTTATAAATCATCTTTTAAAAGTAAATAAAAACTATCCCAATAAAATACACCACTATGATGATATTTCTGCATTGGATGTTTCCAGCGTCACTCCGGAGTCTTGCCGGTTTTATTGTATGAAAAAAGCTTTTAGATGCAAATATAAAGCAAGGTGTTAAATTATATATTTACACCATTGTTTGGCCCCGCATTCCGATTTTTTATCGATTTTAAGTTCTAAAAAAAAAAAAAAATTTTTTAAGACAATACCTGTACATTTGCCGATCCGAAACGGTAATAATTATTATGTGAGATTTCTTGATAGAAACAGTCGCAAAGTACGCTCCGAAAATTAGTAAAAACCCATTTATTTCTGTTATTTAACGTGTTAGGTACGAACAAATCCACAGTTTATCGTGTTAGGTACGAACAAATCCACAGTTTAACGTGTTAGGTACGAACAAATCCACAGTTTATCTATAAATACTACATTTGACACTTATTAAGCTTAGACTCTATTTTAGCTCAATTTTTGACTAGTCGTATTTAAATAAATATTTTCACAATTTTTGCTTAATTATAATCGTTTTAATAGTAGTGCGCTTCCTCTATCATTCGAATTTACATATCTGCCTTTTACATTGTGGAGGTCGAACAATTTTTTTGTTTTTGTTTTATTTTGTTTTGTTTTGTTTTTTTTTTTACATGAGCTCCACACAGGAGGCCCTGAGGAAAACAATTTTCCTCAGGGCCTATGTCATCTATCTTTGGGGATGCTGTGTGGAGGGTTTTTTTAAGGAAGGGGAGGAGAGGAGAGTTCTGGGAAGGAAAAGGGTTTAAGGGGTGGGTAGGAATCTGGGGTTCAGTGTGTCCTGGTCATCCGCCTCTAAGACCTAGACAAACCTCACCCCATGAACCCGGGCACCCCTGCTAAGTCAGAGGTGTTGGTTATCCAATATAGGTTGCCGGGGTGGCGGTACCCATTCCCGCCTCCCAAATAAGATGTCAATGATCTGCAGTCGTGCGGCAATCCGATTGGTACCCCAGCAACCAATTGGATTCAATCTCTGTCACAGGACTCTCGCTCGTGCTGCGACGAAGATCACCGATTTATTCTGCCTTAAACTCCCGGTCAAGACGCAACTTGTATATCGTGTTTGTTCGCCCTTCACATAAATTTTTATTTAATTTTCAAAAGAAGCAAATACATTGTGACTTGATATTTTAAATAAATAAAAAGAAAATAATTTGTTGTAAGTCACTTTATTGTTATTTTTTAGAAAAATGAAATAATTTAACTTTGTATAAACCACTTATTTGATGCGCAAATCCGACCGGTTTCGGAACAAACGTTCCTTCGTCAGGGAAAGCTTATACTGACGAAGGAACGTTTGTTCCGAAACCGGTCGGATTTGCGCATCAAATAAGTGGTTTATACAAAGTTAAATTATTTCATTTTTCTATAATGGATAACCACAAAGTAATAGCTACATTCAAAAATATGTTATTTTTTAGTCTACCGGTTTCGGTACCTCCCTACCATCATCAGGACTGAATATAAAAATACAGGAAAATACACATATACATAAATATACAAATTGTGAAAGAAAGAGATAGTAAATTAGAGTGGGACAGTGTGTCAGTTTGTGGGAGGGAAGTGGGGGAGGAGATAGTGGGATAACGGGAAACATACTTATAATAGGGCTGAACGTTAAATTTAGTTGATAATTAATGATTTCAGCTTTTATATTAAATGATTTTTTAAATTTCCAATGCCTCTAAATTATTTAACCTTAAGTCTATCCCATTTTTGTGTAGGACTTTAATACTTATATCCCGGTTAAACCGGGTTTTAACTCTACTGTAGAGTATTATACAGCCCTGATGAAGCTACGGTTGCAGCGAAACCCGGTCGGAATAAAGTATAAAAAATAAAAGTGGTGTTCACAAAGTTATTGTTTTATTTTTAAGGAAATAAAATAATTATCCGACCACCCGAGTCCGTCCCAGTTTGGTACCGATCATAGATAGATAGACTCCAGATACTAATATCTACAGCCTGTATGTCGGACGAATATCTACAGCTCATATGTTGAACTAATATCTACGAACTTCAGAGTGTTGATTAATATCTACAGAGCGTAGGTTGAACTAATATCTACAGAGCGTAGGTTGGACAAATCAGCTAAATGTGTCCATTAGTCCGATATTAGCAATTTTTACATACATACTTACATAAATTAAGTTTTTTAAACTGCATACGCAATATTACGTTATTCCAATATGCTATACATAATTGCAAATCCAACCTCTGCCAGTGCTGTAGATATTCGTCAACACTTTGGTTCTCATAGATATTAATCAACAGTTTTACCTGTAGATATTCGTCAACACTTTGATTCTCATAGATATTAGTTCGATTTTTTCAGTTTTTGGAATTCCTGTAGATATTAGTAGACGCCTCCGATACATATACTGAAATGAACCTATTGGTAAAAAAAGTAAGTTAGCGGTGACTGGTGGCGTCACAGGACTCCCTATGACGTCACAGGAGTTTTAGCGGGCAACGGAAAAACACTTTTAAAATTATTTTCTCTATTAAAACTAACTACGAAAATAAATATGCTGCTATTTAAGGTAGATATTAGCTTTCAACACTACCCCTTTTATATTGAAACCTCTGCCCCCCGGATACGAGGAGATAGGTGGCAGGGGATGGAGGTTGGGGGTCGGAGGTGGGGTGGGGAAGGGAAGGGGGTAGGGACAGTAAATCTAGCCTTCCGGCGGTAATGCCCGCCAGCCAAGAGCCGGCCCTAGGTTCCGATTTAGTCCGAGACGAATAGTTGTATAACATGCTACGATATACGAAACCTACAATGTACTGGGACATGTACAAACCTGCATGTTACTGAAGGATATGGCCGCAATATACAATTGTGTATATACTTGACTATGAATTAACTATAATTTATTTACTTTAAGCATAAAAATTAATATCATCAAAACACATTTTTTTTTTATTGGGATGGTCGATAAAATAATACAAAAAACTGACTAAGGGTCGATCAAGGCTGTTTTGCCATTATTTGATTGCCTTGTTAACGACTCATATTTAAACATGGAGAGATTCGTTACCTTTTTTGTACCTTGGGCTCCACAAAGGAGGCCTTGTAATTTTTGGGGATGCTGGATGGAGGGTATTTTTAGGGATATGAAGGAGAGGAAGTTCTAGGAACGAAAACGGTATGAGGGTTGTCAGGAATCTGGGGGTCCAGAAGTGACGGGCGAATGAATCCATCCCTCCCATTGCGGTACGAAGCGATGGTTTGAGAGTCTCTGGCTGAAGAGTCTAGGACAGGCCTCCCTCAAACAGTCTCTCCCGATCCGTCCCATGGTGGGCAAACGCATTCACCACTAAGATCCAGAGTCTAGATCTAGATTCTAGACCATGGATTCTCAACCTTTGCCCACCACCCACTTTGAGAATATTTTTATTTCTAGCCTTTAATTCGCCTTTTACCCCCTAATCCGAAACAGCAATTGACAGTAATACAGCGGGGGGTGCAACGGGATTCCATGACGAGGGGGTGTAATGGGATAGGGAAAATATTTTAAGGTGTTACGTAATTTATGGATGACCCCTAATTGGGATGGGATGGGACAAAATAGGATGGGGTGGGATGGGTTTCTCTGGGTCTCCTACCGCACCCCTGAAAGTCTGAAACGCCCCCCAATTTTCTATTGCTCTTCTACCGCCCCCCCCTGAAGGTCTGAAACGCCCCCAAGGGGGAGTTATCGCCCACGTTGAGAAACGTTGAGAACCTATGATCTAGACAAACCTCACCCCATGACATTCATGTTACCTTCAGTTTGAAATTACTGCAGTTTGAAATGACTGCAGGTACAGACAGCTAATTAGTTTTGCATTTTTCAGAGCTGTCAGTTAGAGACTCAAAAATAATTTTGGAAAAAAAAACATTTAGTGGCTATCACTAGTCTGTCTAATAGTTAATATAAGTGATGTGAGTAGTTCGGAATCTATAATACAGATATAAATATTTTTATACATTTATTGACAGACTAGTGATACCCAATAAATGTATAAAAAAAACATTTATTGGCTATCACTAGTCTGTCTAATAGTTAATATAAGTGATGTGAGTAGTTCGGAATCTATAATACAGATATAAATATTTTTATACATTTATTGACAGACTAGTGATACCCAATAAATGTATAAAAAAAACATTTATTGGCTATCACTAGTCTGTCTAATAGTTAATATAAGTGACGTGAGTAGTTCGGAATATAATTCAGATTCCGAACTACTCACGTCACTTATATTAACTATTACACAGACTAGTGATATTTTTATACATTTATTGGCTATCACTAGTCTGCCAATAAATGTAAAAAAATGCATTTATTGGCTATCACTACATAAATTATGATATAGATGCCGTGCAGACGAACACCATTATACCTAACCTTGATTATTGTGTTTGAGGTATGATATTACAGCCTTATTATAACTATATTTCCTGCAGTTGTACACATCTATCTATATTGGTTGCCTTCTGGTGTTTAAGTCAATAAAAATGCACTATTTTGAAAAACGAAATTCCAGTTATTTCAATGGGTACGATTCTCGATTAAGCTACGAGTATTATCATAAAGTACTAAAAGTACTGGTAAGTAGAGTTAGTGAAATTAGGACTGTGCAATTGAACGGGACGGACTATGCGAGCAGAGCATGTGTGGATTATTATATTAAGTTCGCGGCATTGACTTGAAGGCATTGTTTACAATCAACAATTGATTACCGATAATTTACGACAACACTATTGTACGGAATGGACTAAGCTTTGTATAGGATGGTGAGAAAACAACTGCCAAATCATTCAAATATTTTATTTTTATTTTTTTTACTTACTTGCACACAGGAGGCCCTTTGAAATTAATTTCCCTCAGGGCCTATGTTATCTGAGGGGATCCGGTGTGGAGGGTTTTTTAAGAAAAGGAAGGTGAGGAAATTCTGGGAAGGAAATTGGTAGTCTCTCTCGATCCTATCCATCACGCAGCAAGTGGGCAGACGCATCGGCTGCCATGACCTGGACAACCCTCACCCCATGTACCCGGGTGCCCCTGCAAAATCACCAAACGTAGCGAACCACTTGGGGTGACCTATGGCAGAAGTGTTGGTTATTTAATAAACGGTTCCCTAACCGGCGAATCGGGTATAAAAAGTGAAAAAAAAATTATCGTATTATAACGATTTTCTATATGTTATGTAAGTAATGTGGTGTTATTAGTTATGTAAGTTATGTGGTGTTATTAGTTATGTGGTGGTCCATCCTTTCTGCCTACCTCTGAGGGGAAATGGCATGAAGGTTAATTAAATGATGATGATATTTTAATTTGGGAGGCGGGTATGGGTACCTCCGCCCCAGGAACCATTTATTGGATAGCCAACACCCTGCCACAGGTCACTTAGCAGGGGTGTCCAGGCTAATGGGGTGAGGCTTGTCTAACGTCCATCGCCTTGCACCGCAATAGGAGGGATGGATTCATTCGTCCGTTACTCCTAGACACGTTGACCCCCAGACTCCTACCAGCCCTCATGCTTTTTCCTTCCCAGAACTTCCTTTCCCTAAAAAGACCCTCCGCCAGCATCCCAAAAGCCATGATGTTTTTTTTTCGTCCGGGCATTTGGAAGACGTTTTACTCTCAATATTGTTTCATAAAGCCTGCAGGGTGAAGAGTGTTTGGAGATTCGAACATATAAGTGACTGGACTAAACACCAAATCCTTGGGCACAAATAACTAGAAGAAGGCAGGAGGAGTCTGGCGCCCTCTGTTGAACTCGATCGCTCTGTTTGCACTCTTAGCAAATTCCTTTATTCAGATACAGAGTCAGCTGCATACAGTTTTTATTAAAACACTAGCTGACCCGGTGAACTTCGTACCGCCTTAGAATATGTGTTTACTTACTAGATGAATTAAATTCAGATTTTTTATTAGGTCAAAAATTACCCAATGAAGCAATTATCGATGCGCAACTGTTCGTGTTTTGTTTTTGTCAGTATCAGAGATGGTGTTGTGTACGGATTTATATTTTTTGTGATTTTATTACTTTTCCACTTACTTACGGGAATTGTGTTTCATTTTCTTTATACGTGTGAGGGAGATTTATTATAATTATTGTATTTTTCTTTTGGAGGGATGCAGACATACTTTCACCGTTTGTCTCATTTTCGACTATTGACATTAATGGTGGGTTTCTTCATTTACCGAGAATGCTAAATGCAATGCTAATTGTAAAAGTAAACAGTCAAATGCATAGAAAATTTTAAATTTCGATCGTTTACTTTTACAATTAGCATTGCACTTAGCATTCTCGGTAAATGAAGAAACCCACCATGTGTGTAAGAAAAAGGGATAGTATTGTATGTTTAAGAACAAAGGCAAAACTTTTGACGTTTTTGAATTTTTGGAATTCACTTACTATTCAACATTATACTTATCACAATATTCCTGCAGCTCTTTCAAAAGATGAGAATTTATTCCACAGAAAATGTATGAGGAAAAGAATTTTCTTCATATTTTTTTTCGTGAATTTTTCCGATATTTTAATTCGAGTAGTTATTCTGCTATTCAGCGCGGACACACATCCAACAAATTAAGGATCATAATACTTGAATTGTATATTTAAAGAAAAAAAAAGATTTTATATCAACCTGTCACTTTCATAATATTTTTCAAAATATTACTTAAACAAAATCATAGATAACCACTCTGTAAATTGCCATCTCAACACAGGCGTTTCACACCTAGTGAGATGGGCAATACGTCACTATTATAACCAAATGTAATATGAAAATAATGAAATAAATAAAAAATAAAAAATCATCGGTCCAGCCGTTGTTATAAATGATGTAACAAACTCGACTTGTTTTATATATTAAGAAAAATTCCTCTTCCATTTTTTTCTAGGTAATATTTTAGTCTGGGGGTTTTAGAACGCTAATAATAATATCTCTCACATTATTAATAATCAAATGAATTTAACTGCTGTTAGTCCTATATTTTAATTGTTCCAGTAACCCACCACCGAAACTTTACCACTTCCCCTTTCCCACCCCTCGCATAATAAGATGTCTTATTCCTTTCTCTTCGTATCTCTTCCTGTCACCAATAAGTTGTCTTCCTCGTTTCCATTTGTCACCGATAACTTGTCTTCTTCTTTTCCATTTGTATTATTTTCATATATAATGTTTAATTTGTATTTAAATTTTTTATTTTTTTTTATTTTTCATAAAGTCAAAGTAATACAATACGACAGGAAAAAATATAAATATTCTACAGAAAAAAAGGAAAGTCCCAATAAACTACTTTTTAGTGATTTGTCAATGGGTGCTTTTACTTTGAAGATATAAATAAACTTATTTTACTTTATTTTGCAGTTAGAATTTTTTGTGTTGGTGTCTAATACAAATTATTTCTTTCGGCGAGCCAATTCTTCAACATATTATTTGTTTTTTCCATTTGTACATTTTTTAATTTCAGCAGGTAACATATTTAATAAATTTGGTATCATGTAGTCCAGCGTTCTTTGTACTATTAGTCCTTCATTAAGCGTAAAACGAGTATTATAATAATAATAATAATAAAACGTTTATTTGTTATAGAGAATACATCAGTACAAAGAAGCTTTGACTGTCCAACTAGGAAGGTCTCCCGTTCTAGGACAGTCAAATGACAAACATTTTGATAGGCGTAAATTTAATTTAGAAATGACCAATTTGGGACACAAATCAATAAATCATCGCCAAAAAACTTTATCTTATTTACTAAAGTTCAGGCAAAAATATTTAATTATTTATAATGTATGCATAATTTAATTATTTACTAATTTAGTTATTATTAATTATTTATAATTATGCACAAGTGTCCTTTACGTACATGTTTTTTTTTCAATATAGAAAAAAGAAAGAAATGTAAAATTATAAGTTTACTTGTAAATAAACCAAAAGAAAAATAATACATATTACCAAAATAAAAATAATACATTCTACCAAAAGAAAAATAATACATAAGAAAAATAATACCTATTAATTATAAATAAACCAAAAGAAAAATAATACATATTAATACAAAGTTATTGAAAGCAGTGAAGAAGAAGCAAACAGAAAATACTTGTATATGGTGACCTTGTTAAAAAACGTACTGCTAAATTGTTTAATTAGTACAGCTTTATACTTCAGTAGAGGCATACAAAAAATATCAGAATCGTTAGCATAAAAGGTTTTTAAAAATGTTTAAAGTGTTTTCCAATCGTACTAAAGAACTTAATCAGCCATTACAATAAACTAAATCAGAAAGAAGCCTCGTAAGCAAAACATCTTACACAAATGCAGACTCTCAATTAATTTTACAAAAGATTCTCAATTAATTTGTTCCAGCAAGAAAAGTGGCAGAACCATCAGATAAGCTACCATGTGACAGAGTTGAATGAGTAAATTTTTGGTTTTTTGTTAAAATTAGTTTTGTTATTTTTGAATACAAGAAGAATAATATACAGGTAGACAGTAAGAAAAAAACAAAAGACATTAATTTGGAAAAAATAGAGGCGCTGTAATATATAATTATCAGATAATATTTTTTAGTAATATTTCAGACTCCGTCCTGCCCAAATCTAGTAACCATTTTGTAATTTTTTGGCTGAAGGATGACACTTTACACAATTTTAGTTGAGAAGGGATTTTGTTATACAATTTCGGTCCCAGGTATGAGAATATCATTTGATAAGCCGCTGTGTTGCTTGTTGGAATAGAAAGGTCGTTTCTGCCCTTACTTCTGGTTTGATGTTTGTGTTCGACTTTTTTCATTTTATATTTATTTTTATGAGCATAAATTATTATCTTTTTAATGTAACGCTGTCGAACATCTAGTACATTAAATTCCCTGAAGAGAGCGTCGCTCGAATATCTGAAAGGTTTCTTCATTATAACACGTAAAATAGATTTCTGTGCCTTCAATAACGAGTTAAATATTGTTTTCCCTGCACCCCCCCACCCAATACATCCGTATGTTATAATCGAGTTGCATAGCCCGTAATATATATTTTTTAAGTAGTGTGTTTTCAAAATTTCCCGCAATGAAATAAATATATGAATAAGTGTACGCACTCTTTTTGCTACATTTTCTATTTGGTATTTCCATTTTAGGTTATTGTCAACTATAACGCCTAGATATTTGATAAATTTAACACACTCAAGAGTTTCACATTTACACGGAGAGTTACTATTTCCGAGGCTACAATTAATTTTATGTATTATGAGGTGGTGAAGTGTTTTGGGTTGTCCTGCAATAGTAGCGCTGAATGTTAGGTATTTGGTTTTTGATATGTTTAATGTAAGCAAATTACTGTCCAGCCACTGTTTAACTATGTTAATACCGATGTTCGCAAGGTGGTGCGTTTCTTTCCAATCCTCTCCTTCAAATAACATTACGGTGTCATCTGCGAACGTAATGATTTTCCCACCTATATGTTGATTACATAGTTCGTTGATATATATAATAAAGAGAAGGGGCCCTAGTGTACTTCTTTGTGGCACTCCAAAGTTATTTTCTATTGAAGTACTAGTAGCCTCATTAATTTTTGTTTGCTGGAATCTCTTAGAAATATAACTTTGTATCCATTGACAACTTTTTCCTGTTATCCCTATATTTTGCAGTCTCTGTAAAAGTATTTTATGTGATATTGTATCGAAAGCCTTGGCCAGGTCCAGGAACAGGGCAATGGTTTTCTTGCCACGGTTCATATTTCCTGCAATAGTTTCCGTGAGACATGCGATGGCATCATCTGTTCCTTTACCAGATCGAAAACCGTATTGGTTTGGGCTTAGAATTTTGTTATGCTCCACATATTCACTCAACCTTGATTTGAAAATCTTTTCAATAACTTTAGATATTGCGCTTAACAGTGATATTGGCCTATAGTTTTCTACAAGAAATTTTGGTCCACTTTTGTGAATTGGGATAATTATTGATCTTTTTAAATGATCAGGAAATATTCCCGAAGCAAAGCTTAAGTTGTAGATATATGCAAGCGGTGTAGAAATCTGAGATTTAATTTTTTTTAATATGTATGTATTTAGACTATCTGGACCCTTTGCATGTGTAGTTTTAAGACTGTTGATTATTTTTATGATCTCTTCTGTAGTAGTTGGTTTAATTTCAAATGAGCAACTTGGATCGTTTGTTTTAATTGCCGACGCTAAAGTGTCTTCCGTTTTCTGGGTATTTTTAAAAATATTATTCGCTAGCTTAGAGCCCACAGATGCAAAATATTGATTAGTATGACATGCAATTGTTTGAGGGTCAGTTATAGTCAAATTTCCGATTTTTAATTCATTTATAGGTGTACCTGTATTTCGTTTAGTTTTTGTTATGTCTCTAACAACGTTCCACAAATTTTTGCTGGAATTGTCCTTATCGATTAAAGATTTATAGTAACGCTCTTTACATTTGCGAATGACGTTTTTACATACGTTTCGGTATCGGTAATAATTTTGCTGTTTAGTAATATTCAATGGGTCCTGTTTTGCTATTTTATGAAGATGGTTCCTTTTATGTATAGATTTAACAATGCCGTTACTAATCCACGGGGTGAGTTGTAGTTTACTGTGTGGAATGTGTTTTATAAATAGTTTAGAGCATTGTTAACTTCTGTTTCTTTATTAATAAATTCCCAATTTTTTTACCAAGATCATTTAATAAAGCCTCAAAGTCTATAACCAATTTATTTTTAATTTTTTTATTTTTTGTGCATTGAGTTTGGGATACTGATTGCAATGGTGTAGTGGTCAGTAATCGTATTATGCATAACAAATGCGATTGAGTTTGTTATTTTTCTAGTGAATATATGATCCAAGCACGAGCTTGAAGTACCTTGTACCCTAGTTGGGGAATTAATATTGGAGATAAAGTTACTTTCCGATATAGCACATAAAAAGTCATCACACTGTCTATGCTTTACTTCTCCTATTGTATTTATATTCATGTCCCCGATTAACAAGTATCGCGGAATATTCTTAGTTTTTTTATCTCTACAATGAGACTCTCCAGAAAAGCTTGGATGTCATTGAACGATGGTGATCTGTAGATAGCTAATATACCTAAAGTCTTATTTATGTTGATTTTTAAGCAATTACATTGGCTTATGTGTATTTCTTGAACTTGAGAATTTAATGTGACGTCAATATAAACTACCACTCCGCTATTTTGGTTAATATGTGTAGTTGTATGGTATTCATTATAGCCTGCAATTTGTTTGGCTGTATAAGATTCACTTAATCTGCATTCTGTGAAAATTATTACATGAAACTTTACAACAGTTTTTATTTCATCCATAAATATAAGAAAGTCATCCAAATTTTCCATAGTTCTAATATTCTGATGTATAATATTAAATTTATTAGATCCCCATTCGAATTGCATAATTTTATCTTTATCTTGGCAGATTATTTCAGTTATCGGCATTATGATACTATCGATTTCATTATGCTCTTTTATTATCATTATAATTAAAATGTATGTATACTGTAAATATCACAAGGTAATTTAGACTCATTATTGTAAGTTAATAAAATATGGTATATCAATGCAAGTGAATACATGGATTGCATGGACAATCCTGTGTGAGTACTTGCAAATGCAGAAGGAATTAAATTTAAGGGTAAAATTGCTATGTGGTAAGATAATTGTAAGGTAGAGTGGAGTATTAAAGGATACAGTTTGTCGCCTATTTCTGGAGCAGTATCTTCCTCTTTTGCATTAGTATTGGCCATTTGTTTGTTTTCCTCTGGTTTCGTCCTATTCAGTCACAGTGTAAGAAGGGTATTTTCTGATGTGATGAGTATAGCTCTCGATTCAGGGGTTTGACGTATATACACTCGTCACGTTTTTATCCATACGTATGCGAGTTTTTTCTCTGTTGCCGTCTTCTTCGCTAGGTAGAATAATCTTTTATTTGTAGATGTTAGGTGCTCTGAAATAAATACAGGAGTTCGAGGTCCGGAAAGGCCAATGGAGCTGGTGTTAAGTTTATCTTCCCTCGATACTGCATTCATGTTGTACTTTTTTGTACAGTTTAAAAAATCGTTTCTTAAATGTACATGTTTGAACCTTACGATTATTGGTCTGGTTTTTGTTGGCGTGGTTCTGCCCGGAGCTCTAAAAGCGGTCTCTATGTCATTTTTGGTGGTGGTTGTGTTGATCTCTTTGCTAATGTTGAATAGTATATTTTGTATATTTTCACCTTCAATTTCTGGTACTCCTCTTATTTCAATATCGAAATTTTTTTGTTGTCTTTCTTGTTCTTCGATTTTGGCCTCAAGTGTTATTAGTTTAACTTCCAGTTCAGAATTTTTTTTTTGGATCATATCAATATTTTTCATTTTTTCGAATGTTTTTTTCAAATTCTCCTCAAAACCTTCCATTTTAGTGTTCAAAAAAGTTATCTAGGTCTTAAATTCTTTAAACTCATTAAATAATTCTGCCACTTTAGACTGCATGTTCTTAAAACCTAGTAGTTCTGTTTTAATAATGCGGAGTTCATCCATAATTAGTTGTTGTGTGTCTCCTGGAGATGAGCCTGGTTTACTACCGCTGTCCGCAGTCGCAGAGTTCTCTTTGCTAGATGTAGAAGTAGATCTGGTCGTACTGCGTGTTTTCTCCATATTTATTTTGAATTTTATAGATTATATTCACTGTTATATTTTGTGGAACAAATAATGAAAGTAATCACTGTCACTTATTATTGTTGTATGTTCCAGTATGTATTTTGGAATTAGGATTTAGATTTTTGTTTAATGTATTTTTATAGTTAGGTGCACTCGTAAACACAAATAAATTATTTCATTAAATGCACAGTAAATCACTGCTGCGATTATGCCACTTGTGAAAAAGTATGATTCAATTTTAATTTAATTTTTCTAATTATTTGCGGAGCAAAGGTAAAGCAACTATCAGGCAGGTAGTGTTGTTGTGGTTATTGTAAGTGTGGTCCAGTTTATGCATGTATATGGGGCTATTCATATACTGAGATATAATTTTATACCACAGAATTGCTCTTACTGAGAAAATTTTGAGATTCTGGTAAAAGTACGGAACATTATGTCTTTGTTCGTATAAACTTTTATGCGCTTGGAACGCGTCTAGGTATTATCTTAAAAAATAACGTATATTTATTTAACAGCTTAAAAACTTCAAATGTTTAAGGGAGATAAGTAAGAAATCGGTAGAAATTCGGGTCTGCTTGTTTAGGAATAAATACATCCCAGTAATCGCGTTATACTTTCATCGTCCCGAGCGACCTTACATTTTAAAAGCTATATTTCTTTATTCCTCTTATGCAAACACATATATTTTTTATTTTAACCAGAAAGAGAACAAAATAATGCTTCTTATTATCTTTGAAATATAAAAGCTATCCTTTATAGATATTTTACAATCTCGATCCAAAGTGACGGTTTCGGAATTTACGCGCGAAACTGAGGCTTTCGGATTGTGAGGTGCGAATATATGAACCAAGCAGACGGTTCTCATTAACTGGTGACAGTCTGTCGAGTAGCTTTCATTACTTGTTTTAAACGTATGGCACTCACATTACAATAATTCTTACAGCTACAACACAATCTAAAATAGAAAACGAAGATATTTCTGGTTATATATTTTTGCCTCTACGATTATTTATTTATTTGTCAATGTAAAATTTCATAATAAGTGTTTTTAGCGAAGTGGCACACTAGGAAACCTGTGTTGAAACAGACTTTTTACAAATTGTGTTTCCATTTAATACGCAATGTTACACCCCCAAGTTATTATTTTCAGTGTAAAGTGTTTTTCTAACCATGCGGTATGGTTGCTCGTACGATATGGTTGTTTACGAAGATTGATAGAGTTATGCGCCGTGGAACATGCATTATATCGTCCAGGAGAATAATTGAAATAATTCAACCATATACCGATCTAACTAGAGCAACTAAATCAATAGTAATTAATAAGGATTAATGTTAAATGTGCACACATTATTTAATATGTAACTATTTAAAAAAAAGTTCAAGTGCAGATTTTTTGTACTTGATGCATTTTAATGAAAACATATTTTATACTTTTTATTATCTACGATATTTGGCGGTACATCCTCTTTGCACACCCCTTCGAGGACACTTATATTGGACAGTTATATTTTGTGTAAGTTATACCACAATTTCCCCAAAACCGACCATATATATTTTTTTCGTTATTCGTAAAATAATTTTTGTACACAGTTTTTTAGAATGCTACACTGCCATTTTATGCGTGTATTATCGTAGTCAAAATTTGTGAATATAATCAATATAAATTCCATAAATATAAAAATTTTAATATTTTTTTTCTGGGTTTGTATGTTTGTACGTCCGCTATGAGTTGCTAAACCATGTTACGTGCGAAACACGGCCCGGTTTGTAACATATTGTAACATTATGTTTTTGTGGTATGCAGGTGAGTTTTTAATGAGGAAGGTGATGCAATCCATTTGCAATCGTCCATCCAACTTTGTAGCTTCCCAGCTACGCGCCAAATCTTGTCACTTTGGTAACAAGATATGTTGGGGGGACGAAATCCATCCATAGAGCAAATGAGATCTCTTTTCAAGGAGCATGGGCACAATACTTTAAATTGCAATGACATAGGGTATGACGGGAAACTTTAAATAAAAGAGTTGCGTTATGAAAATAAGTACGGCGAATATTTTTTTTTATTTTTGTCTATGGTTTCTTTTAACAACCACACTTTGAGTGCAACAGGTTGGTAGGAATGATTTCCGTTTTTGTGTTGGCTTCACTTTCCGGCAGGGCCTCCTCAGGGCAGGGAGACCTTACCGGGACGTGACAGCGCCATGTTTTAAGTTTGTCGCGGTGCCCTTGCGCAGTGGAAAAAGCCACGTATACTTAGAGAATACGTCGACACAAGACAATATAACAGTGAACCCCGCATAACTTCTAGGTAAAGGACCTACCAAATCTAAAGATAGCATTTGCATTGGCCTTGTGACCTTTTTTGAATTTACTGAGATACCGTTAGGCGCGGCTGTACTAATTTTGTGGGCTTTACATATAGAACAACGGTTAATAAACTGCTTTACATCCTTGTACATATTTGGCCAGTAATAACGGAGTTGTATCTTTTTATATGTTTTGAAAACACCCGGATGACAAGAACGAGTCGACTCATGTGACTCAGATAATATTTTTAATCTTTGTTCCTGTGGAATTACTTTTTTCCAAGCCGTATCCTCCTGTAAAGCTAACTGTGTTTTAGAATGGCGGTACAATTCGTTTTCTTTTACCTGGAAATTTAGGAACCTCTGCGGGAATTCCTGACAACCTTTCCAAATTTTAGAGTACCACTCATCTGTTGTTAAATCCGAATCTAAACTTGAAATATTAGCGAGATCCATACGTGAAAGGACATCTGGTACGATGTGTTGAGTACCTTTACGATGGATGACATCGAAAGAAAATTGTGAGAGACGAGAACTCCAACGCGCAAGTCGACCACTAGGGTTGGACAGTGACCCTAACCATTTCAGACTTGAGTGGTCAGTGACGACTGTAAAATGTGCACCCTCTATGTAAGGTCTGAAATGTGTTACTGAGTCTAGAACTGCCAAGAGCTCTCGTTCTGTAATACCATAATTTCTCTCATGCGTGTTCAAACACCGTGAATAATAGGCAACTGGGTGCTCGGTGCCTTCTATTACTTGAATTAAAACCCCCTCAATTCCAACCGAGCTCGCGTCACAGTGTATCGAAAATGGTTTGGTGAAGTCAGGACAACTTAAGACCGGAGCTGTCGTAAGTGCTTGCTTTAAGTCCTTGAAAGCCTTCTCAGCTTCTTGTGTCCAAATAAATTTACTAATACCGTTTTTTGAACCCGTGAGTTTCGATAGTGGTGCTGCTATACTAGAAAATCCTTTAATAAAGCGTCTAAAATATCCGCAAAGTCCAAGGAAAGCCCGTATTCCTTTTGCGTTTTTCGGAATTGGAAATTCCTTGATGCATTCTATCTTAACCGGATCAGTTCGAAGACCTTTGGAATCCACCATATATCCTAGGTATTTGAGCTCGGCTTTACAGAACTCACATTTTTTAAGGTTAATGGTGAGACCCGCGTCTCGTAACCGTTCGTATACTTTGGTTAACAATTTAAAGTGTGACTCCAAATCTTCTGATACTAAAATTAGATCATCAAGATAACAAAACGCATTTTCATCGAACTCAGGCCCAAAGAGAGCGTCAGCAAGTCTTTGAAGCTCGCTTGGTGCGTTTTTCAAACCGAATGGCATCCGAGTAAATTCGAAGAGGCCCCGACCTGGAACGACAAATGCTGTTTTCTCACACGAATCTTTATCCAAGGCAATTTGCCAAAAAGCTTTACTAAGGTCTATTGAAGAGACAAATCTGGCGCCGCCAAGCTTGTCAAGTATGCGCGATATGTATGGTAACGGGTACGAATCACGAGTGGTTACATTGTTGATTTTTCTCGAATCAAGGCAGAACCTACCCGTACCATCCTTTTTCGTAACAATTAAGACTGGACTAGACCATGGTGAGCGCGAAGGACGGATTACTCCCAATTTAAGCATCTCATCTACTTCGTTGTCCAATTGTTTCTGTCTCGCAGGCGAAAGCGGGTAGTACCTCTGTTTAATCGGCGGCCCGGTAGTAATAATTTTATGTTTTATAAGATGAGTTAATCCTAAGCCTTTTTTCTCATATGAAATAGATTCAAATTTTTTTATAATTTTTAATAAACTCCTATTTTCTGTAGGAGTCAAAGAAGAGGCTGGCCGAATTGCCCTCACCTCATTAATTTGTCCTGCCTGCGGTGGGCTGGTAACCTTTGTAAACAGTTCCGGCGCGATTTGGAACTGCTTCCAAAAGTTAACTCCCAAAATATAGTCCGGGGATAACGAGGGAATGACGTAAAAAATAATATCCTGTGTTATTAAATTGTACGTCACCGGCAACGTCATCGTTCCCAACACAAGTTGTTTCGTACCGTCCGCTGTCGAAACATCGAAATCTACCTTAACTAGTTCTACGCCTAAATTAACAAAATATTTATAGGTTTCTCCTCCTATACATGAAAGCGAAGCCCCACTGTCAAGCAGTGCTTTGTAGTTATTGCCCTTAATACAAATATTGGCATACGGACGATTATCTCTTTCTATCCCAGAATCCTGCGGCAGTGGGCCCACTACATCAGAAACCGGGGTAGAAAGAAATTGTCTAACCAGTCGGAGCCAACTCCGCTACTCACGTTTCCCCTGCGCAAGAGAAGGTGCGTGACTGGAGCGACTCCGTCCTAGTTTTCCGAATCCTTTTTTGTGTTATTTTTTTTAATAGTATTTATTTAGGCTTAGAAGTGTCGGAAGCTCTCTTCCTGCAATCCGAAATTGTATGGCCAATTCTATTACAGTAATTACACACAATCTTTTGTCCGAAGGAATTTTAGATGGATGGCTTATCTCCTTTTCCTTATTATCATTATTATTAGAAAACCCCTTTCGGTACTGTTTAGAGATATTACGATCGTTGTTAAAATTTGAAGTATGACCAAAATTATTTTGATTACTTACGTTGTGACTCGGTTGATAATCTGCAGACCGGTTGTAATATTTGTTATGATATGAAGAAGTACTACGATTGTTTGAATTATTATTATTATTATTTGAATAATTATGATAGTTTTGTTTATTATAGTTAGAATTTTTAAAATTATTGCTAGAATATGACTTGCCCGTGTAAGAAGGAGAAGGTGAAGGTTGGTTTGTTGGTGTTGAGTAAGACTCGAATTTTCTAGTTACCTCCGTTAATTGCTCAAAAGTGGTGATGTCGCGAGACGCAAGTAAATTAATATACATTGGGAGCAAAGCTCTCATGCACAGTTGTAGTAACTCATTTTCCGATAATTTAGAATCAAGCATGTTGTTATGTGCTTTCATTCTCAATATGAACTCGAAAGCGGTCATACCAGTAGATTGTTTCATGTTGAAAAGTTCTGTCTTAAGTGAAATCTGTCTATGACCTCCTTCAAACTGTTTAATTAGGAGCGATGACAGATCATCCCATGTTAGATCAGGGGTATAAATGGACCTATACCATAATAAGGCTAAACCCTCAAGGATATCTGGAAAACATTTAACTAGGTCTTTATGCTTAACGTTCCTTGTTCTACATTTTTCATTAATTTGTAGAATGAAATCCCGGACGCAGGTTGAACCATTGTATTTAATGTTCCAAGTATTAATTGAGCTAGTCGGAGCATGCGTTTCATTATAAATTACTTTAGTGTACTTAATAACCTTAGCACCTGAGTCACTGTCTTCATCCGTATCGGTGTCCGTTTCATGTTGTTCTGCGAGTTGAGCGATTTTAATACCTTTATTAAAACGTCTGGCTTGAATACGCATCTCTTCCAGAGTATTTGCTGGTATCAAATTCCTAGAGGTTAGGTCGATTGTCAAATCATCTTTCGATTTTCCATTAATGTTTTCTATGGGAGCCGACATTATGAACAATATGCGAAAGAAAAAAATAAAAAAAATAATATAAATTGTTGCTGATGATGATGATAAATGAAGAAAAAAAAAAAAAATTGATTAATAAAGAAAAATTATCAACCCTGATTTTTAAAAAAATTAAGTTGAATAAACTTTTAATTGTGGCAACCCTGATTTTTGGAAAAAAAATATTGATTTGAAGCGATCTTGTTTTTAAGTTAAAAAAAATCTTAGTGGCAACCCTGCCTTTATGTTTGCAATAATTACAAAAGTAATTCGTATCTGAAAAGTTTAAAAAAAAAAATATTAATTTAGTATATAATGACGTAGCTGCTAGTAAAAAAAAAATGATAATATGTATCGACTTATCCAAAGTATTTAAATTCCAATACCGTTTTTTAAAATGTAAATAGACCGACCGCTACCCATCTATAGTATTCTCGAAATCAAATTTGACATAGTAAGGTAAACAACCGACAATGGGTTTGATTTATTTATGACAGATGCCATCTGTAATTAAAATAAAATTCGTGTCTCGTAGCTATTTAAAAGTACAAATTGATAATATATCATATAAATGTTCACTTCATATAATTATTTTTTTCGTAATTACAATAATCACGGATACTTTATATGCATTGAATTCAACACGTCAGATGTATATTTGACCGGCGGTACAGGCAATTATGCTAGAATACATTTGAACCAGAACAAATCGTTTGTTTTGATGATAATTAAAATATAAAATTTTAAATTACTATTTACTTTGTGTTGGTATGTAAGTACATAATTTAATTATCATGCGTAAAATATTTGATAGCAAAAACACAACACTTGATTTTAACGTTTGTGTCAAAGATAAATTTGTACAAGATAATTTATCATAGATAATTTTTAGATAAACGTTACCCGCTGTTGATTGTTGTCGAATAAATCAGTTCCTAACACATTGTCTACTACCGTTACGTTATTTCTGAGCATTGAGCATACAAATTTTGAGGTTATGAAAATATAATTACAGTACTGCCTATTTGAAACAGTAAACATTCCGCACTATGATCCTTGTATCAGGAAGTATATTGTAGAAACGTCAAATATTTGTAGAATGTAAATACAGCTGATCGGCAACACATGGACAAGCGTCAGCTGATATTATCGTAAACAATAGTGACCGAAACCGTATTTTATTTTATTTTATTTTCTTTATTAGGAACATTTACAGGTTTATAACTTTACATGCATTAAAAAATCACAAATTACAATAATTAGGTTATAAACCCAATAACGAATGTTCACATCATGCACCAATAATAATTAAAAAGTCTATAATTATAAAGTTTTTTTTTTGTTTAGCTTAATAATATATAGTTAGGAACTAGATATGTCTAGGGATAACCTAGCTATACTGTCTAGTATATAAAGATAAAGATACAGACAAGATAAGATAAGATAAAAAACAGAGTAGAAAAATAACTAAATGTATAAACATATATTATAATAATAATGAAAATTGAAAAACACCAGACGTAATGTCGAAAGCGTTATATGTAAATATATATATAAAAATATAAGGAAAAGAAAAATAAAAGGGAAATGAAAGTAAAATATTAAAATAAAGTGTTCCAGTTTTATGTTAGATTGAATAAGTATTTTTAAATAAGATAATTACAAAATAAATTTAAAAAAAAACTGAAAAACACCGGACGTGTTTAAAAGTGTAAGATGGAAAAGTAATATATAAATGTACACATACATACACATATATACATTCTTTTAAACTTTCAGTATAAAAATACATAAAAAAAAAATTCAATACAAAGAATACATAAGAAATTACGGTATCAATTTCGTTACAATGAATTAAGTTATTTGTTAATTGATGGGTAATTATAAGGCTCCATTAAGTATTTGTCTAAAAGTGCTTAAAGTGCAAGAAAAAATATCGGTATCGATACATTTTTTGTTATAAAGATTGCATGTTCTTAATAGGAAAGAATTTTGCCTGAGACTGGTTGAAGCACTTTCGATATGAAACAATGACTTGTCTCTAGTTTTCTTACTCGGGATTCTAATATTAATTGATGACAAAAGAGCTGGACAGTCAATATGACCACTCAAGACTTTGTATAAGTAAGTCATATCCGCGATGTCTCTCCTACTTCTTAGAGTTTTAAGTCCATAGTGTTTTATAGAGCTGTCTATGTCATAATGACGCACATGTCTCTTAAAGTTCAAGTGATGTACAAATTTTCTTTGTACTGCTTCTATGCGCTTTGTGTGTACATTATACAGCGGATTCCATACAGGAGAAGCATATTCAAGATGACTACGAACGTAGGAGTAATATAATATTTTGAGGGTATGGATATTGGTGAACTCTTTTCCAATACGGAATAAAAATCCTAACATGCTCATGGATTTCTTAACAATAGTATCCACATGTGCCTTAAAAGAAAGTTTATTGTCAATAAGAACACCGAGGTCTCGAATTTGATTGATTTTTTTAAGTGCTTGACTGTTTGTAATAAGATAATCATGTTCGATTGTTTTTTGTTTTTTTGTAAAGGTAATAACGTAACATTTGTCGCTATTCAAGTGGAGATAGTTGGCAGTGCAATAAATATTAAGTCTATTAAGATCTTCTTGAAGTTTATAGCAGTCAAAAATAGAGTTGATAGAAATAAATATTTTCATGTCATCAGCAAAGAGCAAAACTTTAGAGTGCTTAAAGCATTTTACAATGTCATTGATAAATATAGTGAAAAGCAATGGTCCCAGATGAGACCCTTGTGGGACACCTGAAGGTACATTGATAATTTCAGAATTAAAACCATTCACTGCTATTATCTGGGAACGTTTGTCAAGATAGGAGACTAGCCATCGGTACAAATCACCATGTATTCCTAAAGCTAATAGTTTTGACAAGAGTAGACTATGGTCGATTCTGTCAAATGCCTTGGAGAAATCTGTATACACTGCGTCAACTTGGATTCGTTTATCCATTGATTTAGAAATAAATTCAGTAAATACAGCAAGATTGGATACAGTTGATCTTTTTTTCATAAAGCCATGTTGATTCTCAGTTATTACAGATTGAACACAGTCATAAAGTTGCTCATGAACAATTTTTTCAAGGATCTTACTAAAAATAGGTAATTTTGAAATTGGGCGATAGTTCTTAGCGTCGTTTTTAGACCCAGATTTGAATACTGGCGTAATGAGCGCACATTTCCATTGGTCTGGAAAGACGCCTTCTTTCAAAGATAATTGAAAAAGCAGTACTAGAGGCATCGATATTTCTTTGACGCACATTTTTATAAAATGAGATGGTATTTTATCGAAACCTTCGCCCAATGACCAAGAGATGTTATTAATTATTTTTTCTATTTTTTCCTTGGAAACTGAAATAGAACAAATGTTTATACCATTGTTTGCTTGGGGAATATTAGTTGATGTTTTGGGAGTTACATTATAATTATAAGTAGAGGCGAAGTGTTTCGAAAACATGTTACATATATCTAAAGGATTGTTAGCAGTTGTATTCTCTAGTTTCATAGTATTGGGTAACCCTGAACTATTTCTTTTACTTTTAACATAAGACCAGAAATTCTTTGGGTCATGAGATATTTTGAGTTCAGCATTTGTTATAAATTGTCTATGACATTCATTAGACATTTTTTTTTGTCTCGTTCGCAGAACACAGAATTCTTGATAATCCAAAGCATTAGACCATTTTTTCCACTTTTTAAATACCTTGTATTTTTCCTTAGTTAATTTTATTAAAGCCGGGCTATACCAGTAAGGATATGAGTTATTGACCTGAACTTTTTTAGATGGAACGTAAATTTGAATAATTTCATGTAAAATATCATAAAAACGGTTAATAGCTTTATTGGTAGATAAGTTTAAAAATTCTACATCCCAATCGACATTGCTGAGGATATTGTTTATGATTTCGTAATTAGCTTTTTTAAAGAGATTAATGGTTCTAGTGTTATTTACCATGGGTATGTCTAACTCTATATTCATATTAATAGTGATTGAATTGTGATGTTTACATTCAGGTATTAGATGTTGAGAGGTGTGTGCTACGATAACAGGAAAAGAACTAAAAACAAGATCTAAAAATTTGTGCCTGTTGTTCGGAAAAGTACAATATTGTGAAAGATCAGTAAAACACAGAGTGTCAGAGATTTTGGAAATTATTTCTGAGTGGTGACTATTTATTATTTTCATACTATTTTCGTTACTAATAGACCAGTCTATTTGAGGTAGATTAAAATCTCCCGCTATAAGAAAATGATCATCGTGATGAAGAGCCCGAAGATCACAAAGTGTGTCCATAAATTCATAAACGTTACGTGTGTGATTGACTCCAGGTGGAATATAAACACAACACAAATTGATCCTTTTAGAATTTTTAGTTATAAGAGTCACCCACAGGTCCTCAGCTGTCGATTGCCAATCTTTCCGCTCTACAACTGTCAGGTGTTTCTTAAACGCAATAATCACACCCCCTCCTCTTTTATTATCTATACGATCTCTTCTAAATACTACATAACGATTATCAAATAATTCCTCAGCGGCAATGCTTTCCACGAGCCATGATTCAGTTATCATAATGATATCATAATCATTATTAGTCATATTTAAGTAGAATATATTGGTTTTGGAACGCAGTCCGGTTACATTTTGATAATAAATATTAAACATTATATAAGGGTAAAAAACAAAGCAGAGAAGTGAGTTCTAGAAAATCAACTAACTTGTGGAAGAAAATCAGGTGAGAGAAACCAGGGAGTTATGATCACGGATCCACACCACGCGCGCAGAGTTGTCATCTTTACGTACTAGGATGCGACCATTACGTATCCATACGTATTTATGATTAGTTTCCTTGGCTTTTATCCTTGTAGCTGCGTGCAGGACTTTATTAGCGGGGGAGAGGTGTTCGCTGACGTAAATTGGTGACTTCGCGCCGTCGATGCCAAGGTGTTCCGAGTTTAGTTTATTCATTTTGTTTTTTTTGTTATAATTGGCAACTGCAGCCAGGACTTCATTCTTTATTCTCACGCTTGGGAGCTTTACTATTATTGACTTGGGTCGGTTGGATTCAGGTTTGACCTTAGGGACCCGATGAAGGTTAAGTATTTCAGACTCAGCAATCGGGCGGGAAATTACGGTACCAAGTTGTTTGACAATAGATACCAAGTTCTCAGATCTATTCTCAGGTACACACTGAATTTCAAGGTTATTCTCCCTGGCTAACTGTTCCATATGCGATACGCGCGTGTTAAGATCACGCATTTCTGCGTGAAGCTTGGTGTTTTCTGCTTGCAGACTTTTGATGGTAGCCAGCGATTCAGAGAACATTTTCTTAAGGTCCTCGTACTCAGCAGAGATGAAGTTGACGGACTCTTTTAACTCCGGTAGAATGTTAAGTTTAGCGTGAAAAGTCTCAAACTCTGAGGCAATACATCGTCGAACTATCTGCATAATCTGCTCGACATCCGGATTCTGAGGCGACTTCAAACCGCAGGCAGGGGCAGCAGTAGACACTCTTTTCCCGCTTGAAGATTGGTTCCCTTTTGGGTCATCTTTGCAGTCAGTACAGATCCAGTTATCACGCTTAGCTCCCATCTTTCTAAAGTTAGTTTCCTTCATATTAACACAGAAGAAATGGTACTTATGGAGGCATATAGAGCAGTTAATGCCGTCTCCGGCAAATATTTCACATTGACAGTTCTTGCAAATCATGTTTATTTTGTAATATTGATTGTTTATTTCGATTGTTGACAAACCGTTCAGCACAAAGCGACAATGATGACACTTTCCACCAATGGTAACAGGATGACGACACTTTCAACCAATGACGATTCAGATATTTGCGCTTGCGCGTTAAGATTGTTCATGGACTGTTGTTGATTTCAGATACTGGATTATTTTGGTTTTAGATTCAACAATACTGTACGGCACTCACTATGATGCAGAAATCTAACTGATTTAAAATGTCAAACACCAGGTGATTTAAGCTATGTGACACTTTCTGTTGAGTTTACTTGCAAATCTATCTTGTTACTGTAAATTTAATGTGGAGCGTATTTCACTATTACACACTGTTAATACGTATACGTATATGGTGTATATGGTATGTTTATATTATGATGTGCGAAACATCCAGAATACATTTGTGACATTTAAATTTTGATAATTTGTCGCATCCTGTGACAAATAAACAATCACTAAAATTTGAAACTCGCATATGTGAAAGTCATGTTCACGTAATTATAGTTAACGAATTGACATTTTTTTTTTTAAATTGTACAATTAATTACGTAGAACGCCGGCACATGGGAACATACATTTTAAATTAACCTGCCGTCGAACTGATGCCATTGCATTTTAAAGTTAAAGACGAACCCAATCACGTTGAAGCGCCATTTTGTTACGTGCGAAACACGGCCCGGTTTGTAACATATTGTAACATTATGTTTTTGTGGTATGCAGGTGAGTTTTTAATGAGGAAGGTGATGCAATCCATTTGCAATCGTCCATCCAACTTTGTAGCTTCCCAGCTACGCGCCAAATCTTGTCACTTTGGTAACAAGATATGTTGGGGGGACGAAATCCATCCATAGAGCAAATGAGATCTCTTTTCAAGGAGCATGGGCACAATACTTTAAATTGCAATGACATAGGGTATGACGGGAAACTTTAAATAAAAGAGTTGCGTTATGAAAATAACAGTATAACATCTATATTTGAATTTTGGGACAAAATTATGGTGATTAAGTTACGTGTTAAGACTCACCCCAGGTTCAGACCGTTAATAAGCTACTAATCCTAACTAAATCTCACTGACGTGCATAAGGATGGCCGACGGCGAAGTTCTTCGGAGACATCTGGACGGAGCCATTCCAAGGCCTCCAGTCCACGGGTGCTGCAGGATCTCGTCAAAGCCCGCCAGGGCGTAGCCGGCCCAAGTCCAAGAGGGCCCGTCACGATTGTTGGTCCAGGTAGTCCGTAGGATTGGTTCATTTATGGCCCTTACCCAAGGGAAGTTCGGTACCAGTCAACGTGGCAAAGTGAGTGGGACGCAAATAACAGGCTAGTCCCAACTAAAATCCTTATATTCGTAATTTAACGGGCTTTGGTCGCGGAGCGAGCGAGGATTCGCGTGTCGCTAACGGATTAGTCAATTTAATGCCGACAGGCTATAATATCACATGCGCGTACATCATGAATCGCGACTTTTTAACACGGAAGCCACCACGGCATTCACTCAAGATTGATCCTTGATCTTTAAAATTCCAGATTGGTAAAAATATTCCGACAAACCGTCATCCCGCGATCGTTTCACAATTATTCTTTTAAAAACTTAAAACATGGCGCTGTCACGTCCCGGTAAGGTCTCCCTGCCCTGAGGAGGCCCTGCCGGAAAGTGAAGCCAACACAAAAACGGAAATCATTCCTACCAACCTGTTGCACTCAAAGTGTGGTTGTTAAAAGAAACCATAGACAAAAATAAAAAAAAAATATTCGCCGTACTTATTTTCATAACAACCATTCATCCGATTGCGATGAATTTTTGGAGATTTGATGTGTGCAGGCCCGCGAGGGTTTTTGTTTACAATAGTGAGAGCACTGGCATTATGAAATAACGCGTTGCTAAACCGTTCATCCGATTGCGATTAAACTTTGGTGAGCACGTCTACGAAGGTTTCTATGTAAATACTGGTGAGCTCTGGAATTATGAAATTTGTATAAAAAATTGCAATAGGTGGCATGCTAGCTGTTTGAAAACTGAATGTTCAGGGACTGAATTTGTGGAATCCGGGAGGGGGGAGGGAAATCGGGAGCTGGGTTCGTGGGACGGGGGAAGCAGGAGAGGGGAGTGGGGAGAGGGAAAGCGGAGAAGTAGGAACGCGTGAGGGGAAGGGGATGCGGAAGAGGAATAGGAGGCAGAAGAATAATGGGACGATGGTAAAGGACACGCAGGAAGTAACAATATCTTTATTAAGTGGCGTAGCAACGCATGCCGGGAATTACAAACCCAGAAGCTAGCATATTTTGATTTATATATATATATATATATATATATAGAGTTCCCCCTAAAACCATGCGAGTGAAGCCGCAGATAAAAGCTAGTATATTATAAAATAAGTGCGTCCCGCTAAAACTCAGAAACGAGACACGATCAAGGGAGTTATATGGTGTGGTAGCCCTCTATCCCTCATCCATGAAGAAGGTTCCCGTTTTTTAACAGACGGGCGGGCTTTTGAAAATATAAGAGCTGGAAGTTTTGCCCTCCAGAAAAAGAGGACATAACATTCGAGAGTATTCAAGAGCATTCCATAACATACCAGAACATTCTGGATGTTGTGGAATGTTCGGCAATAGTCTGGAATGTTCGGGAAGCATGTTTCAAGGAGCATGGGCACAATACTTTAAATTGCAATGACATAGGGTATGACGGGAAACTTTAAATAAAAGAGTTGCGTTATGAAAATAACAGTATAACATCTATATTTGAATTTTGGGACAAAATTATGGTGATTAAGTTACGTGTTAAGACTCACCCCAGGTTCAGACCGTTAATAAGCTACTAATCCTAACTAAATCTCACTGACGTGCATAAGGATGGCCGACGGCGAAGTTCTTCGGAGACATCTGGACGGAGCCATTCCAAGGCCTCCAGTCCACGGGTGCTGCAGGATCTCGTCAAAGCCCGCCAGGGCGTAGCCGGCCCAAGTCCAAGAGGGCCCGTCACGATTGTTGGTCCAGGTAGTCCGTAGGATTGGTTCATTTATGGCCCTTACCCAAGGGAAGTTCGGTACCAGTCAACGTGGCAAAGTGAGTGGGACGCAAATAACAGGCTAGTCCCAACTAAAATCCTTATATTCGTAATTTAACGGGCTTTGGTCGCGGAGCGAGCGAGGATTCGCGTGTCGCTAACGGATTAGTCAATTTAATGCCGACAGGCTATAATATCACATGCGCGTACATCATGAATCGCGACTTTTTAACACGGAAGCCACCACGGCATTCACTCAAGATTGATCCTTGATCTTTAAAATTCCAGATTGGTAAAAATATTCCGACAAACCGTCATCCCGCGATCGTTTCACAATTATTCTTTTAAAAACTTAAAACATGGCGCTGTCACGTCCCGGTAAGGTCTCCCTGCCCTGAGGAGGCCCTGCCGGAAAGTGAAGCCAACACAAAAACGGAAATCATTCCTACCAACCTGTTGCACTCAAAGTGTGGTTGTTAAAAGAAACCATAGACAAAAATAAAAAAAAAATATTCGCCGTACTTATTTTCATAACAACCATTCATCCGATTGCGATGAATTTTTGGAGATTTGATGTGTGCAGGCCCGCGAGGGTTTTTGTTTACAATAGTGAGAGCACTGGCATTATGAAATAACGCGTTGCTAAACCGTTCATCCGATTGCGATTAAACTTTGGTGAGCACGTCTACGAAGGTTTCTATGTAAATACTGGTGAGCTCTGGAATTATGAAATTTGTATAAAAAATTGCAATAGGTGGCATGCTAGCTGTTTGAAAACTGAATGTTCAGGGACTGAATTTGTGGAATCCGGGAGGGGGGAGGGAAATCGGGAGCTGGGTTCGTGGGACGGGGGAAGCAGGAGAGGGGAGTGGGGAGAGGGAAAGCGGAGAAGTAGGAACGCGTGAGGGGAAGGGGATGCGGAAGAGGAATAGGAGGCAGAAGAATAATGGGACGATGGTAAAGGACACGCAGGAAGTAACAATATCTTTATTAAGTGGCGTAGCAACGCATGCCGGGAATTACAAACCCAGAAGCTAGCATATTTTGATTTATATATATATATATATATATATATAGATTTCCCCCTAAAACCATGCGAGTGAAGCCGCAGATAAAAGCTAGTATATTATAAAATAAGTGCGTCCCGCTAAAACTCAGAAACGAGACACGATCAAGGGAGTTATATGGTGTGGTAGCCCTCTATCCCTCATCCATGAAGAAGGTTCCCGTTTTTTAACAGACGGGCGGGCTTTTGAAAATATAAGAGCTGGAAGTTTTGCCCTCCAGAAAAAGAGGACATAACATTCGAGAGTATTCAAGAGCATTCCATAACATTCCAGAACATTCTGGATGTTGTGGAATGTTCGGCAATAGTCTGGAATGTTCGGGAACATCCTGGATATGTCAGATCATTGTGGAACATTCCAGAACACCCTAGAATATTGTGAAATATTCTAGAACATTGTGGAACATTCGAAGATTTTTTTGTATGGGTAGGGCTACACAGTGGTAGGAGTAAATAATGCAAGATCCGTCGTGTGTTCGAACGTCAGTTCTATCTCATACCAACTACCTGAGCGAAGCCGGGTAGGTACCATAGCTATATAATAACGACTTTACGTGTTGAAATAATGAAAAAAAATTAAATAAAGACAATATTAGCGGAACTGAATCGAAAATTTTGAGACGGAAAATCAGAAAAAGATATTGGCTCCATTGGGACTCTAACCCAGGACCCTTTGCTTACATGGCAAATGTTCTACCAATTGAGCTACGGAACCTATATCCAATTCGGTCACTTTTAACTGTATCATACATCGACTAAGAACACCAACATTATCTTCATTTTCTTAACGCACATATTATTGGCTGCTATCTTTATATATGATTGCAAGATTCAACTCGAACTAAATGCCATCTAGATAGTGTCTGAGCCGTAGTGAGAAAATATCTTTTTCTGATTTTTCTGTCTCCAGATTTTCGATTGAGTTTTGCTAATATTGTCTTCATTTAATTAAATATTATAATTTGAGATTTTACTCATAAGGTTAAAAGTTAAAAATAAATGACAAAATGGTTTATAAGTTTTCCGGGGGGGGGGGGAGCACCTGTTGGGGGATCAATAGCCATGGAACCGTAGTATAACACTTACAAGATGTAAAGTAGCATTGAAATATAATAAAATTATTATTATTTTCGTAGTAAGACTTTATTTTCATATTTTATCAGACTCTCAAAATATTTGATTTTGACGGAATAATTTCATTAAAACTAAAATTGTTCAACAAAGTTCATTGCTGAAAAACACGTTGTGTTATTTTATGATGTATCATTTGTATCTCTTGTCTGCCTCTCTTTGTTATTTGTCATTTGAGTAAATTTTGTGTTTTTATAATTTTATATTTCTAACTGTTTTGATTATTATTTACTTATTTTATCTAATTTTTATTTAACCCGTCTGCTTGTTTAGGAATAAAAACATCCCAAAACACGTAATCGCATTATACTTTCATAAGACCAAAAACGTCCCGAACGACCTTACAATTTATGACCTTATATAAACAGTTCACTACATGGTTACTGTTCAAAAAAAGGGCATCCATCACCAAGTTATTAGGAATCTCACCTTAGTCTCTATTCCCCATTCTTAATAAAAGTATGTATAAATAAAAAATAAATATGAGTTATTTACATGTGTAGAGATTCATTCTTACTTATTACAACTGTTTATGTTTTACGCCTGCTTATATTATTATTACTGCCTATGTTTATTATTTGTTTATTTGAATTACGAGAATTTTGTGGAAATTTTAATATTTTTTAGTTTTAGATGCTTCCATTACTATGTGTATCTTTAATGAATTTTTGGTCATATGATACTATGTAAGTTCCAACAATTGTTCTTTGATTATATCATTTCGTTGAAATATGTTCTAGATGCTTGCTTAACTATGTGTATCTAATGAACTTTGGTTATATGAAACTATGTTTATATGCCGTTTATTTTTTTGATTATATATACTGCTGTTTTTAATGTATCTGTATGATTATGTGCATTATACGAATACGTATGTGTATGTATCTGTGAACGAATGTGTATATATATGAATGTATGAGTATTTATATACATATTTATCTATATATGCAAACATATATCTGTGTATACGTACTGTTAGGTTCATTTCATTCTCATCAAGGGTGGTGGACTTTTTATTTGTAAAACACTTTGTTATTGAAGAGTCGTTTTATTTACAAACACTTTTTGAGCAATAATGAGATCAACACTTTTAAAACTAAATTCGGCCCGGACCTCGCCTGGTCAATACGTGGTCTATACTCTAGGTAGGGGTTAATGCAAGAGAACAAATTTCTTGAGTATAGCCCTTTTTATACTATTAAAAACTATAAAAATACCGTCTTTCAGACTGTTTTAAAATACGATAATAATGCACCATATAGGTAGCCAATATCTACTGAGGTCACGTGCCCTAATTTTGTTGGCCGATAACACTAGCTTCTATAAAATTCTCACAGAGGTCTCTAATATGCACACTTTTCTAATAAACTAAGAATAATTAGCCAAATGGAATTAATTACAATATCTATCTCATAGATGTCACTAACTATTCTTAACAGTACATATGAGTGTGTATATATATATAGTTGTGTGTAAGTGTATGCATCTGTAAATATATATATAGGTACCCGTATCAGAACAGACTTAGTCTAGTGAGGCGGGTTACTTACTTGTTTATATAAGATATAAGCGCCCGGGTTGCCGGCATTAAACTAAAAAAAAAAAATTAAAAGCTATATATCTCTATTCCTCTCATACAAACATATGTATTTTTATTTTAACCAGAAAAAGAACAAAATAATGCTTCTTATTGTCTTTGAAATATGTAAGCTATCTTGCCTAGATATTTTACAATCTCGATCCAAAGTGACGGTTTCAGATTTTTTTTTAAGAATCTGAGGCTTCCGGATTGTGAGGTGCGAATAAATTGAACCAAGCAGACGGGTTTTAAACTGATTAAAATTAACCAATTTGTAGAATGACTATTGATTTCATGTAATTTTTAACGTATTTGTCATATTTATATAATTAACTGAGTTTTTATAACTGGGTTATTCTCACGTGTATGAGATCAATCTGTTAAAAAACATTATAAATAAACAAAGGTATGTGTCGTATTTTGGAACCAACAATGGTGAATGCAAAAAATAAGTTAATAAAAACGGACCTTTGACGGCCTCCGCGGTCAGAGACGTAAGGCTCTCGACTACCTACCCGAAAGTCAAATCCCGGAATGTACAAAGGTACAAAGGTTCAAATCCCGGAATGTACAAATAATTTTAATTGATTGGATGTTGTTATTTCATAATCTAAATTGTATAAGATATATTGGCTGCACGTTTTAGAGTGGAAGATACTATCAGTATCGCCCTGGTTGAAGACCACCATTCAAAATCGAAACGATGCTTGAAATGGTTTTAGCCGTGTTTGGTGACCAGATCTGAATAGCCAAGCATTTACCCACCTTCCTCTTTCCCATCTCCTTCCACTCCCACAACCTTCAGCCTCACAACATAATATCCCAATTGGTATACCATAGCCTCATGGCTCCGTGCAGGTGGTTGGGAGCAGTTGGGACTCCTGTGCGGTATTCACATAAAAAATGCTATTACGGCTTGTAAGCAAGAAGTTGATTTTCTAGTTGTTATTTCCAGTGGAAATTGCAAAAGAAGATTAAGAGATGTTTTTATTCGCATCGTGGGAGATTCCCGAAGGCAAGAAAAAATGGGGTTTTCAGACGATAATAGTTTTTGACGTGAAACTTCTTTAGCACCGTTGTGATTTGAAACTCGATGAAATGAAAAATAGTGACACCAAAAGGGAAAAACACAAACGTCTACAGGATTTAGCCTGTGAGAGAATGAGATAGTATAATCGGTCTCCGCTTAGTGCGGTGCTTCGTAGTCTATCGGTCTCATTTTGTGCAGTGCTTCGTAGCCTTCCCATTCTTGGGGGTCGTCCATAAATCACGTGATGTTTTTTTAGCAACTTTTTAACCCCCCCCCGTGGTGATATGTGGTGAGGTTTTAGACTAACCCCCCCCCCCCAAAATCACGTGTATTTTTTTTAGTACAAACATTTTGAAATTTTCAGAATATTAGAACGAAAAATAAATACACGTGATATCTCATTACACCCCCCCCCCCCGGTGATATTTCGTGATTTTTTCCGACCCCCCCCCCCCCTTTCGAGCCTCACGTGATTAACTACTACTACTTTAGTTTTCTGAAAGTTTCACTTCTACCGCGTGTGAATTGCACATTCTGATTTTTTTTGTTTATTTTCATGTGTCTAACACCAAATTGCCATAATTCTAAAGTGTTTTTCAACGCAAATAGTAGGTTTCTGCTCACTCCTGGTAATCGCAAAGGTTAGTAACTGGCAATCGTGTGGTTGGTTGCGCCGGTTATGGCTAAACGGAAATTTAACAAGTTACACTCGGGAACAGGGGGAGGGGCGCAGATAAGGTTTACGAGTCAGAAGTCAGAAGTGCTCAGCTGTTTCAATTCTGTAAAACGAAATGTTTCTTTACAATTTATGGACTAAAAGTAGTAAGTAGTATTATAACTGAACACATAAATAGTTTTTTGTCCTTGGGCAATTATTGCATCGTAAAAATCATTGATTAATAAATACAAGCAGTTAAATATTCGCTCAAAAAAGGTTTTTGCTGCTAGGACCTACGGGCGGCTTTTGGTTTGCCTTCGACCAGTTAGTGTTGGTGACCATTTTATAAATCCGATAGTAACTGGTTCCAATAAGGAAGTTGAGTGAAAAATATTTTGACTTATATGTTCATGTAGATGTAGATCAAAAAATATCGATTCGAAATAATATGTAAATATATTATCATTCTTAGAATTAATTAAACGTTCTTAAGAAATGATTAAAAAGCTGTAAACCGAAAACGCTTCATGATTGGTCGAAAGCATTCTGACGTCATCTGTACGCCGGTTTGTAAGGTCATTGGAATGTCTATGGTGAATCTCTTTCTACTACATGAGAGATGGTTTGTTTTTGATGAGAGTGGTACAGGCCGAACAGTTTTGCTTGCTATCTTGTTATTTTTAGTTTAAACTAGCTGGTCCCGGCATGCGTTGCTATGCCATTTAATAAAGAAATTGTTTCCCCCTGAGTGTCCCTTCCCATTCGTCCCGTTCCCCTTCCGCCTCCCCTTCTTCTCCTGCGTCCTCTTCCCCTCTCGCGTTCCCACTCCTTCACCTCCACCTTCCCTCTCCCCACATCAATTCTCCCCCCCCCCTTCCTCCATCCCGCGAACCCCCCTTTCGAGTTCCCCTCCCCCCTCACACGTCCCCTTCCCCTCCCGCGTTCCCCTTCCACTTTCCCCGCCTTCCCTCTTCCCTTTCCCGCTCCCTCGTCCCGCTAACCATCCTCCCGCATTCCATATATTCAATGCCAGTACATTCAGATTTAAACAGCCCGCGTGCCACCTTTTACAATTTTTATTCCAATTTCCATTTTCATATATATTAAATTTGGCACCTAACATAGATACCTATTTAAAATTTCTAAAATTCTTGATTCGATTCAAACTATTAGGGGAGTACCTACTTTAAATAAATTTATCAACTTTTCAAAAATAGAATCCTCATTTAATTCTATCATTGTTTTGCAAAATGTCATTCTCAATTACGCGAACTGTCAAACGTGCGATGTTTTCTGAAATTATCCAATTTTCTGCGCAATTTTTTAAATTTTTCTCTCCGTAAGAACCATCCTCGTACTTCAAGGAATATTCTAAAAAAAGAATTAGCGAAATCGGTTCAGCTGATCTCGAGATTTGCGCTTACCAACACATTTAGCGATTCATTTTTATATTATAGATAAAGCTTCTATGACATTGAACGAGTTTACAAGCAAATCGCTGGGAAATTCACTATCTCTTAGCAAACTCGCTCAGTGTAATCGTATTACTAGTTAACTAGCAGATTGTGGACACTCTACGAAAAAAGTTGAAAGGTGGTCACTATGCTCGCTACTCGCTAGCGCTTGCCTCAATATGGCGGCCCACCAACAGCTGATTTCGTAACTCTCAGAATTAGTTCGCGTGGGAGTCGTAATTCGCTATTGGCTAGCATGTGGCGCTAGCTGCAAGCTCAAGTTTTCTACAAAATGACGGCAGAATCGGTTCGTGCGGGAGTCGTTCAGGCGGGAGAAAAAAAAATTCTAACTTTAAAAAATAATTTAACTATGAAATCTTTCGATTTTTATTTAAATAACATTAATTCTGATGGACAGTTACATTGATAAAAAAATTACTGAAAATACTTATTGAAGAATTTAAAAAAAACTTCCTATAAATTATTAAAGCGGCGTGTTTTTCAGAGCCCAAATGACGTCACACATACACCCCGCTTCTTACCGCTCGGATTCCGCTCGTTTGTGGACAATGGACTCGACTTCCTTACTCGAGCGTGGGGAGTGTGGCGAACCCATCGCTTAGGGAGTGGAAACACAAAACTGCAATAGCCATTACAAGCCAAGGTGTGAGCTTTCGTGCTCAGGCTGAACGTCCTGGGGAACGGTGTCACGAACGGTGCCTCCTAGAAACAGGGTCGCATCTCGGAGTATTTAGACCCTACTCCAGCACTCGGGGTTCTGCTGGAGTGGACCTTCCCTGGTCACTCGTGGCACAAAAAATTGAACCATTCGACAACTAGGGGCCTTTGGGGAACCTAGGAGTCACCTCTGTGGACTTCCTTCTGGGGCCTACAGGAGGAACCAAGATGAGAAGCCGTGGAGAGGAGAGCTAAGGCCACCTCCATGAACTCTTCCCTTGTGGGGCCTTCAGGGAACCAAGGGGAAGTGCACTCTTCCAGCGTGGGGCCTTCGGGCAACCAAGGAGGAGTGAAGTGGAGAGATGATATCCTCTTCACATGTGGGATAAATAGCCCGTTTCTCATCATCCACTGTTATGCACTAATCTTCCTCATCATCAGCTGTAATGCAACCACTGTTATGCGTTCCTCATCATCCACTGTTATGCACCGGGACAAAGTAACTGGGACAAGCAATGACGTCCTATTTAATATATAGCCGCATGATACCCTTATTCACAAATTAGTATCACAACTAAGTATTACCGTCAATCTTTCCATATCCGAAGAGATACTCAAATTTTCAAGTTCGTAGTACTTATACCTAGGGGGAAACGTTCCCATGCGAGCTGCTGATGGAAGTGGCAACATTTTTGGACGAATTCTTGAATTCGAAAACTAATTACAACGTTGGCTTGACTCAAAATTTCACATGGATAATTGTTGGTGCGGCAGATACAGTTCTTCTATGGCGGCAGACACGCATTCGAAGCTGGGTTCTGAAATTCGACCACACAGACATATATTTAATAAATTATTCAGGATATTATAATAAGCGTAGTATTTGTTGCTGAAAAGTTGAAAGTTTACATAAAATATTTACCAGAGAATCATTGCCCTTCAAAAACAAATTTCGTCAATTTTCATTATCAGAAATTTATCTTCAGAATGAACACCATTAGAGAGCAAATTTAAAAAAAATATTTTATGTATTCAATAATATTGGTTGGGCGTTTATACAATACATAGCTACACTTACCTACATACATCTTCATATATCATAGACTCTCTGCTCTGTGATTTTCACATATTACTTTCCTATCCATCCCTATCATGTTCCTTTTTCATACCCATCCATATGTACCTGTCATCTAACGTTACCATAACAATCAGTCGTTAATCGAAACTCGCCACGTGAACATCCATAATATTCCGCATCCCGCATCCTCAAACTGAATCCGCATACCGCAAGTATATAAATGCAAGAATAAACCCAGCCATGATAGCAGAGAGTGTCATAAGTTACCGCAGTAAGTCCCTTATTATTTTACACACATATATTTCAAAACACATTCAAGGTCCTTCGACATCAGCATACACGCAATTACACATCATGTATTATTATTTAATCAATAAAAACGGTTTTTATGAACAAGATCTGCTATGTAATTAAATTATTATTACGCGTGACAGCTGTACCAGATACTGGTACACGAATAAGTCAGAAGTGTAGAAGAAATATATAGATAGCACTTCAATAAACACAATTAAAACAAACACTTTCTGGCTAGTTATTAATTTAAAAAAAAAAATGAAAATGGACTGAAGTTCCTTACTACAGTATTTAGTAAGATTCGTATTGCAAACTCCTGGATTTACAGGAGGTGCCTTAAAGCCTAGTTGTTGAGAGGTATGATTACAGTGGGCAGCAAGTAATGTATTGAAATGGAACAGGCGATCTGCCGATTTACATTAAACCCTCCCTCGAAGCTTTCTGGCTACGCCCAAAGATAGACTTCGATCGTTATCTGATTCATTTAAATAAATAAATGATTGCCTTTGATTAAGTGATGAAAAAGGTAAATTTGTTTTTAAATTTTTGTTTTATTTAATTAAAAAAATACAGTTATACGCCTGTCCTGCGTAACTCCGGTTCAATGAACTATAGGACTTACTTTCTTCGACTAATTCTTCCACATTATTATTCCAGTTGCGACCATTATCTTTAAATTTTTCTGTGTCTTATTCTCTTTTATATGTGTGTTTAATATTATCAGTGTTATCTTCTTCTTCAATGAAACGTTACATTATTTTGAGATGGGAATAAACTTCAAAAGTTATAAAAAGTGAGTTGTTCTCAATATGATTATTTAAAAAATCTATTCATTAATAATTGTAAATTTATTTTGTTAAAAATTTTGACAGATAGGTACATCGTAATTTTTCAAGTTTAATAACGTTTTCATTATTTATTTTTGGGGTTTTATGCCGTGTTGCGTTACCTCCTTCTTTACCCAATGTTTCGGACAGCGTTACAGTGTCTAGTATGAGTCAGATAGGTGTAACGCTGTCCGAAACATTGGCTAAAGATGGAGGTAACGCAACACGGCGTAAAACCCCTAAAACAAATAACGGAAATACTTTTGGGCGTGAAAATCTAAAATAATATCTTGAATAACGTTGTTCATTCGAAATGTAAACTTCTGACCCTTTCTTAAATTGACAACAGTCTGTAAAGACTGTAAAGTGAATGTTTTCAGTTTCACAAATCTTATAATTATAATATCCTGCGATTTTTAACGGTTTTTGTTTTCTGTGACTGTCTACTAGGACCTATTTTAATTATTTTTCTATTGCCCTCTTTTATCAAATGTTGGCTATCATCAGTATTCACCCTGCAGGCTTTACCTGGCATAACTTATTAAAACTGCACTTATACCAGCTATGTAAGTTTGCAAGCCGTGAAGTTCGGTTTCTTCGTTTATTATTTATAATTTGACGCATTCCCTTTTCCATCCATAAACATACTATATTTAGGGTGGGTTTCTTCATTTACCGAGAATGCTAAATGCAATGCTAATTGTAAAAGTAAACGGTCAAAAACATAGACATATGAATATTAATAGACCAGAACTTAAAGGTGAGGGGAAGAAACCAACTACAGCGGGACGCGGAGCGGGAAGATGAATTCGGTGGTATGTGATTCATCAATAACTCAATCTGAGAGTATATGGGCATCTCGCATTATAATATCACCGTTTAGTTCTTAAAAGTAAACTCTGCTCTTTAATGAATAGACCTTTTTACATGGGAGCGCGAATTGCTCGCCGCGAAATGAACAAATTTTCAAATTCCAAATACAGCAAAGTAAAGTTCGCCTATTTTCATAGTCCAATATTTTGTTGACGTATTTAGTTAAGACACTTTTACAAATGTTTCATAATTTACTTACCCCACAAAACAGCGACGAGTACACGCCATGTGTCTCGAGTGATGTGTGTGTTACAAAAACGACCATATTATGTGATCTGAATAAGCTTATAATAAAGTAAAATAATGCTTTCCTATGGAATGTAATACGACAATTGGGTTAATTCTCTTTTTCACTTCTATTTTTACACGTTTTCAAAACACAAGCCACTATTTTTGCCGTGTTATTTCGTAAAATGCACCGATGAGTGCTCGACGCTGGCTCGCAGAAGAATGATGACATCACATTTTTTAGATGCACGCGAAGCCATACTCAATCCCAGCCGGTTCCAATGGAACCGGTGTGGGGAGGGGGAAATAATACGCTTTTATCGCTTAGGGCAGGTCTATTAATATTCATAAGTCTATGGTCAAAAACATAGAAATGGGTTTTTTCATTTGACATTTACCGTTTACTTTCATCTTACATCTTACAGGCACACAATGGTGCTGCAAATGCGAAAGTAAAGGTAACCAAAATGGCGGCCGTTGTCTAAATGACACTTTGGTGACAGTTCAGAGATTTTCTTGCTGTCTATTTTACGGTATTTGCTAGTATTTTACATTAATTGCAGATATGATATGATTGATATGTTATTTGAAAGAATTTCTCTTTGCTAATAATTTTATTAAAATTTAAAACGTGATCCCTGAGACGTATGTGTGGTAAAACAATGTACGATCGTGAGAAATGTGGATATCCGCAAAGAATGTAAGGCTGATGTAAGCATAATGCGTAAGATTAAGAAAGGGACCCTTAGATGGTTTGGGCATGTAGAGCGAATGAACGAAGAAAGTAGTGTAAGAAGAATATACGACGCGAATGTGAATGGTAGAAGAAGTCGGGGACGCTCGAGGAAGACATGGCACGATCAAGTGAACAGATGCTTGAGTCGGGCCATGTCAAAAGTCAGAATAATAGAAGAGAATGTATGAGACGATGTATGAATATGAGTTAGGCAAAGAGTGTGTGCCAAAACCGAGTTGTTTGGCGGTCCGTCCTCTCTGTCTACCCCTGCGGGGAAACGGCGTGATGTTTAGTTAGTTAGTTAAAACGTGAAACAAACAACAACGCAACCGTAGATGAAGCAAGTCGCACACAATGTTTGACATTTATTGTATGGGTTGCCACATGAAAAAAATATATACACAGTTCCCAATACGAAAATGTGGGAATTAGGTTAGTTTTTATGCTGTCATCCCTATTTACTTTTACCTAAGCAGTTGGCATCGTGAAAAAACCCATTTTGCCGTTAATGTCAAATGCACTGCGAAAGGAACTGTAAACTGCTAAGCTAAAGTAAAGTGCAAATGAAGAAACCCACCCTAATTTACGTCAGATATAAATTATCACCAATAAAAATATAACGATCCATACTAAAATGATAAATACCATCCATAAAAATAATTGGCCAAAATATCGTATCTTTTCCTGGTATTAATAATTGTAATTACCTATGTGGGTTTAACAGAAAATAAAAAAAGTCATAAATAAGATTGATTTGGAGACATTTTGTGTGGATTGTGTGGAGGTCCTGCACGCGAGCCCACCACCACGAGCCACCTTTGTAATCACGACGAATTGCCGACTATTAATTTGAGCCACTTTACTGCGTTAGACTAGATCCACAATCGCCTTAAAATGAAAATCATATTAATATTATAAAGGCGAAAGTTTGTATGGATGTATGTATGTTTGTTACTCTTTCATGCAAAAAATACTGAATGGTCTTTAAAAAGTCTTTCACTAATAGAAAGCTACATTATTTGCAAATAATATAGGCTGTACATATTGGTAAGCTCTGGCGTTACGAATAAGCTTTGGCGTTATGAAATTATTTATTATAAGTTTATTGTCCAGACGAAAAGCAAGGCGTTGTTTGGTAACTATAATTAATTATTTGACCTGCGCAGTCATTTTGTTATTTGTTTAGGAGATCCCTTTGATAATAGTTAAAATTATATATAAATTACATCCTACTAATGTAAACTAATATTATAAATGCGAAACCGCGTGTGTTTGATTGTTACGCTTTAACAGGTGGCACGCGAGCTGTTTGAAAAATGAATGTATCGGGTATGGAGGTGGTGGTGAGGAGGGGGGGGGGGGAAGCGGCGGGTACGGAAGGGGTGAGGGGGAGGGGGGGAAGTGTAGTGGGGATAGGAAAGGTGGAAGAGGCGGAGTGGGAACCCCCTTAATACTATGCGAGCGAAGCCGGGGGCAAAAGCTAGTCTTACATAAAAGTTATTTTTTTAAATTTTGAGATTCTCTCGACTGCTATCAAAGATTTTTGGGGTATTTAAAACTTTAGTTTGAATCACAGGTAATGATGGTATATTTAAATGCAAATTCAATTCACTGTTGTGAATGTGAAAAATCACGGGAAAATTACAGAAAAAATGCTTCTGTGTAAATGGATTTTTGGTAATGTGATTTTTTTACAATTACTGTCCCTGAGTAAAAAATGTTTATAAAATAACCAAAAGGATGTTCCCAATCATAACTACTGTGCTCCTGGTACTTTTTTCTTGTCGCCAGGTTCACTCGTGTTGTCGTTTATTATTTTGTAGTATAAATTTTTATGGCTTTACCACAAATGCAAAAAAAATAATAAATTCCTTGTGATATTTTGAATCTGCTAGTATTAATTTTTGATTCTGTCGACAGGTTCACTTCTTGAAAAACCACGAAAAATCAGTTCAAATTTGTTAAACGGAAATCAAAATATGTTTTCATTCAAAATGTTATGTATTTCAAACACGTTTAATTTTGAAAAAGATTCTTCAAAGCAAAAGGTCTAGAGTTAAGTAAGGCTCTCGATTAATGATTCGTAAGCCGCGGGTTCCAATCCCAGCATGAATTTTAATTGATTAACTTGAGTTATTTAATATTTTTATTCAGTTAAAGTAATACACATATTTGCGACACGTTCCAGAGGGAAGATATTCTCAGTATCGCCCTGGTATAATATAATAACTACCATTCACAATTGAAATATTGCTTGGAAAGGCTTTAGCCGTATTTCGTAACAAGATTTGAATAGCCAGGTACTTCTCACCTTCCTCTTCTCCTCTCCACTACCTTCAGCCTCACAGCATACCCCGATCGGAAATGCCATAGTCTCACCGGCTCGAGATGGGAGCAGTTGGAACTCTTGTACGGTATTTTAGTTTTATTTATAATTATAATTGTTGTTGATGTATGCACGCATATTCCATGGTACTACTTTGAAATGTGCATTACTTTGAATGCTCATTTTGACACGTACCTTTGCTCCGTTAGCAGAGAAATTCCATGTACATGAGCTCTCATCATCATTTCAGGGTCCTGCGTGGGATAAAAGAAAGCTACTATCTGATGTAAATTAAAGAACTCACATTTGTACTTGTTATTATGGACAAGCAAAAACATAATCTACATAAATACCTTTGTAAACTCAAAAAAATGTAGAGAGAGAGAGAGAGAGAGATAATTCAGTTATTTTAGTAGAATCCACTCCAAATGATCATTCATAGCTTGCGATAGTTAATATAGCGCACCTCTTCTAACCTCATCGACAAGGGCTCCAGATAGTTGGAGAAGAGCCCCAGAGCTGCCGCTTCGCAAGCCCATGACACCGTGAAGCAGCTGAGATTCCAGTCCATCCACAAAGGCCCGCTAATCACAATGCGTCCGATGGCCATCTCTGAGCATTGACAGGATATAACCCGCAGTGCTATATTGTTGATGTCATTTAAGAAGCGCCTGCAATCTTCATCAAAGTTGTCCTCGGTGATATTGGATTGTGCGTGGCAGGCACTGGGTGCACGGAGGCCAACGCTTATTGTTTTCCCCTTCATCATCGACATCCTGCGTGTACCGCGACCCGGTACTATTTAACAGTCTTGTAAAGGCATCACGTCTGTTACACGCATAATATTGCAAATTTACATCATTTACGAGTATCAAAACTCCTTATAAATCAAACTTCCGATAAATTCCTTGATATGCCATGACGTCGCCCTTATAACAGTTTTTACTTTTCCCAAAAACAATGGAGAAACGTCCAGGCAATTTGAATTTGTTCTGTCGTTTCAACGAAATTAATAATACTCATTCTGAGCAAGAACCGACTGAATAACTACCATTAAAATAATTACGTTACAATTTCAAACTTTGCAACATAGGCGAGCAATAGTTGATTTGACATTTATAAATAATAACATTGACTGTTTCGAAATTATTTCCCTAGTTAATTTTAACATCACATTAAATTATGACGTACACGCCATGCAGTACTATTTCACACGCTTAATTACAAGACAAATGCAGCAACCAATTCGACTATCAATCGTGCTCTTCATATGTTCAGTAATATTGGTTTAAATCAAAGATATTCAAATACAAAAGTTTAAATTCTAACATCGACATTTTCTTAGATTTACCGCCTAAATTTAAAAAGAGCATCATGTCAATAATATAATTTTTTCAATGCTCATACATACTCTCACACACACACACACACCCTCACCCTCACACACACACACCCTCACACCATCCAGCTACGCACATCACCCGGTAATTACTTAATATACACTAAGTAAGACCCTACAAAGAAACACATCATTGGCACCCACCATGAAATATACTTAATATTTGTAATTTTTTTCAACAATGTAACAATTTAATTTACTGTTGTAATTTAAAACTAATGTACTGTTTGTTTCTTTTTATAAATAAATAAGATAGTGTAAAAACGGAAAAATTAAATTTTCTTGGCCATTGTGAAACAGTTCGCTTGTCCAGCCGCAGCAGTGGCGGATTGGTATTAATGCCCCTCCCCCCTCCCCCTCCCCCAAGTGTAGAGTGTAGAGTGGTGTGGTGTGGGCAGGGGTGATCCATCACCCCACGTCACTTAGGGGACGCCACTGACTTGATGGACGGACTGCACTGCTTACCGCTCTGTGAGAAATTGACGGTAATGGTGATGACGAGTTGAAGCCAATATCAACTTTTTGACATATTTTATGCTTGGACACGTACCTACTCAGATTGCTAGAAGACAGATCTACTCATAAAATACTAGCGACAGTTTCAGAATGAAGTTTTTTTTTACATTAACTCCACATAGGAAAATAATTTCCCTCAGGGCCTATGTCATCTGGGACGCTGTGTGGAGGGTCTTTTTGAGGAGAGGAAGGAATGAACATTGGTGTTGAAGATACCCATGTTGTAGGAAAGAGGGAACACAGAGGCCGGCAAATCATTCCACAGCGGAGCTGTTGAGCACAAGAACGAGTCGAAGACCCGTTCTCATGTGACAAATGTCAACCGTGTACAAATGTTGGGCACACGTTTGGCGTGTTTCCGGACTATGCACCGGTGCCGAAGGGATCAATGATGCTAGTTCCTCGGAGCATCTTCCATTGTAATAGCGGTAGAATAAGGATAGCTTTCCCACCCGACGATTGAAATTTGGTACCTAACGTAGGTACCGTAAAATAAATATAATTTTTGATTAATTCACAGTATTCGATTTTAGTTTGTACCTTAGGAGAGTCCTTCAAATAAATTCATTAATTTAAAGAGTTTCGAAAATTTAATTTTGATTAAGCAATCATTGTTTTGCAAAATGTCATTCTCAAATTGTGACATTTTTTACAGTTTTGTAAGAGTTTTTGTAATGATTGAAAAAACTTTTCAGATGTATTGTTGTGTGGTTTTAACAATCAAGAAACCTTCGAGAGAATGGAAAGAAGGTATTTTGAAAGTTTCAAACAATTCCTATGCTTAATATAGCAATACATAGACATCTCATATACTCATATATACACACCAAAGCAAGCATATTTTGATTTTAATATATGTATGTATATATTATATATACAGATAAAACCACTCGTATTTTAAATGCACGCCAGTAATTCGAACAAAAAGTGCAAAACTGAAGAACGTGTTGTCCATTTATCAAAATTTTCTTGGTTCTTTCTAAAACCCCTCGAGTGGGGCACTTCCAAGGGGAAGTTAACGAGGGGTGTGATTTAAGGGTCGATTAACTTTTGAGAATTTCTTTTCTTCGTCGAATTTTGTGGTAGAACGGTGAGAGCTTTGACTCACCTCAGGTGAACAAGGTTCAAAACTTGGCGAAGAGCATTATTATAAAATAAACTTATCAAAGTCTGGTCAGTGTCTCAGTTGGTATCGCGACTGGGTCTCATCCAGGTATCATGATTTCAATTCCTCGGCTGGGCAAGTCCTCCAACATGACAGAAGCATTGTTTTCCGCTTACTGTGGTGATGAGATTTTCAAATTTCGGTCAGTATTATTAAAAGAATGCCAAAAGTATATTTCTCTGATCTGGAGGCAAAGTTAAAAAAAGGCTAAAAGGTCTCCCTCAATTAGTGTATCATAGAAAATTTCATAGGAGGAAAAGGTTTTCTTTCATTATTTCAATGAAACATTATGATAAGTGTTTAAGATAAAGCGTAAATGTAAGGGTCTCATTAGTTTAAATAATTCTTAGTTAGATTATTAATTATCATTTTTCATAATTTATTTTTAATTTTAAAGTGGAGATTGAACAAAAACTAAAATGGTCGTTCGGACAATTAAGAATTAAGGCAACGATATGTAGTTAATATCTCAACACAGGTCAGAAGTTGGTACTAAAGCAGAGGTACTATGTATGAGAGTCGCCCGGTCGGGTCTAATAGCCGAGCGGTAACGAAGACAGCCGATCACATCCGATCTACGGATGGGCACCTTCAGTAAAAATTTCCCCTGCTCCAGACTAACACAGAGCATCCTTAGAACGGACGTTTAGTCCAGTTATCATTGAAAAAAGACGATAATAAACACGACTTGTAAATTAGAAGAAACGAAATATTATTTCATTAGAATTGTATTTTTATTCAGAGAAAACAACAGTACAGCACAGATACTTTCAAAATAAATGTAATATTTGTAAAAAAGCTTACAATTTATGATGTCACAAGTACCCAACTACATACATAATATACGTGCATTATTTTTCATACATTCCAGTGACGTGTAAGTTAACCACAGCAGTTGTTATCCTGGAGGCACTAAATAACCAGCTTATCTGACAGGGGGACTTTTACGCGAGTAGGAGTTATACTACTTATGAACCTAGTTAAAAGCTTTACGTTCATTTGAACTTTTGATGACAGCGCTAGTCATAATTAATATTAATATGCCGGACAGGAAATGCGATATGCCGAGACTACCATGATTTTTTTAAAAGCTTTGTGTTATTTTATTAATGCATTGCATCTCTTGTTTGTTTGTGTGAATACATTTGAAGCGAAGGTTAAGATTTCAAAAATTTTATTTAATTTATATGATAAAATACCGTTACTTGAAACGTTACTCGAAATTGTAATTGTGTGGTATTTACAGACTAGATCTGGATAGCCGGGTACTTTCACAGCAGTTGGAATCAGATGGGACACTTACGCAGTATTCATAATAAAATAAAATAAAATATTTGGGGTTACGTACTTGTACATACTATTTATTATCATTTCACACATTTCACAACTACTAGCGATTTCCCAGCATGCGTTGCTATGCCGCTTAATAAATAAATTGTTTCTTCCTGCGTGTTCTTTCCTATTCGTCCAGTTCCCCTCCCGCCTTCCCTTCCTCTCCCGCGCCCCTTTCCTAACGCGTTCCCACTCCGTCTTCTCCGCCTCCCGTCTCTCCACTCCCTTCTCCACTTCCGCGAACCCCCCTCCCGGTACATAACAGGTCGCGTGCCACCTATTCCAATTTTTTTTTACAAATTTCATAATGCCAGAGCTCACCAGTGTATATAGAAACCTTCGCAGCGTGCTCACAGGAACTCCCCAAAGTTTCATCGCAATCGGGTAAACGGTTTAGCAACGCATAATTTCATGATGCCAGTTACATTCAGCCACTAGAGGCCACATTCCGATGAAAAGGGCTGTAACTCAACTTACTTCTTTGGTACATGGAAAACTAATGACTTCGTGATTTACAACCATTTTGAGATGGCCTTTTCTCAAGGTATATAACTGTTAGGGTTACAAACAAGGGCGGCTGGTTGAACAGTGTGTTTGTGTGCAGCACTGGTAAATTATATCGTCTAAAATTAGTTTATAATATCTTACCGAAAAATATAAAATCTATGAATTTCATTAAAAATATCACCTACCAATATAATGCATAATATAATATGAATCAGGGAGAGTAAATTCTCAAAGTTCCGCGCGAATTTACCCTGTCCGGTGTGCAGGCCCATTGCAAGCGGAACGAATTATGTTTTTGTATCGAATATCCCAAACATCGCCAGCGCGCAACACCGGCCATATGTATGAAAAATTAAGATATTTTGGTGTGCCACCCAGCGGCCTTTATCATACAAACTTAAATTCTGATTTAAGGCCAAAATACTTAACCAAACTGAATAATTCTTTTTTTAATCAAAAGTACAGCATATACCTAAATTTTACATATATTTGCTTTTTTATTGATTGGTGTTTTAAATTATAAAACGCAGATCATTAAGGAATACAATTTTTTCATAGGTAACTTTGACAATTTTGCCATCCTGTTGTTTATACATTGTTTATAAATACTGTTTGTATCCTGTTTAAAATGAAATATAAAACTAACTAACCAACCATCACGCCGTTTCCCCATAGGGGTAGGCAGAGAGGACGGACCGCCAAATAACTCGGTCTTGGCACACACTCTTTGCCTCACTCACATTCATACATCGTCTCATATACTCTCTTCTAGTATTCCGACTTTCGACATGGCCCGACTCAAGTATCTGATTCACTTGCTCGTGCTATGTCTTCCTCGGGCGTCCCAGACTTCTTCTACCATTCATATTTGCATCGTATATTCTTCTTACACTAACTACATTGTAAACATTGTAAAAAAAAGAGTTTTTTGGGTTGAAATTTAAGATTTACTTACGAAAAAATAGTATTGTGTTTATATTTTCTTGGTACCGAAAAATAAAAATTTTAATTAAAAAGCGATATGTACAAGTTTTCGCACTTCGAAAACAGCTTAAAATAGATCTTCTCTCCAAATAAGATTAGTGGGATCATTTTTACCCAATGTTGCTTAGTAATCGTTATCTCATAGTTACGGATTATCAGTGAACCACCACGTTTTCAGGGCAGCGGCCGCCACTGGTTACAAATGTCTTCTTGGAAGGTAGATAATTATATTTATGAAACACGAAAATGTAACTAACTAAAAACTATCGCGGGTATGCACACATCAAATCCCCAAAGTTTCATCGCAATCGGATGAATGGTTAGCAACGCATAATTTCATGACACCATAGATCACTCTTGTATATAGAAACCATCGCTAGCATGCGCACATCAAATCCCCAAAGTTTCATCGCAATCGTGTGAACGGGCAATGAGCAATGCATAGATATCTCATACATCCCCAAACATATTTTGATATTTATACACTTACATAGATTTTGATATAGCTTAAATAAGTCTTTTATGTGTCTACGACCTCCGTAATCCAGTGGGTAAGACTCTTGACTCACAATCCGGAGGTCGCGGGTTCGAACCCGGCATGCGCAAATAAATTTTATTTGATTAATTTGTGTTATTTCACAATTAATTCATTTAAAATAATATATAGTAGGTATATTTGCGGCATGTTCCAGAGTGGAAGATACTATCATTATCGCCCTGGTGTAAGACCACCATTCAGAATTGAAACGTTGCTTGAAAATGGCTTTAGCCGTGTTTGGTGACCAGATCTGAATAGCCAGGTACTTCCCAACCTTCCTCTTCCCCACCTCCTTCCCCTCCCCACTACCTTCAGCCTCACAACATACCCCAATTGGTGATGCCATAGTATCACTCGCTCCAGACGGGAGCAGTTGAGATTCTTGTGCGGAATAAACTGTAAAACAAAAAAAACATCTGTGAGAGATCCTATGAACTTTTTTATACTCCAAAAGCGAGTTCTTCTGCTTATCAGAACGCGCCAATCAAGAGAGCAATTCGATTCTGCATTGGCCGTCGACATTTTCAACGTTACTTACAGACAATTCAGCAACTATCTTTTGACGCATGCCACAAAATAGTGAAACTGCGCCCATGACCTTTTTATACTTACGTCTACCTCAAATTTGTAATATTCTCCGTAATATAACAGTTTATAACCATTTTACGGAAAACATGAAAAAAATAAATAATATACACATTTATGTTTGTTGAATGTTGTGATTGACCTATTTCATTTTTATCTTTATTTAGCACTGAACACTTTTAATTATCATTTATCTAATCTCGATGTGTAGAGCCTCTTACCTTAAACTTTCCCGTCTATGCCACATTTCATTCAAATATTACCTTAATTTCTATGTCTATGCTCTCTTTTGTCTGTGGCCGCGTCAAACTTTCTTATGGTTGTTTATAAAATGGAGTGTTTTCATTTGGCTTGTCATTCTCCTAATTCTCCTTGCTTTCTCTGGAACTCAATAAGTCTTTCGCTTCTGCTAGACTTTAAATCACACTCATTATTGTCGCCAGTCAAGTGTTTAGACCAGAATCTCTCTCTGTAAATCATTCACCAGAATAATAAAGAATCAAATATCCAGTACAAACACGAGTGTTTATACCATAGACATCCAAATGGATAGACAAGCAGTTACAGATGAGGGGTAAAACCAAACTATGGTGGGCGAAGAGGGGAAAGATGACTGTCATTCGTTGAACAATCAATCTGACAGTATATAGGCATCTTGCATTACAATATCACCATTTAGTTCTTAAAAGCAAAATCTGCTTTGAATGAATAGACCTTTTTACATGGGAGCGCGAATTGCTTGCCACGTTCAAAACATATTTGCTAAGGCCAAATGCTCGCCCCAAAAAGACTCGCGCCAATACACATATCAATATTTTCTTGCCGTGTTTAGTTAAAACACTTTTACAAATGTTTCATAATTTACTTACCCCTGTAACCAGCGACGAGCACATTGGAGAACCGCCCACATTCGCTTTGTGCACATTGATACGTAGATATATTGTATAGCACAAGCTGCCGTTATTTCGTTAAATGTATGGATGTCAGCTTCTCGCTGTTCACGGCAAGAATGATGACGTCACACATTTTAGATTCAAGCGAGGCTATATCCCCTCCCCATGGAGCGAGCCGGTTCCAAGGAGGAGCTTCAGCCGGCGCCATGTGGAGGGGGAAATAATACGTTTTTATCACTTAGGGCAGGTCGAGATATATTCATAAGTCCGTGGTTTTTACTAACAAAGGATTACCTCAAACCGACATCAGTCTCTCTCTCTCTCTCACTGTACGTTCCTTGGTGTGGAACTGAAAGAAGCCACAAAAGCAACTCAACTTACACCCTGACTACAGACTATCTGGACACCACACCTGAAACCTGCGCAATGTTAATCTCCGGAGATTCCATAAGTCAATAAGTTTTTTTCAAACTGTCAAAGAAAAGTTTTCATTCATTAGTAGACAAATTAAGTGAAAATCTCTTTTCTCATTGGTATATTTTTCTTGCTTAATCGCCCTCATTCTGCAGCTAACATAGTTTCATGACATCAACCCTTCCTCACCTTAATAAAATACAAATAGAACAGCCCTTAGGCGAGTTTCATTAAACTATTTAGACCCCTATATAAAAGTGTTCTCGCATCTGCCGGCGCCCTTAACAAGAAGTTAATTGCGAGGTTAGTGAGAAGGTAAAAAGGGTTTTGTGACACTTTGTTGGCGGAGAATGCTGAGATCTTCTTTGTTGTAAACTTAAGGTTAGTTTGGAAAGAAAAACCAATATTTAACATAATGGAACTTAATTGGTCTACAAAATATGAAATTTTATTATTATAAAATTATTTTACTGTATGACTGTTTGTTTCCTCAATAAAAAGAAATTAAAAACAAAAAAAGTTTAAAATTTCTTGTTGTAATTTAAAGTAAAATTTATTAATATGAATTAACGTCATTGATTCAAACGATTAGCTTGAATATGGCACACGTTCAAAGCAACAATCTTTTATTTTATTTTATTATATTATTATTTGTTTTAAATTTTTATTTTTTTTTTTTTCAGGAGACCCTAAGGAAAATAGTTTCCCTCAGGGTATATGTCGTCTTTGGGGATGCTGTGTAGAGGATTTTTTTTAGGAAAGGAAGAGAAGAGTTGCTCTCCACGCAGCATCTTCAAAGATGACATAGGCCCTGAGGGAAATTATTTTCCTCAGGGCCTCCTGTGTGGAATTAATGTAAAAAAGAAGAGAGTTCTGGGAAGGAAAAGGGTTTAAGGGATGGGTAGGAATCTGAAACCCGAGCACCCATGCTAAATAACCAAACGTAGCGAACTACTTGGCGTGACCTATGGCAGAGGTGTTGGTTATCCAATAAAGGTTCCCGGGGTGGCGGTACCCATTCCCGCCACCCAAACTAATAAATTGTCGGTATTAATCGATTCAATTCAAAAGTTTCTATCTTTTATTGCTGCAAGGATTCTCGCGTCCGTTCTTGACTCGTTACTTGACTCTTCACTTCACTTATGGTTACACCAAGCATATCAATGGAGGGCCTGTTCGAAAGATTGCTTACGTTGAAGGAGACAAGATTTTCATTACAATCCCTTTTAGACGTAATCAGACATGATTCGATTAGGTCTTTGAAACATTAAATTCAACATCATTTTTACCCCAAGAGAAAACACTCTCGAGGTAACCGTCCATTCTTTGCTTCAAAGCCCTCCAAGCCGTCGGAGTTTGTCTGCCTTACGAGGCTTGACAAACAAAAAGCTATCATGGACTGCACTGTCATCCACGTAACAATGAATCCATCCCTCCCACTGCGGTGCAAGGCGATGGGTCATTATAGGTTAGCCACGACCTTCCACGGCGTTCTAAGGAAACAGATGGTTTCCTCCTTCACCGTACACGTCAGAACTCTAATTTATCATTACATAGTATAAAATGAAGTCGTTCTCGTTGTATGTGCGCTTAGATTTTTTAAACTACGCAACGGATTTTCATGCGGTTTTCACCAATAGATAGAGTGATTCATGAAGAAGGTTTTTAGGTATATAATTTGTCAAGGTTTTGTGTAAATTGGTTGAAATACATAACATATCTGGCCAAGTGGCAGCGGGCACCGGGCAGCGGGCAGTGGACTCACAAACGGGTAGTGTGGATTTGATTTAACAGATGGCGTTGGTTATAAAGGTCTGGTTAGCCACAGCAAAGTGTGGCCGGGTCTGCTAGTTGTTTATAAAGAAGCTACTTTTTATTAAAATTACTCTAGATCTCCAATGTCTGGGCATACTTTGTTAGCAGGCGATAGGTCAAAAAAGTCCGACTGGAGAGTTCAAAAGACCAGTCTCTCCCGATCAGGCCTGTCACGCATTAGGTGGACATGTAAATGCATCCGCCGCCAAGACCTAGACAAAAAAACTCACCATCGGGCACTCCTGCCACGTCACCGAAAGTAGCCACATGGGGTGACCTATGTCAGTAGTGTTGGTTGTTCAATAAATGGTTCCCGGGACGGCGGTATCCATATCCGCCTCCCAAATTGGAACCTTTTTTAAGTTACTCTCCGTGTTTCAAAAAACTAATAATCCTAAACTAACGTTGCAGATTAAGCAATGTAATTTAGGTGGCGAAATCTGAATAACCAGACAATTTTCAACATTGTTTTTATTTTTTTTCTTTCTTCCGCTACTATCAGTATCATAACATACCTAACGCAATCTTGGGATGCCATGTCACCACTGAATCCGAGCTATTTAAAGTCTTGTGTGGCATAACACTTAAGAAACCTTCTTACCTAAATAATATCCAAGAAGTACTTCTGTGTAACTGAAATTCCAATAGATTTAACGTTCATAAAATGAACACCGTAGATATTTACGTAGAAGTGTTCTCCGTATGTATAGAACATAATATAACGTAGATAGAAGTGGTTTCCGAATAGATAAATAACGTATTTGTGGTCAGAATCAATTTCCGTGAGTTGACCGGCGCGCGCAATCAATATTCGTTGAAGACATTCGAATTGCAGTTCCGTGTTCCAAATTCAAACTGTTCAAATGCAACCGCTTCCGTTCGTTTCTTGAATTTACGGTGGGTTCCGCAAGTGTTGACAAGAGACACCGTTTTTCAGTCGACTTTTGGAATTAATTCAATCTCTTAGAAAAATTAAACAAGCGAAATAATTGTAATAATAAACGAAACGTATGCACGAATCGTTGCCAAATGACAAAAAAATACTGACTGTGGTATGCAAAGAATCTCACGCATTGGCAGAGCTTTAAAGGTAAGCCCACGCAACGCGACGCCATGTGGGTAGACGTCACCATTTCCATATCTGGACTGCTTATCATCCATACATTTTCTATGGAAACGGGTGCTTTAGAATCACACTAGCCCCACGCAACGCAAACCGACGCCCCTACGCGACGCGGATCTGCCGCAGCCAGATCGGCGTGGGCCATGTGGAAGGTGGAGGGGGTATGGTCACGCCTACTACGAGATGATTTTACATCTTTGTGGTGTTATCTAAGCATCTAACGTTATGTTTCGTTATATCTGTGGTTGTTTTTTTGACAGATATTATTCAAAAATGGATGACGAACAGTTCATTGAAACTGTTAGACGGCACGAAGTTATTTATAAAATCAAATTACAGGATTATAGAGATTCTGCGTACGCAGTGCAGCTTGGGAGGAAATTTCAGCCATTCATGGCATGACTTTCAATATTATACCCCTATAATGAATGACAATCAAACCTTAAACACACTGCCAGTCTTTCTCTGATCCCAATTGACTTTCGAAGACGTGTGTTTTATTTTTTTATGTCATATTCAATTATGCTGTGAAGCTCTTCAAATACCACTTTACTCATACGGAAGTACATGAAGTATCGTCCGTCATCAGATTTTAGTTCCTTTACTAAAGTATGGAACTCTCCAAACATTTGTCTTTGTTTGTTAATGTTGTGGACTCAAATACTTCTCACTTTTTTCTTTTTACGAGAATATTGATTTAATAATAATAATCGTAGCAAATCATCTTCAAATTCGCTTTCAAGACATGGCAAAGCTGTCGTCTGCTGAGAAAAGAATCACACATACGTAAATGGAATCACATAAACCATAACCTAAAAAATAAATGTCAAATGTGTCAAATCAAACGCGCCTGCGCACAACCAGAGACCCCTTGTCACGTGGTCACAGCGACGCGTACGTACGTCGGCCAGTGTGAACGGGACAGGAACGTTGCATCGCATTGCGTCTGCTCAGTATGATCCTCGCTTAAATGTTTGGTTAACTAGATCTACCTAAAATAGCTAAAACTTCGCTCTAACTTTTTCCTTAGTTTGTCAGTAACATATTTTGAAGTTAAACTTCTTTACGCACGCTCGACTTGGGGGTAAGCTGGTGAATGCGTTACGAAAAGTGGTGATGTGTTACAAAAAGTGGTGATGAGTTACGAAAAGTGTGATGCGAACGGTAATCGATGTGAACCGTGATCAATGGCGAGGCGAACGGTCGGGCCTATACGCACGCTTGACTTGGGGAGTGATAAAGATAAGGATGGTCGTAGGTTACCCCAAGGTCGTAGGTTACCCTAAGGTCTTAGGTCACCCCAAGGTCGTAGGTTACTCCAAGGTCGGAGGTCACCCCAGGGTCATAGGACACCTGATGGTCACATGTCACCCCAATGTCATATGTCACCCCAATGTCAATGTCATGTGTTCTTTTATAAGTAAGTGAAGTTTTACTTCAGTCATGTGGTCTAAAGCACACTCTTTTTTACATCAGCTCCACAAAGGAGGCCCTAAGGAAAAAATTCCTCACGGTTTATGTTATCTTTGTGAATGTTGTTAGGAAAGTCTTATTAGGGGAAGAAAGGAGAAAAAGTTATGGAAGGATAAAGGTATGGGAGGTCGTAGGAATATGAGGATCAACGTATCCAGGGCTGACGTACATATGAATTTATCCACTGTGGTGCAAAGTGATGGGTCAAAAGTTTTCCCTTAGTCTCTCCCGATCCGGTCTGTCACGTAGAAGGTGGGCAGAAGCATCCGCCGCCAAGTCCTAGATAAACCTCACCCCATCTGTTCTGAGTATGTGACACTGGAAAGCTGACCGGAACTTTGGCTAAAGAAAAAAGAATGGAAACACGGCTCAATACCCCAAAAATAAATCACGATAACAACCTAACAAGAAGGTAGCACAATAGCATTATTGAAAATTTTGACATTACAGTCATAATAAATATATAAATAATCTTAATATTGGTATAAATATATATATAAATCAAAGTCCGGCTAGATACAGCAGTTATAACTCGAGAACGACTGGACCGATTTTTATGAACTTTGATTTGTTGGATTTGTCTCCGCCCCGAATAGCAGAATAGTTATTAAAACATTGCAAAAATTCACGAAAAAAATAATTACGCAGAAAATTCTTTTCCTCTTAATTTTTGTAAGGAACGAATTCTCATATTTTGAATCAGCTGCAGGAATATTGTGGTAAGTATAATATTGAGTAGTGAGTGAATTCCAAAAATTTAAAAACGTCAAATGTCAATGTGCTGATTGTTTTTCTTTTATTCTTAAATGTATAATGCTGCCCCTCTTTCTTACAGACTAAATGTCAACAGTCGAAAATGGGACAAACGGTGAACGCATGTCTGCACCCCTCTAAGGGAAAAATACAATAATTATAATAAATCTCCCGCACACGTATTAAGAAAATGAAACGCAATTCCCGTATGTAGGTCAAAAAGTAAGAAAATCACAAAAATTATAAAACCGTACACGACGCCATCTCTGATACTGACAAAAACCAAACACGGACGGTTGCCCATCGATGATTGCTTCAAAGTGTAATTTTTAACTTAATAAAAAAACTGAATTTAATTCGGTTAATAAGTTAACACAACAATTATTGATTCTAAGGCGGTACGATGTTCGCCTGTTCAGCTAATCTAATATATAAAATTCTCGTGTCACGGTGTTTGTTACCATACTCCTCCGAAACGGCTGGACCAATTTTGATGAAATTTTGTGTGCTTATCTGGTAGGTCTGAGAATCGACCATCATTTATTTTTCATACCCCTAAAAGTAAAGGGTGTTCCACTCCGAAGAAAATTATTTTCCCCATACATTTTGTATGGAACGAATTCTCCTATTTTGAAAGAACTGCAGCAATATTGTAAGGGGTATAATATTGAACTGTGAACCGGGGAGGGGGGGGGGGGGGGGGGTGGAAGGGGGGGGAGGGGGAGGGGGGAGGGGGAGGGGTGAGGGGGAGGGGGGAGGGGTGAGGGGGGAAAGGAACTCAGGAAGGGGGGTTAGCGGGACGGGGGAAGGGGAGAAGTGGAGTGGGGAGAGGGAGAGGGAACGCGAAAGGGGAAAGGATACGCAGGGAGAAACAATTTAGATCAAGGTATGGTATACGCAGGGAGAAATAATTTAGATCAATTCAGCTAATAAGTTGACAACAGTTTTTGATTCTGAGGCGGTACGAAGTTCGCCGGATCAGCTAGTATATCTATATTAGTGTAGTTAAGTTAAACTTATACGTCTACTTAGGATTTGTAGAAATAATGTTTTAGTCTCTAACACTCTAAATTATTTGGTAATAATTTAATTTCTTTTTGCATAAGGTGATATTTTATTAATTAAATATGCAGATCGTTGCTTGCGTTTTAGTTTATTTTTTTTCAAATTGTAATTGCAATAGCTAATAAGCTTAACAACCTGATAGTTGTCCTCTTAACAGCATGATAGCTGATCACAATTTGTTTCTTAATTAGTATCGGCTTAGAATCGGAATTTAACTTTTAACTGTTAAAAAAATGGCGTTGAACAGCCATTTGATGGCTTTGATGTATGTGCATTTTCGCAAAACAACTGGGTAATTATTTATGTTCCAAAATATTACATATCAATGAAATTACGTGAGATTATTATTATCTTGTTCTCTTAATATTGGACTACGGAGACACTGTGTATGGTCCTTCTTTATTGAATCTTGTATGAAAAAGTTCAGGAAATTTCAGTTTGGTCGTGCGCCGCACGGATTTCCTGATTTTTTTTCTTGGGGTGGAGCCGTTGCTAGGTATTAATGAAGAGTGGGTGGGTAGGGGAACATATCCATGATTGGGCTGTAACACAATATTTTTTTGTTTTTTGATAATGGATTCATTATTTTAAAGGGTTTTTTTTTATTTCCAAAGCTTCTAAGTTTTTTCCTTTATGATTAATGTGAAGAATATTTATCCACGTATTTTTTTTCAAAACTATGGTTATTTTCAATGATATGGTTAGCGAACTCAGAAAAATTATTATTATTAAAGCACCTTAAATGTTCTTTGATTCTGGTTTCAAAATTACGAGATGTTTTTCCAATATAAAATGAGGGACAATTATAACATTTGAGTTTATATATTCCGGAGTTAGTCAATTTATGGTCTTTATCTTAAGCATTTCTCTAAAAATTACGATATCATTTCGTGTATAAAAAGCTGGTTTAATATTAGAAGGGAGATTTTTGCAACATTGAACTGAAAAATTATTAATGTTCAAAATTTTACGCCATTCTTTATAATTAATATTATTAGAATTGTATAGATACATATGTTTTGAAAGTTTTTTTATTTAAGATGTTACCAATTAAACTTGGTTCATAACCGTTATTTACAGCAGTTTGTTTAAATTTCAATTTTTTTTTGAATTTTAATTATTTATCATATAATATTATATTAGAGACACTGCTGGAACCAGCTGCATTTCAGGAGAAATCATAAATGTAGATCGCAACAGTGACCGCGTGGGAAATAAATTTAAAAAATTTAAACAATTTAAAAAAATAAAGATTTATAAATATGTAAAAATGTATTTTAATATGAACTTTCAGTATTATTAGTATTAAGTTCCGTAATACGAATTTCTTGGCAATTTTTTGTATTTTTTCTTTTATTGAAGAAAACAAATATCACATAATAATACATAACATGCAAGAATTGTAAATTACCTATCTCAAAAGTAGTAATGTGGTGTGTATTGGGTTTGGGGGGATTATATTGTGGTATTATTTAAATTTATTTTTGATGAATCTATGATTTGAGTTCAAAACAAAGTTTTTATTCAGGGTATTTTTGTTGTTGTAATTTAAATTATTTTTATTAATTATCACGCTATGGTTTGGGCAGCCTTGAAAAAAGAAGTAGTAACTATAGTTAAAAAATCTTTATAAAGCGAATGTTTTTATTATAAGGTTGACATTTAAAGTTGGTGAAACGCACAAAGGAATGTTACTCACATTTTAATAACGCCCATTTAAAACAAACTTGAAAAACGCAACTAAACCAAGTTAGCAAGAGGAAACACCGTACCCACACAGAGTATACAGGGTGTTTTATTGTAATCCTAACGATTGCGAGGCCATTTCGTGCGACAAGTTTGTAGGGGGACGTAAATCTAAGCAGGCTACCTAGTACCAACTACCTACTTGTACCAGTAGCCAGAACGTCCCGACGAAATTCGGTAGTCCGAATAACGACGTTGGACGGTGTTTCTGTGTTTTGTCGTTCAAAAAAACAAGTTATTTTGGTTTTATTACGGTCGGAGGCGTAAAGCTTTCTGGAAATCAATTGTTTTTTTTCTATCGTTTCTTTTAGAATATGTGTTGGTGCTTTACAAATTCTCATTCTTTTTGTGAATCTGATGCTTTTGATAAGTAAATCTGAGTAAGTGCGGTCTAGACATGGCATTAAATGCTTGAAAAACATAACTAAATGTAAGAATTTTGAGTAAAACGTTTCACAAAAAATTATAATTAATAGGCAATCCGAGGAAGAGGTAGATAGTTTGCCTAGGAGAATATTGGAGAAGTAAGGGAAGAATTGAGGATGTCAATCGGGTTTTACCGAAAATTTAAGAGGGCATTACCAGAGAAAGCCGGAAATACGTCATTTTCAAAAAAGTTTTTAGACGTATTGACTCTTTTCCACAAAAAATTATAAATGGATTTCGAAAGATTGTTCTTTTATCTAGCATTCGTATGTAATAAATTTTAAGATTTTTTTTTAATTTTTAGTATAATAAGGTTATTCCATAGGTCGTTGGCAGATTTGTTAAATTTTCAAAAAAGTTTTTGTATTATACCACACCCATTTCAAATAATGTAATCATGCAGTAAAATAAATCAATACATTTTCTAGCAATGTTATGTATTAGAATTTTAATTTTAGTTTCAATAAAATCGTTAAAAAATATGTACGTACATGTGTTTCTTGACGAAAATTGGTCCATTTGTGTATTTATTTGCGCACTTACAAACTAATATATTTCAGATTTTTTTAACATTCTTATTAAATTTAGACATTACTGAAAAATGATAAATACTTATAATCAAAAAATAACTACAAAAAGTACACTATTTTAATAGTTTTATCATCACGCCTTTCAGCATTTTTGGATGAAGGTATAAATTAAAGCTAATTTGGATTGAAATAAATTCGATATTGAGTTATAATTTAAAAAAGCTGGTACGGAGAATAATCAATCTTTCTCATTGTAACCGCCCTGCACGATCGGAAGAACAACTTTCGACGAAATGTGGATTTTCGTCCGCTGGCTGGATAAACGCTCTTAAAGCATCACTTTCAACTTCATTTCCAATTTAGGAGGCGAGTAGTAACGCTGCCTCGGGAACCTTTTATTGGATAACAAACACTTCTGCTAAAGGTCAACCCAAGTGGTTCGGTACGTTAATTGTCAAGGTCTTCTTGGCGGATGCGTCTGCCCACCTACTGGGTGGCTCCCAGATTCCTACTCATCCTTCATACCTTTTTCTTTCCTTTTCTAAAAAGATCATCCACACAGCTTCCACGGCAATAACTCAGGCCCTGAGGGGAATTTTTTTCCTCGGCGCCTCCTATGTGGAGCTAATGTAAGAAAAAATAGTGGTGGGATAAAAAAGGTATAAAAACAGTTTGATAATGGCATTGAGTTCCGAAATAGCTGAACTAACTATTTGTAGAAGAAAACTACTTGCAGAACTATTATGATATTATTCACTTTAAATTGAGTTTTATTTACAGTAATATGTAGCATCTTCTCAACTTGAAATATATTTTAACTTATTATTTACCCTTCTTATTTTTTTAAATTTATTTATTTATATTATGCATATATAAACATTACAAAATGAAACTTTGTCTGTCCAACTAGGGAGGATACCCGTTTCAAGACATCCGATTTATAATTTAGTTCATAATATTCTTAACAAAGGAATGGTTTCGTTCGAGATATCACAGGAATGAGCTTCTGTCAAGACAACTTTTGCGAACATTAAAAATGGTATTCGGAACGAAGGGATGGTTTCTTTATGTCTTTGAAAGAATCGCAAAGATGTGATTTTTTTTCAAGGTCATTTTGGAGAACATTAATAATTGCATTCAGAGTGAATGAGTGGTTTCTTTAGTGAGATCACAAGTAGGAGATTCTTCCCAGGCCATTTTAGAGAACGTTTACAATTGTATAATTAGAATTTACACATTTATAAATTAATATATGACATATGAATTCCCAATGTATTTCGAACAAGATTGGACAAGAACTTACAAGGAGGCGGAACATGGCCTGGCTGTACTTCAAAACTGGCTAAAAGTAAACTCGCTTACATTAAATGTAAATAAAACTAAATATCTCATTTTCTCCAAAAACAAAAGAGGACAACCAATGGATGTGCATACCCTCAAATTACATGAATGTCAAAATACTTTTCCACAATGTTCCTGCCCGTCTATATCCCAAACAAAAAGTATTAAATATCTTGGGACTGAAATTGATGAAAAACTACAGTGGAATTCACACATTGATCTTACCTCAAAAAAGCTAACAAAACTCATCTACTTCTTCAAAAAATTAAGAAACATCTTGTCAATGAGGGATCTAAAGAGAGTATATTATGCTTTATGCCACTCTCGATTGGAATATGGAGTAATAGGATGGGGCTCAGCAGCATCTAATCACTTAAAACAACTTAAGATAACTCAGAATTGCATCATAAAGACCATTCTAAAGGTCCCCATAAGGACGTCAACAACAGAAATTTTTAAACAGTTTGATGTTCCAAGCATACAGAAAATCTATACCAAAAACATTCTAGTACATCACCACAAAAACGTCCTAGAGAAAGAAACATCACATGCTCATAAAACCAGAGCCAAACAAACAGATACACTTAATATACCAAAGTGTAACTCTTCATTTGGTCAAAGAAGTTCTGAATTTTTAGCAGTAAAGTTATATAACAAACTCCCACTTAGTATCAAACAAATTAAAACAAAAAACAGCTACATTAAGGATATTAAATGTTGGCTGAAGGAACTACCGGAAAATGACCTTACTAGTATACTTAAAACATCATAGAAGTTTCTGGAAAACCTTATCCAAACAAGTTAAACCATAGAAGTCGCTGAAAAACTTATCCAAAGCATAGTCCCCCTCAGCACAGGATCTCCTAGTGAGGAGGACTTCGAATATATTTTCTATTTTATACATATATACATCTAACTAACATGTTTCATATAAAAATGTAAAAAATATTATATAGTTACTAAATAAATAAATAAATTTATGACTATTTAATTTAAGTACTATGATTTTTATAATTTCTTAAGTAGTAGAAATTACACAATTATAAACCAAATATATAACAAATGAATTTTTTTCAAGCTCGTTTTGGAGAACATTAATTTATTTTGTTGTTTATTCATTTATTTCATTTTACGCCCAGAGGGCTTACCTACCATTAAACATTTGCAACGTGCCTCATCTTTATCTTAGGCTTTTTACTCATATTATATAAATATATTTGTTTATTGTTATAATATTGCAGTATTTATTTCATTTCAATTTGGTCAAAGAAGTTCTCAATTTTTAGCAGTAAAGTTATATAACAATCTCCCACCTAGTATCAAATAAATTAAAACAAAAAATAGCTACATTAAGGACATTAAATGTTGGTTGAAGGAACTATCGGAAAATGAACTTACTACTATACTTAAAACATCGTCATAGAAGTTTCTGGAAAACCTTATCCAAACATTGAAGTTAAACCATAGAAGTCGCTGAAAAACTTATCCAAAGCATAGTCCCCCTCAGCACAGGATCTCCTAGTGAGGAGGACTACGAATATATTTTCTATTTTATATATATATACATCTAACTAACATGTTTCACATAAAATGTAAAAAATATTATATAGTTACTAAATACAAAAAATTGTTTAATCAACACACCATGTCTTGTTCAACTTCAGTTTTTAATTTCTTTCTATTTTACAAACTCACTAGAGCTGATTTTTCCATGTTGTGGTTACATCTAATCATTTTTTTTAAATGAACTCCTCACAGCTCTGAGGAACATAATTTTCCTCAGAACTTACGTCATATTTGGGGATACTGTGTAGAGGGTTTTTTTAAGGAAAGAAAGGAGAGGAGAGTTCTGGGAAGGAAAAGGGTTTAAGGGGTAGATAGGAATTTGGGGTTCAGTGTATCTTTGTCATCCGCCTCCAAGACCTACAAAAACCTCGTCCCGTGAACCCGGGCACCCCTGCTAAATCACCAAACGAAGCGAACCACTTGGGGTGACCTATGGCAGAGATGTTGGTTATCCAATAAAGGTTCCCGGGGCGGCGGTACCAATTCATGCCTCCTAAATTATCCTTCGAAATACTATGCTATATTATGTTAAAGCCGAAAGGCATCAATATTATAAACAAAAAAAAAATAAATGGAGTTGTACGAATTAAAAACAATAGCAAAAAATACATACTTTTTTTTCAGAAAGACAAATATTCCCCGGTTACGAACAACCTGACAATATTTGAAAATCTCCTACTACTCTTACCACAGTAAGTGTAAAATGTTGCTTGTGTTGTAATGTAGAATTTAACAGGCTGAGGAACACGCAATACCTATATGGGATCCAAAAGCAATGCCAACTCAGCCATTGACCGGTCGTGCAACATTGTTTGATAAAAACGCTGCAAATATGTACTGATTCTAAATATAAAAATCAAAGCCGTTATTACCAACCTTCGACAATCAATGTGGTAGTTTAACGGGACTGTATTTTAATAAGTTACTTTTGAAAAAAAATCATATTGGTATTGTTTAAAAAAAAAACCACATAAAGTGTTCAGAGAAGCTTGGAAATAGTGTTTGCATTGCAACACTAACCTTTGTGTCCTCTACTTCTAAAGGGATGTTTTTAGTTTTCAGAAAACAGAATCGGAACGGGCGAAAGATCCTGAAGGGATGAAATTGGTTTCGTTAGGGCCATGAAATGGTTTATGAAGGTTTTGCGACGGGCATAATATGGATGTGGTACTAAAATTTTATTTAATGTTTCAGAGCAAAGGAGGCGTTCGGTATTTGGGATTTATATGAGAAAATTAGTCTCTGAGATAAGGATACTTGTTAATTGGTTGAAATGTTAACATTCTTTCTATATTATTATTGATAACAAAAAAAAAACTTACATTTTGGAATTCTTGTAATTTTAAGGTATCTTAAGTATGATTTAACAGTGTGAACTATAACTTGTAAAATAAGTGAAATGAACATATGATATAATATTTTTCGGAGCATACTTTGCGATTTTTTTCTATAGAGGGAATTTTATATAATTTGCGTTTCGGCGTGGAACACGTCTAGATATTTTCTTAAAAAATAACATATATTTTTTTAAGACCTTAAAAACTTCAAATGTTTAAGGGAGGTATGTAAGAAATCGGTAGAAATCTGGGTAGCGGCGCCTTAAGATACCAGGGAAGGCGCACTGTGGAATCAGGAGACTTCCGAATATCTAATGGCAATCCTGATGAACTTTACCAAAAACTCTGGATTACTGTTAAAGAAATGGGGTAAAATGTAAGTATTTCTACTTTTGATTCTGACTGTTCGTGGTGGAATCCATACATTAAAACAATTTTAAACACTTTTCCACTTCATTTATTTCTGATCATAACCGGTTTCAGTCTATAAAGGCCATCTTCAGAATGGTCCAGTCCGAAATAAATTCAGCGGAAAAAACTTTAAAATTGTTTCAATATAAAGGTAAAATAGCACAATCTGCTGTGGTCTCATGTGAACTACGGCGTTGTGAGTCCAATTCCTCGGCTGGCTCTATCATTGTATAAGCAACACCTTTCACTTATAATGATGGTTGTAATGAACGTGCTGACCGGGTGACCTTCCCAGCATTATGGTCACAACAAGGAACGCAAACCTAAGGCAGGACGCTCGGCGCTCGGTTGCCTATTGAAATATGAAATGAATGTCTCTACCTCTACTCGCCTTCTTTCACTTCTTACCATCGCCTCACCTTGGGCCACGGACTACTACCCTACCTCTTTCCGGACCGGACCCGGCTAGGAGCAAACGCAAGGAGACTCTAAAAAGCAAATAGAAACAGCTATATAGCGGCAACGCTGACTGTTAAAAGGAGCGTCATCTTGCGCCTCCGTAGATTGGGACCTTCAGCCTCTTTACCCTTTACGTCATTTTTCCTTTAAGACTGACACGTTTTGTTATTGGCTACTGGTTCCACTGGCTTCATGCAGCGGTGTGTTACGAGAGGGCACCATGTTGCTATTTAACCCTACACAGCTAACGATGTTATTGCACATCAAAAAGCTAATCATTCAACTTTTTGACAAACATTTCTTGAAATATCTTTTTTTCATAAGATTTTAAATTTATTTATATTTAATTTTCAAAATAAACAACATAATAAAATAGTCCTAAGATCTTTATTAAAATTTTAAGTACTAAATCAGATATCTACTTATCTAAAATGGCAGTATTTTTTTTAAGGATAAATTTACCTTTCCACAATAAATACGTTGCCTTTTTTACATCGTGAAGAGAAAAGCCATAAATCAAAACGATAGGCGAGTTACCTATATTTTTGGCGTGAGTTGGATAAAACTTTTAAACTAACGAATAGTCAGTACGAATCCCAAAAATTACTGATTTAACATATCAGCCGCGTATGGATCTAGCGGCCTCTAATAGATAGAAGCATTAAAAACAAATAGGTAGATTTACATTTGATGCACATAATTTTGGTTAACTCTAGGCTATACAGGGCTAAGTATAGTTACGTTTTAGCAACCTTACTCATTCAAATGGGCAATATTTTTTAGAATTATGACAATTCCCAAAAAGAATCGAAGAATGAAATAGCAATAGAAGTTAGTCAGACTACGGCAACGAAATGATGTTGATTTTGAATTTAATTTACCTGGTGTGGGGATCGTACTTGACAGACTTTAACCAGTAATTCCTGACAATATTTGGAGAAAAAATGATAACGAAATTTTGGTCTCCGGTGATATTTAGATTTTTTTTGTGAAGCGAAACTTCTTTAGCGCCGATAGTGACTAGAAATTCAGGTGAAACGGAAATTCGTCACAATTTAGTTCTACACAAATACTCGGTTCTAATATAATGCGGTATATTCGCAGCTTGGCGCATGCCTTCCGTAGCGTAGTAGGCAAGGTGCCTGTCAGGTCTCAGCGGCCAGAGAGACAGACATCAAGCGAACAGGGGTTCGAATCCTTCAAAACTAAAAAAAAACATTCAAACCACTTAAAAAAAACAAGAAAAAGAAAAGAAAGCGACATCTAGCGACTTTCTAGTTTCACTTGTACCGCGCGTGAATTACATACTTTTTTCAAACTAAAAACTTAAGTATAAAAATAGTAGGTATTGGGCAGTTAGGGTCGGGTGAAGGGTTATGTGAAGTGACGTGAAAGATTTTTTTTTTGATTTGATATTGAAGAAAACATTTTTGGAAAAAAAACTTCAAAAAAGTAACCAGAGATCAAAAATTTTCATTTAAATTTTTTACTCCAAATAATGTCAGGAATCACTGGGTAAAGTAAGTCAAGTACGTCCCTGTATAGAAAGCTGGCAACTTCAAACGGATGTACTAACCCGCTCCACATATTTCATTTTAAAACTTATTGTCATAAATCAAAAGCACCATCAAAGTGCATAATTTTATGAGACCATGAATTCATTCTGGAGAGTGTAACGAAAGTTTCAACAAAACTATCAAACTCGAACGTTGATCCCTGGAATTTGACATTGCTGAAAACTGTAAACCTTTCAGTACATCTACAAACGGTCGCATGAAAACATGTGTTTCAATTTATGGTGGGCGATAGAAGGGTGACTTTGGGGCAACAGGGGTGGCTCGAAGGCTGTTGTTAACCCAAAGCCATTCACACCCTTGCCGGCTTATACTACCCCAGTTTACAGCCGAATATATTGACGACATAAGCTTTGAAATGGACCTTTTTAGTTTGAAAGATCGAAAGGCCGAAATTGAAAGTCGTACGGCGTTGATCGTTGACTTCGAATGTGTATTATTTTGTGAATTTATTTTTAGTTGCAGCACACAACCCGCTTCTAAGGAATTTTATTTAAAAGGTTTACTCCTTTTTGAAAAGAAATTGGTAGAGTAATGTAAAGTGGACGAAAAAGTCTCTAATCATCACCATTACATAGTATAAAATGAAGTCGCTCAAAATGTACGCAACAGATTTTCATACGGTTTTCACCAATAGATAGAGGGATTGAAGAGGAATGTTTATATGTATAATACATGTAAATTATATTAGAGAAAAGCCGAGAAATTCAAAGAAAACATATTTTTGTGCGATTTAAAACGGCTGGCGGGCCGTACCATAGTCACTTTTGAAATTCGTTCTACGGAAGAAATTGGAAAATAGATGTCCTAGAGTAAGTAGGTATTTGATTTTCCCTTTTCAAATATCCAGTGTTCCATTGCAAGCGTTGTATAATTAGTTTATATGTACAATACAAGCTTATTATAGTAGAGAAAAGCCGATAAATTCAAATATTCAATTCAGGCAGCGGGCAGCGGGCAGCTGGCAAGCGGGTGGTGTGGATTTTATAAAGATTGGGTAATGGCGTTGTGTTTCGTTAGCCACAGCAACGTGTGACCGGGTCTGCTAGTTGAACAATAAGATAATACTAATTAATCTAACTGTAACTTGAAACATAACACTTTTACTCTACTTTTGTATTGGTCAGAATTTCTTGGGAGTTCTTCACCGCTCTACATTGTGTAATTTGGGAGGTGGAATTTGGGTAACCAACACCTCTGCCACAAGTGGTTTGTTACGTTTAGTACTTAGCAGGGGTGCCTGGGTTAATGGGGTGTGGTTTGTCCAGGTCTTGGCGGTGGATACATATGCCCACCAGCTGTATGGCAGGCCGGATCGATAGAGAATGCTTGAGGGATTTCTATGCTGTACTCTCTCGTAACATCACCTTGCGCCGCAGTGAAAGGGATGGATTCATACGTCCGTCACTCCTAGACACACTGACCCCCAGATTCTGACCCATCGCTAATACCCCTTTCCTTCCCAAAACTTCCTCTCCTAAAAAGGCCCTCCACACAGCATCCCCAAAGATGACATAGGCACTGAGGGGAATTATTTTCCTCAGGGCCTCCTGAGGAAAATAAAGAACTTTAAAAAATGGTAAAAAAAGGTAAAAAAGGTAAAAAAAGAACTTTAAAAAATGTAGTTGTAATGAGTTCTGTGATTTTTACTTCTTTCAAAGGGAGCTCTTATAATAGTTGACCTTTACGTGTTTTTTCAACTTGCTTTTAATATTGTTTGAGTATCTTGTTTGTATTTTCTTATTATTACTTTTTAATATAACCTATATACAGTACATACGTATGTCTGCCATGTCACGGGCATGAGTCTATTGTGGTAGGATCGCCTTGCACAGTAGTTGGAGGTATGGATTAATAAGTCCGTCTCTCCTGGATACGCCGACCCTCAGGTTCCTACCCATCCTTCAAACCTTTTTGCTTCCCAGAACTTCCTCTCCTTCTTTTCCTTAAAAAGACCACACAGCATTCCCTAAGATGATGATGGAAATTATTTTTCTCGAGGCCTTCTGTTTGAAGCTTGTATAAAAAAGACCCACAGATCCTACTAATTATTTTCTTAATTAAATGAAGACAATTTTAGCGAAACTCAAACGAAAATCTGAAACAGAAAAATCTGAAAAAGATACGGTCACATCTAGGAATCGAACCCAGGACCTTCGCCTTGCCAGGTCGCTTTATGGACGGCCCCTTAAGTTAGAAATACAAATAAAAATAATTTTCTGCCTACAATAAAATTACTTTTCATAATCGGTAATACATACGCAGAGTTGGCAAATGTAAAAACCTGTAACTCTTCAGTGATTACAAATTCTTACTTTTCGTATGGAAAAAAAACATTGTGTACAAGTATCTTAAAGACGTAAAAGCACATTTGGGTACAAAAAAATAAGTAAATTATCCTGAAAACATTGATTCAGAAAAAAAACATAAAAAATCTCTACCAAACAAAAAATAATACCTATGAAATCACTTCTCCATCCTCAAGTTAATAATAATAATAATGATGGCATCTCGTTAGGGGAGGCCTTCCAGAAGAAGTCGATTTATTCCCATCTCCGATAATGGATAGATTAAGAGCAGATAAGCTCCCACGTGGCTTCTCCACTCCCTAATACCATAATGCAGGATTAACTGGAATTAAGGTACAGGATTCTGGAAGATTTCTTCAGACTTATATTAGGGGACATTCCTTCTTAACTTGTTGAGATCGAGCTAAAAAAATAATGATGTCTTTCGTAATTCTTTAAAAATGTTATTTCATTTTAATTTTATTTTATTTTTTATTATTATTGTACAACAGAATAATTCCAATTACAGTACAATTTAGTTACCCCATCAGCATTTAGGCAACTGACTCTTCAATAATATTTTTGAGGCATATAAAGAACAGTCACTTACATCCTGATGGTTTGCAATTTCATTTAACAGCTCCCCTCGACATGCTATGCTTTGCCAAGACGTCTGTTCTGCCGCTCGGTACTTTAAATAAGTCGTGATGTCGACTTCAGCTGTAATGGTCTGGTACATACAAATCATAGCATCCCAAGAGAAGTGGGCTATCGATGAAATTGTTCCAAATTTTGAAAGACAGAATAGCAAGACTTTCTTTCCGTCTAGTTTCTAAACTCAGAGAATCAGTTTCCTCAAGTAAGTCAATATGGTGCATGAACCTTGGATAGGTTCCATGCTTCCGCATATAAACATACCTGAGGAATTTCTTCTGGATTTGCTCTAACATATCAAAGTACTTCTGGTGGTACGGTGCCCAAACATCGCTCGCGTACTCCAACTTGCTTCTCAGTATGCCATAGAATAACGCTAGAATAGCTTCTTGGTTATCAAACTGCTTACAAGTTCTGATGATGAACCCAAGAAGTTTGTAGCAAGACTGAGTGAGCTGCGATATATGGTAAGAGAATGTCAGTTCGGGATCAAAGACGACACCGAGATGCTTCACGGATTTTACATTTACATGATAACGTTTCGCCTTTTATTTTATAATCGTAAACTATAATGTTTTTACAACAAGTGAAGGACATTGTGACACATTTCTTTGTGTTAAAATCTAATTTGTTTGCCAACGACCATTCAAATGGTGCATCTAAATCAGTTTGCATTTTAAAGCAAACTTGTTGGCAGCTAAACTTCAGACTGCATTAAAAAAAAACGAGTCTGCTTTAGACCACACGACTGAAGTAAAACTTCTGCTCCATCTATATGATAAGAAGAGAGAAAGAAAATGTGCGCGCGCTTTGCTCTCTTTGCTCCTACAGTGTGATCCAGACAATAGTCCTGCACTGTGTCTTAGATATACGAAACGTAACTGGCTATGAGAGAAAGATAGAAAGAAAATGTGTGCTCGCACCTCTCTTTCTTGCCTCTGCAGTAATATACGAAACGTAACTCTCTCTCTTTCTATCTTCACTAACTAATATCTCCCTCTCAACTACCGTTCGCCTCGCTTTTCGTAACGCATTCGCCAGCTTACTCCCCAAGTCAAGCGTGAGTAAAAAAGTTTTACTTCAATAAGTTAAAATTCTTCCACAACGTGTGTTTTTGTTATTTTTATGAATAATATAACCAATTATAAAATCTTTGGAGAAGTGCCTATATTTCATCATGCGATTGAAATCAAAAGTTTATAGTATGCATTGTCATTGACAATGAGCCCATCTGCATAGTTTCAACTTGATGGGATGTTGGTAAGTGGGGTTAAATTTTTATTGTTGCCGGATTAAATTCCACTTCCAAGATTCCTAATTTATTCGTCCATTCAACCCAAAAAACAAGAGTGAAATTCAAATAGATATATTTAAAAATATATAACAAATTAAAAGATATGTCGTTTGATTCAAGAATGCGTGTTGTTCAATGAAGGGAGAGTAAAAATAGTTGATGCACAAATAACTAGAAGAAGTCGAGGGCGTCCAAATAAGGTACGACACGATAAAGTTAATAAATTACCTTTATTCGAATCGTGTAAAAGTTACTCTGGAAAAAGCGGTTCGTATGAGGCGAACCATGAATGTAAACGAAGCAAATTAGTGTGAGCCTATAGGGGGAGTTGTGTGGCAGTCCAACCTTAATGGAAGTTAATTAGTTCCTAAGTTAAGTCACAAAATTAATGGTGATTTCTTTCCGAGGCGATACTGAGAGTTCCATAACTTTGTACCTAGTGTTTTTGTTTGATTTAATTTAGGGACAAATTTTGAAGGTGATTTTGAGTTTCATAACTTACCTTTTTGACTTTATGGACAAATTTTGTAGGTGATAGTCAGTTTCATTATTGAGTACCTTGTGTTTTTGTTTGACTTCATTTATAACAAATTTTGTAAGATGGGTGTCAATGTGTTAAATGAATAGATGGGTATTGACTTAAGTCATCCAATTTATTGGGCTGGAATTATCCACTAAGATTTTTATCCGCCTTGATTTGAGCCGGGACTTGCGAGGAGCAGCCAGCAGCCTTGAGTTGATTAAAGGAATCCGTGTTTCTGTCATCAAGGAGGATCCTAACTCCTAATGGACTTAAGAAAAAAACTCTTCAATTCAAGAAGAAATTGTCAGCAAATTCGTCTTATTTTTTTCCAGGGATTTATTCTGCTCTCGTTTTGTGGAAAGATTGGGTGGTATGGATGAGATATAGGTAAGCTCTGGCGTTATGAATAAGCTCTGGCCTTATGAAATGATTTATTATACGTTTATGGTCCACACGAAAGGCGAAGAGTTATTTGTTTTGGTTACTCTGGAGATCTCTTTGATAATTAAAATTATACTAATATTATTAATGCGAAACTGCATACCTATGTTTGATTGATACGTTTAATATGTGGCACGCGAGCTGTTTGAAAAATGAATGTAACGTGTATGGAGGGTTCGTGAGGGGGGAGATGGGGGTATGGCGGAGAGGGGTGGGGATAGGGAAGGTGAAAGAGGCGGAGTGGGAACCCCCATAATACTACGCGAAGGAAGCCGGGGGAAATAGCTATAATATATGCATATAAAAATCAAAACATGCTTGCTTGGGAGTATGTATACGAGTACAAGAGATGTATATGCGTTGCTAAACCATTTATCCGATTGCGGTGGAACTTTGGAGATATAATGTGCGCATGTCCGCGATGGTTTCTCTATACAATAGTGAGATCTGGTGTCATGAAATTATGCGTTGTTAAACCATTCATCCGATTGCGGTGAAACTTTGGTGAGTTGTTGTAAGCACGCCCGCGAAGGTTTAAATACATACTGGTGAGCTCTGGTATTATGAAATTTGTATAAAAAAATTGCAATAGGTGGCACGTGAGCTGTTTGAAAACTGAATGTGCCGGGAATGAATGTATGAATGTAGGTGGAAGGGAACTCCGGAGGAGGTTTCCCGGGACAGGGGAAATGGGAGAGGGAATGCGGAGAACGCGGAGCAAGTAATGCGTGAGGGGAAGGGGACGCGGGAGAGGAAGAGGAGGCGGAAGGGGAATGGGATGAATGGCAAAGGACACGCAAGGAGATTTTTTTCTTTATTAAATGGCATAGCAACGCATGCCGGGAACTCGCTAGCGTTTAATAAAACACGACTCGTTTAAAATAGGGTAAAAATCTCTCGACAAATAATGCTTATATTGTGATTTTTTTCGAACGTCGAAGAACAAAATGAGTCTTATAATTTCAATACCCGCTTTATCCGATTTTATGACAAAATGATCCGAGTATGACATCTTGTTCACATTTTTGCGAAGAACAAGACTAACCTAAAATTGAGTTTCAAAACCTCCCCCATCACGACCAAAAACCATGTTAAAACTACGAGTGAGAAACAAAATCCGCTATATCATTCAAGAAGTTACTATGAAAACCCGCTATATCGGAATTCAACCAATCACGAGCAGTTATTTGGCCAAGAAGGCGGGTGTAGAAACACGCCCCCCAGGTCAGCTGAGTTTCAAAAGCCTCTATGTTCCATATAAATCACGAAGTGAGTATCAAAATCCGCTATATCGAATTTATTTATCCAAATTACTTAAATATTTCTAGACATTCATTGAAAAATTAACTTTTTTCGAATATACATTACTCCAATTCACTATATGAAAATAAAAAAATGCAATTTTTTATTTACGCTAGAGATGTGACAGTTTTTTGCGGTTTTCTCCGAATCAGTGAAAGTTGATATATCGGATATAGAAATTGAACGACTCAAATAGCCGATGGCTCGATTGCACATATTATATTCTTCACTTGTAAGCTATGTATTTAAACTTATATTATTTTTTAGCAATATTTTTATGCCCTCTGCATTTTAAATTTGTCTTTGTTGGTTTTTTTCTTCCTCTTTTCTCTTTTTTTGAATAATACATTATGCCTACATTATACATTTAAATGCAACTACATACCCACCGTCTAATATGTTCATCTTTGAAAGTTTTTTGTTATATACACATTAACAGCTCTTGCTGTCTCTGTGTCATGCAGTAAATCTTGTAAAATATGCAATATTGTAAAAGCCCATCAGGACGTTTAAATGGATAAAATTAATCTGTATACAATATATAAAATCTCGATGTTCGTGATCTCACTCCTCCGAAACGGCTTGATCGATTTCTATTAATTTTTGTATGTATATTTGATAGGTATTATAATAGGTCGTAAAGTAGGTACATTTCATACCGTTAGATGATTAGGGTGTCCCTATACGGATTTTTTGTTGTTGTATTTTTTATTTATTTGGCATCAAATAATACCTATAAACCCAAATTTTTACCCTTCTACCCCCACACTCCTATTTTTTAATCGCGACCCTCCCATTTTTTAATCACGATTTTAGTATTTTTGTATGAACAAATTTAACAATCGTTCGTATTTCAAACAGAAGAAAATAATTTATTAATTTCCTATTAGATTGGCATTCACAATGACAATCAATACGTCGCAAGGCCAAACGATGTCTGTTTGCGGCTTAGATTTGGGCACACCATGTTTTTGACACGGGCATGTTCCAAGTGTTGGCTAAAGACGGACTGACAAAAATATCGTACAATTAATTGCTCTTCGAAATTAATATTGAATTTCTTTAATTTATTTTCTACTTTAGGATAAAAAAAAATTCCTTTGTTTTACTTTACATTGAACTTTTAAGAGATCAAACAATGAATTTTTCCGTTAGTTTAATTAAATAATTGAATTGAGAAAATGAATGGTTGTTGTTTTTTTGTTTTTATCGGCGGTCATCGTCTACAGCGCTCCATTCCTCTTTCTGTCATAGATCCTATCCCCATACACTTACAATACATTCGTTATATTTTTTTAACAACCAAAATATTCACTAGAAATAATTTATATGGCAGAACAACGTTTTCCGGGTCAGCTTGTAAATTAATAAATATAGACCAATTGCCCAAACATAAATTATTATTTTTTATTCGAGCTATACCAATAATAGTGTGTGTCCATTCCGGTATATTAACATAATTTATCGTCCTTTTGACTTCCGAATATTCCTAGACCTAACAATTATTTAGATGCAAAATGCTCAGTTGCATAGCAAGATGCATTCCTCCATCATTCCATGATAGCCCTGAGCAGTCCAGTGGTACTCAATAATATCTACGGAGATACTGCAACACCTCGTAGCCGTCAAAACTTTATGTTAAAAAATTAATTAATTTATTTATTTATAATATTACATTTGATACATTTGTATGGCAAAAATAACATAATAATAACATTGAACAATAACTATAAAATGTGTATAAGTGTTATTATGTATTGTGGGTCGATATTAGTTCCTAGCTAGGCAGATTGCCCGTTCTAAGGAACCAAATAATGCTGGTGAGAACGCAAAAAAATATATTTTTTTAACAAAATGTTCATTTTAATTTTTTAAATTAAATATACATTAATAAAAATGCCAGAAAATTTATTCTGAAACAAAAAAGAAAAAGAAAAGAAAAATGTTTTTTTTTTTATTATTTTTTATTTAAATATTATACGTACAAATTTTTTACTAAATGTGCCGTTAATAGGCCATATAAAATTTTAAGTGACATTATTTAATAGTTTTTCAGATTCCACCCTACCTAAGCCAATCAACCATTTTGTTATTATTGAACTGACGTGGGACATTTTGCAAGCTTTAATGTTTATTTATTTGTTCCTTACACGTTCCTAAACCATTGAGATGAAACTTTTGTGAGTTCTATAAATGGTGAGCTCTGGCGTTAAGCCATTATATTCTATACCATTAATCCAATTGCGATGAAACTTTGATGAGTTGTTGTGCACACGCCCGTGATGGTTTGTGTGTATAATGGTGATGTCCGGCGTTATGCAAATATGTCTTATACCAATCATTCGATTGCGATGAAACTTTGGTCAGTTGTTTAGCGCACGCCCGTGAAGATTTATATACAAGCTAGTGAGCTCTGGCGTTATAAAAGTTTTGAATTTTTGAGGAGGGAGGGAAGGAGGGAGTGGAATGGGAAGGAGGGAGGGGGGGGGGGATAACGAAGGAAGGGAGTTACCGGGAAGGGGAACGATGGAAGGGAAAGGTAGGAAAGGTGGAAGAGGAACGCGAGGGTTGGGGGCAAAGGATGGCAGAGGGAAGGATTGCAAAAGAGACTTAGTAGCATTGGGGGATAGCAGGGGTAATATTGTATATCTAAAAGCTCTAAACCCCAAATTGGACTGTTCCGAACTCCTGCAACTTATATACCTACACATATTCACAAAAATCTTATATTTTAGCTAGGTTCTTATAGCTTATCTGAATCCTTGACACATTAGTTCTAATTTTGATAATGGCGTTAAAAATAATTTTCTGTTAAATATTACATTAGTTACTATTAGTACTTTTAAATCACACTTAAATTTAAAACACACCCGAACTCACTGAACCAGAGTTGCAATCAATCACAGACAGCATCACAGCTGAAATTAGTAGGTATATTTGATGGCAATCTTTACAATCGAACAGTGCACCATAAAAAAGCAAAGGGATAGAAAAAAATTTTCAGCGTACTGCAAGGCTTCGACGGTATTCCTTTATTAACATAAGGTTCTTGCGGAGATAACTAATGGTTTATGTAGTACATTTATTACTATGACTTATTTGTTCTTATTACATTTACAGCGTAATGCAGCAGCAATGTGGCCCACGAACTGTGGTTAATAGTTCAGGCTCAGATGCTGGGAATTACGGCCACAATTTCCTGGGAATTCCTCATCCCTCCATGTTAGATGTACGAGTAGGTACAACCAACGTCGTCGTTGATATTCAGAATGCATTTCCTTTGGCATGCATTTGAATAATGTAGCCGCGACAACGCCGTACCGAGCATATACTATTGGGGAATATCCATTATTCGAAATACCAATAATTTTGGGGAGGTTTAGCAAAATTTTTGGAGTGGCATTTCAAAGGTTCATAAAATTATGGTAGAATATGGTACGAGCATAAATTTAAAGTTTTTGCCAAATAAGAAAGTTAAACATCACTAAGAGTACTTAAAAAACACCACTACGAGTACTTTATTTTTCACATACTTTTGAATATAGCTATAACTTTGTAGATATCCATTATAGATAATTAAAACAATTTAACTTTGTTTGAACTAATTTTATATTTAAGTAAAGCCAACCGGTTTCAGAACGACCGTTCCTTCTTCGGGGCAAATGTATACTGATTTGACAGTTTTAAAATATGGAGATATGGTGCCCGGATTCATGGGGTGAGGTTTGTTTAGGATGCGTTTGTCTACCTACTGCGTGGTAAGCCGGATCGGGAGTGTCTGGTTGAGGGATATTTTTTGACCTCTCCAGCCAGACCCGCGGCTTCGTCTTATACCGTAGTGGGAGGAATCGATTCATACTAATTATAATATAATATTTCAATTTGGGAGGTGGGAATGGGTACCGCCGCTTCGGGAACCTTTATTGGATAACCAACACCCCTGCCATAGATCACCCCAAGTGGCGAAATAAAGGTTGGGAAACCCTGCTCTACACAGTATCCCCAAAGATGACATAGACTCCGAGGGACATGGTTTTCCTCAGAGCCTCCTGAACCTAAGATTTAAATATATGCCTGTGCCTGTTTATATCAAAAAAATTGTTAGAGTGAGATAAGCGCATATTTTCAAAATTTTAATATTAATTTGATTAAATATTCTCATTATTTTAATTCATCTGGTAATTCACCAAAAACATATGTTCATCGCTCCGTACATCAATGATTTGTTTAAGCTTTATTTCACTAAAGGGGAGTCGTATGTGATTTCTCTTACACAATACATATCATGGGTGGGCTTGTTGGATTTGAACCTGCGACATTCAGATTGCTAGTCGAGAGCCTTACCCCTCAACCATACGGTCAACAATCATCAAAAACTTTACAGGGAATAAAACCATAACACCAATTTCTTTTTCAACATTACCGTTTTACTTACATGGTGTCCGGAAACTCGTATTAAAAGCAGGAAACAGGTGAAGCTGTACCACGTTTGAAGTCGATAACTTATTTTAAGTTTTTTGATTTAAGGCGCCGCTACCCGCATTTCTACCGATTTCTTACATATCTCCCTTAAACATTTGAAGTTTTTAAGCTCTTAAAAAAATGTTATTTTTGAAGATAATGTCTAGATGCTGCCCACACCAAAACGCAAATTATATCAAATTCCCTCGATAGAAAAAAATCGCAATGTATGCTCCGAAAATTATTATAAACACGTTTGTTTCAGTTATTTTACAAGTTATAGTTGTGAAAAAATTTACAATGTTTCTTTAAGTAATACTAGATATATTTCACGAGATTTTTGCTATTTTTTAAACAAATCGTGTTTTATTAAACATTTTCGCAATTTTCGCAACGATTTTGACGCTTTAAATGTTAGCGCTCTCCTCTAACATTCATTATTTCATATCTCTCCATCTTTTTCCTTTTGAGCCCGGTTGCGGGCCCTTAAGCTTTCGTTCTCGAATAGAGTCCAAAGTTGGAATTTTTATTCTCTCTTCTCTGAGACGTAGATTCACCAGTTTATCGCTTGAACTACAAGGTTCGCGTAGAAAAAAAAACCTAGCGTCATTAACCCGTTTAATCGCAGTAGACCAAAATTGTCCCAGCTCACAGAGGTCAACCTCTATGAAAACAAAGTTTCCGATAGCGGTTTCGGAAAAATGTATAAAATTTCGATAATTTTATATTCTTTATTTTTACATGAACAAATAACAAAGTGAGTTGATGATAACGTTTATAATACATTTACCTAATAATATTTGTGTGTGTTTTAATTATTTTTTAATATCAGTAATTTTAGTAAGAACAAACATAAGATGATCCATTTTTGAAACTTTTTTATGTTGGCATTAAAACTATATCTATCTATCTATCTATATAAAGTTATGCGCGTACATACGAAATGTTTGTACGCGCACGACTGCACCAAATTGGATAATTATTTTTTTTTTGTGTGTTATTGTCAGGACCAGGTTTCTATAAAACTACTGGAGAGCTCTGGCATTGTGAAATTTGCATAAAAAGTTGCAGTACGTGGCACGCGAGCTGTTTGAAAACTGAATGTACCGGGAAGGAATGTATGGGATGAGGGAGAGGGGAGGATGGTAGGGGGGAAAGGGGAGGGTGAACGGGAACTCGGATAGGGTGTTTCGCGGGAGGGTGGAGGGGAACCCGGGAGGCGGAGGGGAACCTGGGAAGGAATGGTTCGCGGGACGGGGGAAGGGACGGAGTGGGAACGCGTGAAGGGAAGGGGTCGCGGGAGAGGAAGGGAAGGCGGAAGGGGAACGGGACGAATGGAAAAGGACACGAAGGGGAAACAATTTCTTTTTTAAATGGCATAGCAACGCATGCCGGGTTCTAGCTAATTCATATTAAAAAAAATATATATATAATAAAAAAATCATACATTCACTTCGAATTATAAAATTTTAAAGTGTATTTCATCACCTTTAAAAAACCATTCCATTTATTTGGATTTTGATCTGACCTACTGACAGAGGTTCCATGTCAATTCAGAATGAAACCAACTCAGTAACACCTCGGAAAGGTCATTAAAAACTATGAAAAAATTATTTTAAAATAGCCGGTAACCCTAAACTAACTTAACCTATTTAACCAATTTTTTATAATTTTTTAATCATCACTCTTAATGACCTTTCTGAGGTGCTTCTGAGTTGATTTCATTCTGAGTTGTCCGGTCACCACTGACAGGATATGTTTGAGGCCTGAGGGGTTAGTAGTTAACATTTGTAATAAATGCGTGGAGCCTGCCAGCTCGTCCTTAATCAGAAAACCGTGGAATTAAAAAAAAAAATCAGAGTTTATTTATTAAGTATCACAAGTGTTTCACCGCATGAAGTCCATGAACAATGAAACCAAATTTGTCTCTTGCTGTGCGCGCGTGCACGAATACTTACAGCATAATATAGTCGTATGGCGCCGGTAATTCGAAGCATAAATTTAAGGTATATTTCATCAAAATACTACACAAGAAAATCAAATTTCGATTGTCGTTCCCTAAATTTTTGAAGTGAAAACTTCTTTAGCACCGTTGTGATTTGAAACTCGATGAAACGAAAAAGCAACAATAAAAAGGGACAAACATATACATCTTTAGGATTTAGCCTGCGAGAGAATGAGATAGAATAATAGGTCTACCACATCGGAACAGGCTCAGCCTAGTGAGGTAATTTACCTTTGATTTTACACAAAATACAAAAAACATATTTGGGAGGCGGGAATCGGTAACAAGACTCTCTCGGAACATCACCTTACACCGGAGTGGGAGGGCTGGATTCATACGTCCGTTACTTTTGGACACACTAACCCTCAGATTCCTAACTTTATCCCAGAACTGCCCTTTCTAAAAAAACTTTCCTCAAAGCATCCCAAAAAATGAAATAGGCCCGGAGGGGAATTAATTTACTCAAGGATTGGAACTAAGTGCATTGCTGGGCAATAATAAAAAAATGCGAAATGTTACACCGATTACAATACTACAAATTTCGTTAATACTATAAGCGAGGTGTAATCTGTATTTTCTAGAATATAAATTCTACGCTACCCATTATTTCAAAGTACATATTGACGAAAGTCCCACACGTCGTACGATCGATGACATGGCACATTTTTTGCCCTAATGATGTCCTATGTCCAAAGTAACCCCAAGTTTCCCTACTTGATGACATTATACTGCCTTAATGAGGCTGGAAGTAGGCACTGTAGGCAGTAGGGGAGGATAGCGTTACTTGTTCCAGCCGAGGTAAAAAATGTTCTCGGTGATAAATCAAGGGTACTCTGTAAAGACAAGCCCCGGGGGAAATGTGTAAAAAAGTATGTTTTGGGGCAAATGACCATAATCTCTTTGAGTAGATTGTTAACGAGCTAATATTAACATTTAATTAAATGAAGACAATATTAGCGGGGGAGTAGAGTCCCCCACCAAGCAGGTTATCGCAAATATTTATTTTATTTTAAGCGTTACGCACTTGCGGCTTCGTATATTCCTAGTATCGCTCGGGCTGACCTGGGACCTAGGACCTACTATCTAGGACCTCGGACCCAGATCCCCAACGAGTGTAGTTACGTAAGTAAAACTTCTTGATTACATTTTTATGCATCGGTGACTCAGCAAATGGTAGTCTGGATAATGCAAATCTGGATGACAGTATCTCTAATGCATTTTATGGCAAAAACAGGTACAAATGGGGAAAAACACCGCCATCGCGGACACGAGTTCGAGCGCATAACATTATTGTACTTTTGCCTGGCCTAAGAGGTCCTGCTCAATCGGAAAATGAGATGACTGCTTGGAATTCATATAAATGTCACATTTTTGTTTAAAAAATGTAATAAACTAATTTCCTGGATTTATTATATGTCTTTCATTAATTTAAAATAAATAAATTCCGAAAAGTGCTTATTTCTATTTTCATGAAGCATAAATTCATGGGGGACCTAGGTCCACCCAAGTTGCGTAGGCTAAAAATAGCGAGTGTTGATAAGGTAAGTATTAATTAAGTACTCTATCTGGCATTACAAAAGAAGATTCACAGTTGTCAAAACTTTATGACATGTTTTTTTTTAATATTTTCAGGCGACTCCATAATATTTGATTTTTCCTTTTGCATTCACTGCTAATACCAACCGACCTTTTGAAAATGAAAATATCGGCATGTTTATTAATTTTAACCCTTTCACTGCATCAATGTTGCGGTTAGAGTGTTGTACGTACGGGAGGGTTTCAGGGTCTATGATACAGGAAATGAAATTCAACCCGTCCGGCTGCGGTCGCGAGAGGGTTAACCCAGTAATATCCACATAACCTTGGATATAAAGCACGGCAGATTGGCGATTGTAACAAGAAATGTTACTTGAAAATCGACTGTCCTAAAACGGGTATCCTCCTAGTTGGGCAGTCAAAACATATATGTAATGTATATAAATGTATCTATAATCTTTTACTAAATAAATAAATAAAATTTAGAATGGGTACTAGACTGGTTAGTAGATAAGATGAAATAGATAGAGAGACGAGTGGAGAAAATTTTACAATAGAAAACACGTATAAATTTGTTGTAGACCACTTTTATTTTATACACACTCTACCGGTTTCGGAAGCAACCTTCCTTCTTCAGGAGAATATTATAACTAAACTATGATACAGAATGTTGACAGATATACAAATCAGGTGTTTGAGTGGGAGGTAGGCAAAGGGGTAAGGGTAATTAGGGGATTTCAGGAAAGAACAGAGCGGTTAATTGGAAAAATATTTAGAATGGGACTGAAAGATAAGTTAATTTGATATTCAAAATACTAGCATTATTATTTAGGGATTCTAGCATTATTATTCCCTAAATAATAATGCTAGTATTTTGAATAACCAAATTAACTTATCTTTCAGTCCCATTCTAAATATTTTTCCAATTAACCGCTCTGTTCTTTCCGGAAATCCCCTAATTAACCCCACCCCTTTGCCTACCTCCCACTCAAATACCTGATTTGTATATCTGTCAACATTCTGTATCATAGTTTAGTTATAATATTCTCTTGACGAAGGAAGGGTGCTTCCGAAACCGGTAGAGTGTGTATAAAATAAAAGTGGTCCACAACAAATTTATACGTGTTTTCTATTGTAAATTATGGCGAGCCACAAAGTTAATGCTTTTTACAAATACGAGAAAATTTTAATTTAATCGTTCGGCAGCAAGCATGGTGGAGGAGTTGGAAGACATCGTTGGTGATTGACGTTTGCTTTCCTCAGACTAAAAAAAAACATCTTAAAGACAGAGATAGGTACATTACATAATAACTGTGTTTTTATAATTAAAAACATGCAACGACATTTAGAAGAACAGTTGATGCAGGATCCAATGTAGGTGCAGTTGCAGGTGTAGATTCAAGGGTAGATGCAGCAAAGATGCAGGAGCAGATGTAGGAGCAGATACAGGAGTAGATGATTGGTAAATGTAGAGACAATTGCAGAAGTAGATGCAGAGTTTGATGCAAGAGAAGATGAAGGAGTAGATGCAAGAGCAAATGCAGATAGGTACAAGAGTCGATGCAGGAGTTGATGCTAGGTTAGATGCATGAGAAAATGCAAGAATAAATGCAAGATTAGCTGCAGGAGCAGATATGTGAGTAGATGAAGGATTAAAAACAGGAGCAGATGCAGGAATAGATGCTGGAGATGATTTAGGAAGTTGATGCATGAATAGATGTAGGAGTTGATGCATGATCGGATGCAGGCGAAGATGCAGGAGGAGATGCAGGAACAGATGCAGGTATGGATGCTGGAGTTGATTTAGCAGGTTGATATATGAATCATGCTTCGCGGGCTCAACAACCGTAGAACATCTAATTTCTACATCATTATACAAGCAAATTTTTTTGCATACAATGATAAAAGTAGGAGGAAATCAAATATTGTGGGGTTATTCGTAATCTGGGAATATTTGTATATCTTTAAGAAGGGCGCCAGAATCATTAAAAACGCTTGAATTGTTATAGACTTTTTGCAGGTATAATAGCATACAAAGGAACATAAGAGTTCTTATACGGATTCTTGTAGGCACCAGAAATAATTTAATTTAACTACTCCAAAAACTTTAGTCAATGTTAAAATGTTTTGCATATGCACACAACTTCATTTTTGAAGAGTGGGACGCATTGGTTTCCCATTTCATTGGACTGACGATATTATTTGATAAGTTCGCCCGGGGACGGATTGATGGGAATATCGCTAATAACAAATTGCGCCAATGTTTTTTGCTACCGTTATGATATGTTATTTTTTATTTATTTGATATGAATTGTGATTCAAAAAACGCACGCTTTATTATTTGATTTAATTTTCAGGAAATCATTAAGTACCCACCATGGAACCAAAAATGTATTTTTAAAGTTTATTTTTTCAATTTTTGTGAATGCCGCATAACAGCCCAACTGCTCCCAACCGTCTGGAGCCAGTGAGACCATGACATCCCCATTTGGGGTATGTTATGAGGCTGAATGTAGCATGTAGTAAAATTTACAGCTGCTTTTCAGTTCTGAATGGTGATCTTTCACCAGGACCTCCGTGTTCCAGGGGCAAGGCTTAGGCCCGGCGCAAATTACGGCCAGTCCACGCACAGTTCTCGCACAGCACACGCGTGGTTATTTTGTAGAACATGGTTTCTGTCGGAGAGGCGCATATTAAACACATTCCACGGCAAGCCCAGTCCCAAGCTTCGTCGCGCGTGGGCGTGTTGTGCTTTCGACACAGTTTCGTGGATCGTGGGTCCCTTGTTTTGTCTGTGTGAACAATGTTTTTGTTACTAGAACATGGAAAAATGAATTGAAATGGTTAGAGGATTTCTTGTGTTATATGATTCAACTCATGAAGATTACATTAGAGCAAAACTGAAGGATGATTTGTTCGAGAAGATAGCCAAAGAATTAAATTACATTATATATAGTATAATGAAGAAATTGATTTCAGTATATAATAAATAGTAAATTATACTGATATCACACAATCCATATATTTATATTTGGGAGGCGGGAAGGGTACCGCCGGCCCGGGAAACTCTATTGGATAAGCAACACCTCTGCCATAGGTCACCCCAAGTGGTTCGCTACGTTTGGTGATTTAGCAAGGGTGCCCGGGTTCATAGAGTGAGGTTTATCTAGGTCTTGGAGGCGGATGACCGGGACACACTGAACCCCAGATTCCTACCCACTCCTTAAGCCCTTTTCCTTCCCAGAACTCTCCTCTTCTTCCTTTCCTTAAAAAAACCTTCCATACAGCATCCCGAAAAATGTCATAGACCCTGAGGGAAATTATTTTTTCCCCAGGCCTCTAGTGTGAAAGTCAAGTAAAAAAAAAATCTTTCTTCATCCTCAGATTCAGATTCTAAATCGACAAGAAGTTTCTGCCTTGCTGTCATCTTGCATACTGCGAGAAGTGGGTTGGGTATGGTGTGGGTGTGGGCTGTGTTAAATATGCGCTACTATTAAAAAAACGTGTACGTAGGCTGGGTTTCGGTCACGCGGTGCTGTGCGTGGACTGGGCTCAATTTGCGCCAGGGCTTAGTCTAGCAATCCGGAGGACGCGCCGGTTCAAATCCAGACTTGAGAAAATAAATTTAACTTGGTTAGTGTTATATTAAATTTGATTGTTATGTTTTTAAAAAATTTTGTTATTTCACAATTTTATTCGTTTATAATAATATATTTAAGGCAAGTTCAAGAGTGGAAGATTTTCATAGTATCGCCCTGGCGTAAGACCACCATTCAGAACTTACTTGAAATAGATTTAGCGGTATTTGGTGACGAGACTCATACTTCCCCACCTTCCTTTCCCCCGCATCCTTCCCCTCCTCTCCATCTACAGCCTCACAACATACTACAATTAGGGATGCCATGGTCACACTGACTGGGGAGCAGTTGGGACTCTTGCGAGGTATTCACATAAAAAGGCGGTCTGAGATTATCTTCCGCTCTAGAATGGGCCGCAAATCTTAATATATATAAAAAAATCGAGTTAGTTAACCATTTATATCTAGCTGAAGAACGGCTGGACCGATTTTTATGATCTTTGATTTGTTGGATTTGTCTCCGCCCGAATAGCAGAATAGCTATTAAAATATCGGAAAAAATCATGAAAATAAAATTATGAAAAAAATTCTTTTCCACACACATTTTACATTGAACGAATTCCCATCTTTTGAAGAGCTGCAGCAATATTGCGTTAAATATAATATTGAATAGTGAGTAAATTCCGAAATTCCGGAAATTCAAAAACGTCAAATGTGAATAGTCTCATTGTTTTGCTTTTGTTCTTAACCCGCCCAAATCCACGATGCGATTATAGTTTACAACGCTCTTTAAAACGTCAATAACTCCTCAAATGCTTCAATCATTAAATCAAGATTTTAGGTATTCCTAAAAAATATATTTTTGCATCCGTAAAAAATATTTTAAAAATTGTGACGATTCTGTATAAAATAATAAAAAATGTTTTCCTAAAAGTCAACACATTTCTATGTCAGTTGAGACAACAAATTTTAAATTTCTATGGGAATAACAGAGAAGACAAATCATTAATTCATTTCAACCTCATTAACCTACGTCCAATGTTACGATCTCCTTTTAGTTATGTGTGACAAAAAGAGATGTAAAATAAAACGTTAAAACCTTTTGCCTATCTGTAGAGATTATTTTACTTCTCGAAGTTGACATCATAATACGTTTGTCGTCGCTTTCTAGTGCATTAATTTGAAATGTCTGAAAACAGAGATGACAATATTAATTATCTTGCTGCAAAAAAACTTGAGTTGCTTGACATTCCGTATTCATTTTAAAAAGAGCCACAAAAAAAATGAGGAACCACATCGGAAGGTTCGGCCAACCGACCACCTGATACTCAAACCAGAGTCATTTTTTAATTCCTTTCTGCGTATTTCCTTAAAATTAACGACAAAATGTTACGATTGTAGACAATGAGATGACGGGGGATGTTTTTTGTTTAGTTTTATGGGTTTTGGGTTATTTGCAGGGTCATGCCACATTAGTTCAGAAGTAATAAATGTTTATTTAATTTCATTTTATTTTTATCAAATAATCTTTTGGTGGAAGACTTGATTAAGACAATGACAATGCAGTGCTTTTTTTACAATAGCTCCACACAGGAGGCCCTGAGGAAAATAATTCCCCCCAGGGCCTATGACATCTTGGGGATGATGTGTGAAGGGTCTTTTTAGGAAAGGAAGGTTAGGAAGTTCTGAGAAGGAAAAGGATGTAAGGGGTGGGTAGGAATCTGGGTGTCATTGTGTCCAAGAGTGACGGACGTATGAATCCATCTCTTCCACTGCGGTGTAAGGCGATGTTCCGAGAGAGTACAGCTGGAGAAGTAATAAATATATAAATATATAATAATAAAGCAAAACCCGGACAAATCTCTGCCCACGAACCCGGGCACCCCTATTAAGTCACGAAACGTAGCTAACTACTTGGAATGACCTTTGGCAGAAGTGTTGGTTATCCAATAAATGGTTCCCGGGGCGGCGGCACCCATACTTGCCTCCCAAACTGAAAAGTAAGGCATTGAACTGGCAAAGGAAAGATAATTGTTGAAATGCTCTATAATTGAGATTCCTGATATTTATGTGTTGTAAAACCATATAGTTACATTATAGGTAGAGCCATGTTAATATGTGGAGATCTGGATGGGATACAAGGCCGATAAAAATTATAATAATTTCCACCTTTTTATAGCGCCGTTTAGTGATAAAGTCACGTCAAGTGTACTTGATGGATGGGATTAAAAGGTACGCTTACTTAGTTAGGGCATTCAAAAAGGAAGATACATGACAATACTTCATCCAAAATACGATTGTAAACATTACTGCACCACCATAAAACTCTTTTGTGAGGTTTGGGTGCAATATTTAGAATCTTACCTAAAACTACCCCCATAAAATAATTATTTTAAAAAGGGACTTTCTTTCCATTGAAACAGTAGCAAAGTGACGTCTTTACAAATGATTATTTCATGGAAGGAAGTAGCAATAAATATAAATGGTTAGGTTTCAATGAATTGAAGGTACAATTTGCAATGAGTGTTAGGATTTTAAAAATATATATTTTTTTGAATTATTTATTATTTTTACTATTTTAGAACGCTCACTGTCTTTGTGTAACTTGCTATTTCGATCATCTTCTAAAATGCATATTTTTCATAATAACGGCATGCCGCCGCCTCGACAACCATTTATTGGACAACCAACACTTCTGCCATAAGTGACTTCAAGTAGTTTGTTACGTTTGGTGACTTAGCAGGGGTGACCAGGTTCATGGGGTTGGTTTGGTTTCGGATCTTGGCGGCGGGTACGTCTGCCTAGCAACTGGCTTTGTGTGGCTGGCCGGGTCGGGAGAGACTGGTTAAGGGAGACCTTTTGACCTCTCCAGCAGGAAGACCTCTCCCCAAAGATGACATAGGCCCTGAAGCGAATTATTTTCCTCAGGGCCTCATGTGTGAAGCTAATGTAAAAAAAATACTGTATGTCTGCACTACAGTATCCACAGCTTAAGTTCTTATAGTTTCGTATAGTACTAGATGACGTGTGGTCGCCATTTTACGATTTTATATAGATTTACTATAAACGAATGCATTACATAATATGTAGGTAAATATAATAACAAAGTCTTTGTTTTGCTTTTTTGAAAAAATCTTTTACATCTACATTTTTACTTATATTTTATTATGATAAACACGTCGGATTAATGTTTAAATGAGAATTTACCTAATAGGTTTTTGTCGTTATGTTCCTGTGAAATAAATATTTTAATTTGCTATGTAAACTATTTCCACTCATAAAAGTAAAATTTATCCTAATGGTTATCTCTAAATTTCGGAAAAATGTTAAAACATATAAGTGAGTATTATAAAAAATACTAGTGTGCAGTTCACACCGGTAGTAGCGAAACCTTCAGAAAAAAGAGTCGGAAGGCTACGAAGCACCGCATAAAGAGGAGACCGATTATTCTAACCCATTCTCTATAAATGCTATAGATGAATGTGTTTGTCTCCTTTTAGTGTCGCTTTTTCGTTTCATCCAGTTTCAAATCACAACGGTGCGAAAGAAATTTTCACTTCAAAGTAATTATAAAATTATTTTTTCGTGGTTTGCTTATTGTTTGTGGTTTGCTTTTTAGTGTCGCTTTTTAGTTTCAACTAGTTTCAAATCACAACGGTGCTAAAGAAGTTTTCACTTCAAAGTAATTATAACATTATATTTTTCTTGGTTTGTTTATTGTTTTTTTTGTCGCTTTTTCGTTTCATCCAGTTTCAAATCACAACGGTGCTAAATAAGTTTTTCACTTCAAAATAATTATAAAGTTATTTTTTTCGTGGTTTGCTTATTCTTTCTTTTAGTGTGGCTTTTTCGTTTCATCCAGTTTCAAATCACAACGGTGCTAAAGAAGTTTTCATTTCAAAGTAATTATAACATATTTTTTTCGTGGTTTGCTTACCGTTTTTTTAGTGTCGCTTTTTCGTTTCATCCAGTTTCAAATCACAACGGTGCTAAATAAGTTTTTCACTTCAAAATAATTATAATTTATATTTTCGTGGTTTGCTTTTGCATAAAACTGTAAAAAAAATAAAATTCGAGTGTTCTTTAAGTATTGTATTTTTCTTGTAATCTATTTCCTACGCAACTAGTGTTAAAACCATTCAATCTGGTAGTAACTTAGATCAGCAAACATATTTTTTGTAAATGTATTTAAAAAATGATAGTAGGTCGGTGTCAGCCCTTACTAGTACCTAGCGCATTCCACATGTGGCTTTCTGAAACAATGATGCTCTTCTCGAGGCTAACGTGACCCTAGGCGGTCGCTGTCACAGCCGCCCGCCTTGTTGGGCGTTTCAAATAATATTTGATTATTTATTATGAATGATTATTTTTTTAATATTTCAGTTTTAGGGCACAAAATCAATATTTTTTTCTTACAATAAATTCATATAAGCCAAATAAAAAATATTCACAACAATATTTTTACAAAAAACCCGAAATAATTTCCAAATCCCATAGAGTAACGCTGTGTAACAAGACGGTTTGTCGAGGGTATTTTTAGCATGGTATGGGAAAAGTTAAACATATGTGTCGTTCAATTTCTACATCCGCTATATCAACTTTCACTGATTCGGAGAAAACCGCAAAAAACTGTCACATCTCTAGCGTAAATAAAAAATTGCAATTTTTATTTTTATATAATGATTTTGAGTAATATACATTCGAAAAGTGTTAATTTTTCAATGTAACTCTAGAAATATTTAAGTAATTTATATAATTAAAACTTATATAGCGGATTTTGATACTCACTTCGTGATTTATATAGAATATAAAAGCTTTTGAAACTCAACTGACCTGAGGGGCGTGTTTCTACACCCGCCATCTTGGCAAAATAACTGCTCGTGATTGGTTGAATTCCAATATAGCGGGTTTTGATAGTAACTTCTTGAATGATATAGCGGGTTTTGTTTCTCACTCGCAGTTTTAACATGGTTTTTGGTCGTGATAAGGGAGGTTTTGAAACTCAATTTTATGTTAGTCTTATTCCTCGCAAAAATATGAACAAGATGTCATACTCGGATCATTTTGTAAAAAAATCGGATATGTCGGGTTTTGAAATTATAGGACTCATATTATAATGCTGCCCCTCTTTCTTATACACTAAATGTCAATAGTCGAAAATGAGACAAACGGTAAACTTATGTCTGCAGTGACCAGATCTGAAAAGCCAGGTACTTCTCCACCTTCCTCGTCCCCAACTCTTTCTCCTGACTACAACCTTAAGTCTCGCAACATACCCCAATTGTTATTATGTACATATTAGAAGATTATTCTAGGTCAGGTTTGTAAATAAAATGGATAATTGGATAAGATTATAGATTTCACGGCCAAAAGAATTTTCGTTATTTATTTTTGAGGTGTTATATCGTGTTGCGCCACCTCCTTCTTTAGCCAACGTTTCGGACACTATAACGCTAGCCAACGTTTCGCATAGCGTCCGAAACGTTGGCTAAAGAAGGATGCTGCGCAACACCGCATAACAGCCAGAAAATGAATAACGAGAGAAAAACGAATAATTCTTTGTTTTCTGTGTTTTCAAATATTTAGTTGTTGTACGTGCGATAAAATTTGGAATACGAATTTGAATTTTTTATTAATATTTATTTGTGCTTTCAAAAAAAACAATATTTCACTTGGGGTCGATGCACGAACACCCAAAACCACCCTTAAATAAATGAGGCCCCAGTCTATCACCTTTTTATCGCGCTCCTTCTCAAATAGATCACCCTTCGTTTATGTAATATTATATTTTGCGCATAAAAAAATATATCGCCGCATACATAAATTTGGATGTGAGATGTTAAGATAAAGTAGGCGGATGGCCGGGGAAGTTTGCTCTTCGCATCTTGAGGCTTTTGAAATATTCCCAAGAAATGTTGCATACAAGATACAAGGCAGGGCCGCATATCTCAATATTGCAGAGCGGTACTCAGGAAAATATACTAATAAAAAAATTGATTTTTGAAGTGAATTTTCTTTAGCATCGTTGTGATTTGAAACTCGATGAAACGGAAACAGAGACAAAATCATACATTTATGCGAAAGAATGGGTTACTAATAAAATATTTATATACTGATATATTATATACTGATATATTCAATATTTCTAAATATGGAGACATTGTCTCCTACGCTGACGACACAGTCCTATTACTAAAAGCAAACACCTGGTCTGAATTAAACAAAATGGCAAATACAGATATCAATGCACTAAAATTGTGGTTTGATAAAAACCTGTTGACTTTAAATTCTAAAAAAACATATTATTTACCATTTTTCATTAAAAAACAAGAAACACCTAAAGAAATAAACTTAATAATCCACTCTGTGACAAATACAGAAAACCACAAATGTAATATATCATGTTCAAAAATAGAAAGCAAAACTGATATTAAGTACCTGGGCATAACAATAGACCAGCGTTTAAAATGGTCTCCACACATAAATATTCTGAACAACAGAATAAGGAAACTAACATATATATTTAGATGTTTAAGAGGAAATACTAGCTGCGCTTTTCTATACAAACGTATTCCCCGTTTATCTCTCTGGATTTTGACCCTAGAGCAAAATTTTTTTTACATAATATAGATATTGACCACTAGCGTGTCGGTACGTTTTGCTTTTTTTGATAATTTACTTCTCATAGAAGTTACGACCTTCCAAAAATGAATAAAATTGCCTAATTTAAACGCCGTCAAAAAACGTTCAGTATACAAACTAAACAATGTATTTTGAAAAAAAGCAAAACGTACCGACATAGAATATTTTCTTTTAATACAGTTAGTGAAAAAAAATTTTTAAATCCGTCCAGTTTTGGAGAAGAAAAATGGGGAATACAAAACATCGATTTCGAAGATTTTATTTAGGTATTTTCGGCCCGACGTGCAGGTGTCCCTTTCGCTCATTTCTCCTGAGGGGGGCCGGGGAACGTGGGTTTTGACAAATACATACATATAATGCGAAGTAGTGATGTAAAGAATTTTATCGGTACACTAGTGTTGTCCTTGCCCGAGTAATCGATATTTTTTATTCGTTTTTTTTCTGTTTAGTGACTCATCGCGGTATACCAATACTGACCGAGCTTTCATACTAAAATTGTGCAAAATTAAATTTTTTTTTGTCAAGTACTATAATAAATTTTCAATTTGGGAGGCGTTTTAGGTACCATCGCCCCGGGAACCATTTATTGGATAACCAACACCCCCGCCACTTGGTCACCGCAAGTGGTCCTCTATGTTTGGTGACAGAGCCTGGGTTCCCGGGTTCACGGATGAGGTCTGCATGGGTTTTGGTGGCGGATAATTTTGTCCACTTACTGCGTGGCGGGCCGGATTGGGAGAAACTGGAAAAGGAAGATCTTTTGATCTCTACAGCTGGACTCTCCACCATCATTTCATACTTTTACCTACCTTTTCCCTACCCAAAACTTCCTTTCCTTCCTTATCCTAAAAATACCCTCCACACAGCTTCTCCAATGATGTCCAACAACTTCTCCAACAAAGTCCCTGAGCGATTATTTTTCCTCGGTGCCTCCAATGTGAGGTTTATGTTTTAAAAAAAAATCTGTTTCAAATTTTTAGTTGAGAGTCGCTTACATTGCCTTCAGTGATTAATTGAAATTTTTTGTTTGTAAACACTTTATTGTACAAAATTTTTTACCACTATACAATGAATTTTAAACAATTTATGATTTAGATCTTTCTCTCGCCGGTAAATTTCTTGATATGCGACCGTCAATTGTTTCTGGTAAAAGGCATTGGTGGTAGAAGTTTTTCTAACAGTGGTTCAATTTTTTGCCAGATTGAATCGTCCCTTTCAATTTTTTCATACGGCAAACCTTTAGGACTCCACACGACAAAATAACAGTATTTACGACGAGTAATGTGTAACTGGCCTTGTACTTGGTAGAAGTAATTGTGATTCCGTTTTAATGTTGAAGCATTGTCTTCAATTTTACAGTAATCAATTTTTTTTGTTCAAATCCTTCTTCTGGTGACATATTTGCTATACTATATGGGCATTTCACTTCAATTATAGAATCCTTGCCAAAAAGGCCATCCGGACTTGCCGCTAAAAAGTTTTTGTTTTCATCGATAAATAGTCCACAGGCGAATACCTCTAATTTTGTTTCTTTTGTAAATTGCTCAATTGCTTGGTTTTCATTTTCTTTCCCATAATTTGTGGCCATATTTCCTTTAAATGGCGAGTACAGTAGCGAGTTTAATACTCTCGCAACTGAAGTTTTTGGCCGTAGCTTACATATTTTTGTCCAAAGTTAGAAGCTGTAAGCCGCTTACGCCTTTCAATTGTCCACAAATTATTATTGCTTTGGCCCACCTATTCCTTTCGAGTTCATCCTTATTCGATGGAGATAATTCTTTGAAAAATTCCTCTTTATCGTTTCAAATAATTCAGCTGGCATATCTGGATCTAATTCCAATTGACCATAATTTTCATCAGGCCCTGTAACTTTTTTTCTCTTTTCTGTCGTGTTTTCGTAATACCTTAGTTTTATTTTTCGACACCTCTGTATTGTCTCCTTCGAACGTCGTTTTCTTTCAATAAAATGCTTCGTGTAGTTGCCAGGACTGTGGCCTTGGATTTTTTTTGTATTCGTGAATGGGTTGTCATTTCACTATTCCACGAAGTTACTGCTCAAGAAGCTCAACTGCTGAAGTTATCCCATTTTTGTAAAATTTGCTCTTTTTCCGCCTATAAATTTGGCTATAACGTTGTTGAATTGCTCCACAGTGTTATTTGTCACGTTAATAATAAGACTTTCTGCATTTGCTATTAGAGACGACAATAATTGTTGAATATCAGTCCTGTTCCACAATCTTGAAGATCGCTTACTAAATTTGGATCATTAGTATAGTTCTCCGACTTGCAATAGTATGACGAGCATTTTGTATGATCACCAAAAACATGGTTTGCGGCATTTTTTTGTCCATTTTCAGATTTTTTACTTTATCACTTTGTGCCGTGTTTTCTTGCTCTTTTCTGTAATTTACTGCTCAAACTATAGCTTTTCTCATACGTAAAACGTTTGCTTCAACCTTTTTCCTTATGTGAACTGGTACAAAGCCTTTAGCGTTGTTGGTTTTTTTTCTAAGTGCTTTTATTTTATTGCAAAAATTGCGAAGTAAGTGATTTTTGCACTTTTTTTGTGTACTATGAAGTTGGGCCTGAAGCCTTGGGTTGAAGTTTCGCTAATATTGTCTTCATGTAATTAAATATTACAATTTAAGGTTTTATAAAGTTGAAAATAAAAATAAAAAGTTTTGAAGTTTAAAAAAATTATATATTTGTTTCCTTTATTTCAAACTGACTGTAATAAATATTTAAAAAAAATGTGTAGGTAAATCTATCTATAGGTAAAAGACCAACATTTTTTATTGAATTTTGAACGAACTAACACATCCTTTTTTGTATTTACTGCTTAAAGAAACTCAAAAATACAGGAGTACAAATCAAACCTCAGCAAGCGATATATCTAACATTTTAAACATTATTATTTACAAACATGTCAACTCACACGTATGATACACACAACACAATAAATCCATTTAGATTTAATTGTCTAATAAAATATGTAAGTGCTTTTATCTTTTTCGTTATCGTAATTTTAATTAGAAAAAAACTTAAGGTGGGCTATTTTTAAACCTTTTTTATCTCTACATTATAAAGTAAAGTCCCCCGCGCCGTCTTTCTGTCTGTCTGTCTGTCTGTCTGTCTGTTCGCGATAAACTCGAAAACTACTGAACGGATTTTCATGCGGTTTTTACCAATAGATAGAGTGTTTCGTGAGGAAGGTTTACGTATGTAATTTGTCAAGGATTTGTGTAAATTGGTTGAAACATAACGATAATTGTTAGAAGTGTCGGAAAAATTCCAGCCGCCTGGTAGCTTTCATCGAAAACGCTGCCTAATCCTTTTGGGATATAACAAAACAACGCTTGGTGGGATATTCCTCTTTTATAGATCTACAAAAAAGTCCGCGATGGCATATATCTATCTTTTACTATACGCATTCTATCTTCTTATCTTATTATTCTTATCAATTGCATTTTAGATATAATGTATATAGTAAGCTATCCGTAAAAGATAGATATATGCCTTCGCGGACTTTTTTGTAGATCTATAAAAGAGGAATATCCCACCATTAATTGTTTTGTTATATCCCAAAAGGATTGTGCAGCGTTTTCGATGAAAGCTACCAGGCGGCTGGACTTATTTCCGACACTTCTAACAATTATCGTTATGTTTCAACCAATTTACACAAATCATTGACAAATTGCATACTTCAACCTTCCTCACGAAATACTCTGTATATTGGTGAAAACCGCAGGAAAATCCGTTCAGTAGTTTTCGAGTTTATCGCGAATAGACAGACAGACGGCGCGGGGGACTTTATAATATGTAGAGATAGAGATAATCGGTCAAAAATACATTTTTGTTGCATATGCATTTTTGAGTTTTTTTTTTAATAAGATAGGTAAGTGCCAAATTATATGAGTAGAAATTTAAGTTTTGTGGTATCATCATTATCATTACATAGTATAAAATGAAGTCGCTCAAAATGTATGTGCGCATAAATCTTTTAAACTACGCAACAGATTTTCATGCGGTTTTCACCAATAGATAGAGTGATTTAAGAGGAAGGTTTATGTGTATAATAAATGCTTATTATAGTAGAGAAAAGCCAAGAAATTCAAATATTCAATTTAGGCAAAGGGCAGCGCGCAGCGGGCAGCTGGCGAGCGGATGGTGTGGATTTTATAAAGGTTGGGTAAATGGCGTTGTGTTTCGTTAGCCACAGCAACGTGTGGCCGGGTCTGCTAGTTATTAATAAAATAAAAACAAAATTATATGTTTATTTCGAATTATAAAATTTGAAAGCGTATTTCATCATCTTTCAAAAACAGTTTTTAGTTTTCGGATGCGTTCACAAATATTAAAGTTATTTGGAATTTATTGGAAAGCGGAAATATTTTGACTTTTCGAAAAACAGGCCCGAGGCCTGAGAGGTTAATACTAATTTTCAATAATAACTAATGTATCATAGAGAATAATCATATGTATGTATATAATAATTCGATGTGGTTGGTTTGACTGCATATTTATAAACGCAAATACAGTGAAAACTTTAAAACTACTAACCTACATAGAGTTCTAGTAAAATAATTCGTAATTTGTCGGTAATAAGCGTGAACAGAAGACATTGTTACAATATCTATCGACGATATTTATAAATGACCGACAATAGCAGACCTCGTGCGTTTAAAAATAATGGGCCCTTTTTCTGTCACACCGCAAGGCCGATTCAAAAACTTCATTAGCGATGAAATAAGTCGAAACATGCTTTATCTAAACAGAATATTGGATATGCAATGAGCTACAAGCTACAAGCACGCGTGGAGGCGAAAGACGGTAGGGGGGCGCAGAGGGGGCGAGAGGGTGTACAAGCCAAACACTCACGTGGTCTCACCAACACATCGATAGCTAGTTCTTTTTTGAGCGCGGTGCAATAGCGAGAATTTTTTAAAATACCTACCGTCGAGATTTCTCACCGGTGCTATTACCTCTTAAGAGATATTTTAAACGAAAAATTACTTATAACCACATACTTCGCTTTCTGTCAATCAATTATACAATACGGCATTATAGGATGGGGCGGTACATATAAAAATCAAACACAAACAATTTACATATCACAAAAACTAATAATAAAAACAATTTAAAAAAAACACTACTCATATTCGTCAGAACTTTTATTCAAACAATTTAAGGTTAGAAAATTAAGTGCATTATACTTTTATCATGCAACATTACAAATTTATAAAGATAATATTAAAAATCAAGTTGCACCCTTTAAAAATAACAGAAGTCTTAGACAAACATCAATACTTCCCACTCCAAAATGTAAAAAAAAAATTGGACAATTGAGTCATAAATATCTCGGAGCAAAATTTTTTAATTCATTACCAGAAAAAATTAGAAACATGAATACCAATATAAAAAGTTTTAAAACTCACCTAAAAAATTATACTGAAAACTTAAACTGAATGATATTAAAAAAGCAATACAATAACACCCCCCCATACACACAAGCCTTGCTTAATTATGGGGGTACATCAAATATTCTACTATGTAATTAATTACTGTATAAAATTTATTTGTAATTTATGTACCTTATATTACTAATAAAAAAAAAAATAAAAAAAAAAAAATTATTTATTCACTGGTACTCGGTTCCAATATAACTTTCTTTTACATGGGCTCCACACAGGAGGCTCTGAGAAAGATAATTTCCCTCAGGGCCTGTCATCTTTGGGGATGCTGTGTAGAGGGTTTTTAAAGGAAAGGAAGGAGAGGAATGTTCTGGAAAGGAAATAGGTTTAAGGGGTGGGTAGGAATCTGGGGTTCAGTGTGTCCTGGTCATCCGCCTCCAAGACCTAGACAAACCTCACCCCATGAACCTGGAAAGCCCAGCTAAATCACCAAACGTAGCGAACCACTTGGGGTGACCTATCGCAGAGGTGTTGGTTATCGAATAAAGGTTCCCGGGGCGGCTTTCAATTTTAATGTATTAATCTCCATTATTTTAGGTTTTTTTTACATTTAATAATATGCGATTCAAGGCATAAATTAAAAAAAATGAAAGTGTGCAGTTCACATTCGGTGGAAGTAAAATCTTGAGTAAACTAAAGTAGACAAGATTAGGTGGGCTACGAAGCACCGCACAAAGAGGAGACCGATTAATCTATCTCATTATCTCACATGTATGTGTTTGTCTCTTTCTGGTGTCGCTATTTTTCGTTTCGTCGAGTCTCAAATCATAATAGTGCTAAAGAAGTTATCACTTCAATATGTGACTTAATTAATAAAAAAACAATTTTTTAATAAAAAAATTCTGTGGTGCAATTATTATTAAGCGTGACAGCTGTTTCGGCTTCCAAAGGCATTCTGTCCGTAAGTGGCCTCACCACAGTTCCGGGATATTCAGATCTGGTCACCAAACACGATTAAAGCTTCAACAAGCAGCTGCTTTCAAGCAACGAACGTTTCGAATGAAGGTTTTTCACTAGGGCGATATTAAGAGTGGGTACCTACTAGTAAAAAAATACATACGACGTACGACGCGTGCCTGAAATAGTGCCTCGAGTTCAAATCCTGGAGCATGCGTTTTTCGTAGTCATTACATTTCAATTTTTCTGTAAATTTTATGCCTTTAATTTCATTTACATACCTTTACTTTAGATGCTTTTTTAAATGAGCATCACGAAGGAGGCCTTGAGGAAAATAATTCCCCTCAGGGCCTATGACATCTTTGGGGATAATGTTTGGAGGTTCTATTTAGAAAAGGAAGGTAAGGAAATTCTGGAAAGGAAAAAGGCATGAAAGGTGAGCAGGAATCTGGAAGTTAGTGTGACCAGGAGTAATGCATGTATGAATCCATCCCTCCCTGAGAGAGAGACCTGCTAGAGAGATCAAAAAGTCTCCCTCAACCAGTCTCTCCCGATCCGGCCTGCCACGCAGTTAGTGAGCAGACGCATCCGCCGCCAAGATTCGGACAAACTTCACACCATGATCCTGGGCACCCCTGCTGCTAAGACACCAAGTAGCGCACCCATTGGGGTGACCCATGGCAGAGGTATTGGAAATCCAATAAATGGTTCCCGGGGCAGCGTTACCCATACTTGCCTCCAAAATTTAAAATATTTACATATTTTTCTTTTTGGCAGCTTACTTATTTATTTGATGACTGCGAAGCAAATCAAGCAAGGAGTGTGCGCCAAAATAGTTGTGGTTAGTATAGTTTGTCTGCATAAGGAAGGAAGAATATAGATACAATTTTGCAACCTCACAAATATTAATGCTTGTATTGTACTTTCTTTTAGATTTAACTATATAATTTTCAACTGTAATGTTTTAACATAGGTATTTACTTATATTTCAAACAATAAAACTTGTACAATGTGTCCTTAGAACGGGGTACCCCAGCAAGGACACATTTTTCTCCAAAAAACTGTAAAACAAAGAAAAAAATAAATACCCCTTCGTGGAAAACAGCGTGAGGTGAGCTAGTTACAGAAATTTCGGATAGGTTATTTACTTTCCAGAATCAATATTAGTTTCTGTCAAGTATTTCCACAAATCTAACTAATCCCAGTCACCTAACGTAGCGTGACCTGTGGCAATGTTGGTTATCAAATAAATGGTTCCCGGGGCGACGGTACCAGTTGCCGTTGCAGTTCAAATAAAGTTTCTGAACATATTGATTTGATGCTAATGAAAAACTTTAATAATTATATTTTCGTAATATTTTTTTAGATTGAAAAATAATTTTCCAACTAATGGATATATTTGATTTTGTCTTGTTTCATATACAAATCATTGAATGTTCCATTCTTTTTTATCAATATATTTACGTAAAACCACAGTAGTTAATGCAAATTTCAAGACGCCAGAACACGCCGTTCAATAGTGTTTTGTGAGTCGATCGAGCTTGCGATTTTTATAATTAATTTTCTAAAATGGTGTTTATCTTTACAACATCTTAAAAAATCAGAAATATACAGGAATTTGCCTTGAAAAATTCCAAAATTGGTTAAGAGATTTTTTAAAATAAGTAAATACTTTTAATAAAACAGATAATCTACCCTCTTCCTCTTTGACTGGATAAGGTCTTACAATGAACTTTTTTTCAGTTTTTAATTAGCAAACTTTTTGTACACGGTCGTTTATCAATTGAATTAAATTTTAACGACGTTTTTTGTAAGTGATTCTTTTATTTCTAAAGTACGATGTTTCTAAGCTCTTTTCGATTTCATTCAATAAATATTTAGAGTTCTAATTTTCTCGTTTTTATTTTAGGAAAAAGAATAGTTTATAAAAATAAAACGGCGGCGTTTAATCTACTCCCCATCTTTATAAGTACCGCAGACTGATACACATAGCAACATTGTTGTTCAACTTTGCGTATCAAAGTATCTCTAGTTTACTCCGCAGCCGTTCCACTGCCAGCCACTAGTAGCGGTGGCTTGTAGCGAAGTTACCCCGGCTTGTTTCGTAACTTGGAGCAACCAAGTAAACGAAGAAAACCGTCATAAACAAGACGCCGAGACGGCCGTCTTCATTCACGAGTTAATTCAAAGGGTTGTTTATTTTTATAGTACAAATTGCGCAATTTTACATTATAAAAATATTCCATTCCACAGTCTTCGTCTTCTTTTGGTGCGCTTTCCTATTGGAAGTTGGATATCACCAGTGAAAGTTTAAATACGCAGCTTACAGCCCGGAAAAAACTATACGGAACTGTACTTGTTCAAAATACCTGACATAGGCCAACTCACGTATTTGATTCAATTGGATATCATCAAATAACAAAATTTTATTGCGTAAGTGTTATTTTGCTTAAATTGGAACCGATAATATTTAAATACGGATTTACACAATTTATCCAAAGAAACATCATTGTATTGAAGAAATTTTTACAAAAGAAATTTCACATTAGAAAAAATAATCTTTACCGAATCAATAAAACGGCCACCACTTTGAAACGGAAACGGAAAGTACAAACAAATCTATAGAAATACGAAAAGTTAAAGTAAGACTTCGATAAACTCTGTTAATTATTAATTTTGCATACTTATAATTTTATTGGAAGTAACAACTGTATTTGTGAGAAAGAGTGGTGGTGGCGCCACTTTAGCAGGCTCAGAGTAAGAGCGAATTGACCTCTTTGCGCGATTGACCACTTATGGTTCCCAACGAATTGAATACCACCCAATAGCAGAGTATATCACAATCGTACTTACGGCTGGTAATCTGGCGATTTCTTTTTTGGGGACTCGTACTTAGTTTGCACTTACGTAGGGTTTGATCACAGGAACTTGAATAATTTGTATTAGACGGATTCTTGAATTATTGACTCATATAACGGCGATAGGTAACTATGACTTCTTGTTCACGGTGGAAGTCAAGGAAAACAACTAGTTTTACTGCCATTGGCGGAAAGCAGAACAAACCTGTCACGGAACGTATTAAAAAAATCTTAATATATAAAACACAGTCGTGTTAGTTACACCATTTATTACTCGAGAACGGCTGGACCGATTTTCATAATCTTTGATTTGTTGGATTTGTCTCCGCCCCAAATTCAGAATAGCTATTAAAAAAACGAAAAAAATTCACAAACATAAAATTATGAAGAAAATTCTTTTCCTCATACATTTTCATCTATCGAACAAATTCTCATCTATCGAAAGAGATGCAGCTATATTGTGATAAGTATAATATTGAATAGCGACTGAATTCCAAAAATTCAAAAACGTCAAATGTAAATGCGCTGATTGTTTTGCTTTTCTTCTTAAACATATTATGCTGCCCCTCTTTCTTACACACTAAATAAACTTTACAATAATATAGCTCATACGTCAGAATAACATATAGGCTACATATATTGGTAAGCTCTGGCGTTATGAAATTTATACAAATGAATTTTTTTTTTCATATACTCTGGCGGCAAGGAGGAAAGGCAGGGGGAAGAGGAACGGGGGAGGTGGGGTTCAAAGGGAAGATACGAGGGAGGGGGACACACGGGAAAGGACATGCAGGGAGTATCAATTTATTTCTTTGAATGGCATTGCAACGCATGCCGGGGACCTGATAGTTAATAATATATTTCAAAAAACTTGAATACCATGAGTAAACAAGTGATCCCTGGCTGTGAATATAAAGACATTTTACAAAACAGCTGAATTCTAATCGAGTTTTGTATTGGCCAATTTAATCTGAAAAACAAAGCTCAATTATTAGTACTGCAATTATTTCAATAAAACCACAAAACGGCAAACGAATAATCATCATTTTTCAATTATTATTACACACAAGCAATTACTGCACAGAATATGTTTTGTTGGGATTTATTCCAATCCCAGAATGCGCATTCATTTTGCATCAAATTATTGATAAGCATCTCGCTCGTGCAAATATGATTTACACCGCTTTTAAACATGACGTATGCGGCGGTGTTGCCAGATTTACATTTATTAAAAACGCAATGGAGGAAAAATATTGATGATGTGGTCTTTCTGTCGCTATTCGGAAATATTTTATTTCTAAACGAGTTTTTTATTCCACAGAACTTTCTATATGTATTTCTTTTCAATTCAGTGAGTAAATAAAGCAAGGATAATAGATACAAATTAATTATGTATTTATATATTATCGAACATAATAAATTCGGTTGTGATTCGGACTAAGGACAGGTTGTTAAAAAAATTTGGAAGTAAATTTTCAGGTTCTGTGTAAATTCTATTCAAATAGGTACTGTTATTATATCATTATAGGCCAGTTGCTTCATACAACTGAAATAATCACAGAACTTGACTTTATTTTATCATTATAGGCCAGTTGCTTCATAAAACTGAAATAATCATATGACCTTCACAAAACGTGAAAATCAAATATTTGACGAATCATCAAATATTTGAAGTTATTTTTTACGTTCTTTGTAAGTTCTGTTATTATATAATTATAGACCAGTAGCTTCATAAAACTGAAATTATCTCAGAACTTGAATAGAACTTACACAAAACATGAAAATTAACTTAAAATATTTGACGAATCATCAAAAATTTGTAGGTAATTTTCACGTTCCGTGAAGGTTCTATTCAAGTTCTATGATTGTTTCCGTTTCGTGCAGCAACTAGCCAATAATAATATAATAACAGAACTTGAATAGAACCTTCACAGAACGTGAAAATTAACTTAAAATATTTGATGAATTGTTAAATTTTTTTTATACAACCCATCCTTATAGTCATTGTAACTCTGGTTACATTGAATGGTTCAATTACTCACAAAAATTATTATAAATTTCAAAATTGAAAATATTGTATTAATAATTCAGACAATTTTTTACTTACTTGACATTTTTAAAAAAATGTTCTCGTAAAATTTTGCAATTACAGAGGTGATGTTGGAAATTTTTCATTAAAAACATTTTTTCTTGATCATTCCGAAGCATTTTTTATGTGACGTGTTCTTAAAATAAACTTTCAGCTTCACAAACCGTTCCGTTATAATAATATTATACCGTTATTTTTAAGGTTGTTCGCTACAAATAATATAGAGAGGTTGTATAATAATGTAACGTATTCATTTTGTAGAGATAAGGATTAATATTGTTATGTAAATTGTATAATTATGTTATAACGTTTCGTGAAACACCTCACTGAAAAAATTTGTTCTCTCTGTCCAGAGGTTTTTACGTATTTAAGTAGGTGTTGTGCGTATTTTGCTGCAAATTGATTGTTTAGTTAGATTTATATAAAAAAATACAGAGTTTATTTTGTTGTAATTAAGTTTTTATTTTAATTATATACACCCTGAAACACTTTGTTAGATTTATTTATTACGAGGATCGGCTGTGCGGTCTTTTTCATACTATTCTTTAATTTGGATTTTGGGCCAAAATACTTGACCAAACTGAAAAATTATATTTATTATCAAACGGTACAGCAAATATCTCAGAATAAGTAAGGATATGTGCTAATTTAATTATGTATGATTTCATGTGTAATGTATTGGTCATTAAAAGATTACATTTTCCAATTATTTGTCAGTTAATGGAAAAATTTAAATAAAAAATCTTGCCTAATTTAGGTTTGCCATCTTTACCAATGTTAATCTATATTTAACTTTGATATTTGATTCTATCTGATGAAGAGAACCTTGTTCTAGAAACAATTTTCGTTGATAACAGATTCAGAAAAAAATATTCTGCTTTTGCTAAAAAATATGTCTGACTTATTATTTTATTTTATTTTTTATTGTATTTTATTTGGAAAACCAACAGTTACAATAATTTATAGTGTGTGATAAAATATGTGTAATTTATTTAACCAATAATAGGTTTTCACTGAAGTGGGCAATTATGGCATGTATGTATCACTTGTATCTCTCTTTGTCTCTCTTGTTTCTCTCGTGTCTCTCGGGTTTCTTGTGTGACTTGTGTCTCTCGTGTCTCTTATGTATTTTGCGTCTCTTGTCTCCCTTGTGCGTCTTGTATAACTTTTTTTAAAAAGAAAGACAAACATTCCCGGATTACGAATAACCCAACAATGTTTGAAAATCTCCCACTACCACCACAGAAAGCCGAAAATTTTGCTTGTGTTGTGATGGAGGACTTAGCCAGCTCGGGTGGGACCCAAGCGCTATGCCCACTCAACCACTGACCGGTCTTAAGTCTCTTGTGTCTCTTGTGTCTCCTGTGGAACGTGTGTCTCATTAGTCGTTTGTGTCTCTTTGTATTATTTGTCATTTGATTTTTAATCTTATCTCAACGAAGTTATAATGTATTCTTTGGCTGAGTAGGTTTTTGTAATTTTAAGCACCTATTTGTAAAAAACCCAGTATAAATAAATTAAACATTATAAAATTTAGATTTTGTGTCTTAAAAAGTTACGTTAAAAAAGTAATTTGACTTAATTTAAATTGCGTTTTACTTCTGTTTCCACTTTGATGTGTTTACTGCATCCCCTACATTTGAAACATATTTCAAAAAAATATATATACGAGTTTGGTTTGTGGTGAACAGGGTTGGTCAGGAAATTAAAATTTCATTATCAACGTTGGAGGAAGCCACATTCAATTGAGTGTTTTTCCATACGGTTTGCCCGGCGAGCGGCAGACTCCGAATAAATATTAATAAAGCTGTACGTAACTAATATTGATGGATTTCTTTTTAATTAACTTTTAATAAATCGTTTTTCGATATTAAGTTTTATCATCAAATAAAGTGAAAAAAATCTACTTGATTGCTTCCGGCATTAAAAAAATGTATTTGGATGAAAAGGTATTTTATTTAAAGTGGTAGATGGAGAGATAAAAAAAATTGGGAGAATTTTTTAAAATTATTTTTGTGAGAGATATTAGGAAGTACTAGAAATAGAATTAATGACAACAAACACAATGAAATTGTATCATAACTGCCCGGAATCAGTATTATTATGGCATCCCCCAAATATTGAATGTTGTGATGCTAAAGGTATTGAGAACAGGAAGGAAATGGTAAAGAGGAAGGTGGGGAAGTATATGGCAGAAAATAGCCGCAAATACAGATTCCTATAATTATGTTATTTTAAATGAATATTTTTTGACATAAAAAAAAAATATATATTAAATTTACTTGCGCACGCCGGCATTTGAACCCGCGGCCTCTGGATTGGCAGTGGAATGGTGGCCGTCGAATTTAATCGTTTGTTTAAACAACCCATTAATATATATTTTTTACATTAACTCCATACGGGAAGCCCTGAGGGAAATAATTTTCATCGGGGCCTAAGTCATCTTTGAGGATGCTGTATGGAGGGTCTTTTTTTGAAGACGAAAGAGGGAGGAAACACAGAGGCCGGAAAATCATATCACATCCTAACAGGTCTTAGAAACAATCCGATCAATGACTCTAGTTCCGTATAAATATGAGTTAATTTTTTTTTGCACTTAGCCGGGTTTTAAACTCAATCTATCAGCCCACAGTCAATAATCCTACCATTGCCCAGGGGCGAGTAGGTCGCAAATTTTAATCATCTCTGTTTGACAAAACCCTTAAAAATACCGATGATAAAAAATAGCGTTATTTTTTTAAGGTTTTAATTGACGCTGTTCCTAATCACCTGAAAACCGAAAATAAATTAATGGATAATACCAGTTGAAAAATAAAAAGTTTAATTCCTTTTCATAACAGATTTTGAAAGGATTATTCTGTATTTGCGTGAATATTGTACACGGTGGCCCAAAACACACTACACCTTTTAGAAATCTCTCGAGTTTGAACAGTATTTTTCTTATTGTCATTATTTTTTCAGTTTATTTTATTTTAATTTCTTTGGTTTTACGCCTAGCTGGGCGTTTATATAGATTAAAAGAACAAAAAATACCTAACCATAAAGAAGTAATATAACATTGAAACTAAATATATGTTATCGTAGAAAGCAAACACTTTGTGGCTTGACATTATATAAACTTAATTGTAACGATTGCCCAGCCACATACACAGGTAAAACAGCGCGTAACGTAAATATTAGAGTTAAAGAACAGCACAGGTTTCTCAGAATTTGCTGACCATTTAATTGATACTGACCATCCATTTAACATAAATAAAGGAGTAAAAATAATACATATAAATACAATAGGAATATGCCTTAATAATTTAGAAGCATTATAAATATCCAAATCAAAGAAACTTAATTTGCCAAATTTCAAACAAACAGTTAGAATTAACCAACAGCCCGATTTTAAAGTTATTCCCTTTCTCCCTATGTCACATAAATATTATGTGATTAGTGCAGTTCTTGCCTATTTAGTTATTTTGTCTATGGTGTTTTTTTGGGAGACTGGTAATTTTTGGGAAAGAGAGATCTGATGTGATTTTTTGTTTATGGTCACTTCCTTCCGCTGCAGAAGGGCTACTGTCGCGGAAATTAGTCACTCCCGATTATGGGGTTTCAATTTCGTTAAATCATGTGAATCTAAGTTGATTTTCACTTAAAAAGGCGCGGGGTGTTTTTACGTAACACGAGAAGTTCGTGTACGGTTTTATTTATAGTGGATGATGTACAAATCCCACTTTTTCCGAAGTTGGTAGTTGGCCATCTTTTGGTAATATTTATGGACACGAATTTGTAAAGTGATTTGGTCCTTGTGTTGGCTACAATAATATGCCATCATGACCCCGCGTCGCGAATGTCACGGATTGCTGACAGTTCTACCGAAATTCGCAAGTCTTGGAGACTGTTGGGGGCCACGTGCCTTTTGAATGGAGTTCGTCGAGATAGCCCGAGGCTGGATACGTTCCTTGGAGGTGTAGCGGCCTCCTTCCCAATTAGAAGGACGACCTTGGTTCTCTGGATTCCGCGCCGTCCCCGGTTGAAGAGGCTGGAAGTCCCGTCCCTTCTCGCGTTCTCTCTACGAAGCAAGTCCGCGGTCGTCATCCGGAGTTTTATCCGTTTGGTTAGATTAGCGAATCCATTAGGAGTCCATCTGGTATGTTTATATTTTGAATTCCTATATTACATTGATATAAATTTAATGCTAACCTTCCATTGGTATAAATTTGCACAATTTGCATCTCATGTTTGTTTTTTTTCTTGGCTACAGTATAGTTTTATAAAATTCATCTTCTTTTTATTTTTCTGAAAACCTACCTACCTGACAGATAACTACATGGCCCATTACCCTGAGCTCTGGTCTCTGCTCTGCCGCAAAATTACACTATATACGAACATGTCTCGTTTCACCTATATTTATATGTTTATTGTCCTGAAGAAGGTTGAGGTCAACCGAAACCGGTCAACAAATATAAATAAAAATAAAGTGGTTTTTAAACAAAGTACTTGTTTCATTCTATCTATGTAAATATTGTATAACATTTATCAGTAGCATAAACTTAAATAGATTCTAAAACAATACCATAATAATAATAATAATATCATTATTCAATGAAATTTGAAACATTATAACTAATAAAGTACTTGTTCAGTGTTGTTTATAATGGTAAATCTATATTACATTTGTACAAAAAAATTAAAGGCTAAAGAAGGAGGTAGCGCAACACGGCATAACACTCCAAAAACAAATAACGAAAATGCTTTTGGCCGTGAAAATCTTAAAACATATCCAAAAAAATTTAAGTACATGTTCAGTGTAGTTCATAAAGGTTTATAGATTACATTTGTACAAAAAAGTTAACAAACAGAAAATAATATACGCACGAAACAGTAGGAAAGGTAGACAAATTTATAGTTACATAGTTGGAGATTCTTATAAACCGCCTCATTAGGCTAGTCTGTGTTGAGGCAGTAATTTTGTTAAGTCAATCTAAATATGAGATGACTTTTTCTCTGTAAACGTTAACAGAGATATTGTCTTCATTATTATTAGTACCGGACTTTACCTCAGTACGGTGCTACTTAATTAATAGACTTGAAATCACAATTACTGTTTATTGAGTCTAGTTTTTGCACTGATAATTCGTGGTGGAATTCCATTGTATTAGAATTTGAAATTAAATCACTTTTGTACTTTCTTCCACTAATTTATATTTTACCAGGACCGGTTTCGTCCTATTACGGACATCTTCAGACTGGTAGTTGAAATTCTTATGCTACGGTATTTATAGTCTCTTCAGTGTTGCTGTGTTCGCTGCTTTTAATGAGTCTCGAAATACCGTATACCGTAGCATAAAAATTTCAACTACAAGTCTGAAAATGTACGTAATAGGATGAAACCGGTCCTGGTAAAATATAAATTAGTGGAAGAAAGTACAAAAGTGTTTTAACTTCAAATTCTAATACTGTTTATTGTTATTACGGACAATACAAATATGGTTTTTGAGGACACATATCCTTATAACTCGCTTGCTAGATTTTATCTGGCGAGTTCTCGCAAAAGTAATGACTTGCCTCTCTCTGATCGGCTATGTTCGGCACACGTCGTAACCGACACCATGTGACCGGAGCATAGCATAAATAACATAAAAAATGATAGAAACTGATCATAATTATAATTTTATTTCTTTTAGATTTTTATTTGTAAAATATTATTGTACCATAGTTTATGCAATATGGCAGACTGGGATTGCACTACCCTCCCAGCCCTGCTGGAATAAAAACTTAAATAAAAAAAAAAAATAAAAAAGAATATAACAAATATTCTGATCATGCACGGGGCATGGGGATGAGGGTAACCTTGCAGTTACTCTTGCTAAGACGCTGATGGATTTCGCTAAGTTATGCCCAACCACCAAACAAGAAAGGTATATCACAATTAAGTGGTACTCACGGTTGGTCTTCTAGCTTGGTGACAGTCATAGATGTCCATAGCGCTTGATATTGTTCTATTTGATAAATAAATAGACGATAGAAATCTGAGTCACGTCAAGTTCACACAAAGTATACGATGAAAACGATAAGGTTTACACTTTATGTAACGATCTGATGGATAACACTTCGGCGTGGTGCGAAAATGTCACGATACGGTCGGGGGTTAGCAACGGACTGACTTGTTGACGATAAAGCGCTTGTCACTTGTTGACCGTGTAGTCAGGCACCCTTATTGTGCGGAATTCCCAAGTCTGGGTTCCTGCCGATCTCGTATGACAATCGGAGCACAAAACGAAAGAAATCCATCGGCGTTATGAAACAAATTCCGATATATAATATGTAAGACCAATTACTAAAACTATATTAACTATGTTTTTATACTTCTTATTTGTAGGATTTAGCAAAGAGCAGGTATACACATATTATGCTTAATTCTTTAAAATATATGGTCAGAAATTGAATCAATAATATCCCCAAACTTGTTGCTCAGATAGTTGGTTGGTTATGTGATTGCAGAAGAATATTAAATTTTTCTAGTGTTCCTGGTCGATACAAGGAATTTTATAGTGGGACTGTAAAATGTAGTGTTTATGCAACCAGTTCTGAAGGATGATCCTGCATCTGTGTATTAAAAACAATTAAGACAAAAAGGTAAAATCCGTCGGATGTTGGAGTTGGAAGGCGTACGTCGTGCGTTATCGGATGTCAAATTTCTGTGATTTTCTATGGTTTTAAATGGCTTATCGATGCCTCTCGTGTGTTGATGTCATTTGGTGTGGATTAGTTACCTACTTAGAAACTCAAATTAATATTTATTAGTTATCATAACCACTAATACCAGCCTAAGACTTTCATAAATGACTTTCCGTTTGTCGTATTTTTTTTATGCAAATGGTTTGCACGCGATGACATTTAAATCGCAAGTATTCCCGACGTCTCTATTAATATTAATGGAGTTTCGTTGTGAATTTCAAATGCCTGTAATTTCACGTGCTCGATGCGTTTTGGGTCTTCCAAAGATTTCACTGGACGAAAAACTGGAGAAGGATGACGGAGATTAAAAAAAAATTAGATGAGCTCCACACAGGAGGCCCTGAGGAAAATAATTTCCCTCAGGGTCATCTTTAGGGATGCTGTGTGGAGGGTTTTTTTTTAAGAAATGAAGGAGAGGAGAGTTCTGGGAAGGAAGAGGGTTTAAGGGGTGGGTAGGAATCTGGGGTTCAGTGTATCCTGGCCATCCGCCTCCAAGATCTAGACAAACCTCACCCCTTCAACCCGGGCACCCCTGCTAAATCACCAAACGTAGCGAACCACTTGGTGTGACCTATGGCAGAGGTGTTGGTTATCCAATAAAGGTCCCCGGGGCGGCGGTACCCATTTCCGCTTCCCAAATTAAAGATGGGGAAAATGAAGGTTGGGAAACTCTTGGCTCTTTAGAACGGGTCAGTAAAACCGGTTACATTTATCTTTACATTAACGCGGCATTTCAAGAAATTTCATTTTATTTCTTATGAAGATTGAAATTTTTCTTATAAACGACTCTGCTGGTTACAACTCGACTCCATCTGATTTTCCGCCTAAAATTTAAAGTACACGGATGTACATCTTGACTGGACTATAAACATAACATCGAAATTCCTACATTTTCAATTCAACAAATTCACAATAATTATATTCACAAAAGACATTCAACATTTTAATAGTCTTCCCGGAGAAGTAAAAAAAATAACAGATTTGGTATCTTTCAAGAAAAAGGTCAAATAATTCATGTATTAACAACAATAATATCACCAATCAAAATGCTGTAACTTCATTTCATGTCATATTATAATATTTAACGTTACAACTTCCTAGTACTTAAAACTAGTACTAGGAGTCATAAATAAATACGTGTGCTTTATTTTATGGTCACCATGTAAGGCAGTGCGGGGTGAGGGCAGTTAACACAGATTTTTATGAATTTCATCTCCAGACCGAGTATTAATTTCACGCCCGCTGGCCAAATTAAAAGGGAAATTCGGATTAAAAATATTTTAAAAATAAAATAACTCCACACAAAGTCCAACAGACAATGATGGTCTTCAAATAGAAATCCAAATAAAATTTTGACGTCAGTTGAAACCAAAAATTCATTAATAAAACTAATTGTAAGGTTATTAATTGTGTAACTTGACTTGCCTAGTTCCAAATTGGCCTGCAAATCTACTATTTAAATATGGAATAAAATATAAATATGGTTAAAATAAAACCAAACCCGTGAAAAATCACGATATATAAAATAAGTAAATGATAAAAAGTAAAAACTGCCACCGTGGAGAATCGAACCCCTATCAACGGCTTGGATGGCAACTATGTATGCTAACCAATAGAACACCAACTGTCGTAAGAACAGCGGCATAAATTCAATGTATTCAAACTGAAATAAACAAAAATTTTAACAAAACAAAAAAACGACTTCAAAAAATGCACTAAAAAGTAAAAAAAATAATTTCGTACTCTTCTACAACTTCATAATCATCTTACTTTTTCTACTCATCAACATGTAGGTACGATTGTTATTTTTGGAGTCGGTGTCATTCAAGGAAGGTTTGTAACTACACACATGTATAGTTTAGGTGAGATGTGCTTGTGTCGCACAAGCGACTTGACGAGGCGAGAGCGGGGCCGCGGCGGGAGGGGGGCTGTCAAGTGAACACGTTGGGCCGGGTACCTTTGCTGACACCGACTCCAAAAATAACAATCGTACCTACATGTTAATGAGTAGAAAAAGTAAGATGATTATGAAGTTGTAGAAGAGTACGAAATTATTTTTTTACTTTTTAGTGCATTGTTTGAAGTCGTTTTTTTGTTTTGTTAAAATTTTTGTTTATTTTTTGTTTTTTAGTGAATCTGAAGTACCTACACCAACTAATTTGTCTGAATATGGGTAGACCTACTAAACGTGCTTCTCATATGAGCCAGACACAATTTGACCATAACGACACTAGGGTCAAATTAAGAGATTCGGCCGAGTTTCGTTAATTTGCTCCTAAGAATGGAAGAGTTCCGTTACTTTGTCATGGATCCGATAATCAAAACCTAACCAAACTCTCATCATACTACCATTGAAGTACATTCTTTCCAATAAAAAAAGAATAATCGAAATCGGTTGGCGTGATATTGAGTTATTCGTCCATTTGTCGCGCACAAACTTAACGCAAATTTAAGACTTATATGGTTTTCTCATGGATCCCATTATCGGACGAAATTAAAAGGAGACCACACGGAAAGCACCAGCATTCAAATAAAAAAAGAATCATCAATATCGGTTCACCCAATCGAAAGTTCTAAGGTAACAAACATTAAAAAAAAAATACAGTCGAATTGAGAACCTCCTCCTTTTTGAAGTCGTTTAAATATTATAAAAATTATGACTGTATTTTTGAATTTAGAGTAGCTTGTGTCGCTCTCCATAGAGAGAAAAAAATGGCATTATTTTTAAATGCCCGGGGTCTCAAGAGTTTCGTATGATCTGTAGCTATTAAATTAATGTTCACTATTAACCTGCTAAAATGGCCGGAAGTTTTGAAAAAAAATAGATTTCGTTATTTGGAAAAAAAAATAAAACAAAGGGTACATATTTTATATTTCATGAATTACTTGTATTCACGTGTATATTTTTTTTCTTAATTTTTGGTCAGCTATACGCATTTTTTAATAACAAACAAACGTTAAAAGGTTAAATTATTGAAAAAAAAATTAATTAAAATAATTTTTAAAAAACTTTTTGGTATTAATTTCTGATTTTAAATGCATTTTAGCGGGCTAATAACCATTTTTAAAAAATAAATTTAAATGCAGTTCTCATTTTCTTTGTAAGACCAACTTTTGAGACCCCGGGAGTTTCTGAATTCAAAAGTTGAAATAATTGACACACCCTATTTTAGAGTGTTTCGTTAATACTTACATCACAACCGAAACAAACGTTGTTACGTAGATCAGCAGAAATATATTTTTATTAGTAGTTACTAAAGATTATTTTATTTTTTTATCAATCAGTTGCAATTTTGAAAAGTTTTAGAAATTTAGATGTCAGAGAAATTTGTTTACTTTAAAATCAATGCAGGGATATTAAAACCGCAAACAGTTTCTCCGTATGGGTAGGCAGAGAGGATAGACTGCCACCTATCCTTGTTAATTTATCAAAAAAAAAATATCTTCACTCATTTCCAATTGATTTAAATGAGGCGTTATATAAGAAGTTCTATGAACAGTAGACCTCGAGTCTGAAAAATATGTTTCTAATTTCTGTACCCGAGAAGCATACGGATGCAAGTCCAAAATTCGAAGAAATAAGTTTTTGATGCAGACTTGAAGTAAATAATTATGTTTATCAGTGGCAGAAAGATACAGGTCATGAAGAAAAAATTGGATTTTGAAAAATGTATACGGATGCAACTACTATCTTAGAAGGATATACCATGGACTTGCATTTTTATGATTTAGTTGCATTTTGCGTATTATGACTCAAATCCTACGTATTATGTAGTATTATGACTCAAATTATACATTTCTACCCTTTCCATGGAAGTAAACAATTTTTAAACATCGATCCTTTAATAATACACCATATGTCAAAACAAAATATTCCACTTTATTTATAAGCAGAAGGACTCAAGTCCGTGTTTTTGTTTGACTCAAGTCAGAGTTTTTCTTAAACAATATTTTTAAAGGCTTTACATATAAAATAATATTTTTTTTGCTCGTTTTTAAAGCAAAACTAATTGATTTAATAATAACAACTTATTTTTATCTATTAGCATGGACATCCGAAGAAGTTATGAGACTATAGTTAGAGAAAAAATAGTTTTGTGGCTATCCTGAACATTTACCTTTTTGGACTTGCATCCGTATTCTTCACAGATTGTAATTTTTAAAAATTCTGTGATATTTTAAGATTTGTAAGTAGGCACTTAAATACCTACCTTCTTAAAATAATGAACTATTAATATTTAATGTAAAATTTTCTTATTTCTAGTTAGAAGTCAAAGAAATTAATGTCACTTTTTTCAATGACAATTTATTTTAATTGTTCCGATTTGACAGCTCGTAGTAGGAACTACGACCATGCGAACTCTGGCGGGATAAAAAGGTAGAATCTAACACGGGCATCACCTTAAACCGGAACTGAAACGAAACAAACAAATTTACAGACAGATGAAATGCTAAAGACATAGCGGGTTGGAGGTCATCAACCACTTACCCGCCCTGGTATAAGTAAAAGATGGTTACTCCTTCAATGCTCTCGCAAGATTCTATTTTTTTTATTAAACGAAGCTACATTTATTTACTTTGAACGAATATAGACCTCCAGTGTCCCTGCATACGTTGTTAGAAAGCAGTATGCAAGTGCTTAACAGGAAAAAACATAATACAACAAAATTGGTTAGGTTAGGTTAGGTTAGGTTAGGTTAGGTTAGGAAAAAACATAATACAACAAAATTGGTTAGTAACACAAGCAAAAATAATAGACATTGCGGGTTGTGAGAAACTGGGGTCATGAGAATCGAATTTCGCACTACATAGCATGCTGTATAAACCAAAAAAAATATGTTTATGAATTTAGGTGGCCCAAGGGATCTTACTTTTAAAAAATTTTATGACTATTTTTTTTTAGAGATGAGTTTTTGTCGAGTTTCACGAGCTGAGCCGTGGAATCATAAAAACATTTTATTAACTCTTTTTAAGTGTCACGGAATCTGATGGTATTAATTCTATAGCGACTGTACGGTTGTAATTTAAGAATCCGACTCCAAGTACAACTCTTACGCCATACCGTATCTATGACCATCTGTGAACGTAAAGTTTGTGACTAATCTACTATCGTAATATAACTAAATTAAAGCAAGTTCTAGCTAATAATGCCAAAAGATGGCACCACTTACGTTAACAGTTAGCACGAGGAATGTCAGCTGTAAGTAAGTAGTCTTGGATTTGCATTTCCATGAATCTCAACTGGATGGAGCTGAACCGAAAGCCAACCGCAGGGCCTAGCAGCAAAAACCTGCGGAGCGGGTTTTTTTCTGCTACTCTACTCTAACTAACTAACTAACTAACCACCACGCCGTTTCCCCGCAGGGGTAGGCAGAGAGGACGGACCGCCAAACAACTCGGTCTTGGCACACACTCTTTGCCTCACACACATTCATACATCGTCTCATACATACTCTTCTATTATTCTGACTTTTGACATGGCCCGTCTCAAGTATCTGATTCACTTGATCGTGCCATGTCTTCCTCGGGCGTCCCCGACTTCTTCTACCATTCACATTTGCATCATATATTCTTTTAACACTACTTTCTTCGCTCATTCGCTCTACGTGCCCAAACCATCTGAGGGTCCCTTTCTTAATTTTGCCCATTATACTTACATGAGCCTTACATTATTTGCGGATATCCACATTTCTAACACGATCATACATGGCTTTACCACACATACGTCTCAGGGATCTCATTTCAACAGCATTCAGTTTACTTTCATCCTTCCTCTGCCAGTTTCATGCCTCACTGCTATACATCAGGGTAGGTACCAGGACTCCATTGTGGACTGCTAGCTTCGCTTTTTTTGACAGTTTTTTTATTAGCGCCAACGGCATTCAGTCCTCCATTAATGGAGTTACCGGCATTTACCCTTCTTTCAATATCTCTATCAGCCTTCCCATCTCTCTTAAACATACTACCCAGATAAACAAACTCATCCACCTGCTCCAAGTATTTATCATTCACAACTATATCGCATACTGTTTTCGTACTCTCTCTTCCAAACACCGTGACTTTAGACTTACTTACATTCATCATTAACTCATTCTTCATACATACTTCGTTCATCCTAGATACTAGAGACTGTAGATCTTCCATAGTGTTAGAAATCAGCACCGCATCATCAGCATACAACAGGCAACATACTTTCAGACTATTCAATTTCGCCCCCAATCCCACATCTTTCAATTCTTGCATACAATTATCCATGTATAGATTGAATAACAATGGTGACATTACGCAGCCTTGCTTAACACCTTTTGTGATTTCAAACCACCCTGTAAAATCACCGTTCACCCTAACACATGCAACGCTTCCCTCGTACAGAGACGCAATTCTAATCTTGCTACTCTACCTTCATAAATATACAAATTGAGTAAGTGAGTTCAATGTTCTTGGCATATCTATTAATTTTTTGAAAATTTTGGAATGCCTGGACACCTTTAATACGAATATTTTTTAGAAAAAATACCTTAGATACACCTAGATTATTATGAAAGACAATTATTTGGAATCAGGCGATGTAAAATACGTAAATAAAATTTCAATTACGTAAAATGAAATTTTGTTTCCGTCGTATGAGATGACAGACAATAATTTCTGTGCTTATTTTATGACATTTTGTTATGTTGGTATTCGTGATACAATAACATAACGAAGGGCTAGAAGAGACGTTATTATCATTTAAGAGCTATACGTATTAGGTGCATTGGTTCGGCGGAAATGGGAAATAAAAAAAAAATTAAAAGTTTTTCGCGTTAAAAAGTATTTTATGTTTATCGGTGTTATTCATCTATCTAGCCCTTCGTCTAGTATCAGGAATACCAACATACTCGTAACAAAATATCTTAGGATATTGATTATTGTAAAAGGCTGTCATCTATTACATATGAAAAAGAAAAACAAACGTAATTTTACTTTAAAAAACGGAAAGGAGTGTAAGGAGAATAAATAACGCAAATGTGAATAGTAGAAACCCAAGAAAGACATGGCACGACCAAGTGAACCAAATTCTTGAGTCGAGCCATGTCAAGAGTCAGAATAAAAGAAGAGCGTGTATGAGACGAAGTATGAATGTAAACGAGGCAACGAGTGTGAACAGAGACCGAGTCCTCTCTGCCTACCCCTGCGGAGAAATGGCGTGATTGTTAGTTACGTTTGAATGCAGTATTTGAATATACGTTTGAATACTTAAAAAAAAAATTACGTTTAACTTATGGAGTAAAACCTCAAATTGTAAATCATTTTTATTGGCTGGTATCTTAATGTATGATTGCAAGATTCAACCAGAACTAAATGCTATCTAGACAGTGATAGTTTATCCATTTTTTTATTTAATATGCGACATCTTTTGACTTTTCTGCAAGTCCAGGATGATTTTTTATTTTTATTTTTAAAGTAAAACTCCAAATTGTAATATTTAATTAATTAAGACAATATTAGCGAAACTCAATAGAAAATCTGAAACAGAAAATTAAATAAAAATGGATAAATTTATCACTATCTAGATAGCATTTAGTTCTGGTTGAATCTTGCAATCTACATAAAGATAGCAGCCAATAAAAATATGCGTTAAGAAAATAAAGATAATGTTGGTAATTCTTGGTGGAAGAATGATACAGATGAATATGACCATTAGCTTAGTTGGTAGAGCACTGACCCGGCACGTGACCATATCTTTTTCTAATTTTTCTTTTTCAGATTTTCAATTGAGTTTTGCTAACACTGTCTTCATTAATTAAAAATAGCAAATATATATTTTTTTATTTTTTTTTAATTTTCTGTATCTAGTTCTGTTTCATGTACAGTTTAGATTTATTATAGTTTAGATCCATTAATATTATCTTCTTCAAAGAGTCACTGCCTAAATTTAAAAAGGGCATCATGTCAATAATATAATTTGTTCAAAGCATATAAATACATACATACGTACTCACGCACACACACACACACATCTTCCCACTACTCACATCACCCAGTAATTACTTAATATACACTAAATAAGACACCACAAAGAAACACTTCATAGGTACCCACCATGAAATATACTTAACAATTGTAAATTATTTTCACCATTGTAAATAATGTACCGTTTGTTTATGTTTACAAATAATAAAAATAAAATAAAAATTACGTAATATTTCTATAGCATAGAAATACACTGTTCCCATTCGACCATTCAAAAATTAATTGTGCAGCACAGATCTGTTGTATCTAGAAACGATCTGAAGTTCGAAGCAATGAGTCAAAACCCAATCAACAATATCCCTGGCGTTTTTTGTAAGAGTTCAAACCCCGCTTAAACTTCGCCCTTAAATCTTCTTGTAAAATTCAAAACGTACCTATGTTTGATCATTCTCTTTGTCACCATTTTTCTGTCGTTACGTTCGTACAAACTGTAAAAAAAATACATTAATTTAATCCGCGGCCGTCAATGGTTCGTTTGATTAAAATCCGGAATTTCCTTTGTCCGTCTCCACATCTCAAGGGGGCCAGACTAATATACACTTTTCACCGGGCGGAGGCCATTCCATTCATATTTTTTCTCGCGTTTGTTAAAATATTTATACGCCCCAACGCGCCCTTTCTTCTGTTCAAATGTAAATCATATGTCAGCAGGGTTTTTTGTCCAGCGCCATTTTAATTAAGGTTTTGATAATGGCGGAAGAATTTGAAGTGATCTGTTATCGGTTGAATGCATCGTTAAAAATTGTCATTATTCTTTTTCACAATAGTCCCGAGTTATTTTATTTTATTTTAGTGTATTAGGGAAACAAACAGTTATACATATTTTAATAAAGTAATTACATATTACATGGTTGCATGAATCAGCAAAGATTCCGCCAAAATTCAAAGTATATATATATATAATAAATATAAATGATTAAAGTAAACATAAAATGGCAGGAAAAGAAGAATAACAGTACGAATAAAGTAGGCATAAAAAACACAGATTAAATTTTGTACCCGAGAAGCATACGGATTCAAGTACAAAAAGTTAAATTTTCTGGAGAGACAAAAATGAGGGGGAAGACACTAGCCAGAGGAAATTCAGGGAATGCAGTAGAATCATTTAAAAAGAGATTCTTGCGTGTAGTGGCGTACTACTCGTATTTCGAACCAGTTTGAACCAGTACCGGTGTGCAGTGCACAGATACATTCAAAAGTGCGCTCCTTTAAATGATTTCCCTGTTAGCAGATCTGGATATTAAACGAAAATAAAGCAATATCAAGAAAAGCTTAAATTTTGAATGTAGGTATGTTCTTATGTTTACTTTTTCATAACAAAATGATTGTGAAATCAAAGAGGACTTTCTTAACTTGCTGATGGCTGAACCCTCGAAATCAGGTCTAAACTAGTGCTCTGAAGCACTTGGCTATAAAGCAATAAATAAAATGTTTAGTATTTATTTTATTTTTGGAATAACTGAACGATTCAAGAGCAAATCCTTAAATTGTAATATTTAATCGATGAAGTCAATATTAGCGACAATCAACGAATTGATTGATTTTTCTTGATTCTCGAGTTGATCAATTCATCAAAATCTATACTAAAATTTCTTGAAATGGTTGAAAAGCATACGTGCTAATAAAAATAAAAAAAAAACTTTTTTTTTTTGGAATGTTCTTTTTATGTCTCTTCTCTATATTTTTATTTAAATTTTTTAATTGTTAAATATATAATTTACACTCATTGTATCTTGTATCTACCATCAAAACCTTAAAAGTATTTATCAAGTGTTATATTTATGTATAAGACAATATTATAGTCAACACACTAATTACATGTAAAAAATCTGTTCTTTTTGATTTTCCTAAAACGGGCAAATTGCCTAGTTGGACAGCCAAAGATCATATAAAGATGTAATGTTTTCAAATAAATAAATAAATAAAATAAATATTTCAAATGAAATAGAAAAAAGAAAAAGATACAGTAGCATCTAGAAATTGAACCCAGAACTACTTGCCTGGGCTCTTCTCTAACCACTAAGCTAATTCTACCCTATTCTCTTCGGTCATTTTAAACTGCATCATATTTCAACTAAAAAATACTATATAATCTTCATTTTATACATATATAATGTTGGTATTACTTAGTTGAAGCATGATACAGTTAAATAATATAATGAAGGATAGGGTGAATTAGCTCAGTGGTTAGAGCAGAGCCCCGGCAAAGCCAAGATCCTGGGCACAATTCCTAGAAGCAATTTTTCTGTATCAAATATTCGTTTGAGAGTCGTGTAATACTTTATAATTCTTTTACCTCTTTCCTCAGAAACTACTTACTTTTACCTCTCGTCGTTCTGGCTTCTCCGGCTAGTCAGCTCTCAGGCGCGAGTAGACAACCCAATATCATTGTTTTTAGTCAAGTATTCGTAAAGGAAACAGTTTATATAATGATAGAGAGAATTTATTGTAAGAAAAACAAGACATAGGGAATAGTCATGCGAAATTCCTACCTAGATTGACTCTTAATAAAATTGATTACTAATACTGTACGGGAGTTTACGAAGTATTTTACTTGGAGGTTCTTGAGTCTGGTTTCCAGTGCTGATCCATCGATGGGATTCACCACCTGAGACCTTCGGTCCAGGTAACGAACGTGGGTTGAAGTGTGGCCGGAAACGCGTGGTGTCCAGGCGCTGGCCGCCCAGGTGCAGCAGGTCCGGGGGGTGTCCTCGACCCAGGTGACGTGCGCCGACGGGTGTGGCGGGGGCGTCGATCCGGATCCTCGTCATGATGAGTCGGTGGGACCGTGGGGCGTGGTCCGCACTAATGGCCGCCGTTTGATTTATGAACGGGGTCAACTCGGCACTTGTTATGGCATGGAGAATGCAACTGGTTCGATTTGGGATTTCCGCGAGGGAACCACGAACACCTTTTATCGTTGTCCACGATTGTCACTATTAACATGGTTCAATCAAACTTGATTACTATTAACATGGTTCAATCTAGCACTTGATGCGATGTACGGATGCAACTGATTTAATCCGGGCTCCCGCGTAGGAATACTGAAGGACTTAAAACGTGTCCAGAACCATTACTTGGTTATTATTGGAATACTCCGACATAACTTGGTCTTAATTGCGACCGTCGCTATCCGCCGGCCGACTTCTTTGCTCGCGCGCTCTCAGCCACTGCTTTCACCGCGTGCTGCTTGTAACTGCCCTTCCTTGTGTCGCGTTCCATTATTAAAAACTAATTCCTCGAGTGTGCGGGGAGGTGGAGGAGGAGCGCGCAGGGTATCCGCCCGTGTACACTTTGTTGTTGCATGATTTTTGCTCCCTGAAGCTTGCTGAGGTAAGATGAAGAGAGCGGGGTTTGTTTGTTTTCTCCCTTCGTCGATCTTGGGGAAGGAGCGTGCGGGGTATCCTGTTCGTTCCGTGGTCAGTGTGCATTTTGTTATGGCGTGATTTTCGTTCTTTCCGTTAAACTTGAAGAAGGGACGCGCGGGTGTCTTTTAGGCTGGACACATTACACTATCCCCCTTTTTAGGAAGAGAGAAAAAAAGAAAAAAAAAAATGAATTTCCTACCAAGAGCCAATACCTAAGTAATACATGGAATTTAACTGCCTAAGAGCCAATCAGAACAAAAAGTTTGAAAAGATCTATCTAAAAATTATAAAAAACCAAAACAGGAAACTTAAATGCTAGTTAAAATTAACTTATAGCTAAATACAAGGTGCGCAATATGCATGTGAGAGTGTGAGTGTCCCTTGTTGATTGCTGAGAAAGGTAAAAGGAAAGGAGAAAAAAAAGGAAAAAAAAAATTTTAAACTTGAAAAAGTGCAGATGAAAATTAAAAAAAGGTCATTTATGCAAGACTGGTTGGAAAGTTGTAAGAGAGCCACCCAGAAAAGGTGTGACAAAGAATTCGCTGGACGCTAGTAGAAAGTAAACAAAAAACTTTTTGAAAGTTGAAAAAATTACAAATATAAATTGTTATATGGCAAGATCTTAAAAACTATTAGAAAATCGAAATTATATGAGAAGAGGGACCTCTTTACAAATTGTGTTGAAGTATTATATAAAGGACGATAAATGGACCAATAATTGTTTTAGCAAGTTACGTCTATTCCTTATTAAGTATGACATGGTAAATAGTATTAATGTGAAATCATCGATGGTGTGCATTTGTATACCTATTAACATTTTTGTAAGACAACATTACATGAAGGGAAATTAATAAAACTTAAGAATGTATTATTGCTCTATGTTAATCGGATCAAAGTCTAGAAAATATTGTAAAAATGAATTAAATATCTTCATAATGGACCCAACAAAGGTAAAAAAAAATTAACTTTAATTATATAAACTAATGTTTATAAATTGTTGCAAAAATTACTCGCCTTTGCTGAATTTTTTCGCTTGTATTGAAAATAACCATGAGCAAACAAACTTGTTGTTAATGAAAGTGAACGCTGATCCCTGAACATTGGGTAGGGCCATTTGGGCGACTTGTCTACCTAACAAGAACCAAAAACGGTAAGACGAAGAAAGAGAAAAAAGACTGCATGATGTAATTGAAGAAAAAAAGAATTAAAAAAAAAAAAAAAAAACTGAAATTGTTTCGAAAAAATAAATTATTATTAACTCCTTTTCGTAAAAAAAAAAAAAAAACTGAAACTTCGAAACACATAATTATCAACTTTTAATGAATTGATATTGTCGTTTCGGACGACTACGCATCTACAGACACGAAAGGTTACAGAGACATCAATAAATAACTACCAATTTTAATAATTGATATTATCGCTTCGGGCGATCTCATGTCAGCAGACGTTATCGAAAACATACGGACACAATTCCTAATTAATCATCAATTCTCCTGAATTGATGTTATCATAATGCTTGTTCTCACGATAATAACGTGATAAAAGGTCACACGGACACAACTACATAATTAATATTATCGTTTCAAACGATCTCACGCAAACTACGTGATAAAAACACAGACACAACTATATAATTATCAGTTTCAACGAACTGACATTATCATATTGCTTGCTCTCACGATAACAATCGTGAAAAAAAAGGTCACACAGACACAATTACATAATTAATATTATCGTTTCACACGATCTCACGTAAACAACGTGATAAAAATGATAACAACACCTGACAGGTGTGTTACTTGCAATTAATTGGGTGTAGAAGTAACACGTAATTGTAACATATCCAGGGAGCACTGTCTCTGGCAGATATGGGATTGCCCAATAACAACTTAAATTTTCTGCTATCATTTAGGCAAACAATACAAGAATCTGTCCTTATGGACGAGTCTTCAATACCTATTCGTAATAATAACGCATTTCATTCGTACCGTGAAAAGAAAAAGGAAAAAAACAATTGTACGACGAGGGTAGCTAATCCAAGTCCACAAATGTATTTGGTTTCCCTAATAAAAATGACGTAGACTTTATGAGCAAAACACGGCCTGTCCAAACAGCTCTGATGCTGACGGACCTAGGATGAAAACAAAAATATAAAAAAAATTTCAAATAGAAGCCTGTGTATGCAAATTCTCCTTCGTGACACGTCCGGGTGTTATCACTTGTGTGATAATGTCATTATATATAAAAAAATATACGAGGTGAATTAGTGTGATATAAATAAGGAAGAGAAAAAATGAAAAGAAAGGCGCCAACATGTCTTTTAAGGGTTATTTACGTAATAAAATTATTTATTCTTTATTTTTGATTAACTATGGGTAGACATGTAAACCATTATAAACTTGAACTGTTAAAGATGATTCGTAAGCAAATAAATGACGTATGGGCGGAGAGAAGGAACTACACACTAATACACGCACGTTTCGGTAATCACTTGCGACTGAATTCTTATCGCTAGGTAGCGGGGCGAATGTGGTTACCTACATAATGTAAATTTGAGATAACTAACGTTTACCTGCCTGGCGGCGCCAGGACGTGCACTTCATGACACCGCGTGACAAGGGAACGTGTCGTCACTCACAGCATATGTTATGACCGGTAAAATAAAATAAATAATAAAAAAAATAAAACTTCCGTAAAAGGAATAAAATAACATGGTATAAACACGGCGTTCTATCCGCTGCTTGTACTGTGAAAATGATTTGATATTAATGAAAAGACACTTCCGTAAAAAATAATAATAAACTGATATAGGTATATATTTGAATTAATTTAATTCACGGTAAAAGGTGTGAAACTTAAATCTGCGGTAAGAAAATAACCTTAAAGGAGTTCTGATTTTAAACTTTCATAATTACTATTGGTTAATTGCTTTATTAAAGTATTAAATGATTAATTAATGAATAGACACGAAAAGGTGTAACATTTATACCGTTTTGAATAAGTCATCTTGATGCGTAACTATGAAAAAGGTATGGTGAACCGATATTTATTGAATCGGATTACAGGCGAATTGAGAGGTAATAACTTGCCGACGGCAATTTTTTCGCGGGAATCGTTTTAAACTGCGCTGCTTTTAATAGGTAATTAATGTTGTAGAACATGATATATACTTATAACAGATAATACATGAGAAATTTAGCTTTACGAAGACCTGAGAAAAACAATGATATTGTGTTTTGTTGGGTGCCAGTGTAATACTTTATAATTCTTTTACCTCTTTCCTCAGAAACTACTTACTTTTACCTCTCGTCGTTCTGGCTTTTCCGGCTAGTCAGCTCTCAGGCGCGAGTAGACAACCCAATATCATTGTTTTTAGTCAAGTATTCGTAAAGGAAACAGTTTATATAATGATAGAGAGAATTTATTGTAAGAAAAACAAGACATAGGGAATAGTCATGCGAAATTCCTACCTAGATTGACTCTTAATAAAATTGATTACTAATACGGTACGGGAGTTTACGAAGTATTTTACTTGGAGGTTCTTGAGTCTGGTTTCCAGTGCTGATCCATCGATGGGATTCACCACCTGAGACCTTCGGTCCAGGTAACGAACGTGGGTTGAAGTGTGGCCGGAAACGCGTGGTGTCCAGGCGCTGGCCGCCCAGGTGCAGCAGGTCCGGGGGGTGTCCTCGACCCAGGTGACGTGCGCCGACGGGTGTGGCGGGGACGTCGATCCGGATCCTCGTCATGATGAGTCGGTGGGACCGGGGGGCGTGGTCCGCACTAATGGCCGCCGTTTGATTTATGAACGGGGTCAACTCGGCACTTGTTATGGCATGGAGAATGCAACTGGTTCGATTTGGGATTTCCGCGAGGGAACCACGAACACCTTTTATCGTTGTCCACGATTGTCACTATTAACATGGTTCAATCAAACTTGATTACTATTAACATGGTTCAATCTAGCACTTGATGCGATGTACGGATGCAACTGATTTAATCTGGGCTCCCGCGTAGGAATACTGAAGGACTTAAAACGTGTCCAGAACCATTACTTGGTTATTATTGGAATACTCCGACATAACTTGGTCTTAATTGCGACCGTCGCTATCCGCCGGCCGACTTCTTTGCTCGCGCGCTCTCAGCCACTGCTTTCACCGCGTGCTGCTTGTAACTGCCCTTCCTTGTGTCGCGTTCCATTATTAAAAACTAATTCCTCGAGTGTGCGGGGAGGTGGAGGAGGAGCGCGCAGGGTATCCGCCCGTGTACACTTTGTTGTTGCATGATTTTTGCTCCCTGAAGCTTGCTGAGGTAAGATGAAGAGAGCGGGGTTTGTTTGTTTTCTCCCTTCGTCGATCTTGGGGAAGGAGCGTGCGGGGTATCCTGTTCGTTCCGTGGTCAGTGTGCATTTTGTTATGGCGTGATTTTCGTTCTTTCCGTTAAACTTGAAGAAGGGACGCGCGGGTGTCTTTTAGGCTGGACACATTACAGTCGTTAATATCATATTCAATGATTAATTTTTTTGGGAGGCGTATATGGGTACCGCCGCCCCGGGAACCATTTATTAGATGGTCAACACCCCTGTCGTAGGTCACCCCAAGTGGTACGTTGGTGACTTAGCAAGGGTGCCCGGGTTCATGGTATGAGGTTTGTCCGGGTCTTGGCGGCGGATGCGTCTGTCCACTAGTTGCATGGCAGGCCGGATCGAGAGAGATTGATTGAGGGAGAGCTAACCTAGACCTCTCCAGCTGGTCTCTTTTAACCCTTTGCCGTGCACCGCAATGGGAGGGATGGATTCATACGTCCGTCACTCCTAGATACATTGACCCCAGTTTTCTACCCTCCCCGCATTTCCTTTACCTTCCTGAACTTCCTCTCCTTCCTTTCCTTAAAAAAAGACCCTTCACACTGCGTCCCCAAAGATGACATGTGCCTCCCGTGTGGAACTATTTAATAAGAAAATAAAAATTTATGCTTTAATAAAAAATATATTATATTCATCTTCTTGCCAATCCTCTAAAGTTGTAGTATCTTTTGTATTGCGGTAGGTATCAGTGTGTTGAATGGAATTGAAATTCGGGTTTTCAGTGATTAAAACATAATGGTGTAATTCAGTGTTTTACATTCCGAATAATACCGTTATTTTCAAATTTCTGATAAATATACCATTTACTCTGAAATGTGTTTTCATTCGAATGATCTTCCAATTCGGAACCTACAAAACAGAGCAGATATTAAAAAAAATGTATTGTGGAAAACGAATATAAACGACTAAGAAAATGTCATAATCTGAAATGTTGAAGGCGGAGACAGAATGCTTGTTTATTAAAAACCATTGATTTAATTTTGTGTAACTAGTAATTATTGAAAGAAGACAATATAAGCGAAACTCAATCGAAAATCTGGAGACAGAAAAATCAGAAAAGATATTGGCTCCGCTGGGACTCGAACACAGGACCCTTTGCTTGCATGGCAAGAGCTCTACTGATTGAGCTACGGAACCCATATCAATTCGGTCACTTTTAACTGTATCATTCGACTAAGAACTACCAACATTATCTTAATTTTCTTTATTTTATTTTATTTATTTTGGAAAATCAACAGATATTTTACACTTGTAGTAATAACAATAATAATATACATAATACCCAATGATAGATTTTCACATAATTAAAATTATAATTAAAAAGTAAAACAAAAAGTGAGGGTCCTGTACCCATAAGAACTTAACAAAAATATAACCCTGAAAATTATTAAAAAAAAAAGATATAAAAAACACAATATAAACTGTAATAATCTGCTTACAAAATTTCAAACATGAAGTAGGAGTCAGAAATTTGTTCTCACTTCACAACACCAATAATAATAATATGTACATTGTACATACCTACAACTCAAGAGTAAATACAATAGTAAGTCGAATGACAAGTATGCAACTGGAAAGGATTCAAAGCAATAATATAGTAACTTGCAATACGGTCAAAAAATTATTTAATGTTGACTATGACATACTTTTTTAAGGTACTTAAATGTTCTGAATATAAAAGCATTTTGTCTGAGATTAGTAGAACATTTTTGAAGATGAAAAATTGATTTTTCTCTGGTTCTAACGGAGGGGACTCTAAAATTAATCTCAGCCAAAAGGGGTGAACGAACAATCAATAAAACCATTGATAATTTTATGAAGATATATTATATCTGCCAAGTCTCTTCTAATTTTTAATGATTTAAGTCCATAAGGGTCCTGCAAGCTGTTAATGTTATGATAACCAATATTAAACTTGAAATTTAAATGATGAACAAATTTTCTTTGGATGGCTTCAATGCGTTTAATATAAATATTATATTGAGGATTCCATATTTGAGAAGCGAATTCAAGATGACTGCGAACATATGAAAAATACAATATTTTAAGTGTTTGGATGTTCTTGAATTCTTTTCCAATACGGAATAAGAATCCTAACATTCTAAGGGCTTTCTTCACAATCATATTAATATGTGCCTCGAATGTAAGTTTTACTATCAAGTAGAACACCTAAATCGCGAATTTGAGTAACCCTTTTGAGTGATTGGCTGGCTATATGGTAGTTATGATCAAATTTTATTTTATTTCTAGTGAAGGTAATCACATAACATTTAGAAGTGTTCATGTGGAGTTTATTAATTATACAATAGTCATTAAGCCTATAAAGATCTTCTTGTAATTTAATGCAGTCAATGATAGAGTTAATCGGAAGAAATATTTTCATATCATCAGCGAAGAGTAGGACATTTGCATAATTAAAGCATTTTATAATGTCGTTGATGAAAATTGTGAATAGTAACGGTCCCAGGTGAGATCCTTGGGGTACACCAGAAGGTATATTTACGAACTCAGAGATGAAGCCATTAATTGTTACTCCTTGAGTGCGCCCTTTAAGATAAGAGACTAACCATCGATACAAATCTCCGTGAATTCCTAAAGCTAGTAATTTGGATAAAAGAAGACTATGATCAATTTTATCAAACGCTTTCGAGAAATCTGTATAGATTACGTCAACTTGGATTTGATCATCCATTGATTTCGTAATATTTTCAATGAATATGGCAAGATTGGAGACAACCGATCTTTTTTTCATAAAGCCATGTTGGTTCACGAGTATTACAGACTGGACGCAGTTATAAAGTTGATCGTGAACAATTTTTTCAAAAATTTTACTGAAGATTCTTAATGCACATATTATTGGCTGCTATCTTTATACATGATTGCAAGATTCAACTCGAACTAAATGCAATCTAGATGGTGTCTGGATAATTTTTTATCCATTTTATTTTTAATACGCGACATCTATTGACTTTTTCTGCAAGTCCCAGCGGAGCCAATATCTTTTCTGATTTTTCTGTCTTCAGATTTTCGATTGAGTTTCGCTAATATTGTCTTCATTTAATTAAATATTATAATTTGGGATTAAATATTCATCCTAGACTTACAGAAAAGGTCAATAGATGTCGCGTATTAAAAATAAAATGGATAAAAAATTATCCAGACACTATCTAGATTGCATTTAGTTCGAGTTGAATCTTGCAATCATGTATAAAGATAGCAGCCAATAATATGTGCGTTAAGAAAATGAAGATAATGCTGGTATTTCTTAGTCGAAGTATGATACAGTTAAAAGTGACCGAATTGATATGGGTTCCGTAGCTCAATCGGTAGAGCTCTTGCCATGTAAGCAAAGGGTCCTGGGTTCGAGTCTCAGCGGAGCCAATATCTTTTCTGATTTTTCTGTCTCCAGATTTTCGATTGAGTTTCGCTAATATTGTCTTCATTTAATTAAATATTATAATTTGAGATTTTACTCTGAAAGTTTAAAAAAAAAAATTATTATTGATTCGTTTGTCAAGTGTACAACATATAAAGGAGGCAGTGATCGTTTTAAAAGTTTTAAATGGTGACACCAAGATGGCTCATAGGAAAATGAAGGTAAATTTACAAAAAGCACAATTTTTTTTATTTTTTTTTATTATTTTATACAATTTTTGAAAGTACACTTTTATGTTTTTTTCTTGATTACCATACTAGGCTAATGCCCGTGTTAAGGTCAATGGTCCAAGTGCGTATTTTTGACTTTGACCAAACGGTGTACAATGCTTTGTTCAATTCTTTCTGAAAGGCGATGTTGGTACAAAATATTCCAAGACAATATTACGCAAAGTTTCTTGTAGTAATTAATATGCACAAAAATGGGAGATGATTCTATATTCTACATGAATGATAAAAAAAAATAATTATTCAAAATTGTTACCTGGGATGAGGTGGCAACAATGTAGATTATTGAAATATTGATCATTATGAGCAATGAGGACTCCACATGCCAAATACAAGGATTAGGTTCTAGTACGAAAACAAGGTATTCGAAATAATAAAGTATAATATTGTGAATTAAAAAAGGACATCCTAATTCTAAAACTGTCTGGCATTAAGGGCTTGCTTAGATAATAGGTTGATGGTGATACCGTGATAGCGTGGCTTGTCGGCTATAAGCAAAAAGGACCATCCAGAAACAGGACCGGCTGATGACTTCAGAGGCCAATCATCCTCCCAGGATGATTTAAAGTTAGCTCCCAAGATGGCGAGAGTCACTACCAACATCTATGATCTTACTCGTAGCGATAATTTAGTCGATTCGTCGTCTTTCGGTCCAGAGGATCTCCCAACGCTCTGGGCTGTTGTACAAAGAATGAATCAGCTCTCTTTTCAAATCTCCTGATTTCAATTTGTCCAGGATCAGCAACTGTTGCATTCAAAAATATTGCAGGGCTCGCAATATTACCAATGCCCAAATGTCAATGGGCAAGCACTAGAGGTGCCACACACCGAAACCATAAATAAAGTGCGTGTAAGAGGGTGCACACACCTTGTTACAGATACTTTTATGTAACAAAATTACTTCATGAAAAGGGTGATTTCTTAGATTCGTTTTTGTGTAAGTTAGCTCGTAAGTGGTACGAGCTATCGTCATCTATTTTTTCCTTCACATAATTTGGACCTCTTCAAAATCCGCATCAATAAATCCATTCCCACGGCCCTTATCTTCACAACGTTGCGCCATTGACGACTTAGTTCCCATGTCTTCAAACTGTCGCTAAGGTGTCACATAAAAAAGCCCTCTCAAAGCATCCTCTCCTTATTGCATTCGTATTCCTAGATCGTCTCATTATGTATACAGGATGTGACAGCACTTGTCGAAGGGTTTTAACCAGCGATTCTTTAGTCATTTTTGGATTACAATAAAAAATTCCAGTCCAATTTTTTAATTTTTTTTAATGAATAAAATGAACTTCTAACTTAGATAACTGCATATTTTATATTTTTAGAGTTAGTTTTAGTAGTTAAAATAATTATCAAAGTTTTAATTTTTCAAAATCCCCCGTAAACCACCCTATGCGTAGTGAATCGTGTGACGTCATCACCCCCGAAAACTTATTTTTATTTTCAACAGGTGTTGTTATTTTGTATGACAGTTATACAGAAGAAAGTATGATACTATTCGATAAGTTAACATTATTTAGGTGGAATCATTTATTTATTATACCTAATTATATGTTTTTCAATATTATCACGGGAGAATGGTATAAAAATTGTTTGAAATTGTTATTTTTTTTACTTTTAAGAATCGAAATCAATATTAATGGAAACCAAAGCTCCGAACTGATAGTAGGGGAGCCCAAGCGGGGATTTTGGGATTTACTCAGTCCCGCTGTGGGGACGAATTGGAATGTGGAGATATTGGGGTACCCTTTTAGCCTCCTGGGCTCCCCTACTATAAGATCGGGCAATCAGCTGTTCGACTGGCGCCATTCTGAAATTCGGAGTTCGAAGCATTCTTCCTAGAAGTAGCATTACTATTTTTTTGCAGTTGTTTTTGAATATTTTCAATAATAGAAATAAACTAATAAGATATACCTCTATTTTTGAAACAGAATTATTTAGGCCTTAATAATGTTTCAATAAACACAACAACTAAATCTCTGTAAACAGTATGTAAAAAAACGAATATGTTGGAATGTTTGGCTTGTGTCAAATCTACATTCTCATACAATGACTTTACGGTAATCAGTGCCGTCACCACTAAACATTTTAATAATACCAACTTGACGGTGTGTTTCAATGAGACGATTAAAAATGGATTTTTAATAATTTTTTTAAAACTGTGTTTAATATTATTTAATAAAACTTATATACTCAGAATCAGTGTTTATCGGTCTATATGAACATATTTTTTAAAGCCATAATATTTTTCACTGGAGTTCCTTATTATAGATGTCATTTTGCTGTCCAATGATTTTATTTTTTTTAAATAAAAACAATAAAATATTTTTCTATCACACGTCAGAACTGATTAGTTGGGCATAGCAGGTTTCATGATAAGCACTCCGTCGTGTTCCGGCAGCATGGTAACACACGAAACAGCGCGCGTACCATGTGATCCCGTCGCGAAGTCTACGAGTGTGATTAGTGTCAACGTATGATTGCAAAATATAATTTTCATTTTAATTGAAAAAAATATTGTCGGACAGCGAGATGACGTCTACTTTTTGTACTCTAAATACTAAATATGCTCAGAAATCGCTGGTTAAAATCCTTCGGGTACATACATGCTTTTACACCCTGCATACGGTCTTTATTTGCTTCTTTTTAATAGCAACTCCTACATCTTCGCAAATTAGCTTACCATTACATTACCGTATCAGTATAAATTTTTAAAACGTATGTTCAACTTAATTCCCCACCTTCCTCATCCCCATCTCCTTCTCCTCACCACTACTTTCAACCTCAAAACATACCCCAATAGGCCACTTGCATGGATTTCATAACGACTTGGAAAAAATCGCGTGGATAGAATTTTTTACTAAGATTACGAAAATGTTAGTAAAAATTTTTAGAAATGCACGGTATTTTTTTTATTTTTAAATAAATAAATCCATTATTTGGGCCCGTGACGTCACCACATCAAAATGTCTCGTCTTTGAAAATGTTCCTATTAATTTTGTAAAATTCCACCCTGATTTATTTTTATTATATGGCAACACTTTGATATCAGGCGAATTTTTGAATTTGACATTTGACGTTCACTAGATTTATTGTTTGTTCTCTGCTAACTTATCATTTGGTGTGACTTTTTGACAAATGTTATGAGGAGAACCCCGTACATTTTACGCTGTCTGTACGTGTTTTGTTGTACAGGTATAATGGTAGTGGTGCTATTCTTATTTTTGTTATAATTCACAAGTACAAGCATATTACATTGGATTTAGTAAAACAGACGTTGAAAATTATTGATTTATGATCAATAAGACGGATCTAGGGAAAAATATTCATGAGATGTAATATTTTTGCTATGCCTCGTTATTCTCCTGTGCCCTCTCTTGTGGAAAACGTTCTTTTTTTTAAATGATTTTTGGCAATGTAATTGTTGTTTTTTCCCACCCATAAAGTTATGTCCCGTCTTTCCGGTTTATAAAAAATGATCTGATTTTTCCGATTGAAATTTTAAAAAAATCGCCAGGGTTTCAAAAATACGATTAAAAAAAATACTGTCTTAGAACACTAGCCTAAACCGGATTTTTTTAAAAATGTGATGCAAGTGGCCTATTGGGTGTGTCATAGTCTCACTGGCTCCAGACGGGAGACGTATAAAAAAAATCAGGTAACTACGGTTAAATGTGGAAAAATATTAATTTATATACTAGTAGTTCTGAGAATATATTTATAAGTAGGTACTTAAATTCGTAACTACTTAATTTATTATAAACCATAAATATTTCACGAAACATTTTTTAAATTTCATATAAGGATTTATCCCTTTATCCGACGAATTTTCACCATCTCATATATTATTCCACTATTCTTTTATTCTTTCTATTCTTCTCTGGGGGCTCCATCGAAGCCAGAGTAAAGTTAACCTCCCAAAAACTGGACGTACTGTACAGGGTCCGCAGATACTTTAAGAGCGTTTAACCAGCCAGCGGACGAAAATCCACATTTCGTCGAAAGTTGTTCTTCCGATCGTGCAGGGCGGTTACAATGAGAAAGATAAATTATTCTCCGTACCAGCTTTTTAAAATTATAACTCAATATCGAATTTATTTCAATCCAAATTAGCTTTAATTTATACCTTCATCCAAAAATGCTGAAAGGCGTGATGATAAAACTATTAAAATAGTGTACTTTTTGGAGTTATTTTTTGATTATAAGTATTAATCATTTTTCAATAATGTCTAAATTTAATAAGAATGTTAAAAAAATCTGAAATATATTAGTTTGTAAGTGCGCAAATAAATACACAAATGGACCAATTTTCGTCAAGAAACACATGTACGTACATATTTTTTAATGATTTTATTGAAACTAAAATAAAAATTCTAATACATAACTCTGCTAGATAATGTATTGATTTATTTTACTGCATGATTACATTATTTGAAATGGGTGTGGTATAATACAAAAACTTTTTTGAAAATTTAACAAATCTGCCAACGACCTATGGAATATCCTTATTATACTAAAAATTTAAAAAAAATTAAAATTTTATTACATAACTTCACTAGATAAAAGAACAATCTTTCGAAATCCATTTATAATTTTTTGTGGAAAAGAGTCAATACGTCTAAAAACTTTTTTGAAAATGACGTATTTCCGGCTTTCTCTGGTAATGCCCTCTTAAACATAACTGTTAACCCTGTACAAATCACAAGTGTGCCCCCTGGAGCTCCAAAATGCCTGAAAAATACCCTCGACTCTGTGCAGAAACGGGCGGTCCGTTTGATAGATTCTCCCATCTTAACAGACGGATTGCAATCTTTAGAGCACAGGCGTCGGGTGGGAATGCTATCGTTGTTCTACCGGTATTACAATGGAAGATGCTCCGAGGAACTAGCGTCATTCATCCCTTCGGCACCGGTGCATAGTCGGTAAACACGCCAAACGCGTGCCCAACATTTGTACATGGTTGACATTTGTCACATGAGAACGGGTCGTTTCTTCGACTCGTTCTTGTGTTCAACAGCTCGGCTGTGGAATGATTTGCCGGCCTCTGTGTTTCCTCCTCCTACAACATGGGTCTCTTCAAGACCAATGTTCATTCCTTCTTCTCCTCAAAAAGACCCTCCACACAGCATCCCAGATGACATAGGCCCTGAGTGAAATTATTTTCCTCAGGGCCTCCTGTGTGGAGTTAATGTAAAAAAAAAAAAAAAGAAACAATTCGTTTTATGGTTATTCTTTTTCATATTTTCTTTGGGCAGGTAGGTATCGTAATATTTATTATTTCGAATTTTCAGCTCGTAGTATATACTATCTATGACGGGAAAGAAATGCTGTATCCAACACAGCTACCATCTTGAACCGGAACCGGAACGCGACAAACAAATTTACTAGATAAAACAGGATTTCGCTACGGTCAGCCAATAAGATTTTTTAGTGAGAGCGATTAGATTCTCGGATTTTGTTCCCTTTGTTTTGAGGTAAGATTTTCCCAAATATATTCCGATATGATTCTTATCAACAGATAATAATAAACTGTGCAAATAGTGCCCCTAATAATAACGATGGTTCGTATCTGTTTTTCCAGTGGGCGTTGAGATCGCGAGTCTTACGTCGTTATTTTCATAGGGATTGTTAAAAATACACGCATTTTGTACGATGAAAATCAAGACTTCATACCGTAGTAACGTTGATAAAATATTTACTTTAAATATATTTATAAAATTACTGAAAAATTATGTTCGTGATGCAGGCTTAAAAAAATAGATTGCAGGAAAAAATATGTCTTATTTTTACTTACATATTATTTTTTTAAGCATCCCATATTTCTAAAATACGGCAATACTTAAACCCATACGTCGTAACATAATATGTCTGGCAACGTTGTAGATAGCTTTAAAATAAGCTTATGGGACGAATGGTTAAAAATTCATAATTTGCCCTTTCATAGATGACGCTAGTTTAATTATTTTAAGAAAACCGTTTTTACAAGTTATGCTTTAAAATGATATGTTGAAGTAGTTGTTTGCGTCCGTACTTAAGCAATACGACTAAGAATAAATTGTTTTGTCCATAAACGAACTCAATTTTTTTAAGAAACGCTATCCAAAACGTTGGCTAAAGAAGGAGGTAGCGCAACACTGCATAACACCCCAAAAATAAATGACGAAAATACTTTTGGCCGTGAAAATCTTAAATCGGGTCTGCGAGGTCTCCTGTTCACAGAACTTAATTAGAAAGTAATTTATTTCTTTACTTTATAGCAGTTTTCAGTTTTCAGATTTCAGAGTAAACTAAAAATAATATCGTTGCACGTAAAATACTATGCATTTGTTAAAGGTAATTTTATATATTTTATTTTAAGGAATCATTTATTGGGTAACCAACACCTCTGCCATAGGTCACCCCAAGTGGTTTGCTACGTTTGGTGACTTAGCAGAGGTGCCCGGGTTCATAAGGTAAGATTTGTCCAGGTCTTAGCGGCGGATGCGTCTGCCCACCTGCTGCATGGCGGACCGGATCAAGGGAGACTGTTGAGGGAGGGCTTTTGACCTTTCCAGCCGGACTCTCGACCCATCGCCGTGCACTGCAGTTGGAGGGATGGATTGACTGTCCGTCACTCCTGGATATACTGACCCCCAGATTCCTACCCACCCCTCATACCCTTTTTCTTCCCAAAACCTCCTATTATTTATTTAATATTTATTATTTAAGTTTTTATTCCAGCAGGGCTGGGAGGGTAGTGCAATTCCAGTCTGCCATATTACATAAACTTATTATATTACATAAATATATTTTACAGAGCAAATAAAAATCTAAAAGAAATAAAATATGATAACGTATTAGGTTAGGTACCTAACGAAAACAAAAAACAAAAATAAAATTCGAACGTAAATAATAATAATAAAAATTAAGTATAAAATTAAAAACAAAATAAAATTAAACAAAAATTAAACAGAAATTAAAATTATAAAAAGTAAAATTATAATAGTTTTCTTTATCGTCCATCAGGGAGGTCGCCTCATCATTTGCATCCATCGCTCATTTAGTGGGGAACTGAGCCACTCGGATGCAGCCACGACAATGATGTTGGTTGATTTCTGTGTCCTGCTCCAGAAGCTGAAGAAGGTGGTGAAGTAATGCTGGGAATGAGTGCACCTTCCCTTCGGTGAACATCGTGGAGGCGCTGCAGAACCTCGGTAGTTGCTTAAGTTGCCTGGATGCATTGTTGTAGCACACCCTCAGTTTGTCCCATTGCGCTTCTGGGTATCGCGTCCACAGTTCAGATGTGTACAGGGCATGTATCAGTGACAGTGTATCCTCCCCTTCCTTAAAATGATCCTCTACACAGCATTCCCTAAGATGACGTAGGCCCCGAGGTAAAGTATTTTCCTCAGGGCCTCCTGTAAAGGGATAATGTAAAAAAAAATGTAAATATTTTGTCAATTTGGAAAACTTACCAGCGAACTGCAGAGAACAGTAATTAAAATCACGTGCTGCCGATTTATAAAAAAGCTTCTTCAGTTACAAGAGCCTGTATTTCCAAAGAAAATGTGTTGTGTGATAAAAAAAATCAGAAAAATAAATTAATCCTGTTTGAAGTTCGGAATCTTTATTACTTCCTCCGAGTTCTAACTTCCATTAACTTGGATTCGTCTGTTTACCTTTACAAGAAACACGTAGCCCGACGAGTAATTAAAAGTATTAAGAGAGGGTCTCTTACTTTGAGCAGGAGTTGAGCGAAAGTTATGAAGTGAGTACCTATCTAGAAGTGACTTGGATTGTGTAACTGTGGAAATGAGGCAGCACTACTGCACGATGGCAACACTGAACTTATTAAAGTTTTATTTAAACAGTTTTAGGGAAGCAAACTCCGATGCGATATTGTTTAAAGGCTTTTAAAATTTTTTGTAAGCGAGGGAACAAAAAATATGATTTAAAAAATTTATTGTTTCATACCTATTATTATGTGATAATTATTGTGTGTTTTATAGCGCATATTAATTAAAATTGTGAACTGGTTGCGTAGGACCCATTTTACCTTAGTAACTATTGATAATTAGTGTTTTGTACTATATTCAATAACTAGCAGACCCGGACACACGTTGCTGTGGCTAACGAAACACAACGCCATTACCCAACCTTTATAAAATCCACACCACCCGCTTGCCAGCTGCCCGCTGCCCGCTGCCCGCTGCCCGCTGCCTGAATTGAATATTTGAATTTCTCGACTTTTCTCTACTATAATAAGCATGTTTTTAAACATATAAACCTTCCTCATGAAACACTCTATCTATTGGTGAAAACCGCATAAATATCCGTTGCGTAGTTTAAAAGATCTATACGCACATACATTTTGAGCGAGTTCATCAAATAAAATAATGCAAATCAAATACCTACTTACTCTAGGACATCTATTTTCCAATTTCTTCCTTAGAACGAATTTCAAAAGTGACTATAGTACGACCCGCCCCGTTTGAAATCGCACAAAAATATGTTTTCTTTGAATTTCTCGGCTTTTCTCTAATATAATTTACATGTATTATACATGTAAACATTCTTCTTCAATCACTCTATCTATTGGTGAAAACCGTATGAAAATCCGTTGCGTGGTTTAAAAGATTGACGCGCACATACATTTTGAGCGATTTCATTTCATACTATGTAATGATGATAAAGTACACATGTAATATTTAAGGCGACGCACCAACATTCAGGAAGAGGCCTCTAACAATAACATCCTTGTCGTCACCTTAGTTCTCAATTGTCCAAACGACCATTAGAAAATTTGACAGGAGGAGAACGTTTTCTTTCATCATTTCAATGAAACATTATGATACATGTTTAAGATAAAGCCATTTAAGTAAAGGCAAATGTCGCGTTAGTTTAAATAATTCTTGGTTAAGTGATTATGTAACTATCATTTTTTATTATTTATTTTTTTATTTTAAAATAGTCGTTTGGACAATTAAGAACTAAGGCGACGTAATGTAGAGTTTACATTTCGTTTACCTCCAGCCGCCTGTTTTGATTCAAGAAAAAAACATCGCCAAAAAGCGTGTTTTATTTTATTTTGAGAAGTACAGATACAAATGTTTAACGATGATTTTCTAAACAATTTAATTTTCCACATTATACAATAAAACCATTACCGAAAAGGGGTTCGTTTGAGTTTTTATATGCCTTATATCTTATTTATTTCTGGGCTTGTTAAAACACAAATGAAACAATTACTCGATTATTTCAAAGCAAATACGCCATTTACTCGCAGTATTTAAAGAAAATCGGTGATAATGTTTGAGCCAAAAGTTTAGAGTATGATAAGGGCGGGCGACTTGTAAAAAAGGTTATTGGATTGAAACCTGAAAACCAAACAAAATGGTTTTTCTCTTCTTCTTTAGCATTTTAATAGATATCAAACTGCGCGGACTATTAAAGCAGCAGCGAGCTGGTGAACATTGCGGGATTGATTTTGAGGTAGAAACAAAGGCGGGCGTCGCTGTGCGTAGATGTGATTTTAAGTAGTATGGATAGACGATGTTGGCGAAAACTTTGTGCACACGGTTTCGAACTAGTAATAGCTATATAGTTCACGGCCCATTTCACTTGTTTCTTTTACCTACGAATGTAACACGTCCCATTTTATTATTTCATTACGACGGAAGCAAGGCCAAGACAAACTCAAGTGGAGATGTTCTGTCAAGTCATTGCAGGAAGGAAAGTTTACTGAGTTTTTTCTTGTTTTAGTATGAGAACATGACTAATTATTAATTGTTGGGAGCAATCTGTTAAGGATTAAAGTGCCGAAATTAAATATTTGCTAGTTAAACTTTCAAAAAAAGAAAACGAAAACTAGGTACGAGAATGGGCATACTCCATATTATAAAGGTATCTGTACCTTTTTGGTTTATACATATGGTTTATAGATTCAAATTTTCACTTGAATTATGCTCGAGTCTTATCTCGAGAATGTAATTATAATATTTTATTTATTTATTTATTTATTGATTAACGCCCTTTTTCGGGGCTTTTACATTACATATGAATAATAAAAAAATACAAAGCATTCAATGTACATAACTGAACTGTCTCAGTAACAGAATATTTTATATTTGTTTAAACATAAATTGAAGATGTCCACTGACTTGGTATAATTGTTTCCCTCCATTAGTATTCTGGGCAAAGAAGAATACATATGGTAGTTAGTTCCAGAATTTCTACACTGAAATAAATCTTGACTTCTAGTATTACGTAGTGGAATCCGGAAGCTTATCAATTCTAGCAATACCGGACTATCAACTAAATCATTTAGAATTTTATATCGAAATACCAAGTTAGAGAAAATTCTTCTGTCGGACAATTTGAGCATATTCAAATCATTTAAAATAGTGTTGTAGTTCAACATATTTGCTGGAATACCCATTTTAAAATTTAGAAAACGTAAGAATTTGTTTTGAATTCTTTCAATAGCTTGAACATGTATACTATAATGTGGATTCCAGACGGGAGAATTGTACTCAAGTCGACTTCTAACATAGGCAAAATATAACAGTTTAATACACTTTATATTGTTAAAATTTCTAGTAAGCCTAGTTATAAGTCCCAACATTTTTAAGCCCTTATTAGAGATTTCTGTTATGTGGTTAACAAATGAAAGATTTGATTGAAAAGTGATGCCTAAGTCTTTAATTTGTGTTAATGTCTGAAGGGCATTGTTATCAATGTTGTAATTATAAATCACTGGATTTTTTATTCGAAAAAATCTAACTATTTGACATTTTGAGATATTTAGGTAAAGTCTATTTTCATTACACCAAATTAATAATTTATTGATATTATCTAGAAGAATGTTGCAATGGTGAATATTTTGAATAATTCTAAAAATTTTGAGGTCATCAGCAAAAAGTAAAATGATTACATCATAAAATATTTTTGTAAGATCATTTATAAACAAGATAAATAAGATTGGACCAAGGTGTGAACCCTGTGGAACTCCACTTGTTGCATAAATTATTTCCGACAGAGAGAATTTTATTCTAACAATTTGTTGTCTTCCAGTAAGATAGCTTTCAAACCAGGCTAATATATTGCCACGTATACCAAGTTTTTCTAATTTCCAAATGAAAATTTTATGAGAAACTGTGTCAAAGGCTTTACTAAAATCAGTATAAATAGAGTCTACTTGTTTTTTTTTCTTTGAAAGTATTGGTTATAAAATTTTCATAAATAATTAAGTTGGACAAAGTACTTCTACCTGGCATAAATCCAAACTGGTGAGGTGATATTATAGGTTTTATTTGTGATAAAAGTTTGTCAAGTATCAGACTTTCAAAGAGTTTCGGTATGGTGGATTGAATGCATATTGGTCTGTAATTACAAACATCACTTTTATCAACTTTTTTCGAAAATTGGAGTTAAATAACTAATTTTCCACTTATCGGGAAAAATTCCACAAGATAGGTTAAAAAGTTTGGTTAATGGAAGAGCAATTACTTTGATTCATTCTTTGATAAATATTGTTGGGATATTATCTGGCCCAGCAGATTTGTGGATATCTAAGGATTTAACTTTAGTAATTACATCAGAGATACTTATGGTACACTGTGAAAAATCAAGAGTTTCATCTAGAGTTGTTGTTGGATTAGGAGCATTATTTGAGTCTGTTGTATAAACACTTTTAAAAAATTTTGCAAATAAGTTAACAATACCATTAGTATTATTGCTATGGCTGTCATTTAGGTGCATAATGCTCGGGAAATCAGAATCATCTTCTTTAAAAATTTCGAGTATTTCCAAAAATAACTAACATTATTTATTATGGAATTTTGAATTTCATTTATATAGTTACGGTAGCAGGTTATAGACATTTTTTTACACGAAGTTCTTAAATCAATGATCAATCACGTTATATTATATTCATTCTGTCTTGAACAAATGATCAAATTTGTACTGGACGAGGTCGTGGTGGAAATCAAAGACGAGGATGTTACAGCTACCACAGTATTTGTTTTCCTTTTCACCAATATTTCGAAAATATGAAGTAAAATATATTGTTAATTCTGAAATATATCTATTAATTATTGAAATATTGTTAATTCATCTTATATGACGTTTAAATAAGAGGTGGCAGTAGCCGACTTGGCAAGGCGTTTATCCCGATAAGACGAGAGGTTCTGGGTTTAAATCCCAGTTGCGAACGTTGACATTTTACTTTTCCGTGTCTTATTCTCTTTCATTTTTTTATTATTATTAGCTTTAACTTCTTCTCCAATGATAAATAACATTGATGGGAATAATCCTTAAAAGATATTAAAAGAGAGTTCTCCTAATAAAAATTGAATATTCATTTACTTTTACAAAAAAATAATAGGCTCGCATATATTTAAATATTATATATAAATTATTATAAGCAATAATTGTCAGCCTGAAACACTCATTTACATTGAAAAATCTTCCGAGAAAAGATACTTGCCGCCAACGGGACTTGAACCCGTGTCCTTGTGATTGCCGGTCGGATGCTCTGACCACTGAGCTACGGCGGCTTATCAAATACCCGCCAAATAATTCAATATATACTAGTGTTTCATTCAACAATTACTGCTTATTATATTTTTTCCACCTGAAAACAACCAACTTAATTTTTGCGAGAGAGACATTGTTAGTGTTAAATCCCTCGCTAGGTGGCGTCGAGACAAATTATGTCTGCATTTATTAGGGAAATATACTTAAACTTGCCAAATATTAATTATTATTTTTTAATTTATAAACTAACGTTTTAGACAAGATTTTTATGTATAGCACAAAGGGTAACAATTATTATAAGCAATAATTGTCAGCCTGAAACACTCATTTACATTGAAAAATCTTCCGAGAAAAGATACTTGCCGCCAACGGGACTTGAACCCGTGTCCTTCTGATTGCCGGTCGGAAGCTCTGACCACTGGGCTATGGCGGCTTATCAAATACCCGCCAAATAATTCAATATATACTAGTGTTATATATATTATATATAAACACTAGGTAGGTTCAAACCAGTTCTTCGAACAATTGTTTCCAATGAAACATTAGTTAGTAATAATGTGGAAAAAATAGTCGAAGAAAATATTGCTAATTCTGAAATTTGAAATATGAGATTGACAAATATGACGTTTAAATAGGAGGTGGCGGTATTTAAATTGGTAAGGCGTTTGTTTCGGTAGGACGAAAGGTTCTGGGTTCGAGTCCCAGTTGCGACCGTTATCTTTTTAATTTTCTGTGTCTAGCTCTCTTTCATATTTTCATGATTTCGAAGGTATTCTCAAATTCTTCAATTTATTCTGTTGCTTCTCTATTCACGAGTTAAAAATAACAAAACGAATAATAACTTAGATTAAATTTCACTGGAATCACATCTCCATATTAATTTCAACGCGTAGATTTACTTTAATAACCTACATCTTCTTGAAACTAAACAAACTCACACAGAACTAAGGAAAAAGCAAATTAGCAAAAAGTAATTAATGCTTTTAAGGAGATTTTAAGAATGACTGCGACAACAAAGCGACTTTTTTATGTGTGTGTTAATATTGCAGGTTAATTTCATGTGGATTTGGATTATTTGGAGATCTACTTTAATCAGATGCGACCGAAGATCTTGAAATGCAGTCTGCGTATTACGGGGATAATCAAAAAAGGTATTCATAACCATTGGTGTTCGAGATGTATTTTTGTAATTATCTTAGTGAAACTAATTCGATTTTGATTGGTGGTCTCTTTCAAAGGGCGTTACTGATAATATGTTTATGATAATATGTTTACTGATTATAAGGTCAATCACTTTAACTACTAAAAATCACAATTCACTGATAATAGAAGAAAAGAGGATTAAAAAATATGTCAGTACGTATATTTTCCTTTCAGCGGGAATCGAACCTCTAGGCTTAAGGGCCCGCAACCCGATTTGTACCGATTTATTACATATTTCCCTTAAACACGGTAAGTTTTAAAGCTCTTAAAAATATGTATGTTACTCTTGAAGATAATATCTAGACTTTGCCCGCGCCGAAATGCAAATTATATAAAATTCCCTCGATAGAAAAACATCGCAAAGGATGCTCCAAAAATTATTATTAACACGTTTGTTTCAGTTATTTTACAAGTTATATGTATGAAAAAAATCACAGTGTTTCTTTAAATGCTGTTTAAGAGAATGCCAATGAGATTTTTGCTTTATTTTAAACGAGTCGAGTTTTATTAAACATTTTCGCAATTTTCGCATCGATTTTGTCGCTGTAAATGTTAGCGCTCTCCTCTAACATTCGTAATTATATATCTCTCCATCTTCTTCTTTTCGGGCCCGGTTGCAGAGCCTTAAAGAGGAAACCGGGCGGCGTTTTGTCCATAGAAATATATTCCTCTATTTCCTTTCTAGATTTTAAGACAAGGGCTGACAGTTTTTAATATAGGTAATATATATGTGGTTGGTACGTTTTATTTACTTCATAATACAGTTGGAAAAAATCTTTAAAATAGTCCCAATTTTGAAGAAGAAAACTGAAGAATAAATTTTTAAGATTTCGTTTAGTGATTATCAGCCTGACGTGCAGTTGTCCCCTTCGCTCAGTGTTTAGAGGGGAAACAGGGACAGTGATAGCAACAGGCCGGTAAAATACTTTTATTAAAATTTCTCAGTGATCGTCTTTCCTCCTAAAAACAATTTTTTTTTCAGACGATGCGGTCAATAGTCAATATCGAAGCCATATTTTAAAAAAAAATCTTGTATATTTTCCTCAGCAATAGTTAAAAAAAATACCCACTTTTGGTTTGTTTCAAGATTTTTTTGATAATTAAACTCCGCTTTAATTAATAACTATCGCAAAATCGTGAAAAATTATTATTATGGGATTTATAAACCTAAAGTATTTGTAACATATTATTGGCCTAAGAATCATGAACTTTCAAAAACAAATATTATATTTTTTTTCCAGTTAAAATGTAACCGTATGTTGACGATTTAGCGAGAAATTAGAAATTTACCATTATAATGAACACCGCTAGTAAACTTGTGAATAATAATGATATCTGTGAAAAATTTTAACAAAGAAATACGAATTTCAAACTGGAATTATCATTAAAATGCTGCTTTTTTGCTTTTGTTTTATGATTTATGCAATAGAACATAAAAAAAGAATAATTTTATGCATTCTTCTTCTTTGTGTGCCGTATCAGGTCCCCCCGACGTTGGCGATCACTCTTGAAAGTGTCTCTCTGTCTTGCGCTGCCCGGAATAACTCCTCTACACTTCTAATGCCGGTCCACTCTCGTATATTACGCAGCCAAAACATTTGTCTCCTACCAGGCCCTCGGCGACCCTCTATCTTGCCTTTCAATATTAAATGGAGGAGGTAATACTTCTCCCCTCGAAGTATATGACCTAGACATGAAATTTTCCTGATTTTTATTAATGTAAGCAGTTCTCTATCTGCTCTAGCCCGCCTGAGAATATCTGTGTTGGTGATCATGTCGGTCCATGGGACTTTGAGCATTCTCCGGTGAAGCCACATTTCAAAAGCCTCTAACCTGTTCATGGTATTTACTTTCAAGTTTATTATTTATGTATTTATTTGTTTATTATTTTGGTATTTTACTATTTATACATTAAGCAGGAATATTTCACATAACTTCAAGCATGCACCGATGGCGATAACTGATTTTAGCAAGTGGAAAAATTTTGTAAGTGTGAATTTTTATGAGGAATACAAACATTCCCAAGCTATTAATAACCTGACATTGTTCATTACTCCATCTCAATTCATGAGATTTCATTCTTGAGATCGACAGCTCAACTGTGGAATGATTTTTCGGCATCTGTGTTCCACGTTAGTACTTTATGGGTCTCTTCAAGACCTTCTTCCTCTCCTCAAAAAGACCGTACACAATGAAAAGATCCTATTGTAACGAATGCGTGTCAGAGTGAAAGGAATGACAGAGATATTGAATGACAGTGAATAATGATCATTTTAAATATTCTATCCACAAGTGCATTATTTGACTACTTATCACGAGATAAATAATACGAAGAACATATGAAGCACTTGTCCGCAGCATCCTGGAATACAGCTCCATTATTTAGGACCCCTCTGAACAAAACCATATCCTAGAAATAGAAAGAGTACAAAAAAGATTTATGCGTTACCTGTATATGAGAGAATATACGTACTACCCATTCCTGTATCCATCGTTGTTCTTAACAGGAATGTTCGATCTTAATACCTTAGAAGCCCGCCGAAAATTATTTTTGAAGAAACATTTTTTTAAGCTGATCTCCGGTACTGTACTGAATCCACCTATGTTGAAGGAGATTAACCTATATGTCCCTAACGCGTATACTCGTGGAAGATCCCACGCACTTTTTTATGCTCCGAAAGCGAGAACTTCTTACTTTCAGAATGCCCCATCAAACAGCAATTCAACTGCTTAACGATTCTGCATTGAGCATTGACATCTTCAATGTTACCTACAGAGAGTTCAGTAACTATCTGTTGACATACGTCTCAACATAGTGAAACTGCCCCTAGGACTTTTTTTTCTCTTAAATTTTGTAATCTTCTCCGTAATAATTTGATGTATAACTGTTTTATGGAGAACTTGAAAAAATAAATAAATAAATTAATTAACACGGTGATCAGCCCTAATCCAGCAGTCATCACAGTTGGCGCAGCCTAAAAATGAGAGAATTTTTGTTGGAATTAATTAATATGAAAATAGCGTGTGGACGGTCCCTTGATCTGGTCTCCGGGCAGTCTGCTGTCAGTTGTAAATTGAGCTGTTTTGTTTGACTGCCTTCGTTCCCAAGCCGAGGGATACGCGCAAAGAGGTCGAAATTGTTTGAGGTTATCTTTTTTGAAGTAAAAAACATCTGGGTTTGGTACTGGATATTATTGTATTGGCCTTTATGAATTTTTTCGATGAATTGCAAATTGCAGTGATTTGATTCGAGTTCTGAGCTCTGGGGCTCTAAAAAGTGAAATGAATTGCGAGAAATGTAATCAAACCTCATAATAACAAAAAAGTTAAAGCTGCCAGAAAGACCACAGATGATAACATGGACAATGTTGTATAGAAAAATTTAGAAAAAAAGTGACACAGACGTTGAATTAAGGGTAAAATAGTCTATACGTGGAAGTTAGGAAAAAATGAAAGAAATTTGAAGTGTTCTAAGTAATAAATGAGGTTAAATATTAGACATAGGACAACACAACACTCAACAGCTTGATCAAAAAATGTTTATTCCCCCATCTCGAAGATGACACATGTACACCATCCGAATACTTGACTATCAGATGTCGGGCGAATACCGCCGCTCATTACGGTATGCGGCGCATGCAGCCTTCGCGGCACTGTACCAATAGTGGCAAACACCGCATAACCATAGTTATAATGCCATTCTAATTAGACCTAGCCGAGACAGAGGTTGGTCTTATGATTAACAAGCAGCGGGAAACAGACGTCTGAAGAGGTAATGGAAACATAACCACCTTTGAGGAAGTTTTGAAGATTTTGATGGGATTCTTAGTCTATGAGCTAGTCGCAGTCTATGAGTTTTGAAAACTTGTTTAACTGGCGGTTCTATGAATACTAAACTTCGTTTCCAAAACCAAAATTTCTTCAGAAATCATAAGACTTATTTATTTATTGCATCTTCATAATTTAAATACATTTTTTAGCATGTAATTATTAACCCCACTATTAATTTCACAATTTAATAAAAGTAACACACATAAATATCGGTCATTACCAAACCGTTAAGTATAAGCAAAATAATAAAAAAAATTGACAATGAAAAAAGGAGGAAATTTGGAAAAAAAAAGAATTAACAACCATTTTCAACAATAGAGAAAATATAAAAATATACTCATATATCCTTATGGTTTACATACATTTCGAAACGTATGTATAATTTAGGTACATTTATATACATAAATTATTATTAAACCTTGTTCATCCGAAATGGAAATGTTTAAAAATCACGTTTTTTTTCCTAGTCCTAGTCTAGAGTAACTTGGCGGCTACACCAAAACTAAACGCCGAAAACCATACTAATTTGACTAATTATTGTACTGAAATTCCGGCTCTAAGAGACTTGCAACAAGGTATCACTTCTACATTCATTAACCCGCAATTAACCATAATCTACACATCTGACCTGATGATTAACACTGTAACGCTGTCCGAGACGTTGGCTTAATAGGGAATAACCAGACAAAACCCGAAATATATAATATTTAAATCAAATTTTAAACGTATTGACTCTTTGCCACAAAAAAATATAAATTGTTTTCGAAATAGTATTCATTTATCTAAAGTTGTGTTTTAAATTTTGAGAAAATATGTTTATTTTTAGTACAAAACGGTTTTACCGTCGGTCGTTGGCTTTGTTAAATTTTCAAACAAAATTATGTATTATACAACACACATTTCAAATCATGTAATCATGCAGTAAAATAAATCAGTAAATTATCTGGGAAAGCTACTTTTCAGAATTTTAATTTTAGTTTAAATAAAATCACAAAAAAAATATCCGCTCACGTGTTTTGTGACGCAGATACTTCAGTTTGTCTATTTATTTACGGTGTTACAAAAGTAATATATTTAATTTTTTTTTGTAATTTTATTTTGCGTATACATTATTGAAAAATTGTAAGTACTTACGATAAAAAAATACAAAAAGTACATAATTTAAATAGTTTTATCGTCACGCCTTTCAGCATTTTTGAATGTAGGTATAAATTAAAGCAATTTTGTATGAAATAAAATCGATATTGAGTTATTATTTTAAATTACGGTACGTATTAATTAGCTGGTACGGAGAATAGTTGATCTTTCTCATTGAACCCGCCCTGTACAATCGTAAGAACATCTTTCGACGAAATTTGAATTCTCGGCCGCTGGCTGGTTAATGGCCCTTAAGAGGAATATAAACGCCAGAAATATTTCGAATCTCATGCCTGCAAAATTTTAAAATCGAGCGTCTTATTTGCACGAGGCAAGTAAGCGAAAAAGTGGTTTTTATTTATTTCGTGCATAATTTTATAAGAACGAAAAAAAGTTAGAACATAGAAAACCTCAAAAATAGTCTTAGCCAGGAAGGGGTATTTTTTAAAAATTGTTTTTTGTATCACTTCAAAGTTAAGTCATGAAAAAATATTTTTTTTTGGTAGTTTACGCTTATATTTTTTGTTACGTAAATAATAATTTTATTGTAATTCCAATACATAGAAAAGCTAGTAAAAGCTTCGATTCATCCGTAGTATATTTTTTGATGTTCATAATGTAAGCCGATTCGTCGTAAAGATTAATCAAAATAGTATCAAAATAGGATTTCACGAATAGCTTCATCTTAAGAAGTAAGAAGCACAATCAGCATAATGACCTAGAAAATTATCACGGTAAGCATGTTAATGTACTCATTTTTCGAAGACCTCAGACTTCGGCCAAAAAAAACAGGTCCTAAAAATAATTCTGGTAGGGTATCTTCATTTAAAAAACAATCTACGTAAACAGGGGCTTCAAAGCAATAATACGGCATCGCCCTTAGGCAAAAATGCCTTAAAGACAGTATTCCTTTCTCGTTAAAAATTGTAGGGGCGCTGTTTTTATACCTTTGAATGTAGACTATAATTCCCTTTTATAATTATTCAGGGTAAAAACATATATTTTTTTAATACACTGTCAAAGAAACCTGTATTGTTCGGTTATATTGGCAATTATATCGTGGAAAATTTTGATTAATTATTTGGGGTGCCCAATCCCAAAGAATGTGGGATTAATAATTGAATCGTACTTTAGTGCAACAAAAGTCTAGCCCCAAAAACTTCGAACCGGATTATGAAGGAGCGAAATTAAACAAAAGAAAAAAGTATACATTTTTTATGTTTTTTTAAGTAAAACTTCTTCACGCACGCTTGACTTGGGGAGTAAGCTGGTGAATGTGTGATGAGAGTTATGAAAAGTGTATTCGGGCGAAGCGAACGGTCGGGCCTTAACGCACGCTTGACTTGAGGCTTAAGCTGGTGAATGTGTGACGAGAGCGTTATATAATAATAATATAAGTTTATTCCAGAATGTATGCAGGGGAAGTGCAATGCAATACATTCCATATTTTAAAATAACAAAAAAAAGATAAATAATAAGTTAAGGTAAAAAGTAAATAACAACACATAAATTAGATAAAATAAACGAATAAGCATTAAAAATGTAACTGAAAAAAAAAAATTATGTAGATATCAAACACTAAAATGATTTTTAAATAGCCGTTTACGGAGGGTATTTTATCGTATCCCGTCTCCAGAGGGTCATCAGGGGAGATTCCATCCAGGCAGTCATGGCGGTGATGATCGCATTCTTCGAATGGCGCAGTCTGCGCCATAAACTTCCCATGCGGTGGCGGAGAAGTGCACGGAAAGTATGTACTCGTCCGTCCAGGAACATTTCCGTAGCACTGCAGTATCTCGGTAGGCGGAAAAGTTGGCCATAGGCGTTATTGTAAGTAACCTTTAACTTATGCCATTGGGTTGCAGTGTAGTCAACCCACAGTTCTGATATTATTTCAGTATACAGCGAGGTACAGAAAGCGTTGAACAGTATTTGTTGTGAAAAGTATATTCGGGCGAGGCGAACGATCGGGCGAGGCGAACGAAAGTTGAGAGGGAGATATAAGTTAGTGAAGTTTTATTTCAGTCGTGTGGTCTAAAGTATAAAGCACACTCGTTTTTTTCCAGTACAAGCATCATAAATTTATGTTATTTTTTTGAAGAAATAGTAATAATTTTGAGCATAATGACTTACAAATTTTAAATACATAGAAAAAAAAGTGGATTATCCTTTTTGAGAAAAATCGCACAATGATGTATACCCTAAAATGAGAAAGAATAGCCAAATTGACAAAGAGCTAGTGTTAGATATCAACGACACGAAAATAACTAGGTGATCCGATAGTTGGGACCCCGAAATTACTAAAATTATTTAACCCTTAATTACTCGCATAAAGAACATTACATAACTGCTCGCATGGGGTCACAGATGACCCCAAATAGTATGAGTAATTTTTAATATATATTGAAATATATAATTAAATTAAACTATTTATTAAAGCGCTTTGTTTATTCTGTAAAATCTATAAGTAATAACATGAATTACTAACTAATTATACAAAAAAAAGTTTAACTAAAATAATTATCAATAATTAACAACTTGTACTTAGGTACACTGAGATCATAGTTAATACTCGTATTTTTTAGGAACTCTCCGAACCACTCTTGTTACACTGTTGACAGTATATTTCAGAGTGATCATTGCACACAAATCTTGTGCATTTCTTGCACTTTGTTGGTATTGCGATAAAACTTACCTCTTCCAAAAAAGTAACGTAATTACTCGCACCGGGTCGCCGCTCAAGAGCGCAGCGACTCGTCCTTCCACTCCCATGACTTGGTCGCTACTAAAATACACACTTAGACGCGCGTTATGAAGGTAGCGAGAACGCGGGGGGAAACGGGCCGCGCCAAGTGCTTCATTTTTTAATCCGAAAATGCTTTGACCCCATGCGAGTTATTAAGGTTTAAAATTATAATTTTTGTACATTATTTTCCAATTTCAAAACATTTCCAAAATAACTTTAACAATGAGTTGGTATGGATACCAAACGAATTTATTTGCGGTGTCAATTTTTTGTACTTGAACCCTGGTACATACAGTTATACAGTAGACCAGTTATTTTAAAATTCATGCATTTCAATGAAATAATGTTTTATACTTTTGCTATTTTACGGTAGATCCTCTCTGCACACTCCTTCGAGACACTTAGTTATGTTTTGGGTATGAAGGTCTACTGTATTTCCTTAAACCGACTGCACATTGTGTATAACTATGCCAGGGTGCCAACTGTGTAATGGAATTAAAAATACTTAAATATATGCCACAAAATTATTTAGTAATGGGGTTGACTGTTGTTTGCATCAATAATTAAAGAAGAGCTGATTTTAAATATGAATGCAAGACAATAATTTCAAAAGATTTTTTGGTTGGACTTTTGTTGCATTAAACAGCTCAACTTATCTAAGAAGTGGCATGAAGCTATAAGCAATGCTAAGTACACCTACCTGAGGTGCCTACCTTCTGCCGACAGACTAGCTCAGAAAGGTCAGCAGAGCGGGGGAGACCATCATCAGGGTGGTAGGATCTCTGAGGCGTTTGTGGCGCATCCCTGAAATAAGCTCAAATCATACGGGCAGGGGGAGACAGTGAAACAAGTGGCTACGGTAAATAACAGTTGTATTGGGTAGAATTCTTTCATAAACAACAATGGTACATAATGCAGGCAAGGTTAGAACAGGGTAGCATCAACAATCCTATCTAATTCGGGTGCATTTGGCCCTAAAATCTCTCTGGGGGGCGGTTATTTATCGTCGCGTTGAATTTACAAGGAACACACGCAATAAAGTGGGATTAATAGCTCATGGTACTCACTGCAACCGGCGGCTTGGAGATCGGTGTGGTGAAAGGGAATTTAACCGGGCTTGGCATTCCCGCCCGTCACTAGGCGAAATAAAAATCGCCATGGCGGCTTCGTGGAATGTTCTGGAACAGTGCAGAACGGTTCACGGTACACGTGCGCTTGAGGCGAGCTCGGGGACAGAATGCGGGGCGGCGGCTGACTACAACCGCCGTTGGCGCGCGGCAAGCTAGCGGAGAGGAAGCCGAGTAATTTGCAGGGGCGTAGGTGAGTAATTTGCAGGGGTCTATTCGTGCATCGTAACAGCCGAGTAATTTGCAGGGGCGTAGGTGAGTAATTTGCAGGGGTCTATTCGTGCATCGTAACACCAAAAAGAAAATAAGATGAAAAAAAAAAAAAAAAACATTCCAGTTAAATTCCTCTGGTTGTGTTGTGTCTAATTGTGAATGAGAAGGGGATAATAATTCTGCAAAAATCCCATAAAATGGGAATGATTTTTGTATTTCTTTCGAATATTCTCTAATCTATTTATTTCGTATGAATAGTACATAGATGTAATAAACAAATTAAACGAAGACCTACACAATGTAGCAATTTAAACAAATTAAACAAAAACAAAATATATGGAAATAGGCAATAAAACGAATAACACGGATATAATTTTGACAAACAATCATGATAAAATTGAAAAAGTATATGAAATCAAATACCTGGATGTAATATTAGATTAAAATCTAACTTTCTCACCGAATTTTGAATGAGTGCTGAAGAAGGTAACCATACAAGTAAATTTTCTTAGACGACTAACAAATAAACTAAATGAAAACACTACAAAGCTCATTCATCTTGTATATAAAAAAAATTTCGCGTCACGTGTTTGTGGTAGCACTCCTTCGAAACGGCTTAACCGATTTTTATGAAATTTTTTATGTGTATTTGGTAGGTATGAGAATAGGTTTTAAAGTAAATTTCATACCGCTAGGTGATATTTTTTTTTGAATATTTTTAATTTGGCATCAAAAAATACTTTTAACCCCAAATTTTAACCCTCCTACCCTAGCCCTTCCATTTTTTAATCGCGATGTTAGTATTTTTGTATGAACAAATTTAACCGTCGTCGTTCGTATTTTTTAAACAGAACGAAATTGTATATGTTGTTGAATGACAGATGGCGCTACGTCCATCTCATCGAACTTTCATCCATGCATTCGCAAGACATTCATTCGCGTCATTTTGATATTTCAATCGGCATCATGTTCTTGCGTTGGCAAACCATCGAGCTTATTTGTGTTGGCTAAAGATGGACTGACAAAAATATCGCACACTCAATTACTCTTCGAAATTAATATTGATTTTCTTTATTTCATTTTCTTACTTTAGGAAAAAAAAACTTTTTTTCACTTTATATTTGATTTTTAAGAGATCAAACAATGAATATGTACGTTACTTTAATTAAATACATACATTGTATTGAGAAAATGAATGGTTGGTGTTTTTTGTTTTTATCGGCGGTCATCGTCTACAGCGCTCCATTCCTTTTTCTGTCATAGATCCCTCCCCACACACTTACAATACATTAGTTTTTTTTTTATTAAACAACCAAAATATTCACTAGAAATAATATATTATACGGCAGAAGGACGTTTGTCGGGTCAGCTAGTAAACTATAATTTCTCCACGATTACGATTCTACAATGTTATATTTGGCTAATGAAGAAAACTTGAACAAGCTAGAAGTTATACAGAACAGATATATGAGATGTATACTGTGGAAAGGCAAGTATGCAAATGGCAATCAAATGAGAGAGGAGATTAATTGTATTGCAACAAGGAAGAGATTGCTGTTTAGTGCGTTAGTGCATAAAGTTATGAAAACCAAATGCCAAAATACAAATTAATAAATTGTTTTTAACAGAGATGTACCTACATAATTGTTTAGAGGACTAAAAATGTAAGATGAAATGCCTAAAAGTCTGAAGAATGGATGTATTTAAAAGGGGATCTTATGCTTACTGTAAAAATATATGTTCATAAAATAAAATGTTTCCTTGTGCATATTAGTCTGTATACGAAAGTAATATGAACTCAAAAAAGAACCAAAGACAATCTAGTTGGAAACTAAATTTTCTTTGGTCTATAATGACTAGATCTACTCGCTACAGTTTGATTAATCGACATTGAGAGGGTAAGCGCTGGACCTATATTAATCTCTATCTCGACGAGCCGCAGGAAGGTTTAAAAAATCGAAAGAGATAGTTCTTGCTATTAAAGTTAAGTAGCTGCGTGTATTGGGGAAGATTTATTTAAAGTGGAATGAAGACATTATTAATAATGGGGAGGTAATTTAAAAACCGTATAGAATTTTTAATTTATAATTTTTGTCGAATTGAAGTCGATTTTATATTTTGATTTTTATTGTTTCTCTTCTTTATAGTAGCTATTAACACTCTTTTGTTTTACTATTCACAATTTATAATTTACTTCTGAAAAATGTCCTCCACAACACAGGTGAACTCCTAGTGTGGAGGACAATATATTATACCTTTGTAACATAAATGTACTAAGAATAAATAAATAAATAAATAAATAAATAAATAAATAAATTTAGAACCTACACTGAAAATTGTTTATTTTATCATTCATCATCATCATCATCTGTGGCTCTACAACCCAGGTCGGGTCTTGGCCTCCAGCAGAGCCTGCCTCCATGACTGTCGGTGTTGTGCTGCGTTGCGCCAGTTTCGGATGCCGATGGTGGTTGCATCCTTCACCACTCCATCCAGCCATCGAAGCTTTGGTCTTCCAACTCTTCTCCGACCCCCAGGTGCACCATCCATAATTCGCTTTGGGATATCTCCTTCGCTCATTCTCTGGATATGTCCAGCCCACCTGAGTCTTCCAGTTTTGATTTCCTTGGAGATATTAGGGTCCTCGTAAATATCGTATAGCTCCTGGTTGTATCTGATACGCCATTCTCCATTATCACAGACTGGGCCGTAAATCCTTCGCAGCACCTTCCTTTCAAAACTTTCTAGGGCTCCTTCATCACCCTTACTGATTGTCCAGCATTCCGAACCATACATAAGAACAGGTCGTATAAGGGTCTTGTAAAGCAGGACTTTAGTTCTTCTGGTAAGGTGGCGAGATTTCATATGCTTCTGTAGCCCAAAGTAGTATCGATTTGCAGCTACTATTCTTCTTTTGATTTCGCTGGATACATTGTTGTCATTTGTCACCATAGTACCGAGATATACAAACTCGTTGACAGTTTCAAATGTAAAATTATCTATCTGTATACTTGGTGGTTTCTGGCGTCCATGTACGGGCATATATTTTGTCTTCCCCTCGTTGATGACCAATCCCATGTTCCTTGCCGACGTAGCTAAGCTTTTAAACGCCGATTTTAGTTCATATTCTGAGCGTGCGATGATATCTATATCGTCAGCATAAGCAAGGAGCTGAACAGACTTGTTAAAAATATGGCCTGTGGTTTGTATACCTGCATTTCGGATGGCCTTTTCCAGCGCTAAATTGAATAAAATGCAGGCAAGTGCATCTCCTTGTCTTAGTCCATTGAAGGTCTTTAGGGTGTCTGACAGATCCTGTTGTATTCTGACTCGGCACTCAACATTAGACATTGTGAGCCTTACTAAGTTTACCAGTTTTCTTGGGATATTAAATTCATCTAAGGCTCTGTACAGTCTTTCTCTATTTACCGTGTCATAGGCAGCCTTAAAATCTATGAAGAGATGGTATGTATCAACATTAAATTCTATTGTTTTTTCCAGTATCTGTCTCAGTGAAAAGATTTGATCAGTTGTAGATTTCCCCTTACGGAACCCAGTTTGATATTGGCCAATTATGCCATCCGAATATTTCATAAGCCTACCACACAGTACATTTGATAGGATCTTGTATGAGATATTCAGCAGCGTTATGCCCCTATAGTTAGAGCAGTTCATAGGGTCTCCTTTCTTGTGAAGAGGGCAAATTATTCCACAGTTCCATTCACTTGGCAGAGTCTCAGAGCACCAGATGGATTTAATTATATTATATATATGGACTTGAAGGTTCTCTCCGCCATATTTGAATAACTCTGCAGAGATGTTGTCAGTTCCAGGTGATTTATTGTTATGTAGACTTTTAATGGCACCCACTACTTCTTCTAATGTTGGTGGCGGCTCGACATTGTCATCATCATTAGTACCACCATCAGTGATGTTTCCATCCCTTGTCAAATTTTCACCCACACTCTCATCTACACTTCCGTTTAGCAGAGCATCAAAATATTCCACCCATCTATTCAGAATTCTTGACTTTTCATTCAAAATATTTCCCTCGCTGTCGTAGCACATTGTAATTCTGGGCTTGTATTCTTTTCTTTGATGGTTTACCTTCTGATAGAAAAGTCGACTTCTGTTTTGGGCCTTGGCTAGTTCCACTTCCTTGATTTGGTTCTCGAGAAATACTCGTTTCTTCCTTCTGTGCAGTTTTTTCTCATGCTTTCTTAGTTCTCTGTATTCCATCTCTGCTTGCCGTGTACGATGTCGCTGTTGCATTCTTAGATATGCGTCATTCTTCACATTGGTTGCTTGTTGGCATTCTGCATCGAACCATAATTCTCTTGGTTGTGTTTGCCTGCTTCCCAGAACTTCGTCAGCTGCATTGATAATCACAGACTTAACACCATCCCAGTATAAGTTAATATCATGTTGTTCCACATGGTCACTGATGTCATCCAACTTATGATTTATGGTTGTAATGAACTTTTCTGCTGTTTCTGGTACTTTTAGGCTTTCAATATCAAATTTATTTGTGCGTGATCCCCTCTGTTTCTTCACGTTTGATATTCTACTCCGTATTTTGGAGATAACAAGGTAATGATCCGAGTCAACATTTGCTCCACGGTATGTTCGTATGCTCATTAAATCAGATTTATGCCTTGCCTCAACAAGTAGGTGGTCTATCTGGTTAACATTTCTACCATCTGGTGTTCTCCATGTTCCTTTATATATATCTTTTCTTGGGAAACATGTGCTACTCACAATCATATTGTGGAACGTTGCAAAATCAATTAATTTTGTACCATTATCATTAGATTCTGCGTGCAGGCTATGTGCTCCAACTGTAGGTCTATACACTGATTCCCTTCCTATCTTTGCATTAAAATCCCCTATCACTATCTTGACATCATGGTTTGGGCAGTCCTGATAGGTTTTCGAGAGCTTTGCGTAGAAGGTGTCTTTTTCTGTATCACTTTTGTCTTCTGTGGGTGCGTGGACATTAATAATACTATAATTAAAGAATTTTCCAGATATACGAATAAGTGATATTCTATGATCAACCGCGGTAAAGCCTTTGACCAAATGCTTTACCCTTTTTGAGACAATAAAACCTGTTCCAAATGCATGATCCTTCTCGTGACAGCTGTAGAAGATGGTACAGTCACGCTTTTCGATTGTTCCCTTTCCTATCCATCTAATCTCCTGGATTGCTGTTATGTCAGTTTTATATTTAGCAAGTTCGTCTAAGAGGATTCTTAAACTTCCTGCGCGATACAGAGATAGTACATTCCAAGTAGCAAGTTTAAAATCGTTATCCTTTATCCGTTTGCCGGGTCTTTTCCGAAGTCCAGTAGTTGTTGTCCGAGGCTCTGTGTTTGGCTTCTTATTTTATCATTATAATCTCAATTTGAATAAGCTATCCTTCCACTCTCGTTTGAATGGAAGTTATTTAGTAATTTATTTCATCTTTTTATTGTGGAATTAATAAATATAACCTCAAATTGTAATGTTTTAATAATTGAATGTAATTTTAACGACTTCTTCAAACTTCGCAAATATACATGTAGGTAATATTAATCTCTTATCCTGTAGGCGCCATATCCATCACCCCCCATGACCCCCCCCCTGGACTGGGTCCAGGAACTACGTGGACCACTAATTAAAAATGTTAAACATAATGTTTTTGTATATTTTTTTAATCTATTATTATCAAAATTACGTACCTACGTTTTACTTGTATCTATTATTATCAAAATTAAATTATAACTTCTTGTGACTTGACTACGACTATGTGACCCCCCCTGACGCTATGTGACCCCCCCACTGGCGCCAAAGCTGGATCCGCCCTTGGCCGTATCCCCTCTCAAAAAGAAGAAGATGGAGAGATAAATAATTACGAATGTTGGAGAGAGTGTGCTAATATTTAAAACGGTAAAATTGAAGCGAAAATTGTGAAAATATTTCATAAAACACGACTCGTTTAAAATAGAGCAAAAATCTTCTCAAAGCGTTCTAAACAGAGTTTGCGATTTTTTTCTATCGAGGGAATTTCATATAATTTACTTGAATGCATAGATATTGTCTTAAAAAATAACACATATTTTTTAAGAGAAATTCGGGTAGCAGCGGCTGAAGAAGAAAACACAGTTTTTGAAACATGTAAATAATGTTAATACTCGTAATATAGTGGTGCATATTAAGTTATTTGTTTTCATTATATTAAGAGGGCATTACCAGAGAAAGCCGGAAATACGTCATTTTCAAAAGTTTTTAGACGTATTGACTCTTTTCCACAAAAAATTATAAGTGGATTTCGAAAGATTGTTCTTTTATCTAGCATTCGTATGTAATACATTTTTAGAATTTTTTAAAATTGTTAGTATAGTAAGGTTATTCCATAGGTCGTTGGCAGATTTGTTAAATTTTCAAAAAAGTTTTTGTATTTATACCACACCCATTTCAAATAATGTAATCATGCAGTAAAATAAATCAATACATTATCTAGCAGAGTTATTGTGATGTAGAGTAATTAAGTATTTCATATGGAAAGAATACGATAGATGGCGGTAAGCATGTAGCTTGCACCATAGCTCGCCAGATGGCATTGGCGTACAAGAAGCAGTCTCAGAGATATACTTTGCGAGCTCCCGTGGCAAGGCTCCAGAGATTTACCTACCCCCGAATAGTAAACAGTCGTAGCTAACCAGCTAGGTTATTCCAGTAAATAAACACTTTTATATTCAAAGAACCGTATTTAATAATTACTATCTGCTGAGGAAAGGGCAGACATAACAATTGGCGCAGCCGTATAAGTATAATTGTGTGAAAGTTACGCGTGCGAATAATAATTGGTGCTGGACACGGAGGACTAAGTCACTGCTGGAGTGACTTGCAGTTTTGGCAAGGAATCAGAAGAGATTCTGCTCGAGATTAAGGAGCATTTGGTTCCGTGGCTACGGACTGGTTAAGAAGATTTTTGTTTTAGGAACAGAAGTGAAATACCGCAAGGAGGCGATCTGGTTGTGGATCGTTGGATTAATCAGAAGTTTCAAGGTCAAACCGGATCATTGGGTTAATAGTTTCAAGGACGAATCTGTGGATCATTGGATTAATCAGAAGACAAGGATAAAACCCAGAGGGAGACCAGAAGAGTTCCTGAGATAAGTATTTTTGATTCTTTGAGAGGGATTATTTGTTATTGTTTTCTTGTTGATTTTTCTTTGCCGATTTATTTGTTGGGAGTTATGGAATCGGGTAGAATACCACCGTTTTGCCATCTCTCCGGAGACTGGGGGTTGTTTCGACTTCGGATAGAGCAATTTTTCGTGATCCATGATGACAAAGCGTCTGTGGAGAAAAAACGGGCTTTTTTATTGAATCTCCTAGAATCAGAAACGTTGACCTTACTAATTAATCTGTGTTTTCCAAGTAAAGTAACGGACTTATCTTTTGATAAACTTTTAGCGCTTCTCGACAAACATTGTAACAAAAATCGTTCAGTTTTTAAAGAACGGGAGAATTTTTTTTTAGCGAGGCAACAACAAGGCGAGACGATAAGAGATTTTGCGGTTAGACTTCGTTCTTTAGCAACGTATTGTCAATTCGAAACGAGGCTTGAAAAAAACCTCATAGACATGTTTGCAATCGGGTTGTTACCGGGACGCGCGAAGGAGAAAATTTTCGTAGAAGGGCAAACGTTGTCGTTTAATGAAATAGAAGGACTTGCAGTTAGTATGTCAACTTTGGATAGTGCTAATACAGTAAAATCAGAAGTAAACCTAGTAAAAAAACGAGTTACTAGCGATGGGTTCAAGCGAGATCAGCGTAGGGAACGATCGACGAGCCCCAAGGGTAGTTTTAACACGAAACCAGCTTATAGGTTAGGATCAAATTCAGGTACGAATTTTAGATCACCCGTGGGTAGTGTTAAAAAACAGTGTTTTATTTGCAAAAGGAATAATCATCTATCGTTTGATTGTAAATTTCGTAATGCGAAATGTTTTAAATGTAAGGGCGTTGGGCATTTACAGAAATTCTGCAAGAATAATCATATAAATCCCATTTTTGAAAATCACAGGGATAGTAAAGTTTTAGTTGCGTCAATTAGTCCGATTACTGCTGAAATTGAAATTAATAACAAGAAGTTTACGGCAATGATTGATTCCGGTTCATCTTTATGTGTGATGCCGGAGGGTATTTTTAAACGACATTTTAGTTCAATCATTTTGTCACAAGACAAGCGGATTATTTCAGGTTATGGAAATAATCGTTTAAAAGTCGTATGAAAGGCGATTTTTGATGTGAAATTTAAGGGTAGGAACAAAAATATTAATTTTATTGTAGTAATAAAAGGAACAGAATTAGTTGTGGGGAGAGATTTTATGGAAGGTTTCGATCTTGGGATAACTTCTCAGGAGACAATTAATTTAGTGACGCCGCAAATGAGGAATGGAGAAAAGTTTCGGCTTCCGGTAGAAAATTCTCAAGAAGAATTTGAAGATGATTATGGATCAGATTTTGTGTGTTATGTAGATAAATGCGAGCACATAGATATCAAGCTCATTTCCACAGCTATAGAGAGAGACACGGTTATTCAGGAAGTTTTAACGTGTTTGCGTAAGGGCTGGCCAAAACGAGTTGGTCGAGATGATGTACTGTGGAGATTCTGGGTTAAGAGAAACGAAATGTCCATAGTCAAGGATTGCCTTTTCTGGCAACATAGAATTGTCATTCCGAGTTCCTTACAAGAACATGTGCTAGAGTTATTACACAGATCTCATTTAGGAATAGTTAAAATGAAGGGCCTAGCAAAAGCTTATTTTTGGTGGCCATCACTGAACAATGACATTGAAAAAATGGTTCTAAAATGTGATGATTGCGCGGCTATGAGGCCGGCACCTTCTAAGAGTCATTTGTCAGTGTGGCCGAACCCTGGGGCAACTTGGAGTAGGGTGCATGTAGACTACTGCGGACCGGTAGCAGGAAAAATGTTTCTTGTAATTTGTGACGCTTTTTCCAAGTGGATCGATTGCTTAGAGGTTCCAAGGGCGGATTCGTTTAACACGATTAAGGAATTGAGAAGAATTTTCTCTAATTTTGGTAACCCTGATTGCATAGTTTCGGATAATGGAACAGCATTTTCTAGTGTAGAGTTTAAAGAATTTCTTAAAGAGAATAACATAGAATTTTTAAATTCACCGGTAAAATTCCCTCAGTGTAATGGACAAGCTGAAAATTCAGTTAGAACGGTAAAAAATTTAAAAAAAAAAATTATGGTTAGGAATAATTTTCCAGTAAATTATGAAATTAGATTATGTGATTTTCTATCGGATTATCGAAATTCGCCACATTGCACAACGGGATTAGAACCGGCAGTCTTGATGTTTGGTAGGAGACTGAAATCAACTTTCAGTAGTTTAATTCCTAAAACCACTCAGGAAGATGTGTCAGAACAGAGAAAAATAGCTAACGATAATATAAAAAGGAGTCAAGATAATCAAATAAGGAATTATGGGGGCGTAAAAATTAGGAATTTACATGTTGGACAGAAGTGTCTGGTCAAGGACTTCCGTCAGGTGAATAAAGTTGGTTGGGTTAGAGGTATTGTAGAAAGGAAAGTGGGTAAAAAAGTTTATATCGTTAGGATCTGTGGTACTCCGTTGACTTGGAAGAGGCATATTGATCAGTTAAAGAGTTTGTCTGTGAAATGGGAAGAGGAGAGTGAAGATAATAACCCACCCACCGCGTCTGAGGTCACGAAATGCGCTTCAGACGAGTTGGGGACCTCAGCTTTGTTGAAGGGGCTAACGTGGAGTTCTCTTGATTTCAGATTACCAGCGGATGATCGAGAGCAAACTACTCAACTAAGACCTTGGGAAGGAAGGCTCCGTTCAAGGCGTTCATAAAGGTCCCTCCCAGAGAAACAGAAATATTTAAGTTGAAATATTTAAAATCATGACTATGTTTGGTTGAATTTAGTGTATAAAATCGTGTTTAAATGAAATATTTAAAATCCTATTTTTTTTGTCAAATTGTATAACTTCTTTGAAAAGAACATGTCTTGTATTTATTGTAGCCAGGGCTTGAGGTTAGGTGGGGGAGGGTGTGATGTAGAGTAATTAAGTATTTCATATGGAAAGAATACGATAGATGGCGGTAAGCATGTAGCTTGCACCATAGCTCGCCAGATGGCATTGGCGTACAAGAAGCAGTCTCAGAGATATACTTTGCGAGCTCCCGTGGCAAGGCTCCAGAGATTTACCTACCCCCGAATAGTAAACAGTCGTAGCTAACCAGCTAGGTTATTCCAGTAAATAAACACTTTTATATTCAAAGAACCGTATTTAATAATTACTATCTGCTGAGGAAAGGGCAGACATAACAGTTATGTATTAGAATTTTAATTTTAGTTTCAATAAAATCATTAAAAAATATGTACGTACATGTGTTTCTTGACGAAAATTGGTCCATGTGTGTATTTATTTGCGCACTTACAAACTAATATATTTCAGATTTTTTTAACATTCTTATTAAATTTAGACATTATTGAAAAATGATAAATACTTATAATCAAAAAATAACTACAAAAAGTACACTATTTTAATAGTTTTATCATCACGCCTTTCAGCATTTTTGGATGAAGGTATAAATTAAAGCTAATTTGGATTTAAATAAATTCGATATTGAGTTATAATTTAAGAAAGCTGGTACAGAGAACAATTAATCTTTCTCATTGTAACCGCCCTGCACGATCGGAAGAACAACTTTCGACGAAATGTGGATTTTCGTCCGCTGGCTGGTTAAACGCTCTTAACGACTCTCAAACGAAAACTTTTAAAAATTAAGGAAAGAATTTGGGTAGAGTCTGGCAAAAATATTTAAAAATAGCAGCCAAAAATATGCGTTAAGAAAATTACGATAATGTTTGTGGCTTTCAGTCGAAGTATGATATAATAAAAAATGATTTATTTTGACATGATCGAATTTAATGAACTTCCCCGGCAAGGAAAAGGTCTTGGGTTCGATTCCTAGATTTGACTAAATCTTTTTCTCTTTTTCGAATTTTTTGTTTGAGAGTTGTTTTTTGATTAAATGATCAGTAATTTATTTGATTTCTCTTATCTCTATGGGTCGCCTAAACTCTTTTATAATCTCTTTTTTTAAAAAGGTACCTCAAAAGAGCACCCTTATTTGTATAGTATTAAGCCAGGGGAACTATTTCGCCACCCGGTTGGGCAGGGTTGTAAGGCAGGTTAATATAGATTAGTTAGATAGGAGCTGTTGGCGCACTTGAAGTGAAATAACACAAAACTGCGCTATGCAAATATTACGTTATTATTACAAATTGATTTTATTTAGGCATTAATGAAAAAAGTGGACATTTTATTCACTGGTGCCTAAATAAAAAATTAAAAAAAAACAATAATAAGATAATTTTCTTACTTTGTTTTACGAAGCGTTCAAATAAAAAACTTTAATAATATGTATTTCTTCCCCTCGGTCAGCTGTTCTATTTAAGGCTCCGCAACCGGGCCCGAAAAAAAGAAAATGGAGAGATACGAAATTACGAATGTTAGAGAAGAGCGCTAACATTTACAGCGACAAAATCGATTCGAAAATGTTTAATAAAACACGACTCGTTTAAAATAGAGCAAAAATCTTAAACAGCATTTAAAGTAACACTGTTTTTTTTTCATACATATAACTTGTAAAATAACTGAAACAAACTTGTTTATAATAATTTTTGGAGCATACTTTGCGATTTTCTTCAATCGAGGGAATTTTATATAATTTACGTTTCGGCGCAGGCAATGTCTAGATATTATCTTCAATAATAACATATATTTTTAAGAGCTTTAAAACGTGTTTAAGTGAGATATGTAAGAAATCGGTAGTAATTCGGGTAGCGGGCCCTTAAGATTTAAAATGTGAGGGTGGCCAATTTGTTATCTGCAAAACTAAAGCTACGATTACACTGAACAATTTGGTTAACGAAAAAAATTTTTTTTTTGTTAATTAGAATTGCTTTGTTAAAATTTATCATGAATAACTGCCTTCTGAAGTTTCGCGGTATAAGCGAGGAACACGGTGTATATTGCGGCTTTTGTTGAAATACTGAATACATCTACTCACCCTGTTAAGTCGGGTGATCTAATCGAACCTTGTTCTCAGCATCATTAAACCACGTTTACAGCAATTTAACTCATTGTCGAGTATATCCAACCATTTCAACATTGCGGTGCTTACTGAAATGCGGACGTACTGTGCACACTCTACTTGCAATAAGTACTTACACGAGAATTCCTCCTATTTATACTGCTAGGGAAGTCGTGTTAACTACTGCCTAACGACCAACAATGGTTCAAAGCTGTTTAATAGGAAACAAACACTTTCCTTATGGGTTAATGTTTATGTTAAACAAACGTATTCATAGGGGCGGATGAATGATGGGTTTGGAAGCTTCGTTTTTCAGTTTTTTTTCTCACTAATCCACAGAGACGGAGGATGTCATCCATAGAATAGGTGAGGGATGGATTAAATTTAGATCCGTAGCAGGAATATTGTGTGATTCCAAAATGCCTATAAAACTTAAAGGAAAGATTTACAAGACTATTATTTGTAAGACCCGCAATAACGTATGGCTCCGAATGCTGGACTATGTACAACTCCTACTCTAGGCAACTCGAAACAGCAGAAATTCGAATGCTTAGATGGTCGGCAGGAGTATCACTAAACGATAAGATCAAAAGTTCACGCATTCGTGGTAGCCTGGAGCCTGGGTGTCACAGACATAAATAGTAAGCTGGAGGAACGACAGTTGAGATGGTATGGGCACATAAGATGGAGACCATCAGACCACACAGTGAGGCAGGCAATGTCTATGGAGCTTCATCGAAAGTCATCCAGAGGAAGACCGAAGAACTCCTGGATGACTCAATGCTCCAAAATTCTTCAGAGAAACGGCCTGGATGGAGGCGATACTCAGAACAGAAGAAATGCTCGCTTTCTGTTGTTCGCTGATGATCTAAAATTATTTCTTCTAATAAGAAATATCGAGGACTGCCTGCGCCTTCAAGCTGATGTTGATAACATTTCAGAATGGAGTCAACAAAACCAGCTTCATTTCAATGTCTCGAAATGCGTTGTTCTGACTTTTACCAGAGCATTTAGTCTCACCTACCACAGGTACACTATGCTCGGTCATAATCTTAACCGAGTTTCGAGTATAAAGGATCTTGGGATTATGTATGAAAATAAGCTGACATTTCGTCCTCATATCGAAGGGGTTTGCCAGTCGGCCTTAAAAATGTTAGGGTTTGTTCTCCGAATCGTCAGAATTTTTCGGGATACCCGTGCTCTGAGGATTTTATACTTCTCCCTAGTCCGCAGTAGGCTGGAGAGTGGTTCGCTTATCTGGAATCCTCATGGGGTGGGATGCTCCCTCATGTTGGAGAGGGTTCAAAAAAAGTTTCTAAGATTTCTCTACATGAGGGAGTACGGCCACTATCCATGGCTCTACCCGACGAACTTTCTTCTGGGCATGCTGGGACTCTATTCCCTGCAGCTCAGAAGGGAGGGGTACGCTGCTACCCACTTATTCAGACTGCTGCGTGGCTATATTGAGAATTCAGCCATTCTGGAGCGCGTGAGTCTCTATGTTCCGGATGACTATCTTAGACAACGCCAGCATAGATTATTCTATCTTCCTGCCTGTAGAACTAACCTGCCAATGGTTCTCCCGGTAGGAAGGAGTATATTGCTCCTGAACCAAATCTCCTCCGAGATTGATATGTTTGGCGTCAGTGAGGAGAGGTACAAAAGTGAAATTCTTTTGATTCTTGAAAGAGTCTCTCCACATTGACGAGATCTTTCACCACTGCCTGAAATTTTTTTGAATTTTTTTTTTAAATTGATTTATTTCTTGATGTTTCTTTTTTATGTATAAATATTTGTAAAAATATTTTTTTTTTGTATACTATTTATATGTATAACGTAATTTCTTATAAGTATTAAAACTAAATTTGTAATGTGTAAGAAATTAATAAAAACATATTATTATTATTATTATTAAATTACAACCTGAGAACGAGAAGAGACGACCCCAACAGCCTACCTAGGCAATGAGTTGGGACAGCGCAAGGAAGAAGAAGAAAAGTTTTTCAGTTTTTTTCAGAACCGATTTTTTGGCAGAGTAATATTAACCTCTTTATGGTGTCAAAATCAAAGGAGCATATCTACAAGCAACAAAAATACCCCCCCACGATCTTTTAATCCCGAACTGTTGATGTTTGTGGAGCAACTAGCAACTTCCCATAATTCAGTCCGAAATCATCGATCAATTTCGGTTGTCTCGGCTGTGCGTTTGTTCCGCGTGAAATCTGGTCCAATGACCTCAAATTTGCTTTGAATTAAAGTGTCGTTTTCAAAATTGGAACTGATTGTGTTAAGAATTCGGACTAGTGATAAAATCACCGCCCTCCTAATAATATTTTTGACAAAGGTATATTTTTGCAGTTTTCAACTTTACTGATCTGATAATTTCAGGCTGATTTTTCATCAGTCTGCGCTAGTAGTAATTACGTACTTAGACTGATTTGATTTATGTGATGCCTATATTGTACAAGTAAATGACAATGGGACTATTGCAACTCCATTTTAAGGACTGATGGGAAGCTGAAACTTCGGAATAGGAAAGACGAAGAAAAAGTTTAGTAAGGATTATTTTCGTACAACACAAAATCTCACAAAATGTTACCTATCGCCCCACGGAAATTATGCTAGTGTGTTGTATTTTGGGGCCAGGGGTCTAACACGTATAAATCGTTAACTTAACAATAACGGATCTGTGATAGACTTAACTTCCGACAATTTTGTACAATATTTCTAGTACGGTTCCCCTGTTGATAGCCGAACTGAAATTTACACAAAATAAATAAAAAAACGGTTTTATGATAGTAACACTGGTGGATCTTTCTATGGATTGACGTTACTAAAACGGCTATGCAAAAATGTGAATAAATTAAAATTTTTTAATTGAAAATGCTTTATCAGTCTGCTTTTCGCACGAAAATGAAGTTAATTAACCAGATGTCACAATATTTGAACGATTTTGTCTCCCCAAGCCCGAACCAATGTAACGTCATAGGCCCGAATGAATTCTACTCACTACATATATTTTTTTCAATTCTAAGAGCTTCGTTACTTCAACTCCGTTCAGTAAGAAGCTAGCAGCATGCATGTGCATATATTGAAGTTAATCAAACTTATCTGGCACTACGGAGGTTAAAAAAAATGTTTACCGGCCGTCGGAACATTTTTTATCATTTTTTGACCGTTCTCGCAAATATTGCTAACTGACATAGATAATGGATTATTTCAATATCTTAGTACACAAAACACAGCCAGCCAGCCCCTGTGCAGCCTGTGAAAGAATGAGATAGACTGTCCCGGTGTCCTCATTGTGCGGTGCTTCGTAGCCTTTCGGCCTCCTCTTCGCACGGTGCTTCGTAGAATAGTTTGCTGTTATTATCCTCATCATCTTCAACATCTTCTTCCCCTTGTCCTATTGGGGGAACCATTGCATCGATAAACAGTCAGCTACGATATTTTATTGTGACAGGAGAAGAAAAGGTAGCATGTCCGGAGGTAGCTGCATTTGTGGTGAATGGAAAGCGACTAATATAATCACACTTAGAAAATTTAGAACAATTACGAAATCAAAATGAAATTTTTGCTTATCTATATTATTGATGTAAAAACTTATTGATACTTAGTTATTAATATGAATGTATTATAATGTAAAGGTCCTATCAAGCCGTTGGAGGACTTAAATCTCAAATTACACACATGACAAGGAATTTATCAACAAAATCAAGGCTTATCATGACTCTGTCCTACTATAGCACACTCCAAAAGCATCAAATATCTTGGAATTGAAATTGATGATAATTTCCGATGGAAATCACAAATTGACGTAATTACAAAAAAACTAAACAAGTACATATACTTCTTTAGAAACATTCGTAATATCCTCAACATAAACGATATTAAAAAAGTATACTATGCTTTGTGTCAATCACAAATAGAGTACGGTATAACTGGATGGGGATCTGCCTTGAGCACTCACACAGAGCGACTCAATATAGCCCAAAAAGGAGTACTAAAGACAATACTGACAGTTCCGCTTAGAACTCCGACGGAAGAAATATTTAATAACTTTCAAGTCTTCAATGTACAGAAACTTTATTCAAAAAATATTTTATTTAAACTGAAAAAAAAAACATATATGTATACTCCACTGCCCAACATAAATACTCAACCAGGGCAGTAAGCAATAACATCCTGGTTACTCCCAGTTTGAACTTATCTTTTGGACGGAGAAATAATGAATTCCATGCTATGAAATTATACAATGCTCTACCAGATCAAATCAAAAATATAAAGGAAATGAATATATTTAAAACAAAAGTATAAACATGGCTGAGAGATCAAAGTGATAATGAAATTACAAACATCATGAAGACGATATAAAGACAATCCATAACCAAATACAAATATTTTAAAAAACTACAGGTCACCTCAGAACAGGACATCTTAGTGAGGAGGTCTGTGAAAAAAAATGAATCTATACTTATACTATACATTATACATACATGTACAGACCTTGCAATTTAAACTAATAATAAATAAATTATAGGAGAATGGTCACTGTCACCTATCATTATAATGAGAAGCAAGTTACGACGTACGTTTGTTTCGAGTTCTCCGTGATGCCGTGATACGAGCTCTGCCTGTGAATATTATATCTACTGTACAAGTCTAAAGTTCGAACCAAAATTTTATGAATTCCGTCTAAGGAGAATATCTGGTTCGATTTATACAAAGTCTTTAAATATCAATTGCCGAATTCCCGGGAATATTTTAATTTATTCATCCCCATTTCGACTAAATACATTTTTCTTTGTTCTTCCTTTCCGCACAATACAGAAACCCATAAATATTCCTTCAAATAAAACAGCCCCCAGAAATACAAAGGCGTAAAAGGAGTCATCAATTTTATTGGATTTCCTCAAAGTTTAAGGGTGGATTCGGATATCTGAAAAGCCTATCCGATCGTGAATTTAAACACTTGTAAAATAATAAGATTTAAATGGTTTGATGTTTTAATACAGGAGGTTTATTGTTTTGTAAAACAGATATAATAGAGAATTTTTTATGGCGAAGTGGTTAGAGCAACCATTCTGGGTCTGATTGAATTCTTGAAAAAGAAAAACGATGAACTTCAAAAACTTGTTTTCGAAATCCATGTGCCTGTTAATATTAGTGCATCTGCAGGTGAATATTACTCCGATGATAGATAACCTCTGATATGAAAAGGCGCCAGAAATTTTTCACTTTTTTTCATGTTAAATTTTTTTAGATTTTTATTTACTCTGTAAAATATTATTGACTATATTTTATGTAATATGGCAGACTGGGATTGCACTGTCCTCCCAGTCCCGCTGGAATAAAAACTTAAATAAATAAAAATAAAAATAAGCAATGGGTTATTATAATGTTCTTGTAATATGTTTACATGGTGTCTCGTGGTGTAACTCATAGTTCAAGCGAGAAACTGGTGAATCGATTTTTTTGTATGTATATCTTTTTGATTTGTGATTTCGTATTCGAATAAATCGTTGTAATATTCGTGGTATAAATATGCCCATTGAATCACTCGCTATCATCTCCAGTCACAATAGAGCTCATAAATCCTCACCTTTTTCTTGTAGATGTTATTCCTTCCGTGAATATTAAGTGGATCACAGCACTTGGCGGGATTTTTTTGCCTACATCTCTCACCAAACTGGACACTGCAACGTGAGTTACAATGTTTCTGCGATGCTCGTTCTGGTCAGTAGACTTACTTTTACCACTCAGTGTTGCCAACACTCGATAAAATAAAAACCACCGCCCGTTATGATCGCAGTACACTTACTTTCTGAACAAGCTAAGTATATAAGCCTTAATATAACTCTTGTGAAAATAGAAGTTAGGTACCTGCGTCTCATTGTACATTGTGGTTCTGGTAAACAGACGACCAGTATCAATAATATTCGATATATGTCGCTCAAAATATAAATGGTAAACCGCACGTTGAAGTGTTTGCAGACCATTATTTCTAAACATTGTATTTCTTGCTGTGTATCGAGAAATCTGTTTGTTTGACTATTATTTGTACAGAAGGGCGTTGAAGACGTTAAATTCCAAAGTAAAGGATGGTCATCTAATTCTATCATCGAATCACTTGAAGCTTTTCTTTATTTTTTTTACCTTTTTGATCCCTAATCTTGTTTTCTTTAAGTGATCACCCATTTCTCAGAATACTCTCAGTATCGTATTTTTTGACACTAACCCTACAGAGGAAGCCCATGAGGGTCCGTTTTAATTATTTGTGAATGTCTCACAAGAGTCCCAGCTTCTCCCGTCTGGAGCCAATGAGACTATAGAATCCCCAATTGGGGTATGTTGTGAGGCTAAAGTTAGTGGGTGGTGATGAGGGGAAGGAGATGGGAAGAGGAAGGTGGAGAAGTACTTGACTATTCAGATCTGGTCACCAAACACGACTAAAGCCATTTCAAGCAAAGTTTCAATTCCGAATGGTGGTCTTACACCAGGGCGATACTGAGAGGGTAAAAAAACTATTATTTTAAATGAACTGATTGTGAAAAACAAAAACAAAAAACGTATTTGCTCACGCTGGCCGGGATCTGCAGCCGGTCAGCAGGCGAATCCGCCGCTGAGACCTAAGCACAATTCATCCGGTGAAATACCATAATTTTGAATCGAATATTTGCTTGAAATGGATTTACCTTATTTGGTGACTAGTTGTGAATAGGCAGGTACTTTCAAACCTTCCTCTTAATATCTCCGTCCCTTCAGACTCATAAAATTGGGGATAACATATTCCCACTGTGGGACGATTGAGCGATTTTAAAAACTTTACTCTTATGGATAAGATTTTTGTGTAGGTACCTACTATTTTAAAGTAACTCTTTTCTCTTCAGTTTTTTAAATTTTATTTATCAATAATCTCAATTTTTCGGTACCACCGACCTCCATTATTTAGGAAAAGGTCAGTCGGTATGGCCCGGCACATCAATTGCTTTTAAGCTCGGTTCGGTTGGAATGTCGAGCTTAGCGCGGCTTGGCATATTATCAGTATATTTGCATAGTTAGTAAACACATATATCACCAATATAGCACGTTTGGTCTATTATTTTTAAGTACGTGTTTTTTTACATTGGTTGGCCAGGGTTCCAACTTTACCTTGCGTTGTTCTGAGATATGAGATGTCAAAGTTTGCAAAGACGATTTCCATTATCTACTTATCAATTTCTGATTTTGCGGTTATATTGCGTAAAGAATTTTAGGCTAAAATAAAAAAGGTAAATATTTAAATAATACTTACACTTACCACACTAGAAGATACCTAAACGTACATATTGAACCTTATGCAACAAGCCGGACGATAATAAATAATTCATTGCATAAGGTTCTAACTATATTTTTCTAATGCAAATCCAAGCTAGAGCGACGTCCTTCGATCACTTGGTCGAAGGCGACGTCCTATTTAAATATTTTCAATTAAAAAATGATAAACTAAAATAATGTACACCAGATTTAACCTCAAAATCAAAAATTGTTAAATAGATTACGAAAATTCTTCTTTGGAAACTTCGACACCTCAGAACATGGTGAGGTGAAGCTAGAACCCTGTAGATTGTAAAAGGTTCAAAGTACTGTTAGAACTTTGTAAAGTAATTTGAGTTTAAGATTAGAACTTCTTCATACAAGAAACTATGTAGATACAACACATATATGGTTCTGAAAACTATTTTGGCTTTAGAAATGAAGAACAGAAATGGTTTTGCATTCAAAGATCAATTATAAAATAAATACATCTATTAGAATTAGCATATCCAACTGAGGTTATGTATCTAATATTTAAAATATTGTAATATTTATTTATTTGTAAGAAACAAACAGCCTTTACATAATATACAATGATAATAGATATACAAGTGAGCTGAAGTCAAGCCACAAAAGTTTCTTACGCTAAAGGACATTGGAAATGAATTTTTAATATCTTAAAATAAATTTTGGGTTATAGAAAGGGGAGAAGATATAGATAATATGGCGATGTTTCAAAATGTTAACAATTGTAGTTTATTTTTACGTGGGCTTAATTAACGAGTTGATTTTTGATTGAGTTTCTCGCTTCAATCAGCATGGCCGTATGAGAGAATGATAATAATTGTAAATAACATTTGGTTTTCAGGAGTCAGTGCACTATTCATGAAATTATGTCGAACTGAAAACAAACCGTCATCACATTTGAACTTTTAAATTACCTCTTTTATACCATACCAGACTCTGTGGTCGAGGGGTGGGGCTCTCGATTATAAATCTGACAGTCGTGGGTTCAAATCCCGGGGTGTGCAAGCAACTTTTATTTGATTGAATTGTATTATTTCACAATTTAATCATTTTAAATAATATAAGCTAATCTTGCAGCACGTTCCAGTTTAAAGATATTCTCAAGATTGCCCCGGTGTAGGACCACAATTCTGAATTGGAACGTTGTTAGAAATTACTTTTAAATTATTTTTAAATTACTTCTGAATTATTTTGTGATTATATTTTATTCTTGAGCATGGTGTGAAGTGAAGTGAATAAAACACCATATTTTAAACTAAAAGATAATCACAAAACAATTTAAATTACGCCTTATATCATATATACCAATTCTTATACCAAAGTTTCCGACCATAATAATAATATAAATAATAAGGGAGACAATTTGGGAGGCGGGAATGAGTACCGCCGCCCCGGGAACCTTTATTGGATAACCAACACCTCTGCCATAGGTCACCCCAAGTGGTTCGCTACGTTTGGTGATTTAGCAGGGGTACCCGGGTTCAAGGGGTGAGGTTTTGGGGCGGATGACCAGGACATACTGAACCCCAGATTCCTACCCACCCCTTAAACCTATTTCCTTCCCAGAACTCTCCTCTCCTTTCTTTCCTTAAAAAAAACCCTTTCCTTCCTTTCCTCCACACAGCATCCCCAAAGATGACATAGGCCCTGAGGGAAATTATTTTCCTCAGGGCCTCCTGTATAGAGCTCATGTAAAAAAAAACAAAAACGATTTATATGAGATTTTAAAGAGTTATTCGCAAAAGTTAGCAAATTAACCGTAGGGGTAAAAAAGAAAAAAAAATCGAATTAGAGTCAGAATCATGTTCCAATAATGCTCCACGGATGCAATCCTTCAATATTATACACTTGTATTTTAAGCTAAACTTAATAACATGTATGGGAGAACTCCCTAATTAAATTCTAATCTTCCCATGGCTCTTAATAATAATTTCATTGAAGAAAGCATCTTGCTTAGAAGAAAATATAGGGTGTTCCTAAAGTGCCTGTCTTCTACATCGAAAAAAATGTATTTGCTATTTAAAAAAAAAAATCATAATTTTTCTGCAAAATTTGAATGAATAATTTCTTATACTTCTTATATCTTTTATACTTACATCACGGGCGATCATCATAGCCTGTAATTGTAAATGTTCAAATGTATGTTAGTTGTAAGTTATAAACCTCTAATGTTAAACAGTAGTTGGAAGTCGTACGGCAGTATTTTGTCTTTTTGTTTCGACATTATTACGACAGTTTTATCTAAGACCCACTTGATCAATTTATGTATTAGTTTTGAGTCACTAATTTTAAGCAACTAGTTAAGTTTTTCATTAAATCACCAGTTAAGTCTTTATTGTAAGTCATATAGATGTAAGACTTTTGTTATAAGTCTCCGTAGTTAGTTATAAAATCGTTGTACGAGTACGTAAAATATATTAACGGTAAGGAATTGTTTTTATTAATCTTAAAAACAAAGAACTTACATCCCCAGCTTTATGTTGGAATAAAAAAGTTATTATAGTTACGAATTCGCCCGGAAATGATAAAAATGTGAGTTTTGAGCAAACAAAAATTATTAGGGTTGGGTACCGCCAAACGTCAGGTGTTTAAGAAGCATATGTTTCTCAGAATTTGCCGACCATTTAATTTACACTGACCATACGTTTTTGTTGTTGTTTGTTTTTGGGGTGTTATGCCGTGTTACGCTACCTCCTCCTTTAGCCAACATTTTGGACAGCGTTACAGTGGCCATCATGTGTGATCACATATGCCCTGATGATGGACACTGTAACGCTGTCCGAAACGTTGGCTAAAGGAGGAGGTAGCGTAACACGGCATAACACCCCCAAAACAAACAACAAAAATTCTTTTGGCCGTGAAAATCTAAAATCATATCTGACCATACGTTTAACAGAAATATAGGAGTCCAAATAATACATAAAATGAGAATTGCCATACGCCTGAATAATTTAGAATCATGAGTGATATTAAAATCAAAGAAAAATAATTGGCAAGTTTTAAACAAAGTTAGAACCAATGCGACAGACCGATTTTAAAGTTGTTCCCATTCTCCCTATGTAATCCGCACCATCAGTTGCCCCTTCCCCTACCCCTCCACCAACCAGTCTTCTTATGTTATCTCCCTCTCATATGCTCTCTCTTTCTATTATGTTTACCTCTTAATCTTCTTCTGTACTATAATTTAGTTTATACGAGTATGTTTATTGTCCTGAAGAATGTTGAGTACAACCGAAACCGGTCTACGAATATAAATTAAAATAAAGTGGTTTTAAACAAAGAACTTGTTTCATTTTGTATAATGTCAAGCTGCAAAGTGTTTGCTATCTTTGATAAATAAAAATGTCTTCTGTCATGAATTTAAAAGATAATATTTGCTAATTCAAACTATTAGAATTTACTCGTAAAATTATGAAAATTAATGCCTCATTCAACGATTTGATCATAAACATAATTCAAATTGGCTACACCCTGTAAAAGATAGAATATGCACATACCTTTTAGATGAAACAAAAACACGGTATCCATCCCTGTTGCTTGCGAGCAAACACAAATACCAACTGAGATACCGTCTCGCTCGCACACACAACGATTAGACCTTAGTAATTAACAACCCACTCTACTAAGCTTTCGAAAAGCTTCAGAAGAAGGTGGGATTTACAAAACCTGCTGGATTTTGGAGGACATGGATGTAAAGTTGCTAAAAAATTGTTGGTGGTGAGTTCTGGTGAAATAATATTAGCACTTTTCGGTCTGGAATTTGCATTAGATAGGAATACTGTGGTAGGTACTATGACAACCCCAACTGGAGTAGGTGAGTGGAAAATTAATTATAATTCTCATAAAGTACCTATGTTATATAAGTATATCCTACTCATTTTTTAATTTTTATTTATTAATTTTCAACGCCCTGATGGGCTTTTATATGACAAGTTTATAATACAGAGACAGTTTTTAAATAAAAAAGATAAACTATAAAAATATGACTAGTAAACATCATATGAAAGGTAGGTGTATACAGATGAATTTAAGGAAAGATAGTGCATTACAATAAAAGAGAAAGTTTCTAAGTTGTAAATGGCATAGAAATGAACTAGTAGGTATGTTAGTAAATACAAAATTTACAGGTGACTAATTAAATGTGATGAATAAATAATACATGACAAAATGCAAGATACATAAAAGAAAACGGTTATAGGTTTTTACATTGTAGATTAATATAAAAATACACAAATATATGCAATAGACCCTAGGTGATGATCCTTAGATATCAAAATATTGTTCAGATATTTCTTGAATAAAGGTAAACTTGTATTAAATACATCGATATTTGAGGTGAATTTCTTTCCTAGTGTGTGTAGTCGTGAAATTGGTGCATGTGTGTGGTAGTTGGTTACAGAATTATTGTTGCAGAATAATATGTTTTGCCTTGTTTCTCGAGTAGGTTACTCTAAAATCAATGAGATGCAGGAGTTCGAAACAATCTAATTCGGAGTGTATAATTTTAAACAAAAAAGCTAAATCGTTTATTTTTCTTCTGTTTTCTAGGGAATGCAATTTAATTAAAAAAAAATTATTACTCATATTATAAAGGCGAAAGTTTGTATAGATGTATGGATGTACGGATGTATGTATGTTTGTTACTCTTTCACGCAATAAACTTGCAGCAGTTTGGGCAAGTACTGGCCTGATTTAGACGGAGTTTCTAGCCACGCGGGTACCGGATGAATTTGACAGCCGTAAATGTACAGGCGCTGGTAGAGGGCGAATCGAGATGAAGTTTCGATACGTTCGTCAGTTGGTTCTGGGGAGTTTCATGGTGTGGACAGCTGAACTTCAAGCCGCCAAAGGTCATGGCCATTACACGCGTGAGCGAATTAATATTTAATAATGAATCATCACGAGATATTTAGCTTAACTTTGGTATTTTATTATCCTTAGCATTTAATTTAAATCCTTATAAATATGTTCGGTTATCCGTACAGGCGCCCTTCAGGATTTACAAATATTATTCTTCCTTTTATTGAGACCCACATGTTCCGAGATAATAGTTTTCACATTAATTGACTTACCTATGGTAATCAACCACCCCTGGTAGATTTAAATCAATTTAATCATGCTCTACCCTTAATTGTTTGAAAGTATTTAAATAAATGTTGCATTTTTGTTACTGGTATAATCCGTCTTTTCTTACACTAATCTACCCACATGTCTGCACTTGTTTCTATTTTGAATACAGAGAAATATTGAGAGTATTTGGATGGCGGTGATAAGTAAAGATAGAGATATTAGGTAATACTACGTTACAATCTGGCGCCCAACGTTATAAAAGAACTTAATGTGGCGTCTCGGACATGTGCTCGTCTATTTTATTGTTCTTTCACTCGTATTATCTCGTGATGATTTGTTGTTCGTCATGTGTGTTGTGGTCAATGGCGGCTTGTTGAACACCTGCATAGACACGTGTCTCCCGGTAGTTTTAAATTTACAATTTTGCTTTGCTAAGGAACCAACTCACCGGCGTTTTTTTTGCGCTTTTCAAACGTCTCCAGTCATCTGACGACATTTTATTTATAATTTTATCTTGAGATGCATGGGAAATATTTCCGAGTATTGGTGTAACATCTTGTGTTGTCGCATGTTCTAATAACTTTTTGTTTTATAATCCCTTTGTAGTTAGGTTATGGAATATACAATTGTCACAAGGAGTAAAGCAGATACAATCAACATGGCGAAACCTGGTGATAACTTAACTGCATCGATTCCCGTTTCGTCCCCTTTGTCGGTTCCTGTTCACAAGTGGAACATTACGTTTGACGGCTCAGCTGGCGTACACGATTTTATAGAGAGAATCGAAGAGCTCGCACTAGCTCGAAATGTGAGTAAAGTTTCACTTTTTACATCTGCTGTTGAATTGTTTTCTGGTGATGCACTCTTATGGTACAGAGTAAATCGCTCCTCATTTGCATCATGGTCTGACATCGTCGTGGCTCTGAAAGAGGAATATGAGTTTCTGGATCACGAGAGGCGACTGTTGGCTCAACTGAGAGCTACCGTTCAAATGCAGAAGGAGAATTTAAACTCTTTTATTACTCGCATTCTCATTTTAAATAATCGTTTGTCATCGAAATTACCTGATGATGAATTATTGGAGATTTTACAATGTAATATGTTGCCTAGATATATTCAAAAGTTATCGCTATCGGTAATTCCGGATATCAGTACTCTGAAAAAACTAGGGAAAATGATTGAGTTAGCGGACAGCCGCTCCAGTGACAGGGTTCCTTCTACTACTGTTGCATCTAATAATCAAAATTTTGTCAGGAATAACAATTCACATAACAGGAACAATGGTAGGAATAATAATAATTCAGGAAATGTCAATCCCAATCTTAGAAATAACCGTCGTTTCATTAACCATGATAATCTTAGCCCGTCTAATAACGTTTCCAGGGGCGTGCATTGTTTCCGCTGCGGAAGACCAGGACTGAAGTCTCCAGATTGTGGCTGCCGCCGTTCAAAAAACTGAATACCCCGGAGTTCCAGACAGCGGGCGTTAAGACGTCGACGCTCGCCGAGGAGACGTCCGGGGAATGGGCTTCCTGGCTGGCTGTAGTAAGAGATTTTTATAAAAACTTAAATACTTCAAAGGAGATGGGAGCGGTAAACAGGGACAACCGTCCTCACATTTCTTTTCAAGTTTTAGGGTTAAATTTTTCTGGTCTTTTAGATTCGGGCTCTCACATTTCCATTTTAGGTAACAATTTTCATAGGAAATTCTTAGATTTGGGTTTCAAGCTTTCCAAGCTTGACACTAAGTTTTCTTTAGTTTCGGCTACAGGTCATTCTGTTGTTTGTTCGTATAAAATTACGGTACCGATTCGTTTTGATAACACAGAGAGGGTTTTCAGTTTTGTGATTATGCCTCAGATAAATCCTAACATTATTCTAGGCTGTGATTTTTGGAAAATCTTCAATATTTGTCCAAGAATATCAAAATTGATGGCTTCTAAGGAGTCGGGCAAAACACAGTGTAGAGCTGATGTAATAGGTTTAGAAAATGCAGAAAACTTATCCATTTCGCAACGCTCAGTCTTAAATAAAGTCATTCGGGAGTATGTTTCCTATTCGGGTAATCGGTTAGGTAGAACATCCTTAGAGAAGCATGTCATTGACACAGGTAATTGCTCTCCGATTAAGCAACGCATTTATCCGATTTCACCGCACCTACTTCCGCAGGTACACAAGGAATTAGACAGACTGTTAGCTTTGGGAGTGGTTGAACCCAGCAATAGCGCGTGGAATAATCCAATTGTTTTAGTACCAAAAAAGAATGGCACGTACCGGTTATGTCTTGATAGTAGACTTTTGAACGCAAACTCTAAACGCGACGCCTACGCGACACCGTTCATTTCTGACATCTTGAATAGCTTGGGGGGTGCTCGGTATTTAACAACGCTAGACTTGAATGACGCTTTTTTTCAAATTCCTTTAGAAGAGAATTCAAAAGAAAAAACCGCATTTACAATCCCTAAAAGAGGCTTGTTTCACTTTGTGACCATGCCTTTTGGCCTCCACGGGGCGAGTTCCCGCATGATGAGGTTAATGGACAAGGTGCTAGGGCCACAATTTGATGGCAAAGTGTTCTGTTATCTGGATGACATTATTATAATAAGTTCTTCATTTGAAGAACATATAGAACTTCTAAGACAGGTGAAACAGAAATTACAAGCCGCAGGCCTTACTATAAATGTGGAAAAGTCTGTTTTCTGCAGGGACTCTTTAAAATATTTAGGTTTCATTGTAGACAGTAAAGGGCTTCGCACTGATCCCGAGAAAGTAAAAGCAATTGTGGATTTTCCCACCCCTACGTCTCAAAAGAGTCTACGTAGATTCATTGGGGTGCTATCGTGGTACAAAAGGTTTATCCATAACTTTTCAATTATTGCGTCTCCTTTACACAACTTAACAAAGAAGGAATTCGCGGGGAAAAAGTTTGCGTGGAATCAACAGGCGCAATCGGCTTTTGTTAAATTAAAGAATATCCTAGTTAACGCTCCGGTTCTCGCATGCCCTGACTTTAGTAAGCCTTTCACTATTAGTTGTGACGCATCGAGCGTAGGCCTCGGGGCAGTTTTAAGCCAATTTGATGAAAATCAAATAGAGCACCCGATTTCATTCATTTCAAGGTCGTTATCTGCACAAGAGAGGAATCACTCCACAACGGAGAGGGAGTTAAACGCTATGATTTTTGCTCTGGAAAAGTTCAGAGGTTACATTGAGGGTTCACCTATTCCGGTTAGAATAATTACAGATCACTATAGTCTCAAGTGGTTAACACAATTAAAGTCGCCCAGTGGACGACTCGCACGCTGGGCAGTAAGACTGCAGCAATTTAATTTTGAAATTATTCACCGAAAGGGTAAAGACAATGTCATTCCGGATGCGTTATCGCGTGATCCCCTACAAGTAAATGCATTAGCGCAAAAGTTTAGTACTTCCGACTCGTGGTACATCAGGCTTAGAGAGAAAATTTTAGCTAATCCGGACAAATATTCAGCTTGGAAAGTGGAAAAGGATAGGATTTTTAAACACATCCAAAGCATGGACGCTCTTCACAGGTCATATGACTGGAAGGAAGTTATGCCAAAGGAGGTTAGAAAGAACATTATTGTAGAACACCACGTTCCTCCAGTGTGTGCTCACTTCGGGATTATGAAAACCTTGAATAGGATTAAACTTAAATATTATTGGCCTAAAATGTCAGCTGATGTCAAACGGTTCATTAGTAAATGTCAGATTTGCTTAGGGTATAAAAGCACCAATTTGTTACCGCCAGGGCTAATGGGAAATCCCAAGTTGGTGCAGCGTCCTTGGCAGATGATTGCCACAGATCTGCTGGGTCCGTATCCGAATTCTTACAAAAAAGGCTATACATACTTGTTAGTAGTTTCTGATTTTTTCTCCAAATTTACTAGGCTATTCCCTCTAAGGAAGGCAACGGGTAGCAATATCGCTAGTATTTTAGAAAATGAAATTTTCTACAAGTTTGGAGTGCCAGATACTATTGTGTTAGATAATGGTCCGCAGTACATATCTCGGGACATGAAGGCTTTGGTTAGCAAATTTCATATTCGGCACCTTTTCTACAACTGTAGATATCACCCTCAAAACAATCCTGTTGAGCGAGTTAATAAGGTTTTAGTCTCTGCCCTCGCTTCATATGTAGGCACTGACCACAGAATGTGGGCAAATTATTTACCTGAGATAGAATTAGCGATCAACACTGCTGTGCACGAAGTCACTGGTTACACTCCTTTCTTCCTCAATTTTGGCAGGGAAATTATCATTTCAGGGAAGGACTACATAGGAGCTGACTTCAACGCGGAGGAAATTAGATTTGCTGAACGGGATTCCTGGGCTGCAGGTTTGCAAGAGTTAAATGATATTTTTTCACAGGTGCGCACATCTTTGCGACAATCATATGAACGCAACAAACGTCAATATGATCTTCGTCGGAGGGAGGTTCAGTACGCGGAAGGCGACGTAGTGTGGCGGAGGTCTTTCGTTCTTTCAGATGCTTCTAAACACTTTTCAGCTAAACTGGCTCCAAAATTTATTAGAAGTAAAGTTGTGCGGAAAATTTCCCCTGTGGCATACCAGTTGGCTGACATGGATGGGAAGCTTTTAGGTATTTTCCACGCGAAGGACATTTTAAAGTCTGAGCATGCTGAGGAGTCAGCGGTTTAATTTATTTCCTTTCAGTAAGAAAATAGAATCTTTCCGTAATGGGATTTAATTCGGTCTAAAGTACCGATAGTTAGTAAAAATTTGCATGCATTTTGACCTTATGTTTGCAAAATACATTCAATGTGATGACATGACTTTGACATGAAACTTGTGTCCACACATTGAGTGCTATATGTTAATTGTTTTGTGGTTGTTTGTCCTTTGTATTTGTGATAGTTAGTGTAGCATATGAATATTGTAATTTGTATGAAAATTTTCCTTCAGAGCATGGGGGTAATTGGCCATTACGCTCATGCTTTGAACTGATAAAATTAGTGGGTTCCTTTCCCTGTAGGTAAACCTTGCTATTTGTATAATATGAATTGTGTTTATAATGATACTACATGGTTTTGTACATGGTTGATAATTTATGGTTACATGTAGTAATTATTGACTTGAATGGTGTCGTGCATACGGTTTCTACCTTGGAAATTCAACATGTATTTTCATGGTGATAATTATACATAATCAATAGCCTCAGAAGCTGACAATAATCTATTTGGGAGCTTTAGGAAGTTTCGCAGCATGGGAATTTTCCAAGTCAAGGAAATGGGTTTACTTTACTTAGATATGTTATAATAATGTTAGCTCGGGTGATGCATTCTTCAAAGAAATACAGATAAAACAGTATTCTTATTTTATAAGATTTAAATTTATTGATTATTTTACACAAATTATTAAAATAATTCTCCATAGAGAAACTTTACGGATAATTTGTGTTTATAGTCATACAATCTTACTTTGATACTTGCGCATAATCTCAGAAGTTCTCAGAAACTATCTATTTTGAGTTTTAGGAAGCTCTGTTGCATGTTTATTTCAAATAGTCAGGAACGAGTTCTGGAGACATACGATAATGTATAAATTTACTTCGGGTAACATAGTTATTACCAATTAATAAATTAAAATAATAATAACAATTCATTTTTCATGAGTTTAATTAGATATGCATTTTAAATGGAAATTTAATTAGTATCTCTATAGAGTGAGTACATAATTTTAGATGTTTAGTTTCACAGTTAATTTTTAACATTTCTTGCACAGTTCCTTTTTGACACGGCATGTGACTTTAAGTCGGTTCTAGAGCTCGGAACTCATTTGAAGGCACATGTTTGTTTTTTTTAAAATGGAACTGTATGACTGATTTTAATTCTCAAATTTTCTTACATAATCTTGGAGTTTTATTCCGGGATCTCAACCATTTAATATTGACAGGATTATTCATCCTTCTCCGCTGTTCAACAGATGTCAGTGGTTGTTTCATTACCTTAACTTTATGTTATTTTCTTTTGAGGGGTTGGTTTTCTACAATTTGAAATTTTTATTGATAGGTGTCAAGATTTTAGATGTTATTAAATTTTCAATGGTATTATAACAGTATTGTGGATAAATATTTCCATAAGTTTTGAGTGGAATGTGGGTTTAGAGTCAAGTTTCTTTTGTTTAAATCTTTTCAAGTTTAGGTCAAATTATTTTAGCTCAATCTAAATATTTGCTTTATATAAGTTTTTATTTCACCTTAATACGTAGTAATTGCTTCTTCTTAACGATAGCTCAGTAATTATTTTTCGCTCACGTGGTTTTCTACATTCTTCGAGGAAGTTTTAACACAAGCATTTGGACTGCGTCAAATGGAAATTCTACATCAACATGGCACATCATTTATTTATGTCAACCTACCTTCAGTTGCTCTTGAATAGGCAGAAGTTTTAACACAAGCATTTGGACTGCGTCAAATGGATATTCTACATCAACATGGCACATCATTTATTTATGTCAACCTACCTTCAGTTGCTCTTGAATAGGCAGAAGTTTAACCCAAGCATTGGTCTGCATCAAATGGATTTCTTCAACTACAGGGATCAGTACTTATTTGCATCAACCTACAGATTGTGGCTCTGACATAAGCAGAGGATTGAGCCCTTATTATTTGGGCAGTTTGAAGTTTCATTCACTGCTTCACTGAATCATTATCGAGGGAGGCTTACTGGTTTACAACATCATCTTGAGGATAATTCATCTCTACATATTTGGGAAGAACATTACGAGAAGTGACACAGCTGGGAAGGCACTAGAAGCTCAAACTCATTCACCACAAATCTCGTTAAGCACTTTGGAATTCTTGGTGGCAGCGGTACCTTCGCTCTTCAGGACTTCTGACGCCAGGTGGCGTAGTGGAATTTTTTGCAAAAATTCTCTTGGCCATGGGGGTAATGCAGCAGTTTGGGCAAGTACTGGCCTGATTTAGACGGAGTTTCTAGCCACGCGGGTACCGGATGAATTTGACAGCCGTAAATGTACAGGCGCTGGTAGAGGGCGAATCGAGATGAAGTTTCGATACGTTCGTCAGTTGGTTCTGGGGAGTTTCATGGTGTGGACAGCTGAACTTCAAGCCGCCAAAGGTCATGGCCATTACACGCGTGAGCGAATTAATATTTAATAATGAATCATCACGAGATATTTAGCTTAACTTTGGTATTTTATTATCCTTAGCATTTAATTTAAATCCTTATAAATATGTTCGGTTATCCGTACAGGCGCCCTTCAGGATTTACAAATATTATTCTTCCTTTTATTGAGACCCACATGTTCCGAGATAATAGTTTTCACATTAATTGACTTACCTATGGTAATCAACCACCCCTGGTAGATTTAAATCAATTTAATCATGCTCTACCCTTAATTGTTTGAAAGTATTTAAATAAATGTTGCATTTTTGTTACTGGTATAATCCGTCTTTTCTTACACTAATCTACCCACATGTCTGCACTTGTTTCTATTTTGAATACAGAGAAATATTGAGAGTATTTGGATGGCGGTGATAAGTAAAGATAGAGATATTAGGTAATACTACGTTACAAACTACTGAATGGATTTTAATAAAACCTTGCAATAATGTAGCTAATACATCAAAATAACATATAGGCTATAGCTCAGAGCTATTGCATTATGAAAATTGTATAAAAAAATTGCAATAGGTGGCACGCAAGCTGTTTGGTATGATAATGTAACGGGTATGGAGCGGTTGGTGAGGGGGTGGGACGGGGGGGGGGGCAGATGGTGAGAAGGGGTGGTGGTCAAGGGGGGGGGAGGTGTGGAGGGGGCATAGGGAAGGTGGAGGAGGCGGAGTGGAAACCCCCCTAAAACTAAGCGAGCGAAGCCGGGGGCCAAAGCTAGTTACATATATTTAAAGCCCGTAAAGTACATTTTTATGCAGCATCGTGTCCATCGGTCAAATCATTGTACATGTAGTCTCGAATCGGTGATCGTTGAACCGGTGGATGCAATTTTTAGCCCTAAGTTGTTTTATGTGATGGTTTGTCTAGTTTTTAGGTGATTTTTCACAAAAACGGCGTTATACAACTCTTCCAAATATTATTATTATTATTATTATTAAAGACTCGAAAAAGCGCCGAAGGCCAAAATTTTCTGCTTCGGTAAAAAAAACAATAAATATTTATTTTTGGGAAAGTGTCTCGCCTATATTTAATTAATGTGGACGAAAATTACTTAAAACAGAAACCTTTAAGCGTCTATTAGCCGAGTGAAAAAACGCGTCGGTTACCCACCCAGGCGTCACGAGTTTAATCCACCGCTGGCTAAGTCCTCCATCATTGTACAAGTAACGTTTTCCGAATAAATAAAAATGTGATACATATATTTTTTTTAATGCTGTGTCCTCACTGTGTATCATTTTGGCATTTTGGCGTATTGAGGGCCTACCGGGAAGCCGGCTTAGGGACGCGGACGCCGAGTCTCGCTCGCGACTGGACTGATGACTCCTCCGCTTATCCTCGGCGGGACTGCCGGACGACTGCAGCTCAGCTACTTTGGGTAAGCCATACAATCTCATCATAATATGTTATTCCATGATCCTATTTACTTTTCTTCCTTTTTTATTAATAAACCTTTATTTCAGTTACATCAAGTGGCGGAGATGAGAAGTGATACAGTTAAAGAAATAATTAACAATACGTACGTACTCGCATACTGCCTGCTAACAATGTATGCCTGGACATTGGAGGTCTAGAGTAATTTTAATAAAAAAACGAGTGTGCTTTAGACCACACGACTGAAGTAAAACTACAAGACAAACCTCGCCCCATGAATCCAGATATCCCTGCTACGTTACCAAACGTAGCGCACGGGGTGACCTATGACCTAGGGATTACATTTGACATTGGGGTGAATTATGACTATGGGGTGATCTACGACCTTGAGGTGACCTACGACCTTGGAGTGACCTACGACCTTGGGGTGACCATCCTTATCCTTATCCTTATCCTTATCCTTATCCTTATCCTTATCCTTATCCTTATCCTTATCCTTATCCTTATCCTTATCCTTATCCTTATCCTTATCCTTATCCTTATCCTTATCCTTATCCTTATCCTTATCCTTATCCTTATCCTTATCCTTATCCTTATCCTTATCCTTATCCTTATCCTTATCCTTATCCTTATCCTTATCCTTATCCTTATCCTTATCCTTATCCTTATCCTTATCCTTATCCTTATCCTTATCCTTATCCTTATCCTTATCCTTATCCTTATCCTTATCCTTATCCTTATCCTTATCCTTATCACTCTCCAAGTCTAGCGCGCGTAAAGGCCCGACCTTTTGCCTCGCCATCGATCACTGTTCGCATCGATTATCGTTCGCATCACACTTTTCGTAACACATCACCACTTTTCGTAACACATCACCACTTTTCGTAACGCATTCGCCAGCTTACCCCCCAAGTCGAGCGTGCGTAAAGTTTTACTTCAAAAAGCAGCTTCTTTATAAACAAAAATTAGAGTCCTGACGTATACTGTGAAGGAGGAAACCATCTATTTCCTGTAATGGAAAAGTGGTGGGCAACCTCCAATATATCATTTTGGCACGCAGCCGGGATCCTCTACGAGGTTCTGGCCTCATGGAAAATTTTATATGTTTAATTCCAGTGTCTTCAATGCATAGGTACCATTTTGACACCTAAACGGGGTCCCCTCCGAAGTGGAGGCCCTAGGAATTTTTTGAAATATATGTTGAACTCAGGTAATCCAAAATGTAATCTGCTCTGTAAATCCTCCAAGCTTTCGCAGCCGCCTTTACGCCCGTAGGTAGTGCCTTCATAGTTCGGTAGCACCAATTACCCCAGGTAAATGAATAATAATTGCACAGAGATGGCGCTTAAATTGCCCCCTCCCCCCTCCTTTACCCACCTCTCTGCACAGCCCCACGGTCCCGGTCGTGACCCACGGCGGGTAATTTGTAATTAACGAGGAACCTCCGTCAAACAAATTTCAGGCGCGGCGGTGTGCTGTGACGAAACAGTTACAGCTTGTATATTACTTAGTCCTTCTAGTGCACTTAAGCTGGCTTTACACTCTTTGTACTTAAGCTAACTTTTCATACTTATACCCATGTAGAAACAATATCGAAACCGAATTGAAAAATATTTGCTTCATAAGATCATTATTTTGGTACCTACGATTTTATACGAATTTTGATTTAAATTTTTTTACCAACAATTTTACAACATAAGTGCATGCATTTAAAAAAATTACATAAATTGTTATAAATTATAAACTAAATGTAAGTAACGGGAACCTACTTTTTATACCCACGATTTCATACGAATTTTTTATTTTCTTTTCCATATTTTTTTTACCAACAATTTTACAACATAAGTGCATACATTTAAAAAAATTACATAAATTATAAAATAAATGTAAGTAATAGGAACCTACTTTTCATACCCACAATTTCATACGAATTTTTAATTTTTTTTTCTATATTTTTTTTACCAACAATTTTACAACATAAGTGCATACATTTAAAAAAATTACATAAATTAATAATTTTAGTTGAAAAAAAATGTAAGTAATGGGAACCCACTAAAGGCACAGCCTGTGTGTGGATAAGACGACAAAACCAAAACTATTATTCTTAAATAAAAAAAAAATGCAAAATCAAACGCGTGAAAAGCAAAACACGAAGGTCAATAAATAGTCAATTGGAAGAGCGTTTCGTATTCCGAATCATTCACCCATAATTTTAAAACTGTTTTGTATTTGATATTTAGTTTACCAATAAAACCGTTAGATGTTTGTGTTAATTTGGTATTGCTTTGAGAGGTGTAGAATACATTATCAGTCCTTTTACTAATTCTATTTGCCGATATAGTTGTATAGTTGCCATTAAAGAAGAAATAATAAGCACCCCAACCTTTGCATATTTATTTAGCCCTTCATACGTAGGCATTACTTTTAGCTGAACAGTCGACAAGTCGCAAGCATTCTTTTGAAGAGAGCTTCTTGAGCAAAGTTTAAAACAAACAAATAACACAATAGTTTTCAACGTGGTTTTGACGTTGGGAAATCAAGTTTATGAAACACTGTGCACTTTTAAAACTTTGACTAAATAACTATTTTAACGACATTTTCAGGTACGTCTGAAGAACTGTGTGGTCGAGGGACAATGCTCTCGACTGGCGATCTGGAAGTTGTGAGTTTAAATCCCAGTGAGCGCAAGTGAATTTTATGGGATTCATTTTTGTTTTTTCATAATTTAATCACTTAATAATAATATGGGTTATATCGCCCTGGTTTAAGACCACCTTTCAGAATTGAAAAATTGCTTGAAATGGCGTAAGTTATGTTTGGGGTCTAGATCTGGATAGCCAGATACTTCCTTACCTTCCTCTTTCCAATTTCCTTCACCTCCCCACTATCTTTAGCCTCACAAAATACCCCAATTGGGGATTCCATAGTCTCTCTGATTCCAGGCGGTTGGGAGTAGTTGGGACACATTTCTTCAGACTGGTTTGCGGATGGTTTCACAACTAGGCTATCGTGCAGAGCATTCATTTCTATGTTCCCGATGGTTATCTGCACCACAGACAGCATAGACTCTTCTATCTCCCAGCCTGTAGGATTAATATGCAAACGGTCATGCCAGTCGTGAGAGCAATCTTGCTGTTCAACATAATTTTAGTGTCCGTGGTACACTGTGGCCGCGGGGGGGGGGGGGGGGGACCGGGTACCGAACGTGGCCGAAGGTTTCCGATCCTGCCCGAAGGTGGTAGTGGAGGGGCAGGCCAGAGGCGCTGGCAGTGCACGGCGGCTGCCGGCATCCCGCGAATTACCTTACTAGCGTTAGCATTGTACTTCTTCATAATTGACTTAATAAATAACCATTCGTATAAACGAGACCTTTTCAATAAATTGTATTTGTAATTGTCACAGACATTACAATAATTAATTCGTAACTTTAGCGTCAGTGAAGCCGCCTTTAAAAGGCAAGCTCTATTAATGCTAATACAGTTGATATACCTATGTTTTAGGTAGTACTCTTTTAAAATTTATTTTAAAAACGCATTAAAATATAATGTTTTTAAAACAATAAATAAATTGAATTGACTCTTGTGGTATTCACACTAACAAAAAACATACAGAGATATGGATCTTCACAGAATTTTTTTTGGCTTGCATTATTGACTTCAATCACATTTTATACTTTATGTACTCTATACTTGTTATGATACTTCTTACTTGTTATAATGCTCCTGTACAATTTACCTTACTTGTAAAAGCTATCAAGGCGTAAACAAACAAATAAATAATAAATATATTGTCTATAAATGAAACAATTTAACTTTGTTTGAACTTCTTTTATATTTGAGTAAATCCGACCAGTTTCAGAACGACCGTTCCTTCTTCAGGGCAAATGTATACACTTGCCCTGAAGAAGGAACGATCGTTCTGAATCCGATCGGATTTACTAAAATATAAAAGTGGTTCAAACAAAGTTAAATTGTTTCATTTATCTATAATGGATAACCACAAAGTTATAGCTAAATTCAAAAGTTTAATATATTGTCTCTTTAGCACTCTTCTGTAACATCGACTTAACTCAGTAAATGAATAACATAATCACATCATGTCTTCTTGTGGCATCCTCGATTCTTCTCACATTAACTTTTTCATCAAAAATACTCCTGACACTTCTTTTTCTTTTATTTGCAATTTATTTTTACGTCATCTTTATTGTTTATTCCAACAAACCAAAAATAAGCCATTATAAAACTTGTTTCATAACGCTTAATAAGATCTCGAAGGGTTTGTTCTGATTCATGTACAAAGACCAGAATTCAAACCTATTGTTGAATTTCGCACACTGGGTACTTATTTGGCTGATAATTACCGGTGTCAACCGTGGTCAAGGTGCAAAACAAGTGTTGTTTTTTCGTGAGTCTTCTGTTCGTAAGCAGCTGTCAACATTGTACAACCGTCTATATCGTGACAAGCTAACATAATACGTATAGTGAATCTACCGCCGGTAATTCACCACATCCCATCGCATAATAACGAAATAACGACTGCCCATAAATATACCAACCCCCGACCGACTGCCTGTGGACCAGCCAAAGACCACGAGGGACCCACAAACCGGGCAAGATTGCCATCATTATCGTAAGTCCCTCTGTGATATATCTTTGCATTTGTTTAATGAACATATTCTATCGAGATCCGTAGGCGTTTGATTTAGCAAGGAATAACCACAGGTTATTCTAAACCCCGTGCCATCGTGCACGAGACAAAACTAATTGTGGTGAACGTATGTCTTGCGGTATGAAAGAGACATGCGTGTATGAGTGAGACAGCATGAGGAACGTATAAAAGGGTGTGATTGCTGTCTACCGTCCTCTTTGCATTATCGCTTCGTAGGAAGCACACCTGTAACATATCTCGGAATAAACTCACTAAGTCTACCTACGACTTATTATTGTCAATCACCCTGAACTGAGATCACCATCCCAAGAGGAATCTGGATCCACACACGGAGTCCAGAAAGTAATGTTGATACCGGCCACGGTCATCACACTAATTATAATAATTTGTACATAATTTTGACAATTCTTCGAGTCTTGAACCCCCAACAGTTGGTCCCTCTGCCAGTTGATCCCTTTGTTATTTCTGTTGCACTTCGGACATTTGAGGGATTATTTCTGTTGTACTTTCTCACGGTTAAATAACAAAAGCAAATATGTTATCTGCTGGCATCTTGGGTGAAAATCCGCTGTATTTTTTTTATGTGGCAACCTTCAAGAGTGCCCCTTTCTGTATAGTGTTGAGATAGGGGGGCTATATCGCCACCCGGTTGGGCAGCGTTGGGAAGCGGGTGAAGCATCGGACTGTAGGAAGAGTTTATAATTGCCGAACTTTTTTACTACATGTGTCTTAGGTCATCCCAAGTTGTTCGCTACGTTTGGTGACTTAGCAAGAGAGCCCGGGTTCATGGGATGAGTTTAGTCTGGGTTTTGGCGGCGGATGCGCCTGCCCACTAGCTGCATGGCAGGCCGAATCGAGAGAGAATGGTTGAGGGAGTCCCATTGAATTCTCCAGCCGTACTCTCTCGGAACATCGGTTTGCACCACATTCAGAGGGATGGATTCATACGTCCGTCACTCCTGAACACACAGACCCCAAGATTCCAACCCACCCCACATACCCTTTTCCTTCCCAGAACTTAGTATCCTGACTTTCCTAAAAAGACCCGCTACACAGCATCCCTAAAGATGACATAGGCCTTGAAGGGAATTATTTTCCTCATGCATCATACATACGTCTATATTATCGTGACAACAAGCCTATGGTTAACCACTCCAGCTGGTCTCTCTCGACCCATCTTCTTGCACCGCAGTCGGAGGGATGGATTCATACGTCATCTCTTTCCTTAAAAAGACCCTCCACAAAGCATCCCAAAAGATGACAGAGGCCATGAGGGAAATTGTTTTCCTCAGGACCCCCTGCAAGGGGTTAAAGTTAAAATAAATTCCGTGACCCCGAAGGAGAAAGTAGAGTAGATGTACCATCGCCTAACTAATTACGACATACTTATATGTGAAGTACGCTTAAGAAATTAATTCAAGGTCCATTCATTCTTTGGTCCATACTTGTAGCAGAAATTCGAGTTGTCTGATTAAAACAAAGTGTCCACCTATAACAAAGGAGCCCAGCACCTTTCAGAAAACATTATACAAAATGTTAATAACACGTTCTACTTACATAATATGGCACCTTGGTCCTGATCTCCGTCTACAGCACGCCTTAAGTTGTAATCAAAACTCGTATATCGTCGTAATACCTGTCTTAACCTGCTCAAGTTGGAATTTTGGAGGGGATGGTAGGGAAATGGCTTTACGAGTCTATTTATGAAAACTGATATAGTTTTGAAGGTACGGTATGGAGAGTTTTGTATGGAGGGAAATTGGGACGTAATCCTTGTTGATCCTTAGTAAAGCATCCTCATCGACGATGTTTTGGTAGAAGGAGAGGATATTCGGCCAAGGATTGAATATCTTCCTTATCAATGATGCACAGGTAAACTTTTACAGTAAATAATTATTGAGAGTTGATTTCATTGATTATTAATCATTATTTTTACTGATTTTTTTTTTATGTTACCTCCGCACAGGGGGCCCTGAGGAAAATAATTTCCCTTGGGGCCTATATAATCTCAGAGGATGCGGTGGTATAGGCCTCAAGTGTGTGAAGGGTTTTTTTAAGGAAAGGAAGGAGAGGAAGTTCTGGAAAGGAAAAGAGTATGAGAGATGGGTAGGAACATGGGGGTCAGTGTTCAGGAGTGACAGATGTATGATTCCATCCCTCCAATAAGGAACTCCAGTGAAAAATATTATGTCTTTTAAAAAATATATTCATATAGACCAATACACGCTGATTCTGAATACATAAGTTTTATTTGATAATATTAAACGCAGAGTTTTAAAAAAAATATTAATTACTAAAAAATTGAAATGTTCAGTGGTGATATCATTGAATACCCTAAAGTCATTGTATGGGAATGAGGTTTAACACAAGCTATCATTAACAACGTTTCATCTTATTCGTTTATTTACATGCTGTTTATAGAGATTTAGTTGTTGTGTTTATTGAAACATTATTTAGGCCTAAACAATTCAGTTACAAAAATAAAGGGTTTCTCTTATTAGTTTATCTCTATTATTGAAAATATTCAAAGAATAGCAATGCTGCTCTAGGGAGAATACTTCGAACTCTGATTTTCAAAATGGCGCCAGTTGAACAGCTGATTGCCCGATCTTATATATATTAACTTTTCGGGAGTTTTGACGTCACATGATTCACTACGCATACGGTGGTTTTCGGGGATCTTGAAAAATTAAAACTTTGACAATTTTTTAAACTATTAAAAATAACTCTAAAAATAAAAATAAATATCCAGTTATTTAAGTTAGAAGGTTATCATTTAAAAAAAAAATTGGACTGGAGTTCCTTATTGCAGTGCAAGGCGATGGGTTGAGAGAGTCAGGCTGGAGTAGGCAAAAGGTTTCACTCAACCAGTCAGTCTCTCTTGATCCGGCCTGCCTCGCAGCAGGTGAATACCCCGACAAACCTCACCCCATGAACCCGGGCACTCCTACTAAGTCACAAAACATAGTGAACCACTTGAGGTGTCCTATGGCAAAGGTGTTGGTTAAACAATAAATGGTTCTCGGGGCGGCGGTACCCATACCCGCCTCCCAAATTATAGATTGAATGATGATTACATCCGACACTTTGTTTTTATTTTATTATCCCACAATTACTGTTCCCAACTCACTGGAGCCAATCATACTATGGCATTCCTGATTGGAGTATGTTGTGAGGCTGAAGATTTTTGGGATGGGGAGGAGATGGGGCACAGGAAAGATGAAGAACTACCTAGCTATTCAGATCTGTTCACCAATACGGTTAAAGCCATTTTAAACAACGTCTCGAATCTGAATATGGTCCTTTGTAGCCAAGGATCATAACCACTCAACGATGGAGGTTGTTAAAAGAATTAGTATATAACCAAAATTCTAGTATTGTAGTCTGTAATCCATGAAAGTATTATATCTTGTAATGAGGTTTGAATCTGTTTGTAGATCAGCCGGTAGAAATTCATTGAAAATAGAAATAATGAAAACCGATTTAGTATATAAAATATAATAATATATAAATTAAATAATGTATTTGAAGTTCCACTGTGTAAAACTAGGCTAGGGCAAAGACATGCGTATTTTATTACACCAAAAATGTATAATTCTCTCTATAAGACTACAGAAATTGAATGTAATAACATATCCTCCTACGGCAAATATAAAAATGTTATGAAGTCTTGGATAAATACCGTTGATGCAAACACTTACTTGCTGTAATGTTATATCGACCTGAAGTAACTTAAAATGTCATTTGAATTGTAATTCACTAAGCACTAATTTTATTTTTTGTTAATGTAATTTTATTTTTTAATCTCTTCATAGATATAATGTACTTATGTATATGAGTAAATTTTAACTGTTTTAAAAACACACAAGTATATATATGTGGATTTTTTTGGTTAATCTTCTAATTTGTGTTATTCTCTACTTATTAAATGTTAAATAAAAAAGCCTATATGTACCTATTGTAAAATTACCAATTTATGTACCAACAAAAAAATTAATAAAAACAAAAACAAAAAACAAAAAATGATTATTCGTAATTCATACCCACTTTTAAAAAATAAAAAAGAAAAATAGATTTTTACCATGCAATAAACAATGTGCGTTTTTATAATTACCATGACGATTCACGTTTACGGTACCATGACGGCAAAAAAGGCAATGAACATCTATAATGCTGCGCTATAATGCTGTAGCTCTTTCAAAAGATGAGATACACAATGTACGTAGGTTTGTTTCCTACAAAGGAAAAAATTGATCATTTTCTTGCATCTCTCTCACACCGTGACTTCTCCGTAGATCCCTACAAATACAACTTGCCGTGACCATAATTTTGAATTAATGGAATATACATAGTTACAAGGATTATATTGAAGTGTGAGTGAATGAAAGTTGTTTGTTCTAAAACATACTACCACTCTTTCTTACACACTAATTGAATAACAACAAATTAAAATGAACTAAACGATGAACATACGTCTGCACCCCCCCGAAGGAAACATACAATTATTATCGTACGTCTTCCTTACATTTATAAAGAAAATGCAACGCTATTCCAGTCGCATAAAAGAATTTACTTTTGAGGAAACAATCACACATATTTTGTGTGTCTCGCCATTATTACAGAGCTGTATTATAGCGATAAGGAACGTGTATTTATTGCCTTTTTTGCCGTCACGGTACCGTAACCGTGAATCGTCATGGCAATTATAAAAGCGCACAACCCCAGCTATTTTCCTAAAACCTTTCTATTTCTAGACGAAAGATAGATAAAACGAAATTTAATACCGTTTTAAGAGAGAGTTTTGAAAATGTTTGAAGATTTCCAATCGAAGTGAGGGAAATTTGAAAATACTTAAAATACACAGTCACCCACCGGTTTATTTGTTGACTTTTTACGGGTATACTTTCAGATCTAACGGGTTCAGGAAGTTACCAAAGTTGTGACCCTTTTATTAACTGAGTATTTTTAAAATTGTTTGAATTATTGTTCGACAGATAAATCGCAAATTTACAATACCAACAATATTTGTTATTTTAACATTTATAAAATTTGAAATGTTAGGTATACAAAAAAGTTTTAAGGTTATGTAAAGAGTAATTAAATACATCTGCTGTTTTAGAAGTTTCATTCAATAGCACCGTTCCCCTTAACAACTGCCAGTTATAACGATAATCGTGTTATCATGAATATCTCAATTCTTTAAGTTATCTATGATGATACTAATTACAGGTGAGAACCAGAGGCGGCCGCTTCCTTGGTGCATATGTGCACTGCACTGCCGAAAATACGTCAGAAGTGTAAATTAGTATCTACATCCTCTCACGAAGAATCCCGCCAATTCGTTACAAAATCTTTACCAATTGTCTGAACTCCCTCCCATGAGAGAAAGGAATTCGTGCACATTTTGTTATGCCCAGGCGTGACGTCACACGAAGTTATATATCTATTGGGATCATCCCCAGATGCTGGAGTGCTCGTGCCCGTGAAATGAGCAAGACAGGTATAGACCCATACTGACGATTGACGTGTGAAAGCAGAGAAGACATATGGTGCCTGGGTGCACTAGCGGAGCAAATGACTTAACATTAAACTTGCGTAAAGTGATACCGAACCTTTGGAATGGAATAGTTATGTTCGACGAATTTAAGACGAAATAACAATGTTATATTATTTTAACGCCATCGGCCGCCAGCGCGGCGCTGTATTGTTTCGGTATTGACAGCATTTTAACAGTTTTTGCAAGTTTTATTCTGTAAAAAAACTTATTTGAAAATGAGTGTTACTGAAAACATTGCGATTAACGTAGATTTTATCAAATGTAATTAGTGGAGTGTTTTAGTGAAACGGTTAAACTTTTAAAAATAATTTGTACTATTCCAATGACAACTGTTGAGTGCGAACGGTGTTTTTCTACATTAAAACATTTAAAAACATTTCTGAGGAACACTATGTCTCAAGATCGGCTTAATGCTTTGTCAATGATGAGCATCGAAAAAGGTTTGATATCTTCTATATCAGAATTTAATAATCGTGTCATTGAAGTATTGACGACCTCCGTAGTCCAGTGGGTAAGACTCTTGACTCACAGTCCGTAGGTCGCGGGTTCAAACCCGGCATGCGCAAATAAATTTTATTTGGTTAATTTGTGTTATTTCACAATTAATTAATTTAAAATAATATATAGTATATTTGCGGCATGTTCCAGAGTGGAAGATACTATCAGTATCGCCCTGGTGTAAGACCACCATTCAGAATTGAAACGTTGCTTGAAAATGGCTTTAGCCGTGTTTGGTGACCAGATCTGAATAGCCAGGTACTTCCCAACCTTCCTCTTCCCCACCTCCTTCCCCTCCCCACTACCTTCAGCCTCACAACATACCCCAATTGGGGATGCCATAGTCTCACTGGCTCCAGACGGGAGCAGTTGAGATTCTTGTGCGGTTATTCACTGTAAAAAAAAATAAAAAATTTTCACAAATGAAAGAGCGACGAATGGATTTACTCTACAAGTGAACGTTTGTATTACGTATGTCACCCCCTAATCACTTTATTTTCCCATGTTAATGTTACCTTTTTTGTGAAATGCACTGCTCGCGAATTTTGTCACGGGCCGCCTCTGGTGAGAACACCATTCATCTCGACATTCTTTGTGTAACGATAAGTTACAAAGGATTATTATAAATTAAAGTTTAAAGTACATAAAACAAAGAGGATCAAAATCAAATATTAGTCATTGCATACATACAAATTTACGTATGAATATATCTATCTATATTTATAAAAATCTCATGTCACGGTGTTTGTCGCACTCCACCGTAACGGCTGCACCGATTTTTATGACATTTTTAGGTAGGTATATTTGCTAGATATGAGAATAGGTCGTAAAGTATATTTCATACCGCTAGGTGTTTAGGGTGTCCTTATCCAGAAGGTGATTAGGGTGACCCTATCAAAATTGAATGATAATTGACTCAAACATTTTACAGAACATTGAATTCTAGCAGAAGAGTGTTTCTATATATATAATGGTAAGCTCTGGCGTAACGAAACTTGTATAAAAAATTTACTACAGGTGGTGCACGAGTGGTTTGAAAATGTGTGTATTTCATATATTTTAGCGGCATTGAGGGAAGGCAGGAATGGACTTGCAGGAAGAAACTATTTCTTGAATGGCATTGCAACGCATGCCGGGTACCAGCTAGTCATCATCATCATCACTCTTGGCACTACAACTCCTGGTCGGTGTTGGCCTCCTCAAGAGTCTTCCTCCACTCATCTCGGTTTTGTGCCAACAGCTAGTATTTATATATCTAATAATAATAACGAGAAAAGGCCCGTACTGAACGCTTTTACCAGGGCGACCGAAGCGGCCCAAGAGCAGGTGTACAAAATTGAGCGGTCAACTACCTGCGCCCTTTAAATAGCACACACTCCTTGCTTCATCTACATTGAAACATCGTTTTTTTCTTCAAATATTTATTTTAATGCGCACTCTTCGCTTCGTCCACATTTAACCTATTAGTTGCCTGCAACGGGCATAAGGCAAGTAATAATAATAACTAGCAGTTAAAAACCCGTATCGCAGGTTTTTGCTGCTACGCTCTGCGGGCGGCTTTTGTTTCGGCTTCGCCCAGTTAGAGTGGTGGTTATCATTTTATAAATCTGATAGGAACTGGTTTCAAAAATAGCCCGTTCCTCGGATCCACTGTGATCCAGTGATAGCAAGTCACCGGGACAAACTAACTGGGACAGGCAATGGCGTCATATGTAATATGTAGCCGTGTAAGTATTACCGTCAATCTTTCCATATCGCGAAAGGTACGTACTCAAATTTACAAAATCGTAGTTAAAGGGGTCACGTTCTGATGCGACCTGCCAACGAAAGTGGCGCCATCCTTTGACTAATTCTTGAATTCGAAACCGAATTACAACGGTAGCTTTGTTTGAAATTTAACGTACACAGATGTTTGTATGGGGCGGTGCGTACGGTGCAGCGTCAGACATGCTTTCGAAGCCGGGTTCTTAATTTCAACCACGCAGACGCTAACATATAATACTATCAGATGTTGATGATTGATGAGCCACCAAACCACCTCAAAGGTGCTTTACATATTTATTAATGCGTATACCTACGCATGTATGCATGCATGTGCATGTACACACATTTTCTTTTTTAAAAAGAAAGACAAACATTTCCGGGTTACGAATAACCCAACAATGTTTGAAAATCTCCTACTACCACCACAGAAAGGCGAAAATGTTGCTTGTGTTGTGATGGAGGACTTAGCCAGCCGAGGAATCGAACACGCGACGCCCAGGTGGGACCCAAGCGCTATGCCCACTCAACCACTGACATGTACATGCGTATGCATATACATGTAAGTGCACATACATTTATACATGTACGAGAATATGCAAACTTGCGTACAATATATATACACACACATGCACATACATAAATATATATACACATAATATAGAGCCAATACATAAGTAGGTGAATGATACATCTTATGGATACATGGATCTTATCTTAGTGATAGAACGCAGCAAGTAGAGATAAATAAAATATTAAGCAATGGTAAATCAATCTCCTTTGGAGTCCCGCAAGGTAGTGTGCTTGGGCCAATATTGTTTCTAATATATATAAATGATTTATGTAATCTGAATATTCCTGGTAACATAGTTAGTTTTGCAGATGATACTACCTTAATATTTGAGGGTAAAACTTGGGATGAAACATTTAACAAATGTAATACAGGTTTAAGAGTGGTAAATAGATGGTTAAATAATAGTATTTTAACTTTAAACTTACAAAAAACCAAATATATCACTTTTAGCATTTCAACTAAAAGTCAACCTTCCGCCACTCATAATTTAATAATACACAATTGTTTGCAAACCTGTAACTGCAACCCTTTAGAAAATGTAGTCAGCATCAAATACCTTGGCGTAAAAATAGATAAATTTTTAAGATGGAACGATCATGTTAATATGTTGGTAAATAATACTAGGAGACTTACCTATATCTTTAAAGAACTTAGACATATACTAGACAAGGAAAAATTGAAGACGGTTTATTTTGCAATAATCCAGTCTCTACTTTCTTATAATATAGTGTGCTGGGGATCTTGCCAAAAGACTTACATAGAACCACTTAACATTGCCCAAAAACTGATCCTTAAAGTTATGTTCAAGAAAAAATTTAGATATCCAACTCATTTACTTTATAAGGAATGTAATGTTATGAATGTAAAACAGCTGTATATTACACAAACACTTTGTAAATTTTTTAATAATATTAATATTGCAGAAAGAACTCAGCAAATTCGTACTACTAGAATTGGGTCTGGTCTTAACTTTGTGGCAATTCAAACTAAATCTTCTTTTGGTCAAAGAAATTACTTCTATCAGGCTCCACTCATATTTAATAGCCTTCCAGAACATATTAAGTCATCTAATTCCTTGTGCACTTTTAAAAAGATGGTTAAATTATTCGTATTAGCCGAGGATTGCCAATTGATTTTTTCTACATTGTCATTTCTAAATTAATAGCATATTGATTATTTATTACAGTATATTTACTGTTAAAATATTATTTTTTTATTTTCTTCATAACTTACCATTACATATTAATTTTCTAACCGAACCTAATTTCAAATATTATAGATTATACAACTTGCAAAAAAAAAAAAAAAAAAGTTATTTCAAAGCTAATTTCAACATATGGTCACTCTACATGTTTTGCGTTATAATGTATTTGTTCCTATAGTGCAGTAGAGGCCCATTCTGTGAGAAATATTATTGTAACAATATTGTCTTTCAACACCTATATTATTTTGTGTACTTTTGTGTATTTTGTATAAAATTGTTAATCCCAAGTCAAAATGAAGTTCAAAATTTCAATTTAAACAATAACACCTAAATTAAAAAGGTAAATAAACAATAAATAAACAAATATATAGGGGTTATCGTATCCCATAACTTTGTAAAAACTAAAAGATCACACGGATGGCATTTCTAAGGTGTCACTTACACCATAAAATACAATTATATTTTAATGAAAACGGGCACTTAAATGGAATGAAAACAATAATGGTGTGATCAAAACGGTTTCTTTCATATTTATTTCATAATTATTTGATAGTCACTTTAATATTTCATAAGAAAGATTCGCTCTAATGTAATCGCTTATAAATCTTTGTTTTTATTTTTTACACATATTTAAAAAAAAAACCTAAAGACATATATTTTTTTAATTTTATCTATTGTTGAAAATGGTATGAACTAATGATATAATGAATGATAACATTTTGTCTGATCTCTTAACACTTTGCTGTTAATTCATATATTTTTATCACTTATTATTTTCTCTGTTTATCATTTTATTTTTAAATTTTATTATTTTGCTTTTACTTAACTGTTTTGCATGACCGATATTTGCGTGTGTTATTTTTATTAAATTGTGAAATTATTAACCCCAATACAGGCGAACCCTAGTGGGGTTAATAATTACATGCTAAAAATTTATGTTTACAAATTGTGAAGAAGCAATAAATAAATAAATAAATAAAATACAATAACCACAAAGTGGCTTTAAGTAACAAGCTCGTCATGTACAAGCAAGTATAAGTTCCTTCTGAAGGAAGTGATTGAATTCGAAAATATATTACGGTGTATGAATAAGTAAACGATTTTCTAAGCCCGAAGCTATGACATCAATGTTCAACTGCAATATACTATCAAATCTAGAATTCGCTTTTACTGTTTGAGTCACATACTATATACTATATGCGTAGAATTGCTGGATCTAATTCAAAAAGTAGTTTTTAAAGTATATGATTTATATGAAAAGACATCGTGATTATATTCATGCATCACAATCACAAGGATTAGCTCTCTAAAGCCACGAAAGTCTCCAATCTAAGAAGAATGAAGATCTTTTAGTAAAGGTATATAAAATAACAAAACATTTTATTGGCAGTTCATACCCCCTGAAATGCCATATATAGTTCGCACCGAACATCTCGCTTCAAGGTCAACACCATGATCTGCAAGAAAAAAAGTATGGTGGTGCCAAATGATATACTCGTATATTTAGGTCTCTTTATATTTCAACATAAAGAACTGTAAAATATATATAGTATTATTGTCAATAATCATATATGTATGTAACTTCAAGTGCATGTCTAGGTTTGGAGGCGAATGCGTTTGACCACCTATTGCGTGAGGGGCCGGATCAGGAAATACTAATTGAGGGAGATCTACCCTAGACCTAGACCAGCCGGAATATCTCGACCCATAGCCTTGGTCCGCTATGAGAGGGATAGATTTATACTTCCGTCACTTCTGGACACATTGGCCCCCAGATTTCTAACCACCTCTCGTACCTTTTCCTCCCCAGAACTTACATTTCTTCCTTTATCTGAAAAGAACCTCCACAAAGCAACCCCATGACAACACTTTTAATGTTCTGATGATAAGCCCATGATGTGGTTTTATTTTTATTATAGTTTATATGTGCACAACAGGTTGAAAGTTGAGAAATAACAACGATTGAATACCAACCTGCCAACAACTGTGTACAACATTGTTGAAACATAAAACAAAAGGGCGTTACCAATAAACGTATTTAAACTTTACACAACTGTTAAACGACCATAAATGTATAGCAAATGGTTGTGTAAATTAAAAATTAGTAAGGGGATAGGTGTGTAAAACAATAACAACAAAATAAGAGAAAATAAAGTTTGAGTCGAGTGAAGTCAAGTTAAAATACTAAATTCAAGAAATTTTGAAAAGTTCTGGGGTCTATAGCTAAATATTCCTGAATCTTGCCTCTACTGTGGATGTTATGTACCTACATTACCATAGTCAACACATTCCCACAAGAGTTTGGGAGAGGGTTAAGTTAGTTCTTTGGAAAGAAATATGGAATGTTTCAGGGTATTGATTGGTGTTGATTTTAATTGTGGCCAAAGGGAAAGATTCCAAGTCCAATTGGTTATTTTTAATTTTGGAAGAAAAAATTTTTACGCTTTCATTTAATCATTCTAATTAAAAATATTCTAAGCGATTCATGATATCACGATCCCCCATACAATGACTGCAAAAATGCATTAAACGCCAGGTTTACGCACGTGGTGTTAGTTAACGAGTTGAAAGCGTCAGATAGCGATGATAAAAGGCGGGCCTCGGGCCCCGGGCTCCGGCAGCGGGCAATAAGGGCAAAGTTGCCCGGGCCTAATCCAATCGTATTTTCAGATTTCTACCACTAATTACTTCGGCTAAGGGAGGTGATGAAAGATTGCACAAAGAGAACACGTTGATGGCTGCTTTGTTAGCAGTTTCAATTTATGTTTCGATAAATAGTTCCGATTTTTTTTAACACACAAGAGGTCCCGAGGAAAATCCTTTCCCTCAGGGCTTTTGTTATCTTTGGTGATGTTGTCTGAAGGGTCTTTTTGAGGAGTAGAAAGAATGAACTGAGTCGTAGAAACGACCCGCTCAGCTACGACAATTGTCAACCGTGCTCAAAAATATGTCCCGACTATGCACTTGTTCCTCAAAGCATCTCCCATTGAAATTCCGGTGAAAAAATAACAGTTTTATATTAACCTTTAACCACTAACGTGATTTTTTTACGTTTACTTCTTTAACGTGGGGGCCTGGGCGACCTGTTACTTTAAATGTGTATATTGTTACGTTACGGAATTAATTCCCGTGCGAGCTAATAGCGAATTGACCCCTTGCACAGGCCCTCCGCCCCCCTCTCCCCACACCGCGCTGCGCCGGTAGCCAAGCGCCGAGCGGCTCCCCGCTTCCATTCCTTCGCCGGCCTTCGGCAGAACAACTGTGTTCCCCGTGATTCGCGCTAGTCGCTCTCCGTGAACTAACTTCACGATGTATTATTTGAATTGTGCTTTGTGCCCAGTACCTAGCCAGACGGCTGACTCCGCATCTCCCGTTATGTGAGTACCAATCTACTCACCTCCCACACCGAGTGCTATGAACTAATTCTAACTTCACTAAACGTGTAGAGAGAGAGGAGAAAATTCTCGTTAGGCTAGCAGTGTAGTTAACCATGTGTTTCGTGCCGAAGCTGGCTTTGTGTACCACCCTGTTCTGTTTTTACGAATAAACCCTTTAAGTGCTAAAACTGTGTTCTGATTGAGGAAGGAGACCCGGGGATTGTGAGGAAAGGAGGCGGAGGAGGAATTGCCAAGCGAACCACAGGCACTCGCCCTGTTTTTAGGAGGAACCTTGCTTGCGCCGACTCTGAGCTAGTCGTCGGCCGTGTATTGCGTGTCCTTTACAGGTGTAGGGTTTAGCAAATGGCCGCAAGTAGTGGCAATGCTAACACTGGCGTTCCCAACTAAGGGGCAATTTTTTTTTCTTTCCTCCTCATCTTTTCCCCCACGTTGTGCTAACACTGGGCCCAACGTGGTGCATTTTTTTGCGTTTTGGTGCTAACACTGGCGCACAATTTTGGGGCAATATTTTTTTTTTCCTCTAATCTTTTCCCACGTTTTACGCCGACACCTCCCTCTTCACAGTCGCTCGTCTCGTTCTTCAATCAGCAATTGTTTAAACTTTATAATGTATAATGTTTTGTCTTGTTACTCCCAATTTGTCTAGCATTTCCATCAAGAACCCCGGCGCGATTGTAACTTCGAATTGCAATTTAAATTATCACGGGCACGATTCCTTCATTTTCGAGTCGTCACTCGACAAAACATTATCACCGGTATTCCTACGTAAAGTGCTCAACCAAGAAAGTTGCCGTCGTGAATAATATAGTGTTTAAAAGTGTCGACCGACTAAATTTGCTAGTTTCAAATACAAGATTAATAGTGGAAATGTACACAAATATTTAAAACAAAGTTATTCAACAATTAAAATCCTGTATATGATAAACCAATTACCCGCTTCGTTTCCCGAAAGTTAATTAACCAGTTTTTATTAATAAACTTATTCCGCAGAGTGCTGGTCTGTATTTGATATCGACATATTCTGCGAGTAGGGGACTATTTCGCAAAATACTGGCCTGTATATATAACGGCATATTTTGCAGCTTAAGGGAAACAAGTGGATTAAATTCTTTCTACCTTTTGACAATTGGGCATTTTTTTTGTACTTCTGTCGTCCGTTTCCCCCTTTTTCTTGCGCACCTATCATCTTTCATAAAGAAACAGACGACATAATTCGAAAAATGCCTAGTTCGCGTTGACGTCGATTCCTCGAGTCAGGCATTATATCCGTATGCACATTTCTGCATATAACTTGTTATGACAAAAGGAAGTCGGCGGATAAATACCAATAATTGGTGATGCTCAAATCAGGCTAGTCTAGCCACGTAAATAAAAAACTATTCCCCAAGACATTGTTGAATTTTCAAACAAATACTTCCACGAAAACTTGTATAAAAGAAAAAATATTTCTTTCCTTTTCTGAAGAACCCCCTTTGGAAAGGAAATGAAAATATTCTAAAAACATGTTCGTTTAAGGCGAACCTCGTTTCCGTTTTTTATTTCCGGACTTTTGCAAATATGCAAACCTTTTTCAAAAACATCGGAATAAATTCTAAAAACGTGTTCCATTAAGGTGAATCCCGGCTCGTGAAATTTTCATATCCGGACTTTGAAAAATTTTCAACAAATTTCCAAAACATCTGGATTTTTTCACAAAATCACGTTTTTTAAGGGAAACCGCTGCCCAATTTTTTCTCATTTTATGGACTTTGAAAATTTTCAACAAATTTCCAAAACACCTGGATTTTTTCACAAAATCACGTTTTTTAAGGGAAACCGCTGCCCAAATTTTTCTCGTTTTTGGACTTTGAAATTTTCCAACAAATTTCCAAAACATCTGGATTTTTTCACAAAATCACGTTTTTTGAGGCAAACCCCTGCACAAATTTTTCTCGTTTTTGGACTTTGAAAAATTTTCAACAAATTCCCAAAACATCTGGATTTTTTCACAAAATCACGTTTTTTAAGGGAAACCGCTGCCCAAATTTTTTTCGTTTTTGGACTTGAAAAATTTTCAACAAATTTCCAAAACATCTGGATTTTTTCACAAAATCACGTTTTTTGAGGCAAACCCCTGCCCAAATTTTCAAATAAACCAAACACTTATAAAAAAACGCGTTTTTTTTCAAAAACTTTTTGTAAAAATACGTCCCCAGTGGTCAATCTCTGCCCAATTTCTTTCCAATTGCGAGTCTAGTTCTCACTTTTTCCAACATAAGGTCACTCTGATACGATCTTATACACCATGGAAGTTCCTCAAGTTACGCTGGGTATAATCCCGCACGTCTTTACTTCAAGAAAGGAAGAATTACTACAGGCCCTGAGAAATAGAAAGATTTCTCCTAGGAATAATTCCAAAATGCCTTACTGTGACGGAATCAGTAAATTCCATCACATCAAGTACTCAGGCGTTATCAAATTGGCAAAACTCTTGTCATAAGTGACGTGAGTTACATGTAAATATTAAATGTAAATAATCACCCATATGGGCATTCGCAAGGTAATCCTTACACCCGAAGGCACATTAATGTCAACGGTAGCCTAACTCCTGTACATTCTTTTTCTTTTTGCATAATTTTATATGTTCTTGTACATCTTGCGTGCCTTGCCTGCTGTACCACAAGAGCACCTCTTGGGGCACCGTTTTCATACTTGTATGCATCCTCTTCCTGAAATTGATCACTTCGGGAAAGGGCCTCCTTTTCCTCCTACCATCAACGGTTCCGGAAAACTCCTGCTCCAAGACGTCGCTTTCCTTTTCACAATTCTTGCAGCATCCGCGCATTTTTTTCTCACCTCATCGCCTCATCTTGTCATATCACCTTTTTTTAACCCATTACCTCCATGACGATGTCTATAGGCATCAAAAAAATTGATGAAAAGTATGATTTTTTTTCACTATGAATAAAGCAAAATCCTACCAAGTTGTTATGCAGCATTTAGAGAACGGTATGTTAGCTTTCAATAATTAACATAATTTGATAAATTTTATTAATCATCCTATTTTTAATTATTTTTTTACTAAAGCCCTGAAAATAGACCCTTTTTGAAAAAAAGAAAAAAAATTTAAATCGGAAAAAAATAAAACATGTGTGAATCACATATTGTTATCAAAAGATTAAATGGTCGGAAACAATGTTTCAACATAGTATTATATGCATAAGATGACAGCTAGATGTCACTGAAATCAGGTGATGCCTGCGCGCAACCTTTGGAGGTTAGCTGTGACAGTGTTTACATACGTTTTTGGTTAGCTTGCCTTCAAATAATATGGTTTTGTATAGTTTTTATGAGTGATTTTTATTGAAATCAATAGTTTGTCTACGGTTTTCGTATATTTTTTATCATGTCGAAAATACCTACTTCTCCTATACCTACATAATTCGTCGTTATAAAACGAAATCGTTGAATCAAGATGAAATAGTGGCAGAATTGGAGCGCTCTTTTAGCGTATGTGATAGTGATGACAATAATGTTGTTAATAACGCGCTATTCAGAGAACGTTGATAAACAGAAGAACGAAGAGCATATTGACGATAATTTTATGAAAAATAACGAAGATGCGGAGGTGGATAACTTTCGAGATATTGCCGGCACATTTGTAATCGAGCGCAACATCGAAATTCGAAAATTGATGAGTCATGCCTTGACGAGCATGAACCAGATGAATTCGCTAATGACCTTCACTGGAGTCAGCCTTCGACATCGTCCTGTGTGAGTCGTAATACCTTGAGAATATCTATTTCAAATGCACCACCAGCCAAAAAAACAAAACTACAGTACAAAAAGAAGCCTCACTATAAACAAAAGTGGTCTAAGGATACCTGTTCCAAGCAATGCCGTATTCCGGAGCATCTGATACATATGACCCCTAATTAGATCAGGGATTATCCGCCCTACTTCTACGATAGAATATATAGAGTTCCCCATACGCCATGAGCTATTTATGAACAATTTCTTCACATCTCACCATTTGATGAGTGTCCTGAAGGATAAGAGAATGCGCGCTACTGGCACATGTAGCTTCTTAACCTTGAAGCTTCAGGCAAGTTGAAGACAGGAAAGCAATTGCCTAAAGGTATAATTTTCTTTTATATTTCCCTTGCGCATAGCGTTCATTTACCTAGCTAAAGTTTAACTCTCATCGCTTTTATAATTATAGATAAATTTGATGCGGTGGTAGACGTAGAAAACCAAATCCTCGTATGCCGTTGGTAGGACAGCCGTGTAGTAACAGTGGCCACGAACTATGATCGAATGGAGCCAGTACGTCAAGTGCAGCGTTGGCAGATATCGAAGAAAGACAAAAAAGGCAACAATTTGGAGAAAGCATGCAAAAAAATCGATTGCCCGGCGTTAATACAAAATTACAATTTGGGAATGGGTGGACCTCCATGATAATGGTATACAAAATTATCGGATCAACGTTCGGTCCAAGAAGTGGTACTGGCCTTTATTTGTATCTTGCCTCAGCAGCGCTCTTGTCTCTTGTAAATGGATGGAAGTTGCAATGCTTCTTGAGGAAGTACGAGCATGATATGGGAAACCAGAAGATGACTAGGCAACAGAGAAACCTTTCCCAGAAGGCATTCCATGTGGAGTTTACCCGTACTCTTTTATTGTCTTTTCCAAATCAGATCAATATCGAATTCGGAGAACCTCCTGTGAAGGAAGGCCATGACGCAGAAGATGGGAATTGTGTGCCTCGAATGCAAAAATTTCATTTGCAATGTCGTGGCAAATCTCATATTCGTTATGCTCTGTGTAAAAAAAAATCTAACAGGCTACCGGTGCCGGGCCTGCAACCGAGCCCTTCATTTTGACTACTTCGAACAGTATCACTTAAAGAATAATTTGCTTAGATTTGGTTATTTTCCTCATTCTTGAATGTTTTTTTTAATATTGAATTTTTTATTATTTTGCGTATTTTCCATTAATTTTTTTTTTCATTGAATTATAAACAAAGGCAATCATTTATTTTATATTATCAATATAAATCTCACAGTAGACTGCACTTAACCCATAGTTGACATAAATTTTGCTTAGAGGGGTTACCTCCAAGAGTTGCGTTTAGGCATCAATTTTCTAGACGCTCTGGTGAGAGGGTGGGCGGGCGGAAAATTCTAAAACTGATTTTGGGCTCTTATTTAAGTCTATACTATCGGGTTATAATGATGATTCAAGTTTATAAAAATAAAAAATAATTCATGGAGGTAATGGGTTAATTGTTTTGTGTCGGGTTTTTGTCGTACCAGTACGTCCCTACCCTAATGTTGTAAATATAAAATCTTAAGTGCAAGTCTGTATAATAACCATTGGTTTCAGACCATTGCCGCAGCTCACTACTATGGTCACAGCACCATATTGTAAGAATGTCGCGACGATTTCCGTTATAATAGGAAATCCTCCCGTTTTTTCTTTTTTCTTTTTCCTCTTCACCCCATCCTAACACATTCATAGTAATGTTGTATATTGGGGATCGTTTCGAATACACCAAATGTACACACCTATCAGGTCACATTCGCTGGATTCGAAACAATTCAAGGGCAACCTTGTTGCTACTTGTGGTTTTTCTTCTTTTTCCAAAAATTAGAATGGCGCTCAACCCAATTGCTCTATTTTTTTCCAGAATCGTATTTTGTCGGATTCTGAGAAAAATATTTGTTATAAAAGTGACAATACGTTTCGTCCCTTCATTAACATTGTTCTTTGTACATATACAACTTCATTATGAGGTACAATATTTTATCATGACATCAGTTTCTTTTGTCCTTTATTGTACCATTATTCTTGTTTGAAGTTTAAAATCTTGGCCAGATCTTCAATAAAATTTGTGTTTATCGCCTTTTGGCAAGTCTTGTAACGTATGCTAATATGAAATTATTAAGCTACAGCAGTGCCGTATTAATTACATCATTGCAAAACCACCGTCTGTATTGAATGGGGACCCACATTTCCGAACGTAAACTTTTGTAACATTATAGGCGCGAGCCTTACAATATCTACTATTATAGGTGTGAACCTTACAATATCCACTGCTATAGATGCGAATCTCATAATATCTTTGTGTTTTTACACATCACGGGGAGTCCGTCATAACTACTCATTGTTTGCTCGTCAACACAGGGTTGTTGATCGAGAGGGTGATTTATCTCATTAAATTGTTTTAAATACCCATTGGGTTACTGTCTTTCAATACTGGGCAAAATTTGTTGTAAATCGTTCATTCCTGTACATGAGACGTGAAGACGTTACAATACTCACCATGAATCGTGCGAACGAAATAATATCTACCCCATGTTTGTGTGACCTACCAAGCGTAGATCACACGCCTTTTATTTTCTGTTATCAGAAAATTATTGCTTTTGCAGCAGAGTACTCATTAACATGCCCGTGGACTTCCTGTCACAAGAACCCAGGAACTATCCACTATCTCAAAAGGACTAATCATACGCTTCACTCATGATTATGGGGCATCGTGTCGTAGGAGTTAAGTTGATGGACACAAAAAACACCTAACTCGTTGTCTGGGAGACGAACAAGAAAACCCCCCAGGTTTGTGAGATTTGAGCAAGGGTCTGTCATTTCTCGCAAACAAGTAGGAGAATAAAACGACCCTCTAATCTTCTACCCAATACACGTGGAGGATTAGACTCTTTTATGTCAGTGTATTCCTTTTGTCCCACACTACCAAATGGTATTGTAATGTGCCAGGATAACTGCTGTAGACCTTGTTTCACCTTCCACTCAGAGGTCGAATTTCGGAAATAGCCGAGTCCTTAGCAGTTTTCTTCGTTCAAATGTTCCCAATTGTCACCCTTTCCCTTCCTCGAAATTATCCGTGAATGGGGATATATGCGTTACGCACTTGGCGTTTCGTTTGTCAAATGGGACAACCTTCATACACGGATCCTTTCAACTTCCTACTCCTTTCCCACTTTTCATAACTTATTTGTACTCAATGTTTTTGTTCTTCGAAAGTAGAAAGAATGCTACCGTATAGACGTGAGCATAGGTCATGGAAGACCAACTTCTTGCGAACGGGGCATTTTGTCATACGTACAAACCCTTACCCACGTGTTTTTGGAAATGTATTTAGTTTTAAAAAAAAAAACTAAATGGGTTAAACAGAACCTTCCTTGAATACGTACCTTTGTAATATGTATAAGTCTGTAGTTGCATTTAGTTAACTCTCTCTCCGTCTCTCTCTCTCTCTACACGTCAAACTAATCCAATCTTTCTCAATATGCACACCTTGTTTCTCTCCAAACCTTTTCATCATTGGTCTACCAGGCAGGTAAACTTCAAGAATTTTGTTCTAATAATAATTTTTCGCCGGATTAATAAGAAGACCAGCAGCTCTTCACCCCATCTACACCTGCGCCTCTCTTCATGCTGCCTTCACTACCGTCACGGAGGTCCCATGCCTTCAAACCCTGCGTACCAAAAGCACCCGACCACACCTAACATAACCTAGTGTGAGTCGTGCGTGTAGTTGCGAATTGTATCATCACCAAACCATCACTCAAACAAACCCGAGCACGTCAGCTCTAGGTTGGTTCATGTTCCTGTTGCCATTGTACAAATGTTCCTGTTGAAATTGTACAAATGTTCCTGCTGCATCTTGCAAATGTTCCGGTTGCCATCGTGCAAATGTTCCTGCGGCATCTCGCAAATGTTCCTGTTGCCATTGTACAAATGTTCCTGCTGCATCTTGCAAATGTTACGGTTGCCATCGTGCAAATGTTCCTGCGGCATCTCGCAAATGTTCCTGTTGCCATTGTACAAATGTTCCTGCTGCATCTTGCAAATGTTCCGGTTGCCATCGTGCAAATGTTCCTGCGGCATCTCGCAATTGTTCCTGTTGCCATTGTACAAATGTTCCTGCTGCATCTTGCAAATGTTCCAGCTGCACCTTGCAAATGCTCTGTTGCCATCATGCCAATGCTCCTGTGCCTTTGCGCAAATAACAATACCAACTATTGTTCACACAAAAATCCCACTGTATACTAACCAGTGTACCAACCACCATCACAACAACGGCTGTCATGCACACAAACCACCTCCTCTATAAAGGACCAACCACCAATTACAATTCCACTCTCCAGTGCCTCAATGATGTCATACTGGCCCACCCACAGGATCCGGAAGCAGCTACCTTTTTGACCTCTGTGACAGGTAGAACCCTCTCCACCACCAAGAAGCCTCATCCTGCGTTCTCTTCTTCGTGTTTTCTTTAAGGCCCTAGTGTTCCTTGAGTGTAATCTCAAACGGGCCAGGTTACTGTGACAAAGTAACCTTATAACTTCAGTGCAACGTTCAAACACCCCAAACATCCTACGCAAACCACGCTACGCAAACTTAGCTCACAGACCAATGATACAATTTAGAGTCATTTTTTTTCTATCACTGCATAACCCTTGTACCTTTCTCCAGCAGGTCCTTGTTTATATTTATGTATGCCACTGCTCTTTCATGTACATTCATGTACATTCATGTATAATTCTTTGTTCACCATGCTTTTTCTCTCTCTTGTTTTTGTTTCTACTATTTTGTAGCTAGCAACTTTTTTCTCTTTCTTTTTCTCTCTCTCTCTCCCCTTTCTCTTGGATGTTTTTTTTTTTTGGCACAAGTGCTAAAAGGGTAAGAGGATTTCTTAGCCCTACTGCTCCATTACCACGTCGCCTTTTTTTGCGGCGAGGGCCGAGCGGCTCCCCGCTTCCATTCCTTCGCCGGCCTTCGGCAGAACAACTGTGTTCCCCGTGATTCGCGCTAGTCGCTCTCCGTGAACTAACTTCACGATGTATTATTTGAATTGTGCTTCGTGCCCAATACCTAGCCAGACGGCTGACTCCGCATCTCCCGTTATGTGAGTACCAATCTACTCACCTCCCACACCGTGTGCTATGAACTAATTCTAACTTCACTAAACGTGTAGAGAGAGAGGAGAAAAGTCTCGTTAGGCTAGCAGTGTAGTTAACCATGTGTTTCGTGCCGAAGCTGGCTTTGTGTACCACCCTGTTCTGTTTTTACGAATAAACCCTTTAAGTGCTAAAACTGTGTTCTGATTGAGGAAGGAGACCCGGGGATTGTGAGGAAAGGAGGCGGAGGAGGAATTGCCAAGCGAACCACAGGCACTCGCCCTGTTTTTAGGAGGAACCTTGCTTGCGCCGACTCTGAGCTAGTCGTCGGCCGTGTATTGCGTGTCCTTTACAGGTGTAGGGTTTAGCAAATGGCCGCAAGTAGTGGCAATGCTAACAATATATTAGAGATCCATGAAAACTTTGAGGTTCGAATTATTATTTATTGGATAATTTAAATATATTTAAATATAAAACAAAAAAAATCAAATCTTTTTATTGTTAAGTAACTTATATTTGACATTATGATTAACATTATTAGACCAATTATTTTAGTTCAAAAACTAATTCTGAGAATTATATTTAAACGTCAACCTACTCATCCCTCAAATGAACTCTTTGCAAAAATCAGGGTCTTAGATATTCGACAGCTATTTACTAAAACAAGCATTTGTTATATACGAAAAAATAATCTACTAATCGCTCCACAACATCAAGCACACACCCCTCTTTTCATCAAACCTGGGTTGCGTGATCCCAAAAACTAAAACCTCATTCGCTCAACGACAATAGGCCACTTGCATCAATTTTTTTTAAATTTTTTTCCGGTTTAGGCAAATATTCTAAGACATTCTGTATTTTTTTTTTTTTAATCGTATTTTTGAAACCCTGGGGATTTTTTGAAAATTTCAATCCGATAAATCAGACCATTTTTTATAAACCGGAAAGACGGGACATAATTTTACAGGTGTGAAAAAACGATAATTACATCAAAATCATCAAAATCATTTTTAAAAAAAATAACGTTTTCCACACGAATGGCACAGGAGAATAACGAGGCATACCAAAAATATTACATCTCATAAATATTTTTTTTCCTTGATCCATCTTATTGACCATAAATCATTATAATGAACAGCGTCTGTATTACTAAATTCAATGTAATATACTTATACTTGTAAATTATAATAATAATAAGAATATTATAAAATTTAATTTTGTTAAAATCAGCACCATAATCATTATACCTCTAAAACACGTACCGACATCATCTGCACGTTCTGAAGAGAACCCCGTAGATCATTAAAAGTACGGGGTTCTCTTCAGAGCATCTGTTAAAAAATGAAACCAAATGATAAGTTCGCAGAGAACAAACAATAAATCTAGTGAACGAATTCAAAAATTCGCCTGAAATCAAAGTGATGCCATATAAAAAAATAAATCAGTGTGGAATTTTAAAAAAATAATAGGAACATTTTCGGAGACGGGACATTTTCATGTAGTGACGTCACGAGCCTAAATAATGGATTTATTTATTTAAAAATAACAAAAACTGTACATTTCTAAACAATTTTACTAACATTTTCTTAATCTTAGTAAAAAGATCTATCCACATGATTTTTTCGAAGTCGTTATGAAATCCATGCAAGTGGCCTATTCTGGTTCATCGCTCCTAAAATATACAATGCTTTGAGTACTGACATAAAGTCAAGTAATTCTAATTCTCTTTTTATAACACCTGTACAACATTGGATTTTCGAAAGTGGACGAGCGTACTTTAAAGAATTCCTGAGTTCTTAACACTACATTTTAATTATTAATTTTTGCATTTCAAAATTTTAATTTCCATTTCCATTTTTATTTCTATTTTTCTTTAAAATGTTTTTATTTTTTTGTCTTAATTTTTTCACTAAATTTTATTTATTTTTTAATTTTAATTGATTTACTTATATGTTTTAATTTATAAATTTGTATAGAACACTTGAGTTCTTAACATTTAATCTTTATTATTAATTTTTGTATTTCAAAATTTGAATTTTCAATTTTATTTCTACATTTTAAATATTTCATAATTTTTATTTTGTATATTTAATCATCTGTTTTAATAAAATAGTATTTGTATTAATTTAAATTAATATTAAATATACGACTACAATAACACGGGCATGAGCCCAGTGTGGTACCAAAAAAAAACAAATATCTGTAACTAATAAAAAAATTATGAAATAAAAAATAAATAAAAAAAATTGCACATTATGCAATATTTTTTGGCAAAAATCACTTGAGATTTGAAATCAGTCTGTATTATCTTTTATAGGTGTACTAAATAAAAACAATGAACTCACGTTTATTATATTTCAACAGTGTCTCGAATAAACTATATACAATCAACTTTAGTAACTAAATAAATAATATAAAAATGTGAGGCACCAAATCGTCGCCTTAGTTATTAATGATCCAAACGACCATTAGAAAATTTTACAGGAGGAGAAGGTTTTCTTACATTATTTCAATGAAACATCATGACAGGTGTTAAAGAAAAAGTATTTCTGTAAAGGTAAATGCCTCATTAGCTTAAATAATTCTTAGTTAAGTTAATTTTAAAGTGGAGATTGAAACAAAACTAAAATGTTCGTTTGAACAATTAAGAACTAAGAGGACCAAATCTTACAAATTGTAATGTCCACTACTACTGCTGTCTTCGTGATGGCAGTTACCAGATTGGATATGTGGACCAACAATTATATGGGCGAATATTGGTGTAGGTAGTACACTAGTAAAGATGTAACTGGTTACTGTAGGTATTTATTAGGAGAGCTGCCAAATGCAAAAGAGGACGAATCTAGCATACATCGCCTTATATAGATTCGCGCAAGCACTCTATCTCGCTTGCACTCATACAATAACATACAGACATTACACCCCCACACTTAAACAATAATTACATGATATTTATATTTCAACCTAACTTATATAATCTTAAATTTCTACATATTTTATTATATTTTATTAACATATATATTTTCTCTCATGTAATTATAAAAACTTATTTTTTTTTTGTTTTTAAACTCTTTTTTTTTTTATATCACTTTGGATAGCGTGGGCGTGGTTGTGGTCTGGAACGCAGTCTCCCTTCCCATGGTGGCTGCGATCTGCAAAGAACAGGGGAATTAGTATTGGTCCTGTCCACGTCTGAGAGTGGACCAAAGTCCAACACATTATCAGAATAGTCACTCTCCCCCCACCTAACCTTTCTATCAGAAAGCTGATCGTGGTGTCTTTTCCAAACCTGGCCTGTTGAATGTATCTTAACCAAATAGGTTCTACTCCCTAATCTTTTGATAATAGTACCCAAAATCCAATTATTCTTTTTACTTCTAAAGTCTTTGGTCAAAACTTTTGATCCCAAATCAAAGAATTTTTTAAATTTTCTTCCCCGGTAATATTTTTTTTGACTGTTTTGACTCGCTACCATTTTATTTTTCACTTTATCATCAATTTTTTTAAAATCACTACACTTGTCATTATTCATTTTCGGAACAAACGTGTTAAAAATTGAACGAATTTTTCTACCTAACATCAATACACTAGGTTCAATTCCCGTACATAATGAAGGTGTATTCCTAATATCGATTAAAAATGACAATAATTTATCGTCCAGATCTCTTGGAAATCTGTTGTTCACTAATATTTTTTAAAAAAAATTTTTTAACTGTTTTGACAGCATTTTCAGCCAAGCCATTTGAAGCTGGGTGCTGAACTGCTGACGTCATATGTTCAATATTAAATTCACGACAAAATTCCTGAAATAAAGCTGATGTGAAAGCTGTTCCATTATCACTAACAATTTTCTCCGGTATACCAAAGTTAGAAAACATTTTCTTTAATATTTTGATTGCACTAACTGAGTCTACCGTTGGTACTATTTGACAATCAACCCACTTTGTAGTAGCGTCTACCACCACAAAAAAATTTAAATTACCGAACGGACCTAGATGGTCTATGTGAATACGATTCCAAACTAAATTATTCACTGGCCAACTCGCCAATTGTACTTTGGACGGAGTAGGTAAACATACTGCACACCTAGTACACTGTTTTACCTCCTTCTCTATATCAGCATTTATACCTAACCAGAAAAAATAATTTCTTGCTAAACTTTTCGATTTCACAATACCCAGGTGCGAACGGTGAATAAATTTTAAAACTGATTCTTTTAACTCCACTGGTACTACCAGTTTACTATCATAAAACAAACATGCATCATGAGTTGATAACTTATCTCTAATATGCCAAAATTTTAATAAATCAGAATTTAAGTTTTTTTTTTTTCAGGCCACCCTGTATTCACATAATTTACAATCTCTGAAATAACTAAATCCTTACCCGAACTCCGTTTAAATATTTCCGGATTTATTTCCGTTTCCACAGAAATATTATTTAACCGTTCTATTTCCAAACTATCGATATCGGCATCGTTAATTATATCTAAGAAATAATGATTATCCTCGTATTCCTCTATATTATTATTACTCCGTTGCATCGGTAATCTTGACAAAAAATCCGCTTTATAGTCGTCCGATTTGATATACTCAATCGTATAATCAAACGTCTGCAGGATCAGGGCATAACGTTGCAATCGGTTTACTGCTAGAATAGGTACCTGCTTATTTGTATCTAGAATATGTACAAGTGGTTTATTGTCGCAAGACAGAATGAACCTATTTCCATACAAATATTGAAAGAATCTTTTTAAACCGAATACGATTGCGCACGCTTCTTTATCCAAAATCGAATATTTCCGTTCGGTTTCCGATAAAGTCCTACTTGCAAATGCAATTGGGCGTTCTATCCCGTTATCATACTTGTGACAAAGCATTGCCAATATTCCGATATTGCTGGCGTCCGTGATGAGTTTCAAAGGGATACTGGGATTGAAGTGAACTAGAATTTTTTCCGACATTAATTGTTTTTTAACAAAATTGAAAGCATCACTACATTCTTCTGACCACACAAATACGGTTCCCTTTTTCAATAAATTATAGAGTGGCGACAGAGTGTCTGATATATTCCGTAAAAACATTCTATAATACGAGATTACTCCCAACAAACTTCTTAATTCTGACACATTCCTCGGGACTGCCAAATTTCTAATCGCTTCTACTTTACTCTCTAACGGCATTATGCCTTCCTGTGAGATTTTAAAACCTAAGTATTCAATTTCCGGTACATAAAAATAACATTTTTGGTCATTTACGGTCAGACCATGATCATTTAATTTCTTAATTACCGCGTCACATACCGAATTTAATTCTTCTTTCGAATTACCAAATAATAATATATCGTCTAAAAATACACGCACATTTTTTAAACCACCGACTATAGTAGCTATGACTTGCATAAAAATCGCCGGGCTCGTCGTAAGCCCAAATGGTAACACTTTATAAGCAAATAGACCTATGTGAGTTGAAATAACACATAGTTTTTTTGAACTTTCATTCAAAGCAATCTGGGAAAAAGCATTTTTTAAATCAATTTTTGCGAAGTGTTTCGCGCCATTTAACGAAGAAATTAAATCTTCCACTCTAGGTAACGGAAACTTTAAAGGTGCTAACATTGGATTCAAAGTGTTTTTGAAATCTGTACAAATCCTAATCGTACCATCTTTTTTTTTAACAATAACAATTGGACTTGCCATTTCACTAATTTAAACTTTCTCAATAACGTCGTCGTCCACCATTTTTAGCAATTCCTTTTCCACTAGCTCCCGCAAACAATACGGAATGGGTCTCGGGTTAACGAACCTTGGTTTAAAATCTGACTTAACCTCAATATTAGCTTCGTAATTTTTTAATCTACCCGGTTTATCCGAAAACACGTTAGAGTATTTTAATTTTAACAACTCGCGAATATTAATATCTGCAACACTTTTTTTAACCAGATTAATTCCGTGCAAGGTAATATCAAAACACTTAAGAAATTTCCTACCCACAATACACGAACTTCCATTATTGATTATTATAAATTCGGTCGGTACGCATTTATTTTTAAATTCCACGTTACAAATAATTTTACCCAAAACATTTAGAGATTTATTATCATAACCGAATAACTTAATATCACACACCATTAATTTCTTTTCACTAAAATATCTATTAAACATTTCATATGGTAACGCATTTATACTGGCACCCGTATCTACCATAACCTGTAACATAATATTATCTACACATACATTTAAAAGCAATGGATCACAGTTATTATCTCCTTGTGAAACAGTATTTACCACATTATCAGCGCGCCTCGTACAATGCGAGCGGTATTTACTACCTGATTTGTATTTACAAGTCGAGCTAGCGTGCCCCACCTTCTTACAAAAATGACATTGTAACTTATTGTTGTGCCAACAATCTTTTTGCACATGATTATTTTTACCACAAATGAAACATGACATATTATTATTTATCTTACGGGGTGATTTACTACGCACTTTGCCATCCTTATAACGGCTTACCTGCCTAGATTTATCGAAGTTATTAACTGAATTTAAATTCGACTTTGTACTTTCCATATTTAAAACATGTTCCCACGTAGAAGCCAAGTTAATGCATTCTACAAAAGATTTGTTCAAGCCCTCCATAAAAAGTTTGTGCCTCATTTTCTCATTGAACACGCCAATAATAAATATATCTTTCAAACACGATTCTAATCTTGCTTCAAAGTTACATGACAAACTAATATTTTTAAGCTTCGCGGCAAACTCTTTAATAGATTCATTAGCCGATTGTTTACATTTATAGAATATTTCCCGTGATTCATAAATATTGTGTATGGGCTTACAATGGGAATCTAGTAGTTTACACAAATCCTCAAATGAGGTTTCCGACACTTTTTTTGGAAAACACAAATCGCTTAACAATGAAAAGGTATCTTCGGTGAGATTATTCAGAAGGAACGCTCTTTTACGTTCTGGCGACAAAATTTTCTCATCATATAATATGAGCGCTTGGTCCAGTCTCTCCTTGAACAGGGACCACACTCCTGTCTTATGACAGAATGCCCCCAGACTTTTACAAATCGCCTCCATCGGGAATAAGAGCTGAAACAAATTTTGATTAGAAAACTTATCTCAGCGCTTCCGGGTGAATCCGCTCCAGAACCGACCTCGCCGCTCCAAAGTGACTCCCCACACAGCTTCCGGATCTCCGTCACCAGCCGTCTCTTTCAACCGCTGATCGCCCGTGTCCGTCTCCCTGCAGCTACAGAATCCAGCCCTTTGTCCGGTCCCGCTTGAATAGCTGCAGCGACAGAATCTGAGCCCTTGCCCCAGATTCCGGCTCCTTCCGCAGATGGTTGTCTTGTCTCTTGTCACCGTCTTCTTCTTCCTGCATGCAATGCTAACATGCCAACGCCAAATGCTCCCTCAATATTCTGCGGATGCAGGCTCTAATGCTCGTCTTAGATTGTAGACACGTGAGGTGGCGTCTTCTTCCATGCAACAATTTTTTCCTATTGTCGCACACTGCGCTCTTCCTTAATCTTCACTTCATTTAATTTTCGCCTTCAGGTTCTTTAATTTCCGTGGCTGCGCCAGTTGTAATGTCCACTACTACTGCTGTCTTCGTGATGGCAGTTACCAGATTGGATATGTGGACCAACAATTATATGGGCGAATATTGGTGTAGGTAGTACACTAGTAAAGATGTAACTGGTTACTGTAGGTATTTATTAGGAGAGCTGCCAAATGCAAAAGAGGACGAATCTAGCATACATCGCCTTATATAGATTCGCGCAAGCACTCTATCTCGCTTGCACTCATACAATAACATACAGACATTACACAAATTATACACACTCGGGGTAATCTTTTTTTGCGCATTGGAGACAAACAAGTTTTTTACACACAAAACAAGTGTGTATAGACTTACTCTGAAGCTTCAGTGGACTTGTGTGACTTCTTCTTCTTAGCTTTAAGTCTTCTTCTTCTACTTCTAGAAGTGCTGGATGATCTGACAATATAAAAAATACTTATAGAAATTAAGCATGCCAACACGTACACCACCTCTCACTGCTCTGGCGTCACTAAATTCGAAGCTGCTGGAAGCGGCGTATACGTCGCGCGGTGGGAGGGGAGTATTTCGATATTATTATTGTTGCCAGGACCGAGCGGCCCCCACGTCAGCAGTTAAAGGTTAAGTATGTAACTTTTAAATATTCGTTGGACTACATTTCATGAACATGGGATATTCGTTTGCAATAATGAATTCGAGATTAAAAATAAAAGTAAAAATAAAACTTAACATTATAAAACTTGATCCCTGGGTAAAAAGTCTGGTTTTGCCTCTTCTGGTGAAATTCGTTTTTCTTGTAATTTTCTAATGAGAAGGTTTAGTTTCTAAGATTTCTCTACATGAGGGAGTACGGCCACTATCCACGGCTCTACCCGACGAACTTTCTTCTGGGCATGCTGGGACTCACTCCCTGCAGCTTAGAAGGGAGGGGTACGCTGCTACCCACTTATTCAGACTGCTGCGTGGCTATATTGAGAATTCAGCCATTCTGGAGCGCGTGAGTCTCTATGTTCCGGATGACTATCTTAGACAACGCCAGCATAGATTATTCTATCTTCCTGCCTGTAGAACTAACCTGCCAATGGTTCTCCCGGTAGGAAGGAGTATATTGCTCCTGAACCAAATCTCCTCCGAGATTGATATGTTTGGCGTCAGTGAGGAGAGGTTCAAAAGTGAAATTCTTTTGATTCTTGAAAGAGTCTCTCCACATTGACGAGATCTTTCACCACTGCCTGAAATTTTTTTGAATTTTTTTTGAAATTGATTTATTTCTTGATGTTTCTTTTTTATGTATAAATATTTGTAAATTTTTTTTTTTTTTGTATACTATTTATATGTATAACGTAATTTCTTGTATGTATTAAAACTAAATTTGTAATGTGTAAGAAATTAATAAAAACATATTATTATCATTATTATTATTAAAATCAGTATAATATTTTATGTCATTTTAGAAGCGAAGCTAGCAGTCCACAGTGGAGTGCTGGTACCTACCCTGATGTATGGCAATGAGGTATTGAAGTGGCAGAGGAAGGATGAAAATAGATTGAAAGCTGTAGAAATGAAATCCCTGAGGCGTGCGTCTAGTAAAACCATGTATGATCGTGAGAGAAACGTGCAGAACCGCAAAGAAAGCGAGGCTGATGTAATGAGTAAAATTACGAAAGGACGCTTCAAAGGTTTGGGCGCACAGAGCGATTGTATGAAGAAAGGTGTGTAATGTATAATTCGTAAAATTTTTCTGACTGTTTAAAAAGCGAAGGTTGCTGACCTCTAGCGTAACATTTCGAAGCTAGTTTATTAGTGCAGATTTCTTACTTGCAACTACATAGTTGCACTGTTGAAGTTATAGTTAATAAAATAGATTTCTGTATATCACAGTCTTACATAGGTATGTCAATCAATCTTTGTCTTGTTTGTATGAGTTTCCTTTTTGGTTATAAATACTGTGTTTTTTAGAAAAACGTGCTTCTGATCTCCTGAAAACAGCTAGAATCAACTAGTGGTTTGAAGATCAGTTTAGTGTTTTGTCGGGTCGGGAAAAATAGTATTATTGTAACATGTGATAAGTTAATAAATAAGTTGGAATTCGCCAGTGAAGAAATATTGTGTCTTTATTAAAGATCTTCTGCCACAAAAAACCAAACTTACCACTAACTGTTCAAATTTTAAGATTAAAATGAAAAAATATACTCTAAATCTTCAAGAAAATAACTTTTTGAAACACTTCTGAATAACTTGTTAATTTTTTTTACTCAATCCTTCTGCTGGAACCTCAATTGTTCTATAATCAAAGACTATGGAAGTAATTAAGTGTTTCACGAGGGTATAATCGAAGCGATTAACCTCAAAATTCATGGACTCACTTCATTACCTAATGATAGAGTATGAGTTTTATTTTTATTTTATCTCCGAGGGGCGGAGAACGAATGGTCATTATTATTATTGGTATGGAAATGAGCGTATCCTTTTACATTTTATTTGGTGCTGGAGAAAGTATAATATGAACTGACATTACGATTTGAACATAGGGTTAACCCACTAACTGTGATTGTTAGGGGGCTAAAGTTATGTAAATAGTGGTTACGGTTTTAAAAAAAGCTTGTAGTTTTATTTTTATTTATTTCAGTGTTCCCTTCCCCCCACCCCACCCGCATTCCATACTTTCAGTTCCAGTACATTCAGTTTTCAAACCGCTAGAGTACAACCTATTGCAATTTTTTATACAAATTTCATTGTGCCAGAGCTCACCAATAGTAGATATTACATATTCCTTGTACTGATAATAACGAACACAAAAAAAATAATTATCCAATTTGATGCAATCGTCTGGAAATTATGCGCGTACATGCATTTCGGAGATACATTTTTATTTATATAAAAATAATATATAATATATAATAAGATATATAGATAGAAGATAAATAGATAGATAGTTAGATTTTGTCTTACGTAGGCGAACTCCATGCATTTTACTTAGCTCCACATAGGAGGCCCTGAAGGAAATTATTTTCCTCAGGGCCTATGTCATCTTAGGGGATGCTGTGTGGAGGGTATTTTTAAAGAAGGGAAGGATAGAAAGTTCTTGGAAGGAAAAAGATATGAGGGATGGTTAGGAATCTGGGGGTTAGTATGTATAAGAGTGACGGACTGTATGAATCCATTGTTTCAACTGCGGCGCAAGGTGATTGGTCGAGAGAGTCCGTCTGGAAAGGTAAAAAGGCCTCCTTCACCCAGTCTATCTCGATCCGGCTCACCACGCAGCAGGGCAGACGCAAGACCTGGACAAACCTCACCCTATGAACCCGGGCACCCCTGCTTAATCACCAAAGTTAGTGAACCACTTAGTGGTTAGTGAGACCTATAGCAGAGGTATTGGTTATCTTATAAATGGTTCCAGGGGCGGCGCGGCGGTTGTAGTAATATAAACATTGTAAGTGTTACGTGATCACAATCAATCAATTTTCAGAGTTTTCCAATCACCTTAATTCCACAGATTTCGATAATTTGATATTTGATAAGGACACAGGGATAACAGTTAAAATGTCAAAAAAAATGGTGCTGATTGGCCGTTTGATGACACTGTTACATTTGAATTTCTGCGAAACTGGACCTTAAGCACTGAAATCAGAAAATCCATCAGTAATAATTCTAGTATTTTTTAACATTGCATCCGCGCAGGAAGCCCTGAGGAAAATAATTTCTGTCAGAGCCTTATTTCATCTTAGAGGACACTGCCTGGAGGGTCTTTGTAAGGAAAGGAAGGAAATGAATATCTGGGACGGAAATGAGGGTGGGAATCTGGGGGTTAGTGTGTCCAGGAGTGACGTCCGACTGCGGTGCAAGGTGAAATGGTCGAGAGAATCCGGCCGGGGATGTCACAAGGTCTCCCTCAACCAGTTTTCTCGATCTGGCACGCCACGCAGTGCAAAAACATCCATCACAAGACCAAGACAAACCTCACCCCCATGAACCGGGCACTCCTGCTAAGTCACATATATTAAATAACAAATTTAATTTGTCTTATGGTCCTATTCTTCGTGCTACGTGTTTTCGATATTATTTTATGGAATGGCAGCATGGACGCTTACTGAAGAACTAATTAGGCGACTTGAGGCATTCGAGATGTGGATCTACAGGAATACTTAAAATAAGCTGGATGAACAGGGTTACGAATGAAGATGTTGTGGTTCGGATGAATAAAGAAAAGGAAGTAATTAAAACTATCCAAAAATTTCAATATCTTGGACATGTGATGAGACATCCAGAGAAGTATGAGATCCTGCATCTCATAATGCAGGAAAAGATTGCCGGAAAACGGGGCCCTGGAAGAAGGAGAACCTCATGGCTGAAAAACCTGAGACAGTGGTTTGGCCAGTCTACCGTAGAGCTGTTCCGGGCCGCAGTAAACAAAGTCCGCATAGCCAACATGATAGTCAACGTCCGTTGAACGGACAGGGCACAAGAAAAAGAAGAAGGTCCTATTCTACACGTATTTCCAATAAATAGCACTTTTTTCTTTGTTACTCTCTTAATTATCCCTCCTCCTTTGATGACCTCCTACTGAAGTAGGTTTTTAGGTTTTAGGTTTTTAGGAGGTTTTGGAAAACTTAAATGTTTCAGTATATCTTTTATGAATTTTATGTTTTATTGTAATTTCAATATTCACTATTCTTCTTATGAAGGAAGGTCCTATCATTTGTGTATACACCAGCAACACCACCGACTGCAAAGTTATCAGTGTCAAGAAATAAATTTCTGTACAAGCGGTTGATCGTTTGTGTTAAAATCGGGTCGGAGTAGAATAATTTTACCCCATTGATTGCAAAACCACGATTAGTCGCAGTGGCGAATTAACATAGAAACACCATCAGTTAACCAGAGGGGAAAGAAAAACCCTTATTTATTCACCTTATAGTACCTCATCTAGCCATCATTGTTACTTGCGATACATTCTTAACATTTTCTTTATTCGTCCAAGAATATTAAATCCAGTGAGACAACGACATCTTCAATAAATTATCCATTTTATGTTGTGAGGAAAGAAAGGATGGGAAGCATCTGGGTAATAGCTCTAGACAATGAACACGACCAAAGTCATTGCTATTTTTCGTTTTGGAATAATAGCCACTCACCAGAGCGAATCGAAGAGCGTTCAACCAATAATAAATTTGTTTACCAAAAACAAAGCAGTAAGATTTATACACACAGTGAGTAACAACTCAATATATGTAGATGCATACTACCATCACGATACATCGTGATAATTATCGCTACAATAAACCGAATGAGTATATAATGAGTACAAAACGATATTATGTACTTCCAAGATGCGTCAAAGGTAGTTCAAAATCTTCCGTTTTCAAAGCAATAATTTTTCACTATTTTTCTACTCATTTTTTTTTACATGAGCTCCACACAGAAGAATAATTTCCCTGAGGGCCTATATCATCTTTGGGGATGCTGTGTGGAGAGTTTTTTTAGGGAAAGGAAGGAGAGGTAGTTCTGGGAAGGAAAAGGGTATTAGGGGTGGGTAGGAATCTGGGTCAATGTGTCTAGGAGTGATGGACATATGAAACCATCCGTTCCACTGCGGTGCAAGGCGGTGTTCCGAGAGAGTACGGCTGGAGAAGTCAAAGGGAAACTGTGTTTACAGAATAATCATAATTTTTTTAAGCCTTTATTAAAGCTACAATTTTACATAATATAACAACAATTTTTCAATCACTCTTCTAATAAAGCAGCTGCTTGTATTTAGATCATCATCATCACTCTTGGCTCTACAACCCCTGGTGGGTCTTGGCCTACTCCCTCAAGAGTCTTCATCCACTCATCTCGGTTTTGGGCCAGCTCCCTCCAGATACGATTTTAGATTTTCACGGCCAAAAGTATTTTTGTTATTGGTTTTGGGGTATTATGCCGTGTTGCGCTACCTCCTTCTTTAGGCAACGTTTCGTACAGCGTTGCAGTATCCATCATCAGGGCAGATATGTTAGGGGTAGTTAGGGGTGATGTTTGTACTTATCTACTTAGGAGCGATACCGTGTCGCCAGCTTCACTCCTCTACGAGATGGCGCTACAATATACTTCAACTTGATTTTTTGCGTTTAGCCTTGGTGTAACCGTCAATTACCGGATACTAAGAACTATTGAGCTTAGCTCCGTCGTCTCTATTAATATTTATAGGATTTTTGTGAATTTCAATTGCCTCCGTAATCAGGCGTGCTCTATGAGTTTTGGGTCTTCCCAGGACCTCAGGGATAAATCCAAAGTAATGGCCGGTTTCGATTAAGTGCTCGGCGATTGCCGATTTGTCAGGGTGGCCAAGTTTACAGGCACGAAAGTGTTCTGATATCCTTTTGGAGATCGTCCGATCTGTTCGGCCTACATAAACCTTATCACATCCAGAACAGTTGAGTTTGTACACTCCATCTGTTTCCAGAGGAAACTTGGTCTTTGCAGGCCTCAAAAAGTCTCGTATTTTTGTCGTGGTTCCGAAAACAGTCTTGATGCTTTATTTTTTCAATAGCCTATCAATTCTGTCTGTCACATTGTGAACGTAAGACAGGAAAGCGCAGCCCTTTGACTCTTGTTCAATTCTGTCTTCGTTTGGTGCAGATTTGGCTCTTATGATTCGCCTTGTCTGCCTTTCTGGGTAATCGTTACGCTCCAGTGCATCGGTCAGTTTTGTAAGTTCTGCTCAGATTTTTGTTTCTTCACATATTCTGGTCGCTCGGGTCACCAATGTATGGATAAGTCCTCTCTTCTGCGCTGGGTGGTGATGGGAATCAACATGTAGATACCGATTTGTATGAGTTGGTTTTCTATACACTGTATGTCCTAGACTACCATCTTCTTTTCGCATCTAGAAAAGGTAGGATCTTAGAGTCATTTTCCAGCTCCATTGTGAACTTAATTTTAACGTGGAGTGAGTTGAGATGGTCCAGAAATTCGTTCAGTTTCTCTGTTCCATGAGGCCAAATGGCGAAGACATCGTCGACATACCGCCACCATACTTTGGGAACAGCCGAAGCTGTGTCGAGTGCCACTTCCTCAAACTTCTCCATAAAGAAGTTGGCGAGTACTGGCGACAACGGACTGCCCATCGCAACTTCTTCCACCTGTTCAAAAAGTTCACCCTGGAATGCAAAATATCCCGTTTTAAGGCAGTGTTCAAAAAGTTTACAAATGTCTTGCTCGTAGATCTTTCTGAGCTCTCTCCAGTTTAGAAGCTCCAAGGTTTGAGGACGTTGTCGCTCCATCTTAATCTTGGTCTTCCCAGGCTCCTTCGCCCTATCGGTCTTGAGTTCAGCAGGGACTTTGGTGCTTGATGCTCGGGCATAATCTCTACATGACCCTGCCACCGAAGTCTTCCCAGTTTTACAGAATAAAAGTAATGTATTAAAACTGTACCCTATTGTTCGATATTAGCGATTTTACAATAAAGCAATTTACAATAATATGAATATAAATATTATGCAATCAATATGCATTTGATTTGCCGGTGTCTACCTGCTTAGTCTTCAATAAACTGCTGATATCGGGTAATCTATTTTTATATTTCTAATTAATGACGCGTGTCAAAAATAAATACTGACATTTACATTGTTTAGAGTGATAAACTATTTACAGTTATTAAATATTAGCGCAAACCCGTGAAAAAAAAAGCGCGGGATATTATAATGTAGGATATGTGAAATATACTATTTGGGAGGCGAGTGAGGGTACTGCCTCCCCGAGAACCTTTAATGGATAACCAACACCTCTGCCACAGGTTACCTCAAGTGGTTCGCTACGTTTGGTGGTTTAGTATGGGTGCCTGGGTTCATTGGGTCTTGGCGGCGGATGTGTTTGCCCACCAACTGCGTGGTGGGCTGAAACGGAAGAGGCCGGTTTGCGGAAACCTTATTACCTCTGTAGCTGGTCTTGCACCGCAGCGGGAGGAATGGGGTATTTTTCAGATGGCCTTAATATTTCCGCTTTACAATAAACTGCCAATAAATGGAATATTTCTGAACATATCCGAAAACTAAAAACTGTTTTTGAAAGATGGTAAATACGCTCTCAAATTGTACAATTCAAAATAAGCATATAATTTTGAAAACATAAAAATCGCTCATTTTACTTTTTTCTTACTAAACTAACTGATTACGAAAATATTAAAAACTTAATTTTTATAAAATGAAATGTGAATTTTTTTTAATTCTTAAAGAGTCTAAAATTTTGACATAGGCCCTGAAGGAAATTATTTTCCTCAGGGCCTCTTGTGTGGAGTAAATGTAAAAAAAAAAAGTTTTTTTTTTTTTCAAATTGCCTTTCAAAACTTTGATTTCATAAAGGTGAACACTTTTCCTTTTTGGTGGTTATTTTTGTGATTTGAATATAAAACGTGGTGTTTTGACCTTTTAACACTGTTATAAATTGTTAATCAGCCGAAGGACGTCAAGTAAAAACATCTGGATTCAAGGAGGAATTCCTTTGGTTTTATTCACATGCACATTGTTACAATTTGTCCCGACTTGACAAAACACTAAATTTGATCACTTTGACCACATGCTAGACAATGCTAGCTGTTTACAGGAGATCCACGAATTAAGAGAGCTTTAAACTAGAAACGCAGACTATTTATAATAATATTTTCCAATACTATCAACATTAAACAACACTCTTGTGTCACCATTGTACATTATACGATATAAAAACAGAAATCTACTTTACCGTCTAACATTTCATTTTAGTTTAGTCTTACGTCGCTAATCTGTAAAATGCAATATCAACTAACAATAGGCTACAAAAATATGCCGCTAGATGGCAGTAGTCTTCACTCTTTAACATACAGCCCGGCGGGGAAAAAAAAAACAACAAGTTTTTTTGAAATTAAAAATCAAACTACAAATTCCTAAATTTACACACAATATACTAAGAATTTACAAGATGTGTAACTATCTACATTTAACGGGTTCGGGAACCTAACCAACAATTAAAATAAACCTAAAAAAAAAAAAAAAATTATAAATTTCAAAAAATCATGCAAAAAATTAAATTATAAAATAATAAAATCACAACATTAATAATAATTTTGTAAAAATTGACAAATCAATAATGTCTCATTGTCTCTATGGAGAATTTTCAACACCAATTCACAAATAGCAATAAATTGTTAGTTCGCTGTTGACTGATTATCAGTTCATTAACTTTCACTGGCATGGCACTGCCAAAAAACCGAATGAACACTTCACCGGGTAGACTACTCGGCCATCTTGTCCAGGGTGGTCATCGTTTTAGAAAAGTACATCAGCATGTACTTCTGTATGTCATCATTTGGGTAGATCATCATAAATTAAGGGGCGGCCGTGCCCTGGTAAGCAGATAGTACCAATAGATCTGCAGCGAGGATGATCATCTCGCGGTTGTTGACTTGAAGCCCCAGTGGCTTCAGGCTGGATACAGTGGTGTCAACAACACCAATACCGATGCTCCATAATTATTGATGTGGTTTGGTTGCATCGGTTCAGCCCTAATTGCAGTTAGGCTGTGACCTTGGGAAGGTCAGTGGTTTACCGGGTCGGGAAATTTGGATCCAAGTTTGATTCTATTGGCATCAAACATATTTTTGTGATGGGTCTCACAAAAGTGCGTTGTGCTGTTTTGAGGGTAACTACCCTCACTACTCCATCCGGGCCTGGATGAGTAGTTAATATGCGCGCCATCTTCCATAATGCAGGAGGCAGATTGTCTTCCATCAGGATTACCAGATCGTCCTTCTTTATGGCCTTTTGGTTGTTGGCCTGCCATTTGGTCCGTTTTTGCAGCTCAGCAAGGTAATCTCGTTTCCATCTGAACCAGAAATTTTGAATTAGAGCGTTTAATTTTTGATATTTGCTTAGTCTGTTCTCCGGGAGCTCGCGGACATCCAACTCGGGAATAACCGAAGCATCCCTGCCCGTGAGGAAATGGTTGGGAGTTAGAGGGAGAAGGTCATCTACATCATCAGACAGGGAAGTTAAGGGACGGGAGTTCAAACAAGCCTCTATCTGACAAAGCAAAGTATACAATAATTCAAACTGCAATGGGTTATTTTTAGTAATTCGATATAAATGAAACTTGGTGGACTTGACGGCGGCCTCCCATAGCCCCCCGTGGTTCGGCGCCCTAGGCGGTATGAAACTCCAAGATATTCCCTTATCAGCTAAAAACCTATGGATTTTGTCATTGTTCAATCTTAGACTGGCATATAGTTCTTTGAGCTTATTGGAAGCTCCTCCGAAAGTGGTTGCATTGTCAGAAAATATTTTTTCCGGTTGACCCCTACGGGCAATGAACCTCTTTAAACAATTTAAAAAAGCATCGCTTGACAAATCTGTTACGAGTTCCAAATGAACCGCTTTGGTAGAAAAACAAACAAATATGCAAAGATACGATTTAATGAGCGGAGATTTTCTCAGCGCTCCAGCCTTCGTGTCTACCGGTCCGGCAAAGTCGACCCCTGTGACAGAGAACGGTAGACTGGGAGTGATTCTCTCAACTGGAAGGTCTCCCATGATCTGCCGGCAAACCTGAGGTCGGTATCTAAAACATACAACACACTTATGTAGGATACGCTTAACAGTGTTTCTCCCAAATATCGGCCAATATTTCAAGCGTATTTCCGATAACAGCGCTTGGGGACCTGCATGTAAATGTTCATAATGATAATTACGTATAATAAGTTCAGTTAGTTTATGTGACGGTGGTAATATTACAGGGTGCCTTTGATGATGCGATAAATAAGTAGCTAATTTCAATCGTCCATTTGCACAAATTAAACCTTCCATTAAACAGGGATTGAGAGCTTTCAATCTACTGTTTTTGTTTACTAACCCATGCTTCTTTAGGTCCTTCAATTCTCTTTTGAAGGAATGTTCTTGCGATGATTTCAGTAGACATTTTAAAGCTGCTTCCAGCTCGGAGACAGTTAAATTGCCATACGTTTTATCCTTAGGGTTGCGACAATTATTTATAAATCTTAACGCTTGAGCGATTACTTTTTTTAATTTGGTTAGCGATGAGAATTTTTCAAAAATATCCCATTATTGAGTATCCGTTACCAGTAGTACATTTTTACTTTTTATTTCCGGGGGATCCAAACATGACATCTTGGATACTGGCCAAGTGCTGACATCTTCCGTCAACCAGTTTGGCCCCTTCCACCATATTGAAGCGCTGAATAACCTTTCAGCTGTGGTACCTCGGGACAGTATATCCGCTGCATTTTCTGACGATGATACGTGCCGCCACTGCGTTGGATCGCTGATTTCCTGTATCTCAGCGACTCGGTTTGCCACGAAGGTGTTCCAACGAGCTGGTTGTCCTCTCAACCAGCACAACGCTATTGTTGAATCGCACCAGTAATAGGTGGCCGATTCCTCTATACTTAGCGTCAACTTGATATTTTTTATTAGCTTGGCCAATAGTAATGCACTACACAACTCTAACTTGGGTAGTGATATACACTTTAATGGCGCCACTCTAGACTTGGAGGTAACTAACTGTGCATGCCTCTTACCTTCCGAATCTGTTGAGACGATGTAGGCGCATGCTCCGAAAGCTTTCTGAGAGGCGTCGCAGAACCCGTGCAATTGTATAGTCTTTGGTGTTCCGCTAATAACTCCTCTCGGGATTTTTAACACATTTAGTTGCGATAATTGGTCTAAATAATCCCTCCAAGGTAGTAAAATTTCATCAGGTAGTATGTCATCCCACGATGCCTTGGACTGCCATAATTTTTGCATAATTAATTTAGCTACCACTACAATGGGCCCTAAAAGTCCTAAAGGATCAAAGGTGGAAGCTATGCACGATAATATTTGACGCTTGCTCTCCGTTTTACCTGACGGCTTTGTAATTTCATATGACAGGTAATCTAATTCATTATTCCAAATTAGTATTTTTTCATTCTTGGAATTGTCAGTGATCATTTTTTCACAATTGCCCTGTGTGGCAATTTCACCTTGGCTCCGCCCAGATGACAATTCCAAAATATTTGATCTCCACTTCCTCAGGGTCATCCCTGCGGACAGCAAGATATCACTAATTTGTTTCTTTAAATTGAAACAAACTTCCAAGTCATTCCCTCCAGTCAATAGATCGTCCATATAAAAATCATTTTCTATGACTTGATTTGCTACTGGGAAAGTAACTTGATTATCCATACCGATTTGTCGAAGACATCTCGTTGCTAGGAAGGAGGAAGGTCCCAGCCCATATGTAACGGTCTTCAATTTGTAATGTCGGAGTTTCTCTTCTTGTGATTCGCGCCATACAATCTTCTGAAGGCTGCGATCCTCTGCGCATACGTTGATTTGACGGTACATTTTTTCGATGTCCGCAGTCATGACGTATCGATGTATTCTGAAACGTAATAAATGGCTTTATAAGTCTTTTTGAATGACAGCTCCCACCATCAGAGCATCGTTCAGGGATATTCCGGTCGACGTCTTTGCCGAACCATCAAACACTACACGCACCTTCGTCGTGGTGCTAGCTTCTTTAATGACTGCGTGATGCGGCAAAAAATATGATTGCTCATCCCCTCTCCATTTATCACATAACTCCATATGACCTAGTTGTTCATATTCCTGCATAAATTGTACATATTGCAATTTCAATTCAGGATTTATTAAAAATTTCTTCTCTAAATTCTTAAATCTTTTTTCCGCTGTGTTTAACGAGTCACCACGTTGACTCACACACGGGCGGCGCGGCAGGCTCACAACGTATCTACCATCGCTCTCTCTAGAGTGCGTGGCGACGAAATCCGCTTCACACGCCTTTACCTCGTGATTTTGAAATCTCGCAGGATTCACCTCCTCCATTTTCCAAAATTTTTCTATTTGATTAGATAATGTGTTTATTGATAAACTACAAAATTGCGGTACTGGCCTTTTTTTCTGATGAATGTTGATCGGGCCCGATATAACCCAGCCTAATTCAGTCCTCTGAAGAGTAGGTCCGGTATCCAATCTCAGCCGATCATCTTGTAGTATATCCCAAAAGCTCTCAGCGCCTAACAGGATATCAATAGGCGCCGCTACGTTGAAATTTGGGTCCGCCATTTGTAATCCCGGCGGCAGCTTAAAATCTTTTCTGGCCACTGTTGCTTGGGGTAGGTTTGTGGTTATTTCCTGCAATATTAGACAAGTGATATTTTGATTATAATTTGTCCTCAGAGATTTCATTTTTATCGCAACACGCTTCTTTATATGGGTAACATTGTTGTGTATACCTAACACAGGCTTGTTTATATTTTCGCATCTCAAATTTAACTTCATTGCGAACCTTTCGCACATAAAATTGGCTTGAGCTCCAGAGTCAATTAGGACTCTTGCCTCATGCACTTTATTATTGTGACCTACCACCCCAATGATAGCAGTCGACAATAAAATTGTTTTTTCAGCCTTCGCTAAGGATGAATGGTTTGATACTGAAACTCGTTCAGCATCCATTTGGCAGTCACCTCCGGGGTGATCTTCACCTTTATTCATGGAGTCATCGCTTGGATGCATCTCCCTGTGCAATAACGTATTGTGGCTCTCGCTATCACAATGCTTGCATTTTAAATTAATTTTGCAATATGGGGCCGTATGTAATGGTAGTTTATATATTAAATTTATATATAGTTTATATTTACTGTATACTGTAAGTAGAATGTATGTCATAAAAATGAAATAGTGTAAAATAACTCCTATGCCAAGCTCAAGAGCTAGTACTCTTCATTGGCGTAGAAACTCATTAAACCATGTGAAACCATGTTCTTTTCATTCAATAAAAAAAAAAAAAAATTTCATTCAATAATAAAGAGTAATTTGGCAAATCTAAAAAAAAAAAAAAAAAAAAATGTCCTAACCTCAAACATTTGAAGCGGGCACGGTACCTCCTTATTGCGTTGGCTCTTTCTCCTGAATTTAATTTTAAAAATTTTTTACAAAAATATATTTTATGCCCTTTGTCATTACAACAAATACAATTATTGTGGGTAGCAGCTAAAAATACCGATTCCTTTTTGGGATTATTGTTGCTACCACTTGCTTTCGGGTAGATAGGAATTTTTTTCGAATCTGAATTTAACATTAATTCCAAAACTTGCGCACGCGAGGTCAAACATTTAAGAAATTCGTGTAATGTAGGTAGTTCATCCTGCAATGGGGTTTGTTCCCAATGCTTTCTAGAACTTGCATCCAATTTATTAGAAATTACGTATATAATTAAAGCATCCCATTGTTCGATTTTCAAGCCTAAATTTTGCAACGCTTTGAGATTTACATTGGTTTCATCAATCAGATAACGCATGGCTACTGGATCCTCATGTTTCATCTCTTTAAGTTGAAACAGAGCTTGGATGTGTCTTTGTACGGTAGTTCGCAAATTTGCAAACCTCTGCTGCAACAATTCAAAAGCCGATATATAATTCAGGTCTGACACCTCGAAATTGGCGATTATCTTTGCTGCATTCCCCTTTAAACAGGATTGCAGATAATAAAACTTCTGTACATTGCTTAAGGCAGTATTGTTATGAACTAGTGTCTTAAATGTTTCTAGAAAATTAATCCAATTTTTAGGATCTCCGTTGAATTCTCGTAACTGAAGGTTGGGTAACTTGATTTCTAATTTGGGGGTCTCTACAGACTGAATTGCTCCTTTAGCAGTCGCCAAGATTGAATAATATTGATTTTCAAAATTCTCCCTTTGCAAATTATTATCAATTTCGTTGGAATCCGGAAGACTTTCGATTTGTTCTTGAATCTCTTCGAAATAATCAATTATTTTTTCAATTCTCGCATAGCGAATTTTAATTTCGTTAACTGATAATGCGTTTAATGAATCCGCAAATCTCGTGAGTTTACCTTTCAACACTCCTCGTTTGTTAATCAACGATTTTGAATTATCCATTTTTAATTTGACAATAATTCAACACAAAAAAAAAAATGCTGAAAATGTTCCTTCAAAAATAATTTCTGTGCAATAATCGCGTAGAAAACAGTAATAACCAATTCAAGCTATAAACAATGACAGAATCTTACAATAATCATCTTCTAAAACAATTAACCTAAAATAATTAGCATGACTTGCATTTTACACTGCGGGTAGTTAGTTTTTTGTTTTTAAATAAGTACATCGACACACAAAAAATAGCACTTGTTTGAACAGGATTAGAAGGAATAATGGGCGGGATACTTATATTTGATGTCGTTCCTTGCTCTTCATGTTTTCATCCTTCAGACGTTTTTGGATAGCTTGCTGGTTCATTTAATTATTTCCTTTGATGCCTTTCATCCGTTTGTAAGGTATCTGCGGCTGGAAAGACCCTGCTTTCATCCGCTCGTAAGGACCATTATGTTATAAATTGGTAATCAGCCGAAGGACGTCAAGTAAAAACATCTGGATTCAAGGAGGAATTCCTTTGGTTTTATTCACATGCACATTGTTACAATTTGTCCCGACTTGACAAAACACTAAATTTGATCACTTTGACCACATGCTAGACAATGCTAGCTGTTTACAGGAGATCCACGAATTAAGAGAGCTTTAAACTAGAAACGCAGACTATTTATAATAATATTTTCCAATACTATCAACATTAAACAACACTCTTGTGTCACCATTGTACATTATATGATATAAAAACAGAAATCTACTTTACCGTCTAACATTTCATTTTAGTTTAGTCTTACGTCGCTAATCTGTAAAATGCAATATCAACTAACAATAGGCTACAAAAATATGCCGCTAGATGGCAGTAGTCTGCACTCTTTAACAAACACCGTTTAGAACATATTTCTCACTGTGATAGTAAGAGAGTTACAGCGATTTATATGAGACCTACATGAGCTTGGAAAAATTTGGTCTCCTGTGATTAAACGGGCTATACTCCTACATGGACCCCTATATTCCTACTTCCCCCTCATGCCTTTTTCCTTCCCGGAACTTCCTCTTCTTCCTTCTTAAAAAAAACACCCTCCACAAACCATCCTCAAAGTTGACTTAGGGCCTGAGGGGAATTATTTTCCTCAGGGCCTCCAGTGTGGAGCTTATGTAAAAAAAAGTGGGTAGCCCAGGGGATCAGATTCCGAGGCAGACCAAGGAAGACCTGAAAGAGGACTGGAACAGGATGGAACGGTCTAAAGGATATGAATGGCGAGGGAGTGCAGCGGGTGGAGAACATGTAAGTAAAGGCGTGATAATCCTGTACACTTTTAAAAAAAATATTATTTTAAAAAGCTGTCATTGTTACAATATCCTTACGTGGGCGTACAAGCATAAGTCACTAACTCCAAAAACTCATTTTTGATATAATCACTGTTTTTCTTTTAATTTCTTAAAAAAGCGATGAAAATATATTATATTAAAAAATGGAGAAAACATGGAGGAAAATGATGTATTTTAATAATAAAATTTCTAATTTAATAAAAAAGAATGTAACTAATGAAATTATTCCTGTATTTTATGCAAACAATAGACTTAAAAATTACATAGTAAATAATAAAGATAGAGATTCAAAAATGAAAAAATCTGAAATTTATAAATTGAAATGTAATGATTGTGATTTCTTTTATATAGGTAAAACTTCGAGAAACTTTGAAATAAGGATTAAAGAGCGTATGAAAGCTTCAAATAATAATAGTTTCCCGGAGTTTGCCAACCATTTAATAGAAACTAGTCATAACTTTAATTTTAACAGTGGAATAGAATCAATACATTGTAATGTCAATGGCATTCAGTTGGATAAATTAGAAATTTTAGAGATTAGAAAGAGTGTTAATGCAAATTTAAATATTATTGATAATCAAAAATTGTTTTTAAATGACCCATTATTAAATCTATTCCCCTTTTAAATTTTAATTGTTCTATATTGCCCCTCGTCTCCTACACATTATTGTCTTTCAAATTTTATTATTGTTTATGTCTATTATTTTTCTCTATTACCTATGTATGTCTATTTTTAAAATTAGTTCTGTCAAAACCCTGAGGAAGTCAGCTTTGCTGACGAAACATGTCGGTTTTTGTAAATAATTAAGTGGTTAATACAAAGTTATTTATTAATTTCAACGAAAATATATTTCTTTAGAGATGTATTTTATTTTCCTTTTTTTATGTAATACCTCACAAGAGCGCCCCTGTCCATAAGGAGGGAAAGAATATATAAGGGCAGGGAAACTATATCGCCACCCGATTGGGCAGCGTTGTGAGGGAGGTTAAGGGATGGGCTGTAGGAAGTAATTTATTAATGCGGGTCTTGAAGAGGTCCGGATTATATGACAGAGGAAAAACATACGCCGATGGCTGGTTCCACATACGACCCGACTTATACAAAATGAGTCGACGAAACGACCCGTACTCATGAATACAACATCAAATCTGAACGGGTTTTCGCGAACTCGTGTCTTACTCGAATCTCACTCGTGTCTCACTCGTGTCTCACTCGTGTCTCACTCGTGTCTCACTCGTGTCTCACTCGTGTCTCAGTCGTGTCTCACTTGTATCTCACTCGTGTCTCATTCGTGTCTCACTCGTATCCGTCGAATTTCACGCACGTGCATTAGTGCTCTGGGGATCAATGCTGCTAGCTCTTTAAACCAGGCGGAATTAAAATACCCTTTGAACAGACGGATTATCAACCAGACGGGCCGCACTCCTTTGCACAGAATCATTTAGATTTATCAAGTATTATGAGGCTTCAGCCCAGAGGTGGCTCCCATATTCAACTGTTGGGGGTACTTAATCCATAGTGTACCTTAAACATTAATAATATTTATCTTTAACTATGTAAGATGGCACTAAATTTATTTAAATGATATAAAAAATCAGATATATTTTTTTTTAAATTACCGTTGTGCAGTTCGTATGCGGTAGAAGCGAAACCTTCAAAAATCAATGTAGACCATAGTGGCGAGGTTACAAAGCACCGCACAAAGAGGAGACCTATTATTTTATCTCATCCCCTCGCAGGCTATACCCTATAGATGTATGTGTTTGCCTCTTTTTATTGTCGCTTATTTTCGTTTCATCGAGTTTCAAATCACAACGGTGCTAAAGAAGTTTTCAATTTTAAAAAAATCTAAATAAATTAAGTGATTTGTAATGTAATTTTTCTTTGGAATGAAATTCAAGTATACATTTTGACAAAAATGATGATTTCTGCTTGCATGCTCGCGCTATGAAACTAGTTGCAGTAGGTACTGTGCTAACATTCTTTGCTGTTACCGCCAGTGTTCGTTTGGACATTGGACTCACACTAAACGTACCACGGAAAGGGATTTAGATTTCTTAGTATTTCACCGCAAAATGTTGCACATTACATACAATACTTTCTGCGTACATAAATAATAATAATAACGGTGCATTTTAATCATGCTTCTGAAATTCATAAACTCTTGTGGGCAGATACAAAATGTGTTGGTACCGAAATAAAGATTCCTAAAGTTTAGTTGTCGTAATTTATATGTAGGTAAATACATTTTTCCTTCGATTTTTTTAAATACATTTTTAAGTTTTCTAATATTGAATTATGAATGTTGTAATCGAGGTCATTAAAAGATGGGGTTTTAGGGGGTTCAACCCCCCCCCCCTCTCGGAGATTATATTCCTGTAATCTCCGCGAGGGGGGGGGGGGGGGGGGGGCAAAACGTGTTCGTAGATTACTTGAAAATATAACAAAATTATCTTCTTTCAAATTATCATCTCTTTTATCAATTTAATGATAATAACAAATATATTTTTGCATTATTTATTTTTGTGTTTAATTCTTTTTACAAATCTCCATCTATATTTTTTTTGGGGGTGGGGTTTTAGGGGGTTCAACCCCCCCCCCCCCCTCCCTCTCGGAGATTACATTCCTGTAATCTCCGTCAAAACGTGTTCGTAGATTACATGAAAATATAACAAAATTATCCTCTTTCAAATTATCACCTCTTTTATCAATTTAATGTTAATAACAAATATGTTTTTGTGTTTAATTCTTTTTAAAAATCTCCATCTATATTTTTTTTATTAAAATTAATAAATTATATTAAGCTAATTTTAATAAACTAAATTTAATAAATTAAATTTAATAATGTTATTATTAAGTTCTGCAAAGGATTTTATTTTTAGCTGTTTGTGCTTACAAGTCCATTGCCAAACTGTGGTTCGACCACTTTGAAACGACTTATTTGTTTAGACCTACTAGGTTAGACCACATTAAATGTTGATGTGTTCTTATGAAGTGACTGCTAATGACTTATTTATATTTCTATGTTTTATAAACATATCGATTAGAAGTGCGGAATAAATAATTTAATAAGTTATTTTAAAAATTAGTGTTATATTATGGTCATTTGTTAGTTTATTGATTTACAATTAGATTTTTTTTTTAATTAGTTTTCAAGGTACAATCCCGTTAAACCGCAATAAAGCGGTTTGTCAACAGGATGTTAATGTTCAGTTACAATTTAAACATACATACATAATATTATTACTATAACTATACAGATTATCACAATTAACACATATGAATTAATATAAATTATATCTTTTTAAAATAAAACAATAACTTTGTAAACACCACTTTTATTCTTATACTTTATGCCGACCGGGTTTCGCTACAACCGTAGCTTCATCAGGGCAGTATAATACTCTACTAACATTAGGTTACATTTGAGTTATAATATATAATTTACCAAAAATGGGCTGGACTCGTCAAGTGGAGGAGGAAGAAGGAGGCATAGATGGAGAATTGGGAAGGGAACGGACGTGTTCTTTATCAATAGTCTTAGTATGGGACTTTTATTTAAATTAAGTTGGTTATTTACTACCTTACTATTAGTGTTCATGGCTTTCCTAAGTTCAAGTGCCTCTAAATTATCCAACCTTATACCGATGTTGTTTTTATGAATAAGTTTGGCGCCAGCGTTTTTGTCAAATTTATGATCGTTTTCGATCAAGTGGTTTGCAAATTCTGAAAATTCAGAGCTGTGTAAACATCTAAGATGTTCTTTGACACGGGTGTTTAAGTTGCGCGCTGTTTTACCAATATAAAAAATGGGCAGTTGCTGCATTGAAGTGAATAAATTCCCGAGTGAGGTAGACTGTCTTCCTTATCCTTACCGTTCATTAAAAGTTTGCCTATATTATTATTAGTGTAAAATGCTGGTTTGATTTCTGATGGGAGATTTTTAACACTTTTTTGAGAGAAATTATTGATGTACAGGATTCTACGATTCTACGTAGAATCCTCATCGTAGAATCAATATTTTGTACCACAATAAGGCTTGCGCCGGTAATATTGTTAAATTCCCATTCAACAATGATATGTTTCGTCTCTGTGAAAAAATATGAAAATCAATAAACGAATGAACGAATCATGCCGACATTAACACATTTGTAAAAAATACGAAATTTCGTTGCACGACCTTCTTATTCGCAAAGTTTAAAGAATGCTAGAAAACTGTAAATATTAAAAAAAAGTATTATTACTTACCATTATGGCGACGAACATGGTAAAACTTTTATTTTTTGAAGTACAGTGGCTGACTTCATTTTGAAGTAAATAATTAAATACACGGTTTTTGCACGTAGAGAACGTGTGTTATTATTACATAAACATACAAAAGTCGAACGGTTTTTAAGTAAATACCGTTTAGCGATACAATAAATCAGGGTTGCCAAGAAGAAAAGTATATACCTAAATGAAACTTCTCACAATATTGAATATTGTAACACTTTTTTTACATCTCCACTCACGGGGTCCTGAGGAAAAAAACCTTCAGGGCCTATATCATCTTTGGGACTATTGTGTGAGGGATATTTTAAGGGAAAGGAAGTAGAGCATGTTCTGGGTAGGAAAAAATATGAGGAGTGGTTAGGAATCTAGTACCATCAGCTCCGCACAAGAATCCCTAAGAAAAATAATTCTCCTCAGGGCCAGTGTCTTATTTGGGAATGCTGTGTGGAGTCCTCATTTGATTTAATGCAAAACAAAACATAAACATTTCTGAAATAATTTTAGAAAGACCATTTTTTTTATACGGGACAAGCCACTGAGGAAAATAATTTCCCTTGAGGTCTATGCCATCTTTAGAAATATTGAATAAAGGATCTTTTACGAAAATGAAGCGTAAGAGGTTTTGGGAAGGAAAAGGGTACGAAATGTGGGTTGGCGTCTAGGAATCAGTGTGAACTACAGGAGTCATCATCATCATCACTATTGGCTTTACAACCCCTGGTGGATCTTGGCCTCAAGAGTCTTCCTCCACTCATCTCGGTTTTGTGCCAGCTTTCTCCAGTTTGGAAGCTCCAAGACAGATATGTCTTTGAGGACGTTGTCACTCCATCTTAGTCTTGGCCTTCCCAAGCTCCTTCGCCCTGTTGGTCTTGAGTTCAGCAGGGACTTTTGTGTTTGATGCTCGGTCATTCTCTCCACATGACCCAGCCACCGAAGTCTTTCCAATTTTTTTAAATTTTGCGACGTTTAGCTCCTTAAACAAAGTATAGAGCTCATTGTTATAGCGTCTGCGCCAAAATCCATTTTCTAGAACCGGTCCGAAGATGCGCCTCAAAATTTTTCTTTCAAAAACGTCCAGTGCTCGCTCATTCCTCTTAGTTAATACCCAAGTCTCAGCTGCGTACGTAAGTACTGGTCTGATAAGTGTTTTGTACACTAATATCTTCGTGTTTCTGGACAGCAGTCTGGACTTTAATTGGTTTTGTAGGCGGAAATAGCAGCGATTTGCGTTCAATATGCGCTTCTGGATCTCCTCTGTGGTATTATTGTCGTTTGTTATCAGTGAGCCTAGGTATGTGAATCTTGGTACCGTTTCGAAATTTTGGTTTCCACATGAGAGAGTTGGGATTTGTTGGGTGCATCCTACAGCCGTGTATTTGGTCTTTTGCTGGTTTACTACGAGACCCATATTTTTGGCAGAGCTTTCAAGATTTATAAAGACGTTACGTAAAGCATCTGGAGTTTTCGCGATTATGTCGATATCATCAGCGTAAGCCAATAGCTGCACAGAAAACTACAGGAGTAATAAACATTAAGTTCCTGGGCATAACAATAGACCAGCATTTAAAATGGTCCCCAGATTTAATATGGTCCCAGTATATTATAAATATTCTGAACGACAGAGTAAGGAAACTAACATTATATATTTGGATGTCAAAGAGATATTCTAATCGACAAATTATTTAGAACCACATATTTCGCTTTCTGTCAATCAATTATACAATACGGCTTTGTAGGATGAGCGTTACATATATTACACAAATCAAACACAAACAATTTACATATCAGAAAAACTAATCATAAAAACAATTTTAAAGAACCCCACATATATTCGTCAGAACTTTTATTCAAACAATTTAAGGTCAGAAAATTAAATAAGTAAATTATACTTCTACCATGCAAGATTACAATTTTATAAAGATAATATTCAAAATAAAGTTGCACCCTTTCAAAATAAAGTTGCACCCTTTCAAAATAACAGAAATCTTAGACAAACATCAATTCTTCTTCCTACTCCAAAATATGAAGACATTTAAATCATAAACTTCACTTTTTTTTAATTCATTACCAGAAAAAATTTGAAATAGGAATACTAATATAAAAGAATTTAAAACTCACCTTAAAAATTATATGAAAACTTGAATTGAATCATGTCAAATAAAACCAATATAATAACACCCCCCCCATACACATAAGCCCTGCTTATTTATGGGGGTACATCAGATAAATCTATTATGTAATTAATTACTGAATAAAATTTATTTTTAATTTATGTACCTTTTTGGGCAGGTGCATCCTCTTCCAGGACCTGGACCTTTCAAAAAACTAAATGTCTTGCATAAGGTCAATGTATTATTAAATTTCATGTATATAAATGTCATTTTATAGTGAGATGTGAAATCATCTTAATAAGTTTAAAAAACACAATAATATCAATAAGGTTTTCGAGTTTAGGCTGTAATTAACATAATCAAGTTTAACTAGCCTCGGCTTACCGACCCTTTAAAATCTATAAAATATATTAACTAACGTCATACATATTTGTTAAAGATTTAAAACTGCTAAAAATAAGATTTTTGACAGCCCTACTTCAGTCGCCAATGTTTTCCCCGTTATTTTACAAAGTTGCACTTGCTTACTTCATTTTAAAACAATGCACTCTTGGAACACGTTGACGACACATTAAGATTAGAACTGCATAAATGTATTTATTGGGTAACATGATTACTGGCTGCATGTTCAAATAGTGATGGAGTTGTGTATTTAAAACTCTATATTTTAAAACTCTCACAGGGAGCTCCCGTCTGGAGCCAGTGAGACTATGGCACCGACAATTGTGGTTGTGGGGCTAAAAGTAATGTGGAAGGGAAGGGGATGGGTAAAGAAGGTTAGGAAATACCTGGCTATTCAGATATGGTCACGAAATACGACCAAAGCCATTTCAAGCCACTTTTCATTTCGGAATGGTGGTAAAACACCAGGGCGATACTAAGAGTATCTTTGACTCTGGAACGTGCCGCAAATATACTATGTATTATTTTTTAATGAACTGATTGTGAAATAACACAAATTAATCAATACAGTTTATTTCTCACGCCGGGATTCAATTCCGCTATCATCGAATTAAGAAGGAAGAGCTTTACCCCTCGACCACGGAGGCTGTATTGGCTAAAGGAAGAGGCATAACACGACATAATTCCCCAAAATACAAAATTCCCCAAATCACGGTAATACTAATTTTAGCTATGAGAATCGTAAATCGTGAACTGATTTTCTATACTTACTTTGACGACAGATCAAAAACCACGCCCATACCTGCTGATGTACAGTTCTTTTCAGAGTTAAAAGTCAAAACAATGGCTATAAACCCCGGCGAAAGCTTGCATACCAGAATAGCAAATTGTGTAAAACACTCCTAAAAAATTTGACAACCACACTACGACAATAGCAATTATAGACAACTTACTGTACTACAGTGCCGAGATTAATAAAGATTAGATGTTCAAGGTCATCTGATAGCCCATAGTAATAAGCACATAAAACCAAACAATCTGATTAAAATCATCGTAATAATAAAGTGATCAAATCCATACAAAAGTCTTCAACCATTCACCCAAAAGAATTTTGTCACCGGTTTATGACACAAAATATTAATAAAAGAGAGAATCAATTTATTTTTTAACCACCAGAACTTTTATTTAATGCTATTATCTGTATATCCCGAAAAAATAATTTTCAAATTTCAGTAAACCAAAGTCCACTAAAACATTTTGTAAAAAAGTTTGACCAGAAGTAAAGATCTTTCAAACACTTATTTGAACAAATCAGACTTTTTTATGCACCACAAATTAGCCCGCCTTACAATTATTAATATTGCAGAATAGCTAATCTATTTCCAATCCAAATCGGAATCAATCGGAAGCAGTCGAGGATAGAACGTTGTGTAACATAGTGTGTATTTTGTTACGAAGAATTTTATAATTCTTTGGTGACATCATACTAACATGTGCCACGTCTCAATTATAATATTTATAATCGATAAACTTTTTCCTTTCATATGTGTTCATTTAGAACATATTTTAAATCAATTTTAAATTTTTAAACTTTTTATATGCCTTGTTTTAGCTTTTGTCGGACTTGTATTAAAAGAGTATTTCTTTACTTGTTTTCTGTCATCTCTTTCTATCCTTTTTAAAAACTATATCAGTGAACAGTGCAGTTTAAAAAACTGATGACCACTTCAAAACATATTTTGTGCTAAAATTATTAATTTTCAACCAGATGCTAGTCTTCCACGATCAAGGTATTTATATGGATTTTTTCAGTGGTTTTTCGTATTATCCTTGTATCCCATATTCTAACCATTACAGATAGATACATATTATTTAAAAAAAAATATCTGACACTCCAATTCGAGATGTACACCTACAAATTTTTTATGTCAATAAATAATTTAATAATTTTGTCAAAAATTGTAGGTATATTAAATCAATAAATTTTTTTTTGTGTTATGAAATTTGCTTGAATAATCGGTTTCATTCATAATTTACCATTTATACCTTTAAAAAATTTTAGAAGGTGTTTATACCATTTTATATATCTGTCAGCAATTATAAAAATTAAACTAGATCAATGTGTTGCTACCAACGTGACAAGAAATCAAAGTAGGTGTTCTAAAAATATTATTTCATAAAAGTTACAGAACTTTTGATTTATCTGTAAATACGAAATCGTCCCTTCCCATATAAAAACAAAAGGAAAATAATCATATTTTTCTTGGTGACAAACGGAATACGTGAACCAACATATAGCTGAAAATTTTTACAAAGCCATTCGATGTAAAAAATATTGATATATCTGCAAAAATATTTATAGTATTTCATTGTTAACATTCCACCCTAAAATATTTTATTAATTCCGTGTTGCTGCAATCAATTTTAACATCCATCATCTTTATTTAAAATCGGCATTTTTTCCATGAATTAAACGCCATTTGCAATTGCGGGATGCCTGTTTTTCAACAAATTGGCAACACTGAATTTAAACGTGGCCATATTTTTAACGTTTGATTCTTCCGGCAGATGTCGCAAGTATATTAGTGCGTGCAAAACTGATCCATATTGCACTGCAATTTCAAAGGGACTTTAATAAAATTTGCTTGGCAAGTTTGGGACGTGGTTCTAGAGGATTGAACGCATTATTTTATGGATGTAAATTGTATCAGCAGTTTTACAAATGCAATGGCCGCCGCTTAGAAATTACAGTGGCGATTTTGTCGAAGACTTTGCTTTGTGTAATACATTGGTTTAGTCGAAACAATGGTGGTTTTGTGTTCTGCAATAAACAATAAGTGATTTAAATAAGCGGGCAGGAGGCGAGCGGACATTATTTGAGAAATAATAACAATATTTCGTGATTAGAACAAACACGTTTGACGATAATAATGGCGGACTTGTTAAAATGTGCAATTTGCAAAATGTGTTCGTGCTTTGAACTTTCTGTAAGTTTTTGTCTGTTATTTTTAATATTTCTTGTAAAAAGTATTTTGTTTAAACTGAATTCCAATGCTTTTAATAGCAGGTATGAATGATGTCATGAAAATACTTGCCAAAGGAATGAAAAATTTTCGTAGAAACCGGTGTTTGGATGGGTGCTCGGTTAAAGAATATGGTGTGCTATGCATTTACATAATAGTAAACGTAATTACGTAAACTAATTTCTCCATTATTTTAAACATTATTTTTGAATATTAATTACGTATTTTCGGAAATTACTATCCAGTTAAATGAACTCAGTGGTCGAGGGGCAAGGCTCTCTCGACTAGGTCGCTGGTTTAAAACCCGGCGCGCGCTAGTAAATTTTGTTTGATAAATTTGTATTTTCACAATTTATTAATTAAAAATAATACAAGTTATTTTTGCGCCATGTTTATAAGTTGAATATGCTCTCAGTATCGCCCTGGTGTAAAACTACCATTCAGAATTAAAAAGTTACTTGAAACGGTTTTAGTCGTGTTTGACTAGATCTGAATAGCCAGGTACTTCCCCACCTTCCTTTTCCCAATATTCTTCGTCAAACCTCAATCTCACAACATACCCCAATAGGGAATGCCATAGTCTCACTGGCTTCAGGCGGTTGGAAGCAGTTGGGACTGTTGTGCGGTATTCAATTAAAAGAATATATATATTATATAATATATATATATATTATATATATATATATATATATATATATATATTTTATTGCTCCATAGCTCACAATGAAAATAAAACTGTGACAGAAAACAGAGTGTAAATTAATGACCCTGTTACTTCTATCACCGCTTTCGAAGTTAAAGAGAAACAAAACCGATTTTTTGCATATAGACATTTTGAATGGTTGAAACTAAATATTTTTCTAAATTGCATAAGCTTCGTAGAAGTTGTTTATGGAAAGTTCTTCTTAAAACCACTATTTCAACCTAAGATTAAATAATATATTTTTTTTTCTCATTTTCACCCAAGACCTTCATGATAAAATGCTTAAATTTACGATGAAAAATTGACATTTTCACGGTTTGGGGTGAAAGAGTATGAAATACCCACTTAACCACTGGAGCGATCACGCGAAATAAATAAATTTGCCTCGATTGCTCGAGATTTCCCAGAAGGTAATTAAAAAAATCATACCTTCGAAAAAAATCGTTAAGTTTATAATCGCCCGAATCCTGTGTGTTTTTTTTTTTTAATTGAAACTGCCGTGAGGGATACTTATTCGAGTCAACATGGAATATTTTCGATTTCTGTATGTTGTCTGTGGTTTACTTGATAATGAAAGGTACATATCTATGGAAAAAAGACTTAATTTTAACCGTAAACAGCTGATAAAAAATTCGGCGGGAAAAAAATATTTCAAAAAATTTTTTTTTGTCGTTCTAAAATATTCTAGGAAGTTCAGATTTGCGACATCTATGGTCATAACAGATAAAGCATTTCAATAACTTAGTTCTAAAATAAATAGCTGGCCAAGGAAATGTTTTAAATAATTACTATAAATGTTTTACGAATGGTAGGAAAATGTGATCCATTTTTGGACCGCTATCAATTGCAGAAAATAAAAGTGGTCCATTTTTCGACCAAAATTGCTCCAGTGGTTAAAACTTCAGGAAAAACCAGAAATTATTCAAAATTATGATCTTATTATGAATTATGAGGTCACATCAAGTCATTGTTTATTTTAAAGTTAACCTGCTTTGAACTCAAAATTATATTCTGTCCTTCATTGGTACCTACTGGTATTTTTAAATCGATTGATTTATGATTTATGGAGTGCGGTTATAATGTTCCGTTCACTCTTTAAACCGATTCATTTGCACCAGTTTGTTGATAAAGGGTTTTTGTTTAACAAAAAAGTTTAGATGTCGACAATAATGCTGTGACTATATTGTTGATATAATATTTAAACGACCGTGTTTTTGCAGGTTGTGTATGTCATGTTTTTGGTATGCATTATATTGATGCTGGGTCAGTGACAGGGACAGCAACAGTTTGGTAAAATATCTATTATTCAAATTTCTCGGCATACCCTTTGTTAGAATAAAGTATTTGTATACTGGCCTGTCTCGACATAGGATATCCCTAATAATGAGGACGTAGAAAATATGCGTAACTCTTTCACGATGTAGTAATAATTATTTATTTATTTATTTATTTTACGCCCTTTTTCGGGGCTTTTACAAACATTACATATGACATATGACTAATAAGAAATATACAGAATTCATTGTACAAACTGAACTGTCTCAATAACAATATTTTATATTTATTTAAACCTAAATTGAAGATGTCCACTGACTTGGTATAATTGTTTCCCTCCATTAGTATTCTTGGCAAAGAGGAATATATATGGTAGTTAGTCCCAGAATTTCTGCACTGAAATAAATCCTGACTTCTAGAAACTTTCTTCTTCTTATAAACATTGTTTTCCACACAACCTTTTTTCTTGCAGAACCATGGACCGACCTTTTGACGATTTCGATGATTCAAAGCAGTCAACTGAAAAATCGCTGAACGACGTGTTAGTTGCTTTATCCAAGTTAGAGACATTCACTGAAGCTATGGAAATAGACGAACTGGACGGAGATCTGGCAGACCTCATCAGGGCTGATCACGCTGTCACCACCCATCAGTCTCCATTATCTGACGCGAACAACAACGCAATACCCAGTACAATCAATGATTTGACACATTCTGAAGTTCAGACGTCTGAACAAGAGCAGATGCGGCTGTTTCTTAGAACACCACAGTTCTTACCAAGCTTTGAGAGCTTTCAGAGGAGCGTCAAGCAAGCGACTATGGAAGGATTTGCCCCAAAAGATTTGATGAACATTCCAGCTGTATCTAAATCTTCTGATGGACAACATACCAGATCTGATTGCAGTCTCATTTCAAAGCTACGATCATCCCAAAAACTGAAAGATAAAGATCAGCTCGTCAATATCAATCAAAGACAATTTTCAGGAGGATCAAGACAACTTAAAAATAATTTGACTGGCCAGGTTGAGATGAGTCGACCGGGCACTCTACTTTTCAATTCATCTATTTCTCAGGGATACCAGTCAAACAAACTGCAAAGAAGACCTGATCCCTCACCACAACAAAATACTCCTTCATCACTTTTCTTGAATCAGCCACAAAAAACTTCATTTCTGCCATCTATTATGTCACGAAATCAAACAAGCACACAGGGAGACAGTCTATCTTCCTCAAATAATCAAACAAAACAAAGACGATATTCTCAGAACGAACATTTGAGTGCCAAAGGAAATCTGCATAATACCACAAACCCCTCATCCACATCATTCGTCCACCATGATTTGAATCGGCCTGGTACGCCGTGGATTGGCTCAACGCCCCAAAATTATCAATCGAAACAAATGGTACCGTGTCATTATGAAGAAAATACTAAATTGTATCGCAATTATCCCAATCAACCGCACAAAGTAAGTGCCCATTACTCATCGACTTCAAATCTCGTGAATGCCCTCAGAGGTAATTCTACTCACACCTTCAGTCAACAAAATTCTGCATCTGTAAATAACAGGAAAAGTCCAAAGAGTTCCAACCAAGCGAAGACTTATTTTTACAAAAAGCCTTACTCTCAGACAGAAAGAGTTACGGATGGCTCAAAAGAAGTGGAACTCAGGAAACGATTAGCTGCTCCAAATATATACAATACCCAGGGATCATCCAAAATTCAATACGCTTCCACTAAAATAACTATTTCGAACAGTACAGCGACTTTGTCGAATAAATCTTTACCCAGGGGTTATACTCACATGACAGCTACATCAAACAGCAGCAGTGAACATAAAACAATGGCGAATTACATTGACTTAACCGATGGAAATGTACAAAATAATACTGGATATTATAAACAACGACAAACCCAACAAAGTAATGATTTAGTCATTAAAACAGAAAAGCTAGAACTTGATTTAATACCATCATCCGTCGCTCCAGCACCAAAAAATAAACGAAACGGTGTTGAATCTACGTACAATTATGGAGCCCAAAACAGCACTTACAACGATACAAGATTGGGTTACGATAGATCTCAGCAACTAAAAACTGAAATGATTTGTAGTAATGATAACATCCAATATACATCTAATCAATCTAACTTCCAAAATGCAGTTAATATTACATCATTAACCCAAAACCAGGATACTGAATTTACTGAAGGCGAAAAAAACAACACGAAAGCAGCCAAAAACCAAATTTTTGGTAAGCAGCACATGCATTATAATCGAATGGTTCAGAATACGTCGCATAAAAATTATTCAAACTATGCTTACCAAAATAATAATTTCGGTTATGACGCAAATGAAGCAGCAAATCATAACGATACCTACCAAAATTGTGCCGGTCAAAACAATGCATCTGGTTATGTACCAAATGGAACCTCTTGGAGTTATTTTCGCGATGAAAGCAGTGCCTACGACCAGAACCAAAGTTATCCAAACAGCTCTCGGTGGAATCCCAATATTTCTGGGTGGTATCAACAGAATAATGATTTCATGGATAATACATCGTCTGGATTTCAACAAGCAAATCAAATTGTCACCACAAATAATACTTCATACCCTATACATCAGGAGAATAACCTACACATGAACATCTATAACTTCAACAGCCAGCAAGGATATCAACAACAAGAAGCATGGAATGGACAGGCACAACCTACCCCAGAACATGGGACTAACAGCGCCGTACAAAACCATCGTGTTGAATCCAGTATGTTAATTCTAAACCGGGATATTCTGGACTTGGATCAATACCAAAAGCAGCAGAGAGATTTGTTAATCAAAATCGGACTGACGAGGGCTATTTGACCAAAATTCTACGGAGGAGGAGAAACACAGGAGAATGGCCGACCTACTGGACAGCGTATTAGCTACTCCAGATGGTACGAATATAGTCAGGTATTTAGTTTACTAATTCATCTTTTCTATGAATCAGAAATCTTGTTGATCGGTATAGATCGGCTTTGGTGTCATGAAATTAGGACTTTTAGAAATTTATAGATAAACGCAACTTTTTTAAAAAGTTTGCAACTTCTTTGCGAATATTGAAATCTTGGAGGAAAGAAATTGATTATAATATGTATACATTTGACTCTCAAATAAATGAGACTGTCTCATTAATGTTCCTTCCACATATTTTATTTCTATAATAAATTTCAATGAAACAATATTTAACCTGCAATAGGAAGACCATTGGTTTATTTTTTAAAAAGTATTCCAATTCAATTGAAGTAGCGTTGCGATCTGAAAATAGTTGCGTTGATCTATAAATTTCGCACAGAAAAGCCTGTACGAATTTCAGGACATTTGATTTCACCGAGGGAGAAACAAACAGATACTCTGCTTTATGGTTAAGATTATTTTTGAAACAGTGATATTTTCATATTCTGTGAGATAGGCATAGAACGAGTGACAACTGTAATGCCTTTCAAAAGCATTGTCAGACATTTTAACCCCACGTGTTTTTATCCTAACATGGTGTCCCAAACATGACCTTCGTTGTTTGCATCAGGGGTTATTTCACATTAAATATTAATAAGTTACGATCAAATTCAAACGCAAGCAAAACACTTGTACACGGTTGACATTTGTCACACGAAAGAATGGATGATTTCTACAACTCCTTCTTGAGTTCAACAACTCGGCTGTGGAACGATTTAGAAGACTAGAGGTCTTTCCTTCCTCTTACAACATGGGTCTCATCAATACCCAAATGTATCAAAGAAGAAGGAAAGCCCTGAAGGAAATTTTATTTTTTATTTTAACTTTATGAGTAAAACCTCAAATTGTAATATTTAATTAAATAAGAAGACAATATAAGTGAAACTCAATCAAAAATCTGGACACAGAAAAATCAGAAAAAGATATTGACACCTCTGGGACTCGAACCCAGGACCTCTTGCTAACCTACTTTATCTTTACCTCTGCTCTTTCAAGAGGTCTTGGGTTCGAGTCCCAGAGGTGTCAAAATCTTTTTCTGATTTTTATTTTTTTAGATTTTCTATTGAGTTTCACTTATATTGTCTTCACAATAAAAAAACATATAAATTTGTTTAAGACCACTTTTATTTTAAAACACTCTACCGGTTTCAGAAGCACCCTTCTTTCGTCAGGAGAATATTATAACTAAACTATGATACAGAATGTTAGGTGTTTGAGTGGGAGGTGAGCAAAGGGGTAGGGGTAATTGCGGGATTTCCGGAAAGAACACCGGTAGAGTGTTTTAAAATAAAAGTGGTCTTAAACAAATTTATGTGTTTTTTATTGTAAATTATGGCGAGCCACAAAGTTAGTGCTTTTTACAAATATATATTGTCTTCATTTAATTAAATCGAAATAATCTTTATCTCCTGTGTGAAGTGAACGTAAGAAAATGTGTATTTTCACTTTTTTCCAGATCTGTAGGCACTCTTAGTATCACCCTGGTGAGAGACTATCACTCATAATTGAAACATTGCTATAGAAAAAAGTTAATGTTTATACCAGATCTTACAAATCATTATGTTACTATCTTCTGTCTTCAACCCCAAAAATTTGCTCAAATTGAAGACGTCGTGGATGTGCTGGCTTCAAGCAGATATCACATAAAATACAATAACAGCAATATTTTTGATGACGCCTTATTTTTTTCAGGGACATCATAGAAGAGCAGTGTCGCAGGGTTGGTTACGATATGAACCGAATTTTGGAGCGCGGAATGGGCAAGAAACAAGAATGAAGAATAAGGCTTTCAGTATTCAAGGCTTTCAATGTCTTTTAACACACAATTTATGGTGGAACCACGGAAGAAAACAACAAATAGAAGTATGTCGTGGCACATTTTTTTCTTTATGTCTGTCTGCTGAAATTTATTGAATAGGTTCCTCACATTTTAAAACTTCGACAATATTATTCAACATTTATTAATCAGAAAAAAAATCTTAAACTGTCTGGGTTCAAACTTTCTGCAACTATTAGGGTCTACTAACAATCAGATTTTCAGAACTGCTTGCAGGCCAGCATGCTGAACCACCAACCGAATTATTTCTATTCTGACGACCTTCAGGGAATAATAACAAATGGAACAATGTTTCTTTGTTTGAACCACTATATTTTTTATGTTCGTCGACATTCGTTTAGACATGTTCACTTTCTCCGTCCTTCCTAATCTACTCCCCACTCTTCAACACTTAGCCATATATTATTTTCAACCTTTGTTTTGTAATGTCAAGTTAGTATATTTTGCCGGTTGTTCGGTTACGGTTGTTCCGTAACAGGTCGGCATATATAAAAAAACGTACGGTTCAAAAAAAGAAATCTTGTTTCATTTATTGAAAATGGATAACCCTTCGACCAAGTTTAAATATATCGATAGGATAACTACAAAGTTAGCTACATTCAAAATAAATAATAATAATTCGTCAATTTTTCAAAAGAAGCAAACACATTGTGACTTGACATTTTAAATAAATAAAAAGAAAACACTTTGTTTACGTCACTTTATTGATATTTCTTCCGTCTACCGGTTTCGGTACCTCCGTACCATCATCAGGACTGAATATAAAATACTGACAAATACAGGGAAATATACATATATATATACAAATAGTAAAAGAAAGAGGCAGTAAATAAGAGAGGGACAGTGCGTCAGTTGTGGGAGGGAAGTGGGGGAGGAGCGAGTGGGATAACGGGAAACATACTTATAATAGGGCTGAATGTTAAATTAAGTTGATTATTAATGATTTCAGCCTTTGCGTTAACTGATTTTTTTATTTCTAAAGCTTCTAAGTTATTTAATCTTAAGCCTATACCATTTTTGTGTAGGACTTTAATACCCGTATCCCGGTTAAAAGTATGATCTTTATTAATTAGGTGCTCCGCGAATTCTGAAAACCCTGAACTGGTTAGACACCTTATGTGCTCCTTTACTCTAGTTTCCTATATTGGATTGGTTTCTGTTCTATATTGGACAAACGTCACGCAATGTGGAAACTAGAGTAAAGGAGCACATAAGGTGTCTAACCAGTTCAGGGTTTTCAGAATTCGCGGAGCACCTAATTAATAAAGATCATACTTTTAACCGGGATACGGGTATTAAAGTCCTACACAAAAATGGTATAGGCTTAAGATTAAATAACTTAGAAGCTTTAGAAATAAAAAAATCAGTTAACGCAAAGGCTGAAATCATTAATAATCAACTTAATTTAACATTCAGCCCTATTATAAGTATGTTTCCCGTTATCCCACTCGCTCCTCCCCCACTTCCCTCCCACAACTGACGCACTGTCCCTCTCTTATTTACTGCCTCTTTCTTTTACTATTTGTATATATATATGTATATTTCCCTGTATTTGTCAGTATTTTATATTCAGTCCTGATGATGGTACGGAGGTACCGAAACCGGTAGACGGAAGAAATATCAATAAAGTGACGTAAACAAAGTGTTTTCTTTTTATTTATTTAATAATAATTCGGTTGGCAGTTTTGCCTGCACATGATCCGATTTGCAGACAACCTGCATGGAGTTCTGCAAATCGGATGTTAAGTAGAGCTTTTTTTTATTGTTGATACATTATTTTACAATATTTCATAGTACGATCCAGTAATGTTGGCCTCCCTGGGTTGTTTACCCGTGCTGAGGTGCTGAGGCCACCATTTTATAATATAATTATTTATACATAACACAGTTTGAAAATAAAAGACATATGTAATGTTGGCGACAAAAAACCCCACTTAAAATAGAGATAAATTTAAATTAAAAATAAAGATAAAAAATTTAAATAAAATTAACAAACAAAAAAAATTTAATTAAATGAAAATCGGCATAATATATAATGATTTATATGTTTGTGAGTGTTACGTGTTTTATATTGGTTTTGTGGGTTGGGTGTATGTGTTTTATTCTTTTATGTTATAAAATTTTGGTAATATTGTCTTTTTTCAATTGGCGTTATCCATTTTCTATCAAATTTGCATGTTGACCCAACCGTTTGCAGCATCTCCTTTTAACATATTATTCTCCTTCAATCACCCACCCAACCTGTGGTCCGTTACCTGTCCCTGTCTGATAGTGTGTACCTTAGTGTCCTTTCAATAATTGTACCCACCAGTCAGTCTATTAAGGAAATTAACTTCTGCAGTGATCATACGAGTGATCCTTCAGTAGGTACCAAAATATCGATTCTCACCAAAAATGTGCTAACTTAAATTTTTATTTTATTTTATTTTTATTTTTTCTAAATATAAGATAAGTCAGATTCCTTCCCAATTGCCATTGTTCACCAAGCTGTTCACTTAGTTATGTCATTTTGAAAACCCATATTATTTTATTACAGCCCACCTTGTATATAAATAAGACTCCTCCTTCGATGGCGCTACAGCCCATATCAAGCTTTGGCCTCCTGCATCATTCGCCTCCAACTCCTGTCCTCAGTGGCTGACTTCCAGTTTGGTACCTGGAGAAGCTGTGCTGCATCTCCTTTTACTTTGTCTTCCCACCTCAGTCTGGGTCTTCCCACTTTTTCCTTCTACCTGGGTGTTCAGTCATAATTTTTTTGGGACGCTTGTGTCATTCGTACTCAACCTGATGAGTCTCATGTGAGTTGAGATGTTAGGGGACAAATATTGGGACTACATTGCATAAATCACACTTTATCGAAAAACTCTACAATATAGTTTATATAAATATTTCGTAAGAGTTATTCAGTGTTAATCATACGGAAATTTGATTGGAAGTGTTTGACATTCTGTTTTCAGTATTTTTCATACAAAATAGAGACGGATAATGATAATAGAAGAATTTTGACGTTGTAATATTATTTATCTGTGAGTAATAAGGTTGTGTAAAAAAAGGTTTAATAAGTATAAAATGCATTTACGTGTAATTCTAATGCACATAGTAATATATTTTAAAACCAGTTTTTGGTGATAAAATCTGTGATGATAAACTTTTTCCTGTAGTAATAATAATTGGTAAGTTATCATTCCAGCGATGGTTTATTTATTATATTTTGTATAATATATCATATAACCCGCCATATTGTACCAAAACGAGGCGTTTAAAATACAAATTTTGTCCGTTTTTCGAAAAAAATAGAGTGTAAACTTATATTTGCTAAAAATGGAAACAACTTTGTATTCGTAAAAATTATCGAAAAATTATAGGATATAATTTTTTTCAAGCTTTTTATACAACATTTGGTACGATAAACGTGGTTTTAATATGATTCTCGTGAGATTATATTATAATAGAATATTTTAAAAATTATTATTTATAAAATATTACATAAATTTGGATGTAGCTGACCCTCGGACAGTTGCCCCCCCGAAATTATAACTCTTATAAAATTATTATTTTTTTAGCGTTATTTACCAATTTCAAACCTAAAATGGACTTCAAAAATACCTTTAATAATAAACTGGTATGGATGTCAAACAAATTTATTTACGTTGTCGATTTGTTGTGCTTGTACGCTGGAACATTCAAGTAGTTTGTACTTGATGCATATAAATGAAAATATGTTTTTTACTTTTGTTATTCGGCGGTATATCCTCTCTACACAACCTTTCGGCGCCACTTGGCTCTATTTTGTGTAGGCCTCCCGTAGTTTTACAAAATCGTTAAAAAATGTTATCGGTTTACTGTCGGTGGATCATCCGTCGGTAGATCAACTGTCGGTGGATCCACTGTCGGTGGATCAACTGTCATGAGAAATCATGTAAGTATAGCAGGGGGTGACTGACATTCTGATAATTTTAATATTTCTGGATTCAGTATTTTGATTTTTATTCTTGAGACCATGGAGAATTTACCACCTTTTGCTGAGATTTCTGAAACTACGAGACTAATAATATATATGTTTATTTTAAATATTTTTGTAACTTATGAGAAAAATAGATCATAACAATGTAGTAACATAAGGACAGTTTTAAAAATAGTTCTCAATAAACCCCTCTTTTCGACTATTGAAACCAAAAACATGTTCTGTCTAATTTTTGTTATTAGTTTTTGGGATATTATGCCGTGTTATAAAATTACGAATGTTAGAGGAGAGCGCTAACATTTACAGCGACAAAATCGATGCGAAAATTGCGAAAATGTTTAATAAAACACGACTCGTTTAAAATAGAATAAAAAACTCGCGGGCATTGTCTTAAACAGCATTTCAAAAAACACTGTGAATTTTTCATACATATAACTTGTACAATAACTGAAACCAACGTGTTAATAATAATGTTTGGAGCATACTTTGCGATTTTTTTCTATCGAGGGAATTTTATATAATTTGCGTTTCGGCGCAGGCAACGTCTAGATATTATCTTCAAGAATAACATATATTTTTTAAGAGCTTTAAAACTTACCGTGTTTAAGGGAGATATGTAAGAAATCGGTAGAAATTCGGGTTACGGGCCCTTAAAGCACTCTGTAAAAATGCTATGATCAGTGGTATGAGCCCTTAAAAATGTATTTTCTGCCAGTTTTCCGTCGATAAAAGGGGATATTTTTTCTTCATATTTGCTTGAATTAAAGCATTCTGCATCTGCAACCTTTCACTGTGGTCTGTTCACCAATCAACCGCGTTGCCAAACCATTCAGATTTAGTATTTTCCACTTAATTCTTCGCAATATTCCAGTTAATAAAAGTATTATAAAAGAAGTAAACTCAATCTCTTCAGTTGTATATTATAAAAAGAGAAAAAAGTATCTCCGTTTCAACAACTTTCTTCTGTTTTTCTCTCCCCTCTTCTGGCAGGTACTTTTTAATACGCTTTTGAATCCATTATTCAAATCAAAAATATACTTTTCCCTTTGAATATCTCCACCGACTCTTATATTCAAATGCGAACTTTATTTATACGGTTTAATGATACAGAGGGGCAGGAGCGGATAGAGGCGTATTCAGTTTTTTAATTTATCTTTTTGATTTAATTTGATTTCGGTAACCAAATGATGGAAGAAGTAGGAGTAGGCATGGAAAGAAAAGATTGGAACAACTGGGATGCCACCGGAATATTGAAATAGGCATACCTTGTAGTGGATGTCCTATAGTTTCCTCATTTGAACTAAGACTTCACCGAGAATTCAGATTGCTTCTTTTGGGCGTAATGCGGCGTTGAACTTGTTAACTTGCAAATTGACCGGTTGATATTGTACTAATTTCTCGTAAAATCCCTACTCAAGGTGGCAATGGGATCAAAAAGGGGGTGGTGGGAGGATCTAAGTAGACATAAATCTGTGGTGCTCGAATAACGATGGTTGAACATGTGAGGTGGGGTTCTGCGACAGTTCCAAGGCAAATTGATCAGCTGAAAATTGCCTCCCTGGCGTTCTTATATATTAACAATGTGCAGTCGGCTTAGGGTAAATAAAGTAAAAATAATTAATACAAAATATAACTAATTGACCCCAAAGGGATGTGCAAAGAGGATGTCCCGCCGAATAATAAAAATATAAAACAAAATATATTACAGAATATTTAATTCAAATGCATCAAGAAAAATCTGCTTCTCTATTTACCGTGCATACCACCGCATAAGTACAAAAAAAATCAATACTTCGTATAGATTACATACCACATTTCTATTAAGAGTATTTTTGAAGTCGATTTTACTTTTAAAATTAGTAAATATGCACAAAAAATATAATTTTATGAAATTAAATGCCATTTTAGGGGCCAATTCTCGGCGACTTAACTGTCGGGTCGCGTATTTCCAAAACCGGTTCAGTCGCGGTAACGACAATTTACATTTTAAATTCACCTTCTACATTGATTATTTTTTATCACTTTGCAAAAAAAAAATTGTTTTAAAATCTAGATAAAATAATCTTTCCAATGTGGAAAGAATTATTAGTAATTAATAATTTTATTTCTAAATATTTAAATATTAATATTCTAAATAATGTAAATTGTCGCTGAACCGGAATAGATTTTGGAAATACGCTGTCGGGGTTACCTTCTGTGACAATCCAACACAATGGCACTTCAAAACACCTTTGAAAAGTGTGATACAGTCATTAAAAGTGTTGAAATAAATTAAACAAAAATTTTAACAAAACTGCACTAAAAATGCACTAAAAAGTAAAAAAATAATTTCGTATTCTTCTACAACTTTATAATCAACTTACCTTTTCTACTCATCAATATGTACGTACGATTGTTATTTTTGGAGTCGGTGTCGGCGGGAGAGGAGCTGTCAAGTGAACACGCCGGGCCGCGGGTACCTTGGTTGACACCGACTCCAAAAATAACAATCGTACCTACTCGATCTGAAGTACACTAACTAATTCGATTAAGATTCGGCCGAGTATCGTAAATTTGTTCTTCAGAATTGGAGAGTTCCGTTACTTTGTCATGGATCCCATAATCAGAACCTAACCAAACTCTCATCAAACTACCCTTGAAGTACATCCTTTCCAATAAAAAAAGAATCATCGAAATCGGTTGGCGCGATATTGAGTTATTCGTCCATTTGTTGCGCTCATACTTGATGCAAATTTAAGACTTATATGATTTTCTCATGGATGCCATTGTCAGAACTGGACCAAATTACAATGGGACCACACGGGAAGCACCAGCTTTAAAATAAAAAAAGAATCATCAATATCGGTTCACCCAGTCGAAAGTTCGGACGTAACAAACAAAAAAAAAAAAAAAAAAAAAAAATACAGTCGAATTGAGAACCTCCTCCTTTTCGAAGTCGTTTAAAAAGACACTATTCAAAAAGTTGCGTTGAAGTGCCACTGTTATTAGTTGGTTGGTTGGTTTTTAGTTCGATTGGAAGTAAAAGGTCAAGGGGGGGGGGGGGGGGGGGGCAGAAAGCACGACCCTGTGCATTAAAACTTTGGACAGGTTAAATCAAGAGTTTGTGGGTTGTATTAATTAAGAAGAAGCAAGGTTAGATTTGTAAAAGTGGTGTAATGTCTTTATTTGGTTGAAAAAGGACGCATTAATTTTGTTATTATTTTTATTCTATTTACACGCGAAATTAATGTAATACGGCTGTGTTATCTATTTGTAGTAACAATGGTAGAGAAAAATATGGGAACAATTTAAAAAATTAATTAATAAAACAATTTATTAATATGTATCTTAGACTGTGATTTTAAAAGTTTTAAAATAAATCTAGGGACTCAAAAAGTGTTCATTATTTATAAAACGTTTTAAAAACGGTGATTGTATGATTTTTGTAAATATTCTGTAAATAATTTATGTTTTTTGATGTTATGTGTAAGTGTTCTTTCTCTTGTCAATAATGGGGATATTTTTATGTACAAATTTTAATAATAGATATCTACGTATTCTAGGGCTAGTATTGTCTATTTTTAAATCCTTTTACGCTTATCTTCATGGTATGTGGTTTTGAAAATACTTTTAAGAACAAGTAAATTGTTGTATTTATTTTTTACCTATTTTATTAAACTTTATTAGTAAATCCGCAAATTGTAATATTTAATTAAATGAAGACATTATTAGCGAAACTCAATCGACAATATTTGCATTTCTGGGACTCGAACCCAGGAACTTTCGCTTTCAGGGGAAATGCGATAACCACTGCGCCAAGGTGTCGATATCCGATTCGGTAACTTTTAACTGTATCATACTTCGACAAAGAACCACCCACATAATTACATTACAATTTGAGGTTTTACTCATAAAGTTGAAAAAAAATATATATTCATCCGAGACTTGCAGAAAAGTCAATAGATTTCGCATATTACATAAAATGGATAAAGATTTATCTAGACACTATCTAGAAAGCATTTAGTTCGGATCTTGCAATCATACATAAAGATTTCAGCCAATAAAATATGCGTTAAATAAATGAAGATAATATGGGTGGTCCTTAGACGAAGTATGATACAGTTAAAAATGACCGAATCGGATATCGATCGACACCTTGGCGCAGTGGTTAGCGCATTTGCCCTGAAAGCGAAAGGTAGTGGGTTCGAGTCCCAAAGGTGCAAATATCTTTTTCTGATTTTTCTGTTTCCAGATTTTCGATTGAGTTTCGCTAATATTGTCTTTATTTAATTAAATGTTATAAATTGTTCTTTTTTAAATAAGAAAAGAAACGCGATGAACGAATGACGCATATTTGTATTGCAATTTTACACAATAAATTTATTTTTGATATCCTTTTTTTTTTTTTTTTTACAGTGAATACCGCACAAGAATCTCAACTGCTCCCGTCTGGAGCCAGTGAGACTATGGCATCCCCAATTGGGGTATGTTGTGAGGCTGAAGGTAGTGGGGAGGGGAAGGAGGTGGGGAAGAGGAAGGTTGGGAAGTACCTGGCTATTCAGATCTGGTCACTAAACACGGCTAAAGCCATTTTCAAGCAACGTTTCAATTCTGAATGGTGGTCTTACACCAGGGCGATACTGATAGTATCTTCCACTCTGGAACATGCCGCAAATATACCTACTATATATTATTTTAAATGAATTAATTGTGAAATAACACAAATTAATCAAATAAAATTTATTTGCGCATGCCGGGTTCGAACCCGCGACCTCCGGAATGTGAGTCAAGAGTCTTAGCCACTGGACTACGGAGGTCGTCATATCGTTTTGATATCCTAAAAAAATATATGCATAATTAATATTTGTTTCATTGAACTAATTCGGGTCTGTGTTCATAAAACCAGCAAGCCCTCTTATTGGTCGCCCGGTTACCTTACTTTGGCGCACTTTCAGGGGTGTGGAGGAGGAAGTTGATTTTGTTGTTGCGTTGTTTGTCGGTTCTGTTGGGAATATTAAATTTGATGACCCTTACCGGAATGTTGAATTACGATGACGGAATTGTGCGTCGATGAAAGTAATTAATTATAATATAATTTTTGCATAATATAATATATTTTAAGATTTTCACGGCCAAAAGCATTTTCGTTATTTGTTTTTGGGGTGTTATGCTGTGATGCGCTACCTCCTTCTTTAGCCAACGTTTCGGACATCGTTGCAGTGTCCATCATCAGGGCAGATCCGGCAGATCCGGTAGATGTGTGATCTACCGGATCTGCCGGATCTGCCTTGATGATGAACACTGCAACGATCAGACGGGCAGATCCGGTAGATCACACATCTACCGGATCTGTCGGATCTGCCCTGATGATGGACACTGCAACGATTTTCGAAACGTTGGCTAAAGAAGGAGGTAGCCCAACACGGCATAACACCCCAAAAACAAATAACGAAAAAGAAGTATTTTATTTATTGTACTCTGAAAATGTTTAATAATAGTATCTTTTATTTGTTAAGGTGCATTCATTTTGTAATCTTAAATAAGTTGTGTACTCAGAAACAGCATTTGTGTTTAAATATTTATATTTTTTTACATGCTTAGCAATACTTTATACATTTTTTTTTTAATTTTAAGATTATACATATTGTAAAACTTTATGTTTATAAATGTATAAGTTAAAAAATATATGTACTTTAAAATGAAAATAATATAACTTTGTGTTTACCACTACTTAATCAAAATAATCGACCAATCGGTTTCTTCGTTGGTTTTGAAGAATGACGATTATTTTGATTAAATAGTGGTATTTACAAAGTAATTTACTTTCATTTAATTAAAATGACGCCACAAAGTGAATTTGTGATTATGAAATTACTTCCTGTGCTTTCTTTAATTAAATGAAAATAATTTTAGCGAAACTCAGTCGATAATCTGAAAACAGAAAAATCAGAAAACCAACGATTTGTCGGAGCACCGCCTCGGCGTAGAATGGCCCGGAACAAGACCGTCTCATAAATCCATTTTTTTTCAGATATAAAGCGGTTTTAATAACATAAATAAAAGACAAATTTTAATCCGTTGGAAAAAGTTTTTTTTGTTCTTTTGGATATTTAAAAAAATGGGATTCGGGCTGAGATATTTAATTGAATCAAAATTTGGAACATTTCGTGGTACAAAATTTAAAGCATTTAAGATAGTTTATATGTAGCTTATTATAAATCACCACAAATGTTGTTTTTAAGCTTTAATAAAACTTACTTTCAATATTTTAGTTTCTAATAAAAGTGATTTATAAGCTTCTTTTAAGCAAATTATACTTAAACCAGATTTTGACAAAGTTCTGGTAAACTTACAACAAGTCCACAAGGTGTGAACCCTGTGGATATTAAAACACTGTTTTATAAGAAAAACATTTTTTTAATGTGTTCATTAAAAAATGTCTGCGGATTTTTTGCGCAACAGTGTCAAAAATTAACAAAGATTAAGTCATCGTTCCGTAGTACCTGTTTATAATTTATTATAGATTGTATGTTGTATACTCATAAAACAGGGTTGTTAAAAGGGTGCCATTTCATTTTGCTACAGATTTTTATTTAAAAACGCATTTTAATTAATTTATTGAAAATGTTTTGTATTAAAGTTTGTACGACCTTGTCCATGATACCAAAGTGTTGAATTTTTATTGGAAATAATTTTAAATACATATTATTAATCCATAATACTGTTATATTTATTATACGTTATAACTACTTGAATGTATTTGTACGTTTTAATTAACTATTAAATAAATTTATTATTCATTTATTTGCTATTTATGTATTTATTTACAGATATTCACAATTTAATTGCATTTAGCCATTTAATAGTACTTGTATTAAACTTTAACAAACCGTATTATTAAATCATTTACCAACGTGTATAAAAAATATTAATCTACGTATTTAGAAGCTTCGATATTTCAAACAGATATTTTATCCTACAATTTAACAGTTATTTGAAACTTTTATTTCATTGTTGTAATACGTTTATCTATTTAGTTAATAAAAACATTCATCAAAAAACATCACCGCAGTGTTCCTAATTTTTCCTGAAATTTTTCCTATCATGTAACTGGGGTTAAGGTAAAAGTCTCTGCTCTTTAGCAATTCAAATCCCAGGAGCAAAAAACCTTTAACTCGCAACGACTACAAAACTGTAAAGGATGAAGAAGTTCTGAAAATCAAATCTACGGCGGTTTTTTTGGTTGTTTTTGATTTACCTACGTTTAAACCGGTCAGTATTCAAGTCCCACCCAGGCATCGTAAATTAAATTCCTTGGCTGGCTAAGTCCTCCATCATGACACAAGCATTTTTTTTTGCATTCGGTGATGGTAGTAGAAGATTTTAAAATATTGTCACGTTATTCGTCACCAGCGAATTTTTGTTTTTCTTTTCCAAAAGCCAATTTAGGATGGCTTGTTTAAAAAAATTTGACAATCCGGAAGCCTCAGTTTCGCGCATAATTCTAAATCCGTCACTTTGGATCGAGATTGTAAAATATCTATGCAAGATAGCTTTCATATTACGAGGACAATAAGAAGCATTATTTAGTTCTCTTTCTGGTTAAAAGAAAAATACTTATGTTTGCATGAGAGGAAGAGAGATATATAGCTTTCTAAATTAAAGGTCGCTCGGGACATTTTTGGTCTTATGAAAGTATAACGCAATTACGTGTTTTGGGATGTATTTATTCCTAAACAAGCAGACGGCTTCCAGTAAGACGAGAGTTTGTAGGTAAGACCTGTATCCGAGTCGCAGTTGCGATCTTTACCTTCCCGGAAATCATTTGTTGGATAACCAACATCTCTGCCATAAGTCACCCAAAGTGGTTCGCTGCAATTGGTGACTTTACCGGGGTGTCGGGTTCACGGGTGAGGTTTGTGCGGGCCTTGAGAATGGTGGAGGGAGTCCCTTTGACTTCTCCAGCCGTATATATATCGCCTTGCACCGCAATGGGAGTAATGGATTCATACGTGCGTCACTCCTGGATATGCTGACCTCAGATTCCTACCCACCCCTAATACCATTTTCCTTCCCAGAACTTCCTCTCCTTCCTTTCCTAAAAAGACCCTCCACACAGTATTCCCAAATATGACATAGGCTCTGAGGGGAATTATTTTCCTCAGGGCCTTCTGCGTGGAGCTAATGTAAAACCTCCCAAAATCAAACCTCCCACTACCGCCACCTAATACAATATAATCATTTTTGTACTTGATTTGAATTTTTAAGTTAGTTTTAAGTTTGCTAGTGAATGACACGGATGTGTCGAGACCGGTAGCAAAAAATTTAAAAAAATTAAGTAAAAACTTAAAACTTTTCAAAACCATAAAAATGGATTATGTTCTTCAAAAATTCAAAACGTGTTATAAATTGCAAATATTCCATTTCTTATTCGTCATTCCATTTAAAATTGTTAACCACAAGGAAGGTAATTGGTTGGACATTTACACAATACATAGTACACTTACCTACATACAAAGATACAAGCTACCTACTTACCTACTTTACCTATATACTACTTACCTCTATAAATCATAGACCCTGTATTTGTAGCTTGTATTGTCACATGTTCCTTTCCTACCCATCCCTGTATACCTGTCATTTTATCATACCCACATTCAGTCTTTAATCGACCATCGCCGCATGAACATCTCTAATATACCGCTTACCGCATCCGCAATTAATCCCGCATACCGCGACTAATATAGTCATAAGCGCAGAATAAACCCAGCCAAGATAGCAGAGTGCTACAAGGTTCCGCATTGAGTCGTTTTTTTCCTTTCCTTATGTGCAGTATTTTTACTTGTACAGTGGTCAAACACATTTCAAACACATACAAGGTCTTTTTTATTTTTTTTTTATTTTAAATTTATGAGTAAAACCTCAAATTGTAATATTTAAATAAATGAAGACAATATAAGATTTTCGATTGGGTTTCGCTTATATTGTCTTCATTTATTTAAATATTACAATTTGAGGTTTTACTCATAAAGTTAAAATAAAAAATATATATTTATTTATTTATTTACGCCTATTTAGGCTTTTTACATACAAATATATAACAATATTAACGAAATTATACAAGTAAATAGTGCAGGAAACTACTGTTTAAAACATTTGCACAAAAATAAATACAAAGTAAAAATATTAGGTATTGAATTTGAACCACACAGGATGTAGGTACAAAATACAAAAAATCCGAAATAGTTTTTTTTTCTTTCAGCCAACAACTTTGGTCCCTTGGTCACTTTCTTGGTCCCTTGGACCCCTTGGTCCTGGGTTCGAGTCCCAGAGGTGTCAATATGTTTTTCTGATTTTTCTGTTTCCAGATTTGCGATTGAGTTTCGCTTATATTTTCTTCATTTATTTAAACATACAAGGTCCTTCGACATCCACTTCTACACATAAAACACACAACAGTATTAATTACAGAAACATGATAAATTTATTATGGATTTAAAAAAAACAAAAATTTTCAGATCACATCTTCATTAAATATATCATCTTTGATTTCTCCTTCAAGTATGGCTGCTTTCTACCATGGAAGTATTGGGTAGGGGAGATTTTCGACGAACCTTTAGTTAAAATTCCCAAAGGTCCTTACCGGCCCCATTCTCAACTTCGCGGTGAGCCACTGCACCGCAGGATCCCCACATCCGGTCATTTCGATACGCCACTGGGATTAGTGGCTTTCTGATATGGAGGTTTTCAATTTAGAAATTTGTTAAATAAATAATAAAAGCTATAATATATTATGTACAAGGAAGAGAATGTTTGTATTTTCAAAATTAATGTAATATTGTGTGTATTAAAAATTGTTACATGACAAATTACACTCGCGTACATTTCACGTAAACTAGTAGAAATACTAGAAATGCTATGGGCGAAATTACGCCTTGACTTATTGGTAGGTACGTGTAATTTACGCATGTGTAATTGTGACCACATTCAAAATGAATCTTTGAGTGAGAGAGAGAAAAACAAAGGTTCGATTTAATACACATTTTTTAAATATTGAACTTCGAAAAATACATTTTAATAGCACACAATTTATTAACATTTATTTTAAAAGGCCCACGAATTTATTAATGGCATATTATTTATAAATTCAAATTTATAATGAATTTCTTTAAAAATTTTATATAAAGGTTAGGTACATAGATACTTTATGGCTTGTCTTCAAACAATCAGTTTCATTTTTTTATGAGTTTTATATTAAAAATAAATTTTAACTTTTATATTAAAAATAAATGAACATGAACAAATTCGAGAGTGACGCAGATCACGGAGAAACCGACATTAGTACGATTGATTCGAAGTTGTATTTACTTTGTTTGAGGATTAAACTTTCCTACCCTGGACCTGGAGTCAACCCCGCTACTAACTGAGCCAAATCCCGATTGTGTAAGACCGACGTTTATTTCGTAATGACAGCGATTTTCAGAGAGATGCGTATGTATGTCAGCGTCTCTGTACGTGACTGTCACCAAAAGTTGAAAGAATGCATTGTCACCGACAACGAGGCAGTAAACCTTCCTACCTGAAACTGGAGTCAACCCCGCTACCAACTGAGCCAAATTTCGATTGGGTAAGATCGATGTTTATTTCGTAATGACAGCGATTTTCAGAGAGATGCGTATGTATGTCAGTGTCTCTGTACGTGACTGTCACCAAAAGTTGAAATAATGCATTGTCATCGACAACGAGTCTATCTATTTATAAGAATTTCAGCTCGATCGGATGTCGGGAAGCGGGTGAACTTCCACCTTAAAAATTCCAATTCTGTCGTACATTCATTCAATCAAGAAAACAAAATACATGTCTAATTAAATGAAGACAATATTAGCGAAACTCAATCAAAAATCTGAAGACAGAAAAATCAAAAAAAAAAAATTGGGATCTCTCGGACTCGAACCCAGGACCTTCTGATTACATGGCAACAGCTGTACCAACTGAGCTATGGTGTCTATAGTGACCCGACAATTCGTCCTGCGACAATTCATCCGGCGACAGTTCATCCGGCCGACAGTTCATCCTGCCGACAGTTCATCCTGCCGACAGTTCATCCCGCCGACAATTCATCCGGCGACAATTCATCCTGCCTGATCATTTAGAAGATTTTTATTAAGTAAGTATACAAAGAGGATATACGGCCGTACAACCAAAATCGATATACTTATATCTGAAGGCATCTTGAGTGGAAATCCGCTGTAAAAAATTTTTTACTAACAATAATTTCGACTCTCCGAAAAAGCATGCGTGAATAACAAAATACGACATATTTATACTTTTTTTTTTGTATTTCTTGGGCATTAACTATGTAACAATTTCTAGACATTTTGTTTTTTGAAGAGTTTTATTAAATGTATCTACATTTGTTACTTATATTTAATTTTTCCGCGACCGGTTTCGATACAACCGTATCATTCACTAGCAGAATTAAAACTAATTTCTGTTTTAATTTCTGCTCGTGAATGATACGGTTGTATCGAAACCGGTCGCGGAAAAATTAAATTTAAGTAACAAATGTACATTTAATAAAACTCTTCAAAAAACAAAATACTTATACTTATAGGTTAGGTTAGGTTAGGTTAGGTTAGGTTAGGTTAGGTTAAATTGTCAGGATGAATTGTCGCCGGATGAATTGTCGGCGGGATTAACTGTCGGCAGGATGAACTGTCGGCAGGATGAACTGTCGGCCGGATGAACTGTAGCAGGATGAACTGTCGCCGGATGAATTTTCGCAGGATGAACTGTCATGGAACCGGTGTCTATATCCAATTCTGGCACTTTTAACTATATCATACTTCCATTAAGAACTACAAACATTATCTTCATTTTCTTAACGCACATATTATTGGCTGCCATCTTTATATATGATTGTAAGATTCAAACCCGAACTAAATGCTATCTAGATAGTGTCTGGATAATTTTTTATCGATTTTATTTTTAATATGCGACATCTATTGACTTTTCTGCAAGTCTAGGATGAATATTTATATTTATTATACATATATATATATTATTTTTTTACATAATACCGCACAAGAGTCCCAACTGCTCCCGTCTGGAGCCAGTGAGACTATGGCATCCCCAATTGGGGTATGTTGTGATGCTGAAGGCAGTGGGGAGGGGAAGGAGATAGGGAAGAGGAAGGTGGGGAAGTACCTGGCTATTCCGATCTGGTCACCAAACACGGCAGAAGCCATTTCAAGCAACGTTTCAATTCTGAATGGTGGTCTTACACCAAGGCGATACTGAGAGTATCTTCCACTCTGGAACGTGCCGCAAATGTACAATATATTATTTTAAATGAATAAATTGTGAAATAACACAAATTAATCAAATAAAATTTATTTGCCACGCCGGGATTCGATCCCGCGACCTTCGGAATGCGAGTCAAGCGCCTTACCGCTGCACTACGCCGGATGTCGATTTAATCTGAAAACAAAAAATCAGAAAAAGATACGGTCAGAAAAGGTAAGATCAGAAAAGGATACATATTTATTCTGAAAACAAAAAAATCAGAAAAAGATACGGTCACAACTAGGACTTGAACCCAGTACCTAAGCCTTGCCGGGACAGAGCTCTACCAACTGAGCTAATGTGTCCCTCTCCCATTGTCTTCACTGATTTAAAATATTACAGTTGAGGTTTTACTGATTAAGTTAAAAATAAAAATTAATAATTGAACATTGTTATATTTTGATCAAAATGCACAATAGAGGAATGCTTACATAAACCTTTGTATGCTATGGACATTTAGACTAGTAAATAGGTCAAACGTACATGTTTTTACCACACAATAGCTTCGGAAATCCATTTTTTCTTTTAATTTTTGACCAATCACCTTTATTCCAAAAATTTTTTTTACTATTTCTCCCCTTTAATTTTCCATTGCAAATCTAAAAAACAGCACTCAAAAATACTTAAATTTAACACTGCAAGAATATTATTTCTAACTTTACCAATATTTACCTAAGACAAACAAATTTAACAAATTTCTCGAACAAACCATTCATCATTTGGCGGAAAGCAAATTTTCTAGTCTGTAAACAGCGAAGCGATGAATTTAAAATTCAAACATTTTATTCATTCCATAATCAAATTGGCATTCCCAATTTAAATATACTTTCACAAATTTATTCCCAATGGTTCGTTACTGCTGCTTTACCGATGGGCTAACCCAATTTGGGATTGATTTTCAATTCAGATTTCATCTTCTTGGGTTGATCAATTTAGGAGATTCATAATTACAATTTATCATTTTTCATATTAATAACTGAAACCCTCCGGTCTTTTTGGGGGCAGTTCGTGTGGATTAGTTGACAATTAATTGGACTCCAATCATACTTCACACAAAATCAGATTTTTTCAGATTAGTAGACCTAATCCACCTGTTTCGAAAGATAAACATATGATGTGGAATATGTATACTCGCGGGAAATCCCATGCATTTTTTATTGAGGACTTCTGTCTATTAGAACGCGCCAATCAACAGAGCGACTAACCTGTTCAACGATGCTGCAATGATCATTGACATTTTCTAAGTCACTTACAGACAAGTTAACGATAATTAAATAACTATAATAATTCCGGAATGAACATATTATTATTATTGCGATACGACACTTCCCACAAAGCATTTGTAAAGAAGTTCCATTATGTGGAACTCTTTTGAACCAAATCATATCCTTGAAATAGAAAAAGTTCAAAAGAGAATGCGTTACCTGTAAATGAGAGAATTATTACAATTCAATCCTGTAACCATCCTTGTTCTTATCGGGATTGCTCGATTTCAACACCTCAGAATCTCGTTGAAAAATATTTTTAGGCAAACAATTTTTTAAGTTTATCTGAAACCATACTCAATCCACCTACATTGAAAGATGTTATACGAGTATTATTATGTCCTTAAAGACTTCTGCCGTCAGAACTCACCAATCGACACGTCCAATGATTCTGCATTGACAGTTTTCAAAGTCAACTATTCATCGACTATCTTTTGACGCTTGACACATTATAGTAAAACTGCCCCCATACCTTTTAAATTTGTAATATTATTCATGGTTGTTGTATAATCGTTTTACGAAGAACATGAAAAGTAAATTTATATACAATAATATACACATGTAATAAGTAAGAATGTGCAAGCAAAGGTTTTTTTTTTGAATTTAGGTTCACCGTGCAAAACAGACATAGACCTATAGCAGCTATTTTTTCTAACTTATTTTACAAATAGTGAAACTTACCCGATGACCTTTTTATACCTATGTTAAATAATTCAATAATATCACCTTGCAAGTTTGTTTGATACATTAAAATTGGTTTTTTAGTTTTTTTAATCTTCAATAAGTATGTGTTATTTGCTTAATTTCACTTCCACTGATGCTACTTAGTTTTTACATTCACTTCAATACTTTTTTTAACAATTTCTCGTTTACTGCACCTCCATGTGTTCTAATTCTAAATTTGTAATCTTTTTTTGCAATTTAACAGTTTTTAACTTTTTTATACAGATTTTTATATTTATTAGATCATGAAAATGAAATAAATAAATTCTATCAATGTCCAAAATTCAAGAAAAATGTGACCAGATATCGCCGTAGTATATGGTAGCCAGGTATTTTCCCTAAATCCTTTTCCCCACTTCCTTCCCTTCCCCATACCCAACAGTCTCACAACATATCTCAATTCGGGATTCCATAGTCTTACTGACTCTGAATAAAAGGGAGTTGTTGGGACTCCTTTGCCGTATTCACATAAAAATAAGAAAAACAATTACGGTGTCGTAGTTTATTTTAACAAGAATTCAGTAAAAGAAAGTTTTTAGTTTGGGAAGCGGGAACGGGCATCGCTATCCCAGGAATATATCATTTATTGGATAATCAACACCTCTGCCATAGGTCACCCCAAGTAGTTCGCTATGTTTAGTGACTTAGCAGAGGTGTCCATGTGTGGTGTGTGGTGTGTTCTGGTCTTGGCGACGGACACCCCTGCCCACTAGCTGGGTGGCCTGCGAGGCCAGTGTAGGGAAACCATTTGACATCTTTTGCTGATCTGTCTCGACCCATCATCGTCTTGCACGGCGGTGGGAGGGAAGGACTCACATGTCCGTCACTCCTGTACACAATGACCCCTACATTCCTACCCATCCCTCATGCCTGTCCCTCCTCAGAACTGCCTTTCCTTCCTTTCCTAAAAAAGAACCTACACATAACTTTTTATGCATCCCCAAAGATGACATTGAATGCAATGAATTATTTTCCTCAATGCCTTCTATGGGGGGATAATGTAACAGAAGTAAAAACTCTATTTATTTATTTATTGCTTCTTCACAATTTAAATAGGGGTAAATAATTTCACAATTTAATAAAAATAACACACGCAAATTTCGGTCATTACCAAACTGTTAAGTAAAAGCAAAATAATAAAATTTAAAAATAAAACGATAAACTGAGAAAAGTGATAAAAATACATGAATTAACAACAAAGTGTTGAGAGATCAGACAAAATGTTATCATTCATTATATCATTAGTTCACGCCATTTTCACCAATATAAAATTTAAAAAATATATATCCTTAAGGTTTTAAAAAAAAAATTATCTGTAAAAAATACCTTAATTAAAAAACAAAGATTTATAAGCGATTACATTAAAGCGAATCTTTCTTATACAATATTAAAGTGACTACCAAATAATTATGAAAAAAATATGAAAGAAACCGTTCTGATCAAAACGTTATTGTTTTCATTCCATTTAAGTACTTTATTATTTATTTTTAAAAATGACGCATGTTTTCAGTGCAATCTAAATCCATCCAAAGTTATTACAACACATTCGACTTTAAGAACAAATACACGCCCTTAACACATATTCGAGCTTCCCGTGACAAAAAAAATAATATCCGCTTCTTATTTGCATACTAGCAAGGAAGTTGATTCATTCTCCCCTATTCAGTTCAGGGGTGGGCTGGTAATACATTCATTTGCAGGTGGTCCGCGGTATCGCAACCTTCCCCCTGCCCATCTCCCGTATGCAAGCCACGTAGGCTGGCCCGGACGCCACCACCGCCGTTCCAGCTATGGAACGGGCGCACAGGTATTTGCAGAAAATAATATGCAGTTACTTATGAAGGTACGTGATCACGAGGGGATTACGTGATCCAAAGGGTGGGCAGGGTTGCGAAAAGATCACAGGAAAGCATTTTTAACACGTCATAAATTGTAGCATCTGTCGTTGATTTCATTTCAAAAAGTTTTAAACTAATTTTCTACAAGGAAGTCAACTTGGCCCCATTTTATTTCTTATTTTAATAAATGACATCATAAGTTGTTTCGGCGTTGACGTTATGCTTTTTGCTGATGATATCAAATTATACAAAACAAAATATCCAGTATTAGCGACTGCCTAATCCTACAACAGTATAACATCAAAAAATTTACACAATAATTATAATCGCTAATTTATTTCGAGCATTGATAAAAATGTAAGACACTAATATTTTGTCGAATCAAGATCACTTATCTACGCTACAGACAACAAAATCTAGGAGAAAGTCAACGAAATTTTCGATTTTGGAGGTATTTCCTTTAAATTTATTTTCATTTCATCCGTTTTTTTTAATTTCTGGAAGAAAATAACATAGTTTTCCTAGATAATCTGTGAATATTATTCCATATGGAGTCAAGTACGTTTAGTATCTCTTAAAAATTAGCGATTCAGTAATCAATGGCCCAGGGATTTATAGTCAGGATTATCAAAGACATCGAATAGTTAGAAGTTATAAAAACTGTATTTTTGTCGTTAGTGCGCACCCTATAGAATACAATTTAATAATATGGTCTCCATATAAATTTAAAACATATTTACTTACGGTAACTAATAACACATAACCATCAATTTTTTTTATGACATGAAAATAACATGTAAAAGTCCACCAGGGCTTAAATTTCAAATGCTTTTCAATTTGGGAGGCTATGGGTACCGCTGCTCCGGGAACCGTTTATTGGATAACCATCACCCCTACTGTAGGTCGCCGCAAGTGGTTCGCTACGTTTGATGACTTAACAGGGGTGCCCTGTTGTGTGGCGGGCTGGATCGAGAGAGACTGCTTGAGGGAAACATTTTGTCCTGACTAGCGGACTCTCTCGACCCATCGCTTTGCACAACAGTGGGTGGGATTGATTCGTGTCCGTCTCTCCTGGACACATCGACTCCCAGATTCCTAGCCACCCTTCATACTTTTATCCTTTCCAGAACATCCTCTCCTTTCTTTCCATAAAAATACCCTCCGTACAGCATCCCCAAATATGACATAGACCCTTAGGGTTTTTTTTCCTCAGGGTCTAATGTGGAGCTAATGTAAAAAAGGTCGTTGATAATAAATTAACGATAATTAACTATAATTATTAATAAGTAACAAGCTGCCCTACGACCATAAGTTATGTGACCGAATGGTAAGTAAAGGAACCGTATTAATTTGTTTCATAATATTATGATTGCAAATTCGCAAGAATTATATTTTCTTTTCATGTATTTGGGTTCCGTAGTAATTCACGAAAAAAACTTATTTTTTTAACAATAATGAAACTTTGCAGCCCCAAATTTTCAAAATGTAACAGGGCCACCCCTGTACACGTCTTATTCACGTTACGCCACTGGCTTAACAAATAGATCAGTAGTTTCATTTGAATATCGAAGGTTTAGAATGGAGACGAAATGGAATACGAACTTAATAAATATATTATCATATTGTTGCCAAATACTTAGACTTTCTTAGTAAATATTACTAATGTTATTTAATTTTAATGATTATTACCTCAATACAGGCTATTAGTCCTAGTGAGGTTAATTTTTTATGTAAAAAAAAACAACAACAAATGTATGGTGAGAAATTATAAATAAATAAATAAATTAATAAGTGCAGTTACTGCCCTCTGCATTTTTTTAATCTAGTTTACTTACCGACTTGTGTGTCGATAATACAGGTTTCTGTTGTGCGTCCAGATGGCGCTACTGTGGGTGATACCAGATGACAGTAAAGCAAGGATCATACTGAGCAGACGCAACGCCACGCAACGTTCCTGTACCGTTCACACTGGCCAGACGTACGTACGCGTCGCTGTGACCACGTGACAAGGGGTCTGTGGTTGTGCGCAGGCGCGTTTGATTTGACATTTATTTTTTAGGTTATGTTTATGTGATTCTCTTAGCAGATGACAGCTTTGCCATATCTTGAAAGTGAATTTGAAGATGATTTGCTACGATTTTTATTGTTAAATCAATATTCTCGTAAAAAGAAAAAAAGTGAGAAGTATTTGGGTCCACAACATTAACAAACAAAGACAAATGTTTGGAGAGTTCCATACTTTAGTAAAGGAACTAGAATCTGATGACGGACGATTCTTCATGTACTTCCGTATGAGTAAAGTGGTATTTGAAGAGCTTCACAGCATAATTGAATTATTGAATATGACTTAAAAAAAGAAAACACACATCTTCGAAAGTCAATTGGGACCAGAAAAAGATCTAAAGTTTGATTGACATTCATTATAGGGGTATAATATTGAAAATCATGGCTGAAATTTCTTCCTAAGTTGCACTGCGTAATTGCAGAATCTCTATAATCCTGTAATTTGATTTTATAAATAACTTCGTGCCGTCTAAAAGCTTCAATAAACTGTTCGTCATCCATTTTTTAATAATATCTGTCAAAAAAACAACCATAGATATAGCGAAACAACGTTAGATGCTCAGATAACACCAAAAAGATGTAAAATCATCTCGTAGTAGGCGTGACCATACCCCCTCCACCTTCCACATGGCCCACGCCGATCTGGCTGCGGCAGGTCCGCGTAGCGTAGGGGGCGTCGGTTTGCATTGCGTGGGGATGGTATGTTTCTAAAGCACCCGTTTCCATAGAAAATGTGTGGATGGTAAGCAGTCCAGATATGGAAATGGTGACGTCTACCCACGTGGCGTGGCGTTGCGTGGGCTCAGTGTGGCCTTACCTTAACTGTCTTTCCACGACTTCTTGTAACATCCAAATTCATGTATTTTTTTTCCTCTTACACCCTTTTCTTTGTTTATTCGCTCTACATGTTAAGTCACTACACTTATTTTAATTTTATTTTTTATTCCATGATGTGGGAAGGAAAGTGCAATCCCACACATTCCATATACTTATGCATATTTGCACAACAGGTTTTAAATAAAATAAAATAAAATATCTAAGCGTCCCTTTCTTAATCTTAATCAGTACGCTTATATCGGACTTAGATTCTTTGCGGATTTCCACATTTCTCACATGACCGTACATGGTTTTACCATACATACGCCCCAGGGATCTTACTTCTACAACATTCAGTTTACTTTCATCCTCTGCCAGTTCTCCGCCTCACTGTCATACATCAGGGTACGTACCACCGCTCCATAGTGGACTCCTAGTTTCGCTGTAATATTAAAAAACAATTTACGTCAAGTTTTATACGTATATTTTGCAAAAAAAAAATACATATTAGGGCATTCTTTGTCATATACACCTATCAGAAGACAGGAGCACTTTTTTTTAGTTTAATTAATAATATTTTCAATATAAATTATTGTACGACATTTTTTTTACATTAGTGGGAACTGAGGAAAATAATTTCCTTCAGGACCTCTCATATCATCTTTTGGGGTACTGTGTGGGGGGTCTTTTTAGAGAAAGGAAGGAGAGGACGTTCTGGGGAGGAAAAGGGTAAGAAGGGTGGGTAGGAATTTGGGGGTTAATATGTCTAGGAGTGACGGACGAATGGATCCATCCTCCCAACTGCTGTGCAAGGCGATGGGTCGAGAGAGACTAGAGAGGTCTAGGTTAGGTCTCCCTCAACCGATCTCTTTCGATACGGCCCGCCAAGCAGTGGGCAAAGCTATAGGCCTCCAAGACCCAGACAAACCTCACCCCATGAACCCGAGCACCCCTGTGCTGGGGCGCGCTGCTGCTGTGGCCTACCCCAAGCCCTATTCCTGTAAAACACACACAATAACAGCCGTCGGTTAGCTCAAACCGGCTCGAACATGATTCCTCCTAAAAAACAGGGCGAGTGCCAGTGGTTCGCTTGGTCAATTCTTCCTTCCCCTCCTCTCCTCAAAATCCCCGGGACTCCCTCTTCAATCAGTACACAGTATTTGCATTTAAAGGGTTTATTCAATAAACAGAACAGGGTGATACACATACGGCCAGTGTCGGCACAAAACACAAGTTAAACTACCCTACTGACCTAACGAGGATTTCTCCCTCTCTCTATGCGTTTAAATGAAGTTACAAACGGTTCAAAGCACACGGTGGGGGGGGAGGAAGCGAGTTGGTACTCACATAGCTAGATGCGTGGTTTGCCATCTTTTCTGGATTCCGTTCACAACACAATTTCAAACAATACATCGCGGAGTTAATATCGTGGAGCACAAACAGCGCAAATCGCGCGTAGCACAGTTGCTTGGCCGAGAGCTAGCGAAGGAGTGGCGGCCGGCGGGCCGCCCGGCGCTTGGCGCCTGACGCGGGGTGGTCGCGCGGTGCGGGGAGAGGAAACGGTAGGCACGTGTAGTGGGGACGATTCACTTAACCTTCCGCTCGGGAGCCGATTCTGTTACGTAACACTTCCCCCCTCGCCGCAAAAAAAGCGACGTGGTAATGGAGCAGTAGGGCTAAGAAATCCTCTTACCCTTCTAGCACTTGTGCCAAAACAAAACAAAAAAAAAAAATTTTAAGAGAAAAAAGGAGAGAGAGAGAGAAAAAGGTTGCTAGCTACAAAATAGTAGAAACAAAAACAAAAGAGAAAAAGGCATGGTGAACAAGGAATTATACATGAATGAACAAGAAAGAGCAGTGACATACATAAATATAAACAAGGACCTGTTGGAGAAAGGTACAAGGGTTATGCAGTGATAGAAAAAAAATGACTCTAATTGTATCATTGGTCTGTGAGCTATGTTTGCGTAGCGTGGTTTGCGTTGGATGTTTGGGGTGTTGGGACGTTGCACTGAAGTTACACGGTTACTTTGTCACAGTAACCTGGCCCGTTTGAGATTACACTCAAGGAACACTAGGGCCTTAAAGAAAACACGAAGAAGAGAACGCAGGATGAGGCTTCTTGGTGGTGGAGAGGGTTCTACCTGTCACAGAGGTCAAAAAGGTAGCTGCTTCCGGATCCTGTGGGTGGGCCAGTATGACGTCATTGAGGTACTGGAGGGTGGAATTGTAATTGGTGGTTGGTCCTTTATAGAGGAGGTGGTTTGTGTGCATGACAGCCGTTGTTGTGATGGTGGTTGGTACACTGGTTTGTATACAGTGGGATTGTTGGATGAACAATTGTTGGTATTGTTATTTGCGCAAGGGCACAGGAGCATTGGCATGATGGCAACAGAGCAATTTGCAAGGTGCAGCTGGAACATTTGCAAGATGCAGCAGGAACATTTGTACAATGGCAACAGGAACATTTGCGAGATGCCGCAGGAACATTTGTACAATGGCAACAGGAACATTTGCGAGATGCCGCAGGAACATTTGTACAATGGCAACAGGAACATTTGCAAGGTGCCGCAGGAACATTTGTACAATGGCAACAGGAACATGAACCAACTTAGAGCTGACGTGCTCGGGTTTGTTTGAGTGATGGTTTTGTGATGATACAATTCGCAACTACACGCACGACTCACACTAGGTTATGTTAGGTGTGGTCGGGTGCTTTTGGTACGTAGGGTTTGAAGGCATGGGACCTCCGTGACGGTAGTGAAGGCAGCATGAAGAGAGGCGCAGGTGTAGATAGGGTGAAGAGCTGCTGGTCTTCTTATTAATCCGGCGAAAAAATTATTATTAGAGCAAAATTCTTGAAGTTTACCTGCCTGGTAGACCAATGATGAAAAGGTTTGGAGAGAAACAAGGTGTGCATATTGAGAAAGATTGGATTAGTTTGACGTGTAGAGAGAGAGAGAGACGGAGAGAGAGTTAACTAAGTGTAACTACAGACTTATACATATTACAAAGGTACGTATTCAAGGAAGGTTCTGTTTAACCCATTTAGTTTTTTTTTAAACTAAATACATTTCCAAGAACACGTAGGTAAGGGTTTGTACGTATGACAAAATGCCCCTTTTCGAAAGAAGTTGGTCTTCCATGACCTATGCTCACGTCTATACGGTAGCATTTTTCTACTTTCGAAGAACAAAACATTGAGTACAAATAAGTTATGAAAAGTGGGAAAGGAGTAGGAAGTTGAAAAGATCCGTGAATGAAGGTTGTCCCATTTGACAAACGAAACGCCAAGTGCGTAACGCATATATCCCCATTCACGGATAATTTCGAGGAAAGGAAAGAGTGACAATTGGGGACATTTGAACGAAGAAAACTGCTGAGGACTCGGCTATTTCCGAAATTCGACCTCTGAGTGAAAGGTGAAACAAGGTCTACAGCAACTTTCCTGGCACATTACAATACAATTTGGTAGAGTGGGACAAAAGGGATACACTGACAAAAAGAGTCTAATCCACTACGTGTATTGGGCAGAAGATTAGAAGGTCGTTTTATTCTCCTACTTGTTTGCGAGAAATGACAGACCCTTGCTCAAATCTCACAAACCTGGGGGTTTTCTTGTTCGTCCCCCAGACAACGAGTTAGGTGTTTTTTTTGTGTCCATCAACTTAACTCCTACGACACGATGCCCCATAATCATGAGTGAAGCGTATGATTAGTCCTTTTGAGATAGTGGATAGTTCCTGGGTTCTTGTGACAGGAAGTCCACGGGCATGTTAATGAGTACTCTGCTGCAAAAGCAATAATTTTCTGATAACAGAAAATAAAAGGCGTGTGATCTACGCTTGGTAGGTCACACAAACATGGGGTAGATATTATTTCGTTCGCACGATTCATGGTGAGTATTGTAACGTCTTCACGTCTCATGTACAGGAATGAACGATTTACAACAAATTTTGCCCAGTATTGAAAGACAGTAGCCCAATTACGTTCGAAAATGTGGGTCCCCATTCAATACAGACGGCGGGTTAAGCGGTTCTCATGCCAAAGGACACACGACCAACTTAGTAACATTTAGTTATGAGTATAAAGTAATTATAACGAGCTTCTCGTATCATGGCGGATGTTTTGAGGATCTCTCCTATGATGGTAGATATTGTCACGTTTTCACGTCTCACGTGACAGGAATGAACGATTTACAACAAATTTGCCCAGTATTGAAAGACAGTAGCCCAATTACGTTCGAAAATGTGGGTCCCCATTCAATACAGACGGCGGTTTTTGCAATGATGTAATTAATACGGCACTGCTGTAGCTTAATAATTTCATATTAGCATACGTTACAAGACTTGCCAAAAGGCGATAAACACAAATTTTATTGAAGATCTGGCCAAGATTTTAAACTTCAAACTAGAATAATGGTACAATAAAGGACAAAAGAAACTGATGTCATGGTAAAATATGTACCTCATAATGAAGTTGTATATGTACAAGGAACAAAGTTAATGAAGGGACAAAACATATTGTCACTTTTATAACAACAAAAAAAAATTTTTCCGAATCCGACAAAATATGATTCTAGAAAAATAAGAGCAATTGGGTTGAGCGCCATTCTAATTTTTTGGAAAAAGAAGAAAAAACCACAAATAGCAACAAGGTTGCTCTTGAATTGTCTCGAATCCAGCGAATGTGACCTGATAGGTGAGTACATTGGGTGTATTCGAAACGATTCCCAATATACAACATTACTATGAATGTGTAGGATGGGGTGAAGAGGGAAAAGAAAGAAAGAAAAAACGGGAGGATTTCCTATTATAACAGAAATCGTCGCGACATTCTTACAATATGGTGCTGTGACCATAGTAGCGAGCCCGCGGCAAAGGTCTGAAACCAATGGTTATTATACAGACTTGTGCTTATGATTTTATATTTACAACATTAGGGTAGGGACGTACTGGTACGACAAAACCCGACACAAAACAAAAAATTAAAAAAAGGGGTGATATGACAAGATGAGGCGATGAGGTGAGAAAAAAAACGCGCGGATGCTGCAAGAATTGTGAAAGGAAAACGACGTCTCGGAGCAAGAGTTTTCTGGAACCGTTGATGGTAGGAGGAAAAAGGAGTCCCTTTCCCGAAGTGATCAATTTCAGGAAGAGGATGCATACAAGCATGAAAACAGTGCCCCAAGAGGTGCTCTTGTGGTACAGCAGGCAAGGCGCGCAGGATGTAAAAGAACATATAAAATTATGCACAAAAAAAAAATGTACAGGAGTTAGGCTACCGTTGACATTAATGTGCCTTCGGGTATAAGGATTACCTTACGAATGCCCACATGGGTGATTATTTACATTTAATATTTACACGTAACTCACGTCATTTATGACAAGAGTTTTGCCAATTTGATAACGCCTGAGTACTTGATGTGATGGAATTTACTGATTCCGTCACAGTGAGGCATTTTGGATTTATTCCTAGGAGAAATCTTTCTATTTCTCAGGGCCTGCAGTAGTTCTTCCTTTCTTGAAGTAAAGACGTGCGGGATTATACCCAGCGTGACTTGAGGAACTTCCATGGTGTATAAGATCGTATCAGACTGACCTTATGTTGGAAAAAGTGAGAACTAGACTCGCAATTGGAAAGAAATTGGGCAGAGATTGACCACTGGGGACGTATTTTTACAAAAAGTTTTTGAAAAAAAAACGCGTTTTTTATAAGTGTTTGGTTTATTTGAAAATTTGGGCAGCGGTTCCCCTCAAAAAACGTGATTTTGGGAAAAAATCCTGATGTTTTGAAAATTTGTAGAAAATTTTTCTAAGTCCGAAAACGAGAAAAATTTGGGCAGCGGTTTCCCTCAAAAAACGTGATTTTGAGAAAAAATCCAGATGTTTTGAAAATTTGTTGAAAATTTTCAAAGTCCATAGGCGAGAAAAAAAAATTGGGCAGCGGTTTCCCTTACAAAAACGTGATTTTGAGAAAAAATCCTGATGTTTTGAAAATTTGTTGAAAATTTTCAAAGTCCATAGACGAGAAAAAAAATTGGGCAGCGGTTTCCCTTACAAAAACGTGATTTTGAGAAAAAATCCTGATGTTTTGAAAATTTGTTGAAAATTTTCTAAGTCCGGAATGAGAGAAAATTTGAGCAGCGGTTTCCCTTACAAAAACGTGATTTTGAGAAAAAATCCCGATGTTTTGAAAATTTGTTGAAAATTTTCTAAGTCCGGAACGAGAGAAAATTTGAGCAGCGGTTTCCCTCAAAAAACGTAATTTTGAGAAAAAATCCCGATGTTTTTGAAAAAGGTTTGCAAATAAGCAAAAGTCCGGAAAAGAAAAAATAAAAAAACGGAAACGAGGTTCGCCTTAAATGAACATGTTTTTTGGAATATTTCGATTAGCCTTCCAAAGGGGGGGTTCTTTAGAAAGGAAAGGAAATATTTTTTCTTTTATACAAGTTTTCGTGGAAGTATGTTTGAAAATTCAACAATGTCTTGGGGAATTGTTCTTTATTTAACGTGGCTATACTGCAGCCTGATTTGAGCATACACCATTACTGGTATTTATCCGCCGACTTCCTTTTGTCATAACAAGTTATATGCAGAAATGTGCATACGTAATGTAATGCCTGACTCGAGGAATCGACGTCAACGCGAACCGAACGTCTTTCAAATTATGTCGTCTGTTTCTTACGAAAGAAAAAAAAGCTAAATGATGAAACAGGCGGCAAAATTAGAAAAATGCTCAATTGTCAAAAGGTAGAAAGAATTTAATCCACTTGTTTCCCTTAAGCTGCAAAATATGCCGTTATATATACAGGCCAGTATTTTGCGAAATAGTCCCCTATTCGCAGAATATGTCGATATCAAATACAGACCAGCACACTGCGGAATAAGTTTATTAATAAAAACTGGTTAATTAACTTTCGGGAAACGAAGCGGGTAATTGGTTTATCATATACAGGATTTTAATTGTTGAATAACTTTGTTTTAAATATTTGTGTACATTTCCACTATTAATCTTGTATTTGAAACTAGCAAATTTAGTCGGTCGACACTTGTAAACACTATATTATTCACGACGGCAACTTTCTTGGTTGAGCACTTTACGTAGGAATACCGGTGATAATGTTTTGTCGAGTGACGACTCGAAAATGAAGGAATGTGCCCGCGATAGTTTAAATTTGCAATTCGAAGTTACACTCGCGTCGATGTTCTTTGATGGTAATGCTAGACAAATTGGAAAAAAAAACAAGACAAAACATTATAGATTATACAGTTTAAACAATGGCTGATTGAAGAACGAGGCGAGCGACTGTGAAGAGGGAGGAAAAAAAAAAAAAAAAAACGCCACACGTCGGGCGACAGTGCTGGGGGCGCTGCTGCTGTGGCCTACCCCAAGCCCTATTCCTGTAAAACACACACAATAACAGCCGTCGGTTAGCTCAAACCGGCTCGAACATGATTCCTCCTAAAAAACAGGGCGAGTGCCAGTGGTTCGCTTGGTCAATTCTTCCTTCCCCTCCTCTCCTCAAAATCCCCGGGACTCCCTCTTCAATCAGTACACAGTATTTGCATTTAAAGGGTTTATTCAATAAACAGAACAGGGTGATACACATACGGCCAGTGTCGGCACAAAACACAAGTTAAACTACCCTACTGACCTAACGAGGATTTCTCCCTCTCTCTATGCGTTTAAATGAAGTTACAAACGGTTCAAAGCACACGGTGGGGGGGGAGGAAGCGAGTTGGTACTCACATAGCTAGATGCGTGGTTTGCCATCTTTTCTGGATTCCGTTCACAACACAATTTCAAACAATACATCGCGGAGTTAATATCGTGGAGCACAAACAGCGCAAATCGCGCGTAGCACAGTTGCTTGGCCGAGAGCTAGCGAAGGAGTGGCGGCCGGCGGGCCGCCCGGCGCTTGGCGCCTGACGCGGGGTGGTCGCGCGGTGCGGGGAGAGGAAACGGTAGGCACGTGTAGTGGGGACGATTCACTTAACCTTCCGCTCGGGAGCCGATTCTGTTACGTAACACCTGTTAAGTCACCAAACGTAGCGAACCACTTGGAGTGACCTATGGCAGGGGTTATCCAATAAATGGTTCCCGGTATCCGCCCCCAAACACGGATATGTGTACTACTATGTAGTGTCAAGTAAGAATATGTATATGTACGATAGTATATGTTGGATTATTTATTTAAATATATAGTGTATAGTGAACACCTCACTAGAAGAATCTGTGCTGAAGTGTTTTTGATTCAGTATAATTGGTGTTAATATTGATGTTAAGTAAATGTTATAAAATAATATAAGAAAGTCAATTTACTACAGACAATATTTATAATTAATCTCATTATGTTATGTTTATTAAGGGGAGCGGCTGCGCAACCCTATTATACTAATTTAAATTTTTGATGTGAGGCCAAAATACTTAACCAGACCGAAAATAATTTTTTTAATCAAAAGTTTTAGTAATTAAAAAATAAATAAATTATAAAATATTTCTAATATTAAACCAGCTTTTCATACAAGAAATAATATCAGTAATTTTTTGAGAAATATTAAAGATAAAGACCATAAATTGACTAATTCCGGAATATATAAACTCAAATGCAATGATTGTCAATGTCAATGCAATATTTCAGGTGTCTATTAAAAAACAATAATAATATTTTTCTGAGTTCGCTAACCATATCATTGAAAATAACCATAGTTTTGAAAAAAATACAGGGATAAATATTCTTCATATTAATCACAAAGGAAAACCATTAGATAAATTAGAAGCCTTGGAAATTAAAAAATCCCTTAAAAATAATGAATCTATTATCAACAAACAAAAAATATTGTCTTATAGCCCAATCATGGATTTGTTCCCCTACCCACCCACTCTACATTAATAACTAGCAACGGCTCCACCCCTACCATAATAAAACATTGTTCCCATCCATATTTCGAAACTGTCAAATTAGTATACGCTTGCCCTGAAGAAGGAACGTTTGTTCTGAAACCGGTCGGATTTACTCTTTATATATGTGGTTCAAACAAAGTTGAATTGTTTCATTTATCTAAAATATTTGTAATTAAAACTGTAATTTTTCGTATTTTTTGAGGCAATTTTGGCATTTTTTGTAATTAATTAAAATTACTAAAAAAATAATCTTGCTCTATCTACTATGTTAATTGTTTGACCGGTCAGTGACCGAGTCGGCATCGCGTTTGGGTCCCACCCGGGAGTCGTTTGTTCGATTTGTCGGCTGGCTAATAAGTCCTCCAACACGACACAAGGAACATTTACCGCTTACTGTGGTGGTAGTAGGAGATTTTCAAATATTGTCGGGTTATTCGTAACCCAAGAATATTTGTCTTCCTTTAAAAAAAAATTAATATTGAAAAAACAATTTTAAAAAACAAAAAACACCCTAAAATCGTTTTTTTGGGTAGAAATTTTAATTTTTGTACGACAAATTTGTATTCCAAAGATAATTGACCATTTGTTACTTTAATTTAAGACGATCAAAATGCTTTTTCTAATAATGTATTTTTATATTTCAACATAATAGTAAATGGAACAGTTAGTTATTATTGCTGTTTTAAATATTTTAATTAACTCCTAAATAGTTGCACAAATTTACCTCTAAAGTCATGAAAAATTGAATTATTTAACAGCTCATATGTTTTAATTAAAACACACAAATAAACAAAGTAGCACATACAGATACTAGATATTTGCTAATTTTTAATTAAAAAAATAATTTTTCAGTTTAGTTAGTTATTTGGCCTCAAATCCAAATTTAAGTTTCGCATGAAAAATTTGAATAGTAAAAAGTTCTTTACCTTTTGTTTTCATAAAGGATCTTATTTGATTGATTTATTTAAGATTAAACCAATATTTTTATACAACTTTCCATGAAAACTAGCACTAGAAGAAGTAAATTCTAAGAAGCTTACGAACTTTTTCTCTTAAATATACGACGAAAGAAAAATGTATATCTTAACTTGGGAATAATTTCCTCCCCTAAAAAGTTTCAAAAATTCAGTCTTCGAATTATTGCACATCCGACGTTCCTTTTTCGAATTCGTTCAGGCTGCGTTCGAAATTCAAATGTGAACAGCATTCGATGTAAACGTTTCTCGAATGAAGATTTGGAGATATTTGTAGGCGAATCATACATCGCCCGTTGGACGGATATACTTTTACTCAAAACACAGGATGTTCCGTTTAAATTTTTGGTAGATTCCTACAGCGTTCTCTACTTTTGGTACATTTGATGTTATCCAATGAATTTGCTTGCAGTTTAGATTTTTCTCCCTTATGTGGTAGTGTTTTTAGACCTGGCAATTTTAAACAATAGTAGGTTCTATCTTCATAAAGTCAGCGGGACTAGGGAATTCTCAAAGGGAGATTATAGTTAGACCGAAGAAAGCTGTGTGAGGGAAGAAGACGGAAAAAAGTAAGGTTAGGGAGTATGATCTTTTATTGAAGTGGTGATTTGAGAATGCGATTTGAGAATTCAATCATCTGCAATATTATGTAGATTTTCGAAGAACATTTGAATACCACCTTACGCCTAACGGTTTTCGTGGTCGAGAGGGAAAGCAATCAGGGGTATAGCAATCAGGGGGTCGCGGGTTCAAATCTCGGCTTGCGCAAGTAAATCTTAGTAGATTAATTTGTATTATTTCGCAATTTAATCATTCAAATTAATATGTAGTGTACTGGCGGCACGTTCCAGAGTGGAAGATACTCTCTGCACCGACGTGGTGTAAGACCATCATTCAGAACTGAAACATTCCTGGAAGTGGTTTTAGACGTGTTTGGTCACCAGATCAGAATATCTAGATACTTCCTCACCTTCCTCTACCCCATTTCCTCCCCTTATCTCTACCTTTAGCCTCACATACACGATATAGTCTGACTAGCTCCAGAACGTTAGGCGGAGTTGGAACTCTGGGTCGGAAGGTATTCATTTATGGGCACAACATCTATTGACTTCGTTTTAGAGGAGATGTGATAGGAGGCAAGTCAAATAACACAAGGGTTAACACATCTACCGAATCTGCCGGATCTGCCCTGATTTGGTCAGGGCAGATCCTGATACTGGTCCGTCATCAGGGCATCGATGTCCGAAACGTTGGCTAAAAAAGGAGGCAGCGCAACACGGCATAACACCCCAAAAACAAATAACAAAAATAACGAAAACATAAGGGTTACCTTTATTATTTTTAAAATCATGAACCGATTATTCTTACAAAAAAGCACACGACCTTTTAGGCACTGAAGCAGCTACTAAGCCGGATCAAGCCGGACCAAGAAAGTCTCAACTACAAGCTGGTGCCGCCAAATTTTGCCGAAAATGAGTAAGGGTTTTTAATTCTTGAAAAACCCTTGAATATAGTTCTTTTATCAGGAATGCAATAGAACACAACGGACTGGAAAGTAATGTTTTTTATTGCAATATTAAGTAGCCTGACTATTTGTCACAACGCGAACAGTTCAACATCTGTAGACAGATTATTATTTAATTCTTATTTTCATCAACTTAATAAAGCGGGTGTCCTGTTTAGTCTAAATTTCCACCATCTTTTAATTTAGGAGGCGAGTATAGGTAAGTGTCAAGTGGTTGGCTTCTATCGGTGATTTGGCAGGGCTGCTTGGGTTCATGAGGTGAGGTTTTCCTGGGTCTTGTATTCTCTCATACCTTTTTCCTTCCCAGAACTTCCTCTCCTTCTTTTTCATAAAAAAAACTCTATACAGAGCATCCCCAAAGATGACAAAGGCCCTGAGGATTTTTTTAATCCTCAGCGCCTCCGTGTGGATTAAATGTTAAAAACAAACAGTTTTTACAGTTTTCAGAAATATGCGAAATTACAAAGTTTTTTTTTCATTTTGGAAAAAAAAAATTATAAAAACATAAATAAAACATGAAATTTCACATTCGATTTCCCTGGATTTCATCTAAATATTTTACGTGTTATTTAATAAGGTTTCCATGAGAACTTCCTGTATTAGTACCTTTGGTATATTTGCTAGAATAAGACGTAGAACTCGAGGGAGGGCCATTCGTTCCCGTCACACGGCTTATGTATATTATGTTGATCTCTACTTTACCGACGCTCTGAGCAATTTATTCCTGTCAATACTTACCAATCTTTATTTCTTTAATGCACCTATACACGTAGGCACACACCGAGCTCATTTATAGAGCTGTAGCTCAGAAAGCCGAAGGTCCTGGGTTCGAGTCCCAGAGGTGCGAATATCTTTTCCTGATTTTCGGTTGAGTTTCACTAATATTTTCTTTATTTAATTAAATATTACAATTTGAGGGTTTACTCATAAACTTAAAAATAAATATTAAAATATACTTAACCTCTTGGGTCACTTATAGCTGAATTTGTCATGAAAGATCAAAAGCCATTGTTTCAGTTTTCTCACATTGGCGGGTATATTTTTAAATAAATCTCTACTATATAATATTATATTGTCTAGAACCTAGAGATTCATAGATCTGGTCATCAAACTTGACTAAGTCCATTTCAAGAATAGTTTCAATTTTGAATAGAGGTCTTTCACTGTGACGAAACTGAAAGTATTTTTTTACTCAGGAAAGTGCATTAAGTTAGTTAAGTATTATTTTAAATGAATTAAATATGAAACAACGCAAATAATTATATAAAATTTACTTGAACACGACGGAATTCGACCCGCGACCTTCAGATTCTTAGTCCTCAACCACGGTGGACGTCAAAATAAATGCTACCGTTTTTATAAAAAAATCTTTAGAACTTCCCTAAATTATAAAAATCGATAAAGCCAACCATATTAAGAGGGCATTACCAGAGAAAACCAGAAATATGTCATTTTCAAATCAGATTTTAGACGTATTCACTCTTTTCCACAAAAAATTATAAATGGATTTTGAAAGATTGTTCTTTTATCTAGCATTCGCATGTAATAAATTTTGAGAATTTTTTTTTAATTTTTAGTATAATAAGGTTATTCCATAGGTCGTTGGCAGATTTGTTAAATTTTCAAAAAAGATTTTGTATTATACCACACCCATTTCAAATAATATAATCATGCAGTAAAATAAATCAATATATTATCTAGCAAACGCATGTTTTAGAATTTTAATTTTAATTTTAATTTATTTAATTTTAATTTTTCAATAAAATCATTAAAATATATGTACGTACATGTGTTCCTTGACGAAAATTTGTCCATTTGTGTATTTATTTTCGCACTTACAAACTAATATATTTCAGATTTTTTTAACATTCTTATTAAATGTAGACATTATTGAAAAATGATAAATACTTATAATCAAAAAATAATTACAAAAAGTACATTATTTTAATAGTTTTATCATCACGCCTTTCTGCATTTTGGGATGAAGGTATAAATTAAAGCTAATTTGGATTGAAATAAATTCGATATTGAGTTATAATTTCAAAAAGCTGGTACGGAGAATAATTAATCTTTCTCATTGTAACCGCCCTGCATGATCGTAAGAACAACTTTCGACGAAATGTGGATTTTCGTCCGCTGGAAGGTTAAACGCTCTTAAGTAACGTTTTTTTTTTCACAAAATCGCAATTATTACACATTGTTAGCATATTGTAAATAAGATTGTTTTATATAATGAATAACTTATTACTTTGTATAAAACCACTATATTTAAAACAATATCAACATGTTTCGACAACAATGTTGTCTTCATCAGGATATGTTACTATGATACAATAAATGAAAAACAAGTATAGACAAATTAAAATAAATTATAACATAGACAAAATATTAAAAAGTAGAGGTGATTAATTACTTACTAATCATAAAAATAGTTATACAAAATTAAATTTAAAAATTATTTAAGGAAAAATAAAATTGCATTTAGATAATAAAACTTTTTAAGAATAATTAATTAAAATAATTAGTCTAAATCAAAAAATCAATAATTATAATTAGTTGTAAGTATTAATAAGAAAATAAATTTAAAAGATGGCTATTTTTAAAAAAGGTTTGGTTATTTATAATATTTAATTTAGTATTAATGCTTTTTCTAATTTCTAAAATTTCTAAATTATCTAATTGTATGCCCGTAGTGTTAGTATGTAAAATTTTAAGACCTGTATTAATATCAAAAGAATGACTTGTTTCCAAAATATGGTTGGCAAATTCAGAATAATTATTATTATTTAAACATCTTATATGTTCCTTAACTCGAATGTTAAAATTTCTAGAAGTTTTTCCAATATAAAAAAAAGTTACAATCATTACAAATTAATATAGTGGTTTTATACAAAGTAATAAGTTATTCATTATATGAAAAATGATGCCACAAAATAAATTTGCGAAGTTTGAAGAAGATTGTTTTAAATTACTGCTTTTTATTCCTCTAAACCACCCATAAGGTATAATAGAGAATAAGGGTTGATACATCTACATCAATACATCTACCCCCTGACACCCCATTGACCAACTCCATAACTCATCAAACCTCAAGTCTTCTTCTACAACTACTTCTAAGGGAATTAATTGCCACCGGGCCACTTACATTTTTATCGTAATTAGAATTTTATCTTGGTTTTATATTATGTAAACGGGAAAAACAATTTGAAGCCATTCGAATAATTTCATCACCTTAGTTGGACAAAGTTCTAACTTTTTTTTGAAGTAAAACTTCTTTACGCACGCTTGAATTGGGGAGTAAGCTGGCGAATGCGTGCCGAGAGCCTTAGCGAGGCGAACGGTAGTTGAGAGGGAGATGTAAGTTAGAGAAGATAGAAAGAGAAGTAGGGGCAAGAGAGAGAGGTGCGAGCACATTTTCTTTCTCTCATAGCCAGTTACGTTTCGTATATCTAATACACAGTGCAGGCCTATTGTCTATATCACACTGTAGGAGCAAGAGAGAGCCGTGCGCGCGCACATTTTCTTTCTCTCTTCCCATCATGTTTATAGATGGAACAGAAGTTTTACTTCAGTTGTGTGGTTTAAAGCACACTCGTTTTTTTTGTTATTAGTTGCGATACCTCCTTCTTAAGCCAACGTTTCGTACAGCGTTGCAGTGTCCAACACCAGGGCAGATGCGAAATTGTTAGTGGTGAAATATGTGCTTATGTACCTACTTAGTAGCAATACCGTGTTGCCAGCTCCACACCAACACGAGCTGGTATTACAGTATACTTCAAAAATGGTTGTAGATTTAAATAGCCTAGAAAAGCTTTGAATGCAAAACCGTTTCTTTTGCTCATGTACATACATTACCAAAATAATTTCCAGAACCATACGTGTTCTATTTCCGTAGACACTTGTATGAAGAAGATAACATATTTTACAAAGTTCTAACGTCACTTTGAACCTTTTACAATCTCCATTTTGTTTGCATCTGACAGTTTATCGTTGTTACGAGGAGCATTGTTTTTTTCTTTTTTTAAGAAAAACAAACATACACGGGTTACGAATAGCCTGACAATATTTGAAAATTTCTTACTACCATCACAGAAAGAGGAAAATGTCGTTTGTATTGTGATGAAGGTCTTAGCCAGCAGAGGAATCAAATACGGGACGCCTGGGTGGGGCCCTAACGAGATGCCAACTCAGCTACCAACCGGTTTCATTGTAGTCAATCACTTTGGTTTGATAGGGTTTGGTTTAGTTCTAACTTCACCTTACCGTGTACCGATAAGTCAAAGTTTGCGAAATCGAATTTTCATAATCTATTTAATACCCTTTTTTTTTGATTTTGAGGTTCAATGTTGCGTAGAGTATATCATATTTTAATGAAAAACACTTATTTGAAAATGGCCCTAGCGTTGATTTTAGGGAAATATGGTTAGAATCTTATGCAATGTTAAGATTTCAGGTACTGAAATATTAATATTTGTGATTGTCACCCTAATGGTTGTGGCAACATTTTTTTGTGTTGGCAATTGCCAGGGCGATTTCGTATTGCCACGGATTTTTTAATTCCTTCTTCTCTTGTTACCATCCGTCTTGGGCGGGTCGTTTTTTGGCAAAACGTCTGCTGCCAGGTTTTCACTTCATGTGGGTTATAAAACCGCGGAGAGAGATAGCATCATTGGGCTCGCCGTACATGAGCTACCCTACGGGTCTTTTATTGTTTCAATAAAGACCAATTATTCAAGAGCTGGAGTTATTATTGAAGAGTTACTCCAGCCACACTTCCCTTTGGAATCTGGTATTATCACGCCGGATTGCTCTGTCAGGAGAGCGGATCCTGAACAATTATGCTCTAGCTGTTTGCATATGGTTCTATCTGCATGTTTAGTTTTTTTTTTTACACAGGAGGCCCCGAGAAAAATAATTGCCCTCAGGGCCTGTGTCATCTTTGGGGATGCTCTGTGGAGGATTTTTTAAGGAAAGGAAGGAGAGGAGAGCTCTGGGAAGGAAAAGGGTTTAAGGGGTGGGTAGGAATCTAGGGTTTAGTGTGTCCTGGTTATCCACCTCCAAGTCCTAGACAAACCTCACCCCATGAGCCCGGGCACCCTTGCTAAATCACCAAACGTAGCGTACCACTTGGGGTGACCTATGGCAGAGGTGTTGGTTATCCAATAAAGGTTCCCGGGACTGCGGTACCCAATCCCGCCTCCCAAATTGAGATATGTTCTAAAATGAATACTAATATTTAAATATTTTCCTTTAAAATATGTCACACTAAGGTACTTCCAGAAAATCAGAAATTCGTAAATAGATTGTGAGGAATCGTCTTAGAAAGCTTTTATACCTCACATCTTAGAACAAGGTAGAGTGAAGTTAGAACCCTGTCTATCTAAGGTGTCGGCGTGTTGAGTACCTGTGAAGGCATTATTGTCAGGTCGCGTGTTACGGAATCTACATTCCTTCATTAACCATTGTTCCTTAATGAAATTGATTTATGATATAAAATAGTTAATGTTGATGTAGTTTTGGACTACAACAAAACAAATGATTGGGTTTTAACCAATACGCATTAGCCAAAAAATTTCAGCCGCCCTGAAGTGTTATTTCGCCAAAACTATTCTAAGAGGAGATATGTTTTAGATTTTCACGGCCAAAAGTATTTTCGTTATTTGTTTTTGGGGTGTTATGCCGTGTTGCGCTACCTCCTTCTTTAGCCAACGTTTCGGACAGCGTTGCAGTGACTGAAATGAAAATGCGGGCATTGGAGGTTATGGTATAAGTAACAGATGGTTGCTCCTTCAAGGCTCTCGCAAGGACCTTTTCGAAAGAACGAATCTACATTTAAGTTTGAACGAATCTAGACCTCCAGTGTCCCTGCATACGGTGTTAGGAATCGGTATGCAAGTGCTTTCATAGTATACAAAATGCGAATAATATAAAGCAAGTCGGGGATAAACTAATTAAAAAAAGATAACAGATAAATATAAAAGGCGGCTGCTCGCAAGGTAATGGCATCTTGCGTATGCTGCTAGCATCTGCAAGAAAGGATAATAAAAACAAGTATTGTGATATGAAGAATGCTTGTGTCGGGTGGGATACCAGCCAGAATGTGTATGGTGGTCGGTCTGCCGTGAATGAATCTCAACGTCCGCGCCCTTTAGCCGGTTTCTCGGTTGTGCCTTGACGATAGTAAGTGTCCATCAGCGGGCAGATCGGGCAGATCTGTCGGATCGCAACACGGCGTAACACCACAAAAACAAATAATGAAAATAATTTAAAAGGAAGCCACAAGCCAAAAAAATATATGAAATCTTAGTGTGCCTTATGTCGCCACGAATATAGGTAATAGGCATTAAAATCGCTTGGCAAACAGAGTAAAGAGGTCACGACTTCAAGCGCAAAGGTGTTTTTTATTAATTTTATGAATAAATTATAATAAGGAGAAAAGTAAATCAATGGAAACTATCGCAGATAATTTTAGCCATAAAATTATATTTTTAAATAGTTATTTCTTACGTGCTTCAAACTTTTATTTATTTATGCGTATTTAGTTGTACGAATGTGAGCGAGACAAGGAGTGTGTGCCAAAATCGAGTTGTTTGGCGGTCCGTCTTCTCTGCCTACATCTGCGGGAAACGGAGAGAAATGTTAGTTAGTTAGTTTAGCCTTGAATGCTTTTATATGATAATACATTGATAAGTTGTTCAGGAACATGATGGCTTTGTATAACTGCATTAAATGGTCTAAAATTGAATACGCCTCTGCTGTATGGGCCCCATACCAGAAAATATACATTGAGAAATTGGAACAGGTTCAAAAAATGTTTCTTAGATACCTGTATATGAGAATGCACGGATTACCCGCGATTCATGCATCATGAAGATCTGCTCACAAACACGTGTTGCCAATGTCTCCAGTCAAGGAGGAGTGGGGCCCTTGCAGGAACGGCGTACAAAATTATTAATAATTTAATGGGTAGCCCATACCTCCTGGAATGTTATAAGTTTTATGTGCCGAACAACTACAGCCAGGGACTGTACCACGATCTTCTATGTATTCCACATATCAGAACGGACGTACTGGCTCCGCATAGCATGACATGAGGTATGGATTAGCAATTATTGTCACAATACTACTCAAAACATGATTCTAGTGCAGCTCAAGTACTAGAAACAAACCGGTGGCGTGATGAAAAATATTTTTAATTGTAAATGTAATTTAAAGTTTTCTTTCTGATATTATAAGTGTACGCAAGTTTGTTATTGTAATTATAAAAATAAAAGGAACACAACAATTACATATTTAAAAGAAACTACGAAAGTAGTTACAGAGTGTGTTTATTGAATTTGTTACTGTTAACAATCTAAAATATTTAAGGATTGTTGCTTAATATCTCCATGCATATACGATTTTTAAAGAAAATGATGTTTTTATAAAAAAAAATATGTCAACAGAGCCAGTTTCATTCCCCACACGATGTAATCTCTGAAGTCAAGAGTTGAACGTAAAATTAGTGCAAGAAGCAACTGTATTAAATGGAGCATAGAGTCTGGTGTTGTAATTATTGGGTAGTTGATAATTTATCATTTTCACTAGTTCAGGGCTATCCAAATATCCATTGATGATTTTAAATAATCATAAAACATCACAGATTTTTCTTCGCTGTGATAATTCGGGTAGTTTTTAATTAGGTAGATTTGGCGAGCAACACGTCCAAAGTGTCTTAAGGTTCTGCAACCGGACCCGAAAAGAAGAAGATGGAGAGATACGAAATTACGAACGTTAGAGGAGAGCGCTAACATTTACAGCGACAAAATCGATGCGAAAATTGCGAAAATGTTTAATAAAATATGACTCGCTTAAAATAGAGCAAAAATCTCGCTGGCATTATCTTAAACAGCTTTTAAAGAAACACTATGAATTTTTTCATACATATAACTTTTAAAATAACTGAAACAAACTTGTTAATAATAATTTTTCGAGCATACTTTTCGATTTTTTTCTATCGAGGGAATTTTATATAATTTGCGTTTCGGCACGGGCAAAGTCTAGATATTATCTTCAAGAATAACATATATTTTTTAAGAGCTTTAAAACTTACCGTGTGATTGTTTATAAATCGGTACAAATCCGGGTTGCGGGCCCTTAAGCCTCAATTACATTGAGCGAGTTTACAAGCTACTATCTACTAAGTTTAAAAGCGGGAGAAATGGGCGATTGAGATTGTCATGATGACACACAAAACTGTACACTCGCTCATATTTTCACTTTTAACTGTATCATACTTCGACTAAGAACTACCAACATTATCTTCATTTTATTAACGCACACCTATCGACCGATTTGATATCGACATCTTAGCTCAGTTGGTAGAGCACTTGCCGTGTAAGCAAAGGATCCTGGGTTCGTGTCCCAGAGGTGCCAATATATTTTTCTGATTTTTCTGTCCCCACATTTTCGATTGAGTTTCACTAATATTGTCTTCATTTAATTAAATATTAGGTCCTTACATATGAAATTGGCGTTTTGCCGTACTGGCAACTTTGATCTCAAATATCATCTTCAAATTCAAATTTACAGAGCTATTTACTCATGTATTTGTGTTTCGAAAATTATAATTCATTTGTTTTATCCTTAATTGTTTTTTTTCTTTGCGTCACTTAGTTTACAAAATGGAAAACTTGAAATATCGCGTTATTTACGAGTACGAGTTCCACCGTGGGACCAGTGCTGCAGAAACGGCTCGAAGGATTAATGATGTATATGGTAACGGTGCCGCAAAAGAAAACAGAATGCGTTTTTGGTTCCAACGTTTTCGTTCTGGAAATTTCGACCTGCAGAACAAGCCCCGTGGACGGCCGGAGAACAAAGTTGATAATTATGAAATGAAGGCTATTGTGGAAGCGGATCCATCGCAAACCACGTCCGAGTTAGCTGCAGGCTGCGGTGTTAGTGATAAAACTGTTTTAATCCACTTGAAGCAAATTGGGAAGGTGAAAAAGTTTGAAAGGTGGGTACCTCACGAATCAACAAACTCGCGTTAGAACGCTAGACCACACACTGCACAACAGACGGCTACCAAATTAGAGGAGCATCAATTGGGATGTCTAAGACATCCACCGTGCTTTCCGGACCTTGCCTCAACAGATTATCATTTTTTTCGAAATTTGGAAAACTTCTTGCAAGGGAAAAAATTCAACTCCGATGGGGCAGTCCAAACCGCCTTCAAAGATTTTATTGATTCCCGTCCGAATGGTTCTTTTAGTAAAGGGATCGATTAACTACCTATGAGATGGCAAAAGTGCATAGATAGCAATGGTACATATTTGATTAAATAAATATATTATATAAAAAAATCGATTTTATGTTCCTCCCATACAAAACGCCAATTTCATATGTAAGGACCTAATATTATGATTTGAGATTTGACTCATAAAGTTAAAAATTAAAATTTATTATTTGTTTCAAGAACTTCGTTTGCTTCAGGAGTATTCTGTAACCTGTAGTCAGAATATTAACAGCGTATACAAGACTGCTTGCAGCGATTCACGTTCCTACAACTAAAACTCCTACCAAACTCTTCACAATTAATTCCTAATACGATTTTGATTCACAGCCGTAACTTGCATTATGTCAAAGTAATTACGTTCCCATCAATGCTTGCAGGAGCCAGTGTTCCATACATCAGACTTAGAAGTTAAGCTCAAAGCGGTTTGCAATGGAAATAGAGAAGTTGAGAACAGACTACTCGTGAAACATCGTGCATGGTCGGAAATCACGTACGGTAGGTAAACATTACTTGTGTTGAGTATAGCAATTTCAGGTAAAACAGGGTAATTAATCAATGTATTGTATTTAAATTATTTCATTAACTCCTCAGGCCTCGACCATATTTTGTTACAGGGTCAAAATATTTCCTCCATACTCGTACAATAAAATACAAATAAATGGAATAATTCCGTACTTATCCGAAAACTAAAAATTGTCTTTGAAAGGTGATAAAATACGCTTACAAATTTTGTAAATCGAAATAAACATATAATTTACAAAATATTGTAAGCAAACATAAAAAAAAATTAAAATGGCGTACAAATAAAACTTTAAACGACTGATACGAGAAGATGGTTCCATGACAGTTCATCCTGCGACAATTCATTCGGCGACAGTTCATCCGGCCGACAGTTCATCCTGCCGACAGTTCATCCTGCCGACAGTTCATCCTGCCGACAGTTCATCCCGCCGACAATTCATCCGGCGACAATTCATCCTGCCTGATCATTTAGAAGATTTTTTCTTCAAGTAAGTATGCAAAGAGGATATACGGCCGTACAACCTAACCTAACCTATTTAGTAAAAATATTTTTACAGCGGATTTCCACTCAAGATGCCTTCAGATATAAGTATATCGATTTTGGTTATACGGCCGTATATCCTCTTTGCAAACTTACTTAATTAAAATCTTCTAAATGATCAGGCAGGATGAATTGTCGCCAGATGAATTGTCGGCGGGATGAACTGTCGGCAGGATGAACTGTCGGCAGGATGAACTGTCGGCCGGATGAACTGTCGCAGGATGAACTGTCGCCGGATGAATTGTCGCAGGACGAATTGTCGGGTCACCGAGAAGATACGACGCTTTGCGGACACTATATAAAAACACTGGATATTGCATGATTTCATGTCGCTATTTTATCCTCCATTACAGTACTCTGATGAACAAAATCAATAGAATGATCGGGGATTTCAATGATCAGGTGATCAGGTTACGAGTCGTGTTTATTACCATCTTATTTACAATGGACATTTAACTAGTCTTAAGGTCCGTTATAATGGGTTATATGTGTCGACATATTAATTGTTTTTGTGCTTGATTTTCTTTTGACCTATCTCTCTCATACTTAACCTCTGTTGTGGCACATTAAAACAACACAAACCACCTAAACAAACAACTTCAGTTAATAGACATTAAAATTCTACAATTACTATTGGTAGCATAACATTTTTTTTAGATCTCTCTAATTTTTCAACAAAAACTATAGTTTGATATTATTTTTAATTGATAAACTAACGTTTAAGACAAGATTTTTATGCATAGCACAAAGGGTAACAATTATTATAAGCAATAATTATCAGCCTGAAACACTCATTCAAAAAAAATTCAATAAGTGTTTCAACACTCATTGAAAAAAACATTGAAAAAATCTTCCGAGAAAACATACATGACGCCAACGGGACTTGAACCTAATACCCGCCAAATAATTCAATATATACCAGTATTTCATTAAACAACTACTGTTTATTACATTTTTCCACCTGAAAACAACCAACTTTATTTTTGTGAGATAAGCATTTTTAATGCTAAATCTCTCGCTAGGTGGCGTCGAGACAAATTATGTCTACATTTTTGGGTGAAATATTTTAACTTGTCAAATATTAATAATTATTTTTAATTGATGAACTAACGTTTAAGACAAGATTTTTATGCATAGCACAAAGGGTAATAAGTATTATAAGCAATAATTATCAGCCTGAAACACTCATCTACATTGAAAAAATCAAAAACCACTCACAACTCACTCACAACCACTCACAACCACTCACAACAAATTTATGCAACAAGTGGAGTTCCACAGGGTTCACACCTTGGTCCAATCTTATTTATCTTGTTTATAAATGATCTTACAAAAATATTTTATGATGTAATCATTTTACTTTTTGCTGATGACCTCAAAATTTTTAGAATTATTCAAAATATTCACCATTGCAACATTCTTCAAGATAATATCAATAAATTATTAATTTGGAGTAATGAAAATAGACTTTACCTAAATATCTCAAAACGTCAAATAGTTAGATTTTTTTGAATAAAAAATCCAGTGATTTACAATTACAACATTGATAACAATGCCCTTCGACATTAACACAAATTAAAGACTTAGGCATCACTTTTCAATCAAATCTTTCATTTGTTAACCACATAACAGAAATCTCTAATAAGGGCTTAAAAATGTTGGGATTTATAACTAGGCTTACTAGAAATTTTAACAATATAAAGTGTATTAAACTGTTATATTTTGCCTATGTTAGAAGTCAACTTGAATACAATTCTCCCGTCTGGAATCCACATTATAGTATACATGTTCAAGCTATTGAAAGAATTCAAAACAAATTCTTACGATTTCTAAATTTTAAAATGGGTATTCCAGCTAATATGTTGAACTACAACACTATTTTAAATGATTTGAATATGCTCAAATTGTCCGACAGAAGAATTTTCTCTGACTTGGTATTTCTATATAAAATTCTAAATGATTTAGTTGATAGTCCGGTATTGCTAGAATTGATAAGATTCCGGATTCCACAACGTAATACTAGAAGTCAAGATTTATTTCAGTGTAGAAATTCTGGAACTAACTACCATATGTATTCTTCTTTGCCCAGAATACTAATGGAGGGAAACAATTATACCAAGTCAGTGGACATCTTCAATTTATGTTTAAACAAATATAAAATATTGTTACTGAGACAGTTCAGTTATGTACATTGAATGCTTTGTATTTTCTTATTATTCATATGTAATGTAAAAGCCCCGAAAAAGGGCGTTAATCAATAAATAAATAAATAAACTCAGTGGTGAGAGCACCTGACCGGCAATCAGAAGGACATGGGTTCAAGTTCCGTTGGCGTCATTTATCTTTTCTCGGAAGATTTGTTCAATGTAGATGAGTGTTTCAGGCTGATAATTATTGCTTATAATAAAAACTATAGTTTTTAGAAGGCAATGTGGAGTGCGCTATTAATTACAATAAACGCAAACAAAAACATATATCAGCGAATTAGTAGCAAATGATAGATAAATACAAAACTAGCGACTGTAACAAATGACTGATCATTGATACACTACAAAACAAGCGTCCCCCGTTCAAACATCGAAACAATAATTTATTTGGTTGGGTAGGTACTATTCCAATAGCAACTGGCTACACCTATCTGTTCGCCATCGCCAATACGAGAAATACTTTGGGGCGCGGGAAAAAAGCATTTTGGCGCCAGTTTACATGATACGCGGGCATAAATTCGCGCCAAAATCGCCGTGCTTCGCGCGTGTTTGCTTTGTTCTCCAATTCGAGAATGCGAGCCGCTCCGATTGATCACACCTACAATTTGTAATGGAGTGTTTAACAGTGCTTCTCATTTTCCGGTGAACAAAACAAAGCAAGAGAAAAAATATGTGACGTAACATAACGTTTCAGAACATACTGTTTTATTATTAAGGGACATACTTGACATGCTTTAATCAGTTATTCCTGACATTATTTGGAGTAAAAATGTTTTTTTTTTCAACTAATAAACTAAAACATAGTTTTCAACAAATAAACTAAAACATAGTATTCAATGTACGACTATGTAATTCATAGTACGACCGAGTTGACAGGAAAAAGCTATGGAAGGTATTGTCCAAGTATGGAGTGAATAAGTATCTCATACAGGCAATTGCGTCTCTGTATGAGGGAAGCGTTGCATGTGTTAGGGTGAACGGCGATTTTACGGGGTGGTTTGACATCACAAAAGGTGTTAAACAAGGCTGCGTAATGTCGCCGTGGTTATTCAATCTATATATGGATAATTGTATGCAAGAATTGAAAGAGATGGGATTGGGTGCGAAATTGAGTAATCTAGAAGTATGTTGCCTGTTGTATGCTGATGATGCGGTGCTGATATCTAACAGTATGGAAGATCTACAGTCTCTCGTGTCAAGAATGAACGAAGTATGCATGAAGAATGAGTTAATGATGAATGTAAGTAAGTCTAAAGTCATGGTGTTTGAAAGAGAGAGTACGAAAACAGTATGCAATATAGTTGTGAATGATGAATACTTGGAGCAGGTGGATGAGTTTGTTTATTTGGGAAGTATGTTTACGAGAGATGGGAAGGCTGATAGAGATATTGAAAGAAGGGTGAATGCAGGTAACTCTATTAATGGAGGACTGAACGCCGTTGGCAGCAACAAAAAACTGTCCAAAGACGCGAAACTAGCCGTCCATAATGGAGTACTGGTACCTACCCTGATGTATGGCAGTGAGGCATGGAACTGGCAGAGGAAGGATGAAAGTAGACTGAACGCTGTAGAAATGAGATCCCTGAGGCGTATGTGTGGTAAAACCATGTATGATCGTGTGAGAAATGTGAAAATCCGCAAAGAATGCAAGGCTGATGTAAGCGTGATGAGTAAGATCAAGAAAGAAACGCTCCGATGGTTTGGGCATGTAGAGAGAATGAACGAGGAAAGGAGTGTAAGGAGAATATATGACGCAAATGTGAATGGTAGAAGAAGTCGAGGACGCCCAAGAAAGACATGGCACGACCAAGTGAATCAGATACTTGAGTCGGGCCATGTCAAGAGTCAGAATAATAGAAGAGAATGTATGAGACGTTGTATGAATGTAAACGAGGCAAGGAATGTGTGCCAAGACCGGGATGTTTGGCGGTCCGTCCTCTCTGCCTACCCCTGCGGGGAAACGGCGTGATGGTTAGTTAGTTAGTTAGTTAGTTAGTATTCAACTAATAAACTAAAACTTAGTGCCATTGTAAACTCCACGTACAATGGCACTAAGTATTGGACACTTAGTGCCATTGTACGTGGAGCTACCTACGAGCTTCATGCAAAAAGCACGCGCACCGCTCGTGAGTACTCGTTTTGCTAGTGTTCGTACACGACGCTACGCGCCGTCTGTGGGTTTGATGTCAGTTGCACCGCGTAGCGTGCTACCGACGATGCTGGTAGCACGCTACGCGTTGCAGCATTCGTATCTACTACTATTCGTTTGGCGTTTGACAAAAATGGCGTCTGAACATGAAAGTAATATTAGATTTGTTCTGGAAGTGGAAAAAAATGCGTGTTTATACACATTTAAATACGTTTTTATACAGTTCAATTTTTTTCAGTTGTATGAGTGAACCAAAAATTATCCTATTCTTTTAATACAGATATACGTATTATAAGAATAGGATATATAACATTATTTTAATCGTTAGCGTCGTTTGACGTCGCGTTAACTCCACGGCTGCACGTGAAAAATTATGAAGTTCAGTGTATTTCGGGTAGCGACGGGTACGGAAACCTGCATTAAAGAATAGTACCTATATCTGTAGGCTACTTGTGGTTGTAAGTATCTCCATGAACTAAGGGCCTTAGGTGCGGGGTGAGAGGTTGGTCGGATACTCGACTGAGTGACCAAAAAATTTGATTTTGAAGAAAATCATTTTGAAAATAAAACACAAAAAAGTCACCCAGGCATAATGTCAGAAATCACTTGTTAAAGTAAGTAAAGTACGTCCTTTAACACACTTTAAATAAGATAATATTGAAAATTTGTAACAGTCGTTATACTGCTATGATTAGTGCATGGGGGGGGGGGGGGGTTGAAACTAGTACCGAAACCATATTGTAATTTGAGATGTCTTCGCCGTTTTACGCTTCCTCTACCTTTTCAACGTAACATCATCACAGTGTCCACCATTGTATCGAACGTGACGAAGAAAGCATTTGACAACCCTGGAAATTCAAGAATGGAATTTACGCTCCCACAGAATACCATGCCGCCAGCACGTACCACCCTAGACAATCTGAGAGCTGCTTTTGGCTAGCGGAACAATGTGCATTTGGTGCACCTTCCAAATGATGTTTAAAACGCTATTATGTCCTTTAATTAACTAATCAATCGAAAAAATTAACAAAATTGATAATAAATACATGCAGCAGCCTCATTGGACTGGAAAACACATCTGAATAACCACCTAATGCTTCCACTAGGAACTCCAGACAGCAATGATCAACGTCAAGGAAATGGCTGACTATTTACATCACCCCCGCCATGCGACCAGCCGAGCCACTATTGGTCAATGCTGAACAAAGAAAATATCTGAATCCGAAATATTTACGACAGCGAATTTATCTTCCGAAAAACTTGGAGCTCAATTTCGAGAAATTGGGAATAATTTGGATCAAGAAATAAATATCATCATCTAAAAATGAGTATATGCTACAATAAAAACCCAAAAACTAACGTCTACTAGTGATTGTTGCGCTTTAAGAAAAATATTTACTATTTAAAATTGTACCTTATATCACATACGTAAACTTGTACCTTTTCTTGTAAACACAATAAAAATGATGTGGGGCTTTGGTTTCCGGAATTTGTATTGTCTTGGCAAGAACTATCACATATAATTTTAACACAGCTGACTTCCAATCGTAGCGTCCAGGGAAATTACCTAAAATAAGCACCTTAGAAAAACTAAGCAGGTTCTGCCCCCAAAAGTCCGACCCGATTTTGCCCTATAAAATAGAAGGCGAACCGGTAGGAAGTGAGTTCAAAACTATCAGCAAAGAAGAAACAAACCAAATTTCATCGGCGTACCAAACTCCATTGTGGCCAGCTCCCTATTTTATTCTAGTACAACCATCATCATGTATATTTTGTGTACGTTGGATAAAATTAGGGTAGAATTGACTGAAGTGTTTACTTAGAAATAAAAATGCACACGACTGTTGGATCCCCATTTGGGAATTTAGGGAGGTTAAGGAGAAGAATAAGATGAAGGTTGGAAAGTAGTGCCTGGATATTATTTTGTTGTCAGATTGCACTTTTACCTTGAGAAACTTGGTGACCATGTTCAAAAAATGAGATTCATAGAAGGAAGAAAAAGGAAGAAAAAAAGTTAATTTAGTTTCTTGCAAGTTTGAGAATTTTTGTTTTGCGGTTTTATCAGCCCAATCTTTTAATTAATCAACAGCCAACATGCAACTTTAATTCGCATTCTTCCCCCCGAGAAGGCGTTCAATTAAACTGAAAAAACCCGCGTTCGGCGCTTTATTTATGGGCCGGCCATCCATTTTGGAGGGAAAACTATCACGCGAGACGGAAGGGCGGGAAAATCAAATTAAGAACCTTACGTTCTTTATTCGAATCAGGAATCAAAACCGTGTTTATGGACTAACTAGCAGGTATCCGTGAAAAATCACGGGTATTTACATCACATAAAAAGTTAATGATTCGATTTTCTTTTGGATAGTTTAAGTTCGTTCAACCTTGTAAATAACATTTTTTTGTATACCAATTGACCCTGATTTTTTTTTTGCATGAGCTCCACACAAGAAACCCTGAGGAAAATAATTTCCCTCAGGGCCTATGACCTATGCTAATTAAGAATGTTGTGATGAATGGTGTGCTCACCTCTCATTGGAATTATCACTGTAACCATATTAAAATGGTTAACTAATGTATTAATTATATGTGATATATTCTGTTGGCGAGTCAACAAATAAATAAATAAATGTCATCTGTGGGGATGCTGTGGGGAGGGTTTTTTAAGGAAAGGAAGGAGAGGAGAGTTCTAGGAAGGAAAAGGGTTTAAGGAGTGGTAGGAATCTGGGGTTCAGTGTGTCCTGGTCATCCACCTCCAAGACTTAGACAAACCTCACCCCATGAACCCGGGCACTCCTGATAAATCACCAAACGTCGCAAACCACTTGGGGTGACCTATGGCAGAGGTATTGGTCATCCAATAAAGGTTCCCGGGACGGCTGTACCCATTCCTGCCTCCCAAATTGAAATTGATTGAATTAACCTGAACTGAGTACCTAGTCATACAGATGCATTGTTTGCATGCAGTAACTACTTAAAAGAAAAATCCAGTAAATAATGGAAAAGTTGACTAAAACTCATAACAAAAAGAACGCACTGGAAATATTTTTGGATTCTGTATAAGTACTTAGTATTATTATTTTAATAATTAAAAATACTTTTTTTGATTGAAGGACTGTCTGTCTGTGTATATTACTCGGGTTCAATGCACTCGGATTTATTTTGAATTCTAGTGTCATTTTCAAAATTGTAAATGTGTGAAGAAATCAGAAAAGCGATTAAGTACCTACCTATTTAAGTGTTATTCTATCTTTGGACAGAGATGCTCTGAATTTTTGGCATATAGGTACTTATAACATATACTCGTACTTATATATATTTTGGCATATACTAAAATATACATATACTTATAGTGTAGTTATATAACAAACTTCCACACAGACAATTTTAAACAAAAATTACATCATTAAGGATATAAGGTTTTGGCTTAATATATCTACCACTCTGAAGTAATGGAGGAATGAATATAATATAGAAATGTCAATTTGAAATCCTACTATATTTACAAGGAAACATAATATAATTTACGAGAGGTGCACTTCGTGCGGAAGATTGAGCAAACTGGCGCCGTTCTTTACAGAAAGACATTCTTTAAGGAACCACCGAAAAAAAAATTGAATGCAGTTTACACGCGGTAGAAGCGAAACTTTACCAAAACAATCTTAACCAATACTTGAAAAGTAAGGTCATAATCAAAGCGACCAATGAGCACAGACCAGCATAATTTCTGCTTCATATCTCAACCAATAGGAGCCTTTAAAAGTGACATCATAATCAAAGCGGCCAATGAGCGCAGTTGATGCGTCGCAGATGCAGTAATCGTCATTTCCGTTTCATCCGAAATCTTAATTACAGCGGGGCTATAGAAGTTTCACTTCAAAAAACTTACTAGAATATTAAAAACATCTTCAGAAAAAAACTTATCCAGATCATAACACCGTAGAAGTCACTGAAAACTTATCCAAAACACAATTTAATTTGGGAGGCGGGAATGGGTACTGCCGCCCCGGGAACCTTTATTTGATAACCAACACCTCTGCCATAGGTCACCCTAAGTGGTTCGCTACGTTTGGTGATTTAATAGGGGTGCCCGGGTTCATGGGGTGAGGTTTGTCTAGGTCTTGGAGGTGGATGACCAGGACATACTGAACCCAAGATTCCTACCCACCCCTTAAACCCTTTTCCTTCCCAGAACTCTCCTCTCCTTCCTTTCCTTAAAAAAACCATCTACACAGCATCATAAGTGAGCATAAAGATGACATAGGACCTGAGGGAAATTATGTTCCTCAGGGCCTCCTGTGTGGAGATCATGTAAAAAAAAAATCCCCTTCAACACAGGATCTCCTATTGAGGAGGACTACGAAAATAATCTTAATCTATTTTGTATTTAGATTTAACAGAATGTGTCTACGAAATAAACAAAAAAAAAATATAGAACAAAAATTTAAATATTTCAACAGAAAATTATTTTAATTGACATTTTCATTTTCAAAATTGGATTAAGAATTCAGAATTTTTAGTATAGGTACTTTATTTTCGAAAGTTTAAATTTCATTGTGGCTAAAATAATTTGTAGAATAAACAAAACAAATGCTGCTTCTCAGTGACGTTTCGCACCAATTTAATCAGAAATTCCTAAATTTGTGTTGTTTAAGTCAACTCTAATAGCGCTGCCAATACTGTCGATACCTTTGAAAATCTTAAAGCGAATGTTACAGTTTACCCTAAAAACCGTAAAATAGCCTTAATAAAAAAAATTAAAATTCAGACTTCATACTTTTATACACAGCTTCAAATACTACGCTTCTTCTTAAAATACAGATTTCGTTAGAATAATACCTGGAAAATTGCAAGAAATCTTTAAACATTTCCCTTTTATATTTCAGCAAAAAGCGTCTCCCAGCCAAAGGGACACCTGTACTATGAACATCTGCGAAAGAAACTTTTTCGCATAAAAATCCGAATGACTTAAAGTTCTCTCCGTCTCTTTGTCACATTTTTATTATTTTCTACAAAGTTTTAACTCGACTACTTGCGGGCACTGGTAGAAGGTCCACTAGATTGGTATGAGCGTCAGAAAATGACGGATAAATCTTTGAAATAAAAAATATTAATTATTAAGAGGAATATAAACGCTAGAAATATTTCGAATCTCATGCCTGCAAAATTTTAAAATCGAGCATCTTATTTGCACGAGGCAAGTAAGCGAAAAAGTGGTTTTTATTTATTTTGTGCATAATTTTATAAGAACTGAAAAAAGTTAGAACATGGAAAACCTCAAAAATAGTCTTAGCCATAATGGGGTCTTTTTAAAAAATTGTTTCTTGTATTAATTACTTCATAGTTAAGTCATGAAAAAAATTTTTTTTTGGTAGTTTACGCTTATATTTTTCGTTACGTAAATAATAATTTTATTATAATTCCAATACAAAGAAAAGCTAGTAAAAGCTTCGATTTATCCGTACCATATTTTTTGATGTTCATACTGTAAGCCGATTTGTCGTAAAGATTAACCAAAATAGTATCTAAATAGGATTTCACGTATAACTTTATCTTAAATATAATGTACATCATTGAAGAAGAAGACAACATTAATAATCAAAACGAAAATACCAAAGAGAACAAGAAACAGAAAAATAAAAAGATAACAGTTGCATCTGGGACTGGAACCCAGAACCTCTCGTCTTACCGGGATTGGTGGCTTTACCAATTCGGCTACTGCCATCTTCTATCAAACTCATATTTGACAAATCTCATGTTCCAAATTTTAGAAGTATTAACATTATCATCGACTAATTTTTTTTTTCATATTAAAGGCAACTACTTTATCATTGGAAAATCGTTCTAAGAACTGGTTTGTTATCTAGATAGCGTCTCGGATAAATATGTCCGATTTTATTTTTATATGGAACACATTTATTAATTTTTTACATGAATACCGCACAAGAGTCTAAACCGCTCCAGCCTGTAGCCAGTGGGACTATGGCATTCCCAATTGGGGTATGTTGTGAGGCTGAAGGCAGTGGGGAGGGGAAGGAGATAGAGAAGAGGAAGGTGGGGATGTACCTGGCTATTCATATCCGGTCACCAAACACGACAGAAGCCATTTCAAGCAACGTTTCAATTCTGAATGGTGGTCTTACACCAGGGCAATACTGAGAGTATCTTCCACTCTGGAACGTGCCGCAAATATACTATATTCTATTTCAAATGAATAAATTGTGAAATACACAAATTAATCAAATAAAATTTATTTGCCACGCCGGGATTCGATCCCGCGATCTTCGGAGTGCAAGTCAAGCGCCTTACCGCTGCTCTATGCCGGCCGTCATATATTGACCTTTTCGTAAAAGCGTAAATGAATTTTCAATTAATAAATGTTTTTAACCGCACGAGAAAGAGTCTCATCTGCTCACAGTTGTCCGGAGTTAGTGGGATTATGTCATCTACAATAGAGGTATCTTGTAGAGCTTGATGAAATGAGGAGGGGAAGGAGTTTGGGAATATATGGAAGGTTGGGATGTATCTGGCAATTTAGATCTGGTTCCTCTTCTGAGGAAAATAATTTCGCGCAGGGTCTATGTCATCTTTGGGAATGCTGTGTGGAGGGTCTTTTTAGGGAAAAGAAGTATTAAACCTGAGTCTGAGACCCACATTGTAGGAATGCGAGAACTCCGAGGCTGGCAAAACGTTCCACAGCCGAGTAGAAACGATCAGTTCTCACGGGTTAAATGTCAACTGTTTTCCGATGTTGGGCGTTTAGCGTGTTACCGACTATCCACCGGTGCCGAAGGGATCTATGACGCTAGTTCCTCGGAGCATTTTCAATGTAATGCCGGTAAAACAAGGACAGCATTCACACCCGTGCCTACACTCGAAAGATTGCGATCCGTTAAAACAGGAGAATCTATCAAACAGACCGCCGGTTTTTGGACAGAATCGAGGATTTTTTTCTAGCATTTTGAAAAAAAAACGTTTCTATTCCACCACAAGGAACCACCATTTTGAAGTAATGGGAGTATGATGTTATGTAGAACTGCCGAATTGAAAACCTACTTGAGGTGTGTAGATGCAAAGGCAGCAATCTCCAAAATATCGAAAAAAAGTTATCAATGCAGTTCCATAGAGATTCAAATTGTGCACCTAATAAATGCATTGCTTATTTACAAACTCAACTTATTCCCATCAAAATCCGAGTTTGAAAATACGTATTAAAAGCAAAGGCAGCAATCTCCATGTTCTTTTCAAAGCAAACGTAGCATTCTCCGTTTCGGCCAATCAAATTCATAGGAAGTGTCACGTGACAAGATGGCCGCTCCATAGTAAAGTAGCATTTGGTACTGATTTTTCTATGTGAGTTTTTGATGTTTTGAAGTATGTAAAAGTGTGTTTGGAATAAATATTTTCGATAATTATTAAAGATGGATTGTCACCCGATCCCAGCATTATCAAAAGACGCCCGCAAACCTATTATTAAGTCTGAAAATTAGAAACGAAATGTTACAAAAATATCATGGAATGCAGCTGTCAGATTTTATTTTGGCTTGGAGGAAAGCATTATAACTCTCAAAAAATTATCTATTTATTTTTCTCTTTTGCACTTTTTATTTCAAAAATACCTAGTATCAGTTAGATAATAATGAGAAGTAAGTATTTCCGTTTCCGAAAATGGAAAATAATATATTTTAGTAGCCATTACATTAAAAATCGGACAATTTGACATATTTTCTTCACGCCATGTTTGATGTTTTGACGGCCTCCGTGGTCCCGAGGTAACACCCACAATCCGAAGGTCGCGGGTTCGAACTCGGCGTGCACATATAAATTTTATTTGATTAATTTGTGGTATTTCACAATTAATTCACTTTTTGATAATATCTATCTTATATACATATAAAAATCTCGTGTCACGGTGTCTCGTGTCTCGTGCACTCCTCCGAAACGGCTTTACCGATTTTTATAATTTTTTTAATGTATGTTTGGTAGATATGAGAATAGGTTTTAAAATATATTTCATACCGCTAGGTGATCAGGCCCTATCCAGAAAAAAATCTGTTTTTTTTTAACAATTTTTTTAAAGTGTTTTTTTTTTATTTGTCGTCAACAAATACCTAAAACCCCAAATTTTAACCCTCCTACCCCCACCCTCCTATTTTTTAATAGCGATTTAAATATTTTTGTATGAACAAATTTAACCGTCTTTCATATTTCAAACAGAACGAAATTATTTACATTGTCGAATGAAAGATGGCGCTACGTCCGCCTCATCGAACTTATATCCACACATGGGCAAGACATTCACGAGAAGCGTCGCGTCATTTTGTTATTTCATTCGGCATCATGTTCTCGCGTGGGCAAACCATCGAGCTTATTTGTGATGGCTAAAGACACTGACAAAAAAATTGTATTCTCAATTACTCTTCGAAAGTAATATTATTTTTCTTTATTTTATTTGCCTACTTTAGTGGAATTTTTAATTGTGTTTATCGGCGTTCCATTCCTCTTTCTGTCATAGATCCCATCCCCACACACTTACAATACATTCGTTATTTTTCATTTAACAACCAAAATATTCACTAGAAATAATTTATATGGCAGAACAGTGTTTGTCGGGTCAGCTAGTGTAGTATATATATTTTTTACATTTTTTTCCTTAACACTAGAAAGACCGGAGCCTTCATTTTGACGGCAGCCCGAAGTAAAATGGCGATATAATGCTTAATAATTATTGTATTGGTGTGATTTTTTTTCACATTTCATGATTTATGGTTTAACAACTATGGTGAAAAAAACAGGTACGTGACTTAAGTACTTTTTGAGATATATTGACTTATACCTACAAAGACCGCCGCCGTCAATGTGACGGTTTGGGCCATAATGCTGAGTTTGTTTACAACCTTCTTTACCCAAGTTAACAACATACCTATTCCTCCTCGTTTATGATAGTACTGTTATGTTTGTCTCTTTCTTTCGGTATCGTGTATCATTCGAACTAGATCTGTATGTTGATTGGTCACTGTCACATAATTTACAAAAATACGCAAAAAATATATCCTTCGCCCAAATTTATTTTATGGCTTGTTAGAGAAGGACAGAGTATACAAAAACCAGAGTTGATCTAGCTGCGTTTGCTTCTGAAGAACTGACAGAATCATTTATTGGACAACCAACACGTTTGCCATAAGTCACCCCAAGAGGTTTGCTCTGTTTTGTGACTTAGCAGGGGTTCCCGGGTTCATGGGGTTAGGTTTGTCCGAATCTTGGCAGCGGATGCGTCTGCCAAACAACTGCGTGGCAGGCCAGTTTAGCAGAGAACGGTTGAGGGTGATCTTTTGACCTCGCCAGCAGGAGTCTCAGAACATTGCCTTGCACCGCAGTGGTGGGGACAGATTCATGCGTCCGCCACTCTTGAACACACTGAACCCTAGTTTCCCACCCACCCCTCACCCCATTTCCTTCCCAGAACCTATTCTTCTTCCTTTCCCTATAGGTACCGTCCACACAGTATCCCAAAAGATGACAAAAGCTCTGAGGGGAATTATTATCCTTGGAGGTTTTTTCTGGAGCTAATGTAAACGAAAAAGAAAAGAAACCGGAAAATAAAACTTCTGAAAGACGACAATGCCAAATTAATAAAAAATATAATAAAAACCAAATAAATGACACGTAATTGTAAGAAACCCGTTTTCGGAGAGTGCATTCGATTTTATAAAAAATGTAACAATTCGATATTGTTCAAACATAACGCATGCTTGTACTAAAATTACAGCATTTTGCACTCACATGTTTTTTTCCAGGAAGCCTCGAGGAAAAAAACCCTCAGGGTCTATGTCATCTTTGGGGATGCTGTGTGCATTTATGTGTGCATTGGTGTTTTTAGGGAAATGAAGGTGAGGAAATTCTCTGAAGGAAAAAAAGTGTGAGAGATAAATAGGTAAAATTCGTAAATGTATCCAGAAGTGTCGGACGAATGAATCCATCCTTCCCACTGCGGTGCAAGGCGACGGGACGAGAAAGGTCCTGCTGGAGAGGATAAGATAAGTATCTCCCTCAACAAGTGTCTCCCGACCCGGTCCACTACGCAGTAAGTGGGCAAACGTTTTCGCCACCTAGACTCAGACAAACCTCACCCAATGAACCCGGACACCCCTGCTAAGTTACTAAATGTAGCGAACCACTCGGAGTCCTATGGCAGAGGTGTTGGTTATGCAATAAATTGTTTCCCGGGGCAGCGGTACCCATATCTGCCTCCCAATTAGAAAAAAGTGATCAGCCGTCAAAGTGACGGTCGTGGTCTTTATAGGTATGGAGCAGTACCCGGTCTTTCTAGTGTTAAGGCCTATGTCATCTTTGGAGATGCTATGTGGAGGGGTTTTTTTTTTAAGGAAAGGAAGGAAAGTACTTTCAGCCTCACAACATACCTCAATAATTGGGGATGCCAAGTCTCGCTGGCTCCAGACGGGAGCAGTTGGTGACTCTTGTGCGGCATTCATATAAAAAAAAAAAAAAAATGTTTTGACATAATAATATTTAACTAATTGTTCAAACTTGTTTTTTTCTTCCTCATATTACACTATTTTCTTTTTCATATTTTTGCTTCACTGTCTGAATTATTAATTATTCAGAATATTATGTATCATCTTTTCTCATATTTTTTGCTCCACGCATAACAACACCTGTTTTCTGGAAAAAAATGTTCAATAATATCTTCAAAAAGTTTATTTTTTGCAATTACCCCTTATTGAGTTATAAAGTATTCCTTGAAGCCAATCAACACAAAACAAAGATGGCGGTTTTTTGGGAAGGTTTGTAGCAAACACAGCAATCTCCAATGTTGTATGTAGCAAAAGCAGCAATCTCCGGATTAAAAAGTTATTTATCTTTTTATAGGCTTGCATTAAAAAAAATCTGATGATGCAAATAATCCATGATATCAAACAGCTATTTAATGTAATTTTTTCAATGTTCTGTGAAATCCCATTTAATATCTACAAGTTTTTTGCCTTTTTCTCAAAAACACATAAGTGGGAGATTGCTGCCTTTGCATACACAACTCACTTTATTTATAAAGAAATCAAATAATTTATGAGAAGTGATCATCGTGTGGAAGATTGATCCAACTGGAAGTTTCTCTCCCACCGCCGGGCTCGAAAATAATTTCTGTTTATTTTTTTAAATGCGATTTTAACCCTTATAATAATAATAATAATTGGACGATTTGTAGAGCGCCGTTTTTGTGAAAAATCACCTCAAGGGCGCTTGAGGTGATTTTTAAGGCGCTATGTATAAAAAACTATATGAAGGACAAAGTCAGAATCGCTTGCGCCGCGCCAATACCATTATTGCCGTAGTCAATGGTTTTTCATTTATAGAATAGACTTCAACATAGAATTCAACACTAGAATATTTTTAAATGCATTATCTATGACATACCAGATCAACTTTTTCAACTGTCGAAAGCGAAAAATACGATGTTTTATGTTTTCAAACGCTTTTAAAGGTCTTCATTTATTTGAAAACTCCTTTAAAATTGTGTTTTTGGTTTGAGGTTGAGGTTTGTGTAGAAATAATAAAATCAGTTCATTTTCGTATGAATATATTTTTTTGACATTTGTTGGCCGAATGGGAAAATTTTTATATATTTTTTTGTTAAAGTTAGCTATTCTGGAAATTTATAACACTATTGTCATGTAATATACATGAATAATAAGATGCATTATTTGGTAAACAGAAAAAAATTGCAAAAAAACAATTTCTTTGTTTCCAAACATATTCAAATACAAAGAGATGGGTATGCTATGATGTCCGCGCAACTGTCGTCTATTGTGTGCAATAGTTTTGGTTAACAATATAGTTTGAATACCGAAAGAATTCGTTCATTTAGTTTAACGTTCGTTTGGTTTATTCGTTCATTTAGTTTATTTGTTAATTGGTAAACAATATCGGCGACACATGGAAGCGCAGTCCCACCTAGTAAAAGCTGCAGATAGCACATCTATTATATTATATTTCAATATCTTTGTTTGTTTCATAAATATGGATATTTGAACAAAAATCAGAAATGTGAATTCTGCGCGGTTCAAAACAGACGAAAAGAAGGTTGGTGTCACTTTAAATGCACATGGGCAATATGTTTAGTTACAATTTTTGAGATATTAAAGTAGGAAAGAAAATTCCTTTCAACTCTTTTAAGGGTTGAATTCCCGAATAGTATGAGGCTTTTGACACTCTCCAGGCATTATACACTTATAAAATATGTCCAATTTTGATATTGATTCTAAATCCAGCGCTGAGAAGTAGTGCCATGATGATGACGATAAAATTGTGCATTGTGTTCCCGGTTTAGTAAACATTCAATTCAATTCACCAATAATTCTTAAATTCTTCTTTTGGAAGACCCATCTAGTGTAGTTTGTTCCACTGCTACGGACTTAATTCTTTTGAAACACCTTATTCAATTTCAGGCCTCTCTTCTGTCTGTTGAAATTCAGGAAAGTTTCAGAAATATGTTTTTATGAAGTTCATTACGTTTATGATTTCAACTTTAATGTTGTTGTTTCAGATAAAGTTATAAAGAAAGTACGAATGGGTAGAACATTTTGGTCTTCTCACTTGTATTTCAATCAATCTCGGCCTAAAATAGGAAAAAAACCACCGATAATTATTTAACGAACATTATGAAAAATTAGATTCATAATTAAAAATACGACAACCGAATTTTTTTATTTAATTTATTTTTTATTTTTTTTATTTTTTTTTTAATTTATTTTTTTTAATTTTAATTTATATTTTTTTATTTTTTTATTTTTTATTTTTTTTTTATTTTTTTTTTTACATAAACTCCACAAAGGAGGTCCTGAGGAAAATAATTTCCCTCAGGGCCTATGTCATCTGGGATGCTGTGTGGAGGGTCTTTTTGAGGAAAGGAAGGAATGAACATTGGTCTTGAAGAGACCCATGTTGTAGGAAGGAGGAAACACAGAGGCCGGCAAATCATTCTACAGCCGAGCTGTTGAACACAAGAACGAGTCGAAGAAACGACCCGTTCTCATGTGACAAATGTAAACCGTGTATAAATGTTGGGCACGCGTTTGGCGTGTTTCCCGACTATGCACCGGTGCCGAAGGGATCAATGATGCTAGTTCCTCGGAGCATTTTCCATTGTAATACCGGTAGAACAAGGATTTTTAATTTATTAATCGAAATATCGAAATTAAACATTTAATATGGGAAATAGTCATTTGTCATGCAGAGAGTTGTCACGTAGAGAAAGCATATTCAGAACATTTGAACAAAATCGAAAAGAATCACTGGAAATGACTGTAATCGTATTTAGGTTAATGTATTTAGGTTAATGGTTATTTATGCAATCCGAAGGTCGCGGGTTCAAATCCTGGGGTGCGAAAATAAATTCTATTTGTTTAAGACGCCGCTTCCCGAATTTCTACCGATTTCTTACATATCTCCCTTAAACACGTTAAATTTTAAAGCTCATAAAAAAATATATGTTTTTCTTGAAGATAATATCTAGACATTACCCGCGCCGAAACGCAAATTATATAAAATTCCCTCGATAGAAAAAAATTCGCAAAGTATGCTCCAAAAATTATTATAAACACGTTTCTTTCAGTTATTTTACAAGTTATACGTATGAAAAAATTCACAGTGTTTTTTAAAATACTGTTTAAGACAACCCCTGCGAGATTTTTGCTCTATTTTAATGGAGTCGTGTTTTATTAAACATTTTCAAAATTTTCGCATCGATTTTGTCGCTTTAAATTCTAGCGCGCATCGTCTTCGTTTTGAGCCTGATTGCGGCGCCTTAATCTTTGTTATTTCCCAATCAATTAATTAAAAATAATAAACAATACGAGTTTAACAATACGAGACAATTGCGCCACGTTCCAGAGAGGAAAATACTTTTATTATCGCCCTGGTGTAAGACCACCAATTCATAATTGAAACATTTCTAAAAATGACTGTAGCCGTATTTGGTGAACAGATCTGATCAGCCAGGTACTTCCCTAACTTTTTTCTTCCCCTCCTCACTAACTTCAGCCCCACAACATACCTCCTCACAACATAGCCAGTCAGAATATAGGGATGCCATATTCTGACTGGCTCCAGACGGGGACGTTGGGACACTTGTGAAGAATACACATAAAAAAGTAACAGGATCTGAATTGCCAATTAGCCTTCCATTTTCCCATCTCCTTCCCCTCCCACTCCACGCAGCCTTACAATATTCCCTAATCAAATTGGTGTTGCCATATTCCCATTAGCTTCGGGTAATACATAGATAAAATCAGAAATTATATTACGAGTACCTATGTATTTTTTACATAATTTCAGAAACGTTTTTAATAAATGTTTACCTCTTGAATGTTGATTATAAATAGACAATTAAAATAAAAGAAAGGGTAATTAAAAAAAATCACGGAGAAATGATTATATTGTGAGGGTGATAATCGCATCATAAGAGTGCAATTTTTTTTATTTTTTTTAAAGAAAGAAAAACATTTCCGGGTTACCAATAACTTGACCATATTTGAAAATCTTCTGCTACCACCACAGTAAGCGGAAAATTTTGCTTGTTTCGTGATGGAGGACTTAGCCAGCCGAGGAATCGAACACGCGACGCCTGGGTGGGATCCAAACGCGATGCCAACTCTTCCACTGACCGGTCTATTTTATGTAATCTTTCTTGACTCAGGCGGTTCGATCCGCATTCTTAAAGAACGGATTGCAATCTTTAAAGCTGCATCAGGTTGGAATGCCGTCCTTGTTCTACTGGTACTTCAATAGAAGAAACTCAGGGGAACTAGCTTCATCGGTAGATCATACGACGTACATCTTGAATCCTTCAAGATTAATACACTCAAAAGAAAACGATTCAGAAAAAAAATCTCGTTTTGCTAAAAAATATGTTGAGCCAATTATAATATATACCAATGGTGTTTCTCTTTGGGTCTATTGTGTCTCTTGTGTATCTTGTGTCTCTTGTTCCTCTTATCTACCTTGTGTCTCTTGTGACCTTTCTACTTTTGTGTCTGTTGTGTCTCTTGTGTCTCTTTTGGCTCTTATGTCTGTATGCATCTTTTGACCGAATAGATGTAGGTATGTGATTTTATTATTGGCGTATTAATTGAGTTTTTATAACTGGCTTGTTTTCACGTGTATAAAAACTTCTATGAAACCCCGTTTAAAGAAAAAATCTCTTTGACACCGGTGCATTACCGGGCTACACGTCAACTTTTAACTCGATCATATTTACCAAACGAGAACTGTTCATTTCCCCGACTCGTTCTTGAGTACAACTAACACATCCGCTGTGGATGGTTCAACTCTTCTACAAAATGGATCCATTCAAGACCCACGTAGACTCCTGCCTCTCTTCAAAAAGATAGTCCATACAGCATACCCAAAGATGACCTGGGGTGATTTCTGTGTGGAGCTAATGTAAAAAAAAGTTATATATAAATATATTTTTTTTAATGTAGCTATCACTTTGTGGTTATCCATTACAGAAAAATGAAACAATACAACTTTGTATAAACCACTTATATAATGTGTAAATCCTACCGGTTTCGGAACAAACGTTCCTTCTCCAGGGAAAGCTTATACTAATTTGACAGTTTTGAACAATGTTTTATTAGGGTAGGGGTGAAATAAATAAATATATGGTGTAAATAACCATAGTTTTGAAAAAAAACACAGGGATAAATATTCTTCATATTAATTATAAAGAAAAACGTTTGGATAACTTAAAAGCCTTGGAAATTAAAAAATCCCTTAAAAATAATGAATCTATTATCAACAAACAAAAAATATTATCTTATAGCTCAATCATGGATTTGTTCCCCTACCCACCCACTCTACATTAATACCTACCCACCCAATCTACATTAATAACTAGCAACGGCACCACCCCTACCCTAATAAAACATTGTTCAAAACTGTCAAATTAGTATAAGCTTTCCCTGAAGAAGGAACGTTTGTTCCAAAACCGGCAGGATTTACGCATTATATAAGTGGTTTATACAAAGTTGAGAGAGACCACATTACAAATGAGGAGGTTCTCCAAAGAATCGAAGGAGGAAGGCACCTGCTCAGGACCTTGTCCGAAAGGCGTGCAAGATGGATCGGCCATGTAATACGACAAGAAGGCCTCTTGCATTCCATAATGGAGGGTATGACCGAGGGGACAAACTCTAGGGGACGCCCACGCCGAGAGTACCTGGAGAACCTGCTGGTGGACGTGCGCTGCTTATCATATGCAGACCTCAAAAGAGCCGCACATGACAGGGAAGAATGGAAGAGGAAACTAAAGGAAATTGCTGCAAACCAATCCCAGGATTGAAACCAGAGAGAGAGAGACAAAGTTGTATTGTTTCACTTTTCTAAAAAAAAGTTCTCTTGACAAAACACGAAACGGTTGCAAAAGTAATTGGGTTTTCAAATAAAATATTTGTTTTGGTAAAATTAATTTGCTTCCGTTATTAAAAATACATTACAAATAAACTTAATACTACTTTTTAATTCAACTTTAATTACATTCATGAAAATCTTCTTCTGATATTCATTAAAAGTTGAAAATTTAATACACGCTGAGCCAGATTCAGGTTTCCAGTAATTTCTTTGTGGAAATCTGTTTGAAACAAGGTCAGCTTGTAATCTTTTGAGGAAATCTCCAGCCCGTGGGGCCTTTGCCTCAATAATAAATGAACATTTTCACCTTTCGGTTCTGCGAAGCCGGGGGCTAAAAGTTTCTTTCAGGACCCTCGGGTTCTTCAGGCTGATGCTAGGGAAGACAAAATTGTTTGAAGCCAGTGAAAATCTAATTTTTATTAAATTTCACTTATTTACATGACTTTTTATTTTATCTTATGATTTGGTACCTACCTACAATTACAAAGTTTTATTTTTTATTATTTCTATTTTTTCTCTTCAAACACTGTTCTAATTATACGTACATACTTCATGCATAATGACAGACTGAGTTTTCACTGTCCTCCCGGTTCTATTGGATTAAAAACTTAAATAAATTAAATGCATATTTTGTCTGTGTTCTTATTTGTCTTTTTTTTTACATGAGCTCCACACAGGAGGCCCTGAGGAAAATAATTTCCCTCAGGGCCTATGTCATCTTTGAGGATGCTGTGTGGAGGGTTTTTTTTAAGGAAAGGAAGGAGAGGAGAGTTCTGGGAAGGAAACGGGTTTAAGGGGTGGGTAGGAATCTGGGGTTCAGTATGTCCTGGTCATCCGCCTCCAAGACCTAGACAAACCTCACCCCATGAACCCGGGCACCCCTGCTAAATCACCAAACGTAGCGAACCACTTGGGGTGACCTATGGCAGAGGTGTTGGTTATCCAATAAAGGTTCCCGGGGCGGCGGTACCCATTCCTGCCTCCCAAATTGTAATTGTCTATACTTGTTTGTCATTTATTTTTGTATTAACAACTTGTCCTGATGAAGAAAACTTGTTTTTGAAACATGTCGATATTGTTAATAAAATAATGGTGTAAATTAAGTTATTTGTTTTCATTATATCAATAATGATACCTAAAGTAATGTTTGCAAAGTTTGAAGAAATAAAATACAGTTCGTCATTTTAATTTTGACAGTGACATTTTTTTCAAAAAACCACGAATGCAAAACCATTTATTTTGCTATAATCAAAATAAGAACCATGTATTTTGTATTTCCATGCGTACTTGTTTGACAAAGTTCTAATATCATGCTTTTAAAGATGCCATTAATTTTACAAGTTTATAACATCACGTAAAACCTTTTGCAATTGCCATTTTGTTTGTACCTGAGAGATAATCTTTGTTTCCATGCGCAATTTAGTTCGTCACTTCGGTCCTACAGTGTTCTAACTTTGCCTTACCGTGATATATTTAACTGCATGGAAGGTGCTACCTTGATAGCATTGCCCTCTTGTATCTATACTATATTGACGGCTGGAGTACTCCAGCGGTAAGGCTCTTGATTCGCATTCCGAAGGTCGCGGGATCGAATCCCGGCGTGGCAAATAATTTTTATTTGATTAATCTGTGTTATTTCTCAATTTATTCATTTAAAATAATAGTATATTTGCGGCACGTTCCAGAATAGAAGATACTCTCAGTATCGCCCCGGTGTAAGACCACCATTCAGAATTGAAACGTTGCTTAGCCGTGTTTGGTGACCAGATCTGAATAGCCAGGTACTTCTCCACCTTCCTCTCCCCTATTTCCTTTCCCTCCCCACTCGTTTCAGCCTCACAACATCCCCAATTGGGGATGCCATAGTCTCACTTGCTCCAAACGGGAGCAGCTGAGACTCTTGTGAGGAATCACTATAAAAAAAAAAAAACTAGATGGCTATGCTGTCAAATCATTTAAATTAATATTAATTTAATCTGAGTCTACCTTATTTGTACAAGAGTTTTTGTATGTACTTGTACGAGTATCTCAACTTATATCTCTGATATCATTTCACAATCAAATGCCACAATTAATTATTATTCTTTTTTTTAAATTATTTTTAATATTTTCTTATGATTTAATTATGACGGTTTATCATTTTTATGGTATGTTTATATCGTGGATATTAAATAAACCATATTCTGAGGTATCGAAATTTGCAGAGACGAAATATTTTAATCTATTTAACAATTTCGGATTTTGAGTAAAGAGTTTCAATTCAACATATTTTAAAAGAAAATATTAAATAATTCGTGGCTTACCTTAGAATGGCATTAGGGAAATGTACTTAGAACCTTATGCAATGAATTATTTTACCCTAGCTGGTTACATATTTTTCTACCTGCTTGTTTACGAATCTTCTGAAATGGTAAGCATATGTCCTTTTTGAATATTTTCCCTTAAAACACGTTAAACTAAAATACTAAACGCTAGTTCCAATCTCAAAATCAGAAATTGGTGAATAGATTATGAGAAATCGTCTTTGCTAACTTTGACATCTTACATCTCAGACTGGTAATGTGGAATTGAGAACACTATTAAAAAAAAGAGTTAGGTTGGTCGTTGTGACCAAAGTGCGTCGTCTCTATTAATGTCATTGAGGTTTTTTAGATTTCACTAGATTCCGTAATTAAGCGTGCTCCAATTATTTCCCTTCTACATACATTAACACAAACTTCACTACAATCTACACGTCTGATGACGAAAAATGTAACTAAGTCCAAAATGTTTCTAAGAAAATAGGAAGCGTAACGATAAGTGATAACGTAATATCATTTCGTTTCAATAAAATAACAATAAAGGGCTTCTCTAGTATAGCTTAAATCAATGTACGATGCCAAGAAGGAAGCAAGCGACATTGGCATGAACCTTGCATGGCATGAAACTGGGATGGCATGAAATGAAGTAGGACGACGTGAAGCTTAATGGCACAGGCATTAGAGCAACGAAGCAGCAGAGTTACAAGATTTTGACACTCTTCGGTAAGTTAAAGTTTCATCAACGGTGCATAATTCCCAATACAGTACGATAGCACTAGTAGTTCTATTAAAAGTGGATCTCACGTCCAAAACAGTTTTTTTCTAATGTTCTCTTATTTAATAAAGCAAAAGAAGTTTTCTCTGAAATCATAAGATTTGCAAGTAAGGACTTAAAATTTATCTAATTTAATATGAACCATATTATACGTCATCTTTTAATTCTCAAGGTATGATGGTTATGCAGCAGCATCTATATATATTTAAACTTCTACTTTAAAACCCCCCACACAGCATACCCAAGATGGGTTCTCTGACAGCTCATCCCCTCAACAATTGACCCCCCGGAATACTTATATACATACATATAATATGTGGTTTATGGAAAATATTGTAAATCTACTTTCACAAAATACAACTAAATATCCCAGATTCAGTGGGCAGAGAGAATTTAAATAAATTAATTTGATTTCCATACCAACTTACTATTAAAGATATTTTGTAGTCGGTTTTAGGTTTGAAAATGTAAATAATGCACAAAAATTTATTATTTTGAAATATGTATCATTTTGGGGCCCAAATATCGGGGATCATATTTCGGGTCATCCCAAGATGACACTGGCTTTCAGGAGGCTTTTGTGTTGAAGATATACTCGTATTAATTATATTTAAAAAATTACATTCACACTTCAAAGCTACTATCCAGTTACAATATTACATTCTCTTTAAACTAAACTTCAGTTTCCAAATTCTTTTTACCGCCTTTTAAAAACAGAACCGTCAAACACATCATCCTCTAAAAAAATAAATCTCCCAAAACACTTACTTCAAGTTGAAAAGCTCTAACCTGCAACGAACTAGGTAGTAAACCCATACTTCTTAAGTGAAAAATTCCAATAATGGTGGCGGTGGCGGTGGCCGGAGGTTTCGGGGATATGAGGAGGCGGTGTATTCGGGACCTCGAGAGCCTTGGCGTGGCTCTAAGTGGCGCGCGGCAGCCTCCAACGGCCGTTACGTCGTTCCGTTTCCGTTCTCGTTCGCCGTTCGCTTTCTCGAGTGGCCGTTAGTCGCACGCCCGTGGGACTACCGCACTGAGGGGTTTTCGCCTGAAAATGTGGATATAAATATAAGATTTTTTTATTTATTTATTGTGGTGAACGTATGTATGTCTTAAGATATGCAAAAGACATGCATGAATGAGTGAGACAGCATGAGTGTATGAGACCACTTCTTTGTTCCATACAAATACTATAAACAATAGGGCGCTGGACTCCGATCGTCACTTCGGTTTCGGGAGATAATAACAACTCAAAGACTTCTTGGGTAATGACCTAAAATATTTATTTTCAGACGGTTTTTATACTAAATTTTGCGTACACCTGTTTTGAAGAAAAACGTAAACATGTTTTCATTTATTGTTTATCTTAATTACCCCAGGTGTTTGAGACAGGTGTCCTGTGTGCTAAGTTTCGTTTGAATAACAAACTGGTTTGGACATGGGTATTGTTTTCTTGCCTGAGTTGATCTGATTTCCCCAGGTGGACGAACGCACCTGCTTAAAATGCAGGATTAATCATCAATATAATGCAAGGCGTTTTGGTTGCTAAGTGAGTTAGTTCTTGAATAAGTTAGTGTAGCCTTTTATGTAACATTTTGCAAGAATTGACTTGATCAATATTTTGTTTACTCTTCTCTGAATAGGTGGTAGGCAATTAATATTTTAAAGGAACACGTGCGGCGACCAGTTGTGATTTTTCACGTAAACAAGATCTGGCAAATGCTTCAAGAGACGTCTGTTACAATGAGTAATGCATAAAAGGGTATGATTGTTGTCCATTCGATCTCTGTGCAAATAGGCTTCCTAGAAGAATACACTGCACAGATCTCCCAATAAAAGTAACTAGTCTACCTACGAATACTATTGTCTCACCACCTCAAGTACTGAGATCACCATACATAGGAAACTGCATCCTCAAATATAGGGCACCCAGATCATCACATTTATCAGCAGGAATACTAAAGTAATATCTGAAACTTCTAACAAAAAATGTTTCCATATTTACTTTATTATTTATTTTTCATGATAATCGAAGTGTGAAATCATATTTCAGATTGTAATAACATAACAATACAAGAAAAAAATATTCTAAAACTTGGCTTTTTCGTGAATTCAAATCTTTATCGTAAACAGTGTAAAAATTTACGATAAAATTTATAAACAAACATTATGGAATCCAACAAATAATTCCTCAACCCGGCCCTACCTTTTCAATATCTACTATTATTTTTTTTTAAATTGTTTTTAAAAGTTTTGCGTGGAATGCGGTGTCGACACAAGGTGTTTGTGATTTTTACAACCACAAAAAATTACACATAATGTGAAAAAATATACCTCAATTTGAGCGTAACTATAATTCAATAGTCTCAGGAGGTTGGTTCTTAAAAATAAACAGAAATAAAAAGATAAGAAGAATTAAATCATCACTTTAAAGAAATGTATTTTTAGACTTAATTAAAGGAATTTTTATTTTTTATTTACTTGATTATTACTTATCTCTGATTGGAACTTGGGTAAAGGTACCGCTACTCCAGTAACCATTGGTTGGTTAACCAAAATCCCTGCCACAGGTCACTCACGATACGCTTTCTTTACGTTTAGTGACTTAGCAGCGGTGCCCGGGTTCATGGGGTGAGGTTTGTGGCGTACCGGATCGGGAGAGACTGGTTGAGGTAGACCTTTCCTAGACCTCTCCAGCCGGACTCTCTCGGCCTTGCACCGCAGTGGGAGGGTTAAATTCATACGTCCGTCTCTTCTGGATACAATAACTCTACCCCTCTTACCTTTTTACTTCCCAAAATTTCCACGCATTCATTTCCCTAAAAAGACCCTCCCCACGGCATTATCAAAGATGACATAGGCTCTGAGGGATTGTTTTTCCTCAGGGCTTTCTGTTTGGAGGTAAAAAAATAATACGTAAAAAATACATTTTCATGTCCACTTTTTTGTCAACACGTCGCACAGTGCGCTGTCAGTTTGTGAAGGATTAAAGTCAAGGAGGATAGTGAGACTTACTCTAAGTGTTGGCGGAAAAATAAATTGTTTTCAGTTGTTTTGGACGTAAAAAGTTTTCTCTCGCCGCCTCGCTGGCTTAGCGGTCTCAGGGTCTTAGGAAGCCAGTTTTTCATTTATGCTGGCGGCTACCACGTACGTAACTAACTATCTTACTACCTGCAAACTTTATTTAATACTTTCCAATGGTTATTTCTAATCCAGCTTTGAATCCTGAGAAAGCAAAGAACTCAGTGTTCATTTTAATAGGTGACATAAAAGTAGTTTCTGCACGACTTTACCTAAGATTCAAAATATCGAAATCATTGTTTTTTTTTAGAAATTATGGTCTTTCGGAAAAATTTGAAGTCCCGACTTACATATGAAATTGGCGTTTTGTATAGGAGGAACATAAAGTCGATTTTTTTTAAATATAATATAATATGTATTTAATCAAAGTCTGTACCATTGCTATCTATGCACTTTTGCCATCTCATAGGTAGTTCACCGATCCCTTTACTAAAAAAACCATTCGGACGGGAATCAATAAAATCTTTGAAGGCTGTTCGGACTGCCCCATCGGAGTTGAATTTTTTCCCTTGTAAGAAGTTATCCAAATTTCGAAAAAAATGGTAATTTGTTGGGGCAAGCTCCGGAGAGTACGGTGGATGTGTTAGACATTCCAATTGAAGCTTCTCTAATTTGGTAGCCGTCTTTTGTGCAGTGTGTGGTCTAGCGGTCAACGCGCGTTTGTTGATTTGCTTCACTCAATTCGTGAGGTACCCACCTTTCAAGCTTTTTCACCTTCCCAATTTGCTTCAAGTGGATTAAAACAGTTTTATCACTAACACCGCAGCCTGCAGCTAACTCGGACGTGTTTGCGATGGATCCGCTTCCACAATAGCCTTCAATTCTTCATTATCAACTTTGGTCTCCGGCTCGTTCTGCAGGTCGAAATTTCCAAAACGAAAACGTTGGAACCAAAAACGCACTGTGTTTTCTTTTGCGGCACCGTCGCCATACACATCATTAATCCTTCGAGCCGTTTCTGCAGCACTGGTGCCACGGTGGAACTCGTACTCGTAAATAACGCGATATTTCAAGTTTTCCATTTTGTAAACTAGACTAAGACGCAAAGAAAAAAAACAATTAAGGAAAAAACAAATTAATTATAATTTTCGAAACACAAATACATGAGTAAATAGCTGTATAAATTTGAATTTGGAATTCCCAACCAAAGAGAAGATATTTGAGATCAAAGTTGCCAGTACGGCAAAACGCCAATTTCATATGTAAGAACCTAATATAAAAGTAGTTTTTGCATGACTTTACCTGGGATTCAAAATATCGAAATCATTATTCTTTTTTAGAAAGTATGGTCCTTCGGAAAAATTTGAAGTCCCGACTTATATTTCTACAGGATAATTTCCGGCCTGCGTGTCGAGGGATTAGTCTTTTAATTCGCAAATAAATATTATTTGATTAATTTGTTTTATTTCACAATTAATTAATTTAAAAAATAATACATAGTATATTTGCGGCACGTTCCAGGGGGCAAAATACTATCAGTATCGCCCTAGTGTAAGGTCACCATTCAGAATTGAAATGACTTTAGCCATGTTTGGTGACCAGATCTGAATAGCCATTTGAATAGTACTTCCCTGAACTTCCCCACCTTCCTCTTCCTTACCTTCTTCCCCTCACCACTACCTTCAACCTCACGATATACTCCGACTGGGGATGCCATAGTCTTACTGGCTCTAGACGGGAGCAGCTGGGACTCTTGTGGGGTATTCACATAAAAAAAAATTCTACCACTCATAATGTAAATTTTGCTGAAATCAAAAAATGTCAGATTGACCCATACATTTATTTGATACCGGGGCTGTTTTTGACGTACTTATTTTTGGACAATTTAAAGATAATAATAATATTTGGATGATACGTATAGCGCCGTTTTTGAGAAAAATCACCTCAAGGGCGTTGTACAGACAAAGATCTACCCCACTCATGATGCAAATGATGTTGATCAAGGACTCATGAAGAAATTGATAAATTTATTTAATGTCGAAGCTCACCATGGGATAATCTCCTTCGTGGAGCTCATTGTTTAAGAGTAATCTTTAAATTTAAATCGAATAATTATACACATAGGCTTTCTGTATCACAAAAATTGAAAATTATAATATTGCATGGTTTTTAATATCACCTAGTCATTATATAAAAGCAATGTTGGGTTAAAGTAGGAAATTCTATCATTGGAAGACTAATTGCAGTAGTCATTGATTTTCGCAGGGAGATTTAAAACTGGCAGAGAAAGGGCGAAAATCGGGTGAATGCAGAATACCTAAACAACTTTTTTAGTAGATTAGCTCTGCACACGAGAGACTGTGAGGAAAATAATTTCAAAATTTTATAATTTCATTTTATGGGTACCGGCAGTTAGCCCCTTATGACTGAAATATTACGTACTTTTTACGATTGACTTGAACAAACATTATTTTTTTAAATCACATCTTCAAATATTATTTTGTTCATTTGTTGTAAAAATATCGTTAGCTTTCCATACCTTTCTAAGAAACCGAATCAGATTGAACGACACAGTATTGCTGAGTAATCTGAATACACATGATTCACCGGTATAAAATATCTCAGCCAGCCAAAAACATCCCTTAAAAATATAAAAGTCAATAATACATCCCGCTGCTTCTTGCAGCCGGGGGAGATGGGCCAGACTTAGTCCAGTCATCGCGGCGCCGAAATATCGACGCCGAACATCCCCAAACCGACGCCAACGCCAAAATATTATTATCCCACACAAAGAAGGCTCTTACTGAACTACTGTCGTATCTTCCTTCCACGGAATCGCGTGGGGTGATATTGACGCATGGATTTCAGATGTTCAGCGATTTAAATAATTTGTGTTCTGCACCATTGAATAATATTGCATATTTTACATGTTCATTTGGTTTGTTTATATTATTACAGTTTTTGTTCGTATTGCTTTTTTTTAATTTTTCTCGTGTAAGCCTGAACTGCAATTTGCACGAATGTTTACTGTGACAGATGTCCGAGATATTGGACTGGCTTAAAACTAATCGAGCCAGATCCATTTTTGTATGTGTGTAATAAGCATATTATACGGTTTTTTTAATTCTCAGATAGTATTAGTTTGTTAGATTTTGGGAGTTTTTCAATGGTTTCTCAATTTCCACCTCATCATATGTCGATGTTTTGGACAGTCCTACAATTTTCATCTTTGCAATTATGACGAATGATGAATAAATGTTTACCCGCAAACATTTTATAATTCTGCAGTCACCGGGGTTCCTCAAATGAGATCGAATCCATTAAAAATAGAAACATTTCTCCTGTTGAAATATTAGGTTCTTACATATGAAATTGGCATTTTGCCGTACTGGCAATTTTGATCTCAAATATCTTTTCTTTGGTTAGGAATTCCAAATTCAAATTTATACAGCTATTTACTCTTGTATTTGTGTTTCGAAAATTATAATTCATTTGTTTTTTCCTTAGTTGTTTTTTTTCTTTGCGTCACTTAGTTTACGAAATGGAAAACTTGAAATATCGCGTTATTTACGAGTACGAGTTCCACCGTGGCACCAGTGCTGCAGAAACGGCTCGAAGGATTAATGATGTATATGGCGACGGTGCCGCAAAAGAAAACACTTTTTTTGTGTCGTTCACTACAGTTTTCTTAAATCTGGCCAGACGATTACGGCAGATGTCTATTGTCAGCAACTCAAACCATGATGGAAAAGCTAGCTGCTAAACAACCGAGGCTGGATAATCGCTCTAGGCCACTGCTGCTTCATGACAACACTAGACCACACACTGCATAACAGACGGCTACCAAATTAGAGGAGCTTCAATTGGACATCCACCGTACTCTCCGGACCTTGCCCCAATAGATTATCATTTTTTTTCGAAATTTGGATAACTTCTTGCAAGGGCAAAAAATTCAACTCCGATAGGGCAGTCCAAACCGCCTTCAAAGGTTTTATTGATTCCCGTCCGAATGGTTTTTTTAGTAAAAGGATCGATGAACTACCTATGAGAATGTAAAAGTGATAATAATTGTAACCAAAAGTGGTAGATAGCAATGGTACATACTTTGATTAAATACATATATAATATTAAAAAAAAAATCGACTTTATGTTCCTCCCATACAAAACGCCAATTTCATATGTAAGGACCTAATATTAGATTTACTTGTTATAAATACTCAGCAATAATGCTGATGTCCAAATTTGATAGGTCTCCTATGTGAAAGAAATAAACAATATTTAGAGCGCTCTTGAGGCAATTTTAGTCTGAAACGGTGCTATATAAATTATCCTTGTGGAATATTAAGAAACTATTTTTTAATTGCTCTTACGAAACATATAATTTCCATCTTACATATTATAATCGTTTACCTTAATTTTACAACCTAACCTCGAATTCTTATTTTCAACTAAGCTATCATATCTTTTAATCCGATCGAGTTTCATCGCAATTATTTGATCTGACCGCGGCGTGGTCTATGGTGCGTGAAGGTCGCGGGATCAAATCCCGACGTGGACAAATAAATTTTATTTGAATAATTTGTGCTATTTCACAATTAATTAATATAAAATAATGTATAGTATATTTACGGCACGTTCTAGAGTGGAAGATTCTATCAATATCGCCCTGGTGTAAGACCACCATTCAGAATGGAAACGTCGCTTGAAATGGCGTTAGCCGTGTTTGGTGACCAGATTTGAATAGCCAGGTACTTCCCCACCTTCCTCTTCCTATCTGCTTCCTCTCCTCGCTACCTTCAGCCTCACAATGTACCAAATTAATGATGCCATAATCTCACTGGCACCAGACGGGAGCAGCTGAGACTCTTGTGAGGTATTACTATAAAAAAAAAAAAAATTAAAAATTCCTACACAGGTAAATATATCGATTTATAGTTATCGCCACCATTCTAGTCACAATTTTCACCAACTTCGTTAAAACAAAGATATTAAATATCTAACTCGACAACTCAGAACCAAAATTTTTGTGGCATGCGTAAAGTCCGTTGGGAATTTAATGATGTGAAAATCATAGGGAAGGCGAACAAATAGCAAATCTTGCTTTTCAGATCTATTAGGTATAAAAAATAACGCTAAATAAATTTTCAAGTTGAAATAGCGCTCATTCAGTTCGATAAAGATATATATGCAGATGATGCTGAATCCCGATAAACGGCTTATTACTGGGGTACCCAAGTTTTCGCACATTTCGGAACACCTTCGAAATCTTCACTGGCTGAAGTGTCCTGAACGGATCCAATACAAGTTATGCTGGATGGTGTTTAAAGCTCTCAACGAAATGGCTCCACCCTATATCTCTGAACTGTGCATTCCGGAAAATATTGGTCTAAGACATTCAACTCTTAGATCAGCGACATCATCTGCAATCGGAAGGTTGAAAGAACCTAAGCGAAATCCGAACACTAACTTTGGTGATCGTGCTTTCGAAGTATCCGGCCCTGAGGCTTGGAATAAACTTCCTATGGAATTAAGATGTATAACCAGTCCAACAGAATTTAGATCCAAACTTAAAACTCACCTATTTAAACACTCATTTCCATAAATTCGCTATTTCATTCAAACATTGCTATCCAATCTGTTGTTGAGCGATGAATTATCTTATTGCAGTTGAGATCGACGATTAAATTCATTCATTCATTTAAGATACCTATGCTTTCCTTTAAAAACTGTTAACCCATTACAATCATTTTCACAACCGTGTTATAAAATTGTAATATTATGAACGAACTTCCTTCTTCTTCTGGCGCTAACAATATTAATATTAAAATACGGTATAAAATAATTTGTAAAATGTGTAGAATAAAATATCTATGTATGTATACATGTATATATAATATCCTCAAACTGCTTCGACTCTCTTTCTCTGTCTGTACCTATATCTGTAGAGTTTTGTTGATCACTTGGTAATATTAGATACCTGGCAAAACTAAACATATTTATTGTTGTATGTAAATACCTATTTTAATTGTAAATCTCTAATTTTAAGTCACGGTTGCAAATATTTGTATGTCACCAGTTTTAAGTCAGTAGTAATAAGTCTTAGTTGTAAGTCACTAGCTACATATAAGTCTTAAATGTAGGTTCCTAGTTATAAGTTTGAATCCTAGTTGTAAGCCTATCGTATTCATTTTATTTTATTGTATGCTTATTATATGTACAGCGCCCTTGAGATGATTTTTCATGAAAACGGCGCTTTATAAATCAGCCAAATATTATTATTATTATTATGAGTAAAACCTAAAACCATTTTTTATTATTTTCTTAATGTTATGATTATATGTATGTTTTTTTCATATTAAATTTTGTCTCGAGGACTGAACTCATCTTTTCGGAACGTTGAATAATTTAAGCCTAACTTCATAATTTTATCAATAATAACCATTTGCCATTGGAAAAATAAATCTTTAATTAAATAAATAAAAAGAAAATCCTTTGTTTTACGTCACTTTTTTGTTATTTTTAAATTTTTTTTTTATATATTTATTTATTTCTTTTTTTTTTCTTTTTTTTCCGTCTACCGGTTTCGGTACCTCCGTACCATTATCAGGACTGAATATAAAAAATACTGACAAATACAGGAAAATACACATATATATATATATGTACAAATTGTGAAAGAAAGAGACAGTAAATTAAAGTGGGACAGTGCGTCAGTTGTGGGATGGAAGTGGGGGATGAGCGAGTGGGATAACGGGAAACATACTTATAATAGGGCTGAATGATAAATTTAGTTGATTATTAATGATATCAGCCTTTGTATTAACTGATTTTTTTTATTTCCAATGCCTCTAAATTATTTAATCTTAAGCCTATCCCATTTTTGTGTAGGACTTTAATACCCGTATCTCGGTTAAAAGTGTGATCTTTATTAATTAAATGCTTTGCGAATTCTGAAAACCCTGAACTGGTTAGGCATCTTATGTGTTCCTTTACTCTAGTTTCCATATTGCGTGACGTTTGCCCAATGTAGAACGCTGGACAATCGTTACAACTAATTTTATAAACGCCCGAGTGGCTTAGTATGTCCTCTTTGTCCTTGGCATTCAGTCCTGATGATGGTACGGAGGTACCGAAACCGGTAGATGGAAAAAAAAGAAAAGAAAAAAAAAACAATAAAGTGACTTAAAACAAAGTATTTTCTTTTTATTTATTTAAAATGTTAAATCATAATGTATTTGCTTCTTTTGAAAAATTAAAATTTTTAATTAATGGAAAGAATTTTAACAATCTCAATGAAAATTTAAATATTGCATAAGACAAAGAAAAAAAAAAGATTTCTATCGCAAATGGGAATCGATCTTTTTCGCAAGCCGAACCGATCAGATCCTACAGCCTTACCGAGACCATCACTCAACACCAATAATTGAGCTATAAAGAAAAAAAAATTGTTAATTTACTTTTTTTACATTATCTCTAAAGAGAAAAAAAAATCCCTATGTCAGCTTTGGGGATGCTGTGTGGAGGGTATTTTTGGGAAATGAAGGAGGTGGAGTTCTGGGAAGGGTAGGAATCTGGATATGTGTTCAAGTGTGATAAAAGCATTAATCTATCCCTTCCACTGCGCTGCAACGCAATATGTCGAGAGTATCCGGCTGAATACGTTATAAGGCCTCTCTCAATCAGACTCCCCCGATCCTGCCCGCCACGTAAAAGGTGGGAAAAAGCATCCACCACCAAGACTTAGACAAACTTCACCCCGTAAACCCGGGCACCCCTTCTAAGTCACCAAATGTAATCAACCTCTTGGGGTCATCCACGGCAGGGGTGTTGGTTGTCGAGTAAATACCCGCCTTCCAAGTTGAAAATAATTAAGGATAGTGTTATAAATTTTTAAAATGAAATGTGAGACCGATAAAAATGCGACGAATTACGTTAGGCCTCCATAGCTATTGTTTCCGGTAAGACTAGAGGATCTGGGTTGGAGTCCCGGTTGTGACCGATATCTTTTTATTTTCAGTGTCTTATTCTATTTTCATTTGGTGTTTCTCATATTACATGCATTGTTAAAATATTTCAATCAGGATTGTATTTAAACGAGGGGCTTTTTTAATGCTAATCCCCATAATTTAAAAAAAAATTGTAAACGTCTACATACACGTTCTAAAACGAAATGCGTCTTCATCAGGGAAGATTTTAGACCTAAAAAGTGTACAATATATCACTCAATTTCTAAATTAAAACCGTCCCATTATCAGTAAAGAATTTAACTGTAGTAAAATAGTCAACCTACGCATCTTTAATATTAATATTTGACGACGAATAATCATTTAAATATATATTTTTTATTCCTCCATCTTCCAGAAATACATTGTTATTTGACGAATTACAAATAGCAAAATCAAAACCTACAAAATCCATGTTCTTTAAAGCTTTTATAAAATGATAGAAGCTTAAGAAAACGGGATTAATATAACGTTATATCACTGTGACATAATCATATCTCTGAGTCTCTCATCCCTCAAAAAAGCAGCGTAGGATGTTCATTTTTCAGGCTGTAGAGCGCAGGCGCCCCTGGGAACAAGTCCCGCCCACTTTCAGGAAGAAAGAACGAGATGAACCCATGTCTCATGTCTCGTCCGCCCGATTGCTGAAAGAATCTAGGCGGATGTACGCCTTGAGATTTTTCAGAGATTTTCACAGTAGGCCTGAGCAAATAAGAGTACGTATGAAGCACTCGTAAGCTCGTCAGGGAAATGAGACCGTTTTTCTATATAAGTATTTAATATGTTATCAGTGGGATATAATAAATACGTTTAGATATTATAATACTTTACGTGTATTATAATATTACTCATTAAATTTTCTAACTGGAGCATTATTTGTTATTATTATAATAAAAGATAATCTGAAGTTAACGGCACGGCATTGCCCTGGCTTTCGAAAAGACATCGGCAGTAATTTTCCTCTCATTTTGAACATGTATGCAAAATTTCTCAAAGAAGTATCATAATTGGAAGGTATCATATTCCTGTACAAATCATTGATCATTCTGGGTAAAATATCTCTATTGAAACTCACAGAAAGAAAAAAAGCACAGAATTAATATTATTACATAGTATACTGCATTACAAATTTGACTGTCCTGAATATACGTACACCCAAAAGATCTTGCTGACATTTATTACCGTTTTACTTTGATAACACCAGGACACTGGTTTATCAAAATTCTGCAATTCCGAAACTTTACAGTCTCAGAAATAAATTTTTTGATCTAGTAGATGTATTTCACCTTAAACATAATCAACATAAATGATTTTTATTTCAGTATTTTATCTTTCTGGAGACAAATGTACATGTACTTGTATATATGTATATGTACTTTATACTAGTATCTACTATTTTGGTTACATTAAATATCTATTTGTGTCTGCTCACATTTTTAACAATGAATTTTAATTATGTTTTTAATGTTAATTTTTTCATTACGTTTATATTTTTTGTTTGTTTTGATTTTTAATTTATTTCAATAACAATGATACAAAAAATTTATAAAATGAGATTTAAAAGCCCACTACGACGGATAATAAATAAATAATTCTGTGGGGTGTGAAAAGGGGGTGGGAATGGTTTTATAAATACCTGTCTCATGATTGAAGGTTTAGTGTCCACAAACTGTAGATTTTTTAATAAACAAACTCACACAAGGACAGGGCGAAGCTGTTTTGTTAATATGTTTTTCTTCATTGGCTGTCTTCAGGGTAATCCCCACCCTACAGGCTGCAGCCTGGAGAAATACACCAGATACTAACTAACTAACCATCACGCCTCTCACAAAAATAAAGTTGGTTGTTTTCAGGTGGAAAAATGTAATAAACAGTAATTGTTGAATGAAAAACTAGTATATATTGAATTATTTGGCGGGTATAAGATAAGCCGCCATAGCTCAGTTGGGAGAGCATCTGACCGGCAATCAGAAGGACACGGGTTCAAGTCCCGTTGGCGTCATGTATCTCATGTGGCGTATGTATCAATTATCACGCCGTTTCCCCGCTCACTCGATCTTGGCACACACTCTTTGCCTCACTCACATTCATTCATCGTCTGATACATACTCTTCTATTATTCTGACTTTTGACATGGCCCGAATCAAGTATCTGATTCACTTGATTGTGCCATGTCTTCCTCGGGCGTCCCCGACTTCCTCTACCATTCACATTACCACCGTATATTCTTCTTACACTACTTTCTTCGTTCAATTGCTCTACATGCCCAAACCATCTGAGGGTCCCTTTCTTAATCTTACTCATTACGCTTACATCAGCCTTACATTCTTTGCGGATATCCACATTTCTCACACGATCATACATTGTTTTACCACACATACATCTCACCATGGTATACATACGGTCTCACCGTCAATACACCAGGTGCGTAGGTCAAGAATATTCATATATTACATAATTATGTCCCTAGATTGTCATTTGGAAAATTCATTGCGTGAAAAACGCATATTGTGATCTGATATTACGCGGGATATTTTTAAAGATAAAAATATATTCTGTTTTTATAAATATATTTTGTTATTTTTCGATTGGCTGTTATTATTTCCACTAGAAATGTCACTAGAAGTGTTATTGTGGCCCGTTTCTTATTAACTAAACTGTTAATTGTTAATAAAACTCTTCTTAACTAAATTCCTAGAAATTTTTACATAGTTAAATGCCCAAGAAATACAAAAAAAGAACCAATATTTTCAATGATACTACAAAAAATATATGAGATTCGTATTCGGGCTTTCGACAATACACTAATATAGCCTTAAAGTTTGTCGAGGTTTCAATTTTTTTACGTAGAAGTTGAAAAAGACAATGAAAGTTAAGGTGTAAATTTCTTAGAGCAAAGTAAATCAATAGAGAATTCAATCGGCTCATTGTTTTTTAATTCTTGTCTGTGCTGAAGCTCTTTTTAAATGTCATCTCTGAATTTCATTTACCGAAGCACTTCTTTCTCCTTTTGTTCAGATGAAAGGAGATAACGCGCGGCTAGAATTTCAAAGTAGGGCTAAGTAAACTTGGGCCCTTTTCTGTGACTGTAATACAAATTCCATTTGGGATTGAACGATGTATGGAAAAATCTATAAGTCATTCATTTCCGCGTCATTTTCTTCCTCTCATATTGAGAACATTTGCGTAGATTTTGCAATTTCGACTTCTTTATTGCATTGTAAAAAAAGGCGCGTTTAAAATTAGGTATAAATCCCCGTCACGAATCAGCTGACAGTATTTAAAAAAAAAACCTTGTATTATAAGAGCAGAAATTTTTCCTTGTGCAATGATGTAAAACTTAGCTAGCAGGGGGATTGAAGCTGTGCTTGGGTGTGAACTCGACGCATTTGTTGCTAAACTACTGTATGGGTTTAGAAGAGTTTTGTGGCAGGGTGGTGAGAGATTGATTAAGTCGAAAGATTCGTTTTTATTTTTATTGAGTCCCTAGATCCCAACCATCTGGAGCCAATGAGACAGAGGCATCCTCAATTGGGGTATGTTGTGAGTCTGAAAGTAGTGGAGAAGGGAAGAAGATGGAAAAAGGAAGGTAAGAAAATACCTGCCTATTCAGATCTGGCCTCCAAACGCGGCTAAAGCCATTTCAAGCAACTTTTCAATTCTGAATAATGGTCTCACACCAGGGCGATACTAAGGAGATACAATACTGAATAATGGTATCACATCAGGGCGATACACATTAGCTAGCAGGGAATTAGCAAACGATTCCTGGATGTGAACCCGACGCATTTGTCCACTTAACTACTGAATTGGCTTCGAAGAGCTTCGTTGCACAGTGGAAATTTTTTTTAATGTGGGTTGAAAATTTTTAATTTCCATTTTCCGTTATAAGTGTAAATGAATTTAATTCGCAACAGGGTGGATAGTTTTCTCATGGTTGAGCTCTAGTGGTAGACAACTTTTTATATTGGATTTAGCTATGTTTTATAAGTTAACTTGGAAACTAGTCACCTCTCCTTTTTACACTGGGACTTTTAATCTTCTTGGGGTGGCTTGGTACTGATAAGTGCGAGCAACGATATTTTGGTGTAATATTTACATATTATAAGTGTTTCCAGTTTTCTGACGAGTGATTCATTTTCGCACAAATGTATCCAATCTGCAAGAGCTAGGCAAGGCATCCACGATAGGCTTTCAACTATCTGCCTACAACGTATTTTAAGATATTTTGGACACGTTACTCGCCAAACTGAGGACTCCAAATTGGAGATGCTCATGGTCACTGGCAAAGTAGAAGGCAGTAGAAGCAGAAGAAGGTCACCAACGCGCTGGATTGAACAAGAATCACTGGCGTCCGGTACGTGGGTGACCGCAGCTCACCAAGCATTGCATAACCGCGAGGATTGGAGGAGCTTGTCCACCATGGAAATTGGAGAAGAGGACGCGGTTCTCAGCAATGAGGAACCGACTTAAGAAGTTGGAATATTTGCGGCAGTTTCCAGAGTTGAAGACTCTCTCAGTATCTCTCTAGACCACCATTCAGAATTGAAATGTTGTGTGTTAGCCGTTTTTGGTGAATAGATCTGCATAACCAGGTACTTCCCCCCCTTCCTATTCCCCACCTCCTTCCCTCCTACCTACCTACATAGCCTAAATAGGGATACCACGGTCTCACTGGCTCGTGTGTTTTTTTTACATTAACTCCACACATGAGGCCTTGAGGAAAATAATTTCCCTCAGGCCTTACGTCATTTTTGGGGAAGCTGTGTGGACAGAAAGAAGTGAACGTGGAGTTTAGGAGTTTTAGGAGTGAGGAAACACAGAAGCCGAGAAATCGCTGCAAGGCCGAGCTATTGAACTGAAGAACAAGTCGTAGAAACAATGACGTTTTCATGTGGAAAATGTTAACTGTTCACAAATTTTGAGCGCGAGATTGGTATATTCCCCGACGCGACGTTTGGGAGCAATTTGGACTCTTGTGCGGTATTCACTACCAAAAAAAAATTATTCGTCAAAAAATTACTAGATATTATGTGTTTGGAGTTTGTTTGAGCTGTGTTGCTGTAAACAATAAGGGACTAATATTTTAAAAATGGCCATGGTTATCCTTGATGAGGAAAAAAATCAGAAGTCACCCAAAGATATTTAAACCTGCGCAAACCCGAGAAAAATCACGGGATATTATGATTTCAATTTAAAAAAAAAAAACAATAAAAATAACTTATTGTCAAAATATCATATTATAGGTTCATTTTGGGGATATATGTGCCATGTGCCGGCGTAGTGCAGCGGTAGGGCGCTTGACTCACATTCCGAAGGTTGCGGGATCGAATCCCGGCGAAGCAAATAAATTTTATTTGATTAATTTGTGTACTTCACAATTTATTCATTTAAAATAATATATAGCATATTTGCGGCACGTTCCAGAGTGAAAGGTACTCTCATTATCGCCTTGGTGTAAGACCACCATTCAGAATTGAAACGTTGCTTGAAATGGCTTTTAGCCGTGTTTGGTGACCAAATCTGAATAGCCAGGTACTTCCCCACCTTTCTCTTCCCTATCGCCTTCCCTCCCCACTACCTTCAGCCTCACAACATACCCCAATTGGGGATGCCATAGTCTCACTGGCTCCAGATGGGAGCAGTTGGGACTGTGACAAAAACATTTTAAGCTATTTTCTTATTTTGAGTAAGAAGGAGATTGTGTAATACGGCATAATGCCCCAAAATAAATCACAAAAAAATCTCTAAAGGGTGCCCACTTTATCGCCTATCTAAACACTGTCCTTCACACAATCAGTTTCATTTTTTAAAATAACACTTAAATTCAAAATTTCAATTCACTGAAAGTGAAAATCTTCATGTAGGAATAACTAGCACACTTCACAGACAACCAAAATTAATATGTTTAAATTATTCTTACACAATCAGATCCAATTTTGAAAATGACAATTCAACGCAAATTAGGGTTCTTCGAATGTCAATAATTTCACTATTAAATTATTAATTAAATTATTCTTACACCTTACTAGGAGAATATCAGGCAGGTTTCAGGAGGGGGAGATCCACCACTGATCAACTCTTCACTACTCGACAAATCCTGACAAAATGCTGGGAATTCGATATAGACATATATCAACTATTTGTTGACTTCAAACAGGCGTACGACAGTATAGACAGGGAGAAAATATATGAAATACTCCTAAATTTTGGAATACCGCCCAAAATAGTCAAGCTTGTAAAAGCAACAATGGTCGGCTCACGGTGTCGAGTAAGGATAGGAGGTGAAACAACGGAGGATTTTATCGTCTCCCAGGGGCTGAAACAAGGTGATGGCTTAGCACCCACCCTTTTCAATATTGTACTGGAGCACGTCGTGAGGAAGACAATGATCAGTACCGACTCAAACATCTGCTACAGAAGCAATCAAATAGTTGGCTACGCAGATGACCTTAACATTGTCGGAAGATCCCTACAGGCTGTAAGAGAAGTGTTTGACCCTTTGGAGACTGCGGCAAGAGAGGTGGGCTTGCAAATCAATGAAAATAAAACAAAAATCATGATGCAAACCAGAACCCCTCACCGCAGAATAAAAGATAAAGTGAAATTTAAAGACAGTTATAATTTCGAAGTGGTCGAAGAGTTTACCTACCTGGGCTCCATCATAACGCAGGACAATGAAGACCCAGTAGATGTAAGAAAGCGCATTACAGCCGCTAACAAAACTTACTTCGCGTTGCTGCCAGTGTTCAAATCCCGAAACGTCCATAGGAAAACCAAAATAATTTTATATAAAACAATTATCAGAACGGTCTTGGCCTATGGATGTGAGGCGGGAACCCTGACAGCAAAGTCAGCGGAACAGCTGGACATCTTCGAAAGAAAGGTACTTCGAAGAATCTTAGGAGCGGTGCGAGAGGGAGAGGCATGGAGAATCCGCCACAATAATGAGCTCTATGATATTTACCAAGCTCCCAGACTCTCCACCCATTTAAGACTCCAAAGATTAAGATGGGCCGGACATGTGCACCGAATGCCAAGCACACGAGTACCGAAGAAGGTTCTGACAGGACACCCGGGAGGTAAACGAAAGGCGGGCAGACCTAGACTGAGATGGGAGGATGATGTCAGGAAGGATGCAAGAGGATTACTCCATGTTGCAGATTGGAAGACGACGGCCGAGGACAGAGGGCGGTGGAGGCTTATTTTGAAGGAGGCCAAGGCTCGAAATGGGCTGTAGCGCCATTGAAGAAGAAATTATTCTTACACAATCAGATCCAATTTTGAAAATGACAATTCAACGCAAATTAGGGTTCTTCGAATGTCAATAATTTCACGTAGGAATAACTAACGCACATCACAGTCATAAAAAAAATAGTATGTTTGACGATAACAACTTCAATTCTCTTACCGCAAAGAAGAATGTTTAGAACGCATTATGATTAAACCCAAGGTCATAGAAATTGTGGTACGTAAATATACATTTTTTTCACTTGAGCAGTGAACAATGAATTTGTTGAGATTGCTGTTACTATTTCGAATTGGGGTTAATGATATAGGGGGAAGATTGATAGCAGTTTCAACACAGTCGTTATTTGGTAAGATTTCTCCTTTCGTAATTCCTTCATAGCATCGACATCGGTATTGTTGAGTACTTATTTTAAGGTCTTGTTAGGTTGTTTGCGATATTTTCTAGAGTAGCCAAGTAGTAACCTTTAAGTAGTAACCTTTTTGGGTAGAAGTGTATATAAAAAGCAATAATTTGAAGTGCACTAATTATCGAAAACAAACAATCATTCACCATAATAACACCGAACATCTGTATGTTGAAAGTGTAAAAATTATTCTCAAACAACTCAGAAAAACAAGCAATTTTTTTTATCTTAAAAATTTTAGTCAAATCTTCCGTTATCGACACACATTCTGGAAGTCACTACGACATCATGTAATTTTGAAATATCTTTAAATTTAGTTTCTTGCACATTTTTCAAATCAATTTAGGTCTTTTAGGCTGTTATTATTATCGTTGTGGTGTAAAGGTTTACTTATACAGCTTATCTAAGTAGTATCTTAGAAGAGGGGCGACTATCCTCGTTCATGTGTAATGCACGAATGTTTACGGAAATAGCCCATGATACACGTTAGACAGTTGAGCTTAGGTCGGGTTATCTGGCTTCAGAATTACTGACAGCATCCAATAGGACGGACGTCTGACCTGGTTAAATATTCTGATTATTTATGTAGCTTCAACATCTTTCAATAGATGTCCTTAGTATAGATAGTTATACGTAGTTATTAGGTGTCTCAATAGATGTCAGTTAAGTAGTACCTTAGATGAGCAGCGACCATCGTCGTTCGTGTGTAATGCACGAATGGTTACGGAAATAGCCGATGATACACGTAAGAGAGCTGGGCTTAGTGTCGGGTTCTCTGGCTTCAGAATTACTTAGAGCATCCAATAGAACGGACATCTGGTCCAGTTAAATAATCATCATTCACCTCACGATAACACAAATAATGGAACTGGTTATTCCTTATTGGCGTTTTCCGAACACATTTCAAGTTAATTTAATCTCAATCACAGTGATTGCAAAACATTACAATCGTTTATATATTATTTAAATTATTTATTACAAGCAGATTACGTAATAGAATTTTGTGATTTTAATCGTTCTGTAATAGATAGATACATTTAAATAGAGTTGTAGTTTTTGTTAAGAATAGACACATCTATGGGTGAATGCTGTAGTTAATCATTGATTTAATCTTGATCAGGTTATTAAGAAATAATGAACACTAAAGACATCTAGGTAATTTTTATTGAAGCTAGTTATTGTTACTGGCTGGCTAGAATATGCCGCGTAGGTTCCGACAGCCGTCTTTGTTTATTATTGTCTGCTAGTTGTAAGCCTTATCTCCGGTATTTTCTATTTTTTACTAGTATAAAAAGGGTGTTGTTCAAAATACCACCTCTCTCGCATTTAACGATACCTAGGGTACAGTTCCCTTAATTCCCCAGGTGGGGTCCGGGCCAAATTAATATAAAGTGTTGATTTCATTGTTGTAAATTCAAAGTGATTGTAAATAAAAACGACTCCTCATTAAAAAGTGTTTTACAATATAAAAAAGTCCACTGCCCCGATCATGAAATGAAGTTATTGACAGTTTTTTTGTTTTCAAATCACGGCGTGTCCAAAGGTTGCCGCGATAGCCCAGTAATCGTCCAGTATGTAGAATACTCCGGCGTTAAAAGACTAAAGTTTTTGTGTAACCTTCGTGCTATTATTATCATTTTCAAAACACTCCTTTTAATAACTTCCAAGATAATCGCAGAAGCACTAATACGATTGAATTTAAATTTGCCCTAACGGTTGGACGTTGAAAATGCAAGCATGTTATGCAGTTCACGCAGAACGTCAGTGAGCAGGTTGCATTTAAATGCCTCCATTGAAAACCTTCCTCGTAGCACCCCTCGTACTGTGAACGGCATATTGCAAATTGCACACTGCACAAAGAGCTCTTACGACAACAGGTAAGTTCCTTATAATGCACTCGGAGGTGTCTTTGTTTTGCGAAATAATTACGAACCATACAATAATACTAAGAATAGTTGCTGGGGAATGAGGTGCTGTCATCAATATGATATGCATTGAGGTACTGCGCGTTTTCATACCGCGACAAAATATCCCCGACAAAATAGCCCCCAAGTAAATATCCTACAGACAAAACATCCCCCAAACAAATATCTACTAATACTAAACCTAACTCAACATAACCTAACCTAACCTAGCCTCACCTAACCTAACCTTACATAACCTAACGTAACTTAACGTAACCTAACCTAAACTAAGCTAACAAAAAATGGGACAAAAATAATACACATCCTGTATATTATAATTACGATAATAAATTTTTGTTCAAAAATAGTAAAATGGGACAAAAATAATACAGATAACAATAATTTATTGTTGAAGAAGAAAATAACAATAATAATCTAAACGAAAATATGAAAGAGAACAAGACACAGAAAACAGAAAAAAGACAATGGTCGCAACTGGGGCTCGAACCCAGACCTCTGGTCTAACCGGGACGTGCGCGTTAACCAATTTCGCTATTGCTCGTTTCTGTCAAGCCTTTATAATAGTAAATCTCATATTTCAAATTTTAGAATTAACAATATTATCTTCAACTAATTATTTTTCCATATTATGGGCAACTACCCTTTTATTAGAAATAATCATTCTAAGAATTGGTTTGCATCCTGGATAGCGTCTCGGATAAAAGTATACGAATTTATTCATTTGGAACTATTGAATTTTTATAAAAGTCTAAATGAATATTCAATTTTTTATAATAAAAACTCTCTTTTATAACTTTTGAAGGTTATTCCCATCAATGAAATATATCATTGAAGAAGAAGATAACAATAATAATCTAAACGAAAATATGAAAGAGAAAACAGAAAAAGGACAATGGTCGCAACTGGGACTCGAACCTAGACCTCTCGTCTAACGTTGTTTTGTGTGTCTTGTTCTCTTTCATATTTTCGTTTAGATTATTATTGTTATCTTCTTCTTCAATGATATATTACGTTGATGGGAACACCCTTCAAAAGTTAGAAAAGAGAGTTTTTCTTATAAAAAAAATTGAATAATTTAGTGTCCTTACAATATGTCTATTATTTTTGTCCCATTTTTTATTAGACGAGGTTAGGTTAGGTTTTAGTAGATATTTTGTTGGGAGAAGTTTTGTCGCGGGATGAAAAGTCATGGAACCATGTTGACCCTTCTGGTATTTTTGCGTTTTATAATAACTAAGGCAGATTCATAGTCCTTTTATATCCTTTTTGAATTACGGTGAGTTATGTTATTTGATTAGCAGTGATAGTAAGAGGCAAAATCATGATTTGCAATTCCATTTGAAAGTTTATGACAAACACTTCAAAATAATTTATAATATATTTAATAAAATCGTCGACCGCCATTGCTTGCATGTTTGCGAAACATTTGTCAAATTTGGTACATTTTTGATTACATATTTTTATACGAAACGAAAACAATGTGATGTGACGATAACCTTTATAATAAGTTTGTATAATTAAGTATTTTTTTACAATTTACAAGAGAAGAACAATAATAATAATAATAATATATTATATCTTTATTGAACAACACAATTTAAGATTTATAACTACAAAAATACAAAGTACATCATAAGTACAGTTTAAAAGTTGCATAAGTACAAAAGTTAATAACAGAAAACAAAATACATATATACATTAGGTACTTAAAGTATAGAGATTTATAATTATAAATTTAGGTTTCTCGTAACCTGCCTCACTAGGCAAGCCTGTGTTGAGGCAGTAATTTTACATCAATTTATTACTGTGAACATACCTACACTAATCTAAAATATAAAAATGAATCGCTAAATTTGTTGGCAAGCGCAAATCTCGAGAGCGGCTGAACCGATTTCGCTAATTCTTTTTTTAGAATATTCCTTGAAGTTTGAGGATGGTTCTTACGGAGAGAAAAGTTAAGAAAATTGCGCAGAAAATTAGATAATAACAGAAAAGTTCGCGTGTTAGAGAATGACATTTTGCAAAACAATGAATGATTGTTCTATCAGGATTCTATTTTTGAAAAAGTTTGAATCGAATCAAGAATTTTAGATATTTTAAATAGGTACCTATGTTAGGTACCAAATTTAATACACATGAAAAATGGAAATTTGAATAAAAATTGTAAAAGGTGGCATGCGGGCTGTTTAAAAACTGAATGTACTGGGATTGAATATATGGAACGCGGGAGGAGGGTTGGCGGGACGAGGGAGCAGGAAAGGGAAGAGGGAAGGCGGGGAAAGTGGAAGGGGAACGCGGGAAGGGGGAGAGGGACCTGGGAGGGGAAGAGGGGAACTCAGGAGGGGGGTTCGCGGGAAGGGGAAGGGGGGGGAGTGGAGTGGGGAGAGGGAAGGTGAAGGTGGCGGAGTGGGAACGCGAGAGGGGAAGAGGACGCAGGAGAAGAAGGGGAGGCGGAAGGGGAACGAGACGATGGGAAAGGACACTCAGGGAGAAACAATTTCTTTATTAAATGGCATAGCAACGCATGCCGGGACCAGCTAGTATTAGAATAAAATCACACCAATACAATGGTTGCACTAATAATAACAATAACATTGGTACAATAATAACAGCATTGGTTCAATACTAATTTCGAATTTGGGTGAGTGCACCGGTAAATGCTCTATCATTATTTTTTATCCAAATTTTTATGTTTGTTTTTTAATTTTTTTTATGAATCACATTTTTTTATACTAATTGGAAGAATTTTATAAAGTCTTGTTGCAAGGTATCTGAAGCTTCGTTGACCAAAAGTAGTATGAGTTATGGGAATTTGTAGTAAATCTTTGTTATTGTTTCGAGTACAGCGAGTATTTAATCTTTTTTCATAGTATTTGTGTATATTTGTGTATAGATGAGTGAGTATTATTTTTGCATATATCTGCCGAACATCAAACACATTCATAATATTGAAGATTAAGTTCGAGTCTGTAATTAGAGGTAGTCTAAGAATTAATTTTATAATAGTTTTCTGTGCCTTTATGATTGGGTCTAGTGTTGATGCAGTACCGCCTCTCCATGCTATGATACCATACTTAATAATAGATTTACATACTGTAAAATAAATCATTTTCAAGTGTTGTAAGTCGAGAAAGTTTCGTATCGTTCTGAAAAAGTGCATGGTTTTTCTTATTTTGTTTGCAATTATATGAGTGTGAATATTCCATTTGAGATATGGATCAATTGTGATACAATACAATCGGTACGCGACATAAAAAATCACTATAATTTTTCATTGCATATTTCTGATTGTAATATTAAAATCTGAAAGTTTTCAACTGCTTTCTATTTTCTATTTCACTTTGAGATATTAAAAAAAAAAATAACAGCGAATCTATTTTTAACTGAATGTCAACCGGGAATATATATAAATACTGAATCAAATCGGCATTGTTAGTAACTTTACAACATCTTAAAATACCTTTACATAATTATTTGTTCGAATTATTTGAAGAGTTCACATAATAACTTGTAAACTAGCTGTTAAAAACCCGCTCCGGAGGTATTTACTGGTAGGCCATGCGGGCGGCTTTTGGTTCGGCTTCACCCAGTTTGTGTTGGTGACCATTTTATAGATACAATACGAACTGATTCCAAAAACAGCCTGTTCCTCGGATCCATTGTAGTCACCGGGTACACCGTAGTAGTCACTGGGACAAAGTAACCGAGACAGAGCAATGACGTCATATGTAATATATAGCCACTTGATACAACATGTATTACGGTCATTTTTTTTTTTATATCCGGAGAGATACTACAATTCACAAATTCGTAGCAGTTATACCTAGGAGGGAGACATCCGACCTGCTGACGGAAGTAGCGACATCTTGTGTCGAATTCTTGAATTCGAAACCGAATTATAATAGTTGCATTGTGTGAAATTCCACGTACACAGATGTTATTTGTGGCGCGGCGCGTATGGCGTGGCGTCCGACATGCAGTCGTAGCTGGGTTCTGAAATTCAACCACGCAGTCGCTACGGTATTAATACTATTTGATTGATTAAATATTAGTACAAAATCTTTATCATCCACTCACTTATATTTTATTACGGCTTTATATATTACGACAGAAAAACGGGGTGATGTATAAATATATAGCAAATAAAAAATATATAACATATATGTAAAAATATATATAGCAAATAAAAAATATAAAGCAAATTAAAAATCACATAGCGATTTTTGGCATATTATGGCACTTTCGAAAAAGGCCTTGCCATAATATGCCAAATTACCTATGTGCCTTTCGTAAAACATTTTGTAATTGAGCATATAAATTTATGAGTAAAGTATGTACATATAAGGTATTAAATTTTAAATTACCTGTGGTAAGGACCTATAACTATTTTTGAAGTGAAACTTCTTTAGCACCGTCATTATTTGAAACTCGGATGAAACGGAAACAACACAAAAAAGAGAAACACATACGAGTACATCTACAGGATTTATCCTGCGATAAAATGAGATAGAATGAAACCTTACCGCATTGGCCGCTTTGATTATGAGCTCGATTTTCAAAGCTCCTATTGGTTGAGATTATGTGGGCGAAGGTTTCACTTCTACCGCGTGTGAACTGAACTCGATTTTTTTGAAGTGAAAACTTCTTTAGCACCGTTATGGTTCGAAATTCGATGAAACGAAATAGCGACACTAAAAAGAAACAAGCACATACATATATACGATTTACCCTGAGAGAGAATGAGATAGACTAATCGGTCTCCTCTTTGTGCGGTGCTTCTTAGCCTCCCCACTGTTATCAACTACCGCGTGTGAAATGCACACAATTTTTATTATACACAACGTTATCAATTATGTGTTTACATACAAGTGTATTTATGTACGTATGTACGTACATCCTTTCAGAACATACTTTAAAATATTGTACAACCCTAACTGTTTTTAATTTAATTTTAAATTATTTTTGACCAGAAACTCTACTTTTTTATCACATGTAACTTCTATAGCCAACAGGGCTATGAAAACGTTAGGTTTTATTTTAAGGATTTCCAAAGATTTTAAAAATACTCACACATTAAAAATTCTGTTCACATCTCTCGTTAGAGGCATTCTAGAATATAACTCTACAATTTGGTCACCTGTCTTTAATAATCACATTAATATCATTGAAAAAGTTCAACGCAAGTTTTTGAGGTGTATTAATTTTCGACTTGGAATCCCTTTAGACTCAATAAATTATGACTTTTTATTACACTCATTGAAATTGTCGAAGTTAAGTGACAGAAGAAAAATTTTTGATCTCATATTTTTATACAAAATTGTAAATCAACAGTTGGATAGCCCTGATATATTAAAGTTGATTCACTTTCATGTACCTACCATTAGATCAAGGTTCCCTGATCTATTATTATTATGACAATATTATGTATTATTGTGACAATTATACGTCTGTCGCTGGATATAATTCTGTTATAAATAGAATACTCACCATTGGTAATTTTTATGCCAATGTTGCTGATATTTTTCATATTTCCTTATTAAAATACAAGGCTCTACTTATCAAACATTTCAGCCTTACGTATTGTAACGAGGTTACTTCATAACAAGTTATTCTTTTTATTTCATTGTATCCTTTTAAAGTTTTCATTAGTTGTTAGAAATTTTTTCTCTTTTTCTCTTATTATGAGAAATAAAAAAAAATCTTTTTTTACTGTTCTATGACTGTTTAAAAATAATAAATAACACATGTTTGTAAATGGCACTTTGTGCCGTAAATTTTAAATAAATAAATAAATAAATTAGAAGGTTTAAAAAACGATGTTCCATTTCCTCATAAATCGTTATAACTAATTTACGAGTACTACGAATTTTTAGAGCAAACCACTTTTTTAAATAAATTATCTTTTGAAAATAGTAAAATTCCATGGAAATGTTTATATTATTATTTCGACGAAATTTTGAATATAGATTCTGCTTATTAAAACTACCCTGAAATAAATTAATATAAAGTAAAACAACGATGATTTATATACTTACTCAAACAATAAATAAATAATACCTTACTTTTGAATGTAGCTGTAACTTTGTGGTTATCCGTTTTAAATAAATGAAACATTCCTTTTTTGTTTGAAGCACCATTTTTTAATAAACGGCTTCACTAATCCCTTGTCACGCCGCCACCCCCACTTCAACACTAAGTAAATATATTATGTTCACCCATTGTTTTTTTAATATATTTAATTATTTATTGTTGTTATAGTATTACGCCCGTAGGGGCTTTTACATAGATTAGAAAATAATATTTAAGATATCGAGGATTACACATACATAGAATTTATACCAAAAGTTATAAAAGTGAAAAAACTTTAATATACAAGTAGTTTTTAAAGAAAAAAAAACCACTTGTATAATCTTGTGGAAAATCGTGAATTATTTTAAACAATGTAATATTTAACAATAACATAGAACAAAATATAATATAAACATTACAATAACACATCGTTAAAAAAAAACCACTTGTATAATCTTGTGGAAAATCGTGAATTATTTTAAACAATGTAATATTTAACAATAACATAGAACAAAATATAATATAAACATTACAATAACACATCGTTAAATATATTATACCCATGTTACAATAATTTGTAGGATTCCACAAAGTGTTGGTTTAAATTGCATTTTAGAATGTAAAGGAAATCAGCGAATACATCTACAATACCACCAAACTTGTTGCCTAAATAATGCATCCTATTGGTAAGTGAGTGTGATTGATAGTTAGTTGTGTTTGTGTTGCAAAAGAATGTTTTACTTTGTCTAGTATTTCTTGTATTATTACTATTATTATTCCTTATCCTAGTATTCCTTAATGTCAAGTTAGTAAATTTTGCCCTGAGAAAGGTTTTTACCGGTCGGCATGTATGAAAAAGTAAAAAGTAAAAGTAAAGTAATATGTTTTTATACGAATACCGCCCGACTAATTGAGGTATATTGTGAGACTGAAGGTAGTGGAGTAGAGAAGAAGCTTGGGAAGAGGAAGGTGGGGAAGTACCTGGCTATTCATATCTGTCAACAAAGACGGCTAAAGCCATTTCAAGCGACGTTTCAATTCTGAATGGCGGTCTTACACCAGGGCGATACTGAGATTATCTCCAACCTTGGAATGTGCCGCAAATATACTTTGTATTATTTAATTGATTTATTGTGAAATACCGCAAATTAATCAAATAAAATTTATAAGCTCACGCCGGGGTTCGAACCCGCGACATTCGTATTGTGAGTCGAGAGTCTTACCCCTAGACCAAGGAGGCCGTCGAAATGGTGGCTCGAACGAAGAAATATTTTTTCGTTTATAAATAACTAGCAGACCACGTTTCGTTAGCCACACGTTGCTGTGGCTAACGAAACACAATGCCATTACCCAACCTTTATAAAATCCACACCACCCGCTTGCCAGCTGCCCTCTGCCCGCTGCCTGAATATTTGAATTTATCGACTAATAAGCATGTTTTTATACATACATAAACGTTCCTCTTGAATCACTCTATCTATTGGTGAAAACCGCATGAATATCCGTTGCGTAGTTTAAAAGATCTATGCGCACATACATTTTGAGCGACTTCATCACATAAAATAATTCAAATCAAATACCTACTTACTCTAGGACATCTATTTTCCAATTTCTTCCGTAGAACGAATTTCAAAAGTTACTATAGTATGGCCCGCCAGCCGTTTTAAATCGCACAAAAATATGTTTTTCTTTGAATTTCTCGGCTTTATACATAGAAACATTCCTCTTCAATCACTCTATCTATTGGTGAAAACCGTATGAAAATCCGTTGCGTAGTTTAAAAGATTAACGCGCACATACATTTTGAGCGACTTCATTTTATACTATGTAATGATAATGATAATGATAATGATAATGAGATAATGATAATGATAATGACAGGTAGGTTGACAAGTTGTTCTTGTATTGTTTTGTATTTATAATACTTATATAGTGCAATTGCATAGCGTGGATTCACTAGATGATCATTTGGGAAGTGTGTGAAAGGGTTTAGTTTTTCCTGTGGGGAAAATTTAACCCGGACATTTAAATCTGGTGCGTAAAAATGATGATGATAATGATACCAACTTTTATTAATAAAAATCGTTATTTCGTTATCTTAATTGCGCCTTTATTCTGCAGTTTTAATTTAGAAAAATTTAAGTTATAAAGAACTACTTACTCTCTTTTTATAATTTTTGAAGGTTATTCCCTTCCCATCAATGTAATATATAAGTTTGATGGAAGGTGTATATTGCCGAATTGGTAGAGGCGTTCTGGGTTCGAGTCCCAGTTGCGGCCATTATCTTTTTCATTTTTCTGTATCTTGTTCTCTTTCATATGTTTCTTTAGATTATTAGTGTCTTCTTCTTCAATATTTTTTTTTTAAATAATTACCTTCTTCTACCGCTTCTAGTTTTATTTTTTCTATATTATTTGTCCAGGCTTACTTGTCCCTTCTATCTTTGTCAGTGTACACAATCAAGTACTTTGTATCCGAGGTAATATACTGGATGTTGAAATATGTTAAAAAAATAGTTATGTAAACAGAATTAGATATTAATTTTTATTTTTAATTGATAAACTAATGTTTAAGACAAGATTTTTATCTATAGCACAAAGGGTAACAATTATTTTTACGCACCAGATTTAAATGTTCGGATTAAAATTTCCCCACAGGAAAAACTAAACCCTTTCACACACTTCCTCAAATGATCATCTAGTCAATCCACGCTACGCAATTGCACTATAATGGGAAAATAATTCACCGACTCCAAATATTTTCATATCAGAGTGTTCGGCTCTGTGGAACTCCTAATTGGACCTATAAATTCTACTGATCCCTCAATATAAATATTTAAAAAATCTTTTGTCAGATATTGCTTTATATGATATTATTATTTTATTTTTTATTTGATTTTATTTTTTATTATTATTTTACCAGAAATCAGAAGGACGCGGGTTCGAGTCCCGTCGGCGGCATGTATATTTTCTCGGGAGAATTTTTCAATGTAGATGAGTATTTCAGGCTAATAATTATTACTTATAATAAGAATTAGTTATTTTCATTTAATACAAATGCAAAAACAAATATTGTGTTGAAGAACTGGCTCACTGAAAGAAATAGTTTGTTTTATACTGAAATACAAACAATTTCTAAATGCATACATATTTTTATAATTCCTATGTTATGTTACATCTCTTTAGGCTATACCTCTTATGCTACTCATGTATACATAGTTTTATCGTTATACTATCACTGTTGACCTTCTCGTGGTTGATATTTAAAAATGTTTTCATTTTGTTATCTTAGTATTAATATTTTATAATACGCACGTAAGTGTACGTCAATATGTAGGTATGGGATGGATTAAATTCAGACCGGTAACAGGAATATTGTGTGACTCCAAAATTCCTATAAACTTAAAGGAAAGATATAGATAGAATAAATAGAATAGGAGACAACAATAATACTTCAAAGTAACAACTGTCTGTTTTGTTTACTCCCGCAAAATTAATAAAAAAAATATATTAAAAGTGACACAAATCATCGAAAAAGTGCACTAATTGCTGCTAGTATTTTAGTTCTGTGTTTTAAGTGTCTTAAGTACAGTCAAAACCATACGGATTTACTCCCATCATACAAAATACTAACCAAGAAAAGTGATATTATTTACGAGTATAATTCAAATTGAAATTAAATAACTTATTTACCCACTCAATTGAATTATTTATAATGGATAAACAAACAAGAAGCAAAAATACAAACCAGAGTGATCTGAAATTAAAATCTATACTCCCAGAACATAAAGAGATTCTTGACATTGTCTTAACAGCTGTCAACAATAAATTTGAAGAAATGAAAAAAGAATTCTTCACGAAAATGGACGAAGAAAATGCTGAATCTCGAAACTCACGTAACTTCATCAGTAACCAATATGATGATATAAATATTAAAATAGAAAATATTACCAAGCTGGTGTCTGAAGTCGAGATGCTTCGGAGAGAAGTAAATGATAAAAACAAGATTATAAAAAGTTTTGAAGTTAGAATCGCGGAACTAGAACAAGCCTCGAAAGAAGATTGCATAGAAATATGTGGAATCCCACAATCAAATGAGGAACAGCCAGTCTTACTAGTACAACAGGTGGCTGCGGCAGCTGGGATGGCGATTCAGCTACACGACCTGAAGGAGGTGAAACGTATCCAGGACAGACGACCAGGAGTCTACCCGAGAATCCAAGTTAAATTCCACGATAACAACAAACGAGACCAACTGTTAAAAATCCGGAAGAACATCGACGCCAAAACCGCGACAACCCTGGGCAGCGAAAAAATCTACATAGGAGAAATCATTTGTCCATACTTTAAAGAACTACTCTGGAAAACTAAACAGAAAGCAAAAGAAACTAAGTATATGTATGTCTGGTTTAGGGAAAACAAAATACTGGTTCGTAAATCACCAAATGAAAAAATAATCTATGTTAAGCATTCAGACGATCTAAATAAACTTATTTAGAAGGTACATGGCACTCGCACCACCGGTTGTCAGTTATCTAATAAGTCAATAAGTACTATAATTCTACCAATTATCTAAAAATAGCTTCAACCGATGGTTACGAGTGTCAAACTGTTCATAAACTGTTCTTAAACGTGATATGTAAAAATGGATGCTAAAACTAACTATAAAACCTCAAATTCTAAAGTCTGTAAAAACATTCTACAAAATAACCTATTCTCTCTTCAAATTGCACTATTCTTAATTCTCTTAATTATTTTAGTTATTTTAGATAATTTAGTACCGATAACATTTATCCAAATTGTTAATCGAACTGATCTATTATTTATATTTCCTAAATCTATCAATGTTCATTTACTCAATTTAATTTTAATTATTTTAATACTTGTATTATACACTTTTATCATATATTATATTATACACCTTTATTACACTTTTATTATAAACTTATATCATACAATTTTACTCGATAAAAATAATATACTTTGTTCAATTAGCAAAGCTTATTCAATCTACATACGATATTTAACCCAAATTGTAAATCTTATTGATCATTTAATTATATTTTCTATACTTATCTATATTAACTGTCTACACTTAAATTTACTTATTTTAATCTTTATAATTTTGCAATTATGTGATTCCCCTAAAATTCTCATTCCTCAAATTATCTTTCATGATCTAATTTACACCTATTTATATAAATTACTTTTTTATACCAAGTATTTTATATCCAAATGTTATTATACTACATGTATTTATTACCCAAACTATTTTAACATCAAATTTTATTGTTCTAAATGTTTTTATTACCCAAATTATTTTAACATCACATTTTATTGTTCTAAATGTTTTTATTACGCAAATTATTTTAATTATTTTAACATCACATTTTATTGTTCTAAATGTTTTTATTACCCAAATCATTTTAACATCACATTTTATTGTTCTAAATGTTTTTATTACCCAAATTATTTTAACATCACATTTTATTGTTCTAAATGTTTTTATTACCCAAATTATTTTAATTATTTTAACATCACATTTTATTGTTCTAAATGTTTTTATTACCCAAATTATTTTAATTATCTTAACATCACACTTTATTGTTCTAAATGTTTTTATTCCCCAAATTATTTTAATTATTTTAACATCACATTTTATTGTTCTAAATGTTTTTATTACCCAAATTATTTCAATTATTTTAACATCACATTTTATTGTTCTAAATGTTTTTATTACCCAAATTATTTTAACATCATATTTTATTGTTCTAAATGTTTTTATTACCCAAATTATTTTAACATCACATTTTATTGTTCTAAATGTTTTTATTACCCAAATTATTTTAATTATTTTAACATCACATTTTATTGTTCTAAATGTTTTTATTACCCAAATTATTTTAACATCACATTTTATTGTTCTAAATGTTTTTATTACCCAAATTATTTTAACATCACATTTTATTGTTCTAAATGTTTTTATTACCCAAATTATTTTAATTATTTTAACATCACATTTTATTGTTCTAAATGTTTTTATTACCCAAATTATTTTAACATCACATTTTATTGTTCTAAATGTTTTTATTACCCAAATTATTTTAATTATTTTAACATCACATTTTATTGTTCTAAATGTTTTTATTACCCAAATTATTTTAACATCACCCTTTATTGTTCTAAATGTTTTTATTCCCCAAATTATTTTAATTATTTTAACATCACACTTTATTGTTCTAAATACTTTACCAACAAATTTTATTGTTCTAATTGTTTTTATTACCTAAATTATTTTATTTATTTTAACAACAAATTTTATTGTTCAAATTGTTTTTTTACTCCAAACTATTATAATCGTTTCTTATATTTTAAAAATCGTAATATTTCAATTTTTTTTTGTCATCAGATTCATAGTATTTATTATCCTAATCGTTTCAGTACCTTCACTTATTTCAACCAACTTCATCCATAAATTTTTAATGTCTTATTATAAGCCATCCAATCACTCTAAGTATGCAATCCTTTTAAAATTTTCAATTTCTACATTTCTATTTATTCCTTTATCTAATGAAAATATTTTTCCTGTTATAAAACATATAATCTGTCTGTCCATATTGGATATTCCTATGCTTATCATTAACTTATCTATCGCAAATTATTTTTATTCCTTTATTCCTCCAATTAGCCTGATACGTTTTGTCTTTGCATTATTCTTAATTCTCTTAATTATTGTAGTTATTTTAGATAATTTTGTACTGATAACATTTATCCAAATAGTCAATCCAACTGATTTATCATTTACATTCCCTAAATTTATCTATGTTCATTGACTCAATTTAATTTTAATTAATGTAATGCTTATATAATACACTTACACAAATACTCATCAACATGGCTGAAAACATGGAACATATAGACTCGGACAACCAACACTACTGTATAAGTACAAACGACATTAATCTATGGACCAATATCACAAAAGAAAAAAATGAAATCAAAATATTGCACCAAAACATCAGATCGATTAATAAAAATTTTGAAGAATTCACTGTATACCTAGAACAACTAGATAATAACTTCGATATAATTGTGCTGACAGAATGCTGGTTGAATGAAAAATATATCCCAAAAACAATTGAACACTACAACACACACCACACAAAAAAACACAAAAATCAAAATGATGGCATAGTCGTATACACTAATGATAAAATAAACACATTCGTCCAAGAAATACATATCGTAGACTCCAACTGTTTACAAATAACATATGAAAAAGAAACGTGTATTCTTGCAATGTACAGATCTCCATCCAAAAACAATATTACAAATTTCCTAACTGCACTTAATGATACATTAAATGATCTCAACAAACACAAAAATATCATCATCATCGGCGATCTAAACATAAACACTCTACAAAACGGACACCCACAAAACTTAGAATACCTAACAATGCTAGCACAGCATGGACTGGAGCCAACGATAAATGTTCCAACACGAGTCACACACAACACAAAAAGTTGTATAGATCATATAATGATCAAAACAAAACTAAAAACCAAAACCATAATACTTGAAAGCACTATTACAGATCACTACATGAATATGATAGCAATTGATACCGAAAACACAAAACCTAACCAACATAAAATATTCACAAAAAAAATAATTGACTACACAAACTTAAAAGAAAAACTCAAAAAAATAGACTGGACTACAGTATACCAAATGGAGAAGGTCGAAGAGGCCTGGGACAAATTTACAACAATTTTAGCGCAAGAAATAAATAATAACACTACTCTAAAACAAGTTAAATTTACACACAAAGCTAAAAAAATTAAACTATGGATAACACAGGGAATATTAAACTGTATTCGCAAACGAGACAGAATTCACAAACAAATTAAACATACGCCGTATGACATACAACAACTTAATTACTACAAAAGATATAGAAACATCTGCACAAAAATTATTAGAGTAGCTAAGGAGTTGTATTTTAGAGAAAAACTTAAAAAAAAAGAAAACAATAACCCAAAGGAAATATGGAAAATATTGAAAGAAGTTACATACACACAAAAATTCAAACAAGAAAATACAATCGAACATCTAAACATTAACTCAAAAAAAGTAGACGCCAATACAAATAAAGAAACTATAGCAAATCACGTAAATAACTTCTTCGCAAGTATAGGAAAAGTCTTAGCGAACCGTAAAATTCTCAACACAAACACAATAACACAAACAAACAGTTCAAACATCAATACACAACCGACACAACACAAATTTGCAATAAAAACAACTTCGGAAGAGGAGATTGACAAAATAATAAACACATTAAAAAACCGTATTGCTCCTGGATTAGATGAGATAACGACGGATTGCATTAAGATAATAAAAACAGAAATTTTAAAACCCATAACACACTTAATCAATCTAAGTATAACACACTCCTGCTTCCCTAGTACTCTTAAAAAAGGACTGGTGATCCCTATTTACAAATCCGGAGACAAAATGCAAATAACTAACTATAGACCTATCACATTGTTAAACTCGCTTTCAAAAATTTTCGAAAGAGTAATAAAAAACCAAATTATAATATACCTGGAAGAAAATAAATTAATCTCGGAAAAACAATATGGATTTAGAGAAAAAATAGGCACAAAAGAAGCTTTGGCGTGTACAATAGACTATATTCATAGCAATTTAGATCAAGGGTATAAATGCATTGCGATATACCTAGATTTAGCTAAAGCTTTCGATTCAATCTGCCACCAAACGCTTTTTAAAAAATTAGAAAACATTGGTATCAAAGGCAAGGAACTCCAACTATTAAAAAGTTATATGAATAACAGAACACAGCAAGTAAAAATTAACAACCATATTAGCAAGCCACTACCAATTACATATGGAGTTCCACAAGGAAGCATACTAGGGCCCGTTCTTTTCACTATTTACATTAATGAACTTTGCAGCATGAAAATAGACGGTGAAATAGTTAGTTATGCAGACGACACAGTTTTACTCTTTAAATCTAAGGATTGGAAAAATGCATACAACATAGCGAATTTAGGAATCACGCGAGTGAAATCATGGCTAGACTCAAACACGCTTACACTAAACATATCGAAAACAAAATTCACAACGTACAGTATAAATAGCACAGGACAGCCAAAAAATAACACAAACACCATAAAAATACACGAATGTCTAAACACCAACATCTGTGTTTGCCCTCCTCTAGAAAAAAAAGAACAAATAAAGTATCTAGGAATCATAATTGACCATAACCTTAGATGGACACATCACATCAAACAAGTCATAAATAAACTCCTCAAAACGATACACATTTTCCTAAACATAAGAAACATATACAAAATACAACAAATGAAAACAATATATTTTGCTCTATGTCAGTCTATAATAGAATATGGAATAATTGCTTGGGGAGGAGCAACAAACTCAGCTATCGAACACCTGGAAATTGCTCAGAAAACGATCTTAAAGGTAATACTTAAAAAACATAGACTTACTGATACAGACCAAATATTCAACCGTTGTGACGTACTAGACATACGACAATTATATGTTAAATCGCTACTAAATTACATTTTTGACCAAAAAAACAACCTTCAACAAACACAAAATATCACAAACAGACCAGTTAGACAAGCATATAAAGAAAACTTAAAAACTCTGACGGTAAATACAAGCTTTGGACAAAGACACTACCAATATCACGCTATAAAAGCATTCAACAGTTTAACACTTGAAAATAAAATTGAGGAAAACAAAAATAAATTCCGACACAAAATTACAAAATGGATTAAAGACCAAAATAGACAATACTACCAAAATATCATAGCATAAAAAAAAACACAAACACACACACATAACCAGTATATAAAACACAATCACCCACAAACACACAACACTTATTAAAAATATTGTTTTTAACCTTATATAATATTATTTTATTTTTAAATTTACGTTAATTTTAAATCTCTACTTTTTAAGTTTAATTTATCTTAATTATTATTATCATTATTATCGTATGTTTTTTATTTACTTTTTTCCGTTTTTTTCACCAATATTATATATATATTGTATTGTGTAAAATTTTGTGTATGAAATGGAGGCCTCAGCACGGGTAAACCACCCAGTGAGGCCAACATCATTGAATTTGTGTATAAAATGTAAATATATTGAATCAAATAAATAAATAAATAAATAAATTGACGTTAGATCCGCGATAACGTATGACTCCGAATTCTGGACTGTGTACAACTCCTACTCTAGGCAACTTGAAACAGCAGAAATGCGAATACTTAGATGGTCGGGAGGAGTGTCACTAAAAGATAAAATTAAAAGTTCACGCTACATAGTTTTATCGTTTTAGCCAGGGTGTCACAGACATAAACAATACGCTGGAGGAACGACAATTGAGATGGTATGGGCACATAAGAAAGAGACCATCAGATCATACAGTGAAGCAGGCAATGTCTGTGGAGCTTCATCGTTAGTCATCCAGAGGAAGACCAAAGAACTCCTTGATGACTCAATGCTCCAAAATACTTCAGGGAAACGGTGGATGAAACGATACTCAGAACCGAAGAATCTTACTATGACCTGAGAAGAGCCGACCCCAACAGCCTACCTAGGTAATGAATTGGGACAGCGCAAGGAAGAAGAAGAAGGATAAAAAGCCCATTTTTTGTTCTCAAATTTTCTTCATAGTTATATAATTTCGACTCTCATTTTTACCACTCAAGCCATAACAAATTACTATATTTCAATTTTTCTATTATTTTTTTCTCTGTTTTCTCCTATCAGAGATTGGTTATCATCAAGGCAATTTTCACTCTGCAGACTGCTTGCTGGAAGAATAACTTGTACCAGTCATGTAGATTTCTAAAATAGAGCAGCGTATTTTTATGGTGGGTTCTTACATCAATCTTTCCCTTGGATTGGAAATAATTGCGCCTTTTTTGTAAATTGACCAAATAAAATGATGAAATGCTATATGGGAATTTTCTTCTTGTTAAAGCAATCACAAACAAATTGTGAAAATGCGCTAATCTTTAACAGATTCAACATTTTTCTACAAGTTGTATTAGCGGTATTCTTTCGTCAAAACACTGCTTTGCATTTGCTTCGAAAGCACCTTTTTTAAGGAACCACACTCAAATAAGAAGGAAAATCTATCGAAAACATATTTATTCCATTACATCGTAATATTATGTATTTGAAATTTAAGTTAGAAAAGGTTAAAATATTAATATTGTCTATGCAACAAATTTATTTCTCTATTCTTCAGCATGTTTATCTTCTCATAAAGACATTAACTGATTGTCCCCAAACATCCCTCCCCTCCACATTTTCCGAGAGTAAAACCAGCCCACATTTGCTCGCGAGTCGGAATTTTCAAAGCTCCGTCCAATAGCAGAACGTTACGGCTCTTTCCAACCCAAACTGGAGTTAGATTTCAGTCTAGCGCAGACCCTTGCGCCGGGAGGTCGTTTCCACGCCAGTGGAAATCGGAAAATTTAACGAAATTTTCCGCGATCGAAGTAACAGAAATTTCCTTCATCGTAAGTTATATTTAACAAACTTTGGACTTTGATCAATTTTAATGCATTTCTGATAAATTCTCGTGATTGTGTTGGGTTATATCTTGATCTGAAGCAGTTTAGTGATTTTTTAAGATAATGGCTTTGGACATTACCAAATTTTAATGTGTTTTTTATTATTTATTGACGCTGTCTAGATTCATCGATTGATTTTTATGTGAGTACAACTTCTAACTAATATTATTTTTATAAATATGTTCTATGCGTTTAACTCGCGTACTTTTTATAAGATTTGAGGCATTTCGATTTTAGGTGCATTTAAAAACCAAAGTTTTAAATTAACATCAAACTTTTTTCAGTATAGGTATATAAGAGAGGATGATTTTCATAAAGCGACATTGTTTACAGTAAAGCAACCATCTATTTTCACAACATTTTTTTTGCTAAGTTTAGCAAATAATTAATTTAAAACAACAGCATATATTATCCAACAAAAAAATAATCGTTTAAGACTTTTATTAGCGACTCCCAAACGAAAATGTGAAAAAGTCTGTTTAATATTGTCTTCAATAATTAAATATTACAATTTGAGAGTTTACTCATTAAGTTACACGAAAACTGAAAAAAAAATTGTTTGCATTTTTAGAAAGCAAGTTTCACGATAACTTTACTTCTTTAATTTAATGCTCAGAAGTTTAACATTATAGAATTAACTAACTGTACCAGTGTACGTTCCTACATGTAGTTGAATATATCTTTTAAATATACGAAAGTACGTTTATGTAAATGCGTCATGTTTAGAAATCTTATGTATTGCTAATTGCTATCAAGTTTAATTCGTAGAACTCCACTTTAATTATTAGCCTTTCTTTTATATGTTCAATAATACTATTATTCAAAGTATAAATAATCTGTAAATATTATTTAACTTAGAATTTTTTTTTTTAAATTAATTGTTTTTTTACTACGGAAAGACTTACTTCCTTGGACACTGAGTATTTCTATACCAATTGATAGAAAAAAAATAATTTACCTATTACCTGATAAGTGACATAAGTTTTCATATAAGTTCTTAGATAAACTATTACAATAATTATACAGAAAAGTTGCCTTCTGTTCTATTTTATTGATTTGGGTCTAAAACAGATAAAACAGAAAATAAAGATTTTTCTTAGTGAGAAATAAAATTTATTTTAATTATTAAACTCGTATTTTAATACATAAAATCAACCTCTATAACTTGTCGTTCTGTTAACAGTAGAATAATTTTTATAATTTTCTCTTAATCATTATACGACTTTTAATCAGTATAAGATTTATGGGTATTTAAATGCTTATCTACTTAATTTTAAACCAATTGTTTTATGTAATAGTTTTCTTTAAATAAAAGGTATTACATTTCATCAAACAAAAGATCAATTATAATTCTTTTTTCGAACTTTCTTTAGGCAGGTAAAAAACGTAATAATATTGAAAAAATGCGAATGTAAAAGTTCAAATAAAAAAACACGATTTTACATGTGAACAAATAATTTTTTTTGAACCATTAATCACCTTGCAATAAAAACGAAACGTTCAAACAAATTTACAGATAAACAAAATGCAAAATGATTGAGTTAAAAGTTGCTTCTCCAATTTTTTTTTAAGTTTCGGAAAACTTTAACAAAAAAAAAACATTGAAAAACGAACAGATAAGTTTTTTGATTTTATAAAGTAAAGGCGTATTAAAACAAGACAAATCTGTATAATTTTGTGTTATTTTGTTAACTTGTATAATTATTGTTAACCTCAACACAGGCTTGTCCTAGTGAGGTAACAAACTGTATTGTAAACATTTTTACCTACAGTGTAAAGAAACAATAAATAAATAAATAAAAAAATGTAATTCTTTTAAATGAAGACTAACTAAAAACAATTTTATATAATTGATATGGAATTATTCATATATTATTCTGTAGGAATGCGGTATTTTTTAACTAAATTGCATCGCAAGGTAACTTGAACGCTGTTTTAAAACTAAAATGAATTCCTCTTATAATAAATGCCGGGCTATTTTTTCCTACAAAAAATGGTGTTTTCAGCAATTTTCTTTAATTATCTCGGAAATGAAATAATATCATACTAAATTAAGTAAACACATACATATTAAGTAAAGATAAAATAAAAATAATGCCCAAGTATTTTGCAAATTTAAATGATGAATACCTAATAAAATAAACACTTTATTTTCATTTTAATAATATTTTATATAATACATTAATATAAACATCTAAAACTTTAACACTATTCATACATTTAACATATTTTTGATATACGGAAATAATACAATCTATCCCTAAAATACCTATTGAAACAAAGAAAATCGCAATTTTCTTTCTACCTAATTATGTATTTGTAAAAATGGTAATAATATTGCCGTGGAACATTAAAAAGTAATCATAAACTCCGTATAAACGAGTACATAAACATCTTATAAAATATAAACTTGTAAAATTATATAAATTTAAAAAACAATGAATTAAAGTTTATCTTTAAAACAGTAGATATAGTGACTATTTTTTTTTTACATCGATTGAATACGGCAGAAGTACAGAAGAACATATTTATCAAAAGATAATGTTCTAGCAAACATCAAATATTTAATGTCCAAAATATTGTTTTTAAAATAAGACTGGTGTAGTTTTTATAATATTTACCTTTATCAAAAATTATTTTGAAAAACAACCATATAAACATATTGTATTTATATCGAATAATTACACCCACGAATATGAAATAATCTCCGCCGGTTTGCTTTAAAATAAATATTTCATAAGTACTAAGAATCTTATATTTTTAAATTATAATTCTTCCACAAATATTATAATGCATACGAGTATTTCTCAGAATAATACTAATTCGCTCTGTAAATATGGCTGTGTTCTTAAAATTGGTTGTTTTAAGTATTTTTTTTAATATATTAATTATTAATTGTTTTTGTGTTTAATTCGTAGAACTCCATTTTAATTTTTAGAAATTTAATTAAAATTAAATTCGATAATGTTATTATCGAGTTCTGCAAGTTTTTTGGTTAGTGTTTTAGTTACAGCTGTTTCGACTTGTAAGGTCATTTTCAAACTGTGGTGAAGCCACGTACGGACGACTTATTTATAAGATTTTAAATGTCAATTTTTAAAGGTGTCTAAGTTGATTTATTACGGTTAAACCAATTTGTAGAGACACTAATTGAGAGAGTGCTAATGTGGGATTCGGAGTATTTCCCTTTGGTTTGCCTTGCACTAAGTGTAAGGGTTTTCTTAATTGATTTAGAATGACGTTATTGCTATGACTCATTTAAGTGCATTATATTTCTTAGGTTTGGTAAACATACTAAGTAGTGGGGAATGTTTACCAAACCTAACATTAATTTAAAAAAAAAAAAAAAAAAAAAAAAAAATTAATATTGTGGTTGGCCGTTATACTTGTTCTTTTGCGTTATAAAATGACCTGCTGACAACTGCTTTGATTGAATATTGCTTAAAACAAAGAAAAAAAATAAAGATTACAATTGACTTTCCAAAAGATCATTAAAACAATAGATATCTACATCTTATTTAAGTTAAATGATACAAGTAAACCGATCTAAAGGAATATCATATACTAATACCCACTACAATTTTTCGTTAGGTATAAACACTTTCTAACTTGAATTAAATCCAAAATCGTACATATTATTAATTAAGTATAGAAAAATGAATATGAAAACTTACAAATAATTAAACGATTCAACTGTTTTTAAAATATAAAGACAAAAAAGCAAAACAAAGTATTTTAAAGAATGTATTGAAGCTCGGTGAAATATGGATCTGAGAAGTACTTCGAAATGAAATGTTTCTTTTTTTGTTATTTGTTTTTGGGGTGTTAGGTCGTGTTGCGCTACCTCCTCATTTAGCCAACGTTTCGGACAGCGTTACAGTGTCCATCATCAGGGCAGATGTGATTGACACTGTAACGCTGTCCGAAACGTTGCCTAAAGGAGGAGGTAGCGCAACACGGCATAACACCCCATAAACAAATAACGAAAATGCTTTTGGCCGTGAAAACCTAAAATCACATCTGTAATGTTTCTTTGCTAAAATCTCTTTTTATCAAAATTGTTAATTTTTTTAAATGAAATATCAATGTTAAAAATCATTTACCTTGATCTATTTAATTAGAAATAATTTGATTTTAGTAATGCTGAATTAATACAATATTGAAGTCAAAGTGATATGAAAATCGTGGATAAAGTGTTTAACATAACATTTTCTTGATGATTCCGTAAAAAATATCCACTATTTCGCACTATTCGACACGATGCCTAAAAGCCCTATCATCGCTTCCTCCGGCAGACGCTCTGGAGTTTTATAATCTGTATGGCATCTCCGCCGTAAAATGGGACAAAAATATATAAAATCTCGAATTTTTCCCACAGGAGCCCTTATCAATTTTATCCCTTTCCAATACTTAACGTCCGTGTAACCTCTTTACCAGTCTTAACCTCCTGGACTCCTGAGAACTATGTTTTTGGTAAAAATATTGTTGAAATAAAACTTTTTTTTGTTAATAATATAAGCAGCAGGGTGCGGTAATGCGCGTTATCAAAATATCCCCCAACAAAAATCTACTAAAATTCAACCTAATTTAACATAACCGAACCTAATCTAACCTAACCCAACCTAACAAAATATGGGACAAAAATAATACAGACATCCTGTAAAGAAATAAATTATTGTTGAAAAATAGTAAAACGGGACAAAAATAATACAGATAACAATAATTTATTGTCTTTACAGGATGTCTGTATTGTTTTTGTACCATTTTTATTAGGTTAGGTTAGGATCGGTTTGGTTAGGTTAGGTTAGATAACATTTCAGTAGTTATTTTGTTTGGGGATGTTGTGTTCATAGGATATTTTGTCGGAGAATATTTTGTCGGGGTTATTTTGTCGACGGATGAATACCCGCGGAACCCCAGGGTACAAATTAAACCTAGCATACCGGTGTCGCGAAACTGCGACTCCACTGTAAATTGGCGTTAAGTGCTGCAGAGCAAAGCCTATGCAACCTTCGAAGGACCAGTCCCGAAACTACTCTATCCTCTGTGAAACCAAAGTTTCCGATGGCCATTTGAAAAAATGTGTAAAATTTCGAGAATTTTTTATGAATTATTTTTGATGAAAAAACGTGCGGTGATTATAACTTTTATAATGCATCAGCCTAATAAAAAATGTCTGTGTTTATCTTTTTTTGCTTATCAATAATTTTAGTCAGATAAATGTAAGGTGACCTATTTTTAAAGCTTTTTTATTTTTATGCCAAATTTTAATATTTCAATCTTATTTAGTACAGAAAAAAGTTTATTACGGCTATTCAAGAAACACATTTTGTCGAAAATTTTCCCGTTTTGGGGAAATCAAATTATTTCATATTATTAAAAATTCAGGATCCAAAGTATACCTATGTGCATATTTTGTACCCTTATGAAGAAAATTTTGGTTTTGCAAGAATTTGGAAGGCGGGTACAGGTACCGCCGTCCCAAGTATTATTTATTGCATAACTTAACAAAACAACTCTGCCATTAAACAGGAGGTTCTTTTCGTAATTTTAAATGACGTTACAAAGTGTGTTATACTTTTGGTATGTTTAGATGTAACATGAAAAAAACGGGGAAAAAATTTAAATACCTGTCTTTATTAAGTGCCCATATTTGCGAAATATCACAAAAAGGTTGCTTGAGAAAACCAATCGTGCAATGGCTATCCAAAGTTTGGCATTCGACTTTTATAAATCAAAATTATTTAATAATTTAACGATTTTTCCATAAAACCTAAAAATTAGGGGTAAACGATGGATTAATTGGTTTCATACCGAAATAAGCAATTCATGATGTGTTTCCGTATTACTATTTGGAGGTAATATGTTATTAATTAAATAGAATATTCGAAACGAAAACGAAACACACGGAAATCTCCATGGCTGGTGAGATTATACTCAACATATATTATAAAATAAAGTGTACAATGTGCGTTCCGCTAAAACTCAGAAACGAGTCCCGTTAAGATCATGAGAGTTATATGATGTGGTAGCCCTCTATTCCCCATCCACGAAAAAGGTTGCTGTTTTCAACTGACGGGCGTGCTTTTGAAGATATAAGGGCTAGAAGTTTCGCCCTCTAGAAATACTCCAGAACATTCAAGAGTATTAGAGATCATTTCACGAAATTCCAGAACATAAGGAACATTCTGGAATGTTGTGGAATGTTCGGGAATAGTCTAGAACGTTCGGGAACATCCCGGAACATCCGAGAAGTTTGTGGAACATTCCAGAACACTCTCGATTGTTGTGAAACGTTCTGGAACATTGTGGACCATTCGAAGCCTTTTTGAATGGGTGAGGATACCCATTGATAGGGGTATATAAAGAAAGATCCGTCGTGGGTTCGAACGTTAGTGAATCTTTAATCTCATATCAACTCCCTGATCGAAGCCGGGTCCCCAGCTAATATAATATTAGGTCCTTACATATAAAATTGGCGTTTTGCCGTACTGGCAACTTTGATCTCAAATATCTTCTCTTCAGTTAGGAATTCCAAATTCAAATTTATACAGCTATTTAATCATGTATTTGTGTTTCGAAAATTATAATTCATTTGTTTTTTCCTTAATTGTTTTTTTTCTTTGCTTCACTTAGTTTACAAAATGGAAAACTTGAAATATCGCGTTATTTACGAGTACGTGTTCCACCGTGGCACCAGTGCTGCAGAAACGGCTCAAAGGATTAATGATGGGTATGGCGACGGTGCCGCAAAAGAAAACAAAGTGCATTTTTGGTTCCAACGTTTTCGTTCTGGAAATTTCGACCTGCAGAACGAGCCCCGTGGACAGCCGGAGACCAAAGTTGATAATGAAGAATTGAAGGCTATTGTGGAAGCGGATCCATCGCAAACCACATCCGAGTTAGCTGCAGGCTGCGGTGTTAGTGATAAAACTGTTTTAATCCACTTGAAGCAAATTGGGGAGGTGAAAAAGCTTGAAAGGTGGGTACCTCACGAATCAACAAACGCGCGTTAGAACGCTAGACCACACACTGCACAACAGACGGCTACCAAATTAAAGGAGCTTCAATTGGAATGTCTAAGACATCCACCGTACTCTCCGGACCTTGCCCCAACAGATTACCATTTTTTTCGAAATTTGGATAACTTCTTGCAAGGGAAAAAATTCAAATCCGATGGGGCAGTCCAAACCGCCTTCAGAGATTTTATTGATTCCCGTCCGAATGGTTTTTTTAGTAAAGGGATCGATGTACTACCTATGAGATGGCAAACGTGCATACTTAGGTTCATACTTTGATTAAATAAATATATTATATTTAAAAAAATCGACTTTTTGTTTCTCCTATACAAAACGCCAATTTTATATGTAAGGACCTAATATATCATAAAACACCTTAAATTTCAATTCACTTAGCTGTGTTTATGTGAGATGCATTAGCCTTGAAATTTACAAACGATTAACAGAGCTCATTATGCGAAGTAAAACAATTTTTGCAATTAGTTATTTTTCACAACCATATTCAATTTTTTAGAACCGAAAACCATCCAAAATTTAAATAATAATTAATAAGCCACACGCTTCGCGTTTTCCTTCAAAGTTGTATTTATAAAACCTCAATAATAATTCATTATAACCAACCTGCTGAAATAGATTTTTTTTATTTCGTTATTATTGTTCAATGAAATTAATACGGCATAAAATTATCAGCTAACTGGTGAGTGTATTTTTTTTGTTCCAAACCTTCCCAGAAACAATTTAAAAATTTAAATACTATTTACGTGGCAAATTGAAATACAAAATTTTTTTTAAATAGAAATATATATTAATTTATCAGTACGTGTGGGTTTGATTTGTGTGATTAATAATTATCGTTAATCCCTAAAGCCTCGGGCATATTTTATCATATGTAAACATAAAAACTTTTGAAAATTGCTCACCTTACTTTTTTGTGACTAAAATTATTGACAACAAAAAAATATATAAACACAGTTTAATCATTTCATGTACAAATAATTAATAAAAAATTGGCAAAATTTCTTTCTTTTTTTTTAAAATTGCGGTCGAAAACTTTGGTTTCATAAAGGTATTCATTTAAACTATTTTGCGGTTAGCTTTTATATTTTTTTTTTCGTGAAAACCGCACAAGAGTCCCAACTGCTCCCGTCTGGAGCCAGTGGGACTATGGCATCCCCAATTGGGATATGTTGTAGGTAGTGGGGAGGGGAAGGGAAAGGTTATCCGTTATAAATAAATGAAACGTTACTTTTTTTATTTGAAGCACCATTTTCTTAATAAACGCCTTCACTAATCCGTCACGCCCCCACCTCCACTTCAACACTTAATAAATATATTACGTTCACCCGTTGTTTTTTTTAATGTTAAGTTAGTACATTTTGCCCTGAGAAAGGTTTCTACGAAACCGGTCGGCATATATGAAAAAGTATAGTTTTTTAAATATGTTTTTATATGAATACCGCCTGACTAATTGGGGTATATTGTGAGACTTAAGGTAGTGGAGTAGAGAAGCTTGGGAAGAGGAAGGTGGGGAAGTACCTGGCTATTCAGATCTGGTCACCAAACACGGCTAAAGCCATTTCAAGCAACTTTTCGAATTCTGAATAGTGGTCTCACACCAGGGCGATAATGAGAGTATCTTCCGCTCTGGAACGAGCCGCAAATATACTATATATTATTTTAAATGAATTAATTGTGAAATAACACAAATTAATCAAATAAAATTTATTTGCCACGCCGGGATTCGATTCCGCGACCTTTGGAGTGCTAGTCAAGAGCCTTACTGCTAGACTACGCAATCCGTCAATATAAAGCCTGCTATTTTATCTTTCCAAAACCGTTTAGATCACTTTCTAACCATAATAGTAAGGGAGCCATGATGAATCCTCATGAGGTGGAGTGCTCATGTTGTAGAGGGTTCAAAAAAATTTCTAAGATTTCTCTACATGAGGGGGTATGGCCACTATCCATGGCTCTACCCAACGAACTTTCTTCTGGGTATGCTGGGACTTCACTCCCTGTAGTTCAGAAGAGAGGGGTATGCCGTCACCCATTTTTTCATACTGCTGCGAGGCTATGTTGAGATCTCAGCCATTTGGAACGCGTGAGTCTCTATGTTCCAGATGACAATCTTAGACAGCGTCATCATAGGTTATTCTATCTTCCTGCCTGTAAGACTAACGTGTCAATGGTTCTACGAGTAGGGAGGAGTATATTGCTCCTGAACCAAATATCCTCCGAGATTGATATATTTGGCGTCGGTGAGGAGAGATTCAAAAGGGAAATTCTTTCGATTCTTGAAAGAGTCTCTCCACTCTGACGAAATCTTCACCACTGCCTGAGATTTTTTTGAAATTGCTATATTTCTTTAATTTTCTTTTATTTTAAATATATGTGAACATTTTTTTTAATATTTATATGGCGTTATTTCTTACATGCAATAAATTAAAGTTTCTAATGGCGTAAGAAATTTTTTTTACGCACCAGATTTAAATGTCCGGGTTAAATTTTCCCCACAGGAAAAACTAAACCCTTTCACACACTTCCCAAATGATCATCTAGTCAATCCACGCTATGCAATTGCACTATATAAGTATTATAAATACAAAACAATACAAGAACAACATGTCAACCTACCAGAGACCAAATGGGAAAATAATTCACCGACTCCAGATATTTTCATATCAGAGGGTTTGGCTCTGCGGAATTCATAATTGAACCTATAAATCCTACTGATCCCTCAATATAAATATTTAAAAAATCTTTTGTAATCCTACATGTATTTAAAATTACTGATTTTTGCATTTTTATATATAAATTCTTTGACAAAGCTAATATGCCTAAATTTTGAATAAGAGACCTGGGTATGATGCCAGTAGCCGAAATAACAAATGGTAATATTTTTATAGTCTGAGAATGCCAAATTCTTTTTATCTCATTTCCTAAAACTGTGTATTTTCTTATTTTTTCAGAAACAGTTTTTTAAATATTACATGAATTTGGAATAGCTACATCAAAAATTATTATTATTATTTCCATGAGACCTATATGAGTTGTTCCGAAAACCGAAGCAATTAGCCTTAGGGATTATAAAACAAATCAATTTTTGATTTCATGCATCTTGTTCGAGAGAGAAAAAATTAAATGATGGACTTTGTTTTAGTTATGTGTATGTTTAACCTCCAGTATTATTTATATGACGGCAATGCATAACAAAAACAATTCTCTGATGCTTTTAATTAATACATTATAAGTTGTTTTCTTAAAATATTTAAATATTATCTCATTGGATGTGGAAAATGGAAAATTTGGCATAAGCTGTCAAGTGAAAGAATCATTTAAAATGTTTTGTAAACTAGCAGTCCACAATGAAATGCTGGTACCTACCCTGATGTACGGTAGTAAAATATGTAACTGGCAAATAATGGATGAAAGTACACTGTAGAAATGGGATCCCTGAAGTGTACGGGCGGTAAAACCATATATGATGGTAGTAGAAGCCGGGTAAGCCCGAGGAAGACGTGGCAAGATCAAGTGAATTAGATACTTGAGTCAGGCCATATCAAGAATCAGAATAATAGAAGAGTGTGTTTGAGACGATATGTGAATGTGAATGAGGAAAGGAGTGTGTGCCAAGACCGAGTTATTTGGCGGTCCGTCCTCTCTGCCTACCCCTGCGAAAAAGCTGCCTGATGGTTAGTTAATTAGTTAGTTAAAGTAAACGGTCTTTAAGTTTATTTTGAAGAAAACCATTTTGAACTGATTAAGATTTGACAAAAGAAGATGCTCTGTTTTGACTTCACACTTTTTAGTTATGCTTTTCAAAGGCGAAATGGCTATCACACATTACAAAACGGGGTGTGCAATTCACACGCGGTAGAAGTGAAACCTCCCCAAAACCGAAGTTGACTAAACTGGGGAGGCTACGAAGCATTGCACAAAGAGTAGACCGATTAAACTATCTCATTCTCTCGCAGGTTAAATTCTATAGATGTTTGTGTTTGCGTCTTTTTAGTGGGGCTATTTTTCGTTTAATCGAGTTCCAAATCACAACGATGCTAAAGAAGTTTTCACTTCAAAAATCTATAGGTACGCATGTGTTTTATAACGCTGATAGATTTCATTCGTATTTGTGTTTCAATCAGTCTAGCAGATCGGAGGAATCCAGATTTTGGACTTCCGCACATTAAGTGTACCTACCTACACGATGGACATTAGTCAACTACCGCAATATCGCCAGTCTATCAACAACCATCGTAACAAATCGTAACGTGACATTTCGCTCTACGTTGAAATGTTATTTATCAATGAGAAGTGTGTAATATAAAGCACTATATCGCCGTCGTTCATCGAATGCTTCATGTGAACCGCTTATTCGTCTCATGATTCAACCTTATCGTGGTTTTAATAACTGACCAGAACAATCTATATCGTACGCTTTTGGATTCACCTGTGACTGTCACTGAATTGAGATCAAGCCACGAGACACAACAGTGAGTATTACTTAATTGTGTATACCGGATCTTGTTTGGTGATCGGGCATAATTCATATTGAAGTAGAAGACTTATGGATCCAACTCAATATAAATATTAACAATAGGAGTGTCAAGCTAAATGTTTGCACAGTATATCTACCGCCAAATGAAGAAGAATCTGTTGTAAGCTCATTTTTAAGCAATCTTCGGAATGTGTACTTAGCAACACCAAACCAACACATTTTAATATTTGGAGATTTCAATAAGTCTAACATTCATTGGATTCCCGATGAAACACACAATTTATTACCTTTCACCACAAACACAAATACAATCACCTCTGACATCATCGATACCCTATCATTCTGCAATCTTAAACAATTTAACGGAATTGTTAACCAACAATCCAAAATCCTGGATCTCATTTTATCAGACAAAGAAGACATATCAGTAACTCGCTCTTTATTTCCACTAAGCAAAGAAGATCCATACCACCCTGCTCTAGAAATAAATTTTCTTTTTGATTTTCTACCTAATCTAGAAAACCGTAACGCCCCGAGACCAAACTTTTATAAAGCTGACTATGACTCAATTAACACAATTCTTCGTGAGACTGATTGGGAATTCATTAATCAGGCTAATATAGATCAATCTGTCGATCAGTTTTATAGTATACTCTACCAGATTATCTCTTCTCATGTTCCTATTAAAACAAACAATAAACACTTCCCTAAGTGGTACTCGCAAGATCTCATTCGTTTGATAAAAGAAAAAAACAAATTTCATAAAAAATATAAAAAATATGGTAATGAACTAGATCATTTATCTTTCAATCTGATTAGAACCAGAACGAAGAATCTTATAAGAATTTGTTATCATAAACATTTAGATTTAATTAAACCAAACTTAAAATCTAACCCGAAAGATTTCTGGAAATTTGCAAAAAGCAAATATAAAAACACAACCAACATACCTAAAGAAATGCACCTAAATGATATAAAAACTACACAAGGTCAAGATATCTGCCGACTTTTTTCTAAGCACTTTCAATCTATTTATAAACCACAAAATGCAAACTTTTCACCATAAATAACTGATGATTTCTGCAACGAAAGCCTCGGTATGATCAATATTTCGCCCTCAACTATATTAATTAAATGTAAGAATTTAAGAACCAATAAGGGATCAGGTCCTGATGGTATTCCACCTATTTTTTTCAAAACATGCAGAGATGTTCTTGCCAGACCACTTAGTGTACTTTTCAACAAATCACTACAAGAAGGTGTTTTTCCAGTCAAATGGAAAACGGCTTTTTTAACTCCCATCTTTAAGAAAGGTTGTAAGAGCGATATACAAAATTATAGACCCATCTCTAAACTTGACTGCATAGGAAAGTTGTTTGAATCAATAATATATGACTATCTATTAGCCCATGTAAGTAAATATATCATCATTGAGCAACACGGGTTTTTCCCTCGGCGTTCCACAACAACGAATCTTCTTGAATACTCCCAATTCATCCGCGATAACATCGAAAAGCATTTACAAGTGGATGCCATCTACACGGATTTTTGCAAAGCATTCGACCAGTTAAATCAATCATTACTCATCAAGAAACTGAAAAAGTTTGGCGGAAATACTCTGAAATGGTTCGAAAGTTACATTACTAATAGAAAACTACAAGTAGTTGTAGGAGGGTACTCTGCGGATCTTTTTACGGCAACGTCGGGAATTCCGCAGGGCTCACATCTTGGACCGTTACTGTTTTTAATATTTATCAACGACATAGTTTTCGGAATAAAAAAATCAAAATATCTCCTGTTTGCCGATGACAAAAAGACAAGACAATGATTTGCAAAAAGACTTATCACCACTTCATGAATGGTGCACACTAAATGATTTATATTTTAACGAAAACAAATGTGCTGTAATTTCCTTCACAAAAAACATCAATAAATTTTCAAACACATATCACATTAACAATGTCGCATTACGTAACACAACTTCAATTAAAGACTTGGGCGTGACATTTGACTCTTCACTTAGCTTCAATAAACATGTAGATGCAATTTCAAAATGTGCATCACAAGTATTAGGATTAACGCTAAGAATCACAAACTGTTTTAAAAGTGCAGAATTAACATTAACATTATATAAATCAATTGTGCGAAGTATCCTCGAATATGCATCCACAATTTGGTCTCCCAATTATGAAATTCATAATTATAGGATCGAATCCACACAAAGAAAATTAACCCGTGTAATTGCTTATCGTGAAGGTATATCTGATCAATTCGGAACGTACAATGACCGAAATTCACACTATAAACTACACTCTCTAACAGCCAGACGTAAACTTTCTGATTTATTACTTTTACACAAAATTATACACTCATCAGTTGATACACCAAACATTTTGTCCCAAATTAACATTAACACATCATCAAGAAAGTCAACAAGGAGGATGAAAGACATTTTCTATATTAAAGCCTACCTCACAAATACAGGGTATTTCTCCCCTTTACCACGAACACTGAGAAGTTATAACGCTATACATTGCTCTAATAAAGAAATAGACATTTTTAATGACCAATTTAAACATTTCAAAAAAAAAGTTTTACCTTTTATCATATCAAGCTGATACTGTGATGAAGCCCTTTATTTATAGAGAGGCAATATTGTACCTACCAAATCAGCGTCTCACCAGTACAGGTAACAATCATAAATTGTTTATGAACATTTACCTACCATGTACTTACCTTTTACCCATTCCTACTTGTCATTCACCTCAGCTTAATTACTTTTGTTACTATCTTTTGTTATTATTATCATTTCATTTATTTGTTATTATACAATCACTATGATAATATTATCATTTTCGATACTATGTATTTTCATTATCACTATGTTTAAACATTCATGTATATAATTTTTTGGGCACCATGCCTGTTTTATATACTTAAATAAAATAAAATAAAAAATAAAATAAAAAAATAAGTCCAAAGGCGTTTTATTTAGCAAGGAGTAGCCGCAAGGTTATTCTAAACCACCGTGCATAGTCACGAATCAGCAAGAGTAGGTACTGCAAAAACGGACGTAAATAAGTGCTGATACGGTGAACTGTTGATGCGAGAAAAAGTATATTTAAGACCGCTCCAAGTATTTTTTTTTGTTTTGTAAAGAGGGTATTTCCCAAAAAAGCAATTTATGCTTTCATCATCATCATCATCTGTGGCTCTACAACCCAGGTCGGGTCTTGGCCTCCAGCAGAGCCTGCCTCCATGACTGTCGGTGTTGTGCTGCGTTGCGCCAGTTTCGGATGCCGATGGTGCTTGCATCCTTCACCACTCCATCCAGCCATCGAAGCTTTGGTCTTCCAACTCTTCTCCGACCCCCAGGTGCACCATCCATAATTCGCTTTGGAATATCTCCTTCGCTCATTCTCTGGATATGTCCAGCCCACCTGAGTCTTCCAGTTTTGATTTCCTTGGAGATATTAGGGTCCTCGTAAAGATCGTATAGCTCCTGGTTGTATCTGATACGCCATTCTCCATTATCACAGACTGGGCCGTAAATCCTTCGCAGCACCTTCCTTTCAAAACTTTCTAGGGCTCCTTCATCACCCTTACTGATTGTCCAGCATTCCGAACCATACATAAGAACAGGTCGTATAAGGGTCTTGTAAAGCAGGACTTTAGTTCTTCTGGTAAGGTGGCGAGATTTCATATGCTTCTGTAGCCCAAAGTAGTATCGATTTGCAGCTACTATTCTTCTTTTGATTTCGCTGGATACATTGTTGTCATTTGTCACCATAGTACCGAGATATACAAACTCGTTGACAGTTTCAAATGTATAATTATCTATCTGTATACTTGGTGGTTTCTGGCGTCCATGTACGGGCATATATTTTGTCTTCCCCTCGTTGATGACCAATCCCATGTTCCTTGCCGACGTAGCTAAGCTTTTAAACGCCGATTTTAGTTCATATTCTGAGCGTGCGATGATATCTATATCGTCAGCATAAGCAAGGAGCTGAACAGACTTGTTAAAAATATGGCCTGTGGTTTGTATACCTGCATTTCGGATGGCCTTTTCCAGCGCTAAATTGAATAAAATGCAGGCAAGTGCATCTCCTTGTCTTAGTCCATTGAAGGTCTTTAGGGTGTCTGACAGATCCTGTTGTATTCTGACTCGGCACTCAACATTAGACATTGTGAGCCTTACTAAGTTTTTATTTAAGACCGCTCCAAGTATTTTTTTTTGTTTTGTAAAGAGGGTATTTCCCAAAAAAGCAATTTATGCTTTAGGCAGTTATAAATACTGTAATTATTTTAATTGCATGTAAAACATATTTTGGATAACACAGCAAGTGCTAATTTGGGTTAAACAATTGTATTTCAACTTCATACTAATTTATGCATGTTTGAATGGCCATGGCCTAATCATGCACGAATATATTTCGCATTTCTAAAATATTTCTAGCAAATTAAAGCAATTGAAAAATCGCGAGATTTTATAAATTTTGTAGGATTTATGAAACTGAAGGTAGTTGTTAGAAAAATATTTGTCTTAGGACCCAGACAAACCTCACCCCGTGAACCCGGGTACCCCTGCTAAATCACCAACGTAGCGAATCACTTGGGGTGACCTACGGCAGAGGTGTTATCCAATAAAAGGTACCCGGGGCGGCGGTACCCATTCCCGCCTCCCAAATCAGTTACAATTTTTATAATGAAACATTATAAACTAAAACATGTTCGAGAGTTCATTGAACCGAAGTTACAGATAAAATCACAACACAATTTTAGCATGTTTAACGGAGTTTTAATTTTATTGACAAAAAATATAAATAAAATCAAAATTAATAGTATACCTACTTAGTTTTTACCACGTTCATAGTAAAATAAAACTCACTTGCTTGTAAAAATATATTTAAAAAAATTAAGAAACCAGGAAAAAAATATAAGATAAATATTAATCTTCAAACGAAGTTCGATATTCAAGGGGTTCGACATTTTCTTAACCCGAAGAGCTTCTTTCGGGGGGTGTTTTCCGGTAAATTTAACCCCAGGCGCGGAAGGCTCCGTAAAGGGGCTAAAAGGACCCAAAAAGGCTGTATAGGAAGGCGCACGGGTCATTTGAACCCCCTTCGTCGTTTTATGACGGAGGGATGTCGTTGCTTACTCAGTCAGATATCAGGGGTACATTAGAAACTTTGTCGGGGTTGGATCTAGTGCTTTAAGGGTTAGGGTTAGCAGACTGACAAATTTACACCTGATTAAGCCGTTTTGAAAGCGTTTAACGTTTAACGAATTGAGAGTTAAAAATTATATTATATTACTTTCATATTACTCGTATGCTAACAATATATTATTACTGCACAACTTTGCTTGAAATTTTAACACTAATGACTTGTTTCGAAATATTATTTGTGATATTGTAATTAACAAAATATTTTTGTAACTTATAGACAATTTTGAAAAGAAAAAAACTTGCTTTATCAATTATTAGAATCTGAATTTAATATGTGAATTTCGGTTGTGACGATATTTATTTTCGTCAACTAGTTAAATTGATTGGATTTACGAGTAGGTTTTCGATTTTGACAATTTCATTTTGGTGAAGTCTTTGAACAGAATTTTTTTTGTTTGAGGCGATGAATTAATACGAATGAAGCAAGGTGTTTGTGCTGTGAGGGAGTTGTGTGGCGATATACCCTCTGCCTAACTCTGCGGAGAAATGGCGTTATAGTTAGTTAGTCTGTCTCGATATTGGACAGGTAAATTAATTATTCATACCTCCTTGGAATGGTGGAAATGAGAAATTTTCAGGATGCCAGAAAATTATTTTTATCGGATTTATTCTGTAAACCATTTGATATGTGGTTACATTTTTACATTTTGATTAAAGATATTGATTAAAAAGTGCAAGTCACTGACCTCTAGCGTAACATTTCGAAGCTAGTTATTAGTGCAGATTCCTATTCCTAGTTATAGTTGATAAAACAGATTTCTGTATATCACAGTCTGACATATGTGTGTCATTTGTTTATTTGTTTTGGTAGGTACTAGTTTTTTGGTGATAAATGCCATGTTCTGTTGAATAAAATGCCACTTTTCTCTTGAAAACAGCTAGAATCAAGTAAGTTATGGTCTGAAGACCTTTTTTAGTGCTTCGTCGGGTCAGGAAAAAGTGTTATTGTAAAATGTGCTTATAATTTAATAAATCAGTTGGTTTAGCCAGTGAAGAATTGTGCGTCTTTATTGAAGATCTTCTAACATAAAAAAAAACCAAACAGATATATATATATATTTTTTTAATAAATAAAGGAAAGTTCAAGGTGGTAGGTTCTTAATAACATTGTCACTTACCTGCACCCTTATCCTTTGTCCCTTCTAACAAAGACTTTAACAACGATTTTTTTAAAGCTTCGCGTTGTAATAATGAGTCTTGAGTACGATAAGTTCATAAGGGTGCAAATAAAAACCTGAAATTTTTGAGTTAAGCAAAACCACCTCGTTAGGTGGACATATTCTCGTTAAAAAGCGTGTCACTACCCTTCCAATATATTATAAAATATAAAGCAGGGGATGAATTATGTCAGTTAAAATAGGTGACGTTCACTGTGTCTCCGAACAGACATCGTCCAGTAAGGTAGAGAAAGAACACAAATTTCTAACTAACTAACTAACATTCACGCCGTTTTCCGCAAGGGTAAGCAGAGAGGACGGACCGCCAAACAACTAGGTCTTGGCACGCACCCGTTGCTACGTATTTCTGTCAAATTTAAATCCAATAAGTGTGTAATATTATCCGTTTTGGAATTGTAATTATTCATGAAAAAAAAAAACAAATAAATTCGTAAGAACTTGGTGATCATTTAAAAAGGTTGCAGGCAAAAAAATGGAAAAAATTAGTTGAGCATAATATTGTTAAATCTGAATTCAAAATATGAGATCGACAAAAATGACTTAAAACAAGTAGGTCCCAATGGCCGAGTTGATTAAGGCAAAAATCCCGGTAAGATTTGATTGCCAGTTGCGACCGTTACCTTTTCATTTTTCTATGTCCAGTTCTTATTTATTTTTTGTTTTGATTTATTAGTATTATCTTTTTTTTTCAATGACACAAAAAAAAATATTCTTGAGTTCCTAGTACTCGCTTAGTTTGCTAAAATATTAGATGATGTGTAAAATTCTGACAACTTCATAAATGGAGAGGTATGTTTCCGTTCTGCAATATTAATGAAATTCGTTGGGGTGGAATTTGTGCAGTTGATAGTTAACCCGACAGATGCAGACTAAAATACTGCCCATAGCAATTAAGTTAATGTATTTTTACTTCATGTAACAAATGTTTTGTTTAACGTCACAGTTTTAACAAATTCACTAGAAAGCGTTTTTATTCTAATCCCGTTGTTTTAATGAACACTTATTTAAATATTTATGTTATCACCGGAATAAATAAAAAGAAATTACGTTCTGATTTTTGCCCCAAATGGGATAGTGGATCAATAAGGTCCTGTGTTAGGAATGAAGATGCAAGTTTGAAAAAAAAACAGAGTTCAATTCACACGCGGTAGCAGTAAAACCTTCAGAAAACTAAAGTAGACAAGAGTGGGGACACTGCGAGCACCGCACAAAGAGGAGACCGATTATTATCATTCTCTCGCAGGCTAAATCCTCTAGATGTATGTGTTTGTCTCTTTTAGGTGTCGCTCGCTTGCATGTTTTCCAGTTTCAAATCACAACGGTGCTAAAAAAGTTTTAACATCAATATAAAATTAAAGTCTCGCCATAGAATGAGTTTATAATAATAATAATAATAATAATAATAGAATGTTTTTTTTTCATGAGCTCCACACGGGAGGCCCAGAGGAAAATAATTTTTCTCAGGGCCTATGTCATCTTTGGGGATGCTGTGTAGAGGGTCTTTTTAAAGGAAAGGAAGGAGAGGAGAGTTCTGGGAAGGAAAAGGGTTTAAGGGGTTGGTAGGAATATGGGGTTCAGTGTGTTCAGGTCATCCGCCTCCAAGACCTAGACAAACCTCACCCATGGGACGGATTCACGGGGGACGGGACTCACCCCTGCTAAATCACCAAACGTACCGAACCACTCGGGGTGACCTGTGGCAGAGGTGTTGGTTATCCAATAAAGGTTCCCGGGCGGCGGTACCCATTCCCGCCTCCCAAATTGTATGCAGGGGAAGTGCAATGCAATATATTCCGTATTTTGAAATAGCAAAAAAAGATAAATAATAAGTTAAGGTAAAAAGTAAATAACGACACATAAATAAAAAAAAAAAAAACGAATTAGGATGAGAAATGAAACTGAAAAAAAAAATGTATATTTCAAACACTAAAATGAACGTAAATAGCGAATAATATCGTAATAACGTAATATTATTAAAATTCAGAAATCTATTAATAAACATAATATGAAAACAATAATAAATATTCAATATAAGAAAAACTCTCTTTTTATAACTTTTGAAGGTTATTCCCATCAATATAATATATCATTGAAGAAGAAGATATATTACAATAATAAATATAACTCGTAACCTACTAAACGCTTGACCTTCACACAAATAGATTACATCAAATTAAATGATTAGCAAAATACGTCTCAAAACAATAACACATGTATATTGCCCACTATGTCAAAATTGTAAATATTGATTCAAAATAGGATAACAAATTTATAGTGGAAGAGGAACTGTAAAGGTTCTAGGACACACATACGCAGTACCGTAGTTCTCGGATCATAACCCGGAGAATAGCAAACGAATACGTATAACATTGAATTAACCTAGCAGATGGTAGTGATGATCTCAAAATAAACTAAGTGGCCCGGAGCAAGAAATACCAGAGAGAAATTATTTTTATTGCGTTTAATTCGTAGAACGTAATTGAATTAAAACAAAAATCATAGTGTAATTCACAGGCGATAGAAGTGAAAATTTCAGAAATCTAATGTGGATGAAAGTGGGGAGACTACGAAGCACTTTTTTATCAATGTGAAGGATGATTTTAACCATATTTTTGTCATAGAGTTCCATAGCACCCTTTCCTTTACATTTGGTAATCTTGTTAATACTTGTGTTTTCTTTTTGAGATTCGCTAGATGTCGCTTTCTTTTGTGTTTTCTTTGCCTGTTCATTTTGGAGTGCTTTGAACATCGAATATTTATTTTACAAAATAAAATTATTTTTTTATGGATTTCGTAGGATTCGACCCTTGGCCCGCTGAATGTGTGGCCGTTAAGGTTCATCAGGCGTTTTATACCATTAGACCAAAGTGACTTGTGCGGGACCGTGGAATTATAATATTATATTGCAACCGAGCACCCGTGAAATATATAACTATTTTATTGCTGTCATTCTCTCACAGGATAAACCCTATACGGTTTGTCTCTTTTTAGTGTCACTCGCTTCCGTTTCATCGAGTTTCAAATCACAATGGTGTTAAAGGCAAATAAAATACAAAATAAAGCGACATCTAGCGGCTCCGAAGAAGAAAACACAAATACTAATAAGATGACCAAATGTATAGGAAAAGGTGCACTGGATTTCGATTACAAAAATATGGAAAACCTCGTCCTTCACATTGATAAAAAAATACTTTGTAGTCTCCACTATTGTGTAATTTAGTTTTCTGAAGGTTTCAATTCAACGACTTGTGAATTGCCCACTAAGATTTTTTTCTACCTTTCACTAAAATTCTTTCATAAACAGTGAATTCATGCTCCTAGAGTGAAAATAAATCCACTTTTTTGTGGGAAACCCAAGAGTGCTTACGAGAGAATCATTAAAAAACATAATTATTGTGCTACTGCAAAAAAACTTAGATATGTACATTTTGAAATTAATATTTTTCAGGAATTGAGAACTCCAGTTCGATTTAATTTTTTTAATGAATAATGACATTCTAACTCAAATAACTGCATTTTTATTATTATTTTTAGAATTAGTTTCAATATTTAAAATAATTCAAAATTTTAATTTTTCAAGACCCCCGAAAACCACCGTATGTATGGTGAATCGTGTGACGTCATTACTCCTGAAAAAATAGTATAGGATCGGGCAATCAGCTGATCAACTACCGCAATTTTGAATTCCGTTGTTCGAAGTATTCTCCCTAGAAACAGCATTACTATTTTTTTTGTGCAGTATTTTTTGAATATTTTCAATAATAGAGATAAACTAATAAGAGATACCTTTATTTTTGAAATATTATTTAGGCCTAAATAATGTTTCAATAAACACAACAACTAAATCATTATAAACAGTATGTAAATAAACGAATAAATTAGTACGATGGCTTGTGTCATATCATACATTCCCGTACGTTTATTTACATTCCCTTTACGGTGACGTCACGACATGTCGAACAGTGACGTCACCACTAAAATTTCAATAATGCCAACTCGACAGCGTATTTTTACGACTCGATTAAAAATGGACCTTTTATTATTTTTTTTAAAAACTCTGCGTTTAATATTATTAAATAAAACTTATATAATCAGAATCAGCGTTTATTGGTCTATATGAAAATATTTTTAATGCCACCATATTACATCATATTTCTGCAAAAAAAGCACATTATTTTACGAAAATTCAAAACAAATTATACGTCAAATTTATTTCGAAAATGTTGCAAACAGCGCATGAATCAATCACCAAATTAACTGATTACTGGAATTAGCAGTAATATACCAGATGGCTATTTGCTAATTCACGTTAGTTTACACGTGTTTGCTTACACAAATGCCAACCCATGTTTAAATACTGCTGGGTTAGGTCAATAGTGTGCAGCGGTCAGTGCGGCATGCAAGTCATTCCCAATCAAAGGTTATCACCAAAAAACATCAACACACTGTTTGTTGCTCACTGGAAATTTCCTTCGAAGATAAATTATTATTGCAAATTAAAATTCTTCATGTTTATTTTAAAGATTTTAAGGAATTTTATAACTAACCATTTAAGAGAAATATTAAAAGTTTACGATTAGTGATACGATAAGTTTGCAGGAGTTAGATTGGATAATTCCATATAATATGACGATATGGATATCTTTATAAACGGACTCGTATATTTAAAAAAAAAAAAACAGGTGCTATTTTATTTTGTTACCAGCTGACCCGACGAACTTCGTACCGCCTGAGAATCAATAACTGTTGTGTTAACTTACTAGCTGAATTGAATTAAGTTTTTTTATTAAATTCTCAATGAAGCAATTATCGATGCGCAACTGTCTGTGTTTTTTTTTATGTCAGTATCAGAGATGATGTTGTGCACGTATTTATATATTATTTTATTATATTACTTTTCAACTTATGGGAATTGCGTTTCATTTTCTTTATACGTGTAAGAGAGATTTATTATAATTATTATATTTTTCCGTTGGAGGGGTGCAGACATACGTTCACCGTTTGTCTCATTTTCGACTGTTGACATTTAGTGTGGAAGAAAGAGGCGCAGCATTATGTTTAAGAATAAAAGCAAAACAATCAGCGCATTAACATTCTAGGTTTTTGAATTTTTGGAAATCACTGACTATTTATTATTATACTTATTTTATTTTTTAATTTTTTTTATTTTGCAGAAACAAACAGTACATTATTACATAATGGAAAATAGTTACAAAGTTATAGAATTAATACAATAATAGGTACCAATCACATGTCGCTGTTATATACTTATATTTTTGTGAGATAAATAATACATTATACCTAAATTAAGTTAGTAACTTATTGAAGGAGAGGGGTATGTGAGAGTGTTTGTATGTGTGTAAATGCGCGTGTAAGGGTGCAAATATATCACAATATTGCTATAGCTCTTTCAAAATATCAGAAATAGTTCTATGCAAAATGAATGAGGAAAAGAATTTTCTTCATAATAATTTTTTTCATGAATTTTTCCGATGTTTTAATAGCTATTCTGCTATTCGGAGCGGAGACCAATCCAACAAATCAAAGATCATAAACATCCGTCCAGCCGTTCTTGAGTTATAAATGATGTACCTAACCCGACTTTGTTTTATTAAGATTATTATTTCTCTTATTTCACTAGTAACAAGTAAGCTTTGATTAACACGCCGTGTGTGGGACTTTTCTTTTTTCTGTAAAATATTTGTATTTTTTTTCCTGTCATATTGTATTACTTTGTCTTTTTAATAAATAAATAATAAAAAAAGCAAATTTCTAGGTTATAATGCAATTTTTTTAAACATTCTGAGCAAATTTTAAAATTTTCAGGGCATACCGACTTCTAATCACTTTTCAAAAATACACTAGTATCTACATATTTACTACAACTTATTTGAAGGTTTTTAGAGTATGTTTTTCACAACATTTTGTTGTTGGTATTTTTCTTGCTATCTTTGAAATGATTTATGTTATGCGTTGTATTTAAATCATCCATGTAAGTAAATTTTTGGGCAACATGTCTGTTTTATGTACTAAAATAAATAAATGATAAAAATAATAAAATACAAGATGTACCTAAAATGAAAAATGAAAACAAAACCCGGGCAACTTTCATTATTTATTTTGCAATATTGTCTTGCAAGACCATTTTGATAAATGCCTATTTTATACGATTCAAGAACATACTGCAATAAGAAAATTTCATTAATAGTCATTTTTTGTTGTGTTTTTTTGATTTATATAAGACATGATTTTTGGAGAACGTTTTCCGTGATTTTTTATTGTGTATATCGATGGATCGAGAGAGCCCTCCTGGAGAAATCAAATAATTTTCTTCAAGCCCGCCACGCAGTAGATGGGCAGACACGTCCACCACCAACACCACGTCACTGCTAAGTCTTCAAACTTAGCGAACCACCTGATGCGATCTACGGCAGAGCTGTTGGCTAATAAATTATTGTCGGGTAGTGGTATCCCGGTAGTGGTATCCCGTTTTTCAACAACAGTAGCGGTAGGGGATTTAATTGTTAGCTCTTATCTTAATATATAAAACAAATTCGGGTTAGTTACACCGTTTATAACTCAATAACGGCTGGAGCGATTTTTATGATCTTCAAATTGTTAGATTTGTCTCCGCCCCGAATAGCAGAATATCTATTAAAACATAGGAAAAATTCACGAAAAAAAATTATTACGTAAATTATTTTCCTCATACATTTTGTATGGAACGAATTCTCATATTTTGAAAGAGCTGCAGCAATATTGTGATATAAGTATAATATTGAATAGTGAGTGAATTCCAAAAATTCAAGAACGTCAAATGTCAATACGCTGATTGTTTTGCTTTTGTTCTTAAACATATAATGCTACCCCTCTTTCTTACACACTAAATGTCAACATTTGAAAATGAGACAACCGGTGAACGTACGTCTTCACCTCTCCAAAGGAAAAATAAAATAATTATAATAAATCTCCCTCACACGTATAAAGAAAATGAAATGCGATTCCCGTAAGTAAGTTGAAAAGTAAGAAAATTACAAAAAATATGAATCCATACACAACGCCATCTCTAACTAACTAACTAACTAACCATCATGCCGGTTTTCCGCAGGGTAGGCAGAGAGAACGGACCGCCAAACAACTCGATCTTGGCACACACTCCTTGCCTCGTTCACATTCATACATCGTCTCATACATGCTCTTCTATTATTCCGACTCTCCACATAGCCCGACTCAAGTATCTGATTAACTTGATCGTGCCATGTCTTCCTCGGGCATCTCCGACTTCTTCTACCATTCACATATGCATCACATATTCTCCTTACACTCCTTTCCTAGTTCATTCGCTCTACATGCCCAAACCATCTAAGCGTCCCTTTCTTAATCTTACTCATTACGCTTACATCAGCCTTGCATTCTTCGCGGATCTCCACATTTCTCACATGATCGTACATGGTTTTACCACACACACGCCTCAGGGATCTCATTTCTACAGCATTCAGTCTACTTTCATCCTTCCTCTGCCAGATCCATGCCTCACTGCCATATATCAGGGTAGGTACCAGCACTCCATTAAGGACGGCTAACTTCGCACCTTTGACAGTTTTTTGTTGGCGCCAACGGCGTTCATTTCTCCATTAATAGAGTTGCTTGCATTTACCCTTCTTTCGATATCTCTTTCGATATCTCTTTCGATATCTTATCTCTCGTAACGCCATCTCTGATACTGATAAAAACAAAACATGGACAGTTGCACATCGATAATTGCTTCACTGTGTGATTTTTAACACAATAAAAAAAACTGAATTTAACTCAGCTAATAAGTTAACATTTTGAGTTATTGATTCTGAGGCGGTACGAAGTTAGCCTGGTCAGCTAGTTATTAATAAGGTAAAGCCCCAAATTAGATTTGATTTACTCAATTGCACAATGTTATTACTTTTGAAATTATCTCAAACTTTATATAATGACATAATGCTCTATGCCTTGTTAATAAGGCAATGAATTGTTTATTCTGAACAGGAATGTAGCTGGTAGCCTCCGGTAATTTCCAAGAATGCCCATTTCCACCGGCCATTACGCGGAACGGCGACAATCCCACAATACAAGAACACTGTTTAATTGTTGGCGTTACTGCTAGAACTACTACTGTGTGGGGAGGCAGGCATACACAATTATAAATTTGTGGTGAATTTGGAACAAACATGGTGACATTTTAATTCACATTTTCCTATACTGGCAAAAAAATCATCGGTTTTAAATTCCAATATTGAACACACAATATTTAAAAAAAAATCTGTTAAAATATTACGTAATAAGTCGATACCTTATTTTTCGCATGTTTGAATTGTTTTTGATATGGTCAGTGTAGTGTTGGTAATATGTTAATCTGTCGGGTAGGTTCGGAAATACCGAACCTAGCCGAAGCGACCTAACATCGGTACGATATAATAGCGAGCGGAGATCTCGCGCGCCCTCTTTCTCGTCAGACGGCTTACAGCCAACATTGTACTATTATATTCTATTAAACAGTTTCCGTGTATCAAAGTACTACGTGTTTAAATAATAACCAATTTTCAATTTTGAAAAAGACATTTAAATTCAAAGCCCATTTGAGTTCATTGAAAGTGAAAAATATCATGCAGGAGTAACGCAATCAGGGAACGTACACTTACTACGTGACACGTTTGGGGAGGGGGGTCTTCAAAATGTCACGCTTGGTACAAATGAGCGGCGGCGGGCTCAGGTTTTTGGTCACCGGGAGGGGGGGGGGGGGGGGTGGGGGGTTAAAAATTGCAAAAAGTTGGTCACGTAGTATGGGTACGTTCCCTAAAAATATATATATATTTGACAAAGCCTACAGAATTTTTGTAACTTATTGATATTTTGTACAAAAGTACGAAATTTTCGAAATGCATACAAATTAGTTTCCTCTTTTTTTCAAATTAATTTGGAGTAATATACTTTCTTTTAGTATGGCAACCGATTTCGGAAAAATCTTTCACCCCAGGTGAAAAAATCCCTCAGGGTCTGTTTTCTTTGGGGATGCACTGTGCAGGGTCTTTTTAGAAAGTAAGTGCAATTGCGGTGCGGTAAATGCAATTGCGGTCCGGTTGGAGGGGTCTAGGTTAGATCTTCCTCAACCAGTCTCCCGATCCAAACGCATTCGCCGCCAAGACATAGTCAAACCTCACCCCATGAAAACCGGCACCACTGCGCAGTAAATGTAGCGAACCACTCGGAGTGACTTGTGGCAGAGGTGTTGGTTATCCAATAAATGGTTTCCGGGGCGGCGGTACCCATACCCGCCTCCCAAATTGAAAAGCTAACAGCATTACTTAAAGTAAAAAAAGACCTGTTTGATTCTGAAACAGTTTTTTCAGTCCATGTTCCCCAAGTCCTTCAACAGCCATTTATTCCTTTATCTTCCTCCTTTCCTCAAAAGTCCCTGCAAGGAAAAGAAGAAGATGTTTTCCTACCTTCATGGAAAAAATGAACAATATTACCACCAAAGTTTTTAAATTACCTACTTGGGCAGTAGAAAAATAGAAGTGACATCGGTCACAGCTCGCAAAAGAAATATCGCAATTAATCGCATAAATTCCTTTTTCATGAACCATAAGTGTCGGTATTTGAGATCTGGTGTTGTGCCGTTATTTTTGGGAAGCTGCCAGTACCAAGATCGATCCTGAAGCAGTGGATGAAGCCGTTAAAGGTAGGGTCTATTCCTTTCATCGCCCAATTCCTGTGATCGATATTTCAAAACGCAGTCAATTGTCTTTTACTTGACAAAATAAGATTTACAGTTCACATCGTCTCGTGTCGTGGCATCAGTCGTGACAAGACCTGAATTCAAAAATAGCATGCGTAAAATGTAGAATAGTTTGCTAAGAATCAATTACAAATATTATTGTTGTATAAAATTCAGACCTTTAAAAATCGAATTTAGCCAGGACTCACACCTCTCGAGATCCACGTAAAAACATTAGGTGAGAACTCTCATAGTTAGTTAGCTAAATTATCAACAGATGTCCGGAAGGTACAAAACTGTGACTAGCCAAGGAGATTTTCTATAAATGACGGTTTTTTAAAAGGATATACCTCTTTCCTCTTCGTCGCTTCGCTGAAACTACATCTAATTAACTACTCCTTGGTCTGTCTCGGGTAGTTTTGTATCTTCCGATTATAAAAAATGTAATTGGAAATGATAACAAATAAATCAAGAGTTCCTTAGAATTTGTCCTGAAGATGAGTCTTTATTTTACCGGTTCCTTACCTTAAAACTTTACAATTGTTTTAATAAATGTTTAGGTTTTGAACCCGTGACTCCAGAGCCCAGAGTAAAAGCTCTTGCAATTGTCTTATCGTATCAATCCCCTAAAAAATAACCAAAACGACAGTATCTTCTACAGAGTTTTCGTCGGTAGATCGGAACGTTGGAATTCAAGAAATTCAGATCGGCCTGAAACATTATTTTAGTATAATAAAGATGGCATGATCAACCCTCTCTAGTTGTAAAATGTTATTTGTTTAGAAATGGAAATACATTGCAGTCTGGCAACTTGGAAATGGTTCATACTTTTCAGGAATAGCCACAAAACATGTTCGTTAGAAGCAGTTATGTTGTGGCTTGCCGTAATTAGATTACATTCTACTAACTGAATTTATGTTAATTACTTCCTTCGCCAGGATAAAAACGGCCAATAAATGCATTAAAATGTAAAATTTGGATGGCAGAATTGCTTTTTTGTTTCTTCATGTTCTTCGTAAAACAGTTACACATCAAAATAATGGGGAGAAGATTACAAATTTTAGGTACGTTTTTTTTGTACGAGATTATAAATTTGTTATACATTATTTATATCTTTTGATAGCCCAACTAGGAGGATTCCCGTTTTAGGACTTATATGTATAAAAAGGTCTCGGAGGCAGTTTAACCATTTTATGACATGCACCAAAAGATATTTGCTGAACTGTCTGTTCGTGACATCGAAAATGTTGATGGTTAGTGCATCATCGCTAAGAAGTTTGGTAGTCGTGTATGGGGAACTGCCGCCCAAGGAATCACTTATTGGATAACCAACACCTCCTGCAATGGGTCACCGCAAATGGTTCGCTACATTTGGCGAATTTGCATTGTTGCTCATGGGGTTAGGTTTGTCTTGGCGGTGGATACGTTCGCCCACCATTTGAGTTGAAGGAGACCATTTGATCTTTCCAGTAGGACTCTCTCGACCCATCTCTTTGCAGCGCTGTAGGAGGAATGGATCCATAAGTCCGTCACTACTGGACACACTAACCCCCAGATTCCTTCCCACCCTTCATACCTTTTCCTTCCCAGGACTTCATCTCCTTCCTTTCTCTGAAAAGTTCCCCCACACAGGATTTTAATTCTTCAACAATCAGTCTACTTTCATCTTTCCTCTGCCGGTTCCATGCCTCACTCCCGTACATTAGGGTAAATACCAGGAAGTATATAATGCTGTAAAAAGTAGATCAGAAAATATGTTTTTTTGCGGAAGCAATTTCTTTTATTATTTTTAAATCCCTTAAAAAGTATAAGGCTGGTTTTACCTGTAAATATTTAGTCCAGATAAACGAGGTCACGTTTGACAAACACCAAATAAAATTTAGTCCTACTCCTCCCATAAAATAACTAACCATTTGTTGAGACATCCTAACCTTGTCATTATTCGACGCGAAGGTTTCAACATAAGTCTTATGAATCCTCGTAATTCCCTTAGCCGAACCCCAAACACCGAATGTGTCTACTACCATCCCCCGACATACATACCACCTCATTTTACAGACAAGGATTTACACTGCTGATGACATAAAATCACAATTTTAACTCTCGGGAAGAAGACTTATTTGGCGACTCGACTTATGTTTTAAAATTGTGAATTGTATTGGAGTTAGAGACAGCCCCGATTTTTTAAGCTGCAATGCCATCTTTTGGGTATATTTCAGCTAACCTTAAATATTTTAGTGCTTCTTCAAATACCTCCGTGTATTTGAAACAACTTGAGGTACGTAAAAATATTATGTGATGAATATTTAATAAATTAACCAAAAAAAGTAAATAAATAATATCTTGCTGATCAATATACTTGTGCATGCATACAAGAAAACACACGTAAACATATAAAAACATGCATTTTCGTTAACCGTGTTAATAATCTCTTAATTTGTATATTAACGAACATATGAAGCATTTGTTTGCAGAATCCAGGAATACAGCTCCATTATTTGGGCCCCATATTATGAACAAAACCATATCCTAGAAACAGAAAAAGTAAAAAATATATATGAGGGAATACACATAGGTACTATCCATCCTTGTTCTTAACAGGAATTCTCAATTCAACACCGTAGAAGCCCGCCGAAAAATATTTTTTCGTAAACATTTTAATATATTAATCTCTGGTACTATGCTCAATCCGTCCATATCGAAAGAGGTAGTCTTATACGTCCCTAATAAGTACACTGGTGAGAAATCCCATCCACTTTTTTATGTTCTGATAGCAAGGACTTATATCTATCAGAACACACCAATAAACAAAGCGACTCGACTGTTTAACGATTCTAAAAGCAACTATCGTTTAACACATGCCTTGCCATGCCTTTTTAAACTTGTAATCTTCTCCATAATACGTTGGTGTTTTGCGGAGAACATGAAAAAAATAATAATTAAATAAATATTACGTCAAAAATCTCACTTCTAATATTAAACCAGCTTTTTATACACGAAATAATATCGGTAATTTTTTTAAGAAATGCTAAAGATAAAACCATAAATTGAGTAATTCCGGAATATATAAACTCAAATGTAATGATTGTCCCTCATTTTATATTGGAAACACAACTCGCAATTTTGAAATTAGAATCAAAGAACATTTAAGGTGTCTTAATAATAATAATTTTTCTAAGTTCGCTAACCATATCATTGAAAATTACCATAGTTTTTAAAATAATACGGGGATAAATATTCTTCATATTAATCATAAAGGAAAACGTTTAGATAACTAAGAAGCCTTGGAAATAAAAAAAATCCTTTAAAAATAATGAATCTATTATCAACAAACAACAAATATTGTCTTATAGCCCAATCATGGATATGTTCCCCTACCCACCCACTCTTCATTAATACCTAGCAACGACGCCACCCCTACCATAATAATACATTGTTTCCATCCATATTTCAAAACTGTCAAATCAGTATACATTTGCCCTGAAGAAGGTCGTTCTGAAACCGGTCGGATTTACTCAAATATAAAAGTGGTTGAAACAAAGTTAAATTGTTTCATTTATTTAAATATTATGTCTTTCAAAGTGATGAACCCTTCAAATAACAACCTCATATAGCCTAACAGCAGAGCCTTCGCCACCCCTATCATGTCCCACCTCCTCCCCCATCCTCGGTGTTAATTATCTCATAATACGGTTGCTTCCCGCACGCACCGCAATGTGAAGGGATGGTTTCACTTTTCGATTTCCTAAGCGAATGAGTTTTTAACAAGGGGATGGAAAGATTTCATATCTTCTAAGTGTGTTGTGGGAGTGGCTGTTTGTTATTCAAAACATACTTCATATTTACTTTGTTATTATTTTTATTTATTAAACCTCATTAAAGTGAAATGTGAAGAAGTCTAAATGGGCCATATCTAAATAAGAAATCGGTTCGACGATGGTTTATAATTTCCCAATCACGATTGCCCACTTCTCCCAGTTGGGCAAGTAAATTTTATTTCATTCATTTGTATTTTTTGAGAAATAATAATTTATATGATCGCTGATCCAAAGTAAGCTCAATTTGTGAGGCGGGAATGAGTACCGCCTCCCTGGGAACCTTAATTGGATAACCAACACCTCTGCCACAGGTCACCCCAAGTGGTTCGCTACGTTTGGTGATTTAGTAGGGGTGCCCGGGTTCATGGGGTGAGGTTTGTCTAGGTCTTGGAGGCGGATGACTAGGACACACTGAACCCCAGATTCCTACCCACCCCTTAAACCCTTTTCCTTCCCAGAACTCTCCTCTCCTTCTTTTCCTTAAAAAACCCTCCACACAGCATCCCCAAAGATGACATAGGCCCTGAGGGAAATTATTTTCCTCATGGCCTCCTGCGTGGAGCTCATGTAAAAAAAAAGCTCAATTTGGCAGGCGGAAATGGGTACCGCCGCCCCGGGAACCTTAATTGGATAACCAACACCTCTACCACAGGTCACCCCAAGTGGTTCGCTACGTTTGGTGATTTAGCAGGGGTGCCCGGGTTCATGGGGTGAGGTTTGTCTAGGTCTTGGAGGTGGATGACTAGGACACACTGAACCCCAGATTTCTACCCACCCCTTAAACCCTTTTCCTTCCCAGAACTCTCCTCTCCTTCCTTTCCTTAAAAAACCCTCCACAAAGCATCCCCAAAGATGACATAGGCCCTGAGAGAAATTATTTTCCTTAGGGCCTCCTGTGTGGAGCTCATGTAAAAAAAAAAAAACTGAAGTTGGTAGAGGTAGGAATGTTGTTGGGCAGTCTTAATAAATTCTATAAGGAAGCAAATCGAGTTAATTGTTTTAATATTATCTGTTAATTCTAAAGATATCCACAAATTTCGATCACGCTGATGGCACAGTTATCTGAATAAATTAGTATATTTTTTAAACATCAAATCTTAATATATAAAAATAAATGTTATAATTCATATACCTTATGCGGTACCTAAACCATTCATCCGATTATGATGAAACTTTGACGATTTTTCACGTGCGTGCCAGCGATTTCTTTAATAGTCTCTCTGGCAATACGAAATTATTTCTACACTATTCATCCGACTGCGATGAAACTTTGTTGGGTTGGTATGCGCACATCGGCGAATGTTTCTATATAGATATTACCTGTGGCATTATGAAATTTGTATAAAATTTTACAAAAGGTGGAGATTTGTTTGAAAAATTTATGTATTTCACATAGTTTAGCAGCAGCTAGGACAAGCTAAGGAAATATGACGGAGGACTTTTTGGAGGTTATCCACAACTTACCCGCCCTGGTAAAAGTAACAGGTGGTTACTCCTTCAAGGCTCTCGCAAGATTCTAATTTTTTTGTTAAACGAAGCTACATTTATTTATTTTGGATGATTCTAGACCCCCAGAGTCCCTGCATACGTTGTTAGTTAGCAGTATGCAAGCATTTAACAGGAAAAATAAAATGCAAATAATGGGTAAGTAAACACAAATATGAATTTAACAAATTATGACGGAGGGCTGGAGGATGAGGGAGAAGCAGAGGGAAGGATTGCAAAGGAGACATAGTAGCTGTAGGGGATAGCAGGAGGCAAATTTGCACAGGCAGCTGTGAGAAATGTTTGTATTTCGTATAGTTAAGTGATGGGGAGAGAGGTAGGGACGGGGGGGGGGGAAATCCGGGAGGTGGGAGGGGATCGAAGAAGGGGGAACGATGGGAAACGAGGGATGGGAAACGAGGGAAAGGGAAGGCGGGGAAGGTGTAACGGGAGCCCGGTAAGGGAAGATGGGAACCTGGAAGAGGGGATTCGGGAAACGCTGCAGAGAAGGAAGGCGGGGAAGGTAGAAGGAGAACGCGGGAGGGGAAGGGATCGTGAAGGGGGACGCATGGGAAAGAATACACAGGTGAGGCGTGACGGAGGGGTGAGGGACAACGGAGAGGCAGAAGGAGGAATTGCAAAGAAGACATAGTAACGTTAGGGTAAAATTTGGAAAAATCGCATTTCTCACACTAATAGCTGTGACCTACTCACGGGTCAGAAAACCTTCTGATTTTTTCGTGTACGCACCAGACGGAAAAAAACAAAAAATTATATCTATCCAAAAGGACTTCAATAAACATAATTAAAACAAACACTTTCTGTAGCATTGCAAATAATGCCGGGTACTCGCTAGTTGTAAAATAAATTATTCACAGGTAAATTGGTGAACACCAGCTAGGTTGTAAATAAAGTACTCGAATAAATATGAATAGAGCACTACCCACCATCTATTGACAATTTGCGTAATCTTGTTTTGCCTTCATTGTCCCGCCATAACAAGCATTCGACCTTGTTTCTAATACAAGTATCATAACTACCCCCATTCAAACAGTACCAGCCGTTATTCGAGGCCTTGCTCATATTGTGGTTTAGGTACAGGATGTATTTTTTAATTTATATGTTTTTTTTTGTGTTAAATTTTTTGATTTATAATCGTTCCTACATAAATATAATTTTTTTTCAGCAAACCCGTCTGCTTGTTTAGGAATAAATACATCCCAAAACACGTAATTGCGTTATACTTTCATAAGACCAAAAACGTCCCGAGCGACCTTACATTTTAAAAGCTATATATCTCTCTTCCTCTCATGCAAACATATGTATTTTTCTTTTAACCAGAAAGAGAACGAAATAATGCATCTTATTGTCTTTGAAATATGAAAGCTATCTTGCATATATATTTTATAATCTCGATCCAAAGTGACGGTTTCAGAATTTACTTGCGAGACTGAGACTTCCGGATTGTGAGGTGCGAATATATTGAACCAAGCAGACGGGTTAAAGATAAATATAATCCTTTTACAATACACATAAGCTATACATAACTTTAAACGAGAAAAAAAATTGATTAATACATATATAATAAGTTGAGAGGTTTAATTCCTTTCTATTAATTTATAAATAAAACACTTGTGTTGAAAAGTTTTTTAACAAAGAAACGACATTTATATTTATTTATATCACTTTTCTTTGAATGGTTGCTTCTAACAATCAAATAATAGCAAAAACAAAACAAGTAACAATTGATAATTGCATTCTAACTGACATTACAGGATTCAAATTTAAATGGAATATATTTACTTTACACATATTTTAGAGTTCTTGCCTAAAATTACTCTTGAAATCTTCAAGACTAATATTGAAAATGTCAAGGGACCTAGAGATATCATTTAGCAGCACCATGCCTCTTGTCAGGCGGTGCTGGGTCACAACGTCTGTTCTGCCATGTGAAATACAGAGCAAGTCATGGTGGCAACCCTGCCAGTAGGGTAGGGTCCTTATTCCTTCTAGTTTGGAGACTTTCGAACCGCGTTTCAGATAGTAAATCCAGATGATGCATAAATCGCGGGTATTCACCATGCATTCTCATATAAAGATACCGTAGATTTTTTTTTTGGTTTCGTTCCAAAAAATCTATGTATTTTTTCTGGTATGGGGCCCAAACAGCAGAAGCGTATTCTAATTTTGATCGTCTAGTGCAGTTGAACATCGATGTCATTGCTTCGGGCTTGGAAAATTGTTTACTTATATATCATTAATCCAAGAAGTTTGTAACAAGATTTTACTGAGATTTGATAAATAAATTGGAATAGTAATACTATAGCACCCTGTTTTTTGTATATATGTATGTAATGACCTGGCAGGTGATCCCCGGAAAATATAATTACTTAAAATTGTATTTTTTTTGCTTTATTTACCAACTTTAAACCTAAAATCGACTTTAAAAATGCTTCTAACAATAAGTTGGTATGAATATCAAACGAATTTATTTGCAGTGTCGATTGTTTGTACTTTTAGCGGGTATACACAGTGTACAGACAGGGGGTTTTATCCTTGATGCATTTGAATAAAAATATTTTTATTATTGTGGAAAGCAATCTCTTTGTGGTTTTACGTATTTAATAAAATAAAATACTTTTTTTGAAAACCACGAGATTTATTAATTTATGAACCGACCGGTTTCGCTTTACTCAAGCATCTTCAGGGTACAAACTAATACTAATTTGTAAAGTTGAGTAAAGAGAAACCAGTCGGTTAATAAATTAATTAATCTCGAGAAACAAAACAAAAAGTATTTTATTTTACTGAAAATATTTTTTATTTTTTTTATGGTTCATCCTCTCTGCACACCCCTTCGGGGACACAACTAGTTGTATTTTGTATAAGTAGGTATACCTATGTTCCCTACACTGACAGCATATTGCATATTAGTATACCGGGGAGCCAACTGTCGTGGGATCAACTGTCAAGGAACCTACGTATATTATTATATTGTCAAGGTGGGAAATAAAATACTATAACATCTTATCGGATGCTGATATTTTCCACTTTTCCTCAGGTCAATAAACTAAATGCATAGAAGGAAAAATAATTCAAATTGTTAATTACGAAATCTCTACCCCTGCCTTGTAGGATTTTTTAAAGGCTTTTAAGCAAAAAGTAAGTGGGGAGGGGAAGGATATAGGGAAGAGGATAGTGGGAAAGTACCCGTCTATTCAGATCTGGTCACCAAACACGCCTAAAGCCATTTCATGCAACGCACGTTTCAATTCTGAATGGTGGTCTTACACCATGGCGACACAAAAGTATCTTCCACTCTGGAATGCGTCGCAAATATACCTTATATTATTTTAAATGCTTATGATGAATCGCGACCTTTGAATTCCTAGTCAATAGCCTTATATCGGCTACGTAGGCCGTAAATCTTTAAGTCATTTTTCTAATTTTCTCTACCTTTGTATTTGTTGTTTATCGTTCTTCATTTTGTTTATCTTTGATCATTTCGTTATATTTATTTCATCGTATTTGTATTATTCTTATTTGGTTTAATCTGACCTTAACTAACAATATTATTCATTTAAAAAAAAAGGATGACAAACATTCCTGAGTTACAAATAATTTAATGATATTTGTAAAACTCTTACTGTGATGGAGGACGCATATAATTTTATTATACCTACGTGTTTTCAATAATGTTATATTTCTGTCAATTCCACTTTACATTTTTCTATATTTGTTTTGTATATAATATAGGTATACAGAAACTTCACTGGTTTATGCAACCCAGTGAGTAGGTCTAAAAAATGCAATATCTATATGCTCAAATTCACCATCATATTTTATATGTACAATTATTTTATACAGGTACTAAAATAAAATAAAAAATATAAAAAAGCAAACTTATTCTCTTTAAATTTTTATATTAAACTGCTTCCGAAAAAAAACTAAATTAGAATAAAGAGTCTTTATTAAAGACGTGCACACTTTGAGTTCAAATTTAAAAAAAAAAATGGGCAAATGTAGATAATGATGCCAAAATTCAAGATTCACGGGATTTTTTTTTGCAAACAAATATCTGATTTATAGTTTTTACAATTATTTATTGGTTAACTGTAATCGTAATCTAGCTTTTCACGAGTTACTACAAAAAATCACAAATATTGTGAAAAACATGTGGCATTTTGAAAATATTTTTCTCTCTAGAATTTATAGGTTCGCAATTCAATTCCTTCATGATCTTTGACATCTCAATTTTATTGCTGAAAATTAGGCATGTTCTAGTTTGTTACTTAGCCGAGTAAATCTAAAAATAAATTTCATGAAATTAGCTTTTATTGGAAATATATTTTTTGAGCACCCTGTGTGGCTCTATTAAGTGACTCACGCCAATATCAAATTTGGTAGTTTCACCGGTGGCTTTACATATACGACGATTCTGATCACAGGCAAAATAGTCAACCGTACAGTAATTATTACAAGGCACCCGTTACGAGTACTTTCGGCACCATTGTTACAATTTCATTGGCAGTTGGCTTCGCGTGATTAACGAGTAAGTTATTTACGTCTAATAATGTCTAAATAACGGTTCCATGACAATTGATCCGGCGACAAATGGCCCTCGACAGTTGATCCCCCCGAAATTTGACCCTGCTCTGAAAATTGTTCCCCTAAAAGATTTTTTAAAAGTTCATTGCATATAATATAACTTTTTTATCCGAATACAACATAAGAGGCTCAACTTCTCGCAATCGTCTGGAGCCAGTGAGACTATGGCATCCCCAATTTTGGTATTTTGTGATGCTGAAGGTCGTGGGGAGGGGAAGGAGATGTAGGAAATGTACACGGCTATTCAGATCTAGTCATCAAATACGGCTAAACGCCATTTTAAGTAATAAGTCTTAAACCCATAAACACCAGAATAAAAGTACAAAAAAATCATGATGAAAAGTGATTAAAAACGATGAAAAATCAAACAATTTTTCTCCGGGCTGAGAATATCTTTGGGGATGCTGTGTGGAGGGTCTTTTTGTGGAAATGGAGGAGTGAACCTGGGTCTTGGAGTGGGAGTGGAGCTGATTATAGAAGAAGGAAATACAGAGGCCGTAAAATCGTTCTTCAGCCGAGCTGTTGAAATCAAGAACGATATATGGGAATTAACGAGTATTTGAAACGACCTTTGAGTATTAGAAACCAGTTATTCTCATATGTCAAATGTCAACCGTATACAAATGATGGGATCGCGTTTGGTGTATTTCCCGATTGTCCACGGGTGCCGAAGGAATTAATAACTAGTTCCTTGGAGCATCTTCCATTAAAATACCGGTAGAACAAGGACAGCATTCCCTCCGGACGCGTGTGCTTTAAAGATTGCAAACCGTTTGATAAAATAGGAGAATTTATCAAACGGACTGCCGGCGCCAGTTTCCGCAGTCAGAATCCATGGAGAAAATCTAATTACGTACTTACTTTATGCAATATGCCACTTGCATCACATTTTTTTTTTAAATTTCCGGTTTAGGCAAATATTCTAAGACATTCTGTTTTTTTTATCGTATTTTTGAAACCCTGGCGATTTTTTGAAAATTTCAATCCGAAAAATCAGACCATTTTTTATAAACCCGAAAAACGGGACATAATTTTTCGGGTGCGAAAAAACGATAATTACATAGCCGAAAATCATTTAAAAAAAATACGTTTTCCACGACAAAGGGCACGGGAGAATAACGAGGCGTACCAAAAATATTACATCTCTTAATTATTTTTTTCATTGATCCATCTTATTGATCATATCATCACGAAAAATCGGTCTACAACATCTAACCTTGCCCTATTTGTCAACTATTTGCAGAGCAATATGGACGAAAGGGTGCAGGTCGATGCTATGTACACCGACTTCTCAAAGGCCTTCGACCGCGTTATCCACTCAATTCTGTTAAATAAACTCACTCGTCTTGGAATACACGGTGACTTGTTTAGATGGATTAAATCATACATTAGCAATCGTAGTCAAGTTATCTCAATAAATGAAGTTTTATCTAAAATAATCAACGCAACCTCGGGTGTCCCTCAGGGTTCCCACCTTGGTCCGCTCTTCTTTAATATATACTTAAACGACATAGGCTCATGTTTCCAATACTCTAAATTTTTATTGTTTGCAGATGATATGAAAATTTACAAAACGGTTCGCGCTCTATCGGACTGTAAAGAGCTACAAAGTGACTTAGATAGGCTCTGCAACTATTGCACAGCTAATTATTTAGACCTCAATGTTTCTAAATGCCACACTATGTCCTTTACTAGAAACAAGCATCAAATTAACTTTTCATATTCACTCTGCGATGAACCCGTGATCTCAAAAAATGAATGTAAGGACCTTGGAGTCTATTTAGATAGTAAACTTATATTTAAAACGCACATTGATTCAATCACCGATAGATCTTACAAAATGTTGGGTTTTATACTATGTCTGAGTAAATTATTTAGAAATCCACATACTCTAGTAATGCTTTACTCCTCACTAGTCAGAAGTACACTGGAATTTGCATCGCCTGTCTGGAATCCCAAATACACCCAATACGTCAATAACATAGAGTGCATACAAAATAAATTTATTAAGTATCTCGGTTATAAATACAACAATAATTACACCTGCACTCTCCAATCCCTGAAATCCAGGCGAACGGTAGCTGACATGACATTTCTCCATAAAATTATACATAACGAAATAGACTGCCCAGAACTTCTATCCCAAATAAATTTTAACATCCCATCTAAAAGAACTCGCCACACCAACCTTTTTTACACAACCAGTAATAATACGAACGCTGCAGCCAACTCCCCCATTTCCCGCATCCTTCAAAGTTTCAACTCTATTCAAAAAACCTCAAATACCGATATATTTTTTGATTCCCTCCCTCTATTTAAGAAAAACATTTTTAGCACACTGAACTCGCACACATAACACACACATCCACACCCTCACACACACACACACCCTCATTTACACTCTCCCACACCCCTCTCCTTCAATAAGTTACTAACTTAATTTAGGTATAATGTATTATTTATCACACAAAAATATAAGTATATAACAGCGACATGTCATTGGTACCAATTATTGTATTAATTCTATAACTTTGTAAATATTTCCCATTATGTAATAATGTACTGTTTGTTTCTGCAAAAAATAAAAATAAAAAAATAAATAAAAATAAAATAAAATAAAATAAATCATTATAATGTTCAATAATAAGAACATTATAAAATTTGATTTTGTTAAAATCCGCACCACTACCATTAAACCTCTAAAACACGTACAGACAGCGTAAAATATACGGGATTCTCTTCATAACATATGTCAAAAAGTCAAAGAAAATGATAAGTTCGCAGAGAACAAACAATAAATCTAGTGAAATTCAAAAATTCGTCTGAAATCAAAGTGTTGCCATATAAAAAAAATAAATCTGGGTGGAATTTTACATAATTAATAGGAACTTTTTCGGAGACGTTACATTTTCATGTAGTGACGTCATGGGCCCAAATAATGGATTTATTTATTTGAAAATAAAAAAAATTGTACAATTCTAAAAATTTTTACTAACATTTTCGTAATCTTAGTAAAAAAATCTATCCACACCATTTTTTTCCAACTCGTTATGAAATCCTTGCAAGTGGCGTATTGTGTTCTCTAGTCCAAACAAAAAAATGTAATTTAAAAAACCAAAATTAGTTTAAATTCTAATACGTAATTTCTTAATCTTTCCAACACATTTTGAAAAGTCTGTTAAAAATTAAAAATAAATAAAAACATCACGCGCGATAAAATTAGTGAAACTCAAAGCAAGTAATTCAATTGCTGCGAGTGTAAACCTTTCGTGGTTTTAAAGCGTACCGCAAGGCTGTGTTTAACCCTAACCACCCTCCCCTCCACCCACTCACCCCCAACACTCCACACAGAGCCTTCCCGCCCCCGTTAGCTAAGCTTTATTCGATACAGATAGGCTAGCGATAACAGCTTTACAACTAGGGACGGCTGTTATTAACACGAACCGAATGATTGTGTTATTGTGATATTGCGTTATTGTAGGTTCTAATTTCTGTAGATTGTTGTAATCTAGCTCTTGTAACATACTTGTAGTTCGTATGACGTGTTGTTAAAATAAGGGTTAAATACTTTGAAAGGCATTACACGCTCGTCGGGGTGAAAAGTGCTTCCATTTGAGTAAATCATGCATTCAGAAAAAAAAATTAAATAAGGTTTTTTGTACACTTCCTACATTATTAAAATTCACAACAGGCTCTTAAGAGCGTTTAACCAGCCAGCGGACGAAAATCCACATTTCGTTGAAAGTTGTTCTTACGATCGTGCAGGGCGGTTACAATGAGAAAGATTAATTATTCTCCGTACCAGCCTTTTTAAATTATAACTCAATATCGAATTTATTTCAATTCAAATTAGCTTTAATTTATACCTTCATCCAAAAATGCTGAAAGGCGTGATGATAAAACTATTAAAATAATGTACTTTTTGTAATTATTTTTTGATTATAAGTATTTATCATTTTTCAATAATGTCAAAATTTAATAAGAATGTTAAAAAAATCTGAAATACATTAGTTTGTAAGTGCGCAAATAAATACACAAATGGACCAATTTTCGTCAAGAAACACATGTACGTACATCTTTTTTAATGATTTTATTGAAACTAAAATTAAAATTCTAAAACATGCGTTTGGTAGATAATGTATTGATTTATTTTACTGCATGATTATATTATTTGAAATGGGTGTGGTATAATACAAAATATTTTTTGAAAATTTAACAAATCTGCCAACGACCTATGGAATAACCTTATTATACTAAAAATTAAAAAAAAAACTCAAAATTTATTACGTGCGAATGCTAGATAAAAGAACAATCTTTCGAAATCCATTCATAATTTTTTGTGGAAAAGAGTCAATACGTCTAAAATCTGTTTGAAAATGGCATATTTCTGGTTTTCTCTGGTAATGCCCTCTTAACTGTCTACCAACGGGATATCTTAAGATAATTTTGACATGTTGCTCGCCAATCTGAGGATTCCAAATGGAGGAACTCATAGGCAAAGTGGAAAGCAGAAGTAGCAGAGAAAAGGTCACCAAAGCGCTGGAGTGACCCAAGTATCACAGGCCTTAACTTTGGCTTATTTGAACGCTGTCGGTCATTAGTCGCTAACGATTGTTAACTTTCACGAATTGCTTTTACGTACATGTCGTAAGAAAAATTCATCAATGCCTTTACTGACCTACGTAGCTACTTTCAAATTAATAATAAAGAAAACATTATCAATAAACATTCATTCGCCCCTTGAATATAACTCTTTCGAGGTGGTATTCCACGTTTTACATAGGTGGATTTACAAAATACCGTAGTACCGTAATAATTAACATTATTGTTTGAGATTATCATAACGTTATAGATGTTGTTTGAAAGGGTTAATGTTTAGATTTGTAGAAGTGATAAAACGTTATAAATATAATTAATATCGTGTAAAACTTGAAGTTTGGTTTTTCGTTGTTTTGACGATGAAGAATTCACAACCAGATCACAATTCTTATTGCAAAATTTCGATGAATTTTGGGAATCGATGAAATATGATATTGTAAATTATTCATGGCAAAATAACTCTGATTCAGCTTCTTTCATTATTTTATTTCATGTAATTTTACGTCTTGTATGAGAATACGGGTAGGTACTAGGTACCTCCGCATCTCATTCCCCTACTCATTCCATCCAGTCCGGCAACATATACCTATTTGGAATATCATAACCCCACTGGCTCCAGGCAGAAAATTCTCTTGTTCGGTGTTTATTGTAGTTAATTTGAAATTATAAAAGAAATCATTATAATATTAAATTAAATGAAGACAATATTAGCGAAACTAAATCGAAAATCTGAAGACAGAAAAATCAGAAAAATATATTAGCACTTCTGGGATATGAAGCCAGGACCTACTGCTTTCATGCTTTCTCAACCAATCTCTTCCGATTCGGCCCGTCAAAGAGACTTAGACATACTTTACCCCAAGAACCCTGGTACCCCTGATAAGTCACCAAACGTTGCGAACCACTTGGGGTGATCTATGGCAGGGTGTTTGCTATCCAATAAATGTTTCTTTGGGCGGCGGTACCCAAATGCGCCTCCCAAATTGAAGTAGCTTTATGTGTACGTAGTCTTCTCATACATTTTACGATCGGTCAATGCGGGTCGTCTGGCGTTCTGCACTCTTGCAACAAGACGTGTAAACTAAAATTCATATCTACCATAAAAAATATTTAGCAAAATACAAAAAAAAATAATAACTTTAATATTTTAGGCTTCTTCTTAGTTCGTGTTTTTGTATCCCGTCATTCGTCAATCAGTTAAATGTATTTTTTAAAACAAATTGCTGAAACATCTCAAATCTCTTTAAATGAAAACAGAACTCGACTTAAACGTGTTTTTCTATGCCCAAAACTAAAAACGTCTTTTGCACAGCATTATTACACTTACCAGGAAAGAATTTTTTTCAATAGCAATTAAGAAGCATTAATGATAAAACCCGAATACTGCTCTCTGTCAAGAGACATTTTAAAAATATTCTTAGGAAAAAATCTACTGTCACTTAATTAATCTTACAAATATACTTAGTCCTCGATAACATTCTTTATTTTTTTAAATACACACTCAAAATAAATACTGCAGCTCAAATATATTTATGTACAATGAATTATTTAAGTACTAACTAATAACATTAATGTACACTTCCCTTTCATAGATACACAAGCACATGCTTTCAATGGAAGGGTAGTAAAAAAACCTGAGATGTATAATTATCATATAAATATTATGTAAAACATAATATTAAAAATAAACATTATTAAAAACTAAAATAATTTTTTTTTTAAATCTCATTCCCAGTGCATTCAGTTCACTTTCGTTCTTCCTCCGCCAATTCCATGCCCCACATTAACCTTGCTTTCCGCAATAGACTTTCAATTTGGGAATGGTGCATTATTAATACAACGATGGGAGAAAATCTACCCTTCCCGGATCCCCGTACTTGCAAGTGTAACCCTGCCAATTATCGGGCGAGAGATTGCAATGCACGAATACGAGAAGGCGCTGCAAAATAGCGCAATAACTTTACACAATCTCCTAGCCTGCATGCCGCCTAAAGTCCCGAAAACCATTCTGGATAGAAGGAGAGAGGCTTCTCCGGATAGCTTTCCAGAAGATAGGAGGAAAATTGAGTAGCTGACGTAAGAAATGCCTACCTCGTACACCACCCCACCGAGAGACAGCCTTGGTTCTCACTCCTCTAAAGATTTTAGTCGTCCATCAAATCGATGCCCAAGGTGCTCCCGCAGTCGTTGTGCCTACCTGATGCATAGGAAGGGCGTTAATCCTATATCGTATAAAGTCCCCTGGTAGTGCCCCAAACCTGTTATTTATCTTTGAAAGTGCTACCATAACAAATATTAAATTTCTTTGAATGAGTTATCTTGAACCAATTTGGGGGCGCATTGCCACCCTCTCACTCCAAATTTATGACCTAAGAAAAAAATGAAAGGAAATTTAGAAAAAATATCCACACCAAGCAAACATTATTATCTATTGTTTTTGACTCCCCAAACAGATCGAAAAAAATTAATTCGATAGTAACATGTCCAATAAATACGACGTAAAACTTTCCCACACAAGTTTATTTATAAAAAAAACAGTTATTTAGGTTCAAAGTTGATTGATCGTAGATAAAGCCAATTTATTGCTTAATAATAGATAAATTTCTATAAGAGACGTAAGAAGAAAAGATTGAACAGTGCAGTATAAACAGATTTAATAAATATAAAGTATCTTTAAGAGCGTTTAACCAGCCAGCGGACGAAAATCCACATTTCGTCGAAAGTTGTTCTTACGATCGTGCAGGACGGTTACAATGAGAAAAATTAATTATTCTCCGTACCAGCTTTTTTAATTTATAACTCAATATCTAATTTATTTCAATTCAAATTAGCTTTAATTTATACCGTCATCCAAAAATGCTGAAAGGCGTGATGATAAAACTATTAAAATAATGTACTTTTTGTAGTTATTTTTTGATTATAAGTATTTATCATTTTTCAATAATATCTAAATTTAATAAGAATGTTAAAAAAAATTTAAATATATTAGTTTGTAAGTGCGCAAATAAATACACAAACGGACCAATTTTTGCCAAGAAACACATGTACGTACATATTTTTTAATGATTTTATTGAAACTAAAATTAAAATTCTAAAACATACGTTTGCTAGATAATGTATTGATTTATTTTACTGCATGATTTTATTATTTGAAATGGGTGTGGTATAATACAAAAACTTTTTTGAAAATTGAACAAATCTGCCAACGACCTATGGAATAACCTTATTATACTAATAAAAATTTTAAAAAATTCTCAAAATTTATTACATACGAATGCTAGATAAAAGAACAATCTTTCGAAATCCATTTATAATTTTTTGTGGAAAAGAGTCAATACGTCTAAAAACTTTTTTGAAAATGACGTATTTCCGGTTTTCTCTGGTAATGCCCTCTTAACAAATTTTACTATGAAAATGATAGTGTTAATTAAATTAAAGAAAAATGTTAGAACCTCTAGATAAGCTGCCTTGTGGCAGCTTTGCGAGACTACTTTTTTATTGTTAATAGATTTCTTGTAAATTTAACTTTTGTTATAAAGAAAATTAATTCATAATTGTGCTGTGTAGTGCTTAAATCCAACAATGAACTCGCCCCACCTTACATCTCTACAACTGTGCGTCCCGGAAAACACTGGTCTGAGGCAGTCAACTCTTAAATCAGCAGCATCATCAGCTACAGGTATGCAGGCTGATGGAACCTAAACGCCATCCAAAAACCAAGCTTGGAGATCGTGTTTTCGAGTATCTGGGCCTAAAGCATGGAATAAACTCCCTCAAGATCTAAGATGCATAACAAGCCCAATAGAATTCAGGTCCAAACAAATACTTTCAGTTTTTAGCTCTCATACCCTTAATTTAAATAAACCTACCTGCGAGTAGCATTCTTGTATTGCCTATAATTCTATATCCTAATCACATTTCTCTTATTAGATTAACATCATTCAAATATTTACACCTCAATCTGTCTCATGCCGAGGAACGAATCCCGGAAGATAAATTTATTCTAATCAAATCTTTGTGCTGTTGTACCGCCCATCATAAATTTTTTGTTTCTTTTCCTAAACATATTCATTGCAGAATATAAATATATATTATACAAATAAATAACGGAAATAAATAATAGCATTTCCAATAACTGCAAGTGTTCCCAATCATGTCCCCTGCGTGCGAATTGTTTCTTAATTTCTGTAAAAACCAAAAAGCAGGGTTATTCTCAAGTCACCTTCCAGGTAAATGTGATATTGAGTATTTTAGAAAATTATTACATATTATTTGTCCAGCGCCCTTGCGGCGCTATAAAAATCACCCAAACGGTATAACTGGAAGACAACAAATTGTTAGAATAAAATCCTCTCTGTCGGAAATAATTTATGCAACAAGTGGAGTTTCACAGGGTTCACACCTTGGTCCAATCTTATTTGATCTTACAAAAATATTTTATGATGTAATCATTTTACTTTTTGCTGATGACCTCAAAATTTTTAGAATTATTCAATATATTCACCATTGCAACATTCTTCAAGATAATATCAATAAATTATTAATTTGGTGTAATGAAAATAGACTTTACCTAAATATCTCAAAATGTCAAATAGTTAGATTTTTTCGAATAAAAAATCCAGTGATTTATAATTACAACATTGATAACAATGCCCTTCAGACATTAACACAAATTAAAGACTTAGGCATCACTTTTCAATCAAATCTTTCATTTGTTAACCACATAACAGAAATCTCTAATAAGGGCTTAAAAATGTTGTGATTTATAACTAGGCTTACTAGAAATTTTAACAATATATAGTGTATTAAACTATTATATTTTGCCTATGTTAGAAGTCAACTTGAGTACAATTCTCCCGTCTGGAATCCACATTATAGTATACATGTTCAAGCTATTGAAAGAATACAAAACAAATTCTTACGTTTTCTAAATTTTAAAATGGCTATTCCAGCAAATATGTTGAACTACAACACTATTTTAAATGATTTGAATATGCTGAAATTGTCCGACAGAAGAATTTTCTCTGACTTGGTATTTCTATATAAAATTCTAAATGATTTAGTTGATAGTCCGGTATTGCTAGAATTGATAAGCTTCCGGATTCCACTACGTAATACTAGAAGTCAAGATTTATTTCAGTGTAGAAATTCTGGGACTAACTACCATATGTATTCTTCTTTGCCCAAAATACTTATGGAGGGAAACAATTATACCAAGTCAGTGGACATCTTCAATTTATGTTTAAACAAATATAAAATATTGTTACTGAGACAGTTCAGTTATGTACATTGAATGCTTTGTGTTTTCTTATTATTCAAATGTAATGTAAAAGCCCCGAATAAGGGCGTTAATCAATAAATAAATAAATAAATAATATAATAACGTTGTACGTAATTACGTACGTACGTGAAAGTTAAATTTACTTTTAGAATGTACACAACCTTACGAAGAAACGTTGCATCACTTGGCCTTTTAGCAATTATCAAGGTACGCCATTATTAATTCAAGCCCCCATACAAATGCCATGAGCCGGAAACTCCTAAAATAATAATTGTTATTTCGACCACCTGTTGAACGAAATTAATCGAGCCTTCTCTTCTATAATATCTCGCTCCATTGCGCTGTTAATACGTGCTTTCCTTTCAGGAATTAGATCGCTTTACCATCTTAATTTCAAAAATAAAATATTATTTTAATAATTGTTTCTAAATAACAAATACAAAACTTATTTCTACTTTTTTGGTTATTTGTTTTTGGAGTGTTATGCCGTGTTGCGCATAAACAAATAATGAAAATACCTTTGGCCGTGAAAATTAAAAACGTATCTTATTTCCACTTAATTTATTTATAAACGTAACCAGTTTCAGCTTGTTAAGGCCATCTATAGACTGGAACAATAGAGAACTCCAGTCCAATTTTTTTATTTTTTTTAATGAATAAAGACCTTCAAACTTAAATAACTGCATTTTTATTTTTATAGTTAGTTTTAATAGTTAAAATAATTGTCAAAGTTTTAATTTTTAAAGACTCCTAGAAACGCACCGTATCCATGGTGGTCTTCACCCACCTATAGTTTATTATTTTTAAGTTGTCTTTTTGAATCAGTGATGTTATGTCGAGGGAAATTTCCCTAGATCTAGGGGAGAAAAATATTTTAGGGATAAGGGAAATCAGGACAAAATCTAGGGAAATTTCGAACTCTGGCAAAAATTTTATTACATATTACAATATTACTGGTATTATTTATATATATATATAAATATATATTTTTTGGAATTCCCATGAATCTTAATTATTGTTGTACTTACCATGCAATATTATTTTTAACACTGACAACTCAAAATGATATAATATGTATCTAAAAAGATAAATGGGACCTCTGAAAAAAAAATTAATTTATGTTTTAAGTTCTATTTTTTCGGTGATTGCGGTTGATTTTTATTTTGCAAAGTGTTTTTTTTTTATTTGGAATTCAGTGGTGAGTGTATTCGCACTTTTAAATTATTACTTCACGTAGCAAAAAGTGTTTTATTTGGAAAAGCACAGTATTATAAGTATATTTACCAAGTTCCGATATCTTTCGAATTAATTAATCATATTAATTAACATATAACAGGATTAGTGTTACACAATCAGGTGGCTACGTAGGTAATTGCGTAAATGTGAAATTCTAGGGAAATTTCAGTTCGAAATCTAGGGAAATAATTTTTTTGGGCAGAGCATCCCTGATTTTGCATTTAAGAAAATGGCGGAATAAAATGAATATAGGATGATTCAATGATTTTTGTGTGAGAAATTGAGGCGTTTTTTTATTTATGATTAACTGCTTTTAATATAGAAAAACATTGGTAAAATGTCCACATTTCACCGCTACTGTTATTGTATTTTAACAAAGTGCAATATAAAAATAATGAATCATCTTTGCAAGTACAAGTGACATCGTTCTTCAATTTTGTTGGTCAGGCGTGATTTTGTACATTGTTTTATGTATAACACACACAGAAACTGGTATTCATAATACCACTGCATGACGATTGCGTAATAGCTTGTATAAAAATCCCTTTACTAAAAACAATTTGAAAATACAATGTCAAAATATGACACGACTCTAACCTCAAATAGGCAAAATTTATTCCAGATTTTCCACAAATATAGCCCTTTTCGTAAATTGTTGAGGGCCTAAATTATGTTTCAATAAACACAATAACTATTATTTATCTAAATCTCTATAAACAGTATGAAAATAAACCAAAAACACGAAATATTATGCAATTCAATATTATATTTCAAATGTCAATACGTCAATACAATACTGACAACTGACAATACAATAACGCAATCACCAGGTGACAGCGTGACGCGTGACGTCACCATTCACCATTTCAGTAATGCCAACTTGACACTGTGTTTCGAGGAGAGGTTTAAAAATGCACTTTTTAATAATATTTTAAAAACTCTGCGTTTAATATTATGAAATAAAAGTTATATATTCAGAATCAGCGTTTATTGGTCTATATGAACATATTTTTTTAAAGCCATAATATTTTTCACTGGAGTTCCTTATTGTTTCTCTTCCTACGGTTTACAACATAACATATAAGCGAGAGGAAGGGGTAAAGGTAAATTAGTACTAGGATAAATATAATTATACAATCGATAACCTTTAACAACAACAACATGAAAACTTTAAAAATTTTTATGGGTTTTCCCATACTTGTTACTTTGTCGTCTTTATCCTATCTACCTGTCATCAAAAACCGCATAGCAACAAAAAGTATTGAAAAACCCATAAAAATTGAATAAAATCTTCGATATCGAAATTATAAATTATTACATTTTGGGTACTTTATCGCTAGTCCGAATTCTTTACACAATGAATTCTGATTTTGAAAATGACACTTATTCTAAGCCAATTTGAGTTCTTTGAACTTTAGTTACGCAGGACGCAAAGACAACTGAACTTAGTTTTTTTTCTTACTATTTCAGAAATAAAATCTGTCGTAACGTAACAATATCTAACATAACAATTCTGTACTGATATATAGGTCTGAACCTAACCTTAATGTTACCTAACCTAACACTGAATCAGAAGATGATATGCTCATTGTAACACATTTCTTCAGACTGATTCGTGGATGGTTCGAAAAATCGACTGTCATGGAGAGCATTAGATTTTATTATCCTGATGGTCACCGACAGCATAGACTGTTTTATCTCCCGGCCCGCAGAACTAACTTGCCAATGGTCATGCCAGTCGGGAGAGCCGACTTGTTGTTAAATAAAATCACTTCGAATATCGATATGTTTAACATCAATGAAGCACAATTTAGATGGCAAGATTTGTTGCTGTTAGTTTAAATCTGCTTATTTTATCTTAAATATTTTCTCTCTTTTAAAAACGCTTAGAAATGTTAATTCTGTAATGTTTTTAAAATGAATGAATTGAATTGAATTATATAATCGCGGCACATTCCAGAGAGATATTCACTATCAGTATCACACTGGTAAAATATCACTGCTCTGATTCGAAACTTTGCTTGAAACGGTATTAGCCATGTTTTGTGACTTGCCAGATACTTCCCAACTTTAATTTTCCCCTTCTCTATTTCCTCTACCCCACCCCCTTTAGTCACACAACATACCCTAATTATTCTGGCTTTAAAAAAATATGTGAATATAGACCAATAAACGCTGATTCTGAATATATAAGTTTTATTTAATAATATTAAACGCAGAGTTTTTAAAAAATTATTAAAAAGTCCATTTTTAATCGGGTCGTAAAAACACGCGCTCAAGGTGATATCACTGTTCGACGTGTCATGACGTCACCGTAAAGTCATTGTATCGGAATGTATTATATGAAACAAGCCATCGTATTAATTTATTCGTTTATTTACATACTGTTTATTGAGATTTAGTTGTTGTGTTTAGTGAAACATTATTTAGGCCTAAATAATTCAGTTTCAAAAATAAAGGTATCTCTATTAAAAATATTCAAAAACTACTGCACAAAAAAAATAGTAATGCTATTTCTAGGGAGAACACTTCGAACAACGGAATTCAAAATGGCGGCAGTAGATCACCTGATTGCCCGATCCTATACTAATTTTTCAAGAGTGATGACGTAACACGATTCACCATACATACGGTGGTTTTCGGGGGGTCTTGAAAAATTAGAACTTTGAAAATTATTTTAACTATTAAAACTAACTCTAAAAATAAAAATAAAAATGCAGTTATTAAAGTTAGAAGGTTCAATTCATTAAAAAAAAATAAAAAATGGACTGAAGTTCTCTATTACAGTTACAGTATCAATTACAGTTCGGACTGTGCGAAAATAAATAGTTTTCAATTTATTCCTTTGAAAACTTTGCCATAATCAAAGATTTTCCGCAAAATTTTGTATTATTCTACCAAATTTCTTATCAATTAACTTGACAATAAAATTTTATTAATATCATTTGAATAGCTTAACATAAATATACGTAACTTAATTTAAAATAACGTACCGTGGTTTGTTTATATCGTGTTTACTGCCATGCTGTAGTACGATAAATATCGGGCTGTATCGTGGAATTTACATGGGCCAGTAATTTCACAGGCACTTAGAATAAATATACAGGCCCCTTAAATTATAAGCCAAAAATAAGGAAGGTCACTTTTTTTTGATCAGCGGGCGAATATCCAGTTTTGTAGTCGCTGAATGGATTATCCCTAGAAGTGATTGGTTAGTATCCGAATGAATAAGTGCGTTGGGTTCCCACCCAGGCGTTGTGGGTTTTCAACTTTATTTTAATTTAGCTCCACACAGGAGGCCGCACTAATGAAAAAAATATCCGTTCATATGAAGCGGATACTTTGTGATGTGACATTATTAATTTAAAATAAAACAATAACTTTGTAAACACCACTTTTATTTTTATACTTTATGCCGACCGGGTTTCGCTACAACCGTAGCTTCATCAGGGCAGTATAATACTCTACTAACATTAGGTTACATTTGTGTTATAATATATAATTTACCAAAAATGGGCTGGACTCGTCAAGTGGAGGAAGAAGAAGGAGGCATAGATGGAGATAAAGAACACGTCCGTTCCCTTCCCAATTCTCCATCTATGCCTCCTTCTTCTTCCTCCACATCTCAAAAGCCTCTAGTCTCCGTTTATCTCTTTGCGTTTAGCTGCGCAGATCGTTTGTGCAGATCATTGAACGTCCATAGAGAGTCCACACGTCTACAATATCTGCGTCGATCGTCAGTTCTCCGCAGAAACTCAGACAAGAAACATGTCATCCACGATGGAAGACGATGACGCGCAAGCGCTAGCCTGGCTAATTTTGTGCAAAAAAGAAGAAAATCTCGTAGTGTGGTGGTGCAAGGTTTGGCTTCTTAAAAGGAAGTCATACTCTCATACAAATTTGTTAAATGAATTAAAATTTGTTCCAAAAGATTGGCGTAATTATTAGAGAATGAATGAAGAGACTTACTTACACCTGCTGTTTTTAGTTACACCGCTTTTACAAAAAAGGAATACCGTAATGAGAGAAACAATAAGTCCTCATGAAAGAATCCTACAGCAAAACGAACTAAACGATTGGCCCGACTTTCGTCCATACGCTACGATAAAGCTGTACAAACGCGATCGACAACGATTCATCGAATAGATTTTGCAACTGCCTCCGACGGTTTGCACCAACCAAAAAATCTGCGCAAATTTTCGTACACACGTTCGATATAACTGCAAAAACGGTCTGTGCAGCTAAATCGCTCCGATAAATCGTTGTCGTATGTACCGACCATAAGTGGCAAAAAAAAATATTTACTGGTGGATGCAATCTGTCTACATTAAGTTATAAGTCGTTATAATATAGTACCTATAGTGAGTAGTAGGATAAAACAAAGGATAAAACATATTGTTTAAACCCTTGATTTGATTTGTCACAAAACGCGGCTATAAACATTATTCAAATATTTGAATTACTTTTAAGAAGTTAGGTGAGTACACAGTAAGTTAGGTAAATTAGAGTAACTATGGGGACACGCACACACCCACGATTCACTTCTGCCTTATTATCGCTTCCTCATATATTATGTACGGTGTAGAAAATTTGAATCACTGTTGTTAGTTTTGTGTTGTGTGTTGAACTAGCCAAGTTTTTTTCATCATTTTTTAATGAAAACACTTTTTTAAAGGTTCTTTGTCACGTGACCAAGTCCAGTTTGTTTGAGATATTATGCAGTTTTGTCATGAATTAAAATATTACACATTCATTTTATTATTCAGAACTCTTTTCCGTAGACAATTATATGACAGAATATTTTATTTAAAATGTGGAAGATACCGAGCACGCAATCTGGCAATACTATAATTTATAAAGTGGACAAACTGAAGTTCCTTTCACAGTCTCGAACAGTAAGCTCTGGCGTTTTGAAATTTGCACGAATTTTCTGACTGGGTTGTTTCCATCTCAATCGATAAATTTTGTATTTTGGTAGATCAATTTAATTAATATTTACGCATTGTAACAGACGTGTCACGCCTTTACAAGAACTGTAAAATAGGGGACCGGTCTCGTGCACGCCTTCCACTGGTACACGCTGATGATGATGCTAGTGAGCTGGCTGGCCTCCCTACATCCAGTGGTAATGGTCCTGGATGCGCCTAGTTTCTGCCTGAGCGGTGCCTTGACAGTCCCGAGTCAGGGCCGACTGCAGCGGTAGGCACCGGGTTCTCGTTCAGGCAGAACTTCGGCAGGAGGCAGCAGCTTGGCAGCAGGTCGCAGACTTCCAGAGGTAGGAAAGAGTAATGAAAGACGAGTTTGAACTTTTGACTTGAACTGTTGACTGATTTATTTACAAAAAACGTGCCCTTATATACCCTAATCTGGGTAAAAAGGTGATCACGTGGTACATTTATGGGGTGGGAGGTTGGACCTCGCCCGAAGGTATAAGTACTGCGACTTTCTTGTCGCACTTCATTTTGCTGGTGTCGCTCAAGAAAGCGGTCGCTTAAAATCATTATTTAATAATAATTCTACAGGTTATAACATAGTGTTTACAAAGGATTCCTTAATTCTAACATTTATACAAAGATATTTTCTATCCGTAGATTTTTAGTTCGATGAAATTGGGAATATTTTTAGAAATTTTTACCATTTGTTGGTAGGTATTTGAGTTTAAGTTAAGTTTGCGAAGTGATGTGAAGAAGTTAGTATTTTCCCCAGGTTCCTCGTAAAACTGGCTACCGAAACCTGTATGTCTCGTCGTCTTACAAGGTTCCTGGATTTTTAAAATGGAAAAAGACTGTTTTTGATCGGAATTTTTTCTAAGTCCAAAATTTTTGCGCAAATGCAGATAGCGTTGGCAGTTTAAGAGTTAGAGTTTTAAATTATGTTGCTTTGAATGCCCGGTAGGACTCTGTACTGAAACGTCTTAGTTTCAGTGTCCTACGGGGTGTGTAAATGAAGTTATGTTAAAAATCGATAATATTTGCAAGCAAGATGAGGGCCCTCAATAGGGTCACCAAACTGGCCTTTGCTCCGAGTCAGGATAACGGCCCTGAATAGGGTCACCAAACTGGTTTTTGGCTTTGGAGCCGGGAAAATGGCCCTTTTTAGGGTCCCGAAAATAAAAAGGAGGCTAGGCAGCCTGGTTGCCTCGGAGGCGGAAATAATCATAAATTATTAAATAATGTTAAAATGTCTCCCGGTGGCAACCTGGCACGCAAGCTTTATTTGGTTGCACCGGGGCATTGTACATAAGTAAAAGGACATTATTTTACATAATTATAAAAATAGGTAATAATTTGAACCTAAAGAAATATCTTTTCACCAAACTCAGTCGTTGGCGGCACGGTACATTAGCATTTCGAGGCCAGAAATTTCAGCAAAATTTCCAAGAAATGACCTCGAAATGTAAAGGATGCCACCAACGATGAATCTTGATGAAAGATGTTTGGAGGGTGCGAACACGTCCGTTACACGCATTAATTCATCATTTTGGTCGAACATGGTTCTAACTTCACTTTACCTTGTTCTGAGATTAGGTTTTAAAGTTTGCAAAGACTATTTACGATTTACTGATTTTGGGGTTGAATGAATATTTTAATTTAACATATTTTAAAAGAAAATATTGACTGCATACTTAACATTTTAGAAAACACCGAAACGTGCGGATAGAACCATTTATAACCAGTCAAGGCAAAATAATTCATTGCATAAGGTTCTAACTACATTTCCTTAAAGCCATTCCAAAATAGGGTCAAGTTCTAATTAAATATTTTTCTTTTATAAATACTTTACACAAGATTGTACTCAAAATCAGAAGTCGTTAAATTTTTAATTTTTATATTTATTTTTTATTTAAGCCACCGTGTTAATTAATTCTATAAGTATACAAAATGTAATGCTTATGTTAGGTAACGATATTGTATTTCTTAGTCCTCCTCACTAGGGTTTTTTATGTAGATTTTAGTGTCTTCATTAGAGTGTTTTCTTTGACATCTTTCAGCAATGTTTTTATTCTTGATTTGTACTCAATAAATTTTTTTATTAGTTTTATGTCTTGGGAAAGAATATTATGAAAATTAGTTACAAAATAAGTGTAGTTTTTTTGTCCGAATGTGGTTTTATAACTTGGAATATTTTTTTATGTCATTTTTATTTTATCTAGTGTGATGGATACGCGGTCTAGTAGAGGATTCAGTATTTTTTGAATAGCTTCAATAATATATTTTTGGCATGTATTCGTTGTACATTTGGTACGTCAAAGATATTGAAAATTATAATCGAAGGCGTTCTATTAGATACTTTCAGTATAGTCTTTATGATTTCTTTTTGAATTGTATTCAGGTTGCTTACGTATTTATGTGTAGAAGATCCCTATCCTGTAATTGCGTATTCAAAGAGATCATGAGAACTAATTTTTACAAACTTTAACATATCAGAACATGGTAAAGCGAAGTTAGAATCCTATCTAACTTTAGTGAAGGACCATAGCGCGCCAACTATCAGATACAAATAAATTGGTAATAAGGAACTCCAGTCCAATTTTTAATTTTTTTAATGAATTCTAACTTAAATAACTGCTTATTTGTTTTATTTTTAGAGTTAGTTTTAATAGATAAAATAATTGTCAAAGTTTTAATATTTCAAAATCCCCCGGAAACCACCGTATGTGTAGTGAATCGTGTGACGTCATCACTCCCGAAAAGCTACTATAAGATCGGGCAATCAGCTGTTCAACTGGCGCAATTTTGAAATTCAGAGTTCGAAGTATTCTCCCTAGAGTAGCATTACTATGATTTTTGTGCAGTAGTTTTTGAATATTTTCAATAATAGATATAAACTAATAACAGATACCTTCATTTTGTAAAATGAATTATTTAGGCCTAAATGATGTTTCAATAAACACAACAACTGAATATCTATAAACAGTATGTAAGTAAACGAATAAGATGAAACGTTGTTAATACGATGGCTTGTGTCATACCTACATTCCCTTTACGGTGTTCAGTGACGTCACCACTAAGCATTTCAATAATACCAACTTGACGGCGTGTTTCTAATAAAAACGGATTGTTATTTTTTTTTAAACTCTGCGCTTAATATTATTATATAAATACTTATATATTCAGAATCAGTCTTTATTGGTCTATATTTATTAATATATTTTTTTAGAACCTTGTGATATAAATGGAAGCCTTAAAAATCTGATGTCAGATCTTCGTCACACTATCTATCTATCTAAGGAAATACAAGACAGATTACTCTAAAAATTATTTTTGTTATAGATATAAGCATAATAAATGATTTTGCATTTAAAACCCATGTTTACAAATACGTCTGTTAGAGCCTTATCCAACTGAGTTGACGAATTGTCAAAAATAAGTTGACAACTCGGACGAAAGAGGTTAGCGTAACTTCTATTAAACCAATTTGTGTGAATATTTTAATATCATATTCGAGTAACTGAAATAACAAGATGTTCCAATAGCCTATTTTTAAATCCCGCGATGTTATCTTAAGTTCCAGGTTAAAATACCACCCAGCCTATAAAATAACAAATGTTCAAGACGAAGCCGGAAAAGGCTGTTATTTGTGGTGGTGAAATAAAGCCTATGCTTTTACTTCCGCTTAATACCGCATGAAGTCCGGATATTAAATTCACAACGGCTAATTACAATTCACTTTTATCAGGATAACACGAAAATTGCTGTATTCAAAGGATCGCGCAAACCAACTCGCTTTTCTCAGAAAACTGCTGAGAATAATAACAAACTGAGAATAACGATTTGGGTTTTTTAACCTGTTAACCTAAGGAAAGGACGAAATATATTGTCATTCGAAGAAAATTGGCAAGACGCATTTTTGTTCTGATAACTGTAATTAAGTAAAACCCAAAAAAATTCATAATTCTAAAAAAATATTTTTCGTCATGACACTTTTTCAAGTGGTTAGTTAAATGGGAAGGCAAAATATTTATTTATTTACTTGTAACATTAACGCTTTTTGGCTTTTACATTACATAATATGGGCTTGTGTCTAGAATGGTGGTCGAAAAATCCTCAAATTATCAAATTACAAATCAATATATAAAGGAAAATGAAAAAAAACCATAGTACGAGACATTGAAACATTAACTACAACATAAGAAATTACAATTTCGTAAGTATTAAATAGCTTATAGACGTGTAGAACAGCGAAGGATAGTAAAAAAAGTTAATAACTTGTGTAAAAAAAATCCAGCAAAACGAAATCCAGATTAAGTAATAAATACAATGTTGGAATGCCAAAGAAAAATATAAATTCTTCATTAATATTTTACTTCATAAAAAATATACGTAAGTAACTTAAGATGAAGTTTGTATTAGACTCTCACAAAAATTTCTAACGGCATAGTAAGTTTTATTTTTTGACTTCAAAGTAAAAGCACCCATTGACAAACTACTTAAAAGTATTTTATTGGGACTTTTGTTTTTTCCGAAATATTTTATTTTTATTTCATTTCCTGTAGTATTGCATAACTTCTTTCTTTAATATAAATCTTTATAATAAAAATAAATAATAAAAGAATGATGAGGTGCGCAGTAAATGTACAAGAATATGTTATATAATGCGAGAAATGTGTTCCGAAGTAAAACAGCTCTAATAATATATAAAACAGCAGAGTTGAAAATAGGAGTTGAAAACATATGTAAATATCACAGCAAACAATGAAATCCTGTACGTAATTTTATTTATTTTTTTTATTTATTTATTTATTTATTTATTTATTTATTTATTACACGCCCTGATGGGCTTTTTCATTATAATTTATAAGTTGAGTAACAAACAATGAAGAAAATATAATACAATGAGAAAAGAAAATACACAAAACAGTGTAACAACAAAACAAATAATAAAATAAAAATACATATTATGTAAAAATGATAAGAAGTCTCATATTCAATATAATCAAAAATTGAAGAAATTATGTGAATCTATTTGTGCCTAGAAGAATAAAAGTGATAGAATATACAACGTTTATACTGATTAGTTTTTAGATGAAATATATCACCTAGATTAGAATATTTATTTCCGAGACTGTGAAGTCTCGGAAACGGAGAATTTTGATAAGCTAGTGTCGTGTTATTGAAGTAGAAGGGTAATAAATGTCGACATGATTTTTGGGGAACATGGATATTGATAAATTGAAGTAATTCAGAACAGTCAATTTTGTAATGCAGTATTTTATGTAATAGTATTAAATCTGTGCTTATTCTTCTTTCTGAAAGTTTCAATAGACACGTTTTATCCAGGAGATAATTGTAATCAATGTTTAGTATAGGAATATGCAATTTATAGTTTATAAACCTTAGAAACTTCCGTTGAATCTTTTCAATGTTGTCTGAATAAATGTTGTAAAAGGGAGACCATAAGGTAGAGTTATATTCAAGTTGGCATCTGACAAGGGTTTTATATAATATAATAAATGTGTCTAAATCATTGAAATCTTTTGCAGCTCTCAAAACAAAACCAAGAGTCTTTAGGGCTTTGTTGATAATATTATTAATATGACATAAAAAGGTGAGTTTACTGTCGAACATAAGGCCTAGATCCATAATTTCACTAACACAATTTAAATTTTCATCATTTAAAGAATACTGAAAAATAATAGGATTATTTATTTTGGAAAAATGAATGAACTGACATTTATTTATATTTAATGTTAGTTTGTTAATAGAGCACCATTCAAAAAGATATATCAAGTTAGTTTGAAGTATAATACAATCATTAATGTGGTTAATCTCTTTATATAGTTTCATGTCATCGGCAAACAGTAGCACATTTATGTCAGCAAATATATCAACAATATCATTTATAAATATAATAAACAAAATGGGCCCTAAATGGGAGCCTTGCGGCACTCCACTTGTTGTTATAAATTTGTAAGACTCTGTGCCATTTATTTTCACACTAAGAATTCTTTTGGACAAATAACTAACAAACCAATTTAATAAGCTACCATAAATCCCAAGTTTCGCCAATTTATTGATTAGTATTTTGTGACACACCTTGTCAAAGGCCTTGCTAAAATCAGTGTATATTGAGTCAACCTGGCACCTGTTGGCTAAAGATTTAGATATGAAGTTTTCATATATTAGTAAATTGGTCAGTGTAGATTTATTTGAACAAAAGCCATGTTGTAATACAATATTACAACGATGAAAAACATATAAATATATTTACGTAATATATGAACGTAAATCACTTAATATAAATTTGAGATACGTGGAAAAAAAGTAAGATATATTTCAGAGAAGATGTCTACACGTTAACTTTATAAATTTTAAAAATTTCTAACTTAATAAATTTCTTTAAAGAATAATAGGAAATAATTTCTAACTTTAAGAACTAATTTCATTTACAGTAACATAATTTATAATTTAGTAAGGTACATTATTTAGCTGTTGACTGGGTGAAGTAAAACATTTGGCCTGGACGTTACTATTTTCGTCATTCCAAGAGAGTGCCATTGGGAATGACAACATATATCGTCAAAATGTTTTTTTCAGATGTTCACTGTGTAAAGTAAAATATATCGTCAAAACAAGATTTCAACCTGAGCTGGTCAAGCAATATATTTAGTAATTCTAAGAAAGAACTATTAATTAGATCTGTTCACTCTACATGTTTCTTCAATTTCAGTCCTCCCGGGACGAAGTACATACATATTATATTGAATAAAAATATAGAAACCTTGTTTAACTCAACCGTTTTGCATTTCGTCTATCTGTAAATTTGTTTGCGCGCTATGTTTCAATAAAGATTTTTTTTTCAAAAGAGATATTGTCATACTTCATCACATCATATTTTTATACCTACCTGCGAAAAGGAAGTTAGGAAAAAGATTTTTCAAATAGAGCTAGGGAATATTCTTTGGAAACATTGTATAATTCCTTATTTGAAAATTTTAAAAGTTACATAAATATAATGTTCATAAAATTATTCACTTGTCAAAGAATTTGTATATAAAAATGCAAAAATCAGTAATTTTAAATACGTGTAGGATTACAAAAGATTTTTTAAATATTTATATTGAGGGATCAGTAGGATTTATAGGTTCAATTAGAAATGCCACAGAGCCGAACCCTCTGATAAGAAAATATCTGGAGTCGGTGAATTATATTCCCATTTGGTCTCTAGTAGGTTGACATTTTCTTGTATTATTTTGTATTTATAATACTTATACCTACAGGGTGTCCGGGGGTAAAGTGCATTAACTTTGGGAGGTGATTCTAAATGATGGTAGGAGTAAAAAAGATTAATAACTTTTTTCGAAATTCCAACATTTTTTTTCCCGTACAAAAAGATCTACCTAAATCAACATTTTTTTTCTAAAATCAACATTTTTTTTCCCGTACAAAAAGATCTACCTATCTACCTACTAAAAATCCTTAGTGTGAGGTACGATCTTACTTGCCGGGAGCCTGCCGGGAGCGATCGTGGCAACAATAATTACTATTAGTGGTGGTGACTGGCCCGTATCGTAACAGTGGAAAATAATAAAGCTGGCCGCGCACGCCTGTCAAATTTTACATTTTTACCACAAAACTACCCCTAAAAGTTGGAATTTCGGAAAAAGTTATTTATCTTTTTTACTTACAATATCATGTAGAATTACCTCCCGAAGTTAATGCACTTTACCCCCGGACACCCTGTATAGTGCAATTGCATAGCGTGGGTTGACTAGATGATCATTTGGGGAAGTGTGTGAAAGGGTTTAGTTTTTCCTGTGGGGAGAATTTAACCCGGATATTTAAATCTGGTGCGTATAAAATAATTAATTACCTTCCTATGCAGTATTTAAATAACTATTAATAAATCTACCCATTTCAGAGGAAATTTTGGTTTGTATTAAATATGACATAATATAACATACTTTTTGGACTTAAAGCCTCTTGTCGACAGTTGTTGAATAACTATTTTCATGTTAAATGCCGAAGATTGGAATAATATTCACCTAAAAACCAGCAACTTTACAAGCTCGCCAAAAAAACTTTTTATCACATTTTTTTTCGCTTGTCCCAATGGGTAATAAATCTTTCTTTCACGTAGTACATGCTTACATTTTTTTATTAATTTACTAAATATTTATTTAAAAGGGTGAGATTTAAACATTTTGCACTTTTAATTGTAACATACATACATTGTCTGCAAACATGCGCGTTTGAATAATATCAAAATCGAAGAGATGAAGCCGTCGTTATCACGAACCGACAATGTTTTTAATAACAGTAGATATCATGTTTCACATGTTATGTACCTATTTCAATACAGAGGAAAATAATTTGCCACTGAGAATTTGCGGGATATTTGTAGACTTTTGTGAATATTGAATTTATTATTTGCAGATGTGCAAATTGAAGTTGGGTCTGTTTGACTATTTCATGAAATCCAATATTGAAAACACGTTTAATTCATAGCCCATTTTTCAATGCTCGATATTTCATTTCATGAAAGACTAGCCTGGGGTGATATTTGTCAGTGGTTGACGTTTTAAAATTAGGTGATATTCAGAAAAAATATAATTTTATCATGTAGTTTCAATGTCTCTCAACAGATGTCATTAGAAAGTGTGGTTTTGTAGTTTTAAGGTGTCTCTATTTGTGACATTTGGTAGTACCACGTGATGGAGACAACAGTAAGACGTTTGGGTCTAATACCCGGTAGTATACTAATATCCGCTCATATCCGGACGTTTGACATTTGACGGCCGGCGTTGTCCAGCGGTAAGGCTCTTGACTCGCACACCGAAGGTCGTGGGATCTAATCCCGGCGTGGCAAATAAATTTTATTTGATTAATTTGTGTTATTTCACAATTTATTCATTTAAAATAATATACAGTATATTTGCGACACGTTCCAGAGTGGAAGGTACTCTCAGTATCGCCCTGGTGTAACACCACCATTTAGAATTGAAACGTTGCTTGAAATGGCATTAGCCGTGTTTGGTGACCAGATCTGAATAGCCAGGTACTTCCCCACGTTCCTCTTCCCTTTCTCCTTCCCCTCCCCACTACCTTTAGCCTCACAACATACCCCAATTGGGGATGCCATAGTCGCACTGGCTTCAGACGGGAACAGTTTGGACTCTTGTGCGGTATTCATATGTATAAAAAAAATAAATGTATATATATCCTATCTACGTGCGTGCATCTTCAGTGCACCCCGAACCCCGTACCAGATTAACAGTGGTGATCCATTAGAACGGACGTTAAGTCTAGTTGAATATTCATTCTAAATAAGAAACCATAATGAACAAGACTCGTTTTCATTAGAATTGTATTGTTAATCAGTGAAATGAAAAGTACCTCACGAATTACGTACGATCCATTAGAACGGACGTTAAGCAAAGATGGATATTCATTGTAAATACATGATTATGAACGGAAAATTAAAAATTTAAGGGGATAATGTAAAGTAAGGTTTTTATTTTTTTATTATATAATCAATAATATTATTATTAAACTAGCTGATCAGGCGAACTTCGTACCGCCTCAGAATCAAAAACTGTTGTCAACTTATTAGCTGAATTGATCTAAATTGTTTCTCCCTGCGTATACCATACCTTGATCTAAATTATTTCTCCCTGCGTATCTTTTCCCCTATCGCGTTCCCTCTCCCTCTCCCCACTCCACTTCTCCCCTTCCCCCGTCCCGCTAACCCCCCTTCCTGAGTTCCTTTCCCCCTCCCCCCTCTCCACACCCCCCTCCCCCGGTTCACAGTTCAATATTATACCCCTTACAATATTGCTGCAGTTCTTTCAATAGGAGAATTCGTTCCATACAAAATGTATGGGGAAAATAATTTTCTTCGGAGTGGAACACCCTTAACTTTTTGGGGTAAGAAAAATAGATGTTGGTCGATTCTCAGACCTACCAGATAAGCACACAAAATTTCATCAAAATTGGTCCAGCCGTTTCGGAGGAGTATGGTAACGAACACCGTGACACGAGAATTTTATATATTAGATTAATAAAAGCAGTTTATTTTTAAACAAGTTCTGCTGTGTAATTGTTATTACGCGTGACAGCTGTTTCGCCTTCTGAAGGCATTATCAAACTGTGATAATGCCTTCAGAAGGCGAAACAGCTATCACGCGTAATAATAATTACACAGCAGAACTTGTTTAAAAATAAACTGTTTTTATTAATTTAATAAAAATATTATTGATTATAATATAATAAAAAAATTTAAATTTAAATGGAGTTCTACAAATTAAACTTGATAACATTAAGTAAAGTAAGGTGTTTAATTTTTAGAAGAATTTAGATTCATACGTTATTGAAAATGTGAAAAAATTATTTTCTGTCTTAGGAGCTCTTCATATCGACATATTTATACGTGTAGTCAAGGGGACACGTATAGTTAAATAAAAATGAATTTAAAAAAATCCTCTCGTTGTTAATCTTTCTTTTTCCTTAACCTTGTTGAATACAATATATTTTTGTGTGTGAATATGCTAAAAACAAATCATGTAAGTACGCATATAATGCTATTCATAAATTTCGCAATAAAAACATCACAGCATAAAAAGCGCCAAACATGCCCCTGCCGGCCATAACCTTAATTAAAAACCGACACTAATTATTCATTAATTAACTCGAAACAGGGTAGCGTGATAAAATTCTCATTTAGCCAAGTTCTTCACCCTTTAAGCTTTATGTGTTTTCTCAGAAATGATAAAATATGCGAACTACCCGAAAAAACAACCATTTCCACACAATCTGAACTGGCCGCCATAATAACTCTTATGCCTTTTTATCAACCGAACAATGCAGCAAGAAAGGTTTTCCTAGAATTTTGATAAGAGAGCTCAACGCGTCGCAATATATTTCAAAAAACCTCACAAGCATTTTGATCCACGTTGTAAAAATGATTGAAGCATTCTATTGCAGTTTTATCAACGCGCGTTTATTGATTTTGTACTTTTGATCAGATTAATCAAACTTAATTTGTTTTTTGTTTATTTTGGGATAGTTTCAGTTGAAGGGTGTAACGTAACCAAATCACGCAAAATGGCAATAAAACGGAAAAAATAGGCTTCGAATAGAATATTTTTGTTACCTACTTAATAAGGGCGGCTTTTGGTCTCAAGATATCAAAACCAAATTCAAATAAAGTGATTTTAAGTTTATTGGTAGAATGAAATAAATTTTGGCGTTTCACTCGTATTAATTTTACACTAACTAACCATCGCGCCGTTTCACCATTGGTGTAGGCTAAGGGGTAGCAGGTTAAAAACTCGATCTTGTCACACACTTCTTGCCTCGTTCACATTCATACATGCATTCAGTCTTCGTTCTTCCTTCCTCTGTCAACTCTATGCCTCACTGCCATACATCAGGGTAGGTACCAGCACTCGATTATGGCTTTCTAGCTTAGTTTATTTAGACAGATTTTTGTTAGCACCAACAGCGTTCAGTCCTCTATTAATGGAGTTACCTGTGTTTACCCTTCTCTCAGTATCTCTATCAGCCTTCCCATCTCTTGAAAACATAATTCCCAAATGCACAAAATCATCCACCTGCTCCAAGTATTAATCATTCACAACTATATTACACATTGTTTTCGTACTCTGTCTTACAAACAAAATGAATATTTCACAAGGCTCAGTTACATTATGATACTTAGTACAAATTAATACGATGAATTTAGTACATCATCTTCAGGCGTCAGATAGGAATGATGTCTTGTTTTACCGTTATTTCTTGTTTTCTATTTTATTTTATTTATTTTCATTACAATAGTGTCATGATTGTTTTTACGTCATTGATCGATCTTCTTATTTGTGTGCCGTGTCAGGTCCCCCTACGTTGGCGATCCAAAATGTCTCTCTGTCTTGCGCTGCCTGGAATAGCTCCACCACACTTCTAATGCCGGTCACTCTCGTATATTTCGCAGCCAAGACATTTGTCTCCTACCAGGCCCTCGGCGACCCTCTATTTTGCCTTTCAATATTAAATGGAGCAAGTGATACTTCTCCCCTCGAAGTATATGACCCAGATATGAAATTTTCCAGATTTTTATTAATGTAAGCAGTTCTCTATCCGCTCTAGCCTGCCTGAGAATTTCTGTGTTGGTGATCATGTCGGTTTATGGGACCTTGAGCATTCTCCGGTGAAGCCACATTTCAAAAGCCTCTAACCTGTTCATGGTATTTACTTTCAAGGTCTATGTTTCACATCCATACAACAAGACCGATCACACATAACATTTTAGCATTCTCTGCCTTAGTTTTAAGCTGATAATGTCATAGCAGAAGAAGGATTTTATTTTAATGAAAGCAGTTTTTGCTGCTTCAATTCTGCACCTAACCTCTACATCTGGGTCAAGAGTCTCCGTGAGAATACTGCCGAGATATCTAAATCTTTCCACCTTTTCGACATTGCAACCATTTATCTGTATTACTAATAATTATTGATCAATAATGGAATGATAATCTTCAGTGGAAGTTACTCGGAGGAACTAGCGTCAGGGATCACTTTGGCTTTTAAACACAGATGAAATTTGTCATACGAGAACTAGGCGTTTGTACAAATCGTTCGTGAATTCATCAGCCCGGCGTTGAAGCGATTTGCCACCCTCGGTTTTTCCTTCTTCTCTTATCCTAAAAAAGATCCTCCACAAAACATCTCCAAAGATAATTTAATAAATATTCTGTAATAATTCAGAGATGTTATGTCATTTTGTAAACCTACTACGTTAGTTATTATTATTGAGGTATCGAACATTTACGCTTCAGGTATATTGGATGAATCCACCGTTGTTCTATTTTTAAACTCTTTTTGACAGTGTTAAACATCCATGACATAATAATATTTTAATTGGTGACCCGACAATTCGTCCTGCGACAATTCATCCGGCGACAGTTCATCCTGCGACAGTTCATCCGGCCGACAGTTCATCCTGCCGACAGTTGATCCTGCCGACAGTTCATCCCGCCGACAATTCATCCGGCGACAATTCATCCTGACAATTCAACCTAACCTAACCTAACCTAACCTATAAGATTTTTATAAAGTAAGTATGCAAAGAGGATATACGGCCGTACAACCAAAATCGATATACTTATATCTGAAGGCATCTTGAGTGGAAATCCGCTGTAAAAATATTTTTACTAACAATAATTTCGACTCTCCGAAGAAGCATTCGTGAATAACAAAATACGACATACTTATACTTATAGGTTAGGTTAGGTTAGGTTAGGTTAGGTTGAATTGTCAGGATGAATTGTCGCCGGATGAATTGACGGCGGGATGAACTGTCGGCAGGATGAACTATCGGCAGGATGAACTGTCGGCCGGATGAACTGTCACAGGATGAACTGTCGCCGGATGAATTGTCGCAGGATGAACTGTCATGGAACCATTTTAATTAGAGATGCCACATCTATTCGGCTACTATTCGGTATTCCGCCTATTTTTTAACTATTCGGCATTCGGCCGAATACCGCAAACCATTTGACCGAATACCAAATCTTGAAAAAATAATGCATAATTAATATAAAATATTAATCAGAAAAAAAAATTTACAATAAATCAGCATATTTAATACTTAATCTATCAGTTTTGATGAATGAAAACAATTTTTTCAGCATTTGATGATTGCAAACGATTGCGTTTTTCCTCATAAATTATACCAGCTTCCGAAAATAGCTGCTCTCTATAAATACAGCTACCGGGAGATGATAAATAAATCCTAGAAAATTCTGCTAGACTTAGTGATCTGCTGTCCAATCTAAGCGAACAGTTTTCAAGTAAAAATCAATTTCATTTGCAATGTGTAATTGCTTTTTACATGAAAACTGCATATTCGGTCGCCGAATATTCAAAGCTTCTGCCGAGAACCTTGCCGAATAATTGGTATTCGGTATTCAGCAAAATCACTATTCGTGGCATCTCTAATTTTAAGGGTTAAAAATGTTTTACAATTTTTATACCGTTGATTGTCAAATCAAAGGCAAAAAATGTTTTGGCTAGCTATTGATTGTGGACTTCTTTGGTGTTGTATCTTTTTTCCTGGCGTCATTTTTATTAGCTGAAATTGTCATGGTTTTATGTACGTATCTTGTATGTTATTTGACGACCTCCATGGTTGAGTGGTAAAACTCTGGTCTAGGAATTTAAAGGTCGCATGCAATTAAATTTAAATTGATTGATTTGTCTTATTTCGCAATTTAATCGTTTAAAATAATATACGACATATTTTCAACCCGCTCCAGAGTGGAAGATACTCTCAGTATCTATCGGCTTAGTGAGAGGCCACCATGTCGCCATTTAAATGGCTTTAACCGTGTTTTATGACCAGATCTGAATAGCCAGGTACTTTCCCACCTTCGTCTTCCACATCTCATTCCCTCCCCACTTCAACCTCACAAAATCCCCCAATTGGGGATGCCATAGTCTCACTGACTCCAGACGGTTGGAAGCAGAATGTCTGAATAAGCATGGCTACAAGAGGCTAGAGAGGCACGACATGAACTATTGAATCCTTACAAAACATATTTTGGTTTCTTTGCACATTTAATATATAAAATAAGTACCCTGATTCAGTTATTTTTATAGATAAGATAAACACCAAATATCAAAAATGTATTGCACTTTTCTCACCATCTCCAGCAAAAGGAAGTTTTCCTTAAAAGGAAACAGGTTCATCCATTATCTTCTTCTCGAGTTAAAAAAGAAAGATAGAAAATTGAAAAAAAAAATCATGAAAGCGCAATTTTATTTCAAAGTCCAAACTCATGTATATTAACACTGCAAACATATCAACCGCTATCACTCTTTTAACCCTTTACTCGCTTAATAATCTCATAATCACAAATATTATCAACCTCACCCTTTTTTACCGACCAGTGGTGTGCGTTGTGGTTTACTGTCCTCGAAAATAATGATTGAGGTTGCTGTTGTATATTGTTAGGTAGACTTAAAACATATTACTCGTGTTTCTACGCATAGAAGAGAAATAATAGAGAAAAAAAAAACTATTATACTCGTATAATGCGCATAATAGAAAAATAACAAAAAAAAAATCATCGAAAGCATTTGCCCTGTGGTTAGTTTATATGTTTTTAAAAATTTTATTATATAGGACATAATAATAACTACCTATAATTAATTAGATAAAGGTTACCGTTATAACTAATTACTATTGTGTTCTGATGGTGTATGGTAGCGAATCCGATCGAAGTATAAGTTTTATTTTTTACGTTAGCTCCACAAAGGAGGCCCTAAGGGGAATAATTTATCTTGGAGGATGCTGTGTGGAGGGTCTTTTTAAGGAAATAAAGGAGAGGAAATTCTGGAAAAGAAAAATTTATGAGGGTAGGATATGGGGTCAGTATTCACGTATGAATCCATCCCTCCAATTACGGTGAAAGGCGATACGTTGAGAGAGTCCGGCTGGAGAAATCAAAAGAATACCCTCAACCAGTCTCTCTTGATGCGGCCCGCCACACAGCAGGTGGGCAGACGCATCTGCCGCCAAGACCCAGTTAAACCCTGACGGACCATGAACCCGGGCACCCCTGCTAAGTCACCTACGTAGTAAACCACTCGGGCTGACCTATGGTAGAGTGTTGGTTATCCAATAAATCATACCGCGGCGTTACCCATACCCGCCTCCCTAGTTAATAAAGTTCGTGGTTAAATGCTGAGCACTTGTTTTATTTATTTATTTATTTCAACGCCATAAAATGGCTATTACAATACGGTGATACATGATACATGATACACAGTGGTACACAAGAGGGTAATTACAATGATAATAATGTACATTAGACAAAGTACATATGTATGATAACAACTAATATTTAGTTATAGGATACAAATATGTTTTTCAACAAAAAAAAAGAATATGAGCTCGTATAAAATACACATTTTTATGCAGAGTAAAAATAAGTAACTTCTTAGAAAAATTCTCAACATCAAGTATAATATACCTACTTTACTTTTATTTGTACATATTGTTGGATTCTAGGAATTGGCTAAAATGGAGTAACTTAATAATGGTATTATTGTTACCTTCATTTGAAATTACTGCAGTCTGAAATGACTACAGGTATTTTTTTAATATTAAATAATCACAGCGCGGCCCTGTGGGGTATCTACCCACATAGACTTTCTAGTAAGCTTTAATAAGCCCTTTCAAATATTTAAATGCCAAATATCACAAACCATCGGCCATATTTACTTTCCAATGGCCGCCGCCAGCGCGAGCTAGTCGTCACTTCCGGTTGGCAACCCTACACAGTCGCGGCTTCCGTTTTATCAGAACTACAACCTGATCCTAAACAATTTTTCCTGATAGTTTTTAAATAATTCTATAATCAATAAAAATGTTTATTTTTAAACGACTTCGAAAAGGAGGAGGTTCTCAATTCGACTGTATTTTTTTTTGTCCCATTTTAATTTGGTCCAGTTCTGACAATGGCATCCATGAGAAAATCATATAAGTCTTAAATTTGCATCAAGTATGTGCGCGACAAATGGACGAATAACTCAATATCACGCCAACCGATTTCGATGATTCTTTTTTTATTGGAAAGGATGTACTTCAAGGGTAGTTTGATGAGAGTTTGGTTAGGTTCTGATTATGGGATCCATGACAAAGTAACGGAACTCTTCCAATTCTGAAGAACAAATTTACGATACTCGGCCGAATCTTAATCGAATTAGTTAGTGTACTTCAGATTCACTAAAAATCAAAAAATAAACAAAAATTTTAACAAAACAAAAAAACGACTTCAAAAATGCACTAAAAAGTAAAAAATAATTTCGTATTCTTCTACAACTTTATAATCAACTTACCTTTTCTACTCATCAATATGTAGGTACGATTGTTATTTTTGGAGTCGGTGTCAACCAAGGTACCCGCGGCCCGGCGCGTTCACTTGACAGCTCCTCTCCCGCCGACACCGACTCCAAAAATAACAATCGTACGTACATATTGATGAGTAGAAAAGGTAAGTTGATTATAAAGTTGTAGAAGAATACGAAATTATTTTTTACTTTTTAGTGCATTTTTGAAGTCGTTTTTTTGTTGTGTTAAAATTTTTATTTTAATACATTAATTTACATATTATAATTTAATAAATAATGCTGGTCTTACTGGATGGCTTACCCGTGCTGAGGCCCCTATATTATATTAAAAAAATCAATAAGCACATAATAAATTTTGATAAAATATATATAGTTGGTAATGAAAAAATAATTAAATCGACATATATTATGACTTAGAATACATCTCTGACGCCGCGCCTTATGCAAAACCATCTTCTTACTTCGTTTAAAAGCTACTTTTGTAATAGAAGCGAATTCAAGCAAGTAGCCAATAATGCCAAAAAATGGCGCCACTTACGTTAACAGATGAGCAACTACGGCTGGCAGGAGAAAGTGCTATTGGATTTGTAATTTCCTGAATCTCTCCGGGTTTGGAAAGATTGATGGTAATGTGATTATTGTTGTAACTGGCATTTATGAATAATAATAATACCACGTGTCTATTCATTATATATGACGTCATTGCCTGTCGCGGTTAATTTGTCCCGTCATCTGTCACTGGATCCGAGGAGTCGGCTATTTTTATAACCAGTTCCTATCGGATTTGTAAAAGAGTCACCAATCCTCAAACTGGGCGAAGCCGAATCAAAAGTCTGTGGAGCGGGTTTTTAATTGGTAGGTATTAAATTAATACTTTGCAATGATTTAACTTCTTCTTCTGGTGCGTTTTTCTATTGGAAGTTGGCTATCATCACAGTACCTTGGAAATACGAGCCTTTTTGTGCGAGTTTTGCAAAAAAGTCCCAACTACTCCCAACCGTATAGATCGGTGTTACTATGGCATTCCCGGTTGGGGTAAGTTATGGGGCTGAATGTAGTGGGAAAAGGAAGTACTCGTAGGTGTGAAGAGGAAATACCTGGCTATTCAAATCCGATCTTAAAACACGGCTGTAGCCATTTTGAGCAACGTTTCTATTCTGAATGGTCTTCTTTCACCAGGGCTATTCTCAAAGTGCCTACCGATCCACAAATATTATATTATTTTAATTAATTAAATGAGATACGACGTTAATGAATCAAATTAAATTTACTTGCGCCCGCAGGACGCTGGGTTTGGCTAAATGCAATTTACATTTTTTTATTAGTACTTGCCAAATTATTTGAGACTTAATTCTTGATCGTATGTTCTCTATCTATTTATACAGGTGCTTACAGGGTTTTTCACAAGATGCAATGCTGCCTCGTGAGCTTCTTGAACGAGTTTTTTTTGCTACTATTTTTTTTAACTACTATTTTTGCGTATTATATTACTAACCTGATTTGGTGTATTATGTTTTTTTCCTGTTAAGCACTTGCATACTGCTTTCTAACAACGTATGCAGGGACACTGGAGGTCTAGATTCGTTTAAAATAAATAAATGTAGCTTCGTTTAACAAAAATACTTGAATCTTGCGAGAGCCTTGAAGGAGTAACCATCTGTTACTTATACCAGGGCGGGTAAGTGGTGGATAACCTTCAATGTGCCCACAGGGATTTAAACCCGCGATGTAAGGATTTGTAGCCAAGGAATGAAACCAGCCAACCGCGGAGGTCATCGACGTTTAGAATTACTCACGAGTATTCAGCCTACATTTTCTTAGCGTGATTATTTATGATCAGATTTTCATATCGCGTGAAGGACACGTTTCCGAAGGATTGACAGTTACCCCACAGTAATCCTTTCAGGGCTTATTTCATATTTGGGAAGCTATGTGGAGGCACTTTTTAGAAGAGGGAGTTCTGGGAAGGATCAACCCATCTCTCCGGATCCAGCCTGCTACGCAGCTGGTGGGCAGAAGCATCCGTTCCCAAGACCCCACGCTATGAACCGGCACGCTAGTCACCAAACCTAGCGAACATACGAAGCACTTGGGGTGACCTATGGCAGAACAAGTATTCACATATAAAAATAATGTCCACTACATCATGAAAATTATTAATTTTTTGTAGGTTTTGTTACTTGCCACATAAATGCTGAAATTAAATAATTTTTTTTACACATTTAATGAATTTACATAAAACAAAAATGTCAACTTCCTGACTCCCTTGTAATGTTTTCATGGCCATGCGTTTGCTTTCCCGCGCTTTGTGCGTCCCGTAAGGTTTTGGCGGGAACTCAGCATTGTTCTGCTCGATCCGGTTCCGGCCCACCCCCTTCCCCTCCCCCTTTTCACAACCATTTCCTGTTGCCGAATGTACCCACAGACTGCCGGCCAAAGCGGGATGGGTAAGGGGGGGGGGGGGGGCGAATTAGGGGAATGCTTGCATTAACTTTGAATGTAATATATGCTAATTTTGTATGTGTATGCAGCTAGTTCGAGAAAATTCATGAACATTTGTACTGATGAGAGAACGACGAACAAGCGATTTGATTTATGCCGTGCATAGAGAAAATAAATACGTTTCTCTTAAGTGTATATTTTATAATGTTTATGCGAAAGTTTTAACCGTAAGCCTGGAGTTAGTGGGATTATGGTCGTCCAAATATCGAAGTATATAATAATGAGGCCAAAATATTCGGAATAGAAAAAGAAGTAATGAGCAGTATCTACTTTAGTAAAAATATTGCAAAAATTTTGTGCAATAACGTCTTGAGGCTAACGCCTGCTTTTGGTGAAAATCTACCATTGCGAACCGGATCGTTGCTTGAAATGGCTTTAGTTATGTTTGGTGACTAGATTTAACGAAGCCAGAGCCAAACTAGACTCTTAGCATACTCAATTGCTGATACTGTTGAATTTAGCAGCCAGCTCTGGTCTGAAGCTCCAAAATGCACTCTGCGCAAAAACAGGCGGTCTTTTGTCAGATTCCTCTATCGGATTGCAATTGCGGATAACAAAAGGATTGCATTCTTTAGAGCACAGGCGTCAGGTGGGAATGCTATCCTTGTTCTACCGGTATTTTAATGAAATATGCTCCGAGGGACTAGCGTTATTGGTCCTTTCGACATCGGTGCATAGTCGGGAAACACGCCGAACGCGCGCTTATCATTTGTACACGGTTGACATTTATCATATGATGACGGGTTGTTTCTACGACTTGTTTTTGAGATAAACAGTTCGGCTGTAAAACGATTTGCCGGCCTCTTCGCTACGTTTGATGATTTAGCAGAGTTGTTCGGGTCCATGGGGTAAGGTTTGTTCAGGTCTTGGCAGCGGATGCATTTTCCCACCAAATTGCGCGGCGGGCCGCATCGGGAGAGGCCGGTTGAGGAAGACCCATCGACCTCTGCAGCCGGATTCTCTTGACCCGTCCACTTACCTTCCTTTTACCGCAGCAGGAGGGATGGATTCAAACGTCCATCACCCCTGGACACCCTGACCTCCAGATTCCTACCCACCCTTTCCTTATCCTTTCCTTCCCAGAATTTCCCCTCCATCCACCTTAAAAGACCACCCACAAAGCATTTCCAAAGATGGCACAGGACCTGAGGGGAATTATTTTCCTCGATACCTCCTGTGTGGAGGCAGTAAAGGTATGAGATGTGACGGAAAGTATCTTCAGATGTGACGGAAAGTTCTTGCTAAGTCACCAAAAGTAGCGTACCACTTGGAGCGACCTAAATCCAATAAATGGTTCCCTGAATGGCGGTACCCATACTCACCTCCCAAATTTTATGCCTTTCATTGTCTTTGATATTATTTCCTTCTCCAACTTTGAATGAATACTTCAACGAGTATTCAAAACAATATACTAGTTTACGTGTAGTTAATCCTGACATAGAAATTCCTGACATAGAAAGGTTTCTTCCGAAACTGGTAAAAATATTAAGATATTTTGTGAGATCTAAAAGTTAACATTATTTTAATTTAAAAATTTAGTTAAACTCAGAAAATTAAAGGCCGTAACATAATCTGAATTCAAATTCAAGTGTATGTATAAATTATCGCATTAAAATGAAGCCATCATTCCTAAAGCTCTTCAGTTCAGAGCTTTCCACTGGCCTGTTCAACAAACCGCACCCCTCATAGCCACACATCGGACATTCATTGACCAAACGAATCCGAAAAGTTTTCTCGTTAAACCGCCAGATGCCGTCTTTGCTAATGAGCGGATGGGGGTAAACAGTAAACATCCCCACATACCTACCCCATGCATAGAGCTTTACAATGGTGGTGTAACAATTAATTATTCTAGGAGATATGTTCCATGAATCCACTTTTCATAGATCAGATTTTTTAAAGAATTATAATACAAATTTTACTTGTTTTTAACCCTGAATAGCTAACGTTCGTCAAAATGACTAACATCAGATGGAAGTCTACTTATCTCTTTTGAATTCTTTAACCATGAGCCGTATCAACTTATTTGCTGTCAGACTCGTGCGCATGGCGGTTATGTTTCTCCGTCCAAAATAAGAACAACCTGTGAGCGCGCATGTCTCCACCCCTCCCCCCGTCTGCTGCTTGAATGCGCGTTAACCCATTAGATTCCCGTGTTTAAATAAATTAACTAAATTATTTAATTATTATTTTCCACCCACCTGCAATCAAAAGTTTTAACAATTTATTCATTTAAATAATCATTGTAATGGTTCTCCAATAAACGCACTGCATTTTATCAATTTTTGAAAATATGCTCAATGAAATCACCGATTTTTGTATGATGTTTGCGAAATATCATGTTCTCCAGATATTTTTTTTTACAAATAATAATTAATCAATAATAATAATTGTGACTTGAGGTTTATGTACGGCCTATAAAAAAATAAAACTGATTAACACCAACATTCAGTAATTTTATAGTACAGTACCTAACACCATTGTTTTATAAATATGCATTGTTCATATTGTTGCAATTCGAATATAAGGACATAATTATTAATGTCATACTTTCCTATTTTGTTATTTGCAATTAGTTACAGTGATATCTAATGAATTAGGACTTGGCTGAAACATTGATGTTTGAATAATCGACCACCATACCACGGGCATGTGCCGTAAAATGTAAGCATTGTCGTAAAATCCGCAAAGTGTGTTACCATAAAAAGCAATGAATAAAGAAAAATTAGTAATAATAAATATCCATTTTATCACAGGGTCTGAAAGGGTTAAAATTTTAAGTCACGTGCACACAGCGCGACAGCCGACGAACGACTGATCTATGGGCGGAGTAACACAGCGGTGGTGAAGGGACCGAAGAATGGGGCGGGGTATGCGCAATACGAACCAAGTTTCGTACTCTTCCAAGTTGATCTAAAGGTGGACGGAGAATAGTCGGTAAATTATTTTGTTTTTAAGATTGTTTTCTCTTCACGAAGATCAAAAGGGCCATTTTTTCCAATATTTATTTTATTGGTTCGTTCTGTGTTTTCTTTTATAAACGTGTAAATTGTAAGTAGATAGCAATTTAGTACTTCAAAATTGAAAAAAACATACGTTTTTTTTGTTGTGTTGTTTAAATTATGACCTTATCATTTTACACTTTAGTACTTAAATTAAAAAAAAAACTAATATTAATATGGATTTTCAATAATGATCGTCAAAAAGTAAGAATGGTAAGCTTATTAAGCCAAATTAGCAAGCTAGGAAGCCGGCGTCCTGTCCTGCGTTACTATCCTGGCTTGGCACAAACTAGAACGGTTTACACTAGCCAGTATCATTGCAGTGACTACAGTAACCAAGTCCGCATTCGTCCGAAGGGAAAAATGAACATGGAAAATGCTTTCGTGGAAGAAACATTAAACTTGTTTGTTATAGATACGCCGATTTTTTGTATAATACTAGCTTTCCATGGGCAAACTATAAAATCATCTCATTACTAAATTTTAGTATTTTTATAATTGTATCAGAAAAAAACTAAGCTAGTTCTGTTTTCACGTATCTAGTGGTACCAGCTAACTAGGTTACTGGCTTGAAATACTAGCGTCTTGTGCTACAGGCATTAGTCCCGCTGTGAGTTTCATTCTCTAGACATTCAACTGTGTACCATCCCCTCAGTTCACATCGAGGCCAATTTCAGTAAAACTAACAAGAAGTAATAATGTACTAGTGATTGCAGTTGAAATTTCTACCAAAATACAGATATTTTCTTGGTGTGAAACAGCAAAAATTTTAGATTTTTTTTCTTTGGCCCATATTTACAGTATTTACACCATTGGGCATACACGTGTAAATAAGTGCACCCATATAATATTATTTAAACTTCAGTAATCTTCCACAAAACTAAAGTGGTTTTAGCATCGTTCAACTGCGACTTCCACAGTTATTTGCTGAAATTCTCTGTTTCCTTTGTTGCCCCAAAACTTCTGTTAAACTCAATACATGTCAAGCTTGAAATTTAGACATTAGCACTGGACCAACCAAAAAGGGAGCCAGTTAAATGCTTTGACTCCATTCGAAACTAATTCATTATTTTCTTTTCGTTGAGAAGAGATCGCTCTCCTAAATTAATTAAAAAATATGCATACTGCTCATACTATTGGTAAACACACTTATTCTGAACTAAATTATCAACAGTGGTGTGCAGTCAACAAAACTGGCAGTCAATAAAACTGAAAATGTGCCTACCTTAAGAAAATAAACCATTTAACCAAACATTTTTTGGTCACATGAAGCAAATAATTTGTGATATCAAATCAGCTTTCACACGAACGGTAAATTTTAAATGAATAATTTTAATTTTCAATGCAGTGATTGTCCAGCATTTATATAGGCAAAACGGCGCATAATACTAAAACCGTGTCAAATAACACCTAAGATGTTTAAATAATAATAGTTTTTTCTGATACATTTAACCACCTCATAGAAACACATAATGAAAACATAAGCGTCACTGTACTACATCAAAACGGAGTAGGAATCAGACTGGATAACTTAGAAGCATTAGAATTGAGAACTCCAGTCCAATTTTTAATATTTTTTTAATGAATAATGACATTTCAACTTAAATAACTGCATTTTTGTATTTATTTTTAGAGTTAGTTTTAATAGTTAAAATAATTGTCAAAGTTTTAATTTTTCAAGATCCCCCGAAAACCTACGTACGCAGGATAAATTGTGTGACGTCATCACTCCTGAAAAGGTACCATAGGATCGGGTAATCAGCTGATCAATCAAGTAGTTTTTTTTATATTTTCAATAATAGAGATAAACTAATAAGAGACACCTTTATTTTTGAAACATTATTTAGGCCTAAATAATGTTTCAATAAACACAACAACTAAATCTCTATGTACAGTTTGTAAAAAACGAATAAATTAATACGATGGCTTGTGTCATATCATACATTCCCATACAATGACTTTACGGTGACGTCACCACACGTCGAACAGTGACGTCACCACTAAAATTTCAATAATGCCAACTTGACGGCGTATTTTTACGACCCGTGAAAAATTATTAAAAATGGACTTTTTAATAATTTTTTTAAAAACTCTGCGTTTAATATTATTAAATTAAACTTATTATTCAGAATCAGCGTTTATCGGTCTATATGAACTATCCTATCTATATAAAATTTCCTGAAGAAGTCATGGTTGTAGGACTCGGTGTGTATTAAGTAATCGTATATAAAAATTAAAAGCAGTGTTCACAAAGTTATTGTTTTATTTCTATTGAAATTATTATACTGAATTATAATAAACAACTTTGTTTAAACCACTTGAATAACAATAAATATCAACATGCTTCAGAACAAATGGTTCCTTCATCAGGATGAGAAGTGTATTAAAAATTAGATTAAAATATAAAATAACAGAATGGACTAACGTCCAACCATAAGATTTTGCGATAGTTTTACGTGTGTGTAAATTTACCATATCATTGAAAAAGAAGATAACACTAATAATCTAAAATCTGAACGAAAATATGAAAGAGAACAAGACACAGAAAAATTAAACGATAACGGTCGCACTTGGGACACGGACCCAGAACCTCTCGTCTTACCGGGATGGGTCCCAGTTGCGACCGTTATCTTTTTTTATTGTCTTGTTCTCTTTCATACTTTCGTTTAAATTATTAGTGTAACCTTCTTCTTCAATGATATATTACATTGATGGGAATAACCTTCAAAATTTATTGAAAGAGAGTTGATCTTATAAAAAATTGGTTTGCCATAGTACAATTCACTATTTTATTTATTATTCTAGCAGCCAAGATTACGACTTTAAATCAATGCGCATAATTTTAAATTTTAATTAAATTTTAACTTGGGTGGTTACTTTATTGTGAAATAATTGACTTTCCGTTATCTTGAGACACGAAAATACGAAATACCATGTCGAAAATTGGGACAGATTAACATTTTGAAATTTCAGTTATTTACGTTTTGATTATGGTTTGTCTAATTTTGTATATTAATTTGATATTAAAATTAATCGTAGCAATTTTAGAGTTGAATAAGTTAAACGAAGCGAATGAAAAGCGTTATTGTATTTTAAAAGGGATAATTTACTCTCAGGTAACTTACGTTTCACGAGAAACAATTATGTAAATCCATTAGTTGTTGAGATGGCATCGCTTGCTCCAACTCAGGCGTGTCGTGAGTTTAGTTCCTCGGCTGGCTAAGTCCTCCAATACGATACAGGCCACATTTTTCACTTTTTGTGGTGGCAGCAGGAGATTTTCAAATGTTATCAGGATATTTGTCAAAAAATAGAACAATACCTGTTTATTTAGTAACCATAAATTTACGACATACCTAAACAGACACTTATTTAAACATAATGATAAACGACTTCATTGTTACGTACATAATCAGGGTTTGGTCTAGTCTCTATAACTATGTAAACTTATATGGTGAAATAATAATTAGGAAAAATCTCAAATGGCTTTGATTCAGCTGACAGTTTTTATCATCACACGCATTTGTCCGAAGGTCTAAATTTTGAAGGCGGGTATGGTTACCGGCGCCCAACAAACCATTTATTGGATTACCAACGCCTCTGCCGTAGGTCACTCCAAGTGGTTCGCTACGTTAAGAGAGTTAGCAGGGGTGCAGAGGTTCATGGGGTGAGATTTGTCCGGGTTTAGGCGGCAATTGCGATGGGCCATTCTCTGATGTGTTGGGCCGGATCGAGAGATACTGGTTGAGGGAGATCTTTTGACCTCTCCAGCGGGACTCTCGGAAGATGCCTTACACCGCGCAGTGGAAGAGATGAATTCGTACGCCCGTCACTCCTAGAAAATCTGACCCCCAGATTCATACATACCACGCATCTTTTCCTCTCCTTATTTGCCTAAAATGACCTTCCACACAGCATCCACAAATATGACAGGTCATGAGGAGAATTATTTTCCTGAAGGCCTCCTTTGTGAAGCTAATCTATGATTAGTTTTGATACTAAGATGATGCCATGCAGTCAGCGTATGAAATGACGCGTCCACAAAAGACGTTTTCTTGTAATGTATAGTTAACATACGAGAAAAACAGCCCAAAACCGTGCGTTGTGGTTCACCAAAATCACTTGGAAGAGGCATGACCGAAGTTTAATTTCATTTGAAAAATTGAATAGTTTTTTTTCTTTGCCGGTTTTATGCTTTAACATTATAAGTACCTACATTTATTTTTTGTTTTAGTTTCGCGTGAGATATGCTGGCAAAAGCTTCGATATTTAGTTATCTAATTTTAGGGTATTTTGCCGTGTTGCGCTTCTTCTTTCTTTAACCATCCTTTAGGACAGTGTATCGCAACTGTATCGTTGTTCGAAATGTTGGCTAAAGAAGGAGAAAGCACAACAGAGCATAAAACCCCAAAAATAAATCACGACAATGCTTTTGGCCGTGAAAATCTAACATAATGTCCAATTTAGATACAATGCGTTACTGTGAAAGAATTTTTGTCACGTGTAAAATTAAACCGTGTTACGTATAAATTAATGTTGCTTGTTTGTATAAAAATGATTTTACCCAGAGATCCTTAAAATGTATATTTTTAAACTGTATAATAATCAATGTGATAGTCTGTAAAAATATTTTGTTAAAATATTGACCGGTAGAGACCACACTTCAACTATTTTGAAAAAACCCCAAACTTTCTCATTATCGAACATAATTTTTTTTTCATGAATACCGCACTAGAGATCCAACTGCTCCCGTCTGGAGCCAGAGAGACTATGGCATCCCCAATTGGGGTATGTTGTGAGGCTGAGTTGGGGAGGGGAAGGTGGGAAAGTAGCTTTTTACACTGTCTCCACACAGGAGGCGCTGAGGAAAATAATTTCCATCAGGGCCCATGTCATTTTTGAGGATGCTGTGTGGAGGGTCCTGACCTGCGACCTGGCTATCTGGTCACCAAATACGGCAAAAGCCATTTCAAGGAACCTTCTAATTTTGAATAGTGGTCTTACACCATGGCGATTCTGTGAGTATCTTCCACTCTGGAACGTGCCGCAAATATATTGTACACATACTAGCTGGGTTACCCGGCTTCGCACAGGACAACATTCGAGAGTGTTCTGGAATGTTCCACAGTGATGATCCCGATTCCCTATTCCCAAACATTCTACAACATACTCCGCCACTCCTTTCAGATCTTTCTAGGGCTCTATCGAACCTTCTAGAACTTTTCGGAAGACTGTTCTAGAAATTTCAAGAAGGCGAAACTTCCAGCCCTTATATTTTCAAAAGCACGCCCTTTAGACGAAAATGAGAACCGTCATCCTAGAAGGGGATAGAGATATACCACACCAAATAACTCCTTTGATCGTACCGGCACTCGTTTCTGAGTTTTTGCGGTAAGCAAGTTTTTTTAAACTTTGTTTTAAAATGTACGAGTATATGGATTAGATTCAATTATTTAAATGTGATATAACACAAATTAAACAAATAAAATATATTTTCGCACTCTGGGATTTTTTACCTGCGACCACGGAGACCGTCAGCCATAGAAGCATATTAGTAAGAAGGCGCCTTAAATATTTTTTAAAACGCCTTAAAAACACCCTTCAATGTATATTTATATGAAAAAAAAACTTTTATAACAATGGATATTGAAACAACTACGTAAAACGTCACTAAATTCAATGTGAAAACTATGTTTAACACAATGTAAATATGTATGTAAATCGTCACGTAAAATAACCTATTAACCCGTTAGGCATCGACGATTTCCCCTTGTAGTGCTGTTGACACACCGTGAGACTAAGCGGCTAACCCTCTCGATGCCACCCGACTGATGAGTGAACCTTCAAATGCCGTCTAATGGGACGGGCGCCTCTCGTTAACAATACCTAACGATTTAATATTCACGTAATTGCGGGGCGGAAAGGGTTAAGTATACTGCTCCAAGTAGGGTTGTACACGATACCAATTAATATTAATTTTAAAAAGTCATTAAAATAATAGCATTTCGTGTTGTGTCCGATTAACATTTAAAAAATCTACTATAAGTTGTTACCATTTCTGGTGAAAAGTGTAAATCAGAAACTAGCCTCTGCTACTTTACTTATTTCTTTATAAAAGACAAACAACCCAAAAATCCAATAATTGACATACGGTTGACATTTGCCACATTCGAAAGGGTTGTTTATCTCATTCTTGAGTTAAACAGCTTGGATGTGTATCCTGAGTCTCTTCGAGACCAATGTTCAATCCTTCCTTTCCCCTAAAAGACCCTACACACAGTACCCACAAAGATGACATGGGCCCTCAGGGAAATGATTTTGTTTGACGCTTGATCTTGCCCCTTTTCTGGTTGGAAACGGCTCAGTATGTTGTGCGGGCTTCGTATGGACGGAACCATTATTATCATTATTATATTTTACTTGAACCCCACGTAAGAAGAAAATATTTTCCTTCCGGCCTATATCATCTTTGGAGGTTCTTTTTAAAGAGGGGAAGGATAGGAAGTTCCAGAAAGGTAACAGGTATGAGGAATGGGTAGAAATCTAGGTGTCAGTGTGTCCAGGAGTGACGGATATATGAATCCTGAAGTGGTGACCCAGTAAGACGATGGGTCAAGAGAATCTTGCTTACTTGGACCTGAAAGAGGTCAAAGGTCTTCCCAAACTGGCCTCTCCCGATCCGGCTGCAACTTTTTTTCTTTCTACCCGGTTTCGCCGGGGTTTAGATTCGTCGCCATCTTTATTCGTGGAAACTATTAGATTATGCACGATGGATAGTTACGCAACTTAAGCCGCCGCTACCCGAATTTCTACCGATTTCTTACATATTATCTCCCTTAAACATTTGAAGTTTTGAAGCCTTAAAAAATACATGTTATTTTTAAAGATAATATCTAGACACGTTCCACGCCGAAACGCAAATTATATGAAATTCCCTCGATAGAAAAAAATCGCAAATTATGCTCCTAAAATTATTATAAACAAGTTTGTTTCAGTTATTTTACAAGTTATAGTTGTGAAAAAATCACAATGCTTCTTTAAATGATACTTAAGACGCCTTTCACGAGATTTTTGCTCTATTTTAAACGAATCTTGTGTTATTTTAAACATTTTCACAATTTTCGCATTGATTTTATCGCTCTAAATATTAGCGTGCTCCTCTAACATTCGTTATTACATATCTCTCCATCTTCTCATTTTTGAGTGTGGATGCGGCGTCTTAAAATATCAAAATTGTCAATGCCATCCTCCAAACTATAAAAATTCCATTTTGTATTGATTTTATTTATTTTAGACATTTATGAATCGCTTATATTGTCTTCATTTAATTAAATATTGATGAATTACTCCATGTATCTCTTAAAATTCTTTTAAAATAAGTTTCCCTTAATTTCGTTTTTTTTTCAAATGCATCAGAAATAAAACGTATGTTTAAATTCCGTCACTGACTTTCATACGCCAGTGATTTTCACACCCCTCAGACATTTCCACTCAAATAAGGGTTTGGTCGCTCGCTATTTAAGGGTGTGTTCGCAGTAATAGTTTTCATGCAACATTATTGCAAAGCCGCCAGCGTCTGAGAGCAACTACCCTCGATGATCCCTTAGTTTGTCATTTAACCATTTGAATAGATGATGAATAATATTCAAGTAAGTAGTTTTTTTTATTTTTTATTTATTTATCTATAAAAAAGCATATCTACATTGGGTTTTTTTGATGCCCGTCTCATTAGGATATACCTGTGTCGAGACAGGCGTACAAGTATATAAATGAATATCGTATTTACAAAAGTATTTAAGGTAAAATACATATTAATTAGAATCGAAATTAGGACAGATAGGTATTGGAAGGGTGGGAAAATCTTTTAAAGAGAATTTTCTTATAATTGTTGGAGGAGATGAAGTATAGAAGTAAATTCTGTCTAATCAATTCATGGAGTGAAGTTTGACAGGATTCTTTTATTTTCATTAATTTTATATGGTTAGGTTGTATGTGAATAGTTATTTTTGTCTACGTGTGATTTACTTTACAGATGTTTGTAATAGTGTGGCGTCCAATACTTAAAATCCATTTTTTTTACATCCTGTTTGAATTTTGTCAAGGAGTCAGTTTGTCTGATCGTATTTGGTAGTGTATTGTGTAGTTTGCAAGCTATGTATTTAGAGTGTCTTTGTCCAAAGGAGGTTTAGGAAAAAGGAGTTTGAAGAAGTTCTTTGTTAATGGCACGGTATTGTATATTGTTTGTATAGTGATTTGTAGTTTTTATGTAAATTGACTAAGATGGACCTTGAGTAGTGCTGTTTTATTGAAGGTATTGAAGATCGTATCAGTGCTGGTAATAAGCGGCAGTTTGAGAAGTTACTGCTGTTATATTAAATTTTTATGAAGCCTAATAAAAAACAGAAATTTTGTATTGTGCCTCACATTTGATAATTTTTTTTAATTGATAATATTTGTCTTTTGGAAAATTTATAATCCATATAATTGAGCATTCCTTAGAAAAGTGTCGTAAGTATAAAAAGTTAATTTTACAGGAGAGCGAAAACAAATTAACGAATGATGAACAAGTCATCTTGTGGAGATAGACTGATCTAAATTAAAGTCGTGGGCGTCCCCTAGAGTTTGTTCCCTCGGTCATACCCTCCATTATGGCATGCAAGAGGCCTTCTTGTCGTATTATATGGCCGATCCATCTTGCACTTAAAACTAAATTACAAATAATATAGATTAGCGGGAGATATATATATATATATATATATATATATATATATAGGAGTACATATAGTGGGAGATAAAGATGGGGAGAGGGGGTAGGTGTAATGGGGCGTAGTTTACAATGAGAAAAATTCATCATTCAGAACATTAAAAAATATTTTCAATTTATGGTTTTATTTAATTTTTTTAATTTTTTTCGAATTTCTAAATTTTATTTTATTGTAAAATCTATTTATGATTCAAGACGGAATGTATGATAACTCCTTTTACTTCGTCTTTTAGGATTTTTAATTTGAATATTGTTTAGTGTTTAGACGGTGAGTGGTTTCAGCTTATCGTGAATAATTTTAAATAAACATATTTAGGCGAAGATTAATGCTAAATCACTATTTTTGATTAATCTTTACTACGAAACGGTTTACATAATAAATACAAAAAGTATGCTTTAAATAAATTGAAGCTTTTCCAACTCTTTCCATTCAGTAGAAATAAAACAAAATTGTTAATTACTTAATAAAAAATTATAAGCTTAACTATTAAAAAGGTTTTTTTTTCTTAGAAACGTATAATCGCACGAAATAAACAAATTAAGTTATACAATTTTTACGCTGTAATTGTCTGTGACTGTTCCATTGATTGACTTTTTTGTCGAATAAAATAATTCGAAAATTCACTTTTGCGCTTGAAATCGTGACCTCTAGACTAACTTGTTTCGCTCTCCATAAAGAGAAAAAAATGCTTATTTTTAAAAGCCTGGGATCTCAAAAGTTACTTTTCGAAAAAGTAAAAATAAATTAAATTGGTGTTTACTATTAGATCGCTAAAATGGCCGGAAGTTTTGAAAAAAATCGTGATTTGGGAAAAAATAAAACAAAGGGTCCTTTTATATTTTGTAGCGAATTTAATTTATATTCCACAACTACAGTATAAAGAACGCAAAAAAAAATTAAACATATGTGATGTGTTTGTTAAAAATATAAAAGTGGAAAATATCACTTATTCAGAATAAAATCAGTGTTCTTGTTGACTTACTTGTATTCATAAACTTGATTTTTTTCTTCATTTTTGTCAGCTATACGCAGTTTTTAATAACAAACAAACGTTATAAAGATAAATTATTAAAAAAAAAATTGTTACTGTAATTTAAAAATACATGTTTTAGGTTTTTTTCTGATTTTCAATGCATTTTAGCGAGCTAATAATCATTATTTAAAAAATAAATTTAAATGCAGTGTTCATTTTCTATGTAAAATGCAGCTTTTGAGATATCAGGCGTTTCTGAATTCAAAAGTTGAAATAATTGACACACCCTACTCTACATAGTGTATACGAAGTTATTTTCAAGTCTATTACCTCTATGTGTGGCAATACGGTAACTTGTCACTTGTTGTGGCTTCCTCAAAAGATTGGAGTAAGGCACTTATTCCAAGATAATTAGAGGATATTGATTGCAAATAAGTGTACCTACGGTAATATTATGCATAGTCATGAGAAAAAAACTGTGTTAGAAGTTATACCTTTCGATATTTGCCACTCCGCTCATGGAAAAACTGAAAAAAACGGTTTGCGACTCAATCGCTATCCATACTCTTTCTTTATTATATATAAACCCACACAATGTTTATTTTTGAACAGTTAAATTTTATACCCTGAAGATGCTTGTGTAATGCGAAACCAGTCGGTACATAAAAAAAATAAATGATTAAATCGTGGTTACAAACTAAGTTATTGTTTTATTTCAACATAGTAAAGAGTGTACTTACGCGTTTAATAGTCAGGGGTATTGTTTATGTAATAAATTGTATTGTTTATGTCCAGACTGATGATAGCACTCCTTGAAAAACTGAATTAAATATGTGATTTACCAAATTATTCAATTTTAAAAAACACTGTCGTCAAGTTTAAAAAATCCAGAGACAAACAAGCTAATGATTCCAAACTTTTTGGCTGGCTTAATCACTGCCGCAGAAACTGACAAACATAAAAACAGTACAACGGAAATAATTAACCGAGGTAAACATGATATTTTTATGATACCCTAATGACTTGAAGTATTTCGCAGGTACCACCATTACCAAACCCCCCTCTAATGACAGCGAGCCAGCCCATATTGAGTTAGGGGAGGTTTTCTGTGTATAGAATCACAGGGTTAATGGTTATATATTGTGCTTTTAACATAAATATGAATACTGAATTTTGTAGGTTTGCTTATACATTCTTTTTTTTAAATTTTATTTTTTTATTTTTATATAAGTCCAATTATGGTATAATTTTCTTACAACTAACAATACATATACATAGTTTGTTTTAAATATGGTATAGTGATATTAAACACATATATCTACTGGTAGGGCATTAAGCAATGTCATATCTATTGTCATGCTGTGTCGAGCCATGACATCTGTCCGACCCTGCGGTATGTAGAATAGGGCGTGGCTACGAGTTTGACAGTATTTATCGGGAGCGAATAAGCCACAGCATGACAGGAGATATGGACAATCGATAAGGTTTTTTTATTAACTTTAATTCAAATACCATGAGTCCGGCATTACGCCTGGTCTCCAGGCTTTGATAATTTGTCTCCTTTAGCAGTTCCACGTGATGCATGAATTTCGGATAAATTCCGTATGATCGCTTGTAAACATACCTTAGGAATTTTTTTTTGAATTTGTTTAATCATATTTATGTATTTAATTTGATAAGGTATCCAAAAGGTACTAGCGTACTCCAGCTTGCTTCTGACCACTCCGTTGAACATGGCGGTCATTGCTTCTATGTTACTGAATTGTTTGCAAGTTCTAATTACAAAACCAAGAATTTTGTATATAACGACGAATTTTTTTATGTTGAAATTAAGTTTATTTTCATTCATTTGGACAGTAAAGTGACAGTAAGACAGTGAGTGTAACAGCTGTTACGCGTTAAAATAACTAAACCAAAGTAAATTTTTATTTTTGAGCATTTTTTCTCAATATTGTGATTATCTCATTTATTAGTTGCTCATTTTTACTACGGCAATGCGATATAGACAATAAAATGCAAATGCAAGAATTTCACGAAGAACAAAATACTACGTCACTATGTACCCGGATTCGCCAGAGTTTCAATAACTATTTTTATAAATCTTTTAATAATAATTATTGAACAACTGAAAAAAAGTGTATGTCACCAAATAACGCCTTGTCCTATTTTTTTAATATTGAATTTGACATATTAGAGGTACAGAATCAAAACTCACAAACTCACATAGACTAAAACTAATTTGATTTTTTTTCGTCATATACTTCTGCAAAAAATCGCATAACTATAATTATTATTAATCTACTTTAAAAATGGGTTTAAAAATTACATATATTTTTAAAAGTTACAAACTCCATTTACCAGTGGGTTTCAAAACTAACATTCTACGGTTAAGCCAACAGAAGCCAGTTTTATTGGACGACTATTTAAAAAATACAAAGTAAAGTCGTTTATTTGCAATCTTTCTCTCTAGAGATTCCTATTCCGAGGCGGACTGTGGGTTGTTGTATGTTGATTTTCACAAAATCAAGAAAAAATAAAATCTTCATGTTTGTTGACCGTAGGTAGTGTTGATGTTAATTCATATTTGGATGATTTTCATATTTTTGTTCCATTTTTAATTTTTTTATCTCCGTGGTGTTTTTAATTTAATTCGAAACGGCATTATTCTGTAGCATGAAAAATATGTGGTTCTTCTAGCCAAAAGATGTATTTAATTTTGGAATGTTCAGTACATTTGGGGTTTCATCCTTTTAGTGTAGGTGTGTTGGTAAGTAAGGTACTTTTTTTTTACTTTAGTTTAAAGAAATTTCTTTTGATAGAGTTCTAACGGCTACTTAAGCAGGATTCTTTATATTATTACGATGACAACTGTCACGACCGCCATCAGCATGATTCTAACCATCCAGTAGTTTTTATGAGCGTGGTTTGTGAAATTTCATATAGATCTACAAATTCCTGTCTAAAACGTTGTACAAATTTCTTTATTCGGTACGGACTCATATTTTTAGGATGTTTGCCGCCTCGTGCAATCAAATTTCTTCAATTACTTGTACTTATATATTTCAAAAGACAGCATCTTTTTGGCATCTACGAGAGAAGAGGATACTGAGGGCGGGTGATCCAAATTACTCGAAAAACTTTTTTGAAACTTTAGATACAATCGGTGTGCACAAATACATTCAAAAGTGTCCTATTTGCCAATAGGTACATCTCGTATTTTTTACGGTTACCAACAACTGATACATCTTGTTCTTTGGTATGAATTTCTCTGTCACAGGTTCTACCAATAATAGTTACAATATTGTTATATGATTCAAACTTCTTATGACTCTTGAAAATGTTGGTACAAGAAAATGGCAGGTCACGGTGTTGACCCTGAACTTGCTGCAAATTGATGCAAACTACATACTACGACAGCACAAAGACAATTCATCTACCTAGTCCCTAAAATTTTCAACCTTCTCCCTGACAACCTAAATACCGACTCCTGACTCCTTACTTTAAAAAAAATAAAATAACGCTATGGAACCTTACATCTGCAATACATTTCAATCATAATACCCACACATTTTACACTCTATCCATCTAATCTACCTTCATATCTTCCCTCAATCCCTATTTAATTTAAATACCATGGCAAATATTTTTAACTCAATCTGAATTATATAATCGAATTCCAATCTGTTAACTTCACCTGCCATAACACAGGGATATCCCTAGCATGGCGATTGAAATAACATTAAAAAATGTACTTTTTTCGTGAAATAAATAAATAAAAAAAGTTTAAAAAAATGATACCTATATCTCTATCACAGGTTCAACCAATAATAGTTACAATACTGTTCTATGATATGAATTTCTCTGTCACAGGTTCAACCAATAGTAGTTGATATATTGTACTATGATATGAATTTCTCTGTCACGGGTTTAACCAATAATTGTTACAATATTATTCTATGATATGAATTTCTCTATCACAGGTTCAACCAATAATAGTTACAATATTATTTTATGATATGAATTTCTCTGTCACATGTTCAACCAATAATAGTTTTAATTTGTTCTGAAATATTAATTTATTTGTTACAGGTTCAGCCAAGAATACAACAGTTGCCGACCAAAACACCAAAGCATGAGTGATTGTGAATAAAATTAAAAAGCATAGATTTCATTGAGTGAAGTGCATTGAAAAGTTTTAAACATGATAACATGAACTTTTCAAGTTTTATTGAACAATGTTTGTGTTGAGTAAATAGTTTCAAGTTTTAAAAAAAATTACCTTTAAAATGATTCCGTCTAAAAGACTTAATAATAGTAAGAAGTTTTGGTGTAATCGAGGAGGTTGGTGTCTTCTTCTTCTAACTATATTTTCGTTTCTCATCACCGGTAAGTTAAATTGTTGTAATTTTAAAATTTGTTCAATTTTGTTTTTTAACCAGCCTTCAGAATGCATTGTTCTTTCATTCGAAAAAGTATCAATCAATTAAGTTTTTATTTGTCTAAAAACTAGTTTTAACTTTTTAGAATTAAGTTCTTTGCGTAATGTTTTAGTTTCATTAAACGGCTTCAATATTAAATTAATCCCCCCTCCTGAATAATCCTGAATAATGACCGATAATGCCAAAATAAAGCCATCAAAATCCAGGATTAGTATTCCACATATTTCTCCTCAAAAACTTAAACGATTTTAAAGATTTTTGAATTATAAGAAAATATTTTATGTCTTTTTTTTTTTTACAGTGAATACCGCACAAGAATCTCAACTGCTCCCGTCTGAAGCCAGTGAGACTATGGCATCCCCAATTGGGGTATGTTGTGAGGCTGAAGGTAGTGGGGAGGGGAAGGAGGTGGGGAAGAGGAAGGTTGGGAAGTACCTGGCTATTCAGATTTTCAAGCAACGTTTCAATTCTGAATGGTGGTCTTACACCAGGGCGATACTGATAGTATCTTCCACTCTGGAACATGCCGCAAATATAGTATATATTATTTTAAATGAATTAATTGTGCAATAACACAAATTAATCAAATAAAATTTATTTGCGCATGCCGGGTTCGAACCCGCGACCTCCGGATTGTGAGTCAAGAGTCTTACCCACTGGACTACGGAGGTTGTCTGTTCGTATTGCTCTTTTTTAAATTGCCTAGTCTGTATACTAAGCCCGAGGTAATCGCATTCAAACCAGGTCATTTTAAGAATTTTTGAAGGCGATTTAAAGAATTTTTGGTGGTGATTTTAAGAAGTTTTGGAGGTGATTTTAAGAATTTTTGGAGGTGATTTTAAGAATTTTTGGAGGTGATTTTAAGAATTTTTGGAGGTGATTTTAAGAAGTTTTGGAGGTGATTTTAAGAATTTTTGGAGGTGATTTCAAGAAGTTTTGGAGGTGATTTTAATATATTTTTCCTAACTCATAAGTCATCGAGTAACTTATCAAGAAAACGAAACGTGCCAACACGCAAGTGATCGATATCTATATTATATTACAAAACTGGCTCCGATAGTAATTTTCACATATTCAAAAAGAGACTCAATTTAATAACGGACATATGGGCCTGGAAAAATTAATCGCCATTTAAAAATCTTTGCGTGTCATTTTTAATTAATTTCTAATCTTCTACTTAATTTCAGATATAGCTGCAAGTTGGGAAGAATGGTGGACGTACGATGGAATATCAGGTAAGCATCATTTACATCTCAAAAATTACATTTTGCAATAAAAATAATTCACCCTAAAAAGCTGCCTAATTTACATAAATTTTCCATTTTTCCAGCTGTTGTTTTAAAAAATAATATTAAATAGAATTGGTAGAATTCTTAAAAATTATTGTCTAGTTATTTTCTAGTTTTGAAAAGAAGAAATAAACAATAGTTTGAATATGAAATTGTTTCGATGAAACAGAATTTTAAAGGGATCAGGTGGAATTTTAGATGGAACAAGTGGAATTTTAGAGGGCAACAGGCAGACAACTCAGTGGCGTAGCATCACTTTAGGTTATCCGGGTAGCCCCCTGCAGTCTTTTGTTTCTTGATTGTAAAGCGGTACACCACATTGTTTCACATTTGAAATTGGCCCGCTAGCAATAGCACTCAGATAGCGATAATGTTGAAAAACCCTCCTGAACACCAGCTGACATGAGTTGACAGCTGACACGAGAAAAAAACATCGTCAAAAAGCATGTTTGATTTTATTTTGCAAAGTTCGCACAAATATTTAAATGTGTTTAAGACCATTTTCTAAAGAACTTAATACACCTCATTACATAACAAAATTATAACCGAAAACGCATTCATTAGTAGGGTTTTTCACTAAGTTTGCAGTACTTATGTATGCGGTACACAATAAATTCACATATCATCATCATTTAGATATACATCCCAGGTTTGAATGGTTTATTTGGCAAGCAGGGCATATCTAACGAGTCATTAAGTGTAATTATTTAATATCTTTCTTTCCACTTTCTTCTGTTATAAATACAGGTTCAAACTTGTCAATGATAAATTTACTTCAAAACATTAATAAATTATTGTTTTATATGGCAATAATATTTTTTCTGGGATTGATAACATTGATTGTCTATTAAATGTGATATAAATATGAACATGGCGTAGTACATTCTATCTTTTAACAAAATTAAAAAGTAAAAGACATATTTTTACATAAATAGGTACTCACTTTTCGTTCTAACAGCTCCAACTGTTTGAATACAAAATATTCCACGAACCAAGAAGCGGAGTAAGACAAGTTTAATTAAAAAGTATTAAAAAGAGGTTTAATTTTACTTTCCTGCTACAAAATAATGTTTTTCACATTGGAGATACGAGTATTACAGGTACAACTACGATATTTATAACATTATTTGATAATGTGGGTCTCGCTGGGCCAGCTTTAACCGTTCTGAGGTCCCCGTTTTACAAATAAATAACACTAATTAAATAGGTAATATGAAATAATACATTGAAATAAATTAAAATAAAGGCGGTAAAGTAAAAAACACATTTTTTTATAAAATCGGAAAACATTGTGAAGTACAGTTGATTATAAAGAAGTATGCTTGTATAATGTATTACTTGTGTAACCATTAAGTTTGTAGGCGGGTTGCCGAACAGTTAATAGGTTTGCCCGGGATCCCTGAACTTTATCAATATGCCACTGAGTATGATGAGGATTGAGAGAAAACGGGCTCTGAAATGAGTCGAAGGCATTTTATAATTTGGAAATATTTTCAATCGTAGTTTTGTTTTTTTGTAAAATATTTTACTAATTCCAGTTTCGTTTTGAAGGTCCAAACTTTTGGGGTCTCATCAACCCCCAGTGGAACATGTGCAACAAGGGAAGAAGACAGAGCCCCATCAATGTGGAGCCTGAAAAGCTACTTTTCGACCCCGGACTCAGAAATATACACCTTGACAAACACAAGGTGAGATCTCACCATAAACTTATTTATATTATAATTTTTGGTTAACAGTTTACTTGGTTATAGAAATATTTAAAAGGATCGGTATCAATGAAATGTCTCTTTGTAATATCTGGTGAGTAATTATGTTCTTTGTACCGGCGGGGCATGTAAATGTTAGTTAATGATTTGACTAAACAAGAAAATAAACGATGTTTAAATGACTTCGCAGAGGTACCAGAGTTCATGGGGTGAGGTTTATCTAGATCTTGGCGGCGAATGCGTCTGCCCACCTGTTGCATGGTGGGCCGGATCGGGGAGACTGGTTGAGGTTGAACCTTTTGATCTCTCCAATCGATACGTCCGTCACTCCTGGACACACTGACCCCCAGATTCCTACCCTCCCCTCATACCTTTTTCCTTCCCAGAACTTCTCTCTTTCCTTTCCCTAAAAAACCTTCCACACAGCATCCTTAAAGATGACATAGGCCCCAAGGTATTTTTTTCCCCAAGGCCTCCTGTGTGAAGCTAATGTTTAAAAAGGGAGTCAAAAAATACGACGGGAGTTGAGTTCAGACAAAGATTATTAAATGTTTGGAAATCACGAGAAATTGGTGAATTGCTGCATCAATGATATTATTATCTTTATTTGTGGATAAAACTTCAGTTTGTAGCAAAATACTTATCGGTTTCAGTGAAGGACTAGGAATAAAAAATATGTTATTAGTTATTAGTGTAAGGAAAAAATGAGTTTGAATTAAGTACGAAGAATGGGGTGCAAAGTTACAGTTGTTAAAGTAGCAATAACACGTGAAATATGTATTAAAGGAATATAAAAAATTAGGTAAAATATCAACTCAGCTTATATTTTAAGTTTTTCCTCCGCTAAGTACTTAAAACTACTCTTCAAATAAGTGTCTATTTATACCGCCTCGTTAATCCCATGATTAAAGTTACGAAACGAGCGCCTATCTCGAATCAATTTATCTTAGTTACATGAAAAAAATCTTAAAGGGCTGCACTAATTTGAAAAATTGCGCCTAATAACGAATAGGACGATATTAATACCGTTTTTTTATTAAGACAAACAATAGTTTTGAAATAAGTTATAATTTATATAAAATTAAAATGGCTATAGTGCCTATTACACAAATCCATGGAATGTCAGTAGGTAATATCGCTATTTTTCGTACTGGGTATAAGTTGCGATTGCGCGAGTAATTGGTGAGTTACTTTCTGCATTAATGTTTTATTTATTTATTATGAATTAACTCAGATTATCGACATTTACATAGGAATGACTATAATTTGAAATGGATAAAGAATATACATAGAAAAAAAATATTCATATGATAAAAAATTGAAAAGTACATATTGAAGGGACAGCATTAAGTACAAATAGTAAGCAATTATAAATACAAAAATGAAGAAAAAGAAAACCTCATACACATGTTTACAAGATATTTTCAACTTAAAAAATAACTACATAAAGTACGTAATAAAAACAAAATCCAGAATTAAACATCGATGAAGAATATAAACTGTAATGTAGAGTAATTAAGTATTTAATATGGAAAGAATACGATAGATGGCGGTAAGCATGTAGCTTGCACCATAGCTCGCCAGATGGCATTGGCGTACAAGAAGCAGTATCAGAGATATACTTTACGAGCTCCCCTGGCAAGGCTCCAGAGATTTACCTACCCCCGAATAGTAAACAGTCGTAGCTATCCAGCTAGGTTATTATAGTAATAAACACATTTATATTAAAAGAACCGTTATTAATAATTACCAAAAGTCGAGGAAAGGGCAGATATAACATAAACATTTAAAGTATATTTGAGAATAATCAAACTGAGAAGCGCCGACAAACAGCTTTATAAATAATGTGTGTATGTTGATAACCTTTCAATATTTATCACATCATCAACAACTTATTTATTACTAATCATATGTATGCAAGCGATTTATTATGGAATATAATTCAGTATTTGATCCCGTATTGTTACAATGATAGGTAATTTGTGACGAACTGATCTACTCGGTACTTGAAAACATATCAGAAGTTCAGGGGAGATGAACAAATTATTAACAATTTTAAATAATTAAAATAAGTCAAATTCTTCTTTCTTTTAATATATCGAGTCCCAGAAGTTGTAACAGAGAGAAGTACTTAATGTTTTCAATGAATATTCCCAATTTAAAATTAATGTGACGTAAGAATTTATGTTGGACATGCTCAAGGGAATTTGCATGTACGCTGTAATACGGATTCCAAACGGTGGAGTTAAATTCTAATTGGCTTCTAACAAGAGAAGTCTATAGTATTTTGACAGTAATTTTTAAAATCGTTTGAAATCCGTAAGATAAATCCCAAAATTTGAATTGCTTTACTGGTTATAATATTAATAAGTTTAATAACTGTTAATTTAGCGTCAAATGTAATTCCAAGGTATCAATTTATTTTTAAAACACCAATCGGATAAGCAATTAAGATTAGATTGTAGGGATGGACAGTCCTCGATATTATCAATAATTCTCTATATCTTAAAATCATCTGCATCTGCAAATATTAAAAAAAGAACATGGGTGAATATGTTAGTTACATTGTTTATAAATAAATTAAAAAGTATAGGACCGAGATGCGAACCTTGGGGTACGCCACTGTTGTTGGCTTTTACATGAAAAAGAACTCTGCCTGGTACGACTCATTGGAATATTTATGTAAACGAATGACGGATAGCAATTCGGGACTATCTTCTTCTTCAATGATATATTACTTTTGTTTTTAGTTGATATTTTATACATTTGATTTTGAATGATTATAAAACGTGGTTATATCGAAGTGATCAATTACGCACGATAACAATAATAATGACGTATCTATGCAAAGGTGTTTCATTCAAAAAAATATTAATAACAGTAACTAGCATTAATAGTACACAAATATGTTATATTTTCTCCTAGTATGCAAAGCTTTATAAGCCTTAAATAGCTTAGCTATTCCATCGGCCTTTACAATATCACCGTCATTTAATAACCACCGCCAACTGGCAAGTCGCGGGAACTAACTACTGCACCACTTTGTACTGTACAGTACTGAAGGCTGTATTGCAGGCTGTACTGTAGGCTGAACTGGGAGTTTAAGTAAAGCAAAGCCTCGTCGGGTCCCCTAATCCACCGGAAGCCCCTTGTAACCGGAAGTAGCGCTGGTTAATATTGCAGGCTGCAACTCCTGCGCGTTAGGGCGGACATCCAACCGGATATAGGAACTTTAATGACGTCAATAATCCCGCTTTAGGGCGGTGAAGTTTGTGAATTTTAAAGCTTTTATCGGATATTGAAATGATATTTTTGGGCTAGTTGCAAATTTTATTCCAGCAATTATTCGGTTTTAGCAGATTCTTTAAAAAGGTTATTTCGGAAGAAAAATCAATCTTAAAAATACAGAAATAAATCTAAATAATAAGAGCTTCGAATGATGATGAATTCTGAGAGGGCAAGTTAGTGATTTCAACAATGAAGATTTTCAAGCTGTATTGCTTTGACACACTGTTACATCCAATGACACTATCACAGGTCGATTCATTATTTATGGTGAATTACCTTTTTATCAGCCAAATAAAATAATACTTAATAATAATAAGGGTAATATTGGTGATTCTTCAATTGAAATATAAGGTCGTTAAAGTAAAGAGAAAAAACAGATCTCAATTGCTCACTGGTTAGAGTGCTATCTCGGTATTTATACATTGAACTTCAAGCTTGAAAATGCTTCAACTAGTCTCAGGCAAAAAAATCTTAAGAAGAACTTGAATCGTTATAACAAAAATGTGTTGATGCTGATAACTTAAAGAGCACTTTGGGATATTTATAAAAAAAATTAATACAGTCATATAATAATTAAACTCTTCACAAAATAACTAAATTTCATCATTTTTCGACTTTATGTTTGGAGTTTTTCAGTTAGATTTTTTTTTTTTTTCTTTGTTTTCTATCTCGTACCCACAAAACTGGCAGACTGTTTGTATTTCAATTGTATGTATCTTTTATATATTAGAGAGTTTTTTTTTTTTTTTTTCCTTTTTTTTTTTTTTTTTGAAATTTAATAAAAATTAAATTCGATAATGTTATTAATTAAATTCGATAATGTTGTTATTATTAGAGAGTTTATCTAGATTATGTTTAGACAAATTATTTAGTTCTTGTCTACATAATATTAAATAATCAAATATGAATGTGTTTTTTGTGCACGATGTGAACGTTAGTTATTTTAGGTTATGACCAAATTATTGTGATTTGATGTTTTTTAAATGTGTAATGTTAAAGACCTGCAAACATTCCTAATAAAATAGAATGGACATAAAAAGAGTGGGTCTTAGGCTTGATCTCTAATTGCGACCTTCACTCTTATTATTTTCTGTGTCTGGTTTTGTTTCATGGTACGTTTATATTTATTAACATTAACTTACTTTCAACTGATTATAATAATAATGAATTAATTTAATATTCTTTGTTGTGAAGGTGAGCGGGATACTTTCCAACACCGGACAGTCCCTCGTGTTCCGGGCAGACAAGGACTCGAAGCAGCACGTGAATATCTCCGGAGGCCCACTCGCCTATCGATACCAGTTCGAGGAGATCTACATACACTACGGGACGGAGAACCACCGCGGATCTGAACACCACATCCAGGGGTACTCGTTCCCGGGAGAGGTAAGACCTGCCACCTAATACATTTAATACGATTCTTAACCCCTTTTGGCTTGTTAGAACGAAACGCTTTCACGACTTCTTCAATGACGGTGCGGTAAACGTAACGGGCGCAGAATTAGCTCGTTTTTATGTACATCGTAGTAGATTTTTTTTTCAAAACGGTTTCGTGTCAAAACACTGCAAGTCTGTGCAGATCTGTAATGTAGGTAGGTAGTGTGCAATCTCGGTATTGGATGCTTGTAACAACTTATTTTTTAGGTAATTAAAATTATTTATTGCCTTTGTGTTTTGTGTAAGAACCATTAAGAGCGTTTAACCAGCCAGCGGACGAAAATCCACATTTCGTCGAAAGTTGTTCTTACGATCGTGCAGGGAGGTTACAATGAGAAAGATTAATTACTCTCCGTACCAGCTTTTTAAAATTATAACTCAATATCGAATTTATTTCAATCCAAATTAGCTTTAATTTATACCTTCATCCAAAAATGCTGAAAGGTGTGATGATAAAACTATTAAAAAAATGTACTTTTTGTAATTATTTTTTGATTATAAGTATTTATCATTGTTCAATAATGTCTAAATTTAATAAGAATGTTAAAAAAATCTGAAATATATTAGTTTGTAAGTGCGCAAATAAATACACAAATGGCCAATTTGCGTCAAGAAACACATGTACGTACATATTTTTTAATGATTTTATTGTAACTAAAATTAAAATTCTAAAACATGCGTTTGCTAGATAATGTATTGATTTATTTTATTGCATGATTATATTATTTGAAATGGGTGTGGTATAATACAAAATCTTTTTTGAAAATTTAACGAATCTGCCAACGACATATGGAATAACCTTATTATACTAAAAATTTAAAAAAAATTCTCAAAATTTATTACATGCGAATGCTAGATAAAAGAACAATCTTTCGAAATCCATTTATGATTTTTTTGTGGAAAAGAGTCAATGCGTCTAAAATCTGATTTGAAAATGACATATTTCTGGTTTTCTCTGGTAATGCCCTCCTAACCAGCGGCTGAGAAATCAAATTTCGTCGAAAGATGGCTTGAGATAGTACCCTTGCAACTGTAAATGTCGGTTCCGATGAGAAAGATTGATTATTCTCCGTACCATCATTTTTAACTAATAACTCAATATCAATTTTATTTCATTCAAATTTACTTTTATATATATGCCTGCCTTCAAATTAGCAATAAAAGTGCTCAAGTGCGTGATGACAAAAATAATTAAAATTGCGTACCTTTGTTATTTTTTTACCATCATTATTTAGGTATAATTTTCGTTCATAAAAAAATCTTAAACATGACATGACTATTACACGCTATTCATATAATGTTCATATAAAAATTCTATTGTAATGACCAGTTCACTATAATTCGTATAAATAAACGTAATTACTATTATTCTTTTAATTTTAGTCAGTTTTGGTCCTTTAATAATATCATGTTGTAAATTAAATTTTGTTAACATAAAAATATTTGGTCAGATGCTACGTATTTTCAATATTATTTTATGGAATGGAAGCATGGACGCTTACTGAAGAATTAATTAGGCGACTTGAAGCATTCGAGATGTGGATCTACAGAAGAATACTTAAAATAAGCTGGATGGACAGGGTCACAAATGAAGATGTTATGGTTCGGATGAATAAAGAAAAGGAAGTTATTAAAACCATAAAAATCCGAAAACTTCAATATCTTGGACACGTGATGAGACATCCAGAGAAGTATGAGATCCTGCATCTCATAATGCAGGGAAAGATTGCCGGAAGACGGGGACCTGGAAGAAGGAGAACCTCATGGCTGAAAAACCTGAGACAGTGGTTTGGCCAGTCTACCGTGGAGCTGTTCCGGGCCGCAGTAAACAAAGTCCGCATAGCCAACATGATAGCCAACGTCCGTTGAACGGACAAGGCACAACAAGAAGAAGAAAAATATTTCGGATAAATTATTTTATCCGCGCGAGTTTAACAAAACTTCCATAAAAAATGTTATTTAATAACATAAATGGATTGGGCGTGTGTAAATAAATAGCGAATACGAGAAATCATTGTTTAAATTGTGGAAAAAAATTATCCAAAATGTCAGATTTTTGCAGTTGCTCTCGGGGAATAATTATATTAATTTTTAATTACATTAACGATAAGAACGTGTAAGAAGAATATATGACCAAAATGTGAATGGTAGAAGAAGTCTGGGACGCCTGAGGAAGACATAGCATGTCAAAAGTCAGATTTAAAAAAAATAAATTATTAGTTACTATTTAATTACAGGTTTGATGAGAATTACAAGATATGATAATGTATATAAATATTTCATCTGTTTGTTCTTAGTCCTCCTCACTAGGTGGTCCTGTGCTGAGGCGGACTGGTAGATTTCTTTGATTTTTCGTTATTTAGTTTCTATGATGTTTTTAATACATTCTCTAGTATGTCTGTATTAATTTCTTTTACCCATGTTTTGATTTTTTCCTTAAACTTATTTATCTTTTCTATCTTTTTCAAACTTGGAGGATGGATGTTGTAAAGTTTTGTTGCCAGATGTATGTGGTTTCTTTGGCCAAAACTTGTCTTGAATTTTGGAACATCTCGTATATCCTTTTTTGAGGCTCTTGTGTCATGTATCCGAGTTTCATCAGGAGATTTTCGGTTTTTAAAATGATCTATAAGAATATTCTTGGCATATATTTGTTTTAAATTTAGAATGTCAAAACACTTAAAAATATCTTTTGAGGGGGTTCTGATGGGTAATTTTAGTATGGTTTTTATAATGCTCTTCTGAGCAATATCTAAGTGGTTAATATGATTTGCTGTAGCAGATCCCCATACTAGAATTCCGTACTCGAGACGGGAATAACATAAAGCATAAAATACTTTTTTGATGTCTTTCCTAGGTAGTATGTTTCTTAGGTTTTTGAAGAAATATACAAGTCTCGTAAGCTTTTTAGTGATTCCATTTATGTGTATGTCCCATCTAAGGTTTTCGTCTATTTCCACTCCCAGATATTTAATACTTTTTGCCTTTGTTATAATAGGGAAAGAGCAATGTGACTTATTGTTATGACACTCGTGCAATTTGAGAGTGTATTCTTTACCCGGTTGACCTCTTGAGTTTATTGAAAAGGCTATATAATTAGTTTTAATTACATTGAGCGTAAGAGAGTTCTTCTGAAGCCAATTTTTAAGTACAGTTAGTATATGTTCAGCCTCTTTATAAGTGTCCATCCAGTCCTTTTCGTGGAATAATATAACAGTATCATCGGCAAAACTAATTATGTTTCCATTGATGGGAAGTTAGGTAATTTTATTTATGTAGATGAGATATAAGATTGGTCCCAAGACACTTCCTTGAGGGACGCCGTAGTTTACTGGAAGAGGATTGTTTTTTGTTGGCCTATTTGCATTTGTTGTGTTTGTCCTGTCAAGTACGTCATCAGTAAATTTAGTGGAGTGCCAGATAAGCCAATTTTTTTAAGTTTTGTGAGAAGAATTTTATGATCTATTGCGTCAAAGGCTTTTTTTAGGTCTATAAAAACAGCCAAACATTTTTTTCCATTATCTAAACTATTTACTATTCTTGTAAAATGTTCAATGGCGTCCACGGTACTCAAACTTTCCCGAAATCCATATTGTGTCAAGGATTTATTTTTATTAAATTCCAGAATAATAGAAGAGTACGTATGAGACGTTGTATGAATGTAAGTGAGGCAAATAGTGTGTGCGAAGACCGAATTGTTTTGCGGTCCGTCCTTTCTGCCTACCCCTGTGGGGAAACGGCATGATGGTTAGTTAGTTATGAACGAGATAAAAAGTGAAGTGTCAGTTTTTTACTGAAAAATGTTTGGGGTAAGCTTTTTTCCACGTTTTTCGCGCTTGAAGCTTAAAATATTAATTTTTGAACACTAAAGTATATTTCAATTTCATCTAGTTTCCAAAATAATATTTTTTTTACGACATCTTCAAAACTAAGAAATATTTAGGACATTTAACCACTGGAGCGACAGCGTAATTTAAAACTTTTTTCTCCGATTGCTCGAGATTTTTGGTGACCATTTTGAATGTTTTTGAATATGGAGACATACAAACTGATTATTGTTCTATATAATCAATGAATTCACCTTTCTTTAGTCGATTACCACATATGTGTAGGACATAAAAAATGTATATAATTAAATCATAAACTTCTACTTAATTACTTACAAATAAGAGAAAATTTGCCAAAATTGGCAGCAAAGCAATCCGAGGTATTTTAAATAGTGCCATATTGTGGCAAAAAGCGCTCCAGTGGTTAAAATAAATTGGAAATATTCCGAGATCTGCTGAAGAAATATTTTTATAACCGATGTACATAACGGATAAGCAACCCCCTTTAGCTGGGAAAAGCAATGTATGTATTATCTTTCCGTTACAATTTTTCAAATATTTTTTAAATTATTAATGCTTTCACGTACACGGTCGTTTATCAACTGAATAAAATTTTCATGTCTTTTTTAGTAAGGTTGAGTACAGAAAGATAGAAAAAAGAAAAAATATAATAATAAAGCAATTACATAGTTTAAATATATTTGCCATTACCTCGTATCAGCTAATGGCTAGATAATTAAATAAGCATATAGGATTTACTTACTCATTCAATGGTCGTGTTTTCCTGGGATATCCTTTTTAAAAGAAAGGAAAACATTCTCAGGTTTCGAATTCCTGACGAATAACACGATTAACTACTTAAATTAACTTCTAAAATAACGGTCCTAAGAGAATTGGAGCACCACGGTATCGTATCTACATTCATAAGCACCCACTACATTTTCCAATAAATATCTGCCCTGATGATGGACACTGTGACGCTGCCCAAAAATTTGGCTAAAGAAGGAGTAGCGCAACATGCCATAAATGCCCCCCAAATCACTTTAATGCTTTTGGCCCTGAAAATCTCAAATCATATTCAGCCTGTCGCTGGCCTCCATGGTCGAAGGGTAAAGTGTCGTTCAGACATCGAATATAACCGCGAGCAGGTATCTGTTGAACTGCGAGCGTTTATGTTTCGTGCCGTTCACACGACGCAGATCAAATATTTCTTCCTATGGTAGGAGAGGGGGTCAGATGAATTAGCGAGGGGCCACGGAGTGCGCATTTTTTGTACTGAATCCATCAACTTGACATCTGTCATCCACCGGTCTAGGCAGCTCCGTAAATAAAATGACCCCCTCTCCTGTTTTCGTCGGAGTGGGGATAGCTTAACTGTTGGCGTATCGCCTGAAGAGCGGTTACGGCGTAAGATGTGCATTGTCTATGGTTGATGTGCGCATAAAGCGCTCAGGTGTGAACGGTCTGAAGGGATTGTATGGAGAGCGATATGTGGCGTGGTATGATCTTTTATATTTATATGCTCAATGTGAACGAGCTCTAATGCTTTTGGCCGTGAAAATCTCAAATCATATCCAACCTGTTGCTGGCCTCCATAGTCGAAGGGTAAAATGTTGTTCAGACATCGAATATAACCGCGAGCAGGTATCTGTTGAACCGCGAGCGCTTATGTTTCGTGCCGTTCACACGACGCAGATCAAATATTACTTCCTATAGTAGGAGAGGGGGTCAGATGAATTAGCGAAGGGCCACGGAGTGCGCATTTTTTGTACTGAATCCATCAACTTGACATCTGTCATCCACCGGTCTAGGCAGCTCCGTAAATAAAATGACCCCCTCTCCTGTTTTCGTCGGAGTGGGGATCGCTTAACTGTTGGCGTATCGCCTGAAGAGCGGTTACGGCGTAAGATGTGCATTGTCTATGGTTGATGTGCGCATAAAGCGCTCAGGTGTGAACGGTCTGAAGGGATTGTATGGAGAGCGATATGTGGCGTGCTATGATCTTATATATTTATATGCTCAATGTGAACGAGCTCTAATGCTTTTGGCCGTGAAAATCTCAAATCATATCCAACCTGTCGCTGGCCTCCATAGTCGAAGGGTAAAATGTTGTTCAGACATCGAATATAACCGCGAGCAGATATCTGTTGAACCGCGAGCGCTTATGTTTCGTGCCGTTCACACGACGCAGATCAAATATTACTTCCTATGGTAGGAGAGGGGGTCAGATGAATTAGCGAGGGGCCACGGAGTGCGCATTTTTTGTACTGAATCCATCAACTTGACATCTGTCATCCACCGGTCTAGGCAGCTCCGTAAATAAAATGACCCCCTCTCCTGTTTTCGTCGGAGTGGGGATCGCTTAACTGTTGGCGTATCGCCTGAAGAGCGGTTACGGCGTAAGATGTGCATTGTCTATGGTTGATGTGCGCATATAGCGCTTAGGTGTGAATGGTCGGAAGGGATTGTATGGAGAGCTATATTTGGCGTGCTATGATCTTTTATATTTATATGCTCAATCTGAACAGGCCTTAAGTCTTTTGACTAGAGATCCTGAGGTCATGGGTTCAAATCCCGGCGTGCGTTAGTAAATTTTATTTGATTGATTTGTGTTTTCACAATTTAATCATTTTATATGTATTTATATATAAGGCACATTAGCAGCACTTTCCAGAGTGGAAGATACTTTTAATATCACCCTGGCGGACCACCATTCAAAATTGATATGGTGTTTCAAATGGCTTTAGCCGTGCTTGATGACTACATTTGAATAGCCAGATGCTCCCCCACCTTCATCTTCTCCATCACTTACCTTCAGTCTCACAACATCCCCCAATTAGGGATGCCATAGTCTCACTGGCTCCAGACGGTCGGTAGCGGTTAGAACTCTTGTGCGGTATTTAACATTAAAACATAAATAAATTAATTCAACTTCTTTATAAAAAGTGGAAATTTGTGAAAATATGTCAGACTGAGCTAGCTGTAGACCGAACCCGCGACCACGCTTTAAACCGCTCGACCAACAACTTACCGATCAAAAAACCTATTAAGGTAGTTAGCCAAAATGGCTGTATTTCTTTGTAATAAAGCAATATTTAATTTATTGTAAAACTACTGATGTTTTCACACACAACCTAAGAGTTTTGCAAATATTTTCGCTTTATATTTCCGACCCATAGAGAGGCGGCTCGAGTACATCAAAGGTCAGTGGCGTATCGATTATTTTGAATACATCCCCCCCCATATCAAATAAATTTCCGCTATCAGCAATCGCAGTGGCGCACCGGGAGGCGAGGGGGCCAGAGACAGTTAAAACACTGAAACCACAGAGGGCTGAATTGGGTATTTTGAAAAATAGTTTCAAATTTTTCAGTTAAAGGTGTACGCAGTTTAAGGAAATCAAGCTGTTCAATCATTGTATAATATATACAACTAACTGCTTATGAGCATCCTGAAATTCAGATTTTGACTGAAGCTGGTCAAATAACGGTAGACAATAATAAACAAGACATTGTTCGACCAATCGAATCAAATACTTGGTCGTACCAAGAGTCTAAATAACAGAAGAGAGTCTGTTATGAATGTGATCGATTAAAATAATTTGTTTCAAGATAGAGTTGTGTTTGTGTAGCACTTGTGGCGAGCCAACGCTCAACAAAACGTTGAGCAACAACAACGCTGAACACGGAGAAGTACTTACCTACCTGCGCCGAAGTATTTGGCATATCGTTGCACCTTATGGAAAGTACCAGAGCATTCAAATTCCCTGTATACTAGTCTTTAGAACAGCAAGTCAAAACAAATGGTCCCGTTATTTTACTACTGTCACGCTTTGTATTCCGATAACATTGTGAATTTTAATTCTTAGTAAAAAAACTATCAACAGTTAATTCTAGAGTTTTCTTTTACGCGTTTACGTAGCACGTCCGATTGCTACACACTCTATGCTTACCCCTTCTAAGAAATGGCGTGTTGGTTTGTTGGTTATAAAAAATATAAATAAATGTAACAATTTTTTTACGCAATATTCATTTTTGGAATAAGGCCGTTTTTAAACGTAAAGCTTCAGTCTGAAAAAGGGTCATAAAAATTAATTAATATTAATTGATTACACTTCTTAATTTGAAATCACAACTAACAGCAACCCTTTTACCTGGAATTGGCAGAATAACCACCACACCATAAACATTAAATTTATTAAAAGTATAAATCTCGTAAATTCTGAATGAATTAAATAACACAAAACATATTTACATATAAAATTTATAAGTCTTGTTTTTCCAGTTAAGGTCCCTATTCTTAAAATTATTAAAAAAAAATAATTTGTATAAATTTCTCATTACAATAACCATTCGCAATTTCACGATCACCATACTATTATGGCAGTATTATGCCTCACGCCCGTATTATGTCAGTCGTATATAGGTTATATTAAAATAAAGCAATAAGAATAGTAAATGTAGACATAAAAATAAGAACAATACTCAAAAAATATAAACAAGCCATAAATGAATCTACGCTGCAATTAAACTGAAAGATAAAACAATAAATTTCTGCATTCAATCACATTTTGTAAAAATTTGCAAAATAAATTCTCATTTTAATTTAAAATAACATCACAAAGTACCTCCGTCATATGAACAAATAAATTCTCAGTTCAAATGTGTAATCCTACAACAGATAATCTGGAGTTGGTTGGTTGGATGGAACCGTATTGGTTGCATCATTTTAGTATCATTGATCAGTACAACGGATAATCTTAAATTACACAGCATCGGTACCGTATTGGTTGCATCATTTTAGTATCAATGATCAGTACAACGGATGCTCTTGAAATACATAGCATCGGAACCGTATTGGTTGCATCATTTTAGTATCAATGATCAGTACAACGGATATCTTGAAATACGTAACATCAGAACCGTATTGGTTGCATCATTTTAGTATCAATGATCAGTACAACGGATAATTTTGAAATACGTGTAGCATCGAAACCGTATTGGTTGCATTATTTTAGTATCATTTATCAGTACATCGGATAATCTTGAAATTCATAGCATCGGAACTGTATTGGTTGCATCATTTTAGTATCATTAATCAGTACAATGGATAATCTTGAAATACGTAGCATCGGAACCGTATTGGTTGCAACGTTTTAGTTCCATTGATCACGGACAATCTTAAATTACATAGCATCGGAACCGTATTGGTTGCATCATTTTAATATCATTGATCAGTACAACGGATAATCTTGAACTACATGGCATCGGAACCGTATTGGTTGCATTAATTTTATTATCGTTGATCTGTACAACGGATAATCTTAAATTACGTAGCATCGGAGCCGTATTGGTTGCATCATTTTAGTATCTTTAATTAGTACAACGGATAATCTTGAATTACGTAGCAACGGAACCGTGCTGCTTGCATCATATAATCGGAATCGTATTGGTTGCATCATTTTAGTATCATTAATCAGTACAATGGATAATCTTGAAATACATAGCATCAGAACCGTATTGGTTGCGTCATTTTAGTATGATTGATCAATTGTATCATGTGCAAATAACGAATTTGACAATATGGGTTCGAGTCCCAGTTGCGACAGTTACCCTTTTCTTTCCAGTGTCTGTTTCATATTTTCATTGGGTGTTTTTGATAATATTATCTTCGCCAATATTTAAAAAAAAAACATTTGAAAAGTGTATTTTAAAAATAATCATGTTCCTAGTCGGCTCTGCTTTGGCCCAATGGTTTCACACACAATTACATTAAGGAAAAGCGGAAACTAAGGCTAGTTTATTTCAGTTTTAAATTAGCGTCACTCTTCTAACAGCGTAACGTCATGTTGTCTGCTGTTATATTCTACTTTGTTACTGTAAAGTAGAGGGTAGGTGTAAAGCAGAAGCCAGTGTAAAGGGGTGGTTGAACAGAACAAGGTTTAGCAAAATAATTTTCAGAGCGCAAATTTTATTACTGAACTTTTTTTAACGTTACTACCGTCGACTTACTCTGAAACAAGTAATACCGTTTAATTTTTGAAAAAAAATTAACAGCTGTCATATTTTATTTAGTTCTTGTTATTCTGATTACTTTTTTCTTACTTTCATTGTTATTACATCACTGGCGCAGACTCGTAAAAAATCACGGATTATAATTTATTGTAAAATTGATAATTATTGCAATTTAGATAAAAAAAACAGCCGGCAGATCATTTCAAAGGGTTTATTATGGTATTAACATTCCTATATGGATTAGAAATATTTATTGCACTTTGGGAGGCGGGTATGGGTACCGGCGCCCCAGAAACCAATTTTTTGGATAACCAACACCCCTTACCTAGGTCATCCCAAGTGGTTCCTTACGTTTGGTAACTTAGCAGGGGTGCCCGGGTTTATACTTGTCTAGATCTTAGCGGCCAATGCGTTTATCCGCCTACTAGGTGACAGACCGTATCGGGAGAGGCTGGTTGAGGGAGATCTTTTGACCGCTCCAGTAGAACTCCCTAGGAACATCGCCTTGCACCGCAGTGAGAGGGATGGATTCATACATCCTTCACTACTGTACACATTAAACCCAGATTACTACCCACTTCTCATACCTTTTCCTACCCAGAACTTTATCTCCTTCCATTCCTTAAAATGACCCTCCACACAGCGTCCCCAAAGATGATACACGCCCTGAGGAAAATTATTTCCTTCAGGGCCTCCTGTGTTGAGCTAAAATAGAAAATAAAATATTTATTTAATCAAATTGAAGGCAATATTAGCGAAACTGAATCGAAAATGTGGAGACAGAAAAATCAGAAAAAGATATTTGCACTTCTGGGACTCGAACCCAGGACCTTTCGGTTTCCGGGCAAATGCGACTGACCACTGCGCCAAGTTGTCGATATCCGATTCGGTCATTTTTAACTGTATCATACTTCGACTAAGAACCACCCACATTTTCTTCATTTTATTAACGCATATTTTTATTGGCTGCTATCTTTTTGTATGATTGCAAGATTCAACTTCAGATTCAGGATCAGATTTTTCTAATTTTTCCGCTAATATTGTCTTCATTTAATAAAACATTACAATTTTAGGTTTTGCTCATAAAATAAAAAATAAAAATAAAAATAAAATATTTATACTGTTAAAAACATAAATTTATTGTAATAATAAGAAATATCTAAATTTAGTATCAATATTAAGTTTCCTGTAAACACTAAAAAAATATTATTGTAAAAAGTAAAAAAATGTTGAAAACCGAAAATTCGACTAAAATACACATTTATGTAATCATCATCATCATCATCACTATTGGCTCTACAACCCCTGGTGGGTCTTGGCCTCCTCAAGAGTCTTCCTCCACTCATCTCGGTTTTGTGCCAGCTCTCTCCAGTTTGGAAGCTCCAAGATAGATATGTCTTTGAGGATGTTGTCGCTCCATCTTAGTCTTGGCCTTCCCAGGCTCCTTCGCCCTATTGGTCTTGAGTTCAGCAGGGACTTTGGTGCTTAATGCTCGGCCATTCTCTCCACATGACCAAGCCACCGAAGTCTTTCCATTTTTTTTTAAATTTTGCGACGTTTAGCTCCTTAAACAAAGTATAGAGCTCATTGTTATAACGTCTGCGCCAAAATCCATTTTCTAGAACCCGTCCGAAGATGCGCCTCAAAATTTTTCTTTCAAAAACGTCCAGTTCTCGCTCATTCTTCTTAGTTAGTACCCTAGTCTCAGCTGCGTACGTAAGTACTGGTCTGATAAGTGTTTTGTACACTAGTATCTTCGTGTTTCTGGACAGCGGTCTGGACTTTAATTGGTTTTGTAGTCGGACATAACAGCGATTTGCGTTCACTATGCGCTTCTGGATCTCCTCTGTGGTATTATTGTCGTTTGTTATCAGGGAGCCTAGGTATGTGAATCTTGGTACCGTTTCGAAATTTTGATTTCCACATGAGAGATTTGGGATTTGTTGGGTGCATCCTACAGCCATGTATTTGGTCTTTTGCTGGTTTACTACGAGACTCATATTTTTGGCAGAGCTTTCAAGATTTATAAAGGCGTTACGTAAAGCATCTGGAGCATTTACGTAATAAACAGAATTAAAAATTTAACATGCCAGTCCTCCGGTACAATATGATTGGTTTTTTATATTATTTCAAAGGTTTCATGGATAATATTTTATTACGTTGTAAGTGTTTTTATAAAATAATCATAACCGTGATTAATTCATTTGCCATTAAATTCTCGGTAAATTGGGTTCATTCTATTTCAAAACACGTGGCACCGAAATTGTAAATACCTTAATTTATGACGTAAATGCTTCGTTGAAACTCATTGTAAAAGCGGTTGAGACGTAATGATTTGGAAAAAAAGTTTAACTTTCAATGAAAATTTGTATGGGCTCATGTCGTGCGTGGGCAGATTCGCCCACACACAATACTGTGTATATTAAATGTTAATTAATCTGAATGGAAAAAAATGTTCATTAAAATAAATAAATGAGACGATTCTCAACTAAAATTGTCATTAACAGAAAACTCTTTTAAAAATCATCATTTTCATTAGAGCTATTATAAAAATAAAATAAATGCAGTTACTATTAAAAGAAAAATTCTTTAAAAAATTAATCATGTATTTTTGGAAGATTCGAGATTAGTTCGATGATAGCTGCCTTCCTATATTTTTGAATCGAAAGAATTTTTCGACAAATTCTTAACATGATTCCGAGGAAAATTATTAGAAAAAATAAATTGCAATATATGAGAAGATTTAGGTTGACATATTATTTTGAGCAAACAAAAATAAATTCGGGTACTCGATTAAAGGTTGGATTAGAAATAAAAATTAGTAGTACAATAAAATTACAACTAAAAAGAATTAAAAATACACACGTGACACAATACCATTTTAAAACACCCACAACTCATAATACAATAATCATTACGTATTTTATTACGTAATTCATCTTATTAAATTTGGTTTTGTGGTATGGGGGACTCGGCAAGGGAAAGCCACTCGGTGAGGCCAATATTTTAAAAAATTATTATTAAGTGTAAATTAATGCACAAAAATAAATAAAGAAATGCGTGTAACGAAATCTGTCGATAGCGTAGAATCGACTGACGTTTTGTTGTTTTGGATGGTATCTTGAGATGATTCTGAACAAGAATCATCAGCAAACGAAAAGTCTTTAAAAAAACATCAGTTTCATTTGCCTTTTGCAAGATTTATTTATTTACTAGATGATTTGAGATTTCGCGACAAAAGGCATTATCGTGATTAGTTTTAAGTTATCCTGCCGCGTTGCGTTTCAGACATCTGATCGACGTCCCGGTGATGGGCTGCAACGCTGAATGGCCAAAGAATGAATAACTCGAATAGTAACCCAAAAACTAATCTCGAAAATGCCATTGGTGGGGAAAGAAAGAGATTATTTTTACTGTATAAAATTAGTATTAAATTAGGTACGTACTGTGACAAAAATCGGTAGTAAAATTACTGCGACTGAAAAGCTTTTATTTTAATACCGTACAAGAGTTCCAACTGCTCACGACTATCCAGAGCTAACTGAACTGTGGCATTTACAATGATTTGGAGTTTGTATTACGTGGGTAGACGCAGTAGTTTTAAAAAAAATAATAAAATAGTGTGTTTATTGAAGTTTATTTAGCAGGCCAATTCCCGGATCAACATGATACGGAAATCGGCCTGCAAACAAAATGTCCGGGATACGGAGAGGAAAATCGGGAAGCAGATTCCTAGTTATTCAAATCTGGTGAAAAGAAACGTTTCAATTCTGAATGGTGGTCTTTCACTGGGCGATACTGAGAATAAATTCCACTGAAATGAATTTGTTTTGAATCAATACATTTATATAAAAAAATAACCAACCTGTACCTTGAGTTAATGTTGAAAGGTTCTCAAAATAACTCGCTGTCTTGTTTGCTAGAAACAAAATATTGTTGTTTTACGCTAACAAGTCGGGGTATTGATTAGGGATATTATTGTTGGGTATTTTTAGGTTAACAATGGTTTTAAGGCTGATTTTAGTCGCATCCGGTAGTTATTTCTCTACCCATTATTAATTCTGAACAAACTATGAATTCATTTCGGAACAACCCTGTGAGACAAACTAATTTTGAACAAAGGGGTATCGACTAAAAATATAGCGTCAATGGGTATTCGAATCGAAACATTTTTTGAAATACTGGTGCAGACCCTAGATAAATCACGGGATATCATGATTGCAGGATTTTTGAAGATGATTTTTTTTTGTATATTTGGAACAATTTAAGGCCCATTAACCAGCGGCCGAGAATTCAAGTTTCATCGAAATATGGTCATGCGATTATACCCTTGCAACTAAATGAGGCGGTTCCGATGAGGAAGAATAATTATTCTTCATACCAGCATTTTTAACTAATAATTCAATTTGGATTTTATTTCATTTAAAATTAGATTTTTTTATTTTATTAGTTTTGTAAGACCGTAAGTAAATAGATAAATTGAAGCATTTATATCACAAAAAACGTGCGCAGATTATTTTATGATGTTATTTGAACTAAAATGATAATTCTGGAAAATAGCTTTCTTGAATAATATCGATTTATTTTACTTCATGGTTATGTGATTTGAAATGTCTGTTATATATGTAGTACAACATATCGTTTGACAATTTAACAAATCTGCCAACGACTAACGTTATAACCTTATTAGGTATATTAAAAATAAACATATTTTTTCAAAATAAAACAAAAAATTACCAGATAAAATAGCAAGATTTAGAAATCAATTTATATTTTGTTTTGGAAAAGAATCAATACACCTAGAACTGGTTTTAAAAATGGCATATTTTCGGTTGTGTTTGGTTATTCCCACTTAATAAGTAAAACCGCAAATTTTAATATTTATTTATTGAAGATAATATTCTTGACACTTGAATAAAAAAAATCAGAAAAAAGATACGGTGGCATACCGGAATTGAACCCAGGATCTTAACCGTTCCAGGAATCTGCTCTAACTACTGAGCTTAATCGACCCTTGGACCAACCTTTTAATTAAGCCAATTGACCCTTAAATCAATTAGCCAATTAACCCTTCACAGAATTAGCTCAGTGGTTAGAGCAAAGCCCTGGAAAGGCTAGGATTGGATTGGATTGCCAGATGGATTCAATTACCAGATGCCACCGTATCTTTTTGATTTTTCTATTTCAAAATTTTCGTCACAGTCGCTGATGTTAACTTCAACAATTAAATATTACAGTGAAAGTGTTTATAAAAAAATATATTTGCCTCGGATTCATTGCCTTTCAAAAACAAACATAGTAAATTTTTCATACAACCAGAAATTTACCTTTAATTAAACAAAACAAATAATTATTTCAAATATTGAATTACCAATTAATAAAATAATTTTGGTTTCTTCTTGTGGTGAACGTATGTCTTAAGGTATGAAAGAGGCATGCGTGTATGAGAGATACAGCATGAGAAACCCATAAAATGGTGTGTTTGTTGTCCATTCGTCCTCTTTATCATACAAGCTTCCTAGAAGCCTTATCGCCTTATCGCTCGTTCGCACAGTGAGTTACTATTTTGAAAATAAAAGAAAATCCCATTTCTTGAGGACATTAAGCCGATGTTACCTGCAGACGCAAAGACACATCACAGAAAATATATTTTTTATAATTAATTACAGTTGAAGATCAGTACACAGATAGAAATAACTTTTTTTTTTTTTTTTTTACAGTGAATACCGCACAAGAATCTCAACTGCTCCCGTCTGGAGCCAGTGAGACTATGGCATCCCCAATTGGGGTATGTTGTGAGGCTGAAGGTAGTGGGGAGGGGAAGGAGGTGGGGAAGAGGAAGGTTGGGAAGTACCTGGCTATTCAGATCTGGTCACTAAACACGGCTAAAGCCATTTTCAAGCAACGTTTCAATTCTGAATGGTGGTCTTACACCAGGGCGATACTGATAGTATCTTCCACTCTGGAACATGCCGCAAATATACTATATATTATTTTAAATGAATTAATTGTGAAATAACACAAATTAATCAAATAAAATTTATTTGCGCATGCCGGGTTCGAACCCGCGACCTCCGGAATGTGAGTCAAGAGTCTTAGCCACTGGACTACCGAGGTCTACTAAGATAACTCAAGATAATAATGGAAAAAAGGGTCATCCTAAGAACTTTTTAAAAATATGTATTTTTATGTAAATCCAATGGGATAAAGACACCTCCAATTGAGGTTTCTAGTGAGGATGGGGACGGAATTCACAAATGGAGATGTGGAAGAACAAGGTTGTGAATTACCTCGCTCTTCAGATCTGAATTCTACACACCATGCTAAATAATGCAAAATCATACAAAATCATGAGAATATGTTTTGAAAATTTGATCGATGTAGATGCTTCAATTAAATACTGCGAGTAGAATACATCTTGGCCTTTGAAAACATCGATAATTTTCTATAATCCTAGAACAAAATAAAGCATTAGGTCTATAAAAAAACACTTTCAAGCGCAAAATTTCCTACTTATAAACCCCTTTTCGGATGTGGATTTCATGTATAATGTGGCAAATTCAGTTTTTTTTAATAATAATCGTAAAAAAATTATATTTAGTTATGTCTTCACAAAATAAAATAAATTATGTATGCATTTTTGCGTTGTTATTCTTGGCATCAATCAAGACGGCCGACACTCGACGAATTTGGATGTTTAAAGTGAAATTTACGCCGTTGACGTAAGAACGACGCACTTGTCACACCCATTTGTATCATTTTGGCTCCATCTGCGGTAGGAAATAGACGTCCCAAGTCATTTGCGTCGCTTGGTTCCATGAAATCTATTTAAAATTTCCTTTTTATTACAATAAGAAAGAATCAACCAATCTGTAAAAACAACTCTCAAATCCCGTTTCCAACTTTTCCAAAAGCTTTTTCTCAAGCCTTGTCACGTATTTTTAAGTCCCTCCCAAAAAGAGGCGTGGTTCCGTTTTAGATTTTTTCCAGGACTATTGGATCACCTTAATGAGATTTTAAACGTTTCGAATATGAATGGTGGTCATTGACAAGTGCGGTACTGAGAGAATCTAACACTAGAAAGTTAGAAAGAAATTGGAGGGAAGTTAATACGTCTGTGGAAAAACGCTTTTAAACCAAACGCATTTTTCCAAAGATTTGCTCCTAAGACCACCCCTAATTATTTGTCCAACATAAATGCTTACGCTCTCAGTCTTACAAGATTGTAAGTAGGAAAAAATAACCGCTTCTCCTATTTAAAAAGAGTTAAAACCGGCAAAAATTGAACCGACATTATCGACAGAATAAAAGTTCCTAACTGCCAATCCCAAATCGCCACTTTCCATGCCATAAGGGTGCGAATCGCCTACTTCCGACAACTTTTTCTTTCAGAGTTCTTTCTTCTTGTTTTCTTTGCTGGGTGTGATTTACTCGACGGACATTCGTTCCGGCGGCGACGGGGACCCGCATACGAATACCACCCTTATGATCCCAAAGGGTTCATTTCCCCTATTATTTATAGGCAGTATAAATATAAAAACGAAATAATTCAAAATATCGATGTGACCACAGAAGTTGTTTGTTTGCGCCGCCATGTTGTTATTTATTGTATATGACCGATTTTCTTTTTCATTTGTGTGTTTACATTTTTCAATGTGGGGGGTAGTTTATGGGTTCCACCGCCCCGGGAACCATCCATTGGATAAGCAACACCTCTGAAATAAAAATAGTTGCTTTCAACATTTGGTTATTTAGCAAGGGTGCTCGAATTCACGGATCGGGAGTGGCCTGTTGAGAGCCTTTCATATCTCCTGCCGGACTTTCACGGTCCGTTGTCTTGCACCGCAGTGGGATGGATGGATGCATGCTTTACTCCTGGAAACATTGACCCCCAGATTCCTACCCACCCCTCTTACCTTTTTTCTATCCCAGAACTTCCTTCACGTAAAACTACCCTCAAAACGGCAACCCTTAAGATGACAAGGTCCTCGAGAAAAATGATTTTCCCCAGGGCCTCCTGCTGAAAGAATTAGATAAAAATGTACGGACTCATTTATCAGTTTTGCTTGAGCTCTAATACCCTTTTCATACTCGTGTATTGAATATTATAAATGTTATGTGATGGGGCAGGCGGCAAGTTGCGTTGGTCTAGAAATTCCTTACCTTATTTATTATTCTGCACAATTTTGTTCACTTGAATTTTCATTACGTACATCTGTTATAATATCATAAAACTAAGATCTTTTTTAAAAAATTTCTTCATTCATAGCTTTGATGGTTACATAATTTGTGGATTTTTCGACCACCATGCTAACACATGACCGTGTTACGATGGTCGATTTAACATTTAGTGTATTAATATTTGAAATAAAAATAATATGAAAGATTATAAAAGAATATAAAATAACATGGTATTAAAGTACATAAATGAATTAAAATGAGTATAAAATAATATAAAAAGAGTATGAAAGAGATAAAAGAATATAAAAAGCATGGTATGTGAATATCGAAAATCAATGCAAGTATTTTAGAGTAAGCAACTAAATAGAGACTAAACAGAAGATCATATTTTTATTTAGTGGAAGATTCCTGCAATATCGCCCTGGTGAAAAAAATTGAAACGTTACGCGTTTCTTGAAATGGCTTTAGCTGTGTTTAGTGACCAAATTTGAAGGAATTTACCAGCCTACATCTAATATATATTTCCTTATTCTCCTCACTCCCTTCAGCCCCATATATCCCGACTGGGGATGACATAGTTCCACTAGCTAAAAGCGCTTGGGAATATTGCGAGGTATCTTCTCCTTCGATGGCGCTCACATCTCACATCGAGCTTTGGCCTCTTCGTCGCCTCCAACTCCTTCTGTCCTCAGCGGCTGACTTCCAATTTGGTACCTGGAGAAGCTGTGTTGCATCCCCTCTTACTTCGTCTTCCCTCCTCAGTCTGGGTCTTCCCACTTTTCTCTTTCCACCTGAGTGTCCAGTCAAAATTCTTTTTGGGACGCGTGTATCCGGCATTCTCTGTACATGCCCAGCCCATCTCAGCCTGAGGAGTCTCATATGTGCTGAGATGCGAGATTGCGAGGTATCACAAAAGAGAAATAAAATTTGAGTGCGTTATGATAAAACCCTATGTAGTGTACCTTCATTTTGTAACTTAAATTATCTCAAAGTTAGAGGACCGGAGGAAAATTGATTTCTCTCAGGGCCTATGACATCGGTGCTGTGTGGAGGGTGTTTTTAGGAAAGGAAGTTCTAGGAAGGAAAAATTTATGAGGGGTGGGAAAGAATCTGGCGGTAAGTTTGTCTAGGAGTGACGAATGCATGAATCTATCCCTCCCACTGCGGTTCTAGGCGATGTTCATCAACCAGTCTCAAGTGCAGTTGGTGGGCTGATGCCTCCGCCGCCAATACCCGGACAAACCTCCTCCCTAAAAACCCGGCCACCCCTGCTAAGTCACCAAATGAATCGAACCACTTAGGGTGACCTAGGGCAGTGGTGTTGGTTACCCAATACATGGTTCCCGGGGCGGCGGTACCCATATCATAAATTAAAGCTAATAACAATATTTTAATTTATTTATTTATCGTGATATAAAGAGGTTCATGTTTAGCGCAATGGCTATGGGGTAGTTATGGAATATGGGGCCCAATTACCAAATGGGACCATTAATAGCAATTTTGTTCAAAATATTTCCAATTTAATGGTCACTAGGTAGAGCAAAATGTTGTTTTGAGTAGATATGTCGTAATCAGATATTTAAATAGTACACAACTGCTAACCCTGTACAAATTAAAGTGTGCCCCACGTTTGAATTTTCAACCGCGGGGCACACTTTCCCCTAACTAACATGATTCTCCTAATTTAACAGATTGCAATCTTTAGAGCACAGGCTTCGGGTAGGAATGCTATCCTTGTTCAACCAGTATTTCAATGGATGATGGTCCGAGGAACTAGCGTCATTGATCCCTTCGCCACCGGTGCATAATCGGGAAAAACGCGTGCCCAATATACCCGTACGTACCCGGTTGACATTTGTCACATGAGAACGGGTCGCTTCTTCGACTCGTTCTTGTGTTCAACAGCTCGGCTATGGAACGATTTGCCGGCATCTGTGTTTCCTCCTTCCTACAACATGACCCTGAAGGAAATTATTTTCCGCAGGGCCTCCTGTATGGAGTTAATATAAAAATTTAAAAATCCCACTGTTTTTTTTGATCGATTTTTCGATTTTCGTTGTTGATCAGACGACCTCTGTAGTTGAGTGGTTACCATCATTGACTTCGAATCCAAAGCACAAGTAAATTTTAGTTTTGTTTTAATTTCAACATTTATCAATTTAAAATAATTATACAGTTTTTTATGACAATTTACTTTCCAGAGTAATAGATACTTTCAGTATCGCCCTGGTGAAAGACCAACATTCAGAATCGAAACTTTGCCATAAATGGCTTTAGCCGTGCTTGGCGACCAGATCTAAACAGCCAAGTTCTTATCTCCACACATCCGTCAGGCTCACAACGTAATAATTTGGAAAAGTCATGGTATCACTGGCTCCAGGCGGGTTGGAGCAGTTGGGACTCTTGTGCGGTTGTCACATAAAAAAGTTTAAAAAAATGTTTTTCAATTCCTCAAAAGTTTTATTCAAGTAATAAAGGACGATAAAAAAAGTTTCATTTTAAAAGAATGGTAAGTATGTACATTTTCGTAAATCATCATAAATACTAGCGTTTTTTAATATTTTTTTTACATTAGTTCCACACAGGAGGCCCTGAGGAAAATAATTTCCTTTAGGGCCTTTATCATCTTAAGGAGTGTTGTGTGGAGGTTTTTATTTAGGAAAGGAAGAAGAGGAATTTCTGGGAAGGAAATGGGTATGAGGAGTATTTAGGAATCTGGGGGTCTGTGTGACCAGGAGTATGTTCCTCTAACTGCGGTGCAAAGCGATGGGTCGAGGGATTCTAGCTGGAGAGGTCAAAATACCTCCCTCAACCAGTCTATCTCGATCTGGCAAGCCACGCTGCTGTTTGGCAGACGCATTGGTCACCAAGACCTGAACAAACCTCTCTCGATGAACCCGGGCACCCTTGCTAAGTCACCAAACGCAGGAACCACTTGGGGTGACCTGTGACATGGATGGCAGTACCCATACCCGCCTCCCAAATTGAAATTTACTATTATTTACACGCGTTACATATTAAATATGCTACAAAATGTCACCAGTGGATATAACGGTCCGGTATATTAGAATAACATTTTGAAATATCCTACTTGTGACCCAGAAATATTTAGTTTAGTTCACTACAAGTTTTTCTGCAATTTAATAGGTTTGGTGGTGTTTATTAGTAATTTGAGTATTGTACCAGATTTCGATTTTTCAAAGATGTCTGACTTATCAATTGGACAATTGGAAGTGAATATGAAAATACGTTACCGACTGCGAAATAAATCTGTATATTTTTATTTATGTATTATACTCTTACTCGTACTAGGATACATGAACTGGATGAGTACATTTTTTGTTATTTGTTTTTGGGGTGTTATGCCGTGTTGCGCTACCTCCTCCTTTAGCCAACGTTTTGGACAGCATTACAGAATCCATCATCACACATCTGCCCTGATGATGGACACTGTAACGCTGTCCGAAACGTTGGCCAAAGGAGTCGGTAGCGCAACACGGCATAACACCCCAAAAACAAATAACAAAAATACTTTTGGCCGTGAAAATCTAAAATCATATCATCTGGATAGGTACATTTTTTAAACAATGCCAAATCAGAACCAACTCAACTCAACACCTCCTTGAAAGCCGTTAAAAGGTATGAAAAAAACAAATTAAAAATATCTCATAGCCTAACTTAACATAACCTTAAATTTTTTAATATATTTTTTCATCATCTTTAACGACCTTTGAAAGGAGATGTTGAATTGAGTTCCTTCTGAGTTGTTCGGCCACCTTTTAAACAAATGTAGACAATAATTTCTTGTATTTCAGTAGTTTACAATGAGATTAAAAAAATTATCTAAAATTATTAGAAATATTATTTTGACGTGAAGAATTTTTAAGTTGTTTTAAACTCATCGAATTATTAGATATACACGTAGAAATATCGACTTCATTTGTACGATATTCGTTTGCTAAATTACGAGCCTGTTGGCGAGGAACTGGCGAATTTTCTCCGTACTTTGATTGTGAACGGTGACATTAAAATAGGTACTTTTGCCAATACTTGTGTTGAATTGGTAAAAATTGCACTAATCTTTATAAATTCCAAGCAAAAACGTCTTTACAAATTGCTTGACGCTAGAGCTCACGTTACAGAATATGTTTCTACTAGCAAACAGATTTTCTGCTTTATACCTATTTCCTGATAAATGGTGATTTTGGGGTCGTTCAAATAACAGTAATATAAATCGCATCGATTCCTTCTAAAAACACATCCTTGGCACGTCTTATTCTCTTGGCGCAGTGTTTCCGGTTCGAAATTCGAATCTTATACATGAGTCATGCAGCAAGCGGAAGCCGGAAGTAGGTTGTTGGAAAACTTAAATGTCTGCTGTGAATTCTCAGTGAGACGGTTAACCCGTCACTCTCAAGACGTCCATAAAATACTACATTTAATTGATATATGGAAGTCAATGAACGAGTTCCGAATTCATCGAACTCAAGAAACCAGTGTCCACTAATATGCTAATCCATAGAAATTTCTGGGTTACAGACCGGTGGTCGCTGCTTTTTTATAGCTGGATGAAGAAATTTCTCATACTGCTGACACTGGCATGTTCAACAGAAGATTTTACATTAGCTGCATACACGAAAAAATAATTTCCATCAGGGCCTTTTTCATCTTAGGGGATGCCGATTTTCAAGGAAAGCAAGGAAAGTAAGTTCTGGGAAGGAAAAAAGTGTGAGGGGTGGGTAGGAATCTAGGGGCCAGTATGTCCAAGAGGGGCGGGCATATGAATCCATCCCTCCCACTCTGGTGCAAAGTGGTGGGTCGAGAGAGACCGACGGAGAGATCAAAGACATCTCTCAACCAGTCTCTCTCGATCCGGTCTGCTACGCAACAGATGGGCCGCCAAGACCCGAACAAACCCAACCCCATGAATCCGGGTTCACCTCTGCTAAGACACCAAACGTACGGAATCTATTGGGGTGATCTATGGCAGGGGTGTTGGTTATCCAATGCGGCGGTACCCATACCGGCCTCCCAATTGTTTTAAAAATAAAACGGAAAGCTCCGTTTAAAATAATAGTCTAAAGGTGTCGGTTATTTGTCGAAACTGATCCAGTAATTAAAGAAAAGCGGAAGATAGTTATAACGGTGTTCCTAACATCGACAAGGTGCCATTGGGGAACCTAGTGGAAGTGGAGACGAGGTCGCCTCGGGGGACTCTACGAAGGAACCCAAACGTAGATGACCTTCCGATGGGGAAAAATTACCGCTATACCCACATGCGGGAAAACCTTGCAGGACGTGGAAACAAACTCTAAAGGATGAGGTAAAAAGTGAATGCTAACGGTAAACCACAAAAAAGTTATGTTAAAACGGAGTGCATTTATATTGGACAAAATTTAAATTTCAATTTCGAACATAATACTTAGATTTTTTGTCATTAATGTTGCAATCTTCTCCGTCCTCTACATCTAAGGAATCCAATTTTTTTATAAGCGCCACACAAATATCTCTAGTTTTTTTACTCTTTTTGTTGAATCGTCTTGGATACTGATCAGCCCATTACATTTTTTGTGCGCAAAATTTTGTCGGTTTTCCATCATTTGATCTGCATTTAACCAGCTTTCCTGTTGTGTTTCGTTTATTTGTCCGTTATACGACCAGGATCTGAGAGAACATCTGCTTCAGGTTCTCATCTAGGCATTGTGGTTTTAACCCTCTGCTCAAGTCCACCATCGTCATGCAAGCAATTTTTTCAGGTTATACGTAACCGGGTACCAATATTGTCAGGTTATTCGTAACCGGGATTATTTGTCTCTCTCTCAAAAAATGGGGAAGAGTTACGACGAAATTATCAAGTTTTCCATCTATTAAAATGGATGTTCAGGCAATTGTGTTTATCTACAATACTTTTAAATGGTTTGAATATGCCTAATTTGTCAGACAGAAATATTTTCACCCTCTTGGCATTTCCATATTAAATTCCAAAGGCTGCATATAATAGTCCAGAACTGCTTGCCTTGGTGAGCTTTCGAACTCCACTATGTAATTCTAGATGTTGGGATGTATTTCAGTGCAAAAATTCTGGGACAAATTACACTCCTCATTGACCAGAATACTAATGAAAAGAACTATTATGACGATTCTGTGAACATCTTCAGTTTATTACTAAATAAATACAAAGATTGTTGCTGGGGCAGTTCACCAGATTGAGCTCTTCTAATTCTTGGGCTATAACTTCTTCGGTTCTGGGTATCGCTTTCATCCAGGCAGTTTCTCTGTAAAATTTTGGAGCATTGAGTAACCCAGGAGTTCTTTGCTCTTCCTCTGGATGACTGTCGATGAAGTCCATAGACATTACCTTCTTCACTGTGTGGTCTGGTGGTCTCCGTCTTACGTTGCCATACCATCTCAACTGTCGTTCCTCGAGCTTACTGTTTTTGTCCTTGATACCAAAGCTACCACGAATGCGTGAACTTTTAATCCTAATCCTAATTTCGACTACGAAACCAAAGTTCATATATTTTTTTATTAATAAAGAAGTTACGAAAGAAATTTCGGCAGTTGAGGTGTTAACGACGCCGACGCCTCAGATGCGATTCCGTTCGACTAGCGTCGCGACGCCTCCATTCAACTGATAAATACTTAAATCATACAGCGATATGCTTTAGCTGCACTCGGAATCTTTTCACCCTCCTTACCTCTGTGCTCCGAGCGCTCAGCACTTACTGTAGACCTACACTTGGAGTAAATCGTTTGTCTCTCGATCGGTGAACCGTGAATTACGTCGAATGTCGCTTTGCTATTGCCTGTCTTAATAAAATTAATAATGATAATTGGATAATTTGTATATCGCCGATTTTTCGCAGAATCACCTTGAGGCCGATGTAATGTGAACTGCTAATAAACAACCCGAAAAAGTATTACGTCTACCAAACTATGTACGCGAATTTTTGTGCAATTTGCATAATTTTTATTTTATTTTAAGTAGAATCTTTCTATATTACAGTTTTTATATTTTAACAAGAATGAATATGAAATATATATTAAAGAGGTGAATTGTTTTCTGCGAATTCTTCGGTTTCTGTAGGGTCTTTTCAGCAACCGTTATGAAGATGTTTTTTAATTATCCGTTCTAATAGTTATTTTTCCGGATGTTTTTGAGCAAAGAATTGATAAATTTAATGTAGTTATTTTTTAATGAAAACAAATTTCTTAGTAATTGTCGCAGGCCAATCTTAAAATCAGGCAGATCATGATGCGCATTAGCCTCTGCCGTTAGTCACTTCACGATGTGGCTAGGTGCATCATGATCTGCCTGATTTTACGATCGGCCTGAGACATATACACCACTCACTTACTCAAAATTATCAATTTTTTTCGAAACCAATGATTTCTTCGTCAGGATAAAATGAAAATTATCAAAAATAGCAATAGTCAAATCAACTTAAAGTTACTGTATGGGTCTGAGGGCCTACTACCAATTAAAGGGCTTCTCTGGTACATTATAATTATGGATAATTCGGAAGAAAGCGCGTATAAAAAGTTATTGGTGCATAACCACACAACAAGATTTACCGAAAACAAAGACCTAAAAATACCACGAATATCAAATAAGTATGGTAGCAGAAAGCTCGAATATATTATGATACCTTTGATTTATAACATATTGAATCAAAACATTAATTGAAAAAATAATGAGGAACCCTGCCCTAAACTGATAAAAAAGTGGTTAATAAATGTACAACACATTTATCTATCCTAAATCTTATATTAAGTTTTAATATTGTAACATAAGCTAATGTGTGTTATGTAATAGTATTAAATGGTAGAACCTACAGACAAGCTGATCTGTCACAGCTTTGTGGGACTACCCATTTCTTATATTATTGTATTAGATTATGTAATTATATTCAATTTAATAAATAATAAAAAAAGGGAAAAAAATATTACAAAGAATGGATTAATTATTTAATAGGGAAAACATTTAATTAATTAATCATCACTCTTTATAATGTTTTTTGTCTTATTTGTCAATATGGTGGGTGTTTGTTACCCAGCTTATTTGTCCAATGGCGCTGCCAAAAGTTGGACAACTCTGCTGATAATGGTATATAACCTCTTGAAGGTCACATTAGCAATTTCATAATGAGAAATTTAACTGAATGTGCGCTTTTATAATTTCAGTGACGTTTCATGGTTACGGTACCGTGACGGCAAAAAAATATACGATAACAATAAACATTCGTTCCTTATCGCCATAATTCTGCAGCTCTTACTTACACACTAAATAATGGTGAGACACACAAAATACGTGTGAGTGTTTTCTCCAAAGTATTACTTTTTGCGACGGGAATTGCGTTATATTTTCTTTATACGTCTGAGGGAAATGTGTGATAATGATTGTATGTTTCCTTTGGGGATGCAGACATACGTTCACCGTTTGTCTCATTTTTGACTGTTGTTATTTATTCTTATAAGTTTAAGAACAAGAGCAAAACCATTAGCGCATTGACGTTTGTGGTTCATTTTATTTTTAATTCACATTTCTCTTCAATATTATCCTTGTAACTTTATTCCATAGTTTCAAAATTATTGTCTCGACAAGTAGGGGTATTTATTTTTTATACATTAGCTCCAAACAGGAGCCCCTGAGGAAAATAATTTCCCTCAGGGCCTGTCATCTTTGGGGATGCAGTGTGGAGGGTTTTTTAAGGAAAGAAAGGAGAGGAAAGTTCTGGGAAGAAAAAGGGTTTAAGGGGTGGGTAGGAATCTGGGGTTCAGTGTATCCTAGTCATTCGCCTCCAACACCTAGACAAACCTCATCCCATGAACCCCGGCACCCCTGCTAAATCACCAAACGTAGCGAACCACTTGGGGTGATCTACGGCAGAGGTGTTGGTTATCCAATAAAGGTTCCCGGGGTTGCAGTACCCATTCCCGCCTCCGAAATTGAATGTGTATGTAAATTGGGTATGTCGTCGCCTCAGTTCTTATTTGTCCAACAGACCATTTTAGTTTTTGTTAAATCTCTACTTTAAACTTAAAAATAAGGTATAAAAAATTATAGTTAATGACTTAACTAAGAATTATTTAAACTAATGAAACCTTTGTCTTTACGGAAATGATTTTATCTTACACCTATCATAATATTTCATTGAAAGAATGAAAGAAAACCTTCACCTCGTCTAAAATTTTCTAATGGTCTGTTGGACAAATACGAACTAAGGCGACGATGTATCTACAGAGATGTCACGGTGTGGTGTGTGAGAGAGATGCAAGAAAATTATGATTTTTTCCTCTGGATGAAAGAGACCTACATACATTGAGTATCTCATCTTTATTTTATTTTTTATTTTACTTTATTTGGGAAACAAACAGTTGTACATATTTTATTAAATAATTACATTTGACAAATTTGCATGAACCAGTGAAGTTTTCACATTTGAGAATATAGAATTTAAAGAAAAAACAAAAAACTCATTAATATAAGAAGTTATACATACATAATACCTAACTAGATTACAGAAAATCAGATGAAACCAACATAATAATTCATACGAAAATCAGATGAAACCAACATAATAAGAGAAAAACAATAAAATAAGGCACACAGCAGGATTCACGATCAACAATCTGTTTTGATCTTCTCCGTTACATATTTTGTGAATTGAACTGAGGACAAATGGAAAATATCAGCGTCTGAAAGGATATTGTTATATTTTGTGCACGTCCTTTTCAGAAATGTATGTTGTGAGTAGTTAGTTTTTGATTGTGGGATGTGGAATAATTTGTTTGTTCTTGTATTACGTACTGGACAGTGGAAATGGATGTTTTCCAGAAGATAGTTGCCGTCAACAGCGTTGTTGATGATTTTGTATAAAAATTTCTGGTCGGATATATTTCTTCTCTCTTCTAGTGATGTAATTTTATGGAATGCTATACTATAATACTATCTTTTGAAAGAGCTGTAGTATTAGTGTGTTCATGAACGTTTATATGAATGTGTATTGCCTTTTCTTTTCCGGTACGGTATCGTAACCGTGAAATGTCACGGTAATTATAAAAGCGCACATTATAGCTACTATAATGTCACCTCGCAATTATTCAGGAATTGATTGAAAACGCAGATTAAAAGAAAACGCCGCAAGTTTCGCCATTGAAAACATCAACAATGATAATAGAGATCTCAAGTCCAATTTTTTATTTTTTTTAATGAATAATGACCTTCTAACTTAAATAACTGCATTTTAATTTTTATTTTTAGAGTTAGTTTTAATAGTTAAAATAATTGTCAAAGTTTTAATTTTTTAAGACCCCCGAAAACCACCGTATGTATGGTGAATCGTGTGACGTCATCAATCCTGAAAAATTACTATAGGATCGAGGAATCAGCTGATCAACTGCCGCCATTTTGAATTCCGTTGTTCGAAATAGCATTACAATTTTTTTGTGCAGTAGTTTTTGAATATTTTCAATAATAGAGATAAACTAATAAGAGATACCTTTATTTTTTAAACATTATTTAGGCCTAAATAATGTTTCAATATAAACAGTATGTAAATAAAGAATAAATTAATACGATGGCTCATGTCATATCATACATTCCCATGCAATGACTTTACGGTGACGTCACGACACGTCAAACAGTGACGTTACCACTAAAATTTCAATAATGCCAACATGACGGCGTGTTTTTTTTAAATAAAACTTATATATTCAGAATCAGCGTTTATTGGTCTATATGAACATATTTTTTTAAAGCCATAATATTTTTCACTGGAGTTGTTTATTATGCAAATAAATATACACACCCTACATAACAGGCCGGCGTAGTCCAGCGGTAAGGCTCTTAACTAGCACTCCGAAGGTCGCGGGATCGAATCCCGGAGTGGCAAATAAATTTTATTTGATTAATTTGTGTTATTTCACAATTTATTCATTTAAAATAATATATAGTATATTTGCGCACGTTCCAGAGTGGAAGATACTCTCAGTATCGCCCTGGTGTAAGACCACCATTCAGAATTGAAACGTTGCTTGAAGTGGCTTTAGCCGTGTTTGGTGACCAGATCTGAATAGCCAGGTACTTCCCCACCCTCCTCTTCCCTATCTCCTTCCCCTCCACACTACCCTCAGTCTCACAACATACCCCAATTGGGGATTCCATAGTCCCACTGGCTCCAGACGGGAGCAGTTGGGACTCTTGTGCGGTATTCATGTAAAAAAAAAAAAAAAAAAAACAAAATAACTACTGTGATGATGGAGGCCGGACGGCTGTATCAAACGTTGACCAAGTAACGAGGGGATGGTCTGTATTTTTATAAAATAACTTTATTCATTAAATTCATACGAAAAAATATATTCCGAAGCACGATTGATGAATTTTAAAAACCATGAATGCAAATTGTATAAATGAATTTATAACGTATAACTATTCAAAGCTCGCATCATTAGCGGGGAGATAATTACCTTTATTTGAAATATTTCATTAACTTTACTGGGGAAATTCAATTGGCTCCCATTTAATCCACAATAATTAGCAATTTGCACTGAAAATATGCAATCAAATCTGCAAATTTGGTTTTAAATTCGAGATTTTTTCGTCGTTGCCGCTTGCCATAGCTATATTTTATGAAAATCGTTATTTTAATTTTATTTATTTGTACCAACGTGCTTACCACGTATTAGTAAAATAAACACGGAAAATGCGGTAAAACATGGAAAAAATACTCTTGTTAATAAAATAAAAATATGTACATAATTTTTGCAGCGCCATTTTTGTAAAATATAACCTCAAGAAGACTTACCTACCTGTTATTTCACAAGTTTAGAGTTGGGTAGGATGGAGTGTGGTCTCTAGACAATCTGCCGTCAGGTGTAATGTGAGCAGCCTTTTGTGATTTCCTTCGCTTCCACGCCAAGATTATATTTTTTTGGCAGTAAAAACTCTTGTGAATTACTTGGATATTATTGTAACTTTAATTATTCAGATGAATAGTAGGGTTTACGGAATTTTAATTCTAATCTGAGCACTGGTTCTTTAATTTGTAGAATGAATTAGCAAGAACGAAAACGAGCCTTTTAAAACATGAAGAGAGAAAGCTGTCAAATGATCACAGACAAAAGAGCGCGTAGACAAAAATGCGCACGTCAAAATTGTGAGTAAAAGAGGCTATACATGGAAGTAAAGAAAAATGATATAATTTAAAGTGCTAAATGAATTTAAATATTTGATATAGGATAAGTTAATGAAAACAAGCTATATAAAACATGAAAAGAGGAAGCTGTCAGATGACCACAGAGAAAAGAGCGCGTAGACAAAAATGCGTACTTCAAAATTATGACTAATAGAGGCTATACATGGAAGTAAAGAAAAATGATATAATGTTAAGTGCTAAATGAATTTAAATATTTGATATAGGACAAGTTAATGAAAACAAGCTATTTAAAACATGAAAAGAGAAAGCTGTTAGATGACCACAGACAAAAGAGCGCGTAGACAAAAATGCGCACGTCAAAATTGTGAGTTATAGAGGCTATACACGGAAGTAAAGAAAAATGATACAATGTAAAGTGCTAAATGAATTTAAATATTTGATATAGGACAAGTTAACGAAAACAGGCTATCTAAAACATGAGAAGAGAAAGCTGTCAGATGACCACAGACAAAAGAGCGCGTAGACAAAAATGCACACGACTAAATTGTGAGTAAAAGAGGCTATACATGAAGTAAAGAAAAATGATAAAATTTAAAGTGCTAAATGAATTTAAATATTTAATAGGACAAGTTAGATTAGTTATTAAAAAAGTACACGCAAGAAAATGTTTGAACTTAATACAATCTGATAAAGTCGGGACTCACTTTCGGAAGACGTGCATCGATTTATTATGCTAGCAAGAAGTTAGATTACATATCCATCTACTTATATTATCCATCTTGAAGATTCTCACGTATTAGAAATTCTACCAAACCATAGACACCCGATTATGTGCAAACCAAGATCGAGAGTTTGTATATATTGAACGCCCACACAAACATAATAGAAGTCGTAATTCACATAATGTAGAAATATAATTTATTCATATCAGTACACATGTACAAAAATACTTACCGTGCTACAAACATAATTCAGAAATACGTCAGTTTCTTTCGCAACTAATGATTTTGATTTGAAGCAGGATAGGGAGGATTTACAACACTTAACATTTGACGGCAGTTAATCAAGTTATTCAGTAATTTAAAACGTATATGAATATTGTTAATTATTGAAGAAGGAGATAACAATAATAATCTAAACGAAAATATGAAAGATAACAAGATACAGAAAACCGAACAAAGACAATGGTCGCAACTGGGACTCGAACCCAGACCTCTCGTCTAATCAGGACGTGCGCGTTAACCAATTTCGCTATTGCTCCCTTCTGTCAAGCGGTCATAACATTAAATCTCATATTTGAAATTTTAGAATCAATAATATTATCTTCAACTAATTATTTTTCCATATCATAGGCAACTACCCTTTTTATTGGAAACAATCATTCTAAGAATTGGTTTGTATCCTGGTTAGCGTCTCGGATAAAAGTATCCGAATTTATTCATGAGGAACTATTGACTTTTTTAAAAAGTCTAAATGAACCTTCAATTTTTTATAAGAAAAACTATCTTTTATAACTTTTGAAGGTTATTCCCATTAACGTAATATATGTTCCATGAGAAACCGAGAGGACGTTCTGGGAAGGAGTTGATAGGAATCTAGAGTCAGTGTATTCAGCTGTGAATCCCTCCAACTGCGGTGTAAGGTGATGGGTCAAGAGAGAGCAGCCGAAGTGGTCAAAGGTTCTCCCAAAAACCGATCTCTCCTCATCCGGCCCGCCACGCAGCTGATGAAAAGGCGGATCCACCCCTAAGACCTGAATACACCCCACCTGTTGAACCCGGACACCCCTGCCAAGTTGCCGAATGTGATGAACCACCTTGGGTGACCAATAAATGGTTTCCGGGCGGCGCACAGTGTTTCGTTTCATATAGCTAGAAGGAAAAAAACTCACTTTGGAAATCTTGAAAAATGACATCATGGGGGTACAAATGCATTTAATTGGGGTAATTAAACCACGGGTTGACTCATACCAGAGCCCCTAAGTAAGGTAAATTAATTAATAAATTATCAATTGCTTTCATTCGCATCTTGTCCCGCGCGCTGTAAGATTGTTTATGTGTTTAAAGTGATTTGTTTCGATTCTAAAAAAATGGAGGCTTCTTTGGAAGGTATGTAGTATGTTTTTTTGTAAAATTTTAATAAAAACATTTTAATTTTTTTTTTAAATAATGTTTAACTTTGGGTGTTTTTATGCGACTTAAAAATATTTAATTTCTAACTTCTCGAGAATTTATTTCGGCTGAAGTATCTAAAGGTCGTGTGATTTTTTTTTTGTAGATCGAACAATTATTTTTCTATTCAAATCAGTTTCGATATTTTTGCTCATTCATGCTCACCGATTATATTTTGTCATTTCACAGGCACCACATGCCAGATTTCCAGGCAGGAATTGTTCGGCATATTGATGAGTTCTGCGGAATATATAATCATATTTTAAGTAAATTTGAACTTCAAAATCTCAGTGCAGGCAGTGAAAAAAAATTGAAAAGTCAAATACAGTTGATATCTTAGAATATAAGCAAAAAGTGGATCGCAGCCACTCGGATTCTCGAAAGATTTGTTGTTAAATTTTGTGAGTGACAAAAAAAAAGATTAATCACTTCCAACCCAAATTTTCAATAATTTCGGATTAAAAGGGTTCCATAAGAGGGTTCTAAATACTTTATTATTATCTAAGAGTTTTTTCCGTCTAGCTTGTATGAAACGAAACACTGTGTGGCGGTACGCTTACCTAACTCCCAAAATGAGAAAGAATAATAATAATATTATCAATGTTAGCATAAAACCTTCATTACTTCTGCATGGGTTCTATATAATTTAATTAGTAAATTTTTCTTCATGATTACTCTTCCACAAAATTATTATGTATATCACATGTTTATAAAAGCCCGTACAGGCAATATAAATAAATAAAAAAAAAAACAAAAAAAAACATTTCAAGAAGATTTAAGAAAATCTAAATCAAAACCAAAGACAAGTTCATCGCATAAACTTCATTCAATTGAGCATTTAATCTGTTTAAAACCTGGCTGCAATGCTCTTGCGGTATCACAATGCTCACTGCCGTGAAACTGCATCGTCTGCCACATGTGGTGAGGGTACACCGCTACGGTCGTGTCCCGACGTTGTGAGGCCACCATAGATGTCTGGTTAGCGAGACCCTCTCCCCTTTCACCCCTTCTTGTCTCACCCCTCTACCTGCCACACATCTTGCCTAGCGAAGGTTCTATTGAGACAAGATTGAGACATCGCGATTTGGAAGATTGGATTGATTCTGCAGCCTGAATGTACTCGTACATGCAACTAGAAAAGCAGTGGCGGAACGAACACATTCGAAATTTTCATAGGAAGAAGGGCTGCACACACTCAAAAAATTAAACAAACATTTAAAAATGTTATTTATAGACTTTCTTGTAGTGTAGGCGTGTGATGTATGATCTTGCAGATCTTGATAATAGACGCGTGTACGAGATGAACATTTATTGGTACTATACAAGTTATATGCTACGTGATAGCTAACGGAGCTGTCTGTAGGTAAGGAGAGCGAGCAGGTACATTCATCACCTTTTATACTCAGTTCTGCCGTCTCGCTCTTGCATATTTGAAAAGGCAGGCGTGCCACTAAAACCATTCTCACAACAATCGCATTTTACCTGGTTTTCCGCCCAGTGGTCTTTTCATTGATTTACTGATTATTTTACTGAAACCTCAAAAATGCTTATCCTAACGAAATCTGTTGAAGGACACTGAAACCACACTTTTTCTTATACACTAAATACATCGTATAACCATAACGAGTTGACGTATTGTATAAATTCTGAAGTAGTTAATACAAAGTAACTTTTTTAATATACCTAAAGTTTTTCACGGCCAAAAGTATTATCGTGATTTATTTAATGATTATTATGCCGTGTTGCGCTAACTCTTTATTTAGGCAATGCTTTGGGCAGCATTGCAGCATCCATCAGCAGGTCAGTGGAGGTTATCCACCTCTTTCCCGCCCTGGTATAAGTAACAGATGGTTACTCCTTCAAGGCTCTCGCAAGATTCTATTTTTTTTTGTTAAACGAAGCTACATTTATTTATTTTGAACGAATCTAGACCTCCAGTGTCCTTGCATACGTTGTTAGTAAGCAGTATGCAAGTGCTTAACAGGAAAAACAAAATGCAAAAAATAGGTTAGTAAGACAAAGATAAATTAAACAGTGCAAAAGAAAAACTCATTCATGAGTCTCCATGAGGCGGCATTGCATCTGTAAAAACCTGCAAGCACCTGTATAAAATAGAGAACATAAGTAATGCAATACAGTGAAGCCTCAAAGAATGTTAACTGAATATTTGAGATAAAATACCCGAGACTAAAAGAAAATTCAGCGTTGGGTAGTCAGAGGCAGGACAAAGGACAGTCAAGGTCGTCTGATCAAACCTCAAGCCTGCACATGTCATCAGCAGGTCAGATGTGTAGTCATTAATCAGGACGGATGTGTAATAATTGCACATCTGCCCAGATGATGGACACTATAATGCCGTCCAAAAAGTTGGCTAAAGAAGGAAGTTGCGCAACACGGCATAATACCCCAAAAATAAATCACGATAACTTTAAAATTTGCTTTTTTCACGATTTCGTCGATTGAGAGTGCACGTCATTTTAATGGCTGTATTCAAAAACGTATACTTTAAGATTCAGTAATGGTTTAATCTTTAAAACCTTATCCTATTAAAACCTTTTCCTATGAACGCCATGAAACTTATAAATGACAAATAAATCAGAGAAGTGACCTCTTTTAAATTAAAAGTTCCTTTATTTCGTATATAATACAAGAACATTCTCCTACGATTTAGGGTTTAGCTTGGAAAAATCGACGTAGGCGAGAATTATAGATGAAGAAAGAGGAAAAAGAATTTACTGCTGATTAAGCGACTTGAAAATGAATAAGATTCGCCAGTTGAGATAGCTTAGAGAAGCAAGAATTGTGAAAACAGGTGACAGTATGGGCGAAGAACATGAACGAAATATAAATTTAACAGTCGTCCAAGGAATCAAATAAAACACTGGTTTAAATTATTCGAAAGATATTTTTCTCAATAATGTCTAATGAAACAACTACCACCGACCATCAGGTAGGAATATTTATAAGTTTAACTATTGTATTCTCTACTATTCTATAATGGGGTTCTGATACTAATCCTGATGTATGGTAGTGTAGTTTGTAACTGACCGAGGAAGGACGAATGTGATTTACGTGGGAGATCGCTGATCGACTGGCATGATAAAATCATTTACAACTGTACCATGCATGAGGAAATTCTAAAACGATGCAAGAGTAGTAAATGAGATATAGAAAGGGATACGTAAAAGATGTATTGGTATGTATTTCGAATAAATGGAGAAAGAACTGTCAGGACAATTTTACATAATGAGGGGGGACGCCTAAAAACACAATAACACAAAGTAAAGAATTTAGTAAAAAAAATATAGAGCGGAAAAAAGGTGTAGGCGATAAAAGAAGAAAAAAAACTTATTAATTGAAAATAAATCAATACTTTAACTAGTAGATAGTCCGTGAACAAGAGACCTCGCAAAAAAATGTTTCTAATTTTCTCTTACTCAGTTAATCTAAATCAATATTTTCCTGGAAATCACAAAAATAAGTATCTACCTACCTTTTTAATTGTAAACCACATTTCCATGTATTTATTTAACTTACGGAATACCACTACAGTTGGTCCAAAAAACGTCACTATCCTAATGACAATTCTTTTTTCAAACTTTCTTTAGGCGGGCAGCCTTCATCCTTCTAATATTATAAAGGCGAAATTTTGTACGGATGTATGGATAGGTGTTTGTTTGTTACTCTAATGAAATTTTACAATAATATAGCTCATACATAAGAATACCATGTAGGCTATAGCTTAGAGCTCTGGCATTATGAAATTTGTATTAAAAAAATTGCAATAGGTGGCACAATTAGTAAGATATCTATAATTATTTATTCGATTCAAATTATTAGGGGAGTACTAATAAATGCGGGACGTGGGAGGGGAAGGGGGTGGGGGAGGGGGGGAGGAGGGAGGGGGGGAGAGGGGGGGAGGGGAGCTCTAGGGAGAGGGAGGGAGGGGTTGGGAGGGGGGGTAGGGGGGAAGTGGAGGAGACGGAGTGGGAACCCCCCTACTACCATGCGAGTGAAGCCGCGGGAAAAAGCTAGTTTATAATAATGGGGTAAATTTAAAACCATTAATATTTTCTGTACTTTTACTAGGAAATTAATAAGGGCCTAGATAATAAAAGCAATAAAGTTTTTCATCATAAGTATCTACCTATCTAGAAATGATATAAATGTATCGTCAGTAAATGGTTTTACCACAGTTTGATAATGCCTTCAAAGGTCAAAACAGCTGTCACGCATAATAATAATTACAATAGCAGAACTTGTTTATAAATAAACTGTTTTTTTTAATTAAATAATAATATGATTGAAATTATAAAAGAAATTAAAATGAAAATGAAGCTCTACAAGTTCAATCTGATAACAATAAATAGGTATGGGAACTCATGCGGGACAAAAAAGAAATATTAATTTTACATAAAAAGATGAAAATATTGCGTTCAACAAAGTACATTGGCAAATTTTCGCCATTTAATGAAATGTAGGTATGTTTTACCATACGAATAACACGTGAAGTTTAAAATTAACAGCGCTAAGCAAATTTAACATCAGGTGGCGATGCAAATGGTGAATTTTCTTTCGAGCAGGCTCCCGCTGAATGTTCACCCTTAAATAAAACATCCCCTCGTTCTGAGCAAACTTATAATTAACTAAGTTTACGGTTAAGTTCCATGACGATGGTAGAATCTTCTTGCGAAATACAGGACAAAAGTTACCGTTTCTTCTTTCATCAAGGCCTGAAGATATACGAGATCTGTGAAAGTTTAAAAACAAAATAAGTCATTGAGGAATCCTTGTCGGTGACTTAGCTGTTAATTATATAATTAAACACCTTTTTGATTCTAATAAGTCCTTTGAGAAAATAAAACAAATTTCTATGTCAATTGACGGCTTTATGGTCAAAGGCTGAGGTTCTCGACTAGTAATTCGAAGGTTACAGGTTCAAATACGAAGAAACTTTATTTGTTATTATTATTTCATGTGTTTTAAATTGATAAACTAATATACTCAAATATATAAGTGTTTCAAACAAAGTAACATTGTTTCATTTATTGATACACTAATGTTTAAGACAAGATTTTTATGCGAAGCACAAAGGGTAACAATTATTACAAGCAATAATTATTAGCCTGAAACACTCATCTACATTGAAAAAATCTCCCGAGAAAAGATATATGCCCCCGACGGGACTCGAACCCGCGTCCTTCTGATATCCGGTCGCGTATTTCCAATCCCTAACGCGGTTGAGTCACTCTAGCGACTGAGCCGCGTTAGGGATTGGAAGGTGTAAATCGCCTTACAAACACTACCGCATTTCAGTCGCGCTAGTGACTGAACCGCGTTAGGGATTGTTATGCATAAATCACCTTACAAAAGCTATACCGATTCAGTCACCTACGCGCTTCGTTGCTTTATCAGTTTCTGTGAGGGCGACGACCGTAATTATAGAGAGGTTAGCAGAGAGGATGGACAGCGTTTTTTTAGTTAGCATTTTTTTTACATTGAAAATTTATTTTTCAGTCACTAGCGCGACTGAAATGCGGTAGTGTTTGTAAGGCGATTTACGCCTTCCAATCCCTAACGCGGCTCAGTCGCTAGAGTGACTCAACCGCGTTGGGGATTGGAAATACGCTATCCGGTCAGCTGCTCTTTAACCACTGAGCTACGTCGGCTTATCTCTTACCCGCCAAATAATTCAATTTATCCTAGTGTTTCACTCAACAATATTGCTTATTAAATTTTTCCACCTGCAAACAACCAACCCTATTTTTATATGGGAAAGGCTTTGTAAGTTCTAAATCTCCAACTAGGTGGCGTCTACATTCAATAAAATAAATTATATCTACATTCTTTTTTCTCGGGAGATTTTTCAATGTAGATGATTGTTTCAGGCTAATAATTGTTAAACGTTATTCGATTTATTTGTGTTATTTCACAATTAATTAATTTAAAATAAAATAAAGGACATTTGCGCCACGTTCCAGAGTGGAAGATACTCTCAGAATAGCTCTTGTAAAAGATCACCATTCAGAATTGAAACATTGCTTGAAATAGCCTTAGCCGTGTTTGGTGACTAGATCTGAATAGCCAGGTACTTACCTCCTTTCCTCTTCCCCATATTCTTCCTCTCCCCACTACATTCAGCCTTACAGCATATTCCAATTTGGGGTGCCATAGTCTCACGACTCCAGACAGAAGCAGCTAGAACTCTTGTGAGTTATTCACATATTCATAGCATAAATGGTTTTAGCCGTGTTTGTAGACTACGTGTCTGGTACTTCACAATCTTCTTCTTCCCCATATATCTCCTTCATCTCCCCACTACCTTCAGTCTCACAAAGTACCCAAATTGGGAATGCCATAGAGTCTCACTGGTTCCAGATGGGAGCTGTTGGGACTCTTTTGGGGTATTCACATAAAAAGAGGCTGCAAGGAGTAGGGATGGAAAGTAGATGGAAGAGAGTGAGGTTGGCTGGCTATTCAGAACTGTTCGGTAAACGACCATTTTGCTAAATCAAGCAACGTTTCTATTATGAATGTTGTCCTTCACCAGGGCAAAATTTGGAGTATCTTCCACCTTTACTCAAGTGCCGCCAACATATCGCACTAGACCCGTAAAAAATTACTACATGCACTGAATTTTTCAAACAATTCAATTTTTGAAAATGATTCTTAAATTCAAAGCGAATCCGAGTTTTAGAGTTCATTGAACCAGAGTGACAAGCCGTCATAGAAACACACAACCAAAATTAGTATTTTTAATATTACTTGTAATGATTTTATTGTGAAATAACATTTTCATTTTTTTTAACTTTTGCTCCGCTCAGGAGGACCTGAGAATAAAAATCCCTCAAGGGCTACTTTTGGGGATGATCTGTGAAGCTTATTTTAAGGAAAAGAAGGAGAGGAAGTTCTGGGAAGGAAAAACGAGTAAGGGGATTGACGGAAGTGTGAATCCATCCCTCCAACTGCGGTGCAAGGCAATGGGTCGATTGTCCAGCTGGCCTCCTTCAACCAGTCTCTCCCGTTCCGGTCCGCCACGCAGTAGGGGGTAAACGAATTTGTCGCCAAGACTTAGACAAATTCACCAACGTAGCGAACAACTTAAGATGACTTACGGCAGGGGTGTTGGTTTTCCAGTAAACGGTTCCCAGGGTGGTGGTACCCATAACCACCTACAAAATAAAATTTTAAAGTTCGCGACCTCCGGATACCTGTTCGAGGATCTTATCCACTGGACCACTGAGGCCGTCATACTAATTCTTCCTACATCCGTCATTATAAGCGAAAAATCTGGCCTTCGATGACGAACTAAGCTAGCCGGGAAATTAACGCATTTTTATTTTTTGGCCGGACTTTCCAAAACGTGCAAAAAATACAAGAAAAAAACAAATTACTTTTTTAGACGAGTGCAAACGTGCAAGGCACATGTCAAGACTTCTGGAGGTTTAACCCTTTCAACTTCAATGTCGAGTGTGACTTGACATTGATTTTGTTTCACCAGCTCCAAAGTCGTCATGGTATAATACTTCTTTTTGTGGACAATTTTAAAACGGGAGAGATTTTTTTACAAAAAAAATTGAATCACTTATAAGTGATATGTCATTCACATTGAAAGACATATTCTAGAATCGCACAGTTATGGTTCATTGATGATTACTATGGTCGAGGGATGGATGACTCACGTGGATTACTATGGTCGAGACATGGGTGAATGTTGTTTAGGGCTGCGCCTCATCATAGGTAGAGGCGCAGGTATAGACGTTACAAAAGTACACTAGTAGTTATCGCTCCGTGCTGTTATTTTATCTCCAACTGTGCATTATCGTATTTGTTTTCGTGTAAAGACTAGGTAAATGGATTATTCTTGATTTCTATTTTCTACAGCTTTATTGTGTATTAATGAAATAATCCTCGATCTCGTCATGTCAAAAAAAGTAAAATGTGTCGAAAAGGCTAAAAGCCGAAAACATAAATCTAAATACATAGATCTAAATGAAAACGAATTTGAGAGTAGTGACGATGAGGACTATATGAGAGAGTTGGACAAAGTATTTGAAAGTTTTCAAATCGATGACGAGTATGAAAATGAAGATAATATTCCTGAACTTCCTGTACCATCGAGAAGGAGAGAATATCCATCTCATCCAGGACCATTGGCTGCCACCGTAATGGACTTTGATTCTTCTGATGATATTTTTCAAAGAAGAATTTTAAGTAGTGATGAAATGTTTGTGATATTCCGATAACAGACCATTCTTCGTAGATGGTTGTTTGTTGTCCAAAATTTGATTTTACAACAGGCGGTAAAGTTACGGGCCCTGCAAATTTACGGATGAACTAAATCTATTTTATTTACAAAAAAAGCTAATTCACGAAACATGTTGATCGTGTATAAATAAAAGTGATGTTAACAAAGTTATTTGTTTACTTCTTCAAACTTCGCAAAATTACGTTGTGGCATCATTAATTATATAATGAATAACATATCACTTTGTTTAAACCATTATATTATACACAACATCTACATGTTTCGATAACAATGTTATCTTTATCAGGATATGTCAACATAAATAAATAAAAAAATTTAAAAAAATAAAAAATAAAAAAATTTAAAAAAAATAAATATATATATTTTATTTTTCTTTATATTGACATATCCTGATGAAGATAACATTGTTATCGAAACATGTAGATATTGTGTATAATATAGTGGTTTAAACAAAGTGATATGTTATTCATTATATAAAGTTATTTGTCTTTTCATAAAAATAAATATTATATGTACACCGAGGGTATTAAAACACATCAAGTTATGAAAGCAATGCTATCAAAATTATACGGCATTATTGAAAGTCTTTGATTTCAATTGCGTTACTGCACCTGTATCTTATTACTATTAGGTACGAATTTGAAAAAACACAATTTTGGCATCGAGCTGGTGGAATAAAAACAAAAAAGGCTTGGAGTGGAAAGGGTTAAGTAATGATCTAATACACATTCATACACACCACATACGCTATCCCTCTTGGCGTCTGCTACCGTTTACATGGCAACTTATGACGCTAATTCGGATGCGGAACGTCAAATTGAAACTCCCCACTCGACTCTGCTCGTATCATGCTACCACGGGACACCGCGAGCTTCTAATATACCAACCACCGCATCAGCTATGTGGAATTGCCTAAGGACTTCCTCTTATTATCCAATATTCATTAACATTATGATGATATACTATTCGTAAAACTTCAAATGTTAAACAAAAAGGAAAATTTCGTCATGTTAATAACAAAAAAGTATTAAGAGGGCATTACCAGAGAAAACCAGAAATATGACATTTTCAAAACAGATTTTTGACGTATTGACACTTTTCCTCAAAAAATTATAAATGGATTTCGAAAGATTGTTCTTTTATCTAGCATTCGCATGTAATAAATTTTGAGAATTTTTTTAAATTTTTAGTATAATAAGGTTATTCCATAGGTCGTTGGCAGATTTGTTAAATTTTCAAAAAAATTTTGTATTATACCACACCAATTTCAAATAATATAATCATGCAGTAAAATAAATCAATACATTATCTAGCAAACGCATGTTTTAGAATTTTAATTTTAGTTTCAATAAAATCATTAAAAAATATGTACGTACATGTGTTTCTTGACGAAAATTGGTCCATTTGTGTATTTATTTGCGCACTTACAAACTAATATTTTTCAGATTTTTTAACATTCTTATTAAATTTAGACATTATTGAAAAGTGATAAATACTTATAATTAAAAAATAACTACAAAAAGTACATAATTTTAATAGTTTTATCGTCACGCTTTTCAGCATTTTTGGATGAAGTTATAAATTAAAGCTAATTTGAATTGAAATAAATTCGATATTGAGTTATAATTTTAAAAAGCTGGTACGGAGAATAATTAATCTTTCTCGTTGTAACCGCCCTGTACGATCGTAAGAACAACTTTCGACGAAATGTGGATTTTCGTCCGCTGGCTGGTTAAACGCTCTTAAGTTGAATGAGACTTTTTCAGCTTTGGTGACGATTTCAAGCAAGTCTGACTACACAGTACAGTCCTTGACGCGCAACGAATTGAAGTGTCACGTAACCAAGTCAGTGCCATCGAAAAATAACAGTTTGCAAATGGCGGTGATTATTCCTGAGAATCTTGTGTAGTTTTCCGCAAGTGTCCATAAACATAGTGTTTAAACCATTTTAAACACTGAAGTTTACTTAGCGATAGCACTGACTTCGTAATGTTGATGGTCACCCACCCAGGCCTGTACTCTACATGGTTTTGAATCTGTTTAGTTTGTTGTTTAGCTTGGTGATGACTTAATGAAAACACTTTTCAAGTAAAATTGAACTAAATAACTGTAACACGAACGTCATTCTACGAGATATTGATGTATAAACAATAAAAACTTTGGCACAGAATCTTCCAATGACCTCGCCATACGGCACAGTTAAAATAATAATAAAAACACTGTGCACAATAACTTTACACAACACTTCCCCATGTTATATTTTATCAGTTGCCGAGCGGAGCTTGCGTGGGGCGGCTCTGTCACTGCGTAAGAACAATAATTACGGAGAAATACATACCCCGTACGTCCGAGAGACGTATGATTACATTTTGTGTAACTTTCAGACTTGTTCGTATAAATATTTTTTAGCCACATAAAAAAAAAATAAAAAATATATTTTTAAGTATAACGACTGATTGGCATTTAAACTTTCGTAGCATGTAAAAAAATACCTTTTAAACATAAAATGAAACATTATTTTTCATTTAAAAAAAAACTTAATATTTTGTAGTTGATTTTTAAGAGGTTTACAGAATTTCGTTATTTTTTTAATTAATTTTTTTTTTATAATTATTTTGGTTTCATTTAAAGTACAAAACCCTAAATAATTATTTAACTATCTTTAAACTATGTAAATGTGATAATATGTGAAATATTCACTTATAAACTTCATTACGTCTCTCAAATGTATTATTATCTTTGAGGTAGGTATAAATAAGATTATCCTTCTAATGTTAAGAGTTATGAGCTTGGTAACTTAAAAAAATAACCGAATAAAATTCTGCCAATCATGACTGTTTTTAATGTTGCAATACAACGGAATCACTATCACAACACGAATTAACGTCATTTAAAAATATAGAGGTGTTACTGTAAACGTTCCCAGGTTTATAAAAATAAATAAAATAATACTTGCTTTGTGAAATAGAGTGACGCCAACCCCACAATACTCGATGTGAAAATTTCAAATACGATATCCGATCTCTTAACCGCCCCATTGAAGCCTTATCGGGGGTGAGGTGGGAACTGCTCAGATGCTTCCCTTCGTGTGAAAACTGCTCCGAACACGGGCTTGTTTTTTCAACCCTCCACTGTTATTATACACAATATACAGAGCATGCAGTATTGCGCCCTGCACTGGAGTGGCGATGAAAGAAGTAAGAGTTGTTTCAGGTTTTATCAGACTTCAAGGCAACTTGTTTATTTTAATTCCATTGTTTATATTCACCCACAAAATAGATTTTTACTTTACACTCTATTAATTAAAGATAATTACATTATACGTCATACGCATATAACATGTGGTGGCTAAATTTGTCAACAAAAGCGGCCATTAAGAAGAAAAAAGGAATCACTGCCAAGGGCGTCGGAATGGCTGGAGCTGATCAGAGGATTTTCGTTAACGACCATCTCACGCGGAAGAATAAATCTATACTGAGGTTCGCCAAAGGCTTTAAAAAAGAACACATGTATCAGTTTTTAGGGGTAAGAAGCGGAAAAATCTACCTACGGAAGAACGTCACTTCACCTCCCATACATGTCTCATGCGAATCGCAGCTAAAAAACCTTATATAATCACCATTATCATGTTAAATCATCTATCCTGTAACCACTATTTTTCTCCTGATTTTTTTCTTAATTTTATAAATATCACCCTTTTTACATTAACCCAACCTACTCATTGCTCACTAATGCAAAATCACTTAATTAATTTTATAAATATCACCCTTTTTACATTAACCCAACCTGTTCATTGCTCACTAATGCATTCTATAATGTACTCACGCACTTTAATTGATAGTTGTATGTTTTGCTTTGCCCAGTGTACCTATGACAATGAACATAATTCTTGAATATGATGTTCCTAAAAAATATTTTATAGAAAACAAGGTTACATAAGTAATTAACAATACTTCTCAATGCCTGATTCTTTAATAATTTTTTATCAAAATGCAAGAGGTTTGCGCTCAAAAACGTTGGAATTTCATCAGAATGTGCTACTCAATAATTATGACTTGATTTTCATTACCGAAAGTTGGTTAGTTGATAGCATCCTAGATGAGGAATTATTTGATAACCGCTATTCTGTTTACAGAAATGATAGGGATATCCATCGAACTGGTAAATCAACTGGTGGAGGCGTAATCATAGGTATTAAAAAAGATTTTTTTGTTACCCCCCGCTCTTGGAATTCAGACGCTGAAGATATTTGGATAACTGTCAATACATCAAAATCAAATCATCATTGTTATAACATCCATATGTGCTGCGTGTACTTACCTAGTGTCGGTCCAAAATTAACGTCTTCAGAAAGATTAGCATTATTTACCAGTCATACAAATACTATTTCTGACTTAACAATCCGTTTTCCCAATGACCAGTTTCTAATCATAGGCGACTATAACATGCCAAATTTTAAATGGAATAATCCACAAATGTCAACTAACAGAGACCAATGTTCACTCACGTTACTTAACTGCTTATCTTTTGCAAATTTAACCCAATTTAACAATTTACCTAATAACTATGGACGAATTTTGGACCTCGTTTTCTGTAACACTCCAGCTAAAGTGTCGCTTGCCGATCACCCTTTAGTTAAAGAGGATGCTCATCATAAATCATTGGTTATAGAGCTAGAATTTCCATCCACTAATGCAACCCTCTCAACTCCTCGAACAATAAAATTATTCCATAAAGCAGATTACACCAAGATTAATGAGAAACTGAATGAGACCGACTGGTCTACCGTTATAAATGCACCGGATGTAAACACAGCGTTACATTGATTTTACGTTATAATTGAACAAATTGTCGATGCGTTTATTCCCAAGAAAGTTGTGAAATCTGGTAAATATCCACTATGGTACACGGCAGCCTTAATAAAAATAACTAATGAAAAATTAAAATTCTTTAGAGCATGGAAGCGTCACCGGAACCCTCTTGATTATCTGTCATTTTCTTTGCTTCGCAAAAGACAAAAAACGGTCGCTTCAGCGGCTTACAAAACGTACATTTCTACGATAGAATCCAGCATACAGCATAATGTTAGAAAAATATGGTCCTATGTCAATTCTCAAAGAAAAACTCCTACCATCCCCGATCATATGATTTATGGTGAAAAAACTGCTAATGACAGTAAAGGAGTAGCCAATTTATTTTCCGAGTATTTTGGTTCTGTATTTTCGAATGTTCAACCTGCTCATGCAAGCAATGCCAGTGACTGTTTTAATTCAAATAGCGTTATTAGCTCAATCGAGATCAATGAAGACATAACTTTCAAATACCTTAAGTCCATCGATATCAAAAAGGGACCGGGGAACGACCAACTTCCAGAAATCTTTATAAATTATTGTAGTAAACAACTGACACCCCCCATTTTTGCCATTTTCAAACTATCGCTATCTAAAGGAACATTTCCTGACAAGTGGAAAACAGCCTTGATTACCCCAATCTTTAAAAATGGTAGTAAAAATGATGTCTCCAACTATCGACCTATATCCAAATTACCCATTCTAAGTAAAGTTTTGGAAAAAATTGTTTACGATCAATTATATTCTACCATCTCACCTTCACTCTTAACTAATCAACATGGCTTTATGGGAAATCGCTCCACAACCTCGAATCTTGTGTCTTTTATAAATTTTCTTCATGCTCAAATGGATATGCGATGCCAGGTAGATGCCATCTATACTGATTATCCCAAAGCATTCGACCGTGTTAATCACTATATTCTTTTACAGAAGTTATTTAGTCTAGGAATTCACGGTGATCTCTATAGATGGATCGCATCATATGTCAGTAATCGGCACCAAATCACGGTTGTCAACGGTTTCGCATCCTGTTTAACGGAAATCGTCTCGGGTGTGCCCCAGGGGTCGCATCTCGGACCACTCTTATTTAATATTTATATAAATGACATCTATGTATGCTTTCAAAATAGTTACTTTGTGTTATATGCGGATGACATGAAAATTTTTAAACCTGTACAGTCTTTATCTGATTGTATAGAATTACATTGTGAATCAAATTTACTGTCCTTAAACATTTCTAAGTGTCACTCAATTACATTTACTAGAAATAAAAATAAAATCATCTATTCTTACAATTTGAATAATAAACCTTTACAATCTACGTCTACATGTAAAGATCTAGGTGTTTATTTAGACAACAAATTAATTTTTGATAAGCATATCGAATACATAATATCAAAATCCTACAAGATGCTAGGTTTCCTATTAAGAATATGTAAAGTTTTCAAAAGTGCTAAGACTCTTGAAATGTTGTTTTGTTCATTGGTCAGAAGTCCACTGGAGTATGCGTCCCCGGTATGGAATCCTCAATATAAGGTGTACATAGATATAGTAGAAAGTATACAGAATAAATTCTCTAAATATTTATTCAAGAAATACAACAAAACTACAAATAACATGTTAAGTTTACAAAAAAGACGCACATTATCAGATCTGCTATTTCTGTATAACCTGCTAAATAATAAAATAGATAGTCCTGAATTGCTATCCACTATTGGTTTAAATATCCCAATGAGGCGTACCAGGCACACTTCTCTTTTTCATATAGAATCCAATAACACTAATGCAGCGGGTAACTCACCAATTACTCGCGCAATCATAACTTATACCCACTATGAAAAATTACTACACTTGGACATTTTTCAAGATTCCTTGCAAACATACAAAACTAATTTATTAAATTTCTTGGCGTGATATAATTGTTTTAAAATTACTTACCTACACTTAACTTTTCATTAAGCTTTAATCAGTCAATTACAATTAGTGAGAATATAATTCTTGATTTTAAAATGTCTCCTTATCCCCCCCCCCCCCTTTTTTTTCTTCCTTTTTATTATTATTACTCATTCATTCAATAATTAAGTTACTAGACCGGTTCATATCTCAGGCTTAATTACCAAATGACATTCTATGGACTTACGTAATAGGTACATAACCATGTAATAATTTAATTTAACATACCTTATAATCTTTATTATATGTACTGTGTATGTCTTAATAAACAAATAAATAAATAAATAAATAAAATAAATATATCCGGCTCGAAGGACCATGATTTTGAAGGGCTCTTTAATAAAAATACTCCGATCAAATAACCGAGTTTTTTTTAAAGATGAAGCAATCACGTAATGATTTTCATTCTACACTGTTAAGGCCCTGTGCATTCTTGGTAGTCTGAAATGGAAGAACAATAAAACTTGTAACGGTAGAAGGAAATTTCTAGGGGAGGGCATTTTTTTTATAAAAATTAAAAATTATATTATTTTTATTTTATAAATGACGTAATTCCAGTACAAATAGACAAGATGATTGTCCGTATGAAGAAAATGAATGAAAATGATGAATGTCCAGATGAACATGTCAACTCGGAAAGAAATCAACTCAGAACCACCTTAGAAAGGTCATTTAAAGCTATGAAAAAATCATTTTAAAATAGCTGGTTTTACCGTAACCTAACTTAACTTATTTAACCAATTTTTTAAACATTTTTTTTTAATTATAACTCTTTATGACCTTTCTGAGGTGGTTCTGAGTTGGTTTCGTTCTGAGTTGGCCGGTCACCCAAAATTCATGTCCAAATGGATCTTACTCATTTGTCCAAATGAACAAAATGAATCTCCAAATCATTAAAAATATTGTCCGAATTGACAAAATGAATGTTCAAGTCGACAAATCCACGACAATTAGCGACTCGTAGCCAAAAAATTTGAAAAAAATAATCAGAAAAATATTCGGTCGTATCTAGGAATTGCATCCACGATATTGGCCTGACGTAACATTCTCTTCAGTGATTAAATATCACCAATTGAGGTTTTACCCAGATATTCCAAAAATAAAAATAAAAATATTCGTCCTAGATTTCGATAAAAAGTCAATAGATGTCACACATAAAAAATGTATATATTTATCCAAGACACTATCTACATTGCATCTAGTTCGAGAAGAATCTTGAAATCGTACATAAATACAGCAACCAAAAAAACATTCGTTAATAAAATGTACATAATATTGGCAGTTTTTATTAAAAGAATGAAATAGTTAGGGAGCGAAGGGGACAGAGTTGAATTAGCTCAGTTGTTAGAGCAAGGCTCAATTCTTAGATTTTTTTCTGAGTTTTCTGTTTCAAATTGCCTTCATTAATAATTAAAAATTACAAATTGAGGTTTTACTCATTAAGAGCCATTAACAAGCTAGCGGCCGAGAATTCATATTTCGTCGCAAGATATTCTTACGATCGTACAGGGCGGTTCCAATGAGAAAGATTAATAATTCTCCGTTCCAGCTTTTTAAAAAATCTAATATATAAAATTCTCGTGTCACGGTGTTTGTTATCATACTCCTCCGAAACGGCTGGTCCAATTTTGATGAAATTTTTTATGCTTATATGTTAGGTCTGAGAATCGACCAACATCTATTTTTCATACCCCTAAAAGTAAAGGGTGTTCCACTCCGAACGTTTATTTTATTTTCACGTTATACGTTTTATTTTGTTTGTTATCATACTCCTCCGAAACGGCTGGTCATTGTGAAATTTTTAATTTAATAAAAAAACTGAATTTAATTCAACAGCTATTGATTCTGAGGCGGTACGAAGTTCGTCGGGTCAGCTAGTAACTCAATATAATTTTATTTCATTAAAAATTTGCTTCATTTTATACCTAGGTACATTAAAAAATGCTGAAAGGCGTGATGATAAAACTTTTCAAAGTGTGTACTTTTTGTAATTATTTTTTGATTTATTATATTTTAGTATTTATAATTTTTCAATAATGTCTAAGCAAAATAAGAATGTAAAAAAATCTTAAATGTGTTATTTTGTAAGACCGTAAATAAATAGATAAACTGAAGTATTTTCGTCACAAAATACGTCTGCGGATCTTTTTAAAAACTATTTTATCTAAACCAATATTAAAATTTTGAAACATAACTTTCCAGATAATTTATTGATTTATTTTACTGCATGATTATATTATTTGAAATATGTGTTAAATAATACAAAAATTTGTTTGAAAATTTAACAAATCTGCCAACGACCTACGGTAAAACCTTATTGTACCAAAATAAACTTATTAAACATAGATTTACTAGATAAAAGAATAATCTTCCGAAATCAATTTATAATTTTTTTTGGAAAAGAGTCAATAAGTCTAAAATTTGATTGAAAAATGATATATTTCCGGTTTTGTCTGATTATTCTCTCTTAAGATATTCAAAAAAAATTAATCGTATTATTTTATTAAATTACTAGAATTTTTTTCTCCCTTCATGCCCTTTCCCATTCGTCACGTTCCCCTTCTGCCACCCCTTCCTCTCCCGCGACCCCTTCTCTTATCGCGTTCCCACTCCGCCTCCTCTTTCTCCACTCCCCTCTCCCGCTTCCCAAGTCCCGCGAACCCCCCTCCCGAATTCCCCTCCCCACTCCCGCATTCCATACATTAAGTCCAGTTTTAAAACAGCTCGCGAGCCACCTATTGCAATTTTTTTATAGAAATTTCATTATTCACTGTTATAATATATAGCAACCATCGCGGGCATGCACACATCAAATCCCCAAAGTTTCATCGCAATCGGATGAATGGTTTAGGGACGCATAGAAATTTCATGTACATACTATAAGCATGTTTTGATTTCTATATACGTATGATTAATATAAATACTATTACAAAATTAAATTATGTTTTGTCATGTTTTGAACCCTCTAAAGTTCTACGATCTCTCAGAACCGAGTTCAGGCAATGACGCCGAGAAGTGAGAAGTGTACGATACAATCTCTTGGGATGCCCGGATGTTAGCTGCACCGAACACCGTACATACAGACGAGAGAATTACAGATTCTCGTGTTATGGAGCCGTTTAATTTAGTTTTTAGTATCCTTGTGCCGTGTGAATGATAATGAACCCATAATATGCAAATTAGCTAGATTTTACTCAACATTGTACTTTATTAATTAAGTTATTTTAAAAATTCATAGATTTGATATACTTGGGCTGCAATGTAAATGATAGATGGGATCCTTCAGTTGAAATCAAATGCCGCATTGAGCAAGCTCGTGCAACCTTTATCCGCATGAAAAAAATATTCTGCAGTCATGATCTCAACCTTGGATTACGAATGCGAATGGTCAGATGCTACGTGTTTTCGATATTATTTTACGGAATGGAAGCATGGACGCTTACTGAAGAACTAATTATGTGATTTGAGACATTCGAGATGTGGATCTACAGAAGAATACTTAAAATAAGTTGGATGAACAGGGTTACAAATGAAGATGTTATGGTTCGGATGAATAAAGAAAAGGAAGTAATTAAAACTATAAAAATCCGAAAACTTCAATATCTTGGACATGTGATGAGACATCCAGAGAAGTATGAGATCCTGCATCTCATAATGCAGGGAAAGATTGCCGGAAGACGGGGCCCTGGAAGAAGGAGAACCTCATGGCTGAAAAACCTGAGACAGTGGTTTGGCCAGTCTACCGTGGAGCTGTTCCGGGCCGCAGTAAACAAAGTCCGCATAGCCAATATGATAGCCAACGTCCGTTGAACGGACAGGGCACAACAAGAAGAAGAAGATAGATTTGATCAAAATAATAATTATAACATCCGATGAACGAAGTGTGTATGAAGAATGAGTTAATGATGAATGTAAGTAAGTCTAAAGTCATGGTGTTTGAAAGAGAGAGTACGAAAACAGTGTGCATTATAGTTGTGAATGATGAATACTTGGAACAGGTGGATGAGTTTTTGTATCTAGATAGTATGCTTACGAGAAATGGGAAGGCGGATAGAGATATTGAAAAAAGGGTAAATGCAGGTAACTCCATTAATGGAGGACTGAATGTAATAAAAAAAAACTGTCGAAAGAAGCGAAGCTAGCAGTCCACAATGGAGTCCTGGTACCTACCCTGATGTATGGCAGAGAGGCACGGAACCGGCAGAGGAAGGATGAAGTAAACTGAATGCTGTTGAAATGAGATCCTTGAGAAGAATGTGTGGTAAAACCATGTATGATAGTGTGAGAAATATGGATATCCGCAAATAATGTAATGCTGATGTAAGCATAATAAGTAAGATTAAGAAAGGGATTTAGTGTGAGAAAAATATACGACGCAAATGTGAAGTTGACCGATGTTTGGCGGTCCGTCCTCTCTGCCTACCCCTGCGGGGAAACGACGTGATGACCAGTTTGTTACATCCAGAATTTTGCTCAATAATAACATCAGCAATAATATTGTCAACAGATGTCTCTGTCGTTCCATTTATTCATCAATATTAGTAGGTTCCTGTTTTACCATGGTTTTCATTTATGAAAAGAACAATATTACGTATTTTTAACCAAAGTAAACATTTTTCTTCGTTTAATACATTTGTAGATTTCTGCTTTATTTATTTTTATTTATTATTTTCTCTTTGGAAATTTGCGACGCATCGAACGACCGCTTGTGACCGAAGCGTCCTTCTGATACGTTTTTAGATTTTCACAGCCAAAAGTATTTTCTTTGTTTTTTTGGGGTGTTATTATACGTGTTGCGCTAACTCCTTCTTTAGCCAACGTTTCTTTTAGAAGCGTCCTTCTGTTTTATTATAAAAAAGGAAAGGATTGGATAATATGTGATTGACGTAACAATGCCCTTTATTTAATAATGAAAATCATTAAAAGTCTGCGTATTATTATGTCAGTATGAAAAGATTGTGTGATTTCTGAAGTTAAAGGGTATTACTAAAAAACGAAAAAGAATTATTAATTATTCGATATTTATGTATTATTTTTTAATTATTTATTATTTCATACGCCCATGGGGCCTTAGCATTGTATTTTATTTTACTTATTTATTTATACGTGTTACATAATTGAGACATTTACATAAAGTGGATATATTAAATCACCATACGAGGCGGCTACCTGTTTCATGGTGACCAATGGAGTATAGTTACTTTGTATGAAATATGAAGTCAAGTGTAAACATGGATATAGATAAATATGGATTAAGTAAAAATTATGCTAAAAATTGTAAAAATTATAATAAAAAGTAAAAAATAGAAAAGAGAAAAGAAATAAACTAGCATTAGATTATAAAAATGTATATTTTTTAACACGTGTATGCATGAAATATCAATCACTGAATTTTGGAAATAAGCTAAAGTTTGTGGATAATAGATATATGAAGCTAATGTGAATGTTTAAGTAGGCGGAACGCCCGAGGAAGACATGGCACGATCAAGTGAACCAGATACTTGAGACAGACTATATTAATAGCTTAAATAACAGAAGCCTTAGTTAGCAGAGGATTGAATCTGATGTCCGTGAGGGAATCCGAAACATTGGACTACTTGATCATTAGATAAGCGGCATTATTCCAAAAATTACACCGCTGAGAGGGCTTAAAGTGTATTGAAGTAAATTAGAAATTTTAAGTAAAAACATTAGTTTTCACTATTAATATTTCTATTTTTGAGAGTGATAATTCATGGTGGAATTCCATTATAATATATTATAATAAAACGAATATAAAATTTTATTCCACTTAATTTTATTTGACCGTAACCGGTTTCAGCTCGTTAGAGCCATCTTCAGACTGGTACAAATAATTCTTAGTCTACGGTTTATATACACAATAATATATTGGAGAGGGGGAGAAGGGTAGTCTACAAGGATTTTAATCAATTTTAATTATTATATTTGTTTGCTAAGTCGTTTTAGACTGTAGAATTTCTAAATATTTTGGTAATTCCAGTAAGCTAATTAATTTGGGTTTGTAGCTCACTTCAATTATGATTAAGGAAAAACCTTACAAGTAATATGAGTTACTAATGACCTAATTTTATTGTCAAATCGTTATTATATTTACGAAGTTTGGTATTTTTTTATTGCTTTTTGAAGGGATACATATTTTTATTGGAGTGGGATGGTTTAACCTAAATACATATTTTAATATCGAAATTATTATGATAATTACACTGGATACAAAAGTGGGGACTTAGTAAATGATTCTAATTGCTTATTCATTGAAAGGTTCCTTTTTTTATAAGGAATACGTGTTTAATTAAACTAAATACATATTGTTCACTATCATTATTTTTTACGTTAATTCTACACAGGGTTGAGGGAAATGATTATCTTGGTATGCTGTATGGAGGGTCTTTTCAACAAAATTAAGGAGATGAAGTTCTAGGAAGGAAAAGGGTATGATGGGTAGGTAAAATTCCAGAAGTCAGTGTATCCAGGAGGGACTTCTGTCTTCTGACTTCTGTGCTTCTGCATGATTCCATTCCCTCCCACTGCGATGGGTCAAAGGAGAAAAACTCCCGATCAAAGTAGATGCATCCGCCAACAAACTTTACCCCATGAACCCGGACATCCCTGCTTTGTTTCTAAATGTAGCGAATGGTTCCCCAAATTCACCCATGTCTCCAAATATCTCACTACATTACCTCTAAAAATCCCAAACCTGACACAAATCGCCAGTCCGACATCTCACTCTCGCCCCAAAGCGTGTGATTATCCGATATTAAAGTCTTGCACCCTTAGCAAACAGTCCAACCACCTCCAACCCCCTCCTCCCCATCACCCACAGCCTCCGAATAGAGGAGTGGTCCAGTCATAAATAATTCAGCAGGCATCTCGATTCTGTAAAGCTGGACGTACTAAACATAGACGGAGACTGGACTGCCACTGGCTTTCGGTAGGGGGAAGGTGCTGCAATGGTTTCGTCAGATATCCACCCCTAGTTTTACGATGATCTGCTAAGGGATGAGTAGATTTAGACCGAATAGTGACAGAAAACGTTACGTAAGCATTAATTGTAACGTCTTTCAAGTCGATAGATTAGATCAATTCCTGTCGAGTATTTTGGTATAAAAAAACCCCATAGTTCAACATAATCTTATAACAATCATATTACCTCTTTGATGGCCTCCATGGACGACGGGTAAGACTCTCGACTAGTAACCAGAAGGTTCAAATCACGGCAAGTAGGTAAATTTGATTTAATTGTATTGAGTTATTTCAAAATTTACTAATTTAAAAATATACCTCAGCATCGCTCTGGTGTAAGACTACGATTCAGCATTTAAAACGTTTCTTGAAATGGTTTTGGCCGTGTTTGGTGACCGAATCTGATTATCCAGATACTTCCTCATCGCCTTTTTCCCATCTCCTTCCCCTCTCCAGCAGCCTCACAACACGCCCCGTTTGGGGATGCCATAGTCTCACTGGATTCAGGCAGTTGGGAGCAGTTGGAACTGTTGTGCCGAATTCACATTAAAAAGAATAACATTGCGTTGAACTTAATAACTTTAGACATTCAAAAGGATTACACTGATATTATATGATAAATTCAGGGATTATGTAATTAATTGTTGAGGCCAGTGTCCTTTTTTACGTTAATTTCACACAGGAGGCCCTGACGAATTTCCCTCGGAGCCTGTGTCATCTGTGAAGATGCTGTGTGAAGGGTCATTTGGAGGAGTGAATATCCAAGTTATAGGAGGGAGGAAAACACAGAGGCAGGCAAACCGTTCCACAGCCGTGCTGTTGAACTCAAGAACGAGTCGTAGAAATGACCCGTTCTCATATGACAAATGTTTGGCGCACGTTCGGCGTGTTTCCCGAGCATGCTCCGGTGCCGAAGGGATCAACGACGCCAGTGCCTCAGAGTAGATTAATAACGTTAGAACAACGATAGCATACATACCTGACATATGTGCTCCAAAAATTGCAATCCGCTTATATTAGATAGGGGAATCTAGCAAATGGACCGCCCGCCCATTTCTGCACAGAGTCAAGAGATTTTTTCAGGTATTTTGGGGCTCCAGGCCAGAGATGGCTGCCAAATTCAACAGTGGGGCCCACTTGTATTACAGGGTCAGCAGTTGTGTACTATTAAAAGATCTGCGGTCCCTGTACAGTACGCCCAGCTTCTGAGAGACTAACTTGACTGTGGCTCCGATGGAGATCCCATGCCTGAGCTTGTCACTTAAAGTTACACCAACCATATCAATGAAAGGCATGTTGAGAAGATTGCATTCATTGAAGAAGACCAGACGGTCTTTTTGTTTCTTTTTAGTCGTATCGTAATCAGACATGATTAAACATTACAAATAAATAAATCAGTATGCGTTTAAATTACAAGTTATCTTTCTCAAGTTTGTTTTCGTTACAATGTTCTTATGGCGTGTTTGTTAACTTATGTATGTCAGGTGAACTTTCATAGTGCAGATTAATGTTATAGTTGTTTTCATGCATTTATTTTCAGGTACTTACTCTTTTGTTATCTTGACTTACGGTCACCGTTCTGTCTCTGGTATTAAAATAGTTAGCACCAGCTGACAAGACACTATCAAAGACTAAATAAGTCGAATAAAAACATGAATGAAATTGTTAATCCGTTTAAAAAGACATGCATTCATGGATGACACTATAATACGCACAAAATAACGACACACAAACCTCATATTCGTGAATTTTAATAATTTAAGGTTATTATTAAAAACGGAAGACTGAACGCGATTAGCTCTAACATAAACTGTCCAAAGAAGCCAAGTTAGCATCCAATAATGGAGTGCTAGTGTTAGGGATGCAACGATATATCGGAAAATCGACAAATATCGATATATCGACCCCTAAAAATATCGATATTTATCGATATCGACAATACGACGATATCGATATATCAATATCGAAAAACTCAATATATCATATCGAAAAATACTCCCAAATTAAAATGCCCACAAAATCGGATAAAATGCTTTTCTAAACATCTCTCTGTTCCTGTAAATAGGTACTCTAAAAGTAAAAATTCTTGAAAGATGGCAAGAGATGCAAGGTGTAAATCCCAATGTAATAATAATAATAAGATATGTGGGAATATAACAGTTATACATATAAATTGCATAAAATCGTCACCTTCCCACATATCTCACTCCCAGAACATTAGAGCTAAATCTAACAAACATTTACAAGTGCCAAAAATTAAATCCACTCTTGCTAAAAAAACACGAATCTTACCTCGCACCTTACATATATAACATTTTCTTAAAAGAAACACATCACATAACTCAAACCAATAGAAAACGTACATATAAAAACTTTAATACGTGGTTATTGAACAAAAAAAGGAATTGCATTAACAAGTTACTTGCAAACTGAACGTGTTAATTTTTTATACGTTGTTTATTGTTATTTAAACATATATTAAAATTAAAAAAAAAGAACTTTCATACTGAAAATGTTCAATTACTTTATATATGTTTGTAATTTATTTTATATTTAGATTATTATATGTAAGTTATCTGTTGTATTTTTATTTACGTTTTTCTTTTGTACTTTGTATTTTTATTTATTTATTTATTTTTATGTTTTTGATTCAATCTTTATGATATATGTAATTATAGGTATACTGCTACCCGGCTCAGAACAGATATTGTCTAGTGAGTCGGGTAGCGCACATATATGTAAATAACTATTGATGTTAATAAATGCCCGGGTTACCGGCACCTTAAAAAAAAATAATCTTTTAAAGTAGCAATGAGTCATCTACCAATTGTGGCAACAAATGTTCATTCTGAACATCAATTTTCAAAGGCAGGAGCCACTATAACTCAAAGCAGAAACCGGCTAAGAGGAAGCAGACTGTCAATGCTACTCGATGGCTGGTACAAAATTCTGCAATTAATTTTTTAAAAATAAATTTATGAAAAAAAACACGTTTTATATACCTATCCAAATTTTGTGATTATTCATATATCGGCCTACTAGACCGATATATCGATATATCAATATCGACTTACTTCGATATATATCGATATCAATATATCGATATATTAAAAAACCTTGCATCCCTAGCTGGTGTATACCTGATGTAACTGACAGAGGAAGTATGAAAGTAGACTGAATGCTGTGTTAATGAGATCCCTGAGGCTTTTGTATGGTAAAACTGTGAATGATAGTGTGAGAAATATGGAGATCCGCAAAGAATGCAAGGCTGATTGATGTAAGCGTAATAGGAAAGCGGCGCTCAGATGGTTTGGGCATGCAGGGCGAATGAACGAAGAAAAGAGTGCAAGGACTATGACGCAAATGTGAATGGTAGAAAAAGTCAGGGACGCCCGAGAAAGATATGGTACGATCGTCAGAATCAGATCCTTGAGTCGGGCCATGTCGAGAGTCAGAATAATAGAAAAATGTGTATAAGATGCATGAATGAGGTGTGAACGTGAATGAGGCAAGGAGAGTGTGCCAAGAACGAGTTGTTTGGCGGTCCATCCTCTCTGTCTACACCTGTGGGGAAACGGTGTAATTATTAGTTGTTTCTGAACGAATCTGTTTAACTGTCGATTTATTTTTCTGCTTCTACTTAAAGGGGTATAAAAATGGTTTTGGGATTCAGCAAACCAATGGACTTAGAATATCAGATTTTCGATATATTCAATGTGAGCCCAGAACAAAGGGACTAAGTTACCCGCAAAATTAAGAAGATATTTCAACATATTAGATAGCATTGATAGAAGCTCGTAGGGAAAACCTTTTTTAAAACAATATTTCACATCATTTAAGAAGATTTATTTATTTATTTATTTATTTATTTATAATTTCTCACCATACATGTGTTCTTATTTTTTTTTTACAAAAATATTAACCTCACTAGGCTAGCAGCCTGTATTGAGGTTAAATTCATAAATTTGAGTGGTGCATTTACACACAAATCACTAAAATACAAAACACTACATCCAAAACACTAAAATATTATATGCGGAAAGTAAGAAATAACAATATTATATTGGTGACCAGATGGGTAATTTGTAACAATATAGACCATAAAACAAATCCTTAATAAATTACTATACCCACCAAGAAACAAAGGTAGTTCAAAACAACTAGGGTGACACTCCGATTTTTACAAATGGGACTCAAATAAAATCTGGTTATTTAAAAAATATATATGTTTATATATATCTTTTTATTTAAAAAACAAATATTATTAAAAAAAAAATATCTTATTATTTTAAAATATGTTTTTTTTTTTTTTTATTATTTAAAAAAAGGCCAAGGATGAAAAAATAGTATGCCAATCCTCTGACAACACAAAAATCTTAACATTTTTTTTTTTTTTAAATTTAGCTAATGAATTGGAAGACTTTATGTAATCTGGCAGAATATTAAACAGAAGTGGAGCCTGATATAAAAAGTTTCTTTGGCCAAAAGATGTTTTAGTACTTATTGCGACAAAGTTCATTCTTGAGCCAATTCTAGTGGTATGGATTTGTTGGGTTCTTTCTGCAGAATAAATATTGATAAAAAATTTACAAATTATTTTAGAGATGTACAGCTGTTTTATACTCATAACGTCAGATTCCTTGTAAAGAAGTTTCGATGGATAACGAATTTTTTTTTTGTACATGACCTTAAGAATTAATTTGTGAGCAATATTTAGTGGCTCTACATTGGACTTTAGACAGGATCCCCAGCATACAATATTGTAAGAAAGTCGAGATTGTACTAAGGCATAATAGACAGATTTTAATTTATCTTTATCCAGTATATGACGAAGTTCTTTAAAAATATAGGTAAGTCTCCTGATATTTTTTGTTAACATGTCAATATGGTCATTCCATCTCAAATATTGATCAATATTTACACCTAGGTACCTTATACAGTCTACTCTTTCTAAAGGGTGGCAATTACAATTACAATTTTGCAGACAATTGTGTATAATTAGATTATGAGTGTTGGAAGGCTGACTTTTTGCTGATATGCTAAAAGTTACATATTTTGTTTTTGATGTATTCAAAGTTAAGATGTTATTATTTAGCCAACTCTTTACTATTCTTAATCCTGAATCACATTTGTCAAAAGCATCTTTCCAGGTTTTACCCTCAAATATTAAAGCAGTGTCGTCTGCGAAACTAACAATATTACCAGGAATATCTAAATTACATAAATCATTAATGTAGATTAAAAATAATATTGGTCCAAGTACACTACCTTGTGGAACCCCAAATGAGATTTGTTTGCTAATGCTTAAATTATTATTTATCTCTACTTGTTGTGTTCTATCGCTAAGATATGATTTGAACCAACTTAATGCTGTACTGGAATGTGAAATGCCAAGAGAAGATAATTTTTTGAGGAGTAATCCATGGGAAACCGTGTCAAATGCCTTTGATAGATCTAAAAACACAGCTAAGGCTTTGTTTCCATAATCCAGGGCACTAGTGACTTTCGACAATACCCTCAATACTGCATCACTTGTTCCTCTATTTTCTCTGAAACCAAACTGATTGCTAGAGAGTAGTTTATTTGTTTCTAAGAATGATACCAATCTCGACTTAGCCAATCTCTCTATTACTTTTGAAAGCGTGTTGAGTAGGGATATAGGTCTATAATTATTGACATCTAGTTGATCTCCACCTTTAAAAAGAGGAATCACTTTAGCTTTCTTACAGTGAGAAGGGAACATCCCACTCTTGAAGCTAATATTAATAATATGAGATATGGGACCAGCTAATTCGAATACATGGAGTTTATATATCATAACACTTATAGAATCAATACCGCATGAGAAAGACATTTTTAAATCATTTATCACATTTGTCACTTCAGAAATGTTAGTTGGCTTAAAATCAAAATTGTCCCCGGTAATCTGAAGTTCAGATTTAAAATCATTCACAAGATACGTCTCACTGGTTTTATTATCACTGCACAAATTGTTAGCGAAACTTGGACCAATATCACTGAAGAAGTCATTAATGTGATTAGTAATTATATTTGGACTCTCTTCCATTGAAGTAATAATATTATTAATTTTCAATTTTTTTATGGTAGTTTGTTCCTTTTTAAGGTTTATGGCCTCCTTTATAATTTTCCACTGTTGTTTAATGTTACCATTGACTTCATCTAATTTTCTTCTGAAATATGCTTGTTTTGTTGTTCGTATTATCCTAGAACACCAGTTTCGATATCGCTTATAATATTCAAACAGTTCCAAGTTATAGCTTTCTTTTCTACATCTGTTGTGCAATTTATCACGTGTTCTGAGGCATTTGATTAATCCAGCGTTTATCCATGGTTTTAGATGTTTCATAATATGTTTCTCTTTTTGTACTGACGTACAACTTTGCACATGGGTTTTCAAACATTTTATGAAATTATCAGTTGCCAGATTGACGTCATTTGTTGATAGAACTATATCCCAGGATTCCTCCTTTAATTTGGTCTTCAAGAGGTGGTTGTCAACAACAAATTTAGGTTTTACATTATTATTTGAAATATTATGTAGATTTAAGCTCATAAACTTCATTAAAATTGCATAATGGTCTGTTATGCCAGTAGTAAAAGCTGCTCCTTGTGGTTCAAATTTTGATTTTGCCATAATATGATCAATGCAGCTAGATTTATTAGGAGTCACTCTTGTTGGTGAGTTTATTATGGGCTTCAAACCATGAAACGCCAGAAGTGATAGGTATTTTTGTGTTTTTATGTTCTTCAAATCTAGGGTATCAATATTTAAGTCCCCACATAAGATAATCTCCTTATTTTGCAAAGATTCAGATGCAAGGAATTCATTCAATGAGTCGAGAAAGTTGTCTATTTTAGTCTGGGATGGAGATCGATATACAGCTAATAAATATAATGTATTGGATAATTGCATTTTCAAGCAGTTTGCACTGGGGAGAGCAATTTCCTCAACAGTTACCTGAATGTTTTGTCTTACGTAGATAACTACTCCATCATTTTGTAAATTGTTCATCATAGTTTTGTAGACTACGTACTCTGGAATGCTAGGCATATTAATTACACTGCTCAGCCAAGCCTCTGTAAAGACTAGTACTTCCGGACGATGATTAATGCAATCCAGCATAGAAACAGTTTCATCAAAATTCTTGCTTATACTTCTAATATTCATGCATAGTAAAGAAAATTTTGAATCTTTCAAAAAATTTTTGCAAGATAATGAATCTTCAAAAGTTATGTTAGGTTCAGTATTGTCGGTTATATTATTTATGTTTTCCAGATCATCCATTTTTTTTTTTTTTTTTTCAATAAAAGTGTCAGACTTAGGGGGGAGGATTACAACAATTTATTCAAATCATCTTCGTGTTTGATGATAATGACTCTTGAAGATAGTTCTGGGTTCTTTTTCACGCAAATTTTATTGTTCCGAAACCACACAAATTGAAATTTAGCTTCTTTAGCTTTTTGTTTAGTTTTCCAAAGAAGGGTTTTGGAATATGATGATAGAACTTCTCCAATGAAGATGTTCCTGTCCTTCAATTGCTTTATACTTTTGCGTGCGTTGAGAAATTCAGATTGGGACTTTTCATCTTTGAAATGGATGATCATCCTCTGAGCTCCGGGTTTATTAATAGTTTTATCAGGATATTGAGTAACTTTATTTATTCTACCTGGTTCAATCCGAATGTCAAATTTTTTTATGAATCTTTCCACGGTTTCCACAGAATTTTCATTCATCAAGGTTTCTAGGCCAGACAATTCAGCACAATTATAGCTTACATTTTGTTGTTCTATATCAGCTAGACGAATTTCTAAATGTTTTATTTTTAGATCTTTGATAGAATTTGCGTTTTCCAAGTTATCCACATTTTTTTTTAATTGCATCATGTTTCCGATATTATTAGTTATTTCATCATATTGCTGACCAATAAATTCAATGCTTTTTCTCATGTCGGATATCTCAGATTCGAGATTTTTTTTCAGTGTTGACGATTCAAGTTCAATTTTTGCAAAAACTTGTAGCTTAAATTCTTCCATTTTTTTATCCATGTATTTTACAATTTTTCCAAAATGATCCTCGTTTACTGCTGGAGAATCCGATGCCTTAGACCTAGTTTGCACTAGATTCTGATTGTTGGGCATTGTAAACGATTTACTTAAATAAATAATGACTCACAACTTATAAATGAATGGTGGTCACCCTACAACACACTTTATGATCACTGGTAAACGGAATGTAATATAGTAGGTACAAACTTATTGTTGTGAATACTAAGAGTGGTTAAGCAGTGGAGTATCACAAAGCAGACGTCCTCACTCAACAACAGTATTGTTACGACGATAATACTAATAAATCTAAAGGAAACGTGGAACAGAACGCGACACATAAAAATAAAAAAGGTAACGTTCACAACTGGATCTGGAACCCAGGATCTCTTAATGTTTCTTATTGAGACACAGCACCTTAACCAACTCCGCCATCGCGACATATATATTTTTCTGACATTCGTGTTATTATTTTATTTATTTTATTTTTTATTATTATTGTACAACAGAATAATTCCAATTACGGTACAATTTAGTTACCCTATCAGCATTTAGGCAAGTGACTCTTCAATAATGTTTTTAAGGCATATAAAGAACAGTCACTTACATCCAAATGGTTTGCAATTTCATTTAACAGCACCACTCCCCTCGTCATGCTATGCTTTGCCAAGACGTCTGTTCTGCCGTTCGGTACTTTAAATAAGTCATGATGTCGACTTCGGCTGTAGTGGTCTGGTACATATAAATCATAGCATCCCAAGAGAAATGGGCTATTGATGAAATTGTTCCAAATTTTGAAAGACAGAATAGCAAGACTTGCTTTCCTTCTAGTTTCTAGGCTCACAGAATCAGTTTCCTCAAGAAAATCTTTTTCCTTTTTCTTTTCCTTATCTAAAAATTATCCTGGGTTTGAGTTCCCTTTGCGACCGTTTCCTTTGATTTTTTTGCGTCTTGTTCTGTTTCGTATTTCGTTTTAACTGTTTATTAGTATTAATCTTTTACTTCAATCACATGTCACCTTCAAAAGTTATTACAATAAAAATTGAATAATATTATTTTTTAATACACAAACTTTCAAAGAAATACAGCAAAAAAATACCTCCATTTATCAGCAAGATATCAAAACAATATTAAAATCCCAAAATTGAATACCAAAGCACATACAAAATACCTATCTGTATCTAGGTATAAATTATTTCAACAAAGTCCGATGAAAATTAAAAATGATCGAAAATAAACGTAAATTTCAAATTAAATTAAAAAATTATCTGAAACAACTGTAAGAGTACATTACCATTATTAATATTTCATTTAAATCTTGAAATTTGTGTATTGATATATGTCTAGTTTTTCTTACATATCTGTTGTTATTAGTTGCAATATTATGATTCATTTATTCAAATGATAACATATAACATATCTATTGTTATTAGTTGCAATATTATGATTCATTTATTCAAATGATAACTTATAACATATCTATTTTAGCACACTGAACTCGCACACGTAACACATAACACACACATCCACACACACCCTCACACCCTCATTTACATTTACACACATACAAACACTCTCCCACACCCCTCTCCTTCAATAAGTTACTAACTTAATTTAGGTATAATGTATTATTTATCACACAAAAATATAAGTATATAACAGCGATATGTCATTGGTACCAATTATTGTATTAATTCTATAACTTTGTAAATATTTCCCATTATGTAATAATGTACTGTTTGTTTCTGCAAAAAATAAAAATAAAATTAGTTGCAATATTATGATTCATTTATTCAAATGATAACATATAACATATCTATTGTTATTAGTTGCAATATTATGATTCATTTATTCAAATGATAACTTATAACTTATAACATATCTATTGTTATTAGTTGAAATATTATGATTCCTTTATTCAAATGATAACATATCTATTATTTTTAGTTGCAATATTAGGATTCTTTTATTCAAATGATAACATATAACTTATAACATATCTATTGTTATTAGTTGCAATATTATGATTCCTTTATTCAAATGATAACATATTACATATTTATTATTTTTAGTTGCAATATTATGATTCATTTATTCAAATGATAACATATTTTTTTTTACGCACCAGATTTAAATGTCCGGGTTAAATTTTCCCCCAAAAAAAAAAAAAAAAAAAAAAAAAAAAAGAAGGAAAAACTAAACCCTTTCATACACTTCCCCAAATGATCATCTAGTGAATCCACTTTATGCAATTGCACTATATAAGTATTATAAATACAAAACAATACAAGAACAACATGTCAACCTACTAGAGACCAAATGGGAATATAATTCACCGACTCCAGATATTTTCATATTTTTATAGTCCGAGAATGCCAAATTCTTTTAATCTCATTTCCTAAATCTGTGTATTTTCTAATTTTTTCAGAAACAGTTTTTTGAATATTACAGGAATTTGGAATAGCTACATCAATGATATAAGTTATTTTTTTAATTTTGTCATGTAAAACTATATCAGGTCTATTATGACTAATTGTTCTGTCTGTTAGTATAGTTTTATCATAATATATTTTATAAAATTCATTTTCTATAAATGAATTTGGTTCATATTCATAATATGGTACTACATTACGGCAATCAATCAAGTTATGTTTAATTACCAAACTTTGGTGAATTATTTTTAAAACCTGATTGTGCCTAAATGTATACTCGGAAGGCGCTAATATAGAACATCCCGATATAATATGTTCTATAGTTTCGGGAAAAGCCAAACATTTTCTACATAAATCATCAATTTGATTTATATCTTTGATTATATGCTTTCTATAATTTTTAGTATTAATGACTCTATCTTGAATGGCAAGCATAAATCCTTCTATTTCTGCGCTCAACTCTCCAATACTCAACCATTTGTTTGACGAAAGTTTGTCAACATACGTTTGGTTGAGATAATTGAAGTGTTTTGCGTGAATAATTTTATTTGACCAGGAATCTAATAATTCCTGGTTAGTATTTATAAGAATGTTGGCATTCTGGTCATATAAATTTAAAGGTGTAATATTTCTATCTGCCTTGCAAATTATTTTGTGCATTTCTGAGCTATTAGCTTTCCTATGGAAAAAATTTCTAAGCATTTCTACCTGATTGTGTTTCAAAGATGTTATTTTGACTACACCTCTACCTCCTAAATTTCTAGGTAAATTAATTCGTTCTATAGCTGAATTTGGATGATGGCAATTAAATTTTGTTAACGTAGTTCTAATTAATCGTTCTAAACTATCTAAATCTGTATTGGACCATTTAATTATGCCAAATGAGTACGTTAGTAGAGGTATTGCCCAAGTATTTATTGCTTTTACTAAATTTTTAGCAGATAGATTGAATCTTAAAATTTTTCTGATCCTAGTTTGAAATTTAATCCTAATATCATTTTTAATACTAGTGTGATCTTATCTATTCGATTGCGGGTATCCTAAATATTTATAAACCTCATCCCCTTTCATACTTTGAATTTTGAAATTATCTATTGTTATTAGTTGCAATATTATGATTCATTTATTCAAATGATAACATATAACATATCTATTGTTATTAGTTGCAATATTATGATTCATTTATTCAAATGATAACATACAACATATCTATTGTTATTAGTTGCAATATTATGATTCATTTATTCAAATGATAACTTAAAAAAAATGTATAAATTACATTTAAAACATACAAATATGAAAATTTAAAACATTTTCTCCTCGGCGCGTTCTGAAATTATTTTCAATTCTGGTGTTAACACCTGTTCTTCGCAAGTAATCATAATTCGACTTATCTAAGATACCACATGGCAGAATACATGTTCTAGCATAGCGTAACTTTACTAGATGAAGGAAATTTCTAAAACAAAAGATCGTAACAACATTGTTTGTATATTTTGGTGGAAAGCCTTGTGGTTTGACATATTTAATGAAAAAAATGTAATTTGTTTATAACCACGATTTATTTTATTTTATTTTTAAAACTGGCCGGTTTCGATTAATACAAGCATCAGGGTAAAAATAAGCTGATCAAAAAAATATTATTTCTATTATCTCTAAGCAAGATGTTAATTTCATACTTTCTCACTGTTCCTTTATCTTATGTTTTGTCTCTTTCTGTATGTATGCTCACACAATAAATTTTTGATCAGTTTAATTTCTACCCTGATGATGCTTGTATTAAGAGAAACCGGCCGGTATTAAAAAAAAAAAAAAAAAAACATGGTTATAAACAAAGTAGTTGCTTTATTTCATTGCAATTACTCTTTAAATTCTTTAAATATTTAAAAACGTTTCCACATTTTTTATATTTAGGTACCTTGCCCTGCTGCGCTACCTCATTATTTCATCTATATGAGAAACACGCGCAACATGGTATAACACCATGTTGCGCGTAACAAAATAAATCATCATACACTTTTTTCCTTGTAAATTTCTAATCACATCTTAAAACTTTTTATTATATCTGCCCATCTTCCCAAGTCTCCTTCAACGGAAGCAATCTTCCGAACAGGCCCTCCATTGATATGCTTGGTGTAACTCTAAGTGACCAGCTCGGGAATGGGGGCTCCATCGAAGACAGAGTAAAGTTAGCCTCCCAAAAACTGGGCGTACTGTACAGGGCCCGCAGATACTTTAATAGTACACAACTGCTAACCCTGTACAAATCACAAGTGCGCCCTACGGTTGAATTTGGCAGCCACCTCTGGTCTGGAGCTCCAAAATACCTGAAAAATACCCTCGACTCTGTGCAGAAACGGGCGGTCCATTTAATAGATTTTACCACCTTAACAGACGGATTGCAATCTTTAGAGCACAAGCGTCGGGTGCTATCCTTGTTCTACCGGTATTACAATGGAAGATGCTCCGAGGAACTAGCGTCATTGATCCCTTCGGCACCGGTTCACAGTCGGGAAACACGCCAAACGTGTGCCCAAAATTACACGGTTGACATTTGTGTTCAACAGCTTGACTGTGGAATGATTTGCTGGCCTCTGTGTTTCCTCCTTCCTACGACATGGGTCTCTTCAAGACCAATGTTCATTCCATCCTCCCCTCAAAAAGATCCTCCACACAGCATCCCAGTTGATAAAGGCCCTGAGAGAAAATTTTTCTTCAGGTCCTCCTGTGTGGAGTTAATGTAAAAAAAATCAAACAAACAAAAAAAGGTGTATAGAAAGTTAAAATAAGATATATCGCATTGTAATGGACAGTTAATCTAATAATGGTAAGAAGGTCAAGAATGCCCTAATTTAAGTCCAGATGATCTTTAAAACACGATCGATTAACTCTGAAGTTTCTTTGTCCTTCGTAGTTCGATCAGAACTGAATTATTAGAGATAAAATATCTACTCCCAGTCACGAAGGAGGATGAGAAAAATTTGAAATGAAAAATGAGCGTCATCTATCATTGTCCCGTTAGGAAATAAAAGATTTTCATCATTTTCCAGTTCAAAGAAGTCTCGAAATAAAGGCCCGTCGGACAATATTGACTTGTTGACAAAATTTGAATTTAAGGAATCTGAAAGAATTTCAGACCCTTACTAATACGAATAAAATACTATACTAGTTATCTCCCAGATTCTCATGAGTTTTAAAACTCTTTTTCTGGAAGCGTTTTACATATATTTACTGCGAATCATTTTGTGGACTGTAATAAAAAATTATAAAGTTTTCTAGTTTGTTTATTTGTTTATTTGTTTATTTGTTTATTTGTTTATTTGTTTATTTGTTTATTTGTTTATTTGTTTATTTGTTTATTTGTTTATTTGTTTATTTGTTTATTTGTTTATTTGTTTATTTGTTTATTTGTTTATTTGTTTATTTGTTTATTTGTTTATTTGTTTATTTGTTTATTTGTTTATTTGTTTATTTGTTTATTTGTTTATTTGTTTATTTGTTTATTTGTTTATTTGTTTATTTGTTTATTTGTTTATTTGTTTATTTGTTTATTTGTTTATTTGTTTATTTGTTTATTTGTTTATTTGTTTATTTGTTTATTTGTTTATTTGTTTATTTGTTTATTTGTTTATTTGTTTATTTGTTTATTTGTTTATTTGTTTATTTGTTTATTTGTTTATTTGTTTATTTGTTTATTTGTTTATTAGGACATACACAGTACATAAGTTTACAAGTTATAAGGAATGTTAAATGAAGTTATTACATGATTTAGTACCTATTACGTAAGTCCGTTAACACATATTTACACAAATGTGTGTGAGTTGGTAAAAATTTGGATATTTGTAAAGGACTGACTTACCCCTTGTCTTCTATTCTTCTGATATTCTAATTATGGTGAATCAATATTATGATCTTGATGGACACAGCTGGAGTATTGCTCACTTTTGTTGATAAAAATCGTTATTATGATCTTGAGGGATAATGGTGACATCACTGCACAATCACACATAAGAGATTCGAAATTGTACAAAACCGAGGAGGACCAGATGATAAATTTATCAAATTTTTTAACTGTCGATATTAAATTGCACTGAAAGATTCAGTACGTGCACATTGTACAGGTTTCGTTATTGTTTGTACAATAAATTACTTTTGTTAAGTCACTAACGCAAGTTTATTGGCCAGGCACTGTCAGAAGGGGACAGGGAACAGATACTTTGATAATAGGTTGGGTGGGGGAATGAGAGAACATACGTAGAGGGAGGGTGCATCAACTATAATAATTAATTGAAACTTTATTCAATACTTATGTTATGCATCGAGCTAAGAGGAGTTTCACCAGGCCATCACAGTTACAGGTCAGAGCTAAACACGTTTTTGTGAGTAAAAAAAAGCCTTGAAGTTTCATTCGTAGACTAAAACTGTTTTACCACTAGGGTTTTGAATGATCATTAGAATAATTATAAGAACGCCCAAAAATCCTATCCACTAATCCTAACTGATCAAAACAGGTTAATCGTAATATTTTGAGGCTGATAATAGTGAAGAAAGAAAGGAGATGGGGTTTGGAAAAGCTATAAACAAAAAAAATCTGACACCATTCAAATTAATATTTCGATTCTGAATGGTTTTATTGAAGAACGTTTTTTTTGAAGCTGTGAAAAATTCTACCAATCACTTAATTAAAATAAACGTTTTAGTAATAATTGAAGTAAGTGCAAATGTTGAAATATTACATATTTATTAATCGATTTCATTACAGATGATCCCCCGACAGTTGCCCCCCCAGCATAATTATATACAACATGCAGTCGGTTTAGGAAAAATACGATATACCCCAAGGGCGGATCCAGGATTTTTTTCTGGGGGGGGCACAAGAGGCGGACAGGCAAAAAATCAACAATAACTGTTAGGATTTTTTTTCTAGGGGGGGGCACAAGGGGCGTACGCGCAAAAAAAACAACAATTACTGTTAGAAATATGTATAAGAAGGTTTATGAAAGTGTCAAAACAATAGAAAAATTAAATGTTTAATAAAGACAGTTTTGTGTACCGTGATAGAATCTCCACAGTACACAAAATACCCTAAATCCGCCCTTGATATACCCTACTTACACAAAATATAACTAAGTATCTCGAAAGGGTATGCAGAGAGGATGTCCAGCTAAAAACATAAGTATAGAGCATATTTACATTCAAATCCACCAAGGATAAAACAACTTGTCTTATAAATTGTATATACCTGCGTATAAGTACAAAACAACTTGTCTTATAAATTGTATATACCTGCGTATAAGTACAAAAAATTGACACCGTAAATAAATTCGTTTGATACCTACCACATCAATCCAATCAACTTATTATTAAATGAATTTTAAAATTGATTTTAAGTTTGAAATCGGTAAACAATGCACAAAAAACTTCAATTTAATAACAATTTTGATTTCGGGGGTCAACTCGGGGGATAAAAAGTCGGGTCATCTTATTAATCCACATTATATTGAAACGTGATTTTACCGCGTGATTTTTCATTGGTTTGCTAAATGTGCGAGAAACAAAATGCAATGGCATTTACCTAATGAACCAAAAGGTGCGGCAATCCATTCAATTACCTGCACGTGGTGTACAAATACATGTATTCATGACTTAAAAAATAGATAAATAAAGAGCTCTGTCAGAGTTCATAATTTTTTTTTTATTATTTAAAGTACTAGCTTTTCTTCGCGGCTTCGCTTGCACGATATTAGGGGTTTCCCACTCCGCCTCCTCCACCTTCTCTCTCCCCACTCCACTCCCCCCATCAACCCCCCTCCCACTCCACCCACCCCTCCCCCCACTCCACTCCCCCCATCAACCCCCTCCACCTGTCCCCCTCCACCCACCACTCCCCCCATTCCTCCACCGACTCCTCCCCCACCCCATACCCCTCCTCACTCCACCTCCTCCCACCTTCCTCAACCCCTCCCCCTTCCCCTTCATTCCCTTCCACCTCTTCCTCTCTCCATCCCACTCCCCCCATCAACCCCATTCCTCTATCCCTCCACCCACACCTCCCCTCACCCCGTACCCCTCCACGCTCCCTCTCCACACACCACTTCCCCCACCCCCTACCCCTCCCCTTTCCCCTCCACCAACACCCTCCCAACGCCCCCTCCCCACTCCCTCTCCCACTTCTCGCATTCCACACATTCATTCCCGATACATTCAGTTTTCAAACTGCTCGCGTGCTACCTATAAATTTTTTTTTATGAAATTTTCATAATGCCAGAACTCAAAGGTAGTTTTATACAAAATAACGAACAAAAAAAAAAATTATCCAATTTGGTGCAGTCGTTCGGGTTTATGCGCACCCATATATTGCGGTGATTCATTTTTAGAGATTAAGCACGACGCCAACAAAGCACTCTTTTTAGGGTGAATTGCCTAATAAAAATAAAAAAATCTTTTCCAAGGCGATAATTGGTTTGCTTTTTTTCTGACGTTTGCAATAAATCGATTTTGTTAGGGGCAGAAAACGTATGATAAATAATTTCATAACGCCAGAGATTATTCATAACGCCAGAGCTTATATTATATATATAGCCTGTAGATCTCGCAAATAATGTAGCTTTCTATTAGTAAAAGAATTTTTAAAATCCATTCAGTAGTTTAGAGTAACAAACATACATCCATACAAACTTCAGCCTTTATAATATTATTAGTAGGACGTATACATTATATTATTCGATGCCTGTCTCACTAGGTTATACTTGTGTTGAAACAACTCAAGTATACGCTACCCGTAGTGATTGTTCAATTGTAACAACGCTTGCGAAATGAAGTGCGTATCGGCGTTTAACATGTTCAAAATCTGTAAAAAAAAAAGAATTATGCTAGAGTGCATCCGTCATTCGGGAAATTTGCTGCAATACAATATTTCATTTTCGAACATCAAATTCGAAATTTCGTTGCATGTTTGGAACACTACATTTAAATATTTCTGTACCTGAGAAGCATACGGATGCAAGTCCAAAACAGACTTCAAGTAAATAATCATGTTAATGAGTGGTAGAAAGATGCAGGTCCTATCATGAAGAAAAAATTGGATTTTCAAAAATATATACGGATGCAACTACCATGATGCAATAACTTTCTTAGAAGCAGAAGGATGTACCATGGACTTGCATCTTTATGATTTAGTTGCATTTTGAGTATTATGACTCAAATCATATGTATTATGTAGTATTATAACTCAAATTATACATTGCTACGCTTTCTATGGAAGTTAACAACTTTTAAACATTGATCCTTTCATAATACACCACATGTCATAACAAAATATTCCACTTCATTCAGAAGCAGAAGGACTGAAGTCGGTGTTTTTGTTTGACTCATTTAACCTTTTTTTAAATTATATTTTTAAAGGCTTTATTTACATATAAAATATTTAGTTTTATTTGCTCGTTTTTAAAACAAAACTAATTCATTTAATAATAACTTTTTTTATCTATCAGCATGGATATCCGAAGAAGTTATGAGACCATAGTTAGAGAAAAACAGTTTTTTGGCTCTTCTGAATATTTACTTTTTTGGACTTGCATCCGTATGCTTCTCGGGTACAGATTTAAATATTACAAAGTAGTAATGTACGAGTTTTGAAATTTTGAATTCTGCCTAATTTATTTGACGACCTCCTTGTCCTTACCCAACCGGCTGGTGGAGGGATAAGGCTCTCGATTGCGATCTGTAGGTCGCGGGTTCAAATCCCGACGTGCGTAAGTAAATATCATTTGACTGATTTGTGTTATTTCACAATTTAATAACTTAAAAATAATATTTGCGGCACGTTCCAGAGTGGAATATACTCTCCGTATCGCCTTGGCGGAAGACCACCATTCAGATTTGAAGCGATGAAGTATGTTTGGTCACTAAATCTGAATAGCCAGATACTTCCTTACCTTCCTCTTCGCCATCGACTTGCTCTCCTCACTACCTTCAGCTTCACAACACAACCCAATCGGGGATGTCATAGTCTTACTGGCTCCAGGCGGTTGGAAGTAGTTGGGACTCTAGTGCGGTATTCACTTCAAAAAAATTAAGTGAAAAAAACTGTTCACTGAGAGCTTGAATTTAAAATTAATATTTTACATTACATTTCACTTTTATTTAAAGTTAATTAATTCCTCTCAAGGGTCACTAAAATTTTTATTGAATTGAACTACTCGTAATTAAGAATTTCAAATGTGGAACTTATTTTTAAATTCTGCACCGCAAGTTGAAAAAATATTACGTTCTGAATTCGAATTTAAAAAGCCATAATTTTGTTTCACATTCGGAACAGAGTAGCAGGAGGACCTAATTTGAACTCTTTTGGAATTTCTAATATGGAACTTATTTTCAAATTCGGTTCACTGCAAGTTGAAAAAATATTATGTTCTGTATTCGAATTTGAAATTTAGAATTTCGTTTCATATTCGGAACGGAGCAGCAGAAGTACCTACTACCTACCCTCTGGCGTACGAGATGGAAATGTAAGCAATATATCTCGGCTTCACCCGGGCAGCAGAATATCGAGGAGTAACCATACACCGTGTTAACCGTCCGAGGGTCTTTGTCTTTGAACGGTGGAGGTTTTATTATTACTGCAGAGGCTGTATTTTAAAGCTTGGCATCGTCATATTATTTTTCTTATACATTTAACCTCGACATAGAAAGTCATATTGGGATTTAAGTACGTACAGGTAAATAAAAATATTAACAATATGTCAAAATAAAAATAATTCAAATTTGAACTGTTAGTTAATTTTTTCAAAAATCTTAATTCTTCATGAGTAAGGATACGCTGGCGGCGTTTTGTCAATACACACATTTTCATCTCGTGATTTTGACACTAGTGCAATTTTTTTTAATGTCATCTAGAAATCGACTACTTGAATATTCCTACGTTTCAATTTTTTGTTGATTAACGTCCTTGAGGTGATTTTTCACAAAAACGGCGCTCTACAAATTATCCAATTATTATTTTATTATTAACTCTTATAGGAATTAAGGACCCTCGTAAAATTGCCTAGATTTAACGCTATCGACAGGAGATCAATGTACAAATTTGACAAATACATTGAAGAAGCTTTAAGTACAAATGTAGAATATTTTCTTCTTATACCGTTAGTCAAAAAATATTAAAAATCTTGAAACTATTGACAACAGGGGAATACAAAAACACGATTTTGACGATTTTATTTACGTGTATTCGAGGGGGGGGGGTCGTGAACAGCGATAGTGACAACAATAGTTTGTGATATATTTATTTATTATTCAAATTTTTTTGTACCCGCGTTTATCTCTAAAGTTTAAAAAAACATTCCAAGCGAAAGACTGCTACAATACTTAAAATAATGGCAGAAGAAACCACCAGTATCGTCAATGAGGGACCACAACTCCTATTGGAAAATTTATTTGAAATGGCTTTAGTTTATTGGCTAGATTTGAATAGCCAGTTATTTCCCAGTCTTCAAACAGCAAATCTTCCACGAGGCGCGAATACACCACTAACTTTCTGAGGTTTGATTTTGGACCTTTGCAACGTAGATATTTTAAATAACTAATAACTCAAATAAACATAGTCCCTTGTAAAATATCTTCCTCGCAAAATTACACCCTGTTGGTATAGGTAATAGCTGGTACCTAGATTATCTGGATTCTAGACGGTGGGGATGGGTGATGGGGGAGGTTGTGGAGTGTAGGGGGTTGGTTGGTCAAGAGGAGGAATAAATAAATAAGATTTGGTTCCATTTACACTTGTGAGAAAGAATCAAAGAGAAGTAAACGAGAACCACTGAGTGAAGCAATTTTGAGAGCCAAAGACACCGTTGTCTTTTTTACAGCTTTTTTTTCTGTCTAGAGGTCAACTGTTGGGTTCGGATTTGTAAACTGTCCATTCAACCAGATATTTAAGAAAAATCTTACATCTGAAATCTTTCGTACAATAACAACAATATCCATAAGTAAACTGATTTCTAATCCTGTTTTTTTTACTGTAATGTGTTAAAATATTACCACTTCCTTTCCCCGCAAGAAACTGAAAGGACACTGTTTATTGGAGTACACTCTTTGCTTCATTCGCGTTCATATATTTTCCCATACCAATGCCTATTAATTTATTTCTTTACTCGTACTAGTAGCTCGTTTACTCGTAGCTTTTTACAGCAGATTGATAAAAATATTTAATAAATTTAAAAGACATACTTAGTTAATTATGATTCAAGTAAAAAGATATATTGCCTTAAATAGTCCATAGAATATCAGTAGATAATTTCTCCTGAGATGAAAAATATTCTTAATTTTAACTACTGCATGTATGAGTAATAATATTAAAGAGAGAGAAAAAATATTAAGTAACTTAAAAATAGCCAGCTATAGGAGACAGATTAGTTGCACTAATAAATGAATCTCTGTTAGAGGGAATTTTTCCACAGTCATGGAAAACTTCCATAATAACACCAGTGCCCAAAATAATAAATGCTAAAAAAATTTCGAAGACTTCAGACCAATAAATGGATTACCTAAATATGAACAATTACTAGAATCCATAGTTAAAGAACAGATAAACAATTTTATTGAAAAAAAAATAACATTCTTGCTAAACAACAATCTGGATTTAGAAATAAATATTCCTGTGAAACAGCAATTAATTATGTCATAAATGAATGGAAAACAAGTATGGATCAGAAGAAAATCATCATAGCAGTATTCTTAGACTTTAGACGTGCTTTCGAAACGATAGACAGAGAAAGACTTATAATGAAATTGAAGGACATGGGAATTCATGGTAAAGAATTGCAGTGGTTTACTGATTACCTAAAAAACAGAAAACAAAGAACCAAATTTGGAGATGCTATCTCTGAAGAGCAAAAAGTTAACCTTGGAGTTCCTCAAGGATCGGTCTTGGGACCACTACTTTTTATTATATATATTAATGATATAGTGAAGTGTCTAAAGTACTGTTCCATCAAACTGTTTGCTGATGACACACTTTTATATATCATAGCAAATAATATTGAAGATGCATTGTCAAAAATACAAAGTGAACTTCATGAAATATCTAAATGGTTATGCATAAATAAACTCAAATTAAATGTAAATAAAAGTAAATTCATGGTATTAGGGAAAAAACAAAATGAACTTATCACCCTAAATATAGACAATCAAAATATTGAAGAGGTAGAAGAAATTAAATATTTGGGAATCATAATCGATAATAAGTTAAAACTTAACTCTAACTTTGAAATGCTAACTAAAAAAATTGCCAAAAAGATTAATTTCTTAAGTAGGATAAAGGGAAAATTAGACATTAAAACTAGGAAATTGGTCTATAACACAACTGTAGCATCCCATCTGAATTATTGCTCAAGTGTAATCTTTCTGAGCAATAAAACACAAATTAAAAGAATGGAAATAATTCAGAACAGAGGCTTGAGATCTATATTGTGCTGTAACAGATATACCAGGATAAAAACCATGCAACGCCAACTCAATATATTAAGTGTGTGGCAAAGATTAGTTTTCAATACCCTAGTTTTTATTTATAAGTTAAAAAATAAAATGTTACCAGATTATATGTTGAATAATGTTAGAATCAACAGTACAGTTCATTGTTATCCTACGAGAAACTGCAACGATTTTAGGCTTCCTAAAACAAATTTATCGGGAACACAAAATAATATTTATTATAAAGGTTTTAAAATGTTCAATGAACTCCCTGTAAATGTTAAGGAGGCTAAAAGTCTTGCAGTTTTTCGTGGATTATGTATTAATGTTGTAAAGTCCAAATTTTAGTCAGTAGGTAATAAATAATATTGTAGTAGTCATAGAAAAGATAACATTAGATATAAGATGTCAAATTTTATATCTAAATAAAATATACAATAAAAAAAAATAAAAAAAAAATAACGTGTATCAAGTTTTAAAAAATTATAAATTATTTTTTATATGTTGTTAGCAAGGAATCATGAAAAATAACTAAATGTAGAAATTTTTCGTTTTGGGAATTAAAAGTGTTAGTTATTATAAAATATTTCACAATGTTAAACATTGTAGTAGTGTAAAATATTCAGTAATTGCATTTTTTTGCACTCAACACAAGAGGCCTGTAAATAGGAAAATAATTTCCCTTACAGCCTATGCCATCATTGAAGATGCCGTGTGAAGGGTCTTTTAACGAGACTCGACAGGAGCATTAGCACGACTGCCTGATGCCTGTGCTCTAAAGATTGCAATCCGCTTGTCAATATAGGTAAATCTATCAAACGGACCGCCCATTTGTACACAAGTCAATGGTTTTTGGGGCTCCTGAACTAGGAGAACCTGGGCAGAGGTGTTCACAAGTTATAGATAAACTGATGTGTACATTAGGTTGATAACAGTTATAGTAGGTACATTATATTAGTATACGGACATAGTAACAATGTAGAGAAAAGAAAGTGATACCACGTGATGTGAACTTAATGAAGCAATTCAGGTGAATATTATGATAATAAAAAGCTATAAACTACATATTACATTAAACAAAACATTGACATTATCCCAATCAAGTGTTTGATTCATTTGGTAGTGCCATTTCTAATAAGTTAACCAATTCGTCTTCCATTTTTTTAAATGTGAATACCCTTGCAAGAATCCCAACTGTTCCCATCCGTCAAGAGACAGTGAGACCATGGCATCCCCAATTTGGATATGTTATGAGACTCAGGGACTGTAAGGGGATGGGGATGGGAAAAGGAATTTAGAGGTTTTACCTGGCTATGAATAGATTTCGAATGTTGGTCTTTCACAAAGGCGATACTATCTACGATACGATCTACCCAAATATATTGAAATATAATAGATGTGCTATCTGCAGTTTTTACTAGGTGGGACTGAGCTTCCGGGTGGCGTATTTACAATCCCTACCGCGTTTCAGTCGCTTTATATTTTCAATATCAAAATTTAAATATTTAGAAATAAAATTATTCATTTCAAATATACACATTGGAAAGATTATTTTATCTAGATTTTAGAACAATTTTTATTTTTGCAAAGTGATAAAAAATTATCAATATAGAGGTGTATTTACAATATATGGGAATAATATTAAAATTTTAATATTTAGAAATAAAATTATTAATTTCTAATATACACATCAAAGGGATTATTTTATCTAGATTTTAGAACAATTTTTGTTTTTGCAATGTGATAAAAAATAACCAATATAGAGGTATATTTAAAATGTAAATTGTCGTTACCGCGACTGAATCAATATAGGTTTTGTAAATACGCTTCCGGGTGTCGCCGATATTGCTTAGCAATTAACAAATAAACTAAATGAACGAATAAACCAGACGAACGTTAAATTAAATGAACGACCTCTTTCCGTATTAAAACTATATTGTTAACCAATACTAATGCACACATTAAAAAAATTAAAGAAATGAACAAATTCTTTTCGTATGCAAACTACCCTGATTTGGTCGTAGTCCGTCGACAGTTGCGCGAACATCATAGCATATCTATTTTGTATTTGAATATCTTTGGATCTACCGTTGGAATCTTTAATTTTGCATCGCACATAGTTATCCTGACACTTATTTCTCTGCATACTTTTTTGCCTATTAATTTTCAATATTACGACAACTTAAGAAAGGTTGGGTGTCTTCCAAGGAATGTATGACGAGCTATATGGTGGAAGAGCCTAGTTCACTTTTTTATATTTATGTTAAATATAGAGAGTAGCAATCCGTAGATGCAATTGTCCAAAAATAATGATGCTACAAAATATACGTTACCATAATGAGGTTATTATTTTACATATTGTTAAATACTCGTGGCTGAAATGCATAAATGTACCAATGTATTTTATTTTTTTATATAATTTTCCTAATAATTTTCACTCCTGAGTGAGCAATGGGTGCTAACTCACTCTACACTACGTCATATGTAATTGGTTATTTATTATTGTTTATTCTCATCTTAAAATTTACTATATTCATATAATTGCTCAAAAATAGTATAACTTTGTGTGATGTGTGGGATTGCCCTATCCTCTCCATATTCTTTTTTCACATTAACTCCACAGAGGCCGGCGTAGTCCAGCGGTAAGGCTCTTGATTCGCGCACCGAAGGTCGCGGGATCGAATCCCGGCGTGGCAAATATATTTTACTTGATTAATTTGTATTATTTTACAATTTATTCATTTAAAATAATATATAGTTTATTTGCGGTACGTTCCAGAGTGAAAGATACTCTCAGTATCGCCCTGGTGTAAGACCACCATTCAGAATTGAAACGTTGCTTGAAATGGCATTAGCCGTGTTCCCCTATGACTACTTCCCCAACACGCTCAGAACGGCATCCATTGCCCTGGTTTTCTCAGCAGCTGAATACTGTGCTCCAGTATGGGCCAGAAGCGCCCACACTTCCATGGTCGACGTTCAGCTTAATGCCACAATGCGAACCATCAGCGGAACCTTAAAATCGACTCCTCTTCCTTGGCTCCCCGTACTTGCAAATATAACCCCGCCAAATATCAGGCGAGAGATTGCAACACTGAGGGAATACAAGAAGGCGCTGCAAAAAAGCGAAATACCCTTGCACGATGATGTCGTTTCTCACCCGGCATGCCGCTTAAAGTCTCGAAAACCCTTCTGGACGGAAGGAGAAAGACTCCTTCGAACACCTCTCACCCCAGAAGATAGGTGGAAGCTTGAGTGGCAATCAGCTAACGTCAAAAACGCCGATCTCGTGCAAGACCCCACTGAGAGACAGCCTGGGTTCTCATTGCCTCGCAAACTCTGGACTGCCATCAATAGAATAAGGTGCTCCCATAGCCGTTGTGCTCACATGATGCATAGATGGGGCCTTAAAGAGTCGGCGACGTGTGAATGCGGTGCGGTGCAGACCACCGAACATGTAGTCAACGAATGCCCGCTCCATTCATTCCCCGGCGGGATTTATGAGGTCCACAGGGCAACGCCTGAGGCCCTAGACTGGCTCGCAGACCTAGATGTCCCCCTCTGACCCCCCACCATACGAAAGAAGAAGAACTACTTCCCCTACTTCCTCTTCCCTATCTCCTTCCCCTCCCCACTACCTTCAGCCTCACAACATACCCCAATTGGGGATGCCATAGTCTCACTGGCTTCAGACGGGAGCAGTTGAGACTCTTGTGCGTTATTCATATAAAAAAAAACGGGGGGCCTTGAGGAAAAAAAAGTCCTCAGAACCTATATCATCTTTGAACATGCTGTGTGGTGGGTCTTTTTGAGGAGAGGAAGGCGTGAATTCCTACCTCCTACAACATGATCTTGAAGAGACCTGTATTGTAGGAGGTAGGAAACGGAAAGGTCTGGAATAAAACATTATTTACATATTTTTTTGTTAAATTATGCCGTGTGGAGGTAGCGCAACACGGCATAATTCTGTAGCCAACGTTTCGAACAGCGTTGCATCACGCATCACACATCTTCCCTGATGATGGACACTGCAACGCTGTTCGAAACGTTGGCTAAAGAAGGAGGTAGCGCAACACGGCATAATACCCCAAAAACTAATAACAAAAATATTTTTGGCCGTGAAAATCTAAAATCGTACCCATTATTTTATTTTTTTCTTGGATTAGGAAGCTGATTTTTTTTAAAGGTGCGTTGATTCAAATTAGTTTGAGAATCTCTGGAATATTGGTGGTGGGGAAAAGGCGTTTGGTATCGTGTGTATGGAAACAATTCGATAGGGAAGTTCGAATCAAAGCTGAGCGGCTTATACTGGGTGGGCCAAAAGGTGGGGCGGAATTAAGTAAATAAATAAGGAGGAGTGATTTATTGCTTGGGGTTGTTTTTTGTCTCCCCTTTGTATAAGAAGCGGAATAGATCTACAGTTGCTCGGTTGTCTCCAGAGATAGTTTTTGTCTAAAATACTCAACTCGATTGGAGAAGGGTTTGTTTAGATACTTTTATCTATTAAGGAAAAGGCGAATGAAAAAGTTTGAGATTATTGATTTAGAAATCAATGATATTGGGTTACATGCTTAGTGTTTGCCTATTGAAATGGATCTTGCGTATTTACGAAGAAATAAATTTCACTCAGAAAGATAAAAATGGTTTGTTTGTTTGGAATATAAAAAACCTTCGATATATATATTTTTTTACATGAGCTCCACGCAGGAGGCCCCGAGGAAAATAATTTCTCTCGGGGCCTTTGTCATCTTTATGGATGCTATCTGGAGGTTTTTATTTATTTATTTATTTATTTATTAACGCCCTTTTTCGGGGCTTTTACATATGAATAGTAAGAAATACACAGCATTTATTGTACATAACTGATCTGCCTTCGTAACAATATTTTATATTTGTTTAAAGATAAATTGAAGATGTCCACTGACTTGGTGTAATTAAGGAGAGGAAGGAGAGGAGAGTTCTAGGAAGGAAGGGGGTTTAAGGGGTGGATAGAAATCTGGGGTTCAGTGTGTCCTGGTCATCCACCTCCAAGACCTAGACGTGAACCTCTAGGTTTCTAGAGGTTCACGACTAGATCTCATCCAGTGAACCAGGGCACCCCTGCTAAATCACCAAACGTAGCGAACCAGAAGGGGTGACCTATGGCAGAGGTGTTGGTTATCCAGTAAAGATTCCCGGGGCGGCGGTACCCATTCCCGCCTCCCAAATTGATCCGATAGATGAGACCTAGTGTGGTTTTTTATGTTGGCTCCACACAGGAGAAAAAAATCCCTTAGGCCTATGTCATCTTTGGGGATGCTGAGTTAAGAATTTTTTATTTTTCCCTCGTACTACATGGGTCATTATGTGGTAGGAGGGATAAACCAAAAAAAATCCTAAGGGCCTATGTCATCTTTGGGGATGCGGTGTGGAGGGGTCTCTTTAGAACAATGAAGTTCTTGGAAGGAAATAGGTATGTTGGTAGGAATCTGGGGGTCAATGTGTCCAGGAGAAACGCAATTCATGGTCGAGAGAGTCTGGCTGGAGAGGTCTAGGTAAGGTCTCAACCAGTCTCTCTTAATCCAGCCAACCACGCAGTAGGTGGGCAATCGCATCCACCACAAAGACCTTGACAAACCTCACATCAAGAACCCGTGCACTCTTGCTAAATCACTGCAAGTAGCGAAGCACCTTTGGTGACCTATGGCAGGGGTGTTGGTTATCCAATAAACGGTGTAGGCACCGCGAATCCATATTTTTGTGAGCAAACAATATTCATATGCTAGCAACAGTCTCTGCACAGAAGGAATGCGCAGATGATCAAAGTGAAATTCGGTCGAAACGAAGTTTCCAGACCATTCTGTTCCCAGACGCCTTCCTCGCCAGCAAGTTTCGGAAATTCCTTCTGTACAATAATATTGTCGCGGATAATTACTTTATAATCGTGTTAACGGGCATAAATTAATTGTCCGCGAAATTATTACTGTGCAGAAGGAATTTACGAAACTTGCTGGCGAGGAAGGCGTCTGGGAACAGAATGGTCTGGAAACTTCGTTTCGACCGAATTTCACTTTGATCATCTGCGCATTCCTTCTGCACAGAGAGTGTTGCTAGCGTATGAATGTTGTCCGCTCACAAAAATATGGATTCGCAGTACCTATAACGGTTACCGGGGCGGCGGTACCCATACCCGCCACCCAAATTATGCCCCCCCCCCCCCCCCTCCAATGATTTCTGTGTTATTATTGTGATATTTAGTGTAAAGATCATTACTTTGTGAAGTAAATGACTGCTTTGCGGTAATTTAACGTAGACTCTTTACTATCATGAAAATCCATCGACAATTAATTAATTTATTGGCAAAAGCTATGATTTAAACGGGCACTTTGATGCTCGATCAAAGGGGCTTTAAATGGTTTCGGAATCCGGTTAATTACAATGATTAAAACTAGAAACAATAATTATTCAATTCCCCCGCAGGGTAAAACAGTGAAAACGACATAATATGTACAGTGTCAGTGTGCAGGTAGGTATCCGGGCCGTCGAAAAATAAGGTAAATAGGTTGGTTATTAGCTTGTGTCGTTCTACATAGAGAGAAAAAAAATGCCTATGATCTGTAGTTATTCGAAAACGTAAAAACAGATGAAATTGGTGTTCACTATAAGCTCGCTAAAATGGCCGGAAATTTTGACGAAAAAATAGCTTTCGTGATTAGGAAAAAAATAAAACAAAGGGTTCACATTTTATATTTTGTAGCAAACATATTTTTTATTCCTAAACTGCAGTACAAAGAACGCAAAGAAAATATTTTTAAATATGTGTGATGTGTTTGTTAAAAATACTAGAGATATTACCAGAGAAAACCAGAAATATGTCATTTTCATATCAAATTTTAGACGCATTGACTCATTTCCACATAAAATTATAAATGGATTTCGAAAGATTGTTCTTTTATCCAGCATTCTCATGTTTTAAATTTTGAGAAAAAATGTTTATTTTTAGTATAATAAGGTTTTACCGTAGGTCGTAGATTTGTTAAATTTTCAAAAAAGATTTTATATTAAACCACACCCATTTCAAATCATATAATCACACAGTAAAATAAATCAATACATTATCTGGGTATCGCATGTTTTAGAATTTTAATTTTAGTTTAAATAAAATCATTAATAAATATATACATACATGTGTTTCTTGACGAAAATTGGTCTTTGCGTACTTATATGCGCACTTACAAACTAATCTATTTCAGATTTTTTTTACATTCTTATTTAACTTAGACATTATTGAAAAATGATAAATATTTTTAATCAAAACTAATTACCAACAGTTTTATCATCTCTCCTTTCAGCATTTTTGGATGTAGGTATAAATTAAAGTAAATTTGGAATGAAATAAAATCGATATTGAGTTATAATTTTAAAATACTGGTACGGAGAATAATTAATCTTTCTCGTTGTAACCGCCCTGCTCGATCGTAAGAACAACTTTCGACTGGTTAAATGCTCTTGAAGGGGAAAATAACACTTATTCTGGATAAAATCAGTATTCTTGAAGACTTACTTGTATTTATAAATTTGAATTTTTTCGCAGTTTTTAATAATAATAATAATTGGATAATTTGTAGAGGCCGTTTTTGTGAAAATCGCCTAATTACAAAAACGTTAAAATGCAGTTATTGTAAAAATATATTAATTACTATTATTGTAAATATGTGTTTCGAGTTTTTTTTCTGATTTTCAATGCATTTTAGCGAGCTAATAACAATTTATTTTTTTTAAATGCAATTCTCGTTTTCTTTATAAGACGCAACTTTTGAGTTATCAGACGTTTTGAATTCAAAAGTTAAAATAATTGACACACCCTGTTGGTTATGGCAGTCTAACAGCGTGCAGAAACGAAACGTTTGATACAAATATCTTTAACAGTGTTTGATGACCAGATCAGAATAGCTAAGTTCTTTACCATCTTCTTTCCCTTCTTGCCGCCTTGCTTTTCCCCAATATACCAATTTATGAAGCGGGTATGGGTACTGGATAACCAAGTAGTTTGCTACCTTTGGTGACTTAGGAGGGGTGCCCGGGTTCATAGGGTGATTTATTGTGTATGCATTTTCCCACCTACTGAATGGCGGGCCGGATCGGTAGAGCCTGATTAAGGGAGACCTAACTTAGACCTCTCCAGCCGAATTCTATCGGGAGGGGGGGGGGGAACCAAGGAGGGGGGAGGGGAACCTGGGAGGGGGAGGGGGACTCGGGAGGGGAGTTCGCGGGACGGAGGAAGGGGGAAGAGTGGAGTGGGGAGAGGGAAGGTGGAGGAGGCGGATTGGAACGCGAGAGGGGAATGGGACGCAGGAGAGGAAGGGGAGGCGGAAGAGGAAATGGACGAATGGGAAAGGACACGCAGGGAGAAACAATTTCTTAATTAAATAGCATGGCAAGGCATGCCGGGTACCAGCTAGTTTAAAATAAAACGAATAAATTTTGTCAAAGACATAGCGATTAATGCAATTAGGTACAATATTGTAGTATTCTTAAAAAATGTTTTTCCGTATACAAAGAAAAGAAATCTTACCGGAATAGTTTTTTTTAAATAATTCTTTATCAGGAAATGATGTACAATGTAAATTTCCAGTCGTCAAAGATCTCGATACTGTTTGTATGAATAATTTAACATGGGCGGGTTGCAGCCGATATGTTAATCTCGGACTAAATGTATTATTATACAGTCATGCTGCTTTAGACCTTAGTGTTACCCGTCACGCTAACTGTACCCGTTATTAGTTAGGCTCGAATTTAAAATAATACATAGTTAACATTTTTTGTATTATTTCTGATACGAAAACAATGCAGGTAGGTACTTACTTACGATATTGTTCCTTTTTTTATATATTACGCTTTCAGTAATCATTAAAAATTAAAAAAAGGAAAAAAATGTTTTTATTATATTACCACTAAGTTTTCCGGAGTTATTTCGGGTGTGGGAGTTTTCGCACATAGTAGTCGCCCGAGTATACTCGGTAGTTAATATGAATACCGCACCGCACCGAACCATGGAAAAACATAATTTGGATTACCAACATCTCTGCCATAGATCACCCCATGAGGTTTGTCCGGGTTTTGGCGGCGGACGTATGCGCCATTGGAGGTTATCCACCACTTACCCGCCCTGGTAAAAGTAACAGATGGTTACTCCTTCAAGACTCTCGCAAGGACTCTAATTTCTTGAATGAACGAATCTACATTTAATTTTGAACGAATCTAGACCACCATTGTCCATGCATACGTTGTTAGCAAGCAGTATGCAAGTGCTTAGCGGGAAATCAAGATACAATGAGTGTTGGTATGACTATAGACAAGACAATGGGGCAGGTTGGTGGATAGTCCACAAGGAGGCAAGCGCAGGGTGATATATATACACACAGGGTGTCCGGGGGTAAAGTGCATTAACTTCGGGAGGTGATTCTACATGATGATAGGAGTAAAAAAGATTAACTTAACAACTTTTTTCGAAATTCCAACATTTTTCTCCCATACAAAAAATCTATCTACTAAAAATCCTTAGTGTGAGGTACAATCTTACTTGCCGGGAGCCTGCCGGGCACGATCGTCGCAACATTTTATGGTGGCGATTGGCCCGTATCGTATCAGTGGAAAATAATAATGCTGGCCACGCATGCCGGTCTAATTTTATCTTTTTACCAAAAAACTACTCTTAAAAGTTGAAATTTCGAAAAAAGTTATTTATCTTTAATACTTAAACTATCATGTTGAAATTTTGAAATTTCGAAAAAAGTTATTTATCTTTAATACTTGTACTATCATGTAGAATCACCTCCCGAAGTTAATGCACTTTACTCCCGGACACCCTGTATATAAAATTACCAAAATTATCAACCACCGTCAATACGGATTCCGGCGGAACCGCTCGTGCGGTGATCTTCTCGCGTATGTGACGCATATTTGGGGGCAATGCCTGGAACGTTTCGGTGAGACCCAAACGGTTGCACTGGACATATCCAAGGCCTTTGACCGGGTTTGGCACCGAGGACTTGTCAACAAACTGCATTCTTACGGACTTCCCGCATCCTTGTGTACGTGGATTGCTGACTTCTTGAGGGAGAGGTCGATTCAGACGGTAATCGATGGTTTCACCTCTTCCTCACACTCGATAAATGCTGGCGTCCCGCAGGGATCGGTTCTGTCTCCGACTCTGTTTTTGTTGCACATCAACGACCTTTTGTCATGGGCACCAATTCATTGTTACGCGGATGACAGTACAGGTCATGATAGCTTTTTGTTTGACAAGCCCCCAAAGGGCTCACAAACTCCAACAGCTCGTAAGGCTTTGAAGCAAAGAATGGACGGTTACCTCGAGAGTGTTTTCTCTTGGGGTAAAAATAATCTCGTTGAATTTAATGTTTCAAAGACCCAATCTTGTCTGATTACGTCTAAAAGGGATCGCAATGAAAATCTAGTCTCTTTCAACGGAAGCAATCTTCCGAACAGGCCCTCCATTGATATGCTTGGTGTAACCCTAAGTGACCAGCTCAGGTATGGGGGCTCCATCGAAGCCAGAGTAAAGTTAGCCTCCCAAAAACTGGGCGTAGTGTACAGGGCCCGCAGATACTTTAATAGTACACAACTGCTAACCCTGTACAAATCGCAAGTGCGCCCCACGGTTGAATTTGGCAGCCACCTCTGGTCTGGAGCTCCAAAATACCTGAAAAATACCCTCGACTCTGTGCAGAAACGGGCGGTCCGTTTGATAGATTCTCCCATCTTAACAGACGGATTGCAATCTTTAGAGCACAGGCGTCGGGTGGGAATGCTATCCTTGTTCTACCGGTATTACAATGGAAGATGCTTCGAGGAACTAGCATCATTGATCCCTTCGGCACCGGTGCATAGTCGGGAAACACGCCAAACGCGTGCCCAACATTTGTACACAGTTGACATTTGTCACATGAGAACGGGTCGTTTCTTCGACTCGTTCTTGTGTTCAACAGCTCGGCTGTGGAATGATTTGCCGGCCTCTGTGTTTCCTCCTTCCTACAACATGGGTCTCTTCAAGACCAATGTTCATTCCTTCCTCTCAGGCAGGCCGAAACGGGAGGGACTGTTTGAGGGAGACCTTTTGACCAATTCAGCAGGGTTCTTTCAGAACACCGCCTTGAACTGCAGTAAGAGGGGTGGATACATACGTCCGTCACTCCTGGACACATTGGACCTCACATTCTTACCCACCCCTCATACTTTTTTCCATCCAAAAACTTCCTCTTCTTCTTTTCCTACGAAGACCCTCCACACAGTAAACCTAAAGATGACAGAGAGGAATTATTTCCACACGGATTTCTGTATAGTAAAAAGCGATTTCAAAATTTAAAATTAACACAAACATGTCCGAAGTTTTAAAAATCGCTTATCGATTTTTTTTTCTTATTAACTTTATTTGGAACATTACTTCAAATTAAATCAACGCGTTATATGTAATAGTTAGACAAAAGTTAGGTTGCAAAGACAAAAGCGTGGTTTTCTTTCTTTCTAAATCAATTTACACCATAATTCACATTAAGTATAATAAAAAAATGAGATAGAACCATAACGTGTCATTTGGTGACAGATTTAGCACAACGTGATCCGAGCGGTTAACAATATAAAATTAATAGGGCAGTTGCAATGTTTTATAAACCTTCCCATTATAAAATAAACGCCTTCTGATAAATTGTTGGCTTAATATTTTTCAGAGGAGTAAATAACGAATAATGACAAAGTAATTTGGAAATGAACAACGCATTTATTTCGGCTTGCATTATCAACCCATCAATGTCACAAATATGACGATAATATAGGGTTCGACCCACTAAAGTAATAATCGTATAGAAGCGTGCTGTGGCGTGTTTGTATGTCTAATTTTTCCTTACTTTTTGGCAGAAATTTTTGTTATTTGTCACATTTTTTAGTATTATTTCACCCCTCTCTGTATTATGACGGATGAATTTTACAATTTGAAATTATATATAACTAGCTGACCCGGACACACGTTGCTGTGGCTAACAATGCCATTTACTGACAACGCCATTACCCAACCTTTATAACCAACGCCATCAGTTAATTTGTATACATATCAAATCCACACCGCTCGCTTGCCAGCCCGCTCCCTTTATATATTATATATTTCAACCAATTTACACAAAACCTTGACAAATTATATATCTAAACCTTTCTCATGAACCACTCTATCTATTGGTGAAAACCGCATGAAATTCGTTGCCTAGTTTAAAACATCTAAGCGTACAGACAGCGATAGCGACTTTATACTATGTAAAGAAATGCTTGATAACATTATACAATTGAGATTATGTTACAAATATAAATACGAGTATCAATCGTGATTAAGTTAGGTTAATTGATTAGGAAATGTGGGAAAATTATGGAGGCAGATTAGGTGATTAGGATGTAAGATGCGTGAGGATTGGTTGATCGGAAAACTCAACAATCTACCACTTCAACACCTTCTTTGAAAATTGTTTAAAAAAAGAAAATAAATCATTAAATGGGTTATTTTAGGAAATTTAAAAAGAACAATCATTACTTTTCACTTTTCAAAGGGGTGCCAATTGGTTTAATCCCCCCTCATTTAGCCTCACTAAATACCGCAATTGGAAATATTATGGCAACCCCCAACTGCTCCCCAGACGATTGAGAACAGTTGGAACTCTCGTGTGGGACCTACTATTATAAATAAAGAAAAATATGTAACTGATCTCTTCAGAGCAACACATTATATTTTAAAGTTTTAGCTTTGGTTGGTAGATTTACCTATTTCATCGGCCTCTCTGGGCCCTACATGTCGAAAGGACTTTTTTTATATGAAAGACAAACTTTCCCGGGTTACGAATAACCCAACAATGTTTAAAAATCTCCTACTACCACCACAGAAAGCCGAAAATGTTGCTTGTGTTGTGATGGAGGACTAAGCCAGCCGAGGTATCGGGTGGGACCCAAGCGCTATACCCACTCAACCACTGCGTGTAAACTTGCAATAACAGGAGGTTTAGCACAATTTGTCAACACTTTATCGATAAAGGTATTTTTTATCAGTACTGATGGTGGTTAGTCGACACTCGATACTCAATATTCGACAATTTACAATATCTTTAGTTTAACGCCCACTGGATGGTCTTCTCTATATGTGTAAATTAATTAGGTGTTATTGTTAGCACAAAATTCACACGGAAGTCAACATCATTGTTAGGTTTTTAAATTAAGGGATACGGATTTGGTCTTTGGAAATCTGATTTCACAGTTATTTATGATAAATATAATCACGAATGGTGGCTGACAATTAATTAAAAAAAAACAGTAATTGCTTAAAACAATTAATAAGATCGGTTTTTCAAAACGAACTCGCTAGACTGTTTGAAAAAACAAACTGTACGAGTATACGCCATAGATTCATAAAATTGTGGCAGTTAGAAACCAGGAGGCGGATATGAGTACCGCCGCGCCGCTTCGGGAACCATTTATTGGATAACCAACACCTCTGCCATAGGTCATCCCAAGTGGTTCGCTACGTTTGGTGACTTAGCAGGTGTGCCCGGGTTGACGGGATGAGGTTTGTCCGGGTCTTGGTCTCAGGCCCACCAGCTTCATGGTAGGCCGGATCGAGAGAAAATGGTTGAGGGAGTCCCTTTGACTTCTCCAGCCGTACTCTCTCGGAATATCGTCTTACACACACGTGATTCATACACCCGTCATTCCTGGACACAATGACCCCCAGATTCCAACCCACCCCTCATACCCTTTTCCTTACCAGAACTTATTTTCCTTCTTTTCCTAAAATGACCCGCAAACAGCATCCCCAAAGATGACCTAGGCCCTGAGGGGAAGTTTTTTTCCTCAGGGCCTCCTGTGCGGAGCTAATTTAAAAAAAAAAACTGTTTACTGAATGTACAAAAAATGTAAGTGTTGCCATCTTGGAGCATTTTTTTACGATGTAGATAAAATTATCGGTGTGAGGGCATGTAAACACTGTCGACAAACGAACTTAGACGCTTAGTTATCGATGTGGCTGTGCTAGATCTAGAAACTTTCTTTTAAATCGGCATGTATCACTTCTAGGAATTGTCTGTTCTATTTGGCTGCTGCACAAAACCTCGTCCAAATTCCATGTGACATGACAGGCTAATGGAGGGTGTAGGCGTCAGGGTGGATGATGTATGGCCGGCCGTTCTACGTCACACGTATTGTGCATTAACTGGCTTGTTGACCAGTGGGCAGACTGGGTGACTAGGTAGGTGCTATTGGAGACCCTGTCGATGATATTAAACAGTAGATTGGGTAATTAATTGTCAAGAAATTATTGAAAAGCTTCCTTACGCCAGTTACTAAGCTCAGTTAAAGAGAATTTGCTTAATATATTTGTAAGAGTCAGACAGTGAAAAGAAGGATTTGCATGACAATTTTCTCTTTACATTATGAGAAAAGCGCAAAAGACACGAAGTGACAGAGGCATAACGAAGAACACCTAGAAGAAACTCGTCCGTGCTCTGATTTTCCCCATATTTCTGTACGTTGTGGAAACATTGACTCGTAGAACCAGCGTAAGGATGCGGATAGAAGTCCCGAAATGTGGTGCTGGAGATCTACGGATATGGAATAGAAATGTGGAGCAATAGCAGCTGGAGTGGGTTCTTAAACTTGGGTTCTTCGCGCGAAGCGGCTCCTACTCCTACTCTCTTCGACTTCTCCCAAAGAACCCGGTACAGTTCCTTTTAGCGGAACTCGGCGGGCCGAGCCACAGTCACGGTCCGAGACACATATGCGAGCCGGGAGTAAGTGGCGCATTCGAGTTCTTTTGCGTGCGGGCTCAGGCTCCGAGGTCCGGCTAGGATGGAACCTGAGCGTCTCGATTCGAGCCATTTGGGAATAGGTCACGCGTTCGGGTTCTTTTGCGAGATCCGGCTCCGAAGTCCGACTAGGGTGGAACCCGAGCGTCTCGGTTCGAGCCATTTGCGAGTCGGAAGCAGGTTGCGCGTTCGAATTCTTTTGTGCGCTCGGGTTATTCGCGAGTCGGGAGTGGCTCCTGGGACCTGCTCCAAGAACTCAAGTTCTTTTGAAAGGAAGCACGTCTCGGAGGCCTCCGGAAAAATGCAGAAATTATCCATCTCTAATATGGATAGCCAGACTGTAGGCTCATCCACAATAGGCTTTCAACTGCCTGTCTACAACGGAATTTAAGATGCTTTGAACACGTTGTTCGTCAAACTGAGGATTCCAATGTGTGGAAACTCTAAGTCCATGGCAACGTGTAAGGCAGAAGAAGCAGAGGAAGATCAAAACACGCTGGAATGATCAAGTACACTGGAGTAGGGTACATCGGTATCCCTGGCTCTCCACGCAACGCAGAATCGTCAGAAGTGGCGGAGCCTTGTCCACTTGGAGTAAGGGTCATGATCATCAGATTTGTCTTGAAGAGACCCATGTTGTAGGCAGTGGCGGTTCGTGACTTTTGGATGTGCTAGGGTTTTTAATATTAAAAAATGCCATCATGGATATTGTCGTATGCGAAAAAAAAAATTATTTTTTTTTAAATCTGTGTTTTGTATGAAGATTTTTCAGGAAATCTGTGCGGCGCACGGCCAAACTGAAGCTTCCTGAAATTTTCATACAAAAAACTAATTTTCAAAAAAAAAATTTTTTTTTCGGCTACAACATCAATAATTCCATTTTTTTCTATCAGCACCCTAGCCCACACAAACGTCACGAGTCGCCACTGGTTGTAGGAAGGAGAAACTCAGAGGCCGGCAAACCGTTCTATAACTGAGCTGTTCTTACTGTGACAAATGTCAACCGTGTACATACATACGACTATGCACCGGTGCCGAGGGGATCAATGATGCTAGTTCCTTGGAGCATTTTCCATCGAAATACCGGTAGAACAAGAATGGCAGTCCCACTCGACGCGAAACCCATGCTCTGAAGATTGCAATCCGGTTTTAAGATAAATTTTAATATTTTTTTAATACTCTGTTTAGGGTATTAAAAATTAATTTAAAATATCCATTAAATTTCAAGTAAATTTCAGTAACTAACTTGCTAACTAGGTAGAAACTTCCATGCAGTTTCCAATCCACTGTAAGATCTTCAATCATCCTCCCCTTACCAAGCCCCACTCCCCGCCACCACCTCCACCCCCCGCAGAATCTCGGGGGATGGACCAAATCGGCAGCAATTTGCGGTGCGGAACGATCCATCTTCACAAGTCAATAAGCTCTCTACTCTCTACCCCCACTGTCCCGGTTGAGTGTCTAGTGTGCGCTGTAATCTTAGCACAACGCGGCAAAGCAACGGGAAATAAAAATCACTTGATTTTCTTTAAGATTTTATGGAATAGTTTTTGAAAGGTTTTCAACACGGTAGGTTCGATCGCCTGGCAAGTTAGAATCGAACAATCTTTACTAACTATGGACCATTTACTGTCTTGGGGTTTTTTTTTATACTGAAAACTTCTTAAGCACCGTTGTGATTTGAAACTCGATGAAACGAGACGAACACATACATCTATAGGATTTAGCCTGCGAGAGAATAATAAAAATAATAATAATAAAACGTTTATTTGTTATAGAGAATACATCAGTACAAAGAAGCTTTGACTGTCCAACTAGGAAGGTCTCCCGTTCTAGGACAGTCAAATGACAAACATTTTGATAGGTGTAAATTTAATTTAGAAATGACCAATTTGGGACACAAATCAACAAATCATCGCCAAAAAACTTATCTTATTTACTAAAGTTCAGGCAAAAATATTTAATTATTTATAATGTATGCATAATTTAATTATTTACTAATTTAGTTATTATTAATTATTTATAATTATGCACAAGTGTCCTTTACGTACATGTTTTTTGATGATATAGTATAATCGGTCTCCTTTTTGTGTGGTGCTTCGAAGCACCCCCCTTCTTGTCTACGTTATTTTCTGAAGGAGTCACTTCTACCACGTGTGAATTGCACACTCTGTTTTTGAAGTGAAGACTTCTTTAGCACCATTGTGATTTTAAACTCGATGAAACTAAAAATATCGATACTTAAAAGAGACAAACACATACGCCCACAGAATTGTCTGCGAGAGAACGAGATATTATATTGTGTCTCCTCTTTGCACGGCGCTTCGTAGTCTATCTCTATCAGTCTCCTCTTTTTGCGGTGCTTCGTAGCCTCCTCACTCTTGTCTACTTTAATTTTTTGAAGGTTTCACTTCTACTGATTTTTTTTGTTCAACTAAAATCATAAAAAATCAGTATAGGTATTGGGCAATTATGGGCAGAGAGGGGGTTTTTGGTTACTAGTCTGAGTGACAGTGACGACATGTACAAGATTTTTTTATTTGATTTAGAAAAGAAAAAAGATCACATCTTAGACGTTCCGGAAACCAAAATTTCATTGGAATTTTTTAATCAAAATAATTTAACGAATCACTGATTGTAGTAAGTCAAGTACGTCCCCACTTTGTGTTAGCTAACTATGCCAAATACGCCAATACGAATAGCCAAGCAAAGTGCGACCATAAGAGTAAGATAACCCAAGCCGTCAGTGTACAAAGCTTGACGCTTTAGTCTAGACACGCGGCGGACTACTGAATTTGACATACGAATACCGGCCTCTGTTCTGAATGTTAGATATATGAGTTAGTTAAAAGCTTCCCAGATTCGCATATAGAGGGCAGTGCTAAGAGCTTTCCCGAAAGTCCGCAAGATGGCGGCTGGATTAGTTATGTGTTAGTGCTCCAGACACGGTTTGAATCAGATCTATTTCAGCTAGCTCCTAGTTTGGTTGACTACTCGCACTCACAACTTGTAATAAGCGAGGTATTAATAAATCCAGATTAATATAAAGAACTCTATTCTTTCCCAAAGAAGTAATCTCCTTCCAAGACGAGTTGGAGAACCTCTTTGTGTGAACATAACACTGAATGGAAAATCAATTATAATTATCCTTTGGAAAGAATCTTTAATTTAAAAAATGTATCTACAACTTCTACTTTTATATATTGATCAAGTTATAACATTAAGTTGAAGTGCTATAATACAATATATAAGTGATAGTGGTATTCAAACACTACAGCGTTTTGTAATTTATTGAAAATTATCTTTGTTTCAGATTCAGCTGTATGGTTTCAATAAGGAGCTGTACCATAACATGTCGGAAGCTCAGCACAAGTCTCAAGGGATCGTTGGAATATCTCTCATGGTTCAGGTATGAAAAACCATATTTCATATTTCAAAACATACAGTGGTAATGGTAGAGCATCTTTATCCAAGAAATAAAGTCTTCATTTAAGAAATCTTGTCTTCAATGAAGATATATTTTTAATATTTAGTGAAAAAAATACTCGCATTCATTGGCAATCAAGTCTGTATTGAAGAAAAGCATCTCTTCCAATTTAAAGTTACTTTTAGTTCGAGAAATCTAGCCTTCCGAGTGATTTATTTGCACTTAATTTGTGAATTTCGAATATGGAGACAAATATTTGCAATATTTGCCGTCACGGTACTGTTACCGTAAATCGTCACGGTAAATAAAAAGCGTCCATTCGATAAAAAAATTAGACTGCGTTCAATAAAAAAATATTGTTTTATTTTTAAATATGACATACAACATACTAAAACCAAAAAATTTTCCGGTGCTTGTTCTACATTTATGACTTTACGGTAGCGATTTTGCCCCAGGGGAGTGTTTTGGGAATCGGCCTCCTAATGCGACAGCCGTATTACTATAAAAATTGTGGCGCTATGAAAACGAGCCAATTATTAATATTTCAGTCTAAGAATTAGATTTTTTTCTGGCAAGGTCGTTTAGAGGTCTGGTAATCATTTAATGGAAGAATAAGCAGGCATTTTAAAAAGTTTCGAGTATCAAATAACTGTGGCGTGATGTACACAGATTACAGAAGCCTTTATTACGATTTTCTTTACGACAGCTTTACGGTCTTTTATCTTCTCATTAACACCGTGTGCATGCTCTTGGAATAACCGCCGTCTAATCTAAGAGCTGTAACTGGCCTAAGACTTTAAAATCAGCTTTAGTCAGGAAAAAATCTAAGAAATTCAATATAACGTTTTTTTGCTATTTACTCCACGCGGGAGGCTCTGAGAAAATAATTTTTCTCAGGACTTATTTTTGGGATGGCTCTTTTTGAGGAAAGGAGGGAGTGAACTTGATCCTTTAATGATGAGTGTTGTAGGAGGAAGGAAGTAGCCGAGCCGTTGAACTCAAGAGTCGAAGAAACGGCCAGTTCTCACGTGACAAACGTCAACCCTGTACAAATGTTGGACGCGCGTTTGGCGCGTATCCCGACTATGCAGCGGTGCCGAAAGGAACAATAATAATCAATGAAAATTTCTCTCAGCATCTTCCATTAAAATATCGGCAGAACAAGGACAGCATTCCCAAGCGTTGCATGTGCTCTAAATATGGCAATCCGTGTGTTAAGTTTAGATTAGGGAATCTGTCGAGCAAACCGAAGGGTTTTTATTTTATTTCCTGTACATTCAGCAATTCAAATTATACAGTTAGTAAATTTTTAGACTGTTAAGTCTTCGATACCAAAAAAAACATGAGCTTTTTTTGTCGTAAATAAATAAAATCCATGAAAACGAGTTTTTTGTTGTTTCAGATCGGCGATACCCCCAATCCAGAACTTCGAATCATAACGAGTACTTTCAACAAAGTGTTATACAGAGGTGAGCCCATTCCCTCATTACCGTTAATGTAACCGGACCATTACTGTAATTAAAACTTATGTTAATGGTATTTTAGGAAACAGTTGTACACAATACAGGTTCCGCAATTACCCGGTGAGTTATCATCTGCTGGTTTAAAAGGTTATTCAACGGTTATTAATTTATATTACACAGTTAATGAAACCATTTAAGACTTTTGTAATAATTTTGTTGTCGTAAGGTAAAACTGTAAAATAAAGTTTATGGGGCGACCATCTTGAATTGGAACCGAAATATATCACATATTTTTAAAAAGCACTAACTTTGTGGCTCGCCATAATTTACAATAAAAAAACACATAAATTTGTTTAAGACCACTTTTATTTTAAAACACTCTACCGGTTTCAGAAGCACCCTTCCTTCGTCAGGAGAATATAACTCCACAATTACCCCCACCTTACCTTTGCTCACCTCCCACTCAAACACCTAACATTCTGTATCATAGTTTAGTTATAATATTCTCCTGACGAAGGAAGGGTGCTTCTGAAACCGGTAGAGTGTTTTAAAATAAAAGTGGTCTTAAACAAATTTATGTGTTTTTTTATTGCGAAATATATCAATTAAATGTTCAAGCATTCCAACTGATCGAGTTAAAACAGGACTTTCCTACGCTCAGGCAATTATTCAACAGTTTTATTTTTATTTTTGTATTTACTCCACACAGGAGTTCTTTAGGAAAATATTTCCCCTCAGGTCTTATGTTATCTTTTGGGTGCTGGATGGAGGGTCTTTTCAGAAAAGGAGGTAAAGGAAGTTCTGGAAAGGAAAAAAGGACCAAGGGGTGAGAAGGAATCTGTAGTTTAGTGTCTCCAGGAGTGACGGACGTGTGAATCCATCCATTCCACTGCCGTACAAGGCTATGTTCTGAGAGAGTCCTGCTGGAGAGTTCAAAAAATCTCCTTTAACCAGTCTCTCCCGATCCGACCTGCCACGCTGTGCCGGGAACCCCTGCTAAGTCACCAAACGTAGCGAACCACTTGGGGTGACCTATGGCACAGGTGTTGGTTTCAATAAATGTGCGGCGATACCCATGCACTCCTCCCAAATTATACATTTTCAGCAATTACCTTTTGAAAATATCACAGCTTTTAAGTTCTTCAAATACAGTTACTTTTTTGAACTCACTGTCCACCGTATTGATTAAACTACTGGACTGGCTCTCTTTACGGTTTTAGGCACATTCAGACGATTTTTACATTCAAGTGGCCAAAATATTTTCTTACCAACAGACTTATAGACTTGCGCTACAATACTGAAAGTCGTGAAAATTTCTTGAAATATCCGAATCTTGTACAAAAATCAATTTAAGTGCAATTCGTTCTTAGTTGGTGACTGTGAAAAATATACAAACAAAAATTCTAACACTTATTTGTTGCGCTTTTATGTAAACAACTTGATTTAACATAAATAGCGCAACAAATATTACGATATTGCACTCAGTTAACTAACCCAAAAGACGCTGATGACTTAATCAAATATTTGTCTTCCTACAGGAGCCTCTACCGCTATAAAACACCTGTCCCTGAGTGCGCTGCTTCCCGACACAGAGCATTTCATCACGTATGAAGGTAGCACCACGCACCCTGGCTGCTGGGAGACGACTGTCTGGATCATACTGAACAAGCCTATTTATATCACCAAGCAAGAGGTAAGAAAAGAGTTGAAGTTAATGCATTTGTGCTGTTATAATGTCATTGTTTAATGCTCTATTGGTGGTTAAGTGGACTGTAAATAAAAACAGAAGATTTTTAGATCGGATTGCTATCACTGGGAATCATTTCAAACATTTTGGTCCTTCGAGCCGGATCAATGTGTGGATAGCACTAAATCCCAAAACAACACTTATCCTGAGTGATGCACAATTCATAGGTACCGATTATCAATTCAAAAAGCGAAACTGCAAAAGTTCTAATAACTTATGCAATGTCTGGTATTATTTACAATCAAACATTTTTTGTTCTATGGGGGTACTTCTTAATAACTTTAGGTTCTTCATAACAAACTGGTTTATTATGAGTTTACGTATTTACAATAATTATGCTACAGGTCACACGACCTGTCTATACTTGTGGCTAATTGAATCTGGGCGGTAATATGTTTAATGGCCAGAAATAGCCTTCACAACCACCGCTACGCGGGTACTCCTGTCGGCCATCGATAGAAAGAAGCATTTTCCCTACTGGCATCTGTCGGCATCATTTAGAAACTCTTCTAATACATTCAACTTATGATAACAATGATGACAACAATATTTCGAATAACAATGTAGCATGTGGGTATAACAACTTTCCAAATCGCTGGCATAGATATGTATATAGACTTCTTTTCTTCTTTTTTCCCAGGTAAGGCTTTGAAGAAACAAATGAGGTGACAATATTCCATGACTGTTTCAATATGAAACAGTCATGGAACAATTAATAACTCACCGAATATAGTTAAAATATTCTTTGAATTCAAAACTCCCAGAGTCCGCCGTTAAGAAAATTTCACACACATTATCTACTAAAAAACATTGCTGCCATTATTAAACCTAAATATATGTAGGGGACTATTCAGGCTAAAGACAGGTTATTTTTCAAAATGTGTAACAGCTGACTGTAGTTATTTCTAAAATTTTAAATATGCGGTAAAGCAACACACAAAGCAGTTGTAACAGATATAATAATTAATCAACAACAATCGCCGCCTTTTGCAAAATGTCGTTGCTCGATGGCACTGACTTGATCACGTGACACTTCCAAATGCGTCAGCCGCCAAGTATGCACTGGACTTGCGCTTAGTCCAAGTGACGTTGCAAGCTGAAATTAATTGCATTCACCTAGAAATTGGGGACTGTCCAGCCGGCGATACAGTTCAAAGTTTTAAAAATTCAAAACTTACAGCCTTTGACTTGTTTCAGATGTACGCATTACGGAGGCTGATGCAGGGGTCTGAAGAAACCCCCAAGGCACCCCTCGGGAACAACGCCAGACCCCTGCAGAAACTGCATCATCGGACCGTGAGGACTAACATTGACTTTCAGAGCCAACAGGTAGCCAAAGTAAATAATCTTTTACCTATTTATTTATTTAAACCCACATATAAGAATTTTTAACATCTCATTTAGATTTTTTTTTATCATTTAACAAATAGTTCTATTTAAGGAACAAATAGTATTAGCATAAAATGAGAGACAAACAGTTTAAAAGGTTTTATTCAGAGATATATTTTATGACAAATATATGTCCATGAAATATCTAGTATGGAGGGTGTTTTTAGGGAAACGAAGAAAAGGAAGTTCTGGGAAGGAAAGGGTTTTTTTTTACATGAATACCGCACAAGAGTCCCAACTGCTCCCGTCTGGAGCCAGTGAGACTATGGCATCCCCAATTGGGGTATGTTGTGAGGCTGAAGGTAGTGGAGAGGGAAGGAGATAGGGAATAGGAAGGTGGGGAAGTACCTGGCTATTCAGATCTGGTCACCAAACACGGCGAAAGCCACTTCAGGCAACGTTTCAATTGTGAATGGTGGTCTTACACCAGGGCGATACTGAGAGTATCTTTCACTCTGGAACGTGCCGCAAATACACTACATATTATTTTAAATGAATAAATTGTGAAATACACAAATTAATCAAATAAAATTTATTTGCCACGCCGGGATTCGATCTCGCGACTTTCGGAATGCGAGTCAAGCGCCTTGCCACTGCACTACGCCGGCCGTCGGTATAAGAGCTGGATAGCAATCTGGGGGTCAATGTGTCCAAGAGTGATGGAAGTATGAATCCATCACACCCACTGCTGCGGTGAAAGGCGATGGGACGAGAGAGTCCGGCGGTTGAGGTTAAGACCTCCTCAAACAGTCTCTCGCGATGCGAACTGCCACGCAGTAGTTGGGCAAACGCATTCGCCGTCAAGACTTAGAAAAATTTCGCCCCATAAACCTGGGAAATCCTGCTAACTCACCAATCGAACCGAACCACTTAGGGTAACTTAAGGGGAGGTGTTGGTTATTAAATAAATAATTTCCGGGCGGCATACCCGCCTCCCTAATTGGTACATTATATTATATTGGGCGGTGTTGTAACATGCAAGAGATTGATTTGATTAGAGGTAAACATAAAGATTAGCAATATATAAGCGTTGTGAGTGCGCATTCATTAAGTTAGTAGTATTTTTTTTTCTTAAATGACGGCAGGGAATCAAAAAATACATTGAGAGTTGAGTTGCGTCAAATATTATTGAATGAAGCTACTGAAGCTTTTCTGACCACATATTGGCCAATTTGCAAACATCATCGAGCGTCCGCTTGCCAAAATGTGACCAATTTGAAAAGATATTTTAAGACATTTATTGGAATTATTTCAAAAGTTCCCGCGCATTGTATACCTCGATTAGTCACAAAGATGACTTAGTGGTTTTATTTTTTAACAAAAGCTTTCTTCCACATCTTCTGAATAATTTTTTATTGACAGTTAATGATGAATGTAAGTAAGTCTAAAGTCATGATATTTGAAAGAGAGAGTACGAACACAATGTGCAACATAATTGTGAATGATGAATTCTTGGAGCAGGTGGATGAGTTTTTGTATTTGGGAAGTATGTTCACGAGAGATGGGAAGGCTGATAGAGATGTTGAAAGAAGGGTAAATGCAGGTAACACCATTTATGGAGGGACGAACGCCATTGGCACCAACAAAAAAACTATTCAAAGAGGCGAAGCTAGCCGTCCATAATGGAGTACTGGTACCTACCCTTGGCAGTGAGGCATGGAACTGGCAGAGGAAGGATGAAAGTAGACGGAATGCTGTAGAAATGAGATCCCTGAGGCGAATGTGTGGTAAAACCATGTACGATCATGTGAGAAACGTGGAGTTTCGCAAAGAATGCGAGGCTGATGTAAGCGCAATGAGTAAAATTAAGAAAGGGGACGCTCAGATGGTTTGGGGATGTAAAGCGAATGAACGAGGAAAGGAGGTAAGGAGAATATATGACGCAAATGTGAATGGTAGAAGAAGTCGAGGACGCTCAAGAAAGACATGGCACGACCAAGTGAATCAGATACTTGAGTCGGGCCATGTCAAGAGTCAGAATAATAGAAAAGTATTTATAAGACGATGTGTGAAAGTAAACGATGCAAAGGGTGCGTGTGCTAAGACCGAGTTGTTTGGTGGACCGTCCTCTCTGCCTATCCCTGCGGGGAAACTGCGTGATGGCTAGTTAGTTAGTTAGACATTTCGCGAACCGAAATTATTGAAATATTTTTCTTAGAAATAATTGATTTTGGTTTATATAGTATTGTTTATAATTGAATTTAAAAATTTGTATCTGTGGTTATCGACTAGTCTGTAGACAACATACAGAATTCAGAATGTTTCATATTCTCCAAATAGGTACTACCCACGCCAGTTTAAAGTAAATAATATAAGGAATTCATCGCTCACAAAAGTAACGATTTTTTTTATGATTTATTTAGGAATCCTGAACGCATGGAATAAACTCTCAAATACAGGTTCATTCAATTCAACTCTCAAAAATATAAACAGTGTACGTGTCGCCATATGAAAAATCGATGATCTGTTTTTTGAGAGGGTGGAAAAATTCTAAACCGAACTAGCAAAAATTTACGAGCGCTCAAGGTTGAAATCAATTATGTAGCGGAACGTTCTGGTTGTTAAAATGAGAAAAATGTTCCAAATTTTAAGTAACGCCCGACACAACAAAAAAGAGTTGATGGCCTTGAAACGCCTGAAAAGATTTTCATGAATTATAGCTAAGAACCATCTCGATCAGGTCGGCTTTCAAACAACGAAAAAACCGCATCGGTCCATTCGTTTAGGAGCTACAATTCCACAGACAGACACACAGACACGTCAAACCTACAACACCCTTCTTTTTGCGTCTGGGTGTTAAAAATGACTTGGTAGTTTGACCTTAGAGCCTGTACTCCGACGCCAATAAGCCACTTGCATGGATTTCATAACGACTTGAAAAAAATCGTGTGGATAGATTTTTTACTAAGATTATGAAAATATTAGTAAAAAATTTTTAGAAATGTACAGTTTTTTTTTATTTTTAAATAAATAAATCCATTATTTGGGCCCGTGATGTCACTACATGAAAATGTCCTGTCTCCGAGAATGTTCCTATTAATTTTGTAAAATTCCACACTGATATATTTTTTTTGTATGGCAACACTTTGATTTCAGGCGAAGTTTTGAATTTGAATAACATTTAACGTTCACTAGATGTATTGTTTGTTCTCTGCGAACTTATCATTTGGTTTGACTTTTGACAGATGTTGTGAAGAGAACCCCGTACATTTTACGCTAACTGCACGTGTTTTAGAAGTATAATGGTAGTGGTGCTGATTTTAACAAAATCAAATTTTATAATATTGTTATTATAATTTACAAGTACAAGTATATTACATTGGATTTAGTAATATAGACGTTGAACATTATAATGATTTATGATCAATAAGATGGATCAAGGAAAAAAAATATTTATGAGATGTAATATTTTTGGTATGCCTCGTTATTCTCCTGTGCCCGTTCTTGTGGAAAACGTTCTTTTTTTTTAAATGATTTTCGGCTATGCAATTATCGTTTTTTCGCACCTTTAAATTATGTCCCGTTTTTCCGGTTTATAAAAAATGATTTTTCGGATTGAAATTTTCAAAAAATCGCCAGGGTTTCAAAAATACGATTAAAAAAAAAAAACAGAATGTCTTAGAATATTTGCCTAAACCGGAAAAGAATTAAAAAAAAACGATGCGGTGTTGAAATTATATTAAATATTATTATAATGAGTTTTGTAGTAAATGTTAAATTTTAAAGGTTATTATTTATTTGTAATGTGTGAGAATTTACTATTTTAAAGTGCGAAGCTTAGTCAGTGTAAGGTAGGCATGATTAAGTCAACCATATTATATCTGAAATGAATGCAATATTTTAGGAATGTGTTTTAATCATACATTATACAAAGTAAATGAGAATAGGTATGATTGACTGTATCGTTTATTCAAATTTAAATATTCAGGACGTGGTGTCCGCTCGAAGATGTCAGACAAGTTATTTTATCACAGGTTAAATAATAATTAAGAAGCTATTGTGGATGAATAATTATGTTGCGGGCGCCAGTCGATTAATAATACTACCTAATAGATAAAGTAGTTATTAAATAGTTATAAAGTAAACCAATGTATCATTGGAATATGGTAGTGTTATCTGGAACCCACACTACTTAAAATATTCAAAAACTATTGAATCTGTGCCAAAAAAAAAATCTGAGATTGTTATCATTTAAACTTGGACTAAATACCTTACTCCAATCTTACGAGGAACGACTCCAATATTTTAAGTTTACAACTCTGGAAAAAAGAAGAAAAGTTGCTGATTTAATGAGTCTATACAAAATCATTCATGATAAGCTTGAAACAACTCATTGTCTGAGCAATATTCTTATTAAGGTCCCCAATAGACGCAATTTAAGGAGTCAGAATATATTTCATTTGGAATTATTTAAAAACAATGTTGCATACTTCAATCCACAGTCTCGAATGTGTCGTCTGTATAATTCCATTGAATGTAACCATATAGACATCTATGCAAATAGTCTCGCTTACTTTAAAAAGCAAATTAACAATAGACTAACCTAACAAGTAACTGAGAATTGAAAATACTTATATTTGATCTTGAACTTGAATGTGAATGGCTGTTTCTTAATATATTTGTACTTTACTTTTTTGTTTTTCTGTTTTTTACATCTTATATCGATCTTTTTTATCTTTGTCATCTCTATATTTTATCATCACAATTTTTGTTATCTCTTTTTATACCTCTGTTTATATTTTGCTATTTCTAATTTCTGTTAACTTCTATTAAACTGTGCATTCTGTGAACATTTTTAAGTGGACTATTAACATCTACGCTTTTTACAATGCTAATCTAATGACTTTTTTATGTTAATACTCTGTAAATGTTCCAAAACAATAAATAAATAAATAAAAAATCATGAAATAAAAGTTATAAATTACTCGTTGGGATGATGCCATGTCGCGTGCTGTCAATCTCCGCTCTCCTGACAGATGTAGTTCTTTCCGATGCCCGTTTCTAGCATATCTGACTCTATAGGCTTCGACGCACCAACCTGGCCCGAAAAGAAGAAGATGGAGAGATACAAAATTACGAATGTTAGAGGAGAGCGCTAACATTTACAGCGACAAAAAATAGAGCAAAAATCTCGCGGGCATTATCTTAAACAGCATTTAAAGAAAAACTGTGAATTTTTCATATATATAACTTGTAAAATAACTGAAACAAACGTGTTAATAATAATTTTTGGAGCATATTTTGCGATTTTTTTCTATCGAGGGAATTTTATATAATTTGCGTTTCGGCGCGGGCAAAATCTAGATATTATCTTCAAGAGTAACATATATTTTTTTAAGAGCTTTAAAACTTACCGTGTTTATGAGAAATATGTAATAACTCGGTACAAATCCGGGTTGCGGGCCCGTAACAAAGCAAATCAAATAAAATATTAGTAAAATACTTAAGACAATATTGACATTGTTTATCGATTGTCTGAGCCTTCTTTTGCCCCTCTGAACACAGGAATTCTACATTATTTGGCTGGCACTTGCTTCCCATACAGAATTCATTAATAAGTAAAGGCACACTGTGTGATTTATATCCCAAACAAATAGACTTCCAGCCCGATACATAAAACAGGATGTAAAATGTAATGATTCCCCTGAATATCGCGCCGTAGCATTAATTGGTACATTATTTATGGGCGGCACTGTACCTCTGTACATATCAGACAAATTGCTGGTACGTTGATCATACTATGAAATACTACAGAATGTTTCATACATTTTTTAAAAATGTTTCTTTTAAAAATATCCGGAGATTCTGAACTTTCTGAAGTGAAAATTCCTTATCCCCATTAGAGTGATTTGAAATTTGGATGAAACGGAAATGACCCACTACGGCACCTGCGAAGCATCAAACTGCGCTCAAGACTCCTATTGGTTGAGATATAAAACGGAAACGATGATAGGAATGCGCTCATTGGTCGCTTTGTTTTTTTACGCGTCGTCGGAATATAATGCGTAAATTCGCGCCTCGCCGAGCGCGTCCCATAGCGCAGCGGTATGGTGAGTCGTAAATCTCAGCAGCCAGAGAAATCCAGCGTTCGAATCCTATGAAATCCAAAAAAAATGAACATTTTTGTTTCTGTAAATCAATATCCAATCTTCAAACCACTTAAAAATAATCAGGCAAAAGAAAGCGACATCTAGCGACATTGTAGTTTCACTTCTATCGCGTGTGAATTACACACTCAATTTTTTTCGCACGTGTCAGTCGTTTTGAGTTATGAAATGAGAATACATGACATACAAGTGGAAGGAAGAATAAGTTAAGAACGCCCCAGACGTGACTGTTAATTACAATCTGATCACAAGTTGTAACGGGTCAAGGATCAACGCTTTACGGGGACCGTTCAAATGTCAAAATTCAAAATGGCGTTACCAGGAAATGTTTGTATTTCTTAGTAAATAATAGTTTCAGACACCTTATGCTGCGTGTACATTGGCGAACCGAGGCGCGAGCCAAACCACAAATTACGTGAAAGGACCGCAATTCGTGGTTTAGCTTGGAGGTAAGGCTCGTGTGTGAATACGCAGCGTTAGGCCGTATTACTGAAAATATTTTGCTTTCCTTAATAAGAAATGACAAGATTTTGTCTCACATTTAAAATAAAGCACTTAATTTAAAAAATAATCAAGTGCAGTTAACACGCGGTAGAAGCGAAGCATTACCAAAACATTCTCAACCAAGGAGCCTTGAAAAGTGAGGTCATAATCAAAACGACAAATTTACGTTTTATATCTCAACTAATAGGAGCCTTGATAGGAGTGTGATGCTTCGGAGGTGCTGTTAAGCGTCATTTCCGTTTCATCCGAATTCCAAATCACAACGGGGCAATAGAAGTTTCACTTCAAAAATGGTGTTGTGTTATTTATATTTTGTTGTCACCCAGTATCTGAATACAGGATGTACCATGATATCCCCAAGCGGACCATCCGGGGTGTTGATTGACTGACTAAAAATTAATAAATATTTTCAGAGTGCGGTTTATTATTGATACGGTTCGGCTAGGCGAGCGATGCTACTAATAGCGTTCTATTTCAATTGAAAATGATTTACAAAATAATAAATTATTAAGGGCGTTAACTGTTGTTCAAATAATCTCTTCTCTACATCTCTACATATTATAAATTAAAGTCCCCCGCGTCGTCTGTCTGTTTGTCTGTTCGCAATAAACTACTGAACGGATTTTCATGCGGTTTTTACCAAAAGATAGAGTGTTTCGTGAGGAAGGTTTAGGTATGTAATTTGTCAAGGATTTGTGTAAATTGGTTGAAACATCTCTTCTCTATCTCTACATCTCTACATCTTCTCTACATATTATAAATTAAAGTCCCCCGCGTCGTCTGTCTGTCGGTCTGTTCGCGATAAACTCGAAAACTACTGAACGGATTTTCATGCAGTTTTCACCAATAGATAGAGTGTTTCGTGAGGAATGTTTAGGTATGTAATTTGTCAAGGATTTGTGTAAATTGGTTGATACATAACGATAATTGTTAGAAGTGTCGGAAAAGGTCAGAGCGCCTGGTAGCTTTCATCGAAAACCTAATCCTTTTGAGATATAACAAAACAATTCATGGTGGAATATTCTTCTTTTACAAATCTACAAAAAAGTCCGCGAAGGCATATCATCGCCTCAGTTCTTAATTGTCCAAACGACCATTTTAGTTTTTGTTCAATCTCCACTTTAAAACTAAAAATAAAGTAAAAAAATGATGGTTAATCACTTAATTAAGAATTATTTAAACTAATCAGACCTTTGCCTTTACGGAAATAGCTTTATCTTAAACACCTATCATAATATTTCATTGAAATAATGCAACAAAACTTTCACCTCCTGTCAAATTTTCAAATGGTCGTTTGGACAATTAAGAACTAAGGCGACGAATACATCTATCTTTTACGGATAGCTTACTATACCCATTCTATCTTCTAAAAAAAATGGTCACGTACATTGCGGTAATTGAAAAGTTATTTAGACGGATACAGTATTAATTCTTATTAACTTAAATACGTTTGTTACCCCAAGCATTTCATGCACATTATTATAATCTTTCACACCATCTCTACGTATTATAAATTAAAGACCTCCGCGGCATCTGTCTGGCTCTTCGCGATAAACTAAAAGACGGCTGTGGTTATAAAGGTTGGATAACCATCCAGTAGATGACGTTGTGTTTTATTAGCCACAGCAACGCGTAGCCGGGCCAGCTAGTAATTAATAAACATCAACATAATGTAGACGGCGCCTTTGGCTTATATAAGCGTAGAACTTCATTTTATCCAAGACTAGTTTCAGTCCCCTTCGTTGCTAGAGAGAGAGTAATTAGTAATTATCCTCTTGTTTTGAACTTCAAATTTTATCAATAAGTATCAGCATTCTGATTTAATGGGTGGGAAAAGGAATGTAGGCGGTTTTTCGAAATTTCATGTAGACAGTGACCTTCTTCTTGTATTGAAGGCCAGGTGTATTTCGAAAACTATCGGAGCCAGGCCGCCCTCACACTACGTACACTCGCCTTTACGCATATTAGGGGGCATACATTAATGAGCTCAAAAGGGGGGAGGGGTCCAGCAAAATCTCACGTTACTTGAAAAGAATATACGGAGTGGCCCAAATTTATCTCACAAGGGGGGGGGGGGGGGGGCTCTAGATTGAAAAAAAAAACTGCTCACGTAATTAATGTATGCCCCCTTATTACATTAAAAAATAGATAGATTGGGCGGTTAAAGTACCTACTTACCATTTTATGTTCAAAGTGAAGGAATCATTTTAAAAAGGATGAAAGTGGGATACACATTGTTGTATATGGATTGTTATGTGTGTGCAACACATATTCGTATTTTTTATTTATTTTTTAGCTCGACAATAGAATTCATCACATAATTATTACAGTAATTAACATTTTCAATATGTTTTATTAAATGTACATTTGTTACTTAAATTTAATTTTTCCGCGACCGGTTTCGATACAACCGTATCATTCACGAGCAGAATTAAAACTAACTTAAAAATTAAATGCAATTACCAAAGATTAATTAGGTGGGAGTAGTGGGAGGGATGATTTTGGGGGGAGGGGGAAAGCGGTGGGAGGAGTCAATATTACACGGAAACATGGTTAGTAGAGGAGATTTGCAAGGGGCTATTATTTTATTCACTAAATTAATTTTAGATTTAATTTTTTTGTTTATTTCGAGCGTTTCTAAAGCGCAAAGATTAAAGTAAGAGTTTATATTGCAATGTTTAAATTTTGTTTTTTCTTTATAAACTCTTACATGTAGGTTCAAATTGAAAATACATGAGCATATATGTATGCTTTTATTTATATGTATGTACACATGCATATACGCACATTCACATATTGTAGTCAATGAAAAAGTAGATGCGTGATGCAATAATTACAAAGAGGCTCCAAGTGAGGAGATCGTCAGGTATAAGGAAGTATAAGTTCCTGCCGAAAGTAACGATTGCATTCGAAAGTATATCTTAGTCTTTACGATCGCAATTTCGAGTCATTGTCATAATATATTTATAGATACGCATAAACAGTTGTTTCGTAAGACATCCAGACATAACTTTTAATTCAAATTATAATATTAACTGTTGACTAAACTTTAAACCAACAAAATGATTTGATTGTTTTTAATACCGTTAATAGTTTTTTTTTTTTAAATTAATTTAGAAAAAAAATTACGCTTCCGTTCAAAAGCTTTTTTCGTACTTTTCGCAAATCCGTTCATTAATAGGTTTCCTGGCGTTGGTAATAAATACGTAGGTTTTTTTTAAATTTTATGTTGTTATTTTAAACAAATTACAATGTTTTATTTTCTTTCAGAATGGGAACTGCCCAACGATGTACAGAGACATGCATTATAAAGGTAATTATTTTTTAGGTTTGTAATATTACCCGAGATCCTTTCCACAAATATTCGTTAAGCGATACACTTATAGTCAAGTTATTTTTGAGTTACGCAGTTCTTTAAACATACTAAAAAACTAACATTGCATATTCCTATATTTTATTTTATTTTTTATTTTATTTATTTTGGAGAAAGTTGACAGCAGATCATAAATAACAAAATAATAAAATAATAGGATGTTATTTATGCCAATTATAAACTTTCCACTGATGATAATTTAATAAAAGTTTAGTAAAAAGCTAAAAATTTAGTAAAAGCAATAAATACTTGGGCAATACCTCTACTAACGTACTCATTTGGCATAATTAAATGGTCCAATACAGATTTAGATAGTTTAGAACGATTAATTAGAACTACGTTAACAAAATTTAATTGCCATCATCCAAATTCAGCTATAGAACGAATTAATTTACCTAGAAATTTAGGAGGTAGAGGTGTAGTCAAAATAACATCTTTGAAACACAATCAGGTAGAAATGCTTAGAAATTTTTTCCATAGGAAAGCTAATAGCTCAGAAATGCACAAAATAATTTGCAAGGCAGATAGAAATATTACACCTTTAAATTTATATGACGAGAATGCCAACATTCTTATAAATACTAACCAGGAATTATTAGATTCCTGGTCAAATAAAATTATTCACGCAAAACACTTCAATTATCTCAACCAAACGTATGTTGACAAACTTTCGTCAAACAAATGGTTGAGTATTGGAGAGTTGAGCGCAGAAATAGAAGGATTTATGCTTGCCATTCAAGATAGAGTCATTAATACTAAAAATTATAGAAAGCATATAATCAAAGATATAAATCAAATTGATGATTTATGTAGAAAATGTTTGGCTTTTCCCGAAACTATAGAACATATTATATCGGGATGTTCTATATTAGCGCCTTCCGAGTATACATTTAGGCACAATCAGGTTTTAAAAATAATTCACCAAAGTTTGGTAATTAAACATAACTTGATTGATTGCCGTAATGTAGTACCTTATTATGAATATGAACCAAATTCATTTATAGAAAATGAATTTTATAAAATATATTATGATAAAACTATACTAACAGACAGAACAATTAGTCATAATAGACCTGATATAGTTTTACATGACAAAATTAAAAAAATAACTTATATCATTGATGTAGCTATTCCAAATTCCTGTAATATTCAAAAAACTGTTTCTGAAAAAATTAGAAAATACACAGATTTAGGAAATGAGATTAAAAGAATTTGGCATTCTCGGACTATAAAAATATTACCATTTGTTATTTCGGCCACTGGCATAATACCTAGGAATCTGATTCAAAATTTAAGCATATTAGATTTGTCAAAGAATTTGTATATAAAAATGCAAAAAGCAGTAATTTTAAATACATGTAGGATTACAAAAGATTTTTTAAATATTTATATTGAGGGATCAGTAGGATTTATAGGTTCAATTAGAAATGCCACAGAGCCGAACCCTCTGATATGAAAATATCTGGAGTCGGTGAATTATATTCCCATTTGGTCTCTAGTAGGTTGACATGTTGTTCTTGTATTGTTTTGTATTTATAATACTTATATAGTGCAATTGCATAACGTGGATTCACTAGATGATCATTTGGGGAAGTGTATGAAAGGGTTTAGTTTTTCCTTTTTTTTTTTTTTTGGGGGGAAAATTTAACCCGGACATTTAAATCTGGTGCGTAAAGTGTGATATGTAAGTTTTATTTTTTAGTTACAAAATATAAAAAGGGGGGGGGGAGTGAGGAGGAACATAGGAATAGGATTAAGAGGCAAAGGACGGGAATATATATAGGGATTGAACTTTCTAGTTTGAGTCATGGTGCTTGCTGAGTTTTCGTTTTATGTCACGTAAAGTTGAGTTAAAAATGTCAATGTGGTTATAATTTGAGTTAAATGAGTGTGTGGATCTGTAGATAAATGAGTTCTGTTTGGAATTGATCTTGCAAATAGGGAGATTAAAGGTAAGTGACTGCCTGCTGTTCCGATTTGGAACATGGAATGATAGGCGTTGAAGAAGATCAGGACAATCGATTAAGTTATGTGTAATTTTAAATAACATTACCAAATCTGCTATGTTTCGTCGACAAGTTAACGTTTGTATTTTGAAGAACTTTGCAGAGTCTTCATTACTAACATGAGATCAAAAAGAGCGGAAATTGAGGTACCTTAAAAATCTATTTTGAACGCTTTCAATTCTATTTTTGTGCACTGCATAGCCTGGGTTCCACACCTGAGATGCGTATTCAAGGATACTACGAACATATGAGAAATACAGTGTTTTGAAAGTAGTAAGGTCTTTAAATTGTTTACAGGAGCGGATTATGAAACCAAGCATAGAAGATGCATTAGTGACTATATGGTCGATATGTTTGTTGAAATTCAGTTTACTATCAAGTATAACCCCAAGGTCCTTACTTTCGAATTTGATAGACAACGGTACATGATTAATTGAGTATTCATGGATTAATACGTTTTTATTTCTAGTAAAGCGCACGATGAAGCACTTAGAAATATTTATTTCCAGGCAATGGGCATTACAATACATGCTCAAGCGTAGCAAATCATCTTGCAGCTTCTGACAGTCTTCGATTGAGTTTATAGGTGAAAATATTTTCATGTCATCTGCATACAGGATAGTTTGGGAGTTTAGAAAACAGTTACCAACATCATTGATTTAGATGTTAAATAATAATGGTCCCAACAGGCTGCCTTGAGGAACTCCTGATGTAACAGCAACAGAATCTGATTTAAATCCAGCAACCACTACTATTTGGCTACGGTTGGAGATATACGAAGAGAGCCAACGATAAAGATTGCCGTGAATACCAATCTTTAAGAGCTTGTTTAACAAGATTGAGTGATCAACCCTGTCAAACGCCTTACTAAAGTCGGTATAGATAGTGTCCACTTGTATTCGGTTATCCAAATTATCCTGGAGGTACTCTGTGAAAGTTAAAAGATTTGTGCTTGTTGATTTACCACTAATGAAACCGTGCTGGTTCATATTTAGGCTAGGTTTAAGAGCAGCATATAGTTGATCATAGATTATTTTTTCAAAAATTTTGTTGAATATGCAAAGTTTGGAGATTGGCCTGTAGTTTTTGACATCAGTTTTTTTACCATTCTTGAAGATATTGAATACCTGCCTGTTATCTCTCTACCTAAACTAAAAATGCAATTTTTTTCCAATTGTTTCATACAATAATATCGGTTATTAATTATATTTGTTTTAAAATAGCTACACAATGGCCGAGGGATCACAGCACCCGCTACAGGAGTGCAGAAGAATTTGGCACGGCCCTGCAGCCGCTTCATACAAACTAATGAAAGCAGTCCATTATAATGAGAGCTCCCGTCAATAAATTTAGGGTTGTCAAAAATAGTTTTTCACTCATGTTTTGTACATCAATTATTTTTAAAACTATAATCACATTGTTTTGTAATGATAAGACAACTTTATTGCAATTTTTTTTTGTTACCTATTTTATGTTTATGTTATAATAAGATTATAAACATGCTTACATAACAATTGGGGTTATTTTTCATCATTTAAACATATTTTTGTAAGTTAATCTGTTTAGATTATGTTTGTAGCTGTCATTAATATCTAAGTAGACATTTAAAAATATTACGAAAATGCTTATGAAGATTAAATAATGTAAATACGGTTTTCAATGTTAGGATTAAGGCTTAGTAAACCTAAATATAATAATAAATAATATTTCATTCAAGTTTTGAAAAACAAAATTAAATAGCTGGACATAATAAATCACTTGGTTGAAATTTTTTAAAGAAAATAACATTGGCGTGTTTGAAATTTGGTACATTTGAATGACGATCAGTGCTCATTTGAATTTTTTAAAGCAAATAACATTGGCGTGTTTGAAATTTGGTAACATTTGACACTTGACCCCTTTAAACTATCATCAGCCGTCGAGAATAACAAAATAACCGCTATTCTATTCGGTTGATTTTGATTTTATCGAGAAAAAAATTTGGCCGAGAGAACCGTTCATGTCTCAAAAATCAAAAAAGTGCTGATCGTGGATCAAACGAGACGAGGTTGGAAACAAACCGAAGCTTGGTAAAATTTAAATGGTATTAAAGCTGAGTTATTAAATTACCTAATTACTTTATTGTCATACTTTACTAATAAAAATGAGCTTTCAATGTATGATTGTTAACATGTTTTATTGTACCTTCCATATATTTTTCAAAATTGGGTTTATAAGTACGTAATCCAAATATATTATTACGGTTATTCGATGTAAATTTTGAGCTTTGGCTTATCCTGTAAAATATTTATATGTGAGCAATGTATTGGAATTAACCGGTGACTTTTATAACATTTCTGTCCACTGTTTAACTGTTAAGATATGAAATTATAGGAAGATTATATTTTAGAATCTATGAAACTTTCTTTTTTTTAAGTTTAATTATTTTGAAAGAATTTCGCACAAAATGAACGCGCCCAGTACCTACATGCTTACAGTTACTATAAAACACCATTCAAACTTACTTTGACACTTAATGAAACTTTCGTCGAAGTTTTTATTATTGCTCCCAATATACGAAAAATGTAATTTTTTTAAAACTTATAACATTAAGAGCCATAGGTGAAATCAAAAATAAGAGATGTTCATATAACACAAGTAACAGTACAGAAAATAAAATGCACACGAAAAGAAATTGGAAAAAATAATTTATTTTAACGAATAATTTAAAATCACTTAACAGTTTGACCAGAGGCGATGAAATTGACCACTAAACTAAAACTGCCAAAAAGCCTAAAATATGTCAAAGTCTCGAAAATAAAACTATGAAAAAAATCCTTTATTTCTGCAGAATATTCAGCAGGATTAATACACAAAGAAAAAAAATCCCTTTTGCATTTTGCACAAAACATTAATGAAAAATTTATGTATTTCTAATCAGTAATTATGTTCACAAAATTTAATTTAAAGGTTATCTTCTCATTTGTATCAAAATTTAGAAGATTTTTTAATGATATTTCGTGTATTTTAAAAGGAAAAGCCACTAAGGTTCGTACAATAACTATAGTTAGTAAATTGAAAATTATATACTGTTTGTTATGAAAACGTCAATGAGTAGAAGTGGTAAGAAAAAACCATGTAATATGTAGATATAAATTAATACATAGAAATAAAATTTTATAAAAAATACCAATTTCGTTTTACTAACTTGCTTAATTACTCGTTATTATGTTCATATGTTCTTAAATACAATCCGCAGTGCCAAGTTTTATTGCAACTTGGCAACAATAATTCCTGGCCACCAGAAAAAGTCACAGGGTGAATTTTGTCCCAATGATAACCAACCGCTGACTAGAGAGAGCATCATAAAAAGTAGAAAAAGGTGAGAAGTTATGTATTTATTCTCAGAAGACACTCTTACTCATATAAACAAACTTATTTTCAATTGTGTACCCGGTAGCGTATTTCCATAACCTATACCGGTTCAGTCGCGGTAGTAATTATAGAGGGGTAAGAGGAGAGAATAAATCTCGTTTTTTTTTTACTTAAAAAAAAATATTTCTTTGACAAGAAATTTTTTAAGTAAAAAAAAAAACGCGGTGCATCCTCTCTGCTTACCCCTCTATAATTACAGTTGACACCCTTACTGAAAAACATAGAGAAACTAAGCGCTTTGGCGACTAAATCGATAAAGGGTTTGTTGTGCAAAATCACCTTACAAAACCAAACCCTTTTCAGTTGCCTCCGCGACTGAACCGGTATAATGTTTGTAAGGTGATTTAATATTGAAAGTTTACAAGCCGAAGAACCTTTTGTATGTTCCGATTGCAATTATTTATGTGCTAGAAAGGCGACTTTAAAAACCCACATGTTTAGTCAAAGTGGAGAAAAACCATTATCGTATTCCGACTGCAACTGTTCACGTTCTCAAAAGGAACGTTTAAAAGTCCACAAGCCGTCTCACGGTAGAGGTAAACCTTTTTCTTCTTTAAACCTTGTTCCGACGGTAACTATTCATGTTCTTGAGATTGGCAATTTAAAATCCACAAGTCGTCTCACAGTAGAGAAAACCTTTTTCATGTTCGGACTGCAACTATTGTGTTCTCGAAAGTGAAAATTTAAAATCCACATACTGACTCACTATGGAGAAAAACCTTTTTTATGTTCCGAAATTTTAAAAATAATGTCAACCCTAATTTGGAAAAATGTATGATCATATGCGATTCTAACGTGCTAGCGGAATGAGTGCTAAGAAGAGACTGATGAATTGGCGCGGAAGTCCAGTCGCACAAGTAAGTGATGTGAATTTTTTTTACGTAATTTTGATTTTTAAGCAGGGCCTTAGGCGGCCCGGTTCCGTTTGACCCACGGACCGGTACCGGTCCGGCGGACCAGGGATTGGGGACCACTGCGATAAAGTATTGCACAGATAAGGCTCAAACCAAATTACAAGTAAATTTATTTATTTATTTATTTATTTGTTTGTTTATTTAGTACAAGATTATACATGTATATACATAATTCATTAATTTTTTTGACTGCCCAACTAGGAGTATTCCCGTTTTAGGACAGTCAAATTATTATGGGTAAAATGGAACATGATTTGTATTTGTACAAAAAAGAAAGAAAATTGATGAAATAAAAAGAACAAAAAGAATATAAAATAAAATAAAAAAGTTTAAAACCTAGTAACTTTTATTTGTTTAGCATAGTTATTAAAATAATATAAATTTAAAAAAGAAAAGGTAAATACAAGGCCGTAGCCAGAGAAAATTTTCGGGGGGTTTTTGTTTGGTGGAACAGTGTTTATAGTCCAGTCAGTGGGGCGTAAAAAAGGCCGTTACTTGCAAAAGGTCAAGTTTTTCCATTGGTGGATTAACATATTAACGCCAAACCGTTTAGTCTTTCCTGGAATTTCTGAGCCGTTTCAGAAAAGAGACAGTCAATTGCAATAAGTTAATTTTGTACAGTCGGGCGTCGGTAGCGTTTAACATCATATTTTCAGTGTGCTTTATTAGATTTCGGGGGGGGATCAAACCCCCTTGATCCCCCCCCTGGCTACGGCCTTGGGTAAATAGGTACATGTAGGTAACTAATAGAAATTGAGAGGGTTAAAACATTTAGGTAACTTTTGTATGCATTGCATATTATAGTCCTACATACATGTGTTGTAGAAAAAAAAGAAAGAAAAGGAGAAGAGAAAGAATAAAATAAAAATGAAATAACCAATTAAAACATATAATAGCCGTCGGTTGTTTATCATGGTTGTTGAAATGATAATAAAAATAAATAAAAGTTATATATGTGTGTACTTAAAAGCAAATGATTAAAATATAAGGTGGTAACTGGTGTTTGCCTTTCATATTATAATCCTACGTACACATTTTATATAGTGAGAACAGAAAAAATATAGTAAAATAAAATAAACAATTAATACCTAATTATTACTGTTGTTTGCTTAGCACAGTTGGTTCAAATTGGTTCAGTAAAACTTGAGATATCATGATAATCGTCTCGAAAAGAGTAGTTTTTTTTCTAGACTAGAATACTTCTTAAGTATCGCCCATTCAGAGTTGAAGCGTTGCTTGAAATGGCTTTAGCCTCTTTTGGTGACCAGATCTAAATAGCCAGCCCTTCCCACTACCTTCAACCTCACAACATATCGCAATTACCGGATACCGTATTCTTAGAGACGGTTGGGAGCAGTTGGGATGATGCTCTTTTTAAATGTGATCGGTGAGTCTTTTTAAATGTGATGGATTTGCTGCTGTATTTGTTTTTAGGGACAAGTTCGGTGCAGTCGATTTTATTAAATTAAATTTATTGTTTTAAAAACACAATGATTTTTTTTCATTTTAGTGTCTTTAAATACGTTTGTAAAAGAGAATTAAACTAAACAGCAGGTGTATTAACATAGTAGGTAGTAAAAACAGATCTTGACTTTTAGAGGAAGCTTCATGGTGCTAAAAATATCGATATCCAAATTGATTCTATTCAATAACAAGATTTCCCTCTTCACCATTAGCAAGTTAGTCCTGCAGGTTGGGAGATAGAATAGTTTATGCTGTTGGTGACGGAGATAACCATCGGGATTAAAGAAATGAATGCTCTCCATGACAGCCGAGTTTTCAAACCATCCACGAATCACTCTGAAGAAATGTTTAGCAATGTACATCCCTTCTGACCCATAGATGGTTCGTTCTGAGCATACCTAAAAGAAAGTCGGTAGGATAGAGCCACGGCTAGTAGCTGTTCTCCCATGTTGAGAAATCTCAGAAATTCTTATGAGTTTAAAAGCCTGGTGAAAGTCAATAGAAAACAATTGAAATCGAATAAATTTCTTCATATCTAGACAAATACAATTGCCAAAGACAAGGCAATTGTATTTGTCTTCAAGTTCGTAGTTCCTACCAGTAAGTAAATGCGTCAAAATTAACTTGGTTGTGATGAGAAAATGATTGCATTACACGGCAAATACTAGTAAAAGCCAAAAATTTATATTTTATTCCTAAATGCACGCAAATTATTTAATATTATAAAAAATACAATTTATTCGATTGTTTCCAAGATTTTCAGCGCCATTAGAGAAAGTGAGATAGCAAACAATTAAGTATAAGGACAACCTATGGCAGTAGATTGTCGCATATAGCATTCCGAATTCGAATTATTGTAGGCGAGTAGGCGTTGGTACGAATATCAAATGAATTTACACAGAGTCGATTTTTTTGTACTTATGCGCTGGTGTACACAGTATTTATAAAGAAGCAGATTTTTTCTTGACGCATTTTAATGGAAATATGTTTGATATTTTTGATATTCGGCGGTATATCATGTCACTTAGTTACATTTTGTTTAATTAGTTATACGGTATTTTCCCTAAACCGCACATTGTGTATAAATATGCCGGGTGGTAATAGAGAAAGTCCAATTTTTTTTTAATTTTTTTAATGAACAAAGTCCTTCAAACTTAAATAATTGCACATTTATTTTTATAGTTAGTTTTAAAAATTAAAATAATTGTCAAAGTTTTAAATTTTTAAAGACCCCCTGAAAATCACCGTATCTATGGTGGATTGTGTGACGTCATCACCCATTGATAGTTTTATTTAGTTTCAACAGGTGTTTTCATTTTGAATTATAATTATACGGAAGAAAGATGATACTATTCGATAAGTTAAAACATTATTTAGGTGGAATTATTTATTTATATTTATTTTTATTTATTATATTATTATATTGTTGAATATTATTACGGGAGAGTGGTATAAAAATTGTTTTAAATTATTATTTTTTAAGCTTTTAAATTCAATATTATCAAAAACGAAGAATCATCCAAAAAATGTAGGCAAACGATGACATCTGATCGATTGCGGCCATTTTGATCCTACTCCACGGCCAAAGTTTGGCCTATGTAGCATTATAATGTAGTATATTTATACGATTTTTTCGTTCAGCTTAAAGTTTTTCAATATTTTAAATAATAGAGATAAACTAATAGAGATACCTCTATTTCTGATGCTGAATTATTTTGGATTAAATATTGTTTCAAAAAACACAACAACTAAATCTCTATAAACAGTATGAAATAACGAATAACATGAAATGTTGTTAATAATGATGGCTTTTGTCGTACCTACATAATCAAAGTTTCAAAACAATGACTGGTGGCGCGTGACGTCAGCACTAACCATTCAGTAATGCCAACTTTACAGCGTGCTATGACGAGAGGTTTAAAAATGCACTTTTTAAAATTTTTTTAACAACTCTACGTTTAATATTATGAAATAAAACTTATTAATTCAGAATCAGCGTTGATTAAGATATTTTTTTAAAGCCATAATATTTTTCACTGGAGTTCCTTATTGTCGGCGGATCAACTGTCATGGAACCAGGTAGTACGTAGATATTTCACTTTATAAAAAGTTAACATCTTTCATTGCATATATGTAGAGTGAATATTTGAAAATCTGAAATAGCCATTTCATAGTCGTCTACATAAAGAATTAGAATAAATAATATAAAATAAACTTTTTATTTTTATACTTTTGAATGCAGCTATAACTTTGTGGTTATTTTAATTTTATTTATTGTTTATTTTATTACTACTTTATTTTTATTTTATTTATTGTTTCGGGTAGATATTTCTCTTTATGAAAAAGCTCCTAAATTTCTGAGTTAAATCACGAATTTATTATTAGAGTCTTAAAAATTACACCGTATTTGGTAACAATTATTATATTATTTCTTACGTTAGTGCGTGGTAGTCTAGAAAGTGATTTATATTCCTTTCCTTTGAAGTGTGAAAAGTTATACAAGGATTTAACTATTATTGTACCAATATTTTGAATATAGAATAATAATATTTAAAACCTTATGAAATTGTGTAGGTGCCATCCGCCTATAGAATTAACAATAACACAAGTACCCTGTGGGCGTGTTTCGTGATCCAAATATTAGTTAATCCAGGTTTGTATTTTCAATACTAAACTGTGTTAAAGAAATTCAATTGGATTTGCAAAAAAGTCAAAAGATGTCGCACATTTAATAAAAAATTGATAAATTTTTCCAAGACACTACTGTCTAGATAGCATTTAGTTCGGGAAGAATCTTGCAATCTTAATGTTGGTAGTTCTTAAGGTACGTTTACGTTGGTCAAGTAGCGAGTATACTTGATACTTGACTCGCCGAAAACCGTTCGCATTATTTTCAAGTAGCCACTGGAGCGACGGCGCGTTTTATAACTTTTGCCTCGGATTGCTGATTTTCGAGTCCATTTTGAATTTTTTCCGCCGACATTAAAAAAATTATATCTCCGAATTTTAATATGGAGACATGCAAACTGATTATTGTTCTACATAGCTAATAAATTAACCTATCTTTTGTTGACTATCACATATTCGTAGGAATTATAAAAAAAATATTATAAAATCGTAAACTTTAAAAATGTGCGAATCCTGCGTGTTAGTTAATAAAAATCAATTAAAACCATCAATAACATCATTCTAAGCCAACAAACGGCTGTCATTTTAACCTAGAAATTTTTGTCAACAAAACAAGATACGAGGCTTATGCATATCTTTATAGTTAATAGTAGACGTAAAATAATAGAGACATGTCAGTGGTTTAGTGGGCATAGCGCTTGGGTCCCACTCGAGCGTCGCGTGTTCGATTCCTCGGCTGACTAAGTCCTCCATCACAACACAAGCAACATTTTCGGCTTTCTGTGGCGGTAGTAGGAGATTTTCAAACATTGTTGGGTTATTCGTAACCCGGGAATGTTTGTTTTTATTAAAAAAAAAATCTATGTAAAATCCTATAAAGGATTTTGTCAACTACATGATTATGCAAATTACAGATAGCAGGAATTTTCGAAAATATTAAAAAAAAAAATGTGCAACTACGGAGAATCTTCCGAAATTCGGAAACTTGGCAAACTTATACTTTGTAAGTGGTTCCGAAATTCGGAAAAAAGCGTTCCAGTGGGTAGAGTACATTAATTTGTGCCCGCCACCCATTACAATATGACGGCGGATGACGGGGTGCTACAAAGCAAAATAAACACGCTAAATAAGATGATTTTAATGCTTATTTTAGAAGACGTGGAAGAATAAATTAGTGAGATGAAAATAAATAAACTACGGACACGAAAAGAGATTAATATGCTACAACATTGTACTGGGGGTTCCTTACTCTCACGAAAAATAGAACGAAATGGATTGAATCTACTAAAGAGCTGACCCACCCACTCAACTAAAATTACGTTGTTCGGACGCGTTTAGTTACTACTATACTCACCACTCGACTTAAATATACACCAAATGCAAACGGCTCTTAAGTCGAAGTATGATACAGTTAAAATACGACAGGAGGGTGTAGGATCGTATTAGCTCAGTGTTAGAGCAGATCCTGGATGCAACTGTATCTTTTTCTTAGTTTTCTGTTTCAAATTTCCGATTTAATCGCTAATATTGTGTGGAGGACGAACAAAGGACACAGATCTGCATCGTCCGGCCACCCGATTGGTCCGTCAGGCACCAATTGGATGCAGACCTTTCCTCCAGCAACTGGCCTCGCTTGCATCAAAAACTCACGATTCATTCTGCTTTAACTCTCGGTCAGGAGTAGCTAGTCTTTAATATTTGTTCGCCCTTCACATTACTTTATTATTGCATATATTTAAATTGGAGATTTATGTGTCTGTAAATTGTGTTAATAAACTTGTAAGTATTGAATCGTCTTACTTATTCGCTTTGCCATCTACACACTTACACAATAAACACATAACCCCCAAAATTTTCATCAGTGATTAAATTCAATTGGGATGGATATATACAATGTCAGGCAAGTGTGAGACGGTAAATGGAACAATATTGTTTCCATTCAAATTTCTATGGAAGGCACTTCTAGTTTTTCTTCTTTATTCTGTGCATCTGCCCTACTTGATAAGACTTCATGGTCCAAAATTGTGCCTCTTTTCTATGGGAAACTTAGTCAGAGAACTAAATCGGCAATGCAGACGAAGAAAAAACCTACAACAGTAGCGGCCAAATGCTGGCAACTTGAGCTGTATATCAACTGCAGAAGATATATCGCCACTATGAAAAGTCACAGCACTCAGTTGTACCAGCGGGCTCTTCTTCTAATAATAATATATTATAGTGAGTTTATCTTGACAACGGTCGAAACCGTAAACAAGATAATTTATTATCATATGTATCTCTATTTTGATTCTAGTAATCGTTTTTTTCCTCTTTGCATACTTACTTAATAAGAAATAATCTTTTTGGGGATCAACTGCCCGAGGGATTAATTAATAAAGGGTCAATTGTCAGACGAATCAACAGTCGAGGGGATCAACTGTCGGCGGACCAACTGTCGGCGAGTCAATTGTTGCCGGATCAATTGTCGGGTCACCACTTCAATTACTACATGTTATGTTTTATTTATTTATTTTATACACTTACAAATATAAGACAAAACAGTCCCGATAAACTACGTTTTAGCAGTTGGTCTAACTCTAACCGGTTCTTTGCATTAAAGATCTTATTATAATGAGTTAATAGTAAAATTTTTACAATTATATAAAAAAAAAAAAATTTACAGATATATTCTTGGAGAATAGTAAAAATATGAAAATATAAATAACAATTTTAAAGTCTTTAGAATAATATGTCATTATAAGCTAATACAAATTAATTCTTTCATTAAGCCAAGTCACCAATTCACCAATTGTATGTTTTGCGCACAGTTTTTAATTTTAGCAGGTAACATATTTAAACAACTGGGAATCATGTAATTTAACGTTTTTTGTCGATATTTCTTTGAATGCTTAGGTGCAATTAGTCCTTCTTTAAAGTTAAAACGAGTATTTTGGTTGTGTTCCAGCCTGTTTATATATAAAGGGTTTTTCATGTGCTGAAATATAATTTTGTACCGCAGAATTGCTCTTACTGAAAGAATTTTGAGACTGATAAAAGTATGGAATATTATGCCTTCCTTTGTATAAGTTTTTTTCATCTCATAATTTAACCAATGAATTTTGCACTGTTTGAACATGGTCTATATTTGTTTTAAAGGAAAATCCCCAAGTTGTACCTAGACAGCTAACAGCTGCATAAAATTCCAAAAAATCCCATTAGTCATGCCCTAAAATATGACAATGAACCCACAACAATAAAATTACATGCATAAAATCAATGGATACTCATAAGGAGGTGGTTAGAGATAATATCAATATGATAAATATTAATCCTTTTCAACGTTTTATGTAAGTAATTATGTGTCTATTGTATTTCTTACTAACAATCCCGCATGCAAGGGACATTGAAGAGTCTAGAATCAATTAAAAAATAAATACAACTTACTTTTTACAAAAAAATTGAATCATGTTGAAAATTGACATACGCGGCTGTTATACAAGAAGTTTCCTCGTACAACCTTTAGGAAGAAATTTATCAAGCAGCGTCACGATTGACGACGATTGACAAAACCATCGTTTTAAGATGGGTAAAACATGGATTCAGAGGTAGGTTCCATCTTGAATCTTCCGTTTTGAACACCCGATGATGTCAAATAAAATGCCAAAAAACGTCGATGTCGTCAGAAGTATTTTATTTTTCTGATATTTTCATCATAATATAACGAAACAATAAAACCATCGATCGTTTTAAAAGTCTGGCAAATTGTTTCTAAGAATTTAAAAAAAAATCATCAAATTTAAAAATTAATTTTCAAATTCGGCGAAGAGTAAGTACTGTTTTCATTTCAGTTCTGAGAAACAAATGGCCCATAATGAAAAAATAAAATGTTATTAGAACTTGAATAGAACTTTCACAGAACACGAGTTTTAACTTTGAAATTTGATGAATTGTTCAAATCCTGTGAAAGAACCCGTCTAAAGGATTTTGTAGTGAGTGACATTCCTCATATGGAGAGCTGAAAATACAAGTAGACCCAGTCACAAAAAAATATTTCCGAAATAATCCTATACAAAGTCTTGTCAATAACTTATTTTTATCTCTATTTGAAAAAAAAACAAATATGTTTTTGCGAATAAATTAATTACCATTACTTGGAAGAAGGGGATTTTCTCAGAAATATTTTTTTGTGACCTAGTCTACTTGTATTTTCAGGCCTTTCCATTTTTTATGTAAAAAATATTGTATTTTAAAATATTTCTATTTTTGATAATGTTGTTTCGTGGTGGATTATAATTATATTTTTCTATTTAAAATTGATAGACATAGATTCCGCGAAAAATAGTATCGAAAGATAAGTTTGGAAAATTTTGGTCACCGAAAGTAATTCTTCAAAAGAAACATCGCCTACACTGCCAAAAAACTTTTCAAAATTGAAATGATAATGTTTTTCTATTTTTTTCATCTTTTTGTATAGCGGGGAGGGGGTATGTGGTGTAATGGCGGTGCAGACGGCGGGAAAAGGAAACGGAAGCCACCGACGCCATCTTGGAGTCATGGCCGGCACATCCGGTTACTTTAAACATACGTGCTCTGTGCTTTACAATAGGAAGCTTTCGCTTGTGCCTATGTATATGTATTTAAACTGCTATATACGAGTTAATGCGACGAAGTCTTAAATACTTTGTTAAATGCATTGCTTTGTGGGGCAAAAACTAGCATTATGGAGTTTATGTGGCAAACGAAAATATTGTCATTTAAACTTTCTCATTAGGGTTTGTTTAATCGTGACCTTTTTTCTCAATTTACATTGTTTATGTTTGTGTGTTCTAACGACTACAATAGTGGGTATATGCGCGTTTAATGTTTCTTTTACATTAGATCCACACAGGAAGCAATAAGAAAAATAATTCCCCATGGCCTCATTTTTAAGGAAAGTAAGGAGGAAGTTCTGGGAAGGAAAAAGGTATTAGGTATTATCTAGGTTAAGAGGCTAGAAATCTGGGGGACAGTGTGTCAATGTGTGTGTTCGAAGACATATTCACTACGTTTTAAATGGACCGTAATACAAAAATATGAGTTTTTCGATGTAACATAACTATTGGAGAATGTGAACAGTGGACACTGGGGGGGAATTTGACTCACCTTAATTTCCCACAGAAAGTTCTTGTTATGTTATTTAACTGATAAATCACTTGGCTGATCAATGCATTAGTGACCGTACCACGGGCGTAGCCAGGTTTTAGTTTCGGGGAGGGTTCAAGAAAATAAAACTACTGAAAGTGTAAAACTCGTGTCGGGGGGGGGGGGGGGGGGGGGGGTATTGTCGGACTTTGAATTTGCTTTGAAAATTTTTATTTTCTATGCAACTACTTATTTTTTTTTTTAATAAAATTAAAGTAATAAATGTGTATTAGAAAAATAAAACTTTTCAAAACAAAATACGTAATAAACGTTAGTAGTACATGTTAAAACATTTTAAGCAGTCAAATTATTCTAATAATCACATTTATGCTGACTGACTGTAACACTAATCACAATACACTAACACTAATCCTGATATATTTTTATTTAACACTTGTTGAACTCTTACCACTGATTAGAAACGGAATTCAAAAAAAAAATCAACCGCATTCACCGAAAAAACGGATCTTAAAAGTTCAATTATTTTATTTCTTTCAGAGGTCCCCATTTATCTTTTTAGATACATAATATCATAATATCATTTTGAGATGTCAGTGTTACAAATAACATTCTCTTAACTCTCCTTATTTTAATATTATTGATGTTGATATTTTCACTTTTCGGGGGGGGGTTTGAACCCCCAAAACCCCCCCCTGGCTACGCCCATGGACCGTACGGCATGGAAAGTAAGTTGGATGGAGGAAGGTAGCTATGCATATTTGCGTCAAAAAGCCAAGAAACCATCCCACCAATTCAAGGCGATGAAGAGGTCTAAAGGCCTCCCTCAACTAGTCTTTCCGACATCCGGCCCGCCACGCAATGGGTACATCCGACGCCAAGACCTAGACAAACCTAAACACCGTGAACCCGGACACCCAAGTCACCGCACGTAGCGAAACCCTTGGGGTGGCCTATGACAGTAGTGTTTATTTCCAATAATTGGTTCCCGTGGCGGCGGTAACCATACTCCCAAATTGGAGTTTATATTTAATTATTTATTTATTTATTTACATATCCATTAATCCATTTATAAATCCATCCATCCATCCATCCATCCATCCATCCATCCATCCATCCATCCATCCATCCATCCATCCATCCATCCATCCATCCATCCATCCATCCATCCATCCATCCATCCATCCATCCACCCATCCACCCATCCACCCATCCACCCATCCACCCATCCACCCATCCACCCATCCACCCATCCACCCATCCACCCATCCACCCATCCACCCATCCACCCATCCACCCATCCACCCATCCACCCATCCACCCATCCACCCATCCACCCATCCACCCATCCACCCATCCACCCATCCACCCATCCACCCATCCACCCATCCACCCATCCACCCATCCACCCATCCACCCATCCACCCATCCACCCATCCACCCATCCACCCATCCACCCATCCACCCATCCACCCATCCACCCATCCACCCATCCACCCATCCACCCATCCACCCATCCACCCATCCACCCATCCACCCACCCACCTTTTTTTACAGATAACTAGGTTAATTAGCTCACCGCTGAACCATTTCGGGAACTTTGCTTCTTTGAAGTGTGAAAGTGGTACATAATTTTCAATGGCCCTGTTAATAATTATGTAAAAAGTTTCAAGATTATAATTAATATTATTGTTGTGGTGAAGAAATGACCAGTCTTCATTTGCAAGATATAGGTTCATATAAGAATAGTCAGCTTTGGAAAAATTATAAGTAAGGTTAGGCAGAATAGTTGTGTTGTCTGGTGAGTTATTCGTCGTGATGGTTATGCTTAGAGCGGGGTGGTGGCAGTCTAGGGGGAGGAGCTCATCAACCGATTTAACAATATGAATTGAGAGATCACTACAGAATACCAGATCCAGCAGCCGATTATAGTTATTGTAGACTTGATTGACTTGATGTAGAGAGAGTAAGTTCATCATATCTATTATTTCGCGAGCATTTTCTGGCAGGTTTAAGTTGGTACAAGAGTTTTTATTCATCCAATCAATGCTAGGGGTATTGTAGTCACCAAATAAAATTGTTCTGGCATCAGGATATTTGTTTTTGAAGGTTTCGAGGTCATCAATATGGTTTCTGTAGACTGTGATATTGGATCCTGGAGGAATGTAGACACATCCTAATAGAATTTTATTTGATTTAGATTTTAGTAATACGAATACCTGTTCCACGTCTTGATGTTTGCAAATTAATCGAGTGGTCGACAGTGATTTATGAACGGATATGAGAACTCCTCCTCCTCTAGTTTTATTGCTGGTGGCTGGATTTCTGTCAAGGCGGTAGGTGTTGTAAGATGTAAATCCAAGTTCCTCGGTATGAATATCATGATCAAGCCAGGTCTCAGTAAGAAGAAATACATCGATGTTTTGAAGTAATGGAATAGCAGTTTTCAACTCTAAGAGTTTGGTGCGGCAGCCCCGGATGTTTTGGCCGTATCCATTGATGTCTTTGAGTTTTTTGTAGTTGTCTTAACTATTGTCGGCTTACTGTTGATATATTTAATAGTTAACCCAACTTCACCTCCCTGAATCCGACTTTCCATGGTTTGACGTAGGTCCAACAAGTATTTTCTTTGATTTGGTGTTTGGTCGGCAAAAATTTTGACTGGGGAGTTGTTCAGGTAAAAGTTTTTTTTTCGGAGGATAGTCATTGCTCCAGTCGAGTTTCTTAGGATAACTTTAATGGGCCTCGATTTGTCAGGCCTCACTGCTCCAAGACGGAAAGTGTTAATGGAATTTGGATCAATGTTGTTGTCTAATTTCTTCAGAATGGTTGTAATTTGTAAATTGTCATCCTCGATTTTTTCAATTTGGTTTAGTTTTGTGCTTTCGGGAACGTTTATAATTATGAGATTATTTGCTCTGATTTTTCTCTCTTCAAGCTCATCAGCCGCTTCACATGTAGATTCCAGTGAGTTAGGTTTGGAGGTTAATGTTTTGGTTGCTGTTAGTTCACCCTCGAGTGCTGCCATTTTTGCAGCCATTTGCGCAATGGTTCCAAGAATGGCGTTGGTTTTTGGAATCATTTTAGCAATTTGATCCTTGTTAAGTTTGCTGCTTGGGTCTATTATTAATTCAGTAAGAGCCTCAACGGCGTCTCTCGCCATACTGATGAATCCCTGTGAGTCCATTTTACTAACTTTAAAAAAAAAAAAAAAATTTTTTTTTTTTTTGAAAAAATGGATGATGGTTTATTCTGGATTTAAGGTGAAGTGACTTGAGTTACTTGCTATAGTTGGCCGTGTAGCGCGGTAGTAACTTGGGTGACAATATTACTTATTGTTTTGACTTTTAATAATATTGATAATGTTCACTCAGTTAGATATTGGAATTCTGCAGATTTGCACCACAACTTCCTTAGACTTGCAGTCACTCAGTGGCTCGTTTAATTATTAGTTACACTGACTAAAACAACTATAGAATGTTAATTAGTATTGAGCGCAAAATTGAACGTGTTCTCTGTGTCACTATACTAGTGTAATGTATCTCCACTACGCTGAATTTCTTTCTTTTAATTATTTTTGAACAATAATTTATTGTCTTACAGGATGTCTGTATTATTTTTTTTTCCTTATATAGATAGATAGATATTTAAACAATTTCATGTGAAGATTCTGTGAGAATAACTCTGAAAAAAAAACAAGTATCCTTTTGTGAAAAAACGTCCTCAAATTTGTGGGTCCAGGTGAAATACTTTGAAAAGAAATCAGCCCGAGTGGAGGTGGGAGAGACCCTCATACATACACAGACCCTTTGCGACCGCAATTATGCTGAAAGTATCATAACCCCTTCAATCCGCCTTAATAAAGTCATCGCGGCCTCTTTGGAGATGTAATATAATCCAATTACGAATGGTCCCGCCATAAATATTCATGGTTTAGCGCCGTGAGCGGTGTCTTGGCCCTGTAGCTGTGGAGGGTTTATTCTAGAAGAAGATCAGATGAATGAAGTATTCTCTTACTGAAAAACTCGTTAAACAAATACCAGAATTTCAATATTGTTGTTTTATGGGGGCTACTGGAAAGTGGGTTATCTATACTAATATTTTAAATGCGAAACTGCGTGTGTTTATTTGTTACGCTTTCACGCCTAACCAATAAAACGATTTTAAAAATTCTTTCACCAATAGAAAGCTACATTATATGCGAGTAACATAGGCTGTTTATAATGGTAAGTTCTGGCGTCATGAATATAAATATTAATATATTATATTTATTATACGTTTTCGGTCAAATAAATTTCCTGACAAAGCGAAAAGCAAAACAAATCGTTGCCGTGGAAAAGATGTTGATATATTTGAGGGAAATTTTATTTCAGGTGTCGTAGTTAATATGTATCTATCTATCTTTATAATAAAAAATAATGGCCGACATGTATGTACGCACATAAATTCCGAACGACTAATTCTTTTTAACTAATTCTTTTTTTATTGTATTCGTTATTGTCAGGAGAAGGTTTATATAAAACTACTGGTGAGCTCTGGCATTATGAAATGTGTATAAAAAATTGCAATAGGTGGCACGCGAGCTGTTTGAAAACTGAATGTACCGGGACTGAATGTATGGAATAATAATAGTTTATTCCAGGAGGGTGGAGGGGGAGGGGAAACAGGGAGGGGGAGGGTAATCTGGGAGGGGGGAGGTGGGGAGTGGAGTGAGGAGAGGGTAGGTGGAGGAGGCGAAGTGAGAACGCGAGAGGGGAAGGGGACGCGGTAGGGGTAGAGGAGGCGGAAGGGGAACGGGACGAATGGGAAAGGACACGCAGGGAGAAACAATTTCTTAAAAAAATGGAATAGCAACGCATGCCGGGTACCAGCTAGTTGTGTATAAATCAAATAAGCATTTGATACAGTACTTACTGAACAATTTTCTATTGAACAATTTTTATTGAACAATTTTCATCCGATTATAACCGCATTATAATATTTATATAAACAATTTGTACATGAAAATGAGAGCGAACAAGAAGCAATATTATATCAAGCAGTTAATTCTTCGGCAGTTTAGAACAGAATGGTTCTGATAAATTTGTCACGCCAAGAGGTAATATTAAGGTAATAACTAGTGAGAACTGAGGATCCCTATTGGCGTACGAGGAACTAATAGTAATGCTTCGCGGTTCAAGACTTACTTCTGCGTACTGCAAGGAATTTTAAAGACACCCGGGTTCTCATAATTCTATTCAATTCCTTAGTAAGGAGTAGACTTGAAAGTGGGTCGATAATTTGAAGTCCGCACCAAGCAAAATATTCCCTCATGTTGGAGAGAGTTCAGAAAAAATTTCTGAGATTTCTGTACATGAGGGAGTACGGCTATTACCCGTGGCTCTATCCTACCGACTTTCTTTTGGGTATGCTCGGAATGAACCATCTACGTGTCAGAAGGGATGTACACATTGCTACGCATTTCTTCAGATTGATTCGTGGATGGCTTGAGAACTCAGCTATCTTGGAAAATATTCATTTTTATATTCCCGATGGTTATCTTCGCCATCGACAGCATAGGCTGTTCTATCTTCCGGCCTGCAGGACTAACTTGCCAATGGTCATGCCGATCGGGAGAGCAATTTTGCTGTTGAACAGAATTAATTCGGATATCGACATATTTAGCGTCAGTGAAGCTGCCTTTAAAAGGCAAGCTCAATTGATGCTCATATAGTTTTTTTTTGCTTACCATTTATATTTATGTTTAATGTAATACTGTTACAAATGTATTTTAAAAACGCATTGAAATTTTAAATTTTGTAATGTTTTTGAAAGAATAAAATAAATTGAATTGAATTGAATTGAATTGAAAGATCGCTGACTCTTTTGGATACACAGGATCAAATCACTTTCTTCTTTTGGAATTTCAGCACGATTTTTTTCTACTATCACGCAGCCTTTCTACTATCTGGGGAGGTCTTTTTTAACATTAGCTACACAGAAGGTTCTATGGAAAATACTTTCTCTCGGGGCCTGTGTCATCTTTGAGTATGCTATGTGGAGGGTTTTTTAAGATAATGAAAGAGAGAAAGATCGGTGGAAGAAAAAGGCATATGAGGTGGCTATCCACCCTCGGAATCTGGGATTAAGTGTATACGGGTGGAAGGTCGGATATCTTTGTAATCGTTCGGGTTAAGACCCGAACGGGTGACATTATTTGTCCCTATTTCATTGTACTACTTTACACCTGTTGAGATACCTTGAAACTATATATTCCTTTTTAATTAAATGAAGACAACATTAGGGAAACTCAATCGAAAATCTGGAAACAGTAAAATCAAAAAAGGATAGGGGCACATCGGTCTTGGGTTCGTGTCCCAGTTATGCCCATATATTTTTCTGTTTCCAGATTTTCGATTGAGTTCGCTATATATTAATGTTTTCATTAAATTTAATATCACAATTTGAGGTTTTACTCATAAAGTTAAAAATAATAGGCGGCTTTTACCGGTTTGAGTATTTGTAACCATTTTATAAATCCGATAGGAACTGGTTCCTTAAATAGCCAGTTCCTCGGATCCACTGTAGTCCAGTTACAGATAGTCACCGTCGGTGGCGTCGGTGACTGACCGAGACAAAGTAATAGCGACAAAGTAACAGTGACAAAGTAACAGTATCAAAGTAACCGTGTCAAAGTAACCAAGGCACGCAATGACGTTATGTGTAATTTATAACAACTTCGTCAAGTATTGCCGTCAGTCTTCCAAATCCGGAATGACACTTAAAAAATATAAATCCGGAGCAGTTATACCTAGGGGGGAAACATTCACGTGCGAGCTGCTGACGGAAGTAGTGACATCTTGTGTCGAATTCTTGAATTTGAAACCGAAATATAACAGTAGCTTTGTGTGAAATTCCACGTACACAGATGTTATTTGTGGCGCGGCCGTTGAGCCTGGCGTCCGACATGCACTTGTGGCTGGGTTCTGAAATTCAACCACACAGATGCTAGCCGATCGTTCTGTTTTTAAAGAGATGAATTAAAGTTCTTTCGACTACATGGCTTTCGTTAAACTTTAAAAGTCATTTTATTTTACAAAGTGTTCATGGTATAATAATAATAATAATAATAATATTTGGCTGATTTATAAAGCGCCGTTTTCGTGAAAAATCACCTCAAGGGCGCTGTACATATAAGCATATAATCAAATAAAATGAATACGATAGGCTTACAACTAAGATTCAAAATTATAATTAGGGACTTACATCTAAGACTCACATGTGGCTAGTGACTTACGACTAAGACTTATTACTACTGACTTAAAACTAGTGACATACATGTATATTTACAACAGTGAATTAAAATCAGAGATTAACAATTAAAATACGTATTTACATATAACAATAAATATTTTCAATTTTGCCAGATATCTAATATTACCAAGTGATCAACAAAACTCTACAGATGTAGGTAGGAACGGTAACAAAGAAGTATGATATTGCTGCAAGTTGAAGCAGTTTGAGGATTTTATATATATATTATACATATACATATTTTATTCTACATATTTTACAAATTATTTTATACCCTTTTTCAATATTAATATTGTTAGCGCTAGAAGAAGAAGGAAGTTCGTACATAATATTACAATTTTATAACACGGTTGTGAAAATGATTTTAATGGGTTAACTGTTTTTAGGGAAAGTATAGATATCTTAAATATATGAAACAAATTAATCGTCGATCTCAACCGCAATAAGATAATTCAGCACTCAACAACGGATTGGATAGCAATGTTTGAATGGAATAGCGAATTTATGGAAATGAGTGTTTGAATAGGTGAGTTTTGAGTTTGGATCTAAATTCCGTTGGGCTGGTTATGCATCTTAATTCCATAGGAAGTTTATTCCAAGCCTCAGGGCCGGATACTCCGAATGCACGATCACCAAACTTAGTGTTCGGATTTCGCTTAGGTTCTTTCAACCTTCCGATTGCAGATGATGTCGCTGATCTAAGAGTTGACTGCCTTAGACCAATATTTTCCGGAATGCACAGTTCAGAGATATAGGGTGGAGCCATATCATTGATAGCTTTAAACACCATCCAGCATAACTTGTACTGGATCCTTTCAGGACATTTCAGCCAGTGAAGGTTTTGAAGGTGTTCAGAAATGTGCGAAAACACTTGGGTACCCCAGTAATTAGCCGTGCGGCGGCATTGAACACTGATTGTAATTATAGATTTATTAAGCCTAATTACATTTTATACACCAACAAGAACTATTCGATCTAAAATTAATTTTAAATGCAACAATTATAATTATCAGGACTGAGTACTTTAGATACCCACTCATTCTTAAGTAGTAAATATGCACGGAACTGAACGAAATATAGTTATAAGAAAGCTGTAATGACATACCTTAATAATAATAAACTATCTTAGCATAATACTATTCCTCTACATGGGTTCTATATAATTTAAAGAGCACATGTTACTTCATGGTGACTGTTCCACCAAATTGTTACGTATGTCACATGTTTGTAAAAGCAAGTAATAATATAAATAGATGAATTAAACTGTTTAGATGTTCTGAGTTCTGACATAGCATATCCTCCGTGTTTTACTTCACCCCCAGTGAACATCAAGATGGGTTAGTTTAGCCCTCTAGTGGTATATCTTATGGAGCACCCTGTGCCACTAATCACGAGATAGCGACTCAGTTATTTATTTTTGTAATTCGGACACCTGCGAGAAATATTTGGGTTTTAAGTGACTAGATTAATAAAACATTACTTATGAATTAACCAAGGAATTTGCTAATTAGCTATCAAACTAGTTTTCCGCCAGGGGAGGCACTGAGTAACACTAGTGAACTAGTAGATAATAACATTATGTTTATAGTTACATACATAAAAAAACGACGCAGTTAGCAGTTCACAATTTAAATATATTACTATCCTTTATAAACGAGTATTAATGTGACCGAATGCGGTGAAAATGGGATTCCTGTGGTGAGTTTTTTTTTACGATCGGTTTGAATTGCAACACAGTCGGAGGGTTGGATTCAAACTTCGTTACTCCTGGACGCACTAACCCCCGTAATCTTATCCAGCCCATATACTCTTTTGCTTTTCAGAGCTTTCTCTCCTTCTTTTCCTTACATAGGTTGGATTCAAACTTCGTACCTGCTAGACGCCCCGACACCAGATTTTTACCCACCTCATATACTCTTTTCCTTTTCAGAGCTTTCTCTCCTCCTTTTCTAACCACTGAAGCGATCACGCGAAATAAATAAATTTGCTTCGATTGCTTGAGATTTCCCGGATAGTCATTTATTAAATTTTTCGTCAACATTAAAAAATCATAACTCCGAATTTTGATACGGAGACATAAAAACTTATTATAGTGCTATATAGCCAATGAAATAACCTGTATTTTACCGTTTATCTCATATTTGTAGGATTTATGAAAAAAATATAAGAAAATCGTAAAGTTTATAATCGCACGAATCTTGGGTGTTTTTTACTTGAAACTGCCGTGAGGGATACTTATTCGGGTCAACATAGAATATTTTCGGTTTTTGTATGTTGTCTGTGGTATACTTGATAATTAAAGGTGCATGGAAAAAGGAATTAATTTTATACATAAACAGCTGTTCAAAAATTCGGCGGGAAAAAAATATTTTAAAAATTTATTTTTAACATTGTTCTAAAATAGTCTACGAAGTTCGGATTTGCAATATCTATGGTCATAATAGATAAAGTATTTCAATAGCTTTGTGTTAAAATAAACGGTTTTTTTTTTCATAAGTTTTTTATTCCAGTAAAAAAGAAAATAACATTTTCACTTACTTAACTAGAATGTTGAATTATGTACTTTTTACATTGTATTACATAGTTTTTACATTACATGGTTTTTACATTTCATAACCTTAGATTATGTTAAGATAATACGAAGCGACGTGAGCTCCATCTATATTTAATTGTGTGTACTTATAACTGTCAATTGTGTGTCGCGGCTCAACCTCTGAGCTATAAGATTGTCTCCCGATATATTTGATTAATATAAATAAATTCATTGCTTTAAAGAACTGTTATTATTCATAACCCTTCAGGTTATGGGCCCAGTAAGTGAAATATAAACAATTTCGTGAACAATTAGTGGGATTTGCAGTGTTATAAGCGAGAACAGTTTTTTGCGTAAACAAAATTATAAACGGATAAACGGCGCCATCTTGTTAGTGAGCATCGCTAAGGTGACGCGGACTTTGAAGTTACGTTCCGTATTGTTTACATCGTTGGAATGCAAATACGTTCTATTGTTTTGGAGTTGAAGAAACTTCGAAATGGCTGCTTCTATTAAAATTGATCAATTAACTGCAAATAACTATGACACCTGGAAGATACATATGCGTGCTATTCTAAAGAAAAATGATTTGTGGGAGTACATATCGGGATCATTACCTAAACCGTCATCAATGGACCCTAAGTATGCAGAATGGATTTAAATGGACGGAAAGGCCGAATCGGATATATTATTGGCGGTCAGTCCGAGTGAGTTAGCTGCATTGGATGGCTTAGAAACTTCTAAAGATATATGGGACAAGCTAAAGTCTATGTATCAGTCGAGTGGACCCGCAAGGAAGGCCTCTTTGTTGAAAAAATTGGTTTTGACTCTATGCAGGAAGAAAGTGACCTACGTAAACACATAGCGGATTTCTTTGATGTTGTCAAAAAACTCAAAGAAATCGGATTGATCGTTATTGATGAACTTTTAGCCATATTATTGCTGTATAGTTTACCGGATTCTTTCGACATGTTCAGAACGGCAATCGAATCTCGTGATGATATGCCATCAACGGAAACGCTGAAGATCAAAATTATCGAAGATTTTGAGGGTCGTCAATCTGAAATTGTTGACCAAGGGGCTATGTTTGTCAAACGTTTCAATAAAAATGCCTTTCAGAAGAAGAATCATGACCACCGCGATAATAAGAATTACATTGAGTGTTACCGGTGTGGTCGTCGTGGGCATTTAGCAAAAGAGTGTAAGATCAAAAATATCAGTGGCAATAAGTATAAACAGAGTGCACAACAGTTAGAACGCAATAGCAATAATGAGCAGAAGACAACAATATTATTAAGCACCAACGAAGAGGTGATGTTGGGTGAGCAAATTAATCCTATTTGGTGTATTGACAGCGGGTGCACTAGTCATATGTGCAACCAAAAGCAAGTGATTAAGAATTTCACACAGATAAACTCTGAGCTTAATTTAGCAACTAATAGTGAAAAAACACAAATTACGGGTACGGGTAAAGTCAGTATCTCAGTGGACACGGGCAGTGAAGAACGCCAAATAGATATAGAAAAAGTGTTCTATGTATCGGATCTACGTACTAATCTATTATCAGTGTCAAAAATGACGGATTATAGGTTTGAAGTTCGATTCAGAAAAAATGACGCAATCGTGATTGATAAAAATGACAAAATTCACATGCGTGCTGACCGTGTTGGTAATTTGTATAATGTTCGGATGAGCGAAAATGCTGTCAATATAGCTGCGACCCCAGAGATACTTATAGATATGTGGCACCAGCGTCTCGGACACCTTAATGAGCGTGATTTGAAAGCCATGGCAAAGAGTGGCTTAGTACATGGGCTAAACATCAAAGACAGTGAAAAATTGTCTCAGTGTGAAATTTGTATAAGAGAGAAGCAGACATGCACGCCTTTTTCTAAAGGATGTGAAGATCGCACAAGCGAGTTACTAGAAATAGTGCATTCGGACGTGTGTGGTCCGATGAGACATGAGTCTTATGGCGGTAAGAAGTACTTCGTTACTTTTATCGATGACAAGTCTAGATGGTGCGAAGTCTACTTTATAGCTAACAAAAGCGACGTGTTAAGCGTGTTCAAATCGTACAAGGCTTTTGCAGAGAATTTGACAGGGAAGAAAATAAAATATCTTCAGTCAGATAATGGGCGAGAATACATCAACAATACATTCGACGAGTACTTGAAAAAAGAAGGAATTAGAAGAAGATTAACAGCGCCTTATACGCCTCAACAAAATGGGATTGCAGAGAGGAAAAACCGTACTCTGGTCGAGATGGCGCGCTGTATGATGCGACAAGCAGGAAGCCCTCCTTCTTTTTGGGCGGAAGCAGTGAATACTGCTAATTATGTGAGAAATAGGTGCCCAACTACAGCTTTAAGTGGCAATATACCATATACACTATGGAATGGGAAGAAGCCTACAGTAATCTACATGCACGTGTTTGGATCTAAAACATATTATAAAGATAAAGGACCTCAAAAAGGCAAGTTTGATTCAAGGTCACAATTAGGAGTTTTTGTGGGCTATGATACTCAATCTAAAGCTTATAGAATACATGACCCTAAGACGAGAAAAATCGTTGTAACTCGAGATGTAAAATTCATAAATGAAACGGCATTCAAGGATGAGTACAAAGAAATACTTGATGAAGAAGAAGATACTGACCATGAACAAATAAATATAGAATTAAATGATCCAACCACGAATGATGAAATGAGAGAAAACAGTAGAACGCCTGTAATAGAAGCAGGTGAAAGTAGAGAAACTGGTCTATTACAAAGAAAAAGAAAATCAACAGTCTCATGGGAACGATTAATAGGACCATTAAAAAGAGGACGAGGAAGACCACGTATAATACGTTCCGGTTCAGTGGGAAGACCGCGAAAGGAGCACAATTTAGTGGATGGCGAAGTATCACGTCTACTTTCCAGTGTGATAGAGCGCCAACGCCGCGGCGCTAGAATGGCCGAGAGACTATCGCCACTGCGTCCTCTGTCCCAACAGCTGACGCGCTGCCACTCTCTACTTAACCAGGCCCTGCAGCTGATGACAGACATCGACCTGCTGCTACCACCAGAGGATAGAATGGAACCGTTCGCCTGGACCACGGGATGAAATATTACTGATGAGATGCCTGCTGATGTTTTGACGAAAGGTTTGAGTGGATCAAAACATCATGATTGTCTGCGTAACCTAGGTATGATGGATGAGAGTATGTAAGAATAGGAATAGGAATACTCGCTCACGACTTCGAGGGGAGGTGTTAAGATAATACGAAGCGACGTGAGCTCCATCTATATTTAATTGTGTGTACTTATAAACTGTCAATTGTGTGTCGCGGCTCGAACTCTGAGCTATAAGATTGTCTCCCGATATATTTGATTAATATAAATAAATTCATTGCTTTAAAGAACTGTTAATATTCATAACCCTTCAGATTACATTAGATTGCAATACTAACATTTACATGATATTATATTACCATACGATATTTTTCACTATCACTACTTTGTTTTTTGTGAATAAACATGAACAATTTTTTTTTGAATTTGCACACACTTTTTTCGTTTTTGATATCATCTGGAAGGCAATTATATAAATTACCCCCCTCGTAACTAATTAATTGCTTACCGTAGTTAGTATGAATGGTGTTTAAACGAATGTTATCGTGTTGTCGTGTAAAATGTTTGTGTACTTGGGACGTTTTAATGAATTCTGTGTTTGTATGTATGAGTTTATTATTTATTTTGTATATAAGGACACATATATTGTACTCGTGTAGTTTTCTTAATGTTAGCAGTTTTGTTTCTAAATATATTTTTTTTGTGGATGTTTTGGATTCGTAGTGAAATAGTTTTTTGATTATCTTATTTTGAATTACCTGTAATTCATTGATGTATGTTTCATACGCATTTCCCAGGAAATGTTTTAAATAATTACAATAAATATTTTACGCATGGTAGGGAAATGTGGTCCTTTTTTGGACAGAAATCAATCGCAGAAAAATAAAAGTGGTCCATTTTTCGACCGAAATCGCTCCAGTGGTTATAGGTTGGATTCAAACTTCGTCCCTTCTAGACGCTCTGACCCCCAGATTCTTACCCACTTCATTTTTTTCCTCTTTATTTTTTTACCATTATATCTTGATACATTTCAAAAGTATTTTTACATATTTTCTAAATATATATAACAAAACACAAGATAAAAATAATGTAAAAAAGTAAACATATATATAACTCATATACCCTTTTCCTTTCAAGAGCTTTCACTTCTTTTTTTCCTTAAACAGGTTGTAATCAAACTTCTTCCCTCCTGGAAGTCCTGACGCCCAGATTCTTACCCACCTCATATACCCTTTTCCTTTCCAGAGCATGCTTTCCTTCTTTTCCTTAAACAGGTTGGATTCAAACTTTGTCCCTCCTAGACGCCCAGACCCCAGATTCTTACCCACCTCATATACCCTTTTCTTTTCCAAAGCCTTCTCTCCTTCTTTTCCTTAAATAGGTTGGATTGAAAATGGGTCCCTCCTAGACGCTCTGACCCCCAGATTCTTACCATACAACCTTTTCTTTTCCAGAGCTTTCTCTCCTTCTTTTCCTTAAACAGGTTGGAATCAAATTTCTTCCCTCCTGGACGCCCTGACCCCCAGATTCTTACCCGCCCTATATACCATTTTCCTTTCCAGAGCTTTCTCTCATTCTTTTCCTTAAACAGGTTGGAATCAAACTTCGTCCCTCCTAGACGCCCAGACCCCAGATTCTTACCCACCTCATATACCCTTTTCCTTTCCAGAGCTTTCTCTCCTTTTTTCCTTAAATAGGTTGGATTTAAACTTCGTCCCTTCTGGACGCCCAGACCCCAGATTCTTACCCACCTCATATACCCTTTTCTTTCCAGAGCTTTCTCTCCTTCTTTTCCTTAAACAGGTTGGATTCAAACTTCTTCCCTCCTGGACGCCCTGACCCCCAGATTTTTATCCACCCCATATACCCTTTTCCTTTCCAGAGCTTTCTCTCCTTTTTTTCCTTAAACAGGTTGGATTCAATCTTCGTCCCTCCTAGACGCCCAAACCACAGATTCTTACCCACCTCATATACCTTTTTCCTTTCCAGAGCTTTCTCTCATTTTTTTCCTTAAACAGGTTGGATTCAAACTTCGTCCCTCCTAGACGCCCAGACCACAGATTCTCACCCACCTCATATACCCTTTTCCTTTCCAGAGCTTTCTCTCATTTTTTTCCTTAAACAGGTTGGATTCAAACTTCTTCCCTCCTGGACTCCCTGACCCCCAGATTTTTACCCACCCCATATACCCTTTTCATTTCCAGAGCTTTCTCTCCTTCTTTTCCTTAAACAGGTTGGATTCAAACTTCGTCTCTCCTTGACGCCCAGACCCCAGATTCTTACCCACCTCATATAACCTTTTCTTTCCAGAGCTTTCTCTCCTTCTTTTCCTTAAACCGGTTGGATTCAAACTTCGTCCCTCCTAGACGCCCAGACCCCAGATTCTTACCCACCCTATATACCCTTTTCCTTTCCAGAGCTTTCTCTCCTTCTTTTCCTTAAACAGGTTGGATTCAAACTTCGTCCCTCCTAGACGCCCAGACCCCAGATTCTTACCCACCCCATATACCCTTTTCCTTTCCAGAGCTTTTCTCTCTTTCTTTTCCTTAAACAGGTTGGATTTAAACTTCGTCCCTCCTAGACGCCCAGACCCCAGATTCTTACCCACCTCATATACCCTTTTCCTTTCCAGAGCTTTCTTTCCTTTTTTTCCTTAAACAGGTTGGATTCAAACTTCTTCCCTCCTGGACGCCCTGACCCCCAGATTTTTACCCACCCCATATACTAGTGTGGATCGATTTTTTGTTTTTTTGTTTTTCTTAGCAGCGGGGTGTGGAATGGATGCTCTATGGGGATACTTTTAAAAGTTATTATGACAGCATTAAGATATTTCGAGTGCAAGTACTGCCACAAGTCAATTCAAATTTTACAAAAACAGCGAGAAACTAGAATAAGAAGGGTTTAATCTTTGCTCAATAAAAGTAGTTAAAATAAAAAAAAAATAAACTTTTCATTTACTTGTAATATTATCTACTAATCAAGAAACAATAAAAGTACCATTGCTACACAAAAAAATTACAAACAATGTTAAAAAATAAAGTCAAAAATCATAAAAGTTATTGTGTTTTATAGTCCTTCTTCGAATTGAACACTGGCGTTATACGACAAGATTCTAGCTTGTTTTGTATCCACCCTTAACGTCTTTCAGGGTCGCAAACAGCAGAGCTTGATGCTGTTACCACTTTGATGCATCTTTCCGTGGCTTGCGTGTGACAGGGCATCAATCGGAACTTACACAAAATGTTGAATTCGATAATTTCGTGGTCTGCAATGGCATCAATTATTGTCTCGATAGATATCAGTTTTGTAAGAGGTGGTTCTGATGGTTTTTCACAGTAAATCAAGTCAATATAGTCTGCTGCGTTAAATTAAAAGTAGGTAGCTTAAATACTCTTATTGGAGAGAACCCTGACGTACGTTCTCGGATACTTAGAATCCGTCTCAGAACCAACTCTCTAATTTGTCTTCGTTCGTCGTTTAGCGTACTAATAAGTATATATTTTCGCTGTGGCCAAAATACCCGTTGCGTTGAATTACGGGATCTACCACCTTTTTCAAATGCTCTGGAAGGTAACGAGACAATTTTATAGTTTCGTGGAGGTGTCTCGCCCCGTAAACCACGAAGGTTATGTTTTTTTTTATTTTAAACCATGTCGGAGCATACACTCTTAGCATAAATTCAGTCAATATCACCTGATTTTCTTCTGATTCTTAGTTGAAATGTAAAGTCGGAGAATAGCATTGGCTGTTGTTGACAAACGCAAATGACAGATTTTACCAGGGTTTCTTTTGGCTAAGTTTTCGTTACATTGTCCTTCGGCGATTGCTCGGCACATTTCCAATAAATAAAGCTGGTCTGTGCTAAGGTCGTCACGGGATTTTGTAATGTCCGGTATGTTGCATTCTATTGCTTGAAATTCTATCACAGGAAGATGTTCACAGTTCTTGAGTAACTTTTTTAGTTGGCCGCTAAAGCTTCTAGGACCTGTTGTCGTTCCATCAATGTATTCGAAAAGGTGTCTCAAACTTAACTCGTTGGCATGTATTTGACAGACCAACCACTGAAGTGGACGATGGAGCTTTCCTTCAAGAAGTCGAATAATGCCAGACTTCGTTCCAGTATTAACTGCTGTTCCGTCACATCCGATAGCCACGATGCAGGCTAAATCAATGGATTTTGCCACAAAATATGCAAACAATTTGTGAGCTATTGTTTTAGCATCACCGAACTTAATGCCTATGTGGCCAATGTATTGTGAGCCAGGTTCTTTCAAAAGACTCAAAAGTTCTTCTATCACAACTTTTCTTAGTCCATCCTACATGATTAATGTTTTATCTTTTCAACCTTCAAACGATATGCAAAGGCACGAATCAAAATGGGGCTGATTGATGGCAGTCAGGCAGTGTGGTCCTAGTTTTGGTACGAGCACGTCGAATCTTATTACGATCGATTACGTTTGTTAGATTATATGTTGTCACTAATCCAATATCTTGCATTGTAGCGTAGACGATGGCAGCACCCGCCCGATCAGAAATACTATATCGATCCAGTGTTCTGGATACAACAGATAGTCTACTGTCTGTTGGATTTATTACACAAGAAGAAGAAGTAGATGAAGTAAAGTATTGTTGGTCAGTTGGAAGATCAACGTTAGTAAAACTTGAAACTGTACTGCGAGATGTGGACGGTTGATCTAAAGATGTTTGTTGCGTTTCTTGGTATAGTGCGCGAAAGTGGACTCAGCAATTTGTCAAATTTTCGCGGGATTAATAAAAAATATCAATTTTTTAAAATGTTATTATTTAAGGCGCGGCAATTTTTATTCATTATGAAATGTAAAAGTAAAAATTAAAGTATTCATATTGACACAAAACTATTTTAAAAATTGACATTTTTTTACCAGATTGTAAATAATTCAACTGCTTTGTGGCAGTACTTGTTATCAAAATTTTAAATTGATATTTTGTAAGCTTAATTGTATGTACCTAGAGCATCTATTCCGCACCCCGCAAAAACTGATTTATAAAAATAAAAAATTTCCATACAATGGCGATCCACCCTACCATATACCCTTTTCCTTTCCAGAGTTTTCTCTCCATCTTTTCCTTAAACAGACCCACCATACTGCATCCCTAATGATGACATAGGTCCCGGGAGAAATCATTTTCCTCAGGGCTTTCCAGGACCTACAAGGTCAAGAGACTTACCCCTCGACGGCCTTCGTAGTCGAGGGATAAGGCTCTCGACTCGTAATCCAAAGGTCGCGGAATTGAATCCCGACTTTCGAAAATAAATTTTATTCGGGCAACTTGTGTAATTTCACAATTAATTAATTAAAAATAATATGTAGTATATTTACGGCACGTTACATAGTGGAAGATATTCTCAATATCGTCCTGGTGTAATAGCACCCTTCAGAATTTAAACGTTGCTTGAAATAGCTTTAGTCGTGCTTGGTGACCAGATCTGAATAGCCAAAAACTTCCCTACCTTCCTTTTCCCCATCTCCATCCCCCCCCACTACCTTCAGCCTCACAACATACGCCAAATGGGGATGCCATAGTCTCACTGGCTCCAGACTGGAGCAGCCTGGTAGTTGTAAGATATGCACATAAAAAATAATAATGTGTTTTTCGTTTGTTGAGACCTATACAGTATAATTTTGTGGTACATGTAATAAAGTATGTTAAATTATACACGGTTAAAGTACCTATTAAACACATCCACTAAAAATTGTAATTTATTTATGTAATTTATCAAGTTTCTTAAATAAGTTTCTGTTGAACCACACAGGATAACGTCAATCAGTTCCACATAATGCACTGACTTCGAAGTCAAACAGATTTGTAACATCACTCAAGAGTATAATCGATTAGTTCATGCATTAGAATATTGCACATCAAATAAGACGCTCAAAGGGTGCACCTGTAATACCTGCATCGTTATCCACCCCTGCCCCCGTGGCTAGAGGGTTGAAAAATCTAATTTGAACCACATTTACATCCCTGACGACCCTCTACACCCCTGGCCTCTGCGCTCCTGGACTGGAGGTTTATGCGCTTCGTTATAAGGGTATCGGATTTTGGGTATAGAGAAACGTGGAGAACGGTTGGTGGGGAAAGTTATTACTAAAAGATGCTGAAAGTGCAAGTGAAAATCTCACAAAATCTCTAAGTTAAGAACAAAATTATGATGTACTAGAATTTAGAAATTAATATTAAGCCATCCTTAGAGGAATGGCTGCATGGCTTTTTCAAACAAAACTGTTGAAACTTTATTATTTCGTGTTTCGTGCATTAAAAAAACAGTTTTAGAGACAACTTTGACAATTTTATTTGTGAGTTAATGATTATTATTTTAAACTTGCTTTTGCCCCGGCTTCGCTCGCATAGTATTAGGGGGGTACCTAATATTAGGGGGGCTCCTCCACCTTCCCCATCCCCACTCCAATCCCCCGACTCCCACCCTCCCCCCTCCCCGTTCTCCTTCATCCTCCCTCTCCCCGCTCCCCCCTCTCCACCACCCCACTAGCCTCTCCATACCCGTTACATTCATTTTTCAAACAGCTCGCGTGCCACCTATTAACGCGTAATAATCAAATAAACGCGGTTTTGCATTTATAGTATTCGTTTGGATTAACATAACTTTAACTATCAAAGGAATCTCCATAGTAACCTAAAAAAATAACAAAATGACAGCGCGCGTCAAATAATTACTTCATCTGGGCAATAAACGTATATTAAATCATTTCACGACGCCAGAGCTTATTCATAACGTCAGAGCTTACCAATATATACAGCCTATATTACTGGCAAATGATGTAGCTTTCTATTAGTGAAAGAATTTTAAAGTCCATTAATTATTTTTTGCGTGAAAGAATAACCACCAAACATCCATTCGAACTTTCGCCTTTATAATATTATTAATTAATGAATTAAATGAAACAATTATTTTATTAATATTTATATAAATATACGCTTGCCCTGAAGAAGGAACGTTTGTTCTGAAACCGGTCGGATAATTTACTCATTATATAAGTGGTTCAAACAAAGTTGAATTGTTTCATTTATCTTTAATGGATAACCACAAAGTTATAGCTTCATTCAAAAAGAAAAAAAATAATAATAAAAAAAAAAAAAAATAAAATAAAATAAAATATTTAATTAATTAATTAATTAATAGGACATTCAAATGGAAAATTTTAATTTCCATGCTACAAAATTACAAAATGCCCTTCCAATTGAAATTAAGGTAAACAAGTTTCAAAACATCAAACCTTAAAATTACTCATTAATTAATTAATTAATTAATCATTTACTTCTGTTATGCGTCTACACAATATTTCAAAAAAAGTTTTAGACCCGAAGAAAAATATTTATTTTTAACATTAACTCCGCACAGCAGGTCTATATTGTTCTATGTTGGTCTACTTTGGTCTACATTGGTCTAGGTTGGTCTGTGTTGGTCTATGTTGGTCTATTTTGGTCTGTGTTGGTCTATGTTGGTCTACGTTGGTCTACGAGTATATTTATTTGTGTTGGTCTGTGTTGATCTATTTTGGTCTGTGTTGGTCTACGTTGATCTACGTTGGTATGTGTTGGTCTATGTTGGTATATGTTGGTCTATGTTGGTCTATGTTGGTCTATGTTAGTCTATGTATCTACACCTTTGGAAATGACGTGTAGGAAGACTTTTTGAGTAAAGTAAAAAGTAAAGAAAGAATTTTAAGGAGTCATAAAACATTTCAAATTGAGTATTTATTTATTTGCAAAAACAGTTTAAAACACCAATGCATTGCAACAGCGGTAAAGAAAATTTCAAACAACTTTTTGGCATAATAAATTAATGGTAATTGAAGTTAGTACCCTATCCAACCAAGGTGACAACGAAACCTTGATTTGCGCACGCTGTGAACATTTTTAATTGTAGTTCTGATATCTAGCTCATCATAATGTAAATTGCATTCATGTAATAATAGGCCACTAGTATCACATTTAATTTTTTTTTTCAGGTTTAAAAGATGTTACATAGATCTCATTTAGGGGTTTTAAAGACTAAAGGCATTGCAAAAAGCTTTGTCTGGTGGCCGAAAATTAATCAAGATTTGGAGAAAATAACGGAAAATTGTAGAGATTGTTTAGAAATTAAACCAGAATCACAAAAGAGTTCTTTAGCAGTGTGGCCATATGAACCTGAAGTATGGTTCAGGGTACATATTGATCGTGGTAGTTTATATAACAAAAACTTTTTAGTGGTGGTAGACTCTTCTTCAAAGTGGATTGAGTGTCTGGAAGTAAACAGTCTGTCTTCAAAAGAAAATATCGAAATACTTCATAGATTATTTTCACAATTTGGTTTTCCAGCAACTTTAGTTAGTGATAGTCTCTGTTGTAAATTCTTCAGATGTAGATGTTGCATTTAATAAATTTTCTGAAATACTATTGAAACATATTCAGGCTGTTACCGTTGAATCCCCTTTGAACAACTCAAAAAATAAAAAACTAAAACCATGGATAACAGATGGTTTAATTTTTTGTATTAAAAAACGGGACAAACTCCACAAAAACTTAATTAACAATCCAAATACACAAGCCCAAACATTTTATAAAAAATACAGAAATATTTGTAACAATCTCATCAGAATCACTAAAGAAAACTACTATAAACATAAATTGTCCAGAGCCGGTAATAATAATAAAAAAATTTGGCAAATTATTAAAGAAATATCTGACACTGACCATTCAACACCAACAATCAATAAATTAAACATCAACGGACTAGACACTTCACTAAAAGTCGACCCTGACACTGTGACCAATCACATAAATGAATATTTTTGTAATATTGGAAAAAACTTAGCATCACAAATTTTAAATAAAACATCTACCGATGAAAATGCTCTTGCCAACAATATAAATATCTCTGCTTGTGAAAAAAACAATTCATTCACACTCAACCCCACCAACTCTGCTGAAATTTCACAAACTATAAAACAACTAAAGCCCTCCCATTCATGTAATCATGATAAAATATCCTCAAATATACTCAAAATTATTGAACCTTTTATAAATCTACCACTGGAACTTATCATTAACCTCAGTCTCGACAAAGGTATATTTCCGTACAAACTCAAACTTGCTTTGGTCCAACCAATTTTTAAGTCTGGAACTCCTACTGAGATATCAAACTATAGACCTATCTCCATTTTATCATCACTCTCCAAAATCATAGAAAAAATCGTAAAAAAAAGACTTACTGACTATCTTACAAAATACAATATTCTCTCGCCTAACCAGCATGGGTTCAGAGAAGGGCTCAGCACAGATTCAGCTATTCTAGAATTAACATCACACATAACAGAAGCCCTAGACAAAGGTGATAAATGTCTGGCAATATTTCTAGACTTAGCTAAGGCATTTGACACAGTCTCTCGTCGAATCCTCCTAGCTAAGCTTCATAAAATTGGAATAAAGAATAAGGCATTTGATTGGTTCAAATCTTACCTAACAGACAGAAAGCAATTTGTTAAGTTACCATCATACAAATCGTCTCAACCTATCAGAATCAATTTTGGTGTACCACAGGGCAGTGTACTCGGTCCAATACTTTTTCTCATATACATTAATGATTTATGTAGATTAGAAATTGATGGCAACATAATCACCTTTGCCGATGATACTGCCCTGATACTAAAAAGTAAAACATGGGTAGAAACTTTTCATAAAGCGGAACTAATTTTGCAAAATGTTAAACAATGGCTGGATGATAATTTACTAACGCAACATAACCAAAACAAAATACCTAACATTCAGTACAAATAATCCAAGTCAACCCTCAAGTAATCATGTATTAAAAATACATTCTTGTAGTAATATATCCAGCTGTTTATGCAATCCATTGGAAAGAGTAGACTCCATCAGATACTTAGGCGTAATAATCGATAACAAACTGCGATGGGAAGAACATGTAATTAACGTCACAAGCCGTATAAGGAAACTGGCTTATATCTTTAGATCATTGCGCAATATACTACAAAAAAATACAATGAGAACAGTATATTTTTCCCTGTGTCAGTCAATCTTATCGTACGGTATAATTATCTGGGGAGGATGCTCCAAAACTGTGTTAGATCCATTAATAAAAGCCCAAAAATTAATAATACGGACTATTTACAGAGTTCATTATATACACCCCACGAAAGACCTATTTAAAGACTTCAAAGTTCTTAATGTAAAATCCATATATGTAAAAAATATTACCTCTTATTTTAAATTCAAATTTACAAAAAAAAAATATATAAATTCAAAATACAACACAAGATATTCAAACCTATCGAATTATATTATTCCAACAACAAAAACTTCAATGGCCCAGTCCCAGTTCAACTTTCTTGCACCTAAAATTTTTAATAATTTATCATTTGAAATAAAGTCCAAAGACAAATATCTCACTTTCAAAAAGGCGCTTACTGACCTTCTGATGAGTGACAATGACAATGTTTATAACCTGTTTCACATACTAAAATAGTTATTAATTATTAATAGTTAAAAGAATACAAAACGTAAGATATAATAATGTTTTATTACTAATGTTTTTGGGTTATTTGTCATTCAATTTATTCAAAATTAAAAACGGTTTTTGCAAATGCAAAATGATTTTAATGCAAAACGGAAATTTTCTAACCTTTGGAACATCCCCGATATGAGAGGTTAAACTTCCATATTCATCGGTTAATTATCATATTTAATGTCATATTTTATGTTTTTACCCCGCTTATAGCTCAATTTGACATAATTTTTCTTATAAAAGTAATGCTTTATAATATTATGATGTTTTAATTTAAAATCACTTCATTAATATGTTAAAAAATAGAATTATACCAACGCATATTGTCGAACAGGCTATGCCTTTTGTAATCTTTTTTGTTTCCATTTTTTGTATTATCTTGTATTTGTATGTTTTTTTTTTAATAACTGTTACAATGAATCAAAACTTTTCAATAATAGAAAGAGTATATGCCTGAATTATTTATTGTACATATTTACATTGTATTCATTTATCTATTTATAAAATAAGAAATATATATAGCAATAAGCTGCACATCTCACTAGGGCATTCCTGTATCGAGATGTGCAGTTTTACAACAAAGTTTTACAACAATGTAGTTTTACAATAATGTAATTTAAAAAAAAAAGATAAGAAAGAAACATACACATAAACTTAATAAAAATATTATAATAAACCTACAAAAGCAGCATGAGTACAGTTATTCAAACATTAATAAATAGTTATATTCTGTCACCATGTTAGAAAATAACACCTCTTTTATTAACATATATCTCAATACTATTTGGAAAGATACTTACTGCAAATACTCAAGCTCCATTCTAATTACACCTTCATACACTTCAAAAAAAAAAAAAAAAAATTACAACTGTGTATAAATGTGTTGGTACTGTGTCCATGGCCGTATATATACATATTAATGTATTCATGTACCTAGACGCATATATATGTGTAAGTGTGTGTGTGTATATGCCTATGTGTGTATGGATGTGTGCACCTGTATATACGTATGCGTATGCACTCACACATATAAATTTTAAAATAAGGATATGTATCTTCTCACAAACTTATCCTTACCCAATTCTTTTTCTCTTTACTAGTTTTTTAATATAACTTTACCAATTTTCAACATCATTACATTACTAATAGTTCCATATGTTAACAATAGACTTCACTTAAAGTAAATATCCTCCATTGTCACCATGAAACAGGCAGCCGCCTAGTATGGTGATTCAATGTATCCAATTCTATGTAAATGTCTTATTATTTAACATGTATTTAAATAAATAAATAAATAAATAATGGTACGTGTTTATGTTCTGAGGATTTTGAAAATTTTTGTAAGAAAAATGGGATAGAACATATCACTAGTCCAGTTAATCACCCTAGTAGCAACGGGCAAGCTGAAGCTACAGTAAAGACTTGTAAAAATTTCCTTAAAAAAATTTGTAAACATAATAGATTTCCTTCAGATTATAAAGAAAAGTTAGGTAACTTTTTAACAGACTATAGGAATACAATTCACGCAACAACAGGGTGTGAGCCATCTGTATTATTAATGGGTAGAAAAATTAGAACAGTATTTGACTCTCTGATTCCAAGGAAAATTGGGGATAGAACGGGTAGTTCAGGTTCTACTCGACGGAACAAAGTAATGAAAAAGGTTACTCAGAGCCAAAACAATCAGAAAAGACAATATAAGGGTAGAGTTAAATCAGGTTTTAATATAGGTCAGAAAGTAATGACTAGAGGTTTCAGATCTCAGGGTAATAGGTTATGGGTCCCTGGGGTTATTGTTGATAAAAAAGGTAGTAAAATATATTTCATAAAAATTAACAAGTCTAATATGGTGTGGAAAAGGCATTTAGGCCAGCTAAAGGAATTACATGTTTCATGGCAGGAGGAAGATAACCAGGAATTCGCGTCTGACACGTTGGAATTGTCGACGGACGAATTAGATCTCTCCGGTATGTTACGTAATAGAAGTGTCTCTAGTTCTGTTTCTCCATGTTTCAGATCTAACCCGTGGCAAGGAAGGCTTCGGCCTAGGTGAAAGCACTTCGCAGTCGAGGAGGAGGATGGGACGAAATGGACAGAAAGGAAACAGAAGGAACAAAAACAAATGTTGTGTTAATTTTAAATATCATGTATAAAATATGAAATATAATAATATAATGTATGGCATATGTAGCTGTAGGAATCAAATATGTAGCCAGGATTCTCCAGTTTAAGTAGGGGAGGATGTGAGAGAGGTTTTTCGGGTGGTACACCTGTTTCCGGCAATGCAAGAGCGAGACAGGTGATCCCACTATAAAGGGAGATGCGGGCATCTCCTCGCCCTCTTTTCCTACCGCCAGCACATTAGTTAGGACGTACTATAGTTAACAAATATAATAAATGTCAATATTGCCAATAACGCGCATCATTGCAAATATCCCAAGCCTACACTCGAGTCTGTAAATAACAATTATAACAAAATTCAATTTAATAAACTTGTTCTTGTAAAGTAAAATTACGATAATATATTATAAAATTTGATTTTGTTTAAATCAGCACTATTATCATTACGCTCCTAAGTCAAGCTGCGGAAAGCATCTGTGTGTTGTTCACTTGATACCATCTGTCAAAACGTCGACCTAAAGTTAGTTCACAAGGTAACGTACAATAAATTTAGTGAATTTTCAGTGTCAAATTCGACGGAAATCAGAGTGTTGCCATTTAAAAAAAGAATAGTGTGGAATTAATTGAATATTTCGCAGACGGAACATTTTCAAGTAGTGACGTCACGAGCTCAAAAAACTGATTTATTTATTTAAAAAAAAAACTATAAATTTCTTAAAAAAAATTATTAACATTTTCGTAATCTTAGTAGAAAAATCTATACACACGATTTTTTCCAAGTCATTATGAAATCCATGCAAGTAGCCTATTGTTCGTAATCTTTAAATATTTCAATCAATAAATAAATAAATTAGTCTGAAAGGGAGTTGGGGATAAGGAGATGGGAAAGCGGAAGGTTATGTATTGAAAAGTACCTGGTTTTTCTGAACTAATCTTTCACAAGGGTGAACTTATGTCGAGAAGTGCTATGCCCTCGTTATTTTTTATCTCATAAAATTTCAAGAATGTCGCTTGATATTATTTTACTTCATTAAATTTTCCACTCCAGCAGAACGGCATTTGATACTGCAATGCTCACTCAGAAAGCATATACGTAGACATCAAGCACACTCCACGAGTCGAGAACCTTTAACATATTTGTTAGAATATTGCTCTCGACACATCCCGCATGACAGTTCGGAGTTCAATAATATTTCTCAAAGTTTCCGGACACAAATATGTCCGGACACCCAGCGAGGGTTGTGTACTGTGCCACTGTGCAGTGCCAGTGTTTGGTGACTAACTTCGGACAGGTCGGGCGACTGGCACAACTTGGAGAAGTGATGATCAATGGTTTTCAAAGTGTAAAGATTTTTTTGAAAAATTTAACACTTATAAAAATATTAATTTTTGGATGAATAAAATAGTCAATTTTGAAAGTTTCCGCGCGTTTTCATCCCACGACAAAACGTCACCCGACATAATATCCCCGACAAAATATCCTACGGATGAAACATCCACCAACAAAATATCTATCAAAACCTTCCCTAACATAACCTACCAAAAAAATGGGACAAAAATAATATTGATGTATGTTTTATGTGCGGATGTGGATGTCAAAGAACCTTGTATGTGTTTTGAAATGTATTTGACCACTGCAAAAGTTACAAGAATGCACATAAGGAAAGGAAAAAAAAAGGAATCACTGCGGAACCTTGTGGCACTGTGCTTTCTTGGCTGGGTTCATTCTTCACATAGTCGCGGTATGCGGGATTAATTGCGGATGCGGTATGTTAGAGATGTTCATGCGGCGATGGTCGATTAAAGACTGAATGTGGGTATGATAAAATGGCAGGTATACAGGAATGGGTAGGAATTGAACATGTGACAATACGAGCTACAAATACAGTGTCTGTGTGTAGGTAAGTAGTATGTAGGTAAAGTAGGTAAGTAGCTATGTATCTTTGTATGTAGGTAAGTGTAGTATGTATTGTGTAAAATGTCCAACCAAATACAGACATCCTGTAAAGACAATAAATTATTGTTCAAAAATAGTTATAAGAAAGAATTCAGCCTAGTGGAGATACATTTTGTACTTCGGATATTGCGCCGAGGGATATTTTGTCGGGAATATTTTTTCGGGGAATGAAAATGCGAAAACTTCTGTTACCAAACATGTGATGTTTATATTCATATAGAAAATCGAAGTAATTCAAAACAAATTGTCAAAATTACTTGTCGCAGGTCATTTTGCAAGATTTAAAGATTATGCTGAGGCAGTTTCATACTGTGAAATTGATTCCTTGAGTATACGAAGACAGCACTCAGGTATTTTATTACTGCATAAATTAGTTAACCCTCCGCATGCCTAGTAGAGTCTGACAGACATAGGGAATTTTAAAATGCTGCAAACTATTTAATAAATTGCTCTCGAATGTCATTCGTTTCGGTAGTTGCCGCTAATGATTATAGTTAGCATTCCATGAAGAGTAGTGAGTTCTACCCATTGGAAGCTACCCACCATCCTTAGAAGCACAGGTACGTCCTAAAAGTTCGCGCGGTTCTCACAAACCCATCAGACAAGTTTTCCGTAAGCAACATTTATTGTTTTATAAGTTTAATTTTTTTTTCGAGATATGCCCTGTTCACAATATCTTCGGGAGGATTTTAAAACACTATTGATTAACGAAACCGTGATTCAGAATAAACCCTATTAATTAACGAAACCACTATTGATTAACGAAACCGTGATTCAGAATAAACCGTTAAGTTTGATTCACTTACATTCCGATTCAAATGTTTTTTACGTGTTTTCTTGATGATTCTCAACCACCTCCCTAATATAAATCACGGGAGTATTAATACATCCTTACACAAAATATCGCAAGAAAGAGTACGTACATCCGTTAAATATTTAAAAATGATTCCTAAGCAACGCGCAACGTTTCATTTTGTGAATGATTTTATTATATTTTAAGTTTAACGCGACTATAAAAAACAAACCTAACATTTTTGTTAGATAAAAATTCGGAAGTTTGATTTTGGCTCACGGTAAACAAAGAGATACAATTTCGGACAAACATGCGTACAAATAAAAATAAATCGTTTAAGTATAGTCGGGTCCCACAGACCCTACCAGGCATACTGGTGGTATAATGTAAGCAGACATGCGGAAGGTTAACACAATGCCCGGAGGTACTAAATAAGATTCAGAATAAATTGTTTCAATTCAACTTCATGTATCAGCGCGTTCCGTACGCTCTTCTGTCCTATTCAAAGTGAACTAACTTAAATCTAGTTAAAACAGTAACTCCATGTTATAATTATAGTAACACGACAGGTATCAAAAGTGTTTTTTTTTTCATTTCCACGGACGAAAGTCCATAAAATAGTGCTTTTCTGATATGACATCTACTAATTATGGATACCATTCTCCCTTATCCAGAATGTCGAGACGTCAACGCAAGTCAAAGCATTGATTTTTTTGGTGTAAAACTAAATGACTTTCGGCAGTCAATACGCAATATTTAAATGCTTCTTCATGCTTTGACTTTTAGTGTCTTCAATATGTCCTTTTTAGATTTTATATTGTCATTGCTATTTTTTTTATTTTTTTATTTTTATTTTATACATTTTACAAATATAAGACAAAAAGTCCCGATAAACTACTTTTTAGCAGTTTGTCTAACGGGTTCTTTACATTAAAGATCTTATTATAGTGATTTAATAGTTACATTTTTACAATTAAAGATATAAAATTAAATTAAATTTTTTACAGAAATATACTTAGATACATTTTTACAATTATTGATATAAAATAAAATTAAATTTTTTACAGAAATATACTTAGATAAAATAAAAATTATGAAAACATGAAACAATTTTAAAGTCTTTAGAATAAATAATATGTTATTGTAAGCTAATACAAATGAATTCTTTCCGTAAGCCAAGTCTTCAGTAAGTTCACCAATTGTTTATTTTGGGCACAGTTTTTAATTTCAGCTGGAAGCATATTTAAACAACTGGGAATCATGTGATTTAACGTTCTTTGTCCATATTTATTTGCATGTTTAGGTACAATTAGTCCTTCATTAAAGTTCAAACGAGTATTATGGTTGTGTTCCAGCCTGTTTATAAATAAAGGGTTATTTATGTGCTGAAATATAATTTTGTACCACATAATTGCTCTCACTGAAAGAATTTTGAGACTTTGATAAAAGTATGGAATGTTATGCCTTTCTTTGTATAAATTTTATTCAGCTAATAATTTAACCAATGAATTTTGCACTGATTGAACATGGTCTATATTTGTTTTACAAGAAAATCCCCAAGCTGTTATTCCATACCTTACTACACAGATTCAGCTAGAGATAAATAAATTATTCGAAGTGTGCAGATAGGAACAAAAAAATTATTTTATAAAATCTGCTTACAATTGATCTTAGTCGTGCACAAACTTTGTTTATTTGTATATCCCACTTGAAAAAGCAGTCAATAATTACACCTAAATAAACATATTCTTTAACTAGTTCCATATTTTCACATGTACACGTTGCTGGAATACCATTGTGTAAGCAATCTGATGTATGTGTCTTTATTTCAGGTGTAATACATACCTTAGCATTAGGGGATCTTATGTGTAACAATTTAGTTTTTTTGGCATTTATAATTAAGCCAGAGTCATGAGACCATTTTAAGAGTTCAATGTAGTCTTTTTGTAAAAGATCTATACAAGTTTGCAAATCACTGCTAGAAAAAACAATAAAAGATACATATATAATATACAGGATTGGACCTAATATGGAACCTTGAGGAACGCCGGCAAAAAACTTCTTTTTTTTTACTTAAAGATTTTAAGAGTTTTAATTTCATGCATCGGTTGTTTAGGTAATTTTCAAAAAATTTTAGTAGTTTTCCTCTTATTCCTATAATTTCTAGTATTTTAAGTAATTTACCATGATCAATGGTATCAAAAGCTTTCGAGTAATCTATAAATAAGACTAATGTATGTTTTTTACAGTTTAATTCATTATTTATCATGTTGGCAAATTTTTGAAGCAGCAATTCGGTACTCTTTTTTTTTGGAAACGTATTGATTAGTATCTATTATAGAAAAATCTTCTAAATATTTTATTAATTTTATTTGAATATATTTTTCAAGAATTTTTTCTAAAGATGGCAAGATACTAATTGGTCTGTAGTTACCCAATACAGTGTGGTCACCTCCCTTATATATAGGTCTTATAATACTACATTTTAAATCATCGGGGATTTTTGCTTGAAATAAGATTCTGTTTATAAAATAGGTTATAATTGGACCTAGGATTAAAATATGTTTTTTAATATCTTTCATCCTGATATTATCAATTCCTGGGGAAGAAATCTTCATTTGTCTAACAATACTTTCTATATCCGTCGCTTTTGCCCTCGGTAGGTACATGTTTTGAGGCATCGCCTCTGGTTTAAATTCAGTTGTTTTATGATTGCACTTATGTAACATATTGTAAACACTTTCAGAGAAATAATCAACAAAATCATTTATTAAAACTTCTTTTGTTCGATCTTTCATCAGATATTTAGAAGCATTTTCATCACAGTCATTTTTACATTTAGTTCCCAAAATTTTATTACACTCCTCCCATGTTTTTTTTGAATCTTGAAAATAGTTTTTGAATTTATCATTATAGTAAGAAGTTTTTAGTTTAACTAATAATTTTTTTAACACATTTCTTAAACATTTATATTCTTTCTCATAATATTTGTTTGTCGGAGCATTTTTCCAACGTTTATATAAATTATCTCTTTTTTTTAATTTTACATAAAACATCGGAAGATATCCAATCGTTTTTCGCATAAGGCCAGGTTTTGGATTTTTTACTTATCACAATTGTGCTATTTTTATACAAGTCATCAAAATAATTTTTAAATTTTGAGTAAATAATGGAACAGTCATTTTCTTCTAGAAGTGATTTCCAATCATAATTTTGGATATTATTATCGATATGTCTCTGCGAAAGAATCGTTATATTTTCAGTTTTGTTGTTTATTTGTTCTATAGAATTTAACTGAACATTTATAGCCGTGGTGTGGTGATCTGCAATGTTATAATCACATACGCATGAGGAGATAGAACTCACACCTGTATAAGCTCCAGCGGATTGTCTTCCGCTAATCCTTACAAAAAAATGATCGATACACGAGCTGTTTATTTTCTGTTGAACTATCACTTCTCTTGTTACGTCATCTATACATGTTATTAAATAATTATTTGCAAGGATATTTTCATAAGTTATTATGACTGAATCATTTCTATTTAATAAATTTAAATTGATGTCACCAAAATATATGACAGTCTCATTTGGGTCAATATTATTTTTAAACACAGAAGATATTTCAGACAGAAATGCTTGTTTATTGAGATTCGGAGGTCGGTATATAGCTAAAAGATTTAAATTTGTATTATTTTTAAGTGTCAATTTTCCAAAAACGTTTTCAAAATATATTGTGTCTATAAATATTTGCGAGAAGGTAAGATTATTTTTTACATATAACAAAATACCTCCACCGGATTTGTTACTTCTGCAATAGTGATATGAATTAAATCCGGGAATTTCATAGAAACCAACATGTTCTGAACGTATTGCTGTTTCACAAAGCATAAGTATGTCAATGTGATTTATACAGTTTTTAAAATAAGCATGAAAGAGGTCCCAATACTTGCAAATCGACCTAATGTTTAGTTCTACACAAGTTAGATTATTTGTTCACATTTTCTTGTAGTCTGCATTTGAATCCATTCATGCAAATTATTAACTTTACAATAATTTACTCTCTTACTAAATCTCTTTCATCATCAATATAACTAAAAGACATTTTTTATTTGAAAATATTCACCTGAAATCCTACCATCAGTAAGCTTAGAATGTAATAGGAGCAAAAATATAAATAAACAATTATTTTGATGAGAAGGTAACATGTCACAATGTTTTCAATATAAAGTGAATTTGTTTTAGTTATACAGTTTGATATATATATTAAAAACCTTACATTCATTTGCTGCCAACAACAGCATAGTGAGAGTTTACACATCACATATACATGTAAATTAAATTGATTATCTTCATTAATGTTAATTATCAATTAATGTTAATTATGATAAAATTAATATTCAATATTTTGTTCAGCGAGCATTTTTTTATATACCTTACAGTTGTTTTGGTCATTTGCTCTATGATTAACTGGAAATATCAATTTATATTTTTCATTTTGAATACAACAGTTTTTGCAATTTGGTTGTTTGTCCTTGTTCCCGCAATCGCTGTGTGTGTGATCGAGACCGCAGTAGCTGCAAACAGGCTTTTCGTCCTTCTCTCTCTGCAGACATCTTGCAGTACCATGTCCGAAGCGTAAACAGTGGTAACATTGCATAACTGGGTTTGCGTCTTCAAAAAAGATTCTTTGGTATCCGATTTTAATTTTATCTTTGTTTAAGAGTATTCTCCGGGTTTCACTATCTACTTCGACCACATAGTTAGATGTATCATTAAATTTATTTTTAATTATTTTCTTGATGTTGAAGACAGGTTTATGTTCATTATTTTCCGAAATAATTTTAATGATAAAGAAGATGTCACAAGTGAAATCTTCTTTATCATAATCATTAAATATTCCCTTGAAAATTAAAGTAGGTTTCTTTTTTGATATTTTTTTAGTATCGATATCATTTATTACTTTTGAGATCTCCATTTGTAATTTCTCCGCGTCCTCTTTTTTTAAACACTCAATGATTATTCTGTTTCGGGATATTTTTTTGATGCCTTCAATACATATTCCCAGTTTGCTAATTTTAATATGTTTTTGTATTTTTTTTAGTATTGAGTCAGAAGTGTCACTGCTTGTTTTAGGACTAATCATTAGACAATATTTATTTTTTATATTTTTTTGTTTATTTTGAGGGTAATCATATGTTTTAACTCTATTAGCGATTTCTGTTTTATTTTTATCTTCTGACATTTCAATTGCCAGGTGACCTAATAACGATAGTATATTTGTGGCTTTATTCGTTACAATAATTTGTTGGTCTTTACTGAATTTTTTGCTGGGATCTTGCACTGCGAAAAGTAGTTCACTAACTACCTCCTTTGCTTCTTCCATAAATTTGTGAAGATTTGCCATATTTATTTTTTCGCGAAACTTACTCCACTTTACACTTTTAAATCAGTAGTACTGCACAAATATCACCAGTTTGACAGTTTCAGAATGTTCAAATATGTATTTTTTTAACTATTTTTTGTAGAAGATGTATTACGAACTGATTATTATTTTTAATGCCAATCAATAGTGCGCACTTTGTTTCATTTAAATATCAGCTTCACTGTTTGTTTTCGCCAAATCTATCTACTTTGCGGAGCACTTGAATTGGGAGCAGAAAAATATGAAGCCTGTCACTGTAACTTGTAACGATTAATATATTAATATTAATTTATATGTGCTCTCCCTTCACTGTCATCTTTTTATTTTTTTTTATTCGTGTTATTATTACGTTTTTCTGGACTATTGTTCGTATTATTAATAAATAAATAAACGTCATTAGTAACTTTTCTGCCGTTGTTTACATAATTCTGTAATTTTTTTTTATTTGCTTTATGTGTATATTTTCTTCTTATTATTTCAATACGATTATTAAGGTATTTGTTTTATGTAATTCTTTTCCGTTAATTATGTCCATTTCAAGACGAGGACTAAATTTATAATTGGTTGTATTTTTGACAAAATGTAAAAATGGTACCATTCAATTGATAATTTCCCAAAGATTAATAAATAAATTAAATTTTATTAAATATATTGGTGAAAGTTTGAGCACCAAAAGTCAAACACCTGAATTTGAAGATCGCTTCCCACAGCTCTGCAGTCGTACAACGGCTGGTGTATATTGGGTACAGTACCGAGTACAGTGGCTGGGTTCAATGCCAGAGTATTGCGGGATATTGGTACTTGTCCCGGGGAGAGAATCCCACTGAAGTGTTTCTGAACTATTTCACGAAAAACGCCTGAAACTGCACTGAGATATAATAACACTAAAAGCACTTATTTTATTTTTGATTCCCCGTTAAACAATAATAGTTTCTTTGTCAATTGATTTTCACTATCGGCAACCCGTATTCATTTTCAATTATCTTTTTCGTTGTCGACCTCAACGAAAAAACCTCATATTTTGGTAAAATACTCGTACCTACATTATTTAGTAAGTCTATTTGGTTGTGAGTGAGGTTTTGAAAGCATTCTAGTTTTGCATTGAGAAATCAACAATGATTGGAAGCTACGCAAGTCGAATGATTTCAATAGCGACATGAACAGATTGTTGTTGGCGACGTGAGTAGGGTAGGGCGGGGCTAGTTGAGCAAGTTTTCACTTGTTTTATCTAGTAAAAGGTGCTTCAGACTTAGACCTTTACTGTTGATTGGGTAATTTATCATGCTCTAAACGTCTCTAGATACAAAAAAATTATAGATATAATTTATAAGGAAATAACGAATATGTAAAAAGTTCAGAGTTGCTCAACCTTCGTCATTTGTGGGGTAAGTTCTGCAACGATATGTGGCACGTTGAGCAATGGAAATAATAAACCCAATATTGTTACGAAAGCTGCGTATATCTACAATAATCAAACAGCAGTTTAAAATAAGTCTATTTTTATATTTTGAACATAGGAATTTTTGGAACACTTTAAAAAAACCTACCCCTTACTTTCTTTTCGCGAGAAAACCAGAGGTAGGTCCCAAGGTCCCAAGAGGTTTCCCACTCCGTCTCCTCCACTTTCCCTACCTCCCCACTCTCTCCCCCTTTCATATCCGTTACATTCATTTTTCGAACAGCTCGCGTGCCACCTATTAAAACGTAACAATCAAACACGCGCAGTTTCGCATTTCTAATACTAGTATAGACATTTATATGTCATATTAGTATTTTATACAAATTTGAATTTTTACTATCTCCATAGTAACATAAACAAATAACAAAATGACAGCGCACGTCAAACAATTACTTAGCAACGCTTTTGCTTTTCGTCCGGACAATAAACGTATAATAAATAATTTCATAACGCCAGAGTTTATTCATAACGCCAGAGCTCATTCATAACGCCAGAGCTTGCCAGTGCTTATATACAACCTACGTTACTCGCAAATAATGTAGGTTTCTATTAGTGAAAGAATTTTTAAAGTGTATTCAGTATTTATTGCGTGAAAGAGTATCAAACATCCATATTGGGTTTATTATGCACATCTATACAAACTTTCGCCTTTGTAATATTATAAATAAATAATAAGGATAATATTTTATAGATCCCGTCAATGAAATTATAGAAGAATGGTCATTGTCACCCGTCAATATTGTAAGGAACAGGTTAGGACTTATATTCCTTTCGAATGCTCAATGATGACCTAGTTACGACCTCTCCCTGATTTCACTTTCACTTTATTTAATAAAATGTTTGCTCTTCGGGATCAAAATTAAACCCACCATCTAGTCATATCAGGATTTCGTTGCACCGCGATGGAGTCATTGGTAGGTACTTCGCATAAATCCAATTTATTCAAAGAAGGTTTTAACTCATCGATGCGCTTTCGAAGGGCACCCGACCGGGTAAGAGGATTCGTTGATAAAGGACGACTTTAACACTTCAAGTGCTAAATGTGACTTGTTCAAATTCGGAATATTATTCCAAGTTTAAATGGACTTTAAACTTTGAAAAGCTGGCCCGAAATGTTCACAAAAAACAGACCTTTAAATCAAATGAAACTTCCTGCAATTTACTAGCCTGTATTCATGATAATCACGGGGATGAGAAATTAAATGTTTTTTGTTGGAATTATAAGTAGAGTGAAATAAAAAGAAAACATTATTTTGGTATTTGTTGTGAATGGTATTTGTAAATAATAACAACACCTTCAAACTGCTCACTAAGGTGGGTCATTTAAACAAAAAAATAATTCTAAGAGCGATAAAAGGGTGCCAAATGGGTTCAAAACGATGTGTTTAAAATCTCTGATACGATCTTTTTCCTCCGGATTCTCTTCAAAGTTTTGAAAATTTTCATTTCAAGGGGCTATTTCAAGTATATGTAAAAGTTACTCTGAATCCTTTAAACCATATTTTTATAATCTTCCATATAGAATGTAGTATATATTTACGAAATCATTTACTAAAAGTCGCAAGATTGAGTCTCGCAAAATAATGCCGAAATTTGAGATTAAGAAGGATTTTACTGGTATTTGAATACACTGCCTTGAGATAATTTGAGAATTATATATCAAAATATTCCCTCTATTTATTGTTTTATTGAAAAAAAGTTAATTTTTAATGGTTTATCTGATATTTTTTTAAGATTTAACAACGTGGGTTTTTCTTTATTATGTGAAATTTCAAAGAAAATTACGTGATTTTATATCTTTATTTAACACCCTTTTATCACTATTAGATCAAAACAAGAAAATAAATTCCCATACAGTCGTGACCCATCTTACTGCTTACTGCTCCCTTACTAATAAAACTGTTTTATATTTTATACCACTGAAAAAAAATTGGAACCTGCGCATTTAAATGCCCCAAAGTTTGACGAAAAACACAAGGGTTTAGAAAAAAAGCAAGAAAAATGCGAGAAATAATATTTTGAATTAAAAAAATTAAACCTAAACCATTCAGATTAGTATGAAATGTGTAAATTTCTTCAATGAAAAATATTAAACAATTTTGTGCGAAGGCTGTAAGTTTGTCAAATTGTTAAATAATTGAAAGTTTGTATTGAAATTTCTTTAACGCAATGCGAAATAATGCCATATACTGAAACTATTTTACAATTGTATTGTAATATTCACTTGTTCATAATCATCTTTTCATATTTTAAAAATGTATTACCATCTGCATTTACATGTTTTAAAAAATATATATTCTTTTTGACAGTGGTTAATGAATCTTCCAAACCTCTACAGCGCTGTGAACTGATACAAGTTACTATGACCACAGTGCCTGCGGAACAATTCAAAATAAATTCCAAAGACACAGCTTCCTCGTTTGCAAGTATTCATTGGCAGTCGAACAGCTCTATGGTTCATATTAAAGATTCTATAATATTTACAATAGTCGCGGTATCCACGTGTTTGAGCCCTTCTGGGCACAATGGTATTATCGCAAATTGTGGTCGGTTTATTACGCTTGATTTCATAATTTGAAATGTTTAATACCCTGCCACCATCGATATAGAAATAATAGATAGGCCACATGGCCAGTATCAAAGATGCTGTCGGTTGAGTCATAGCTGTTTGTAGCAGTTAAATTAAATTGATACTTTGAAGTAATTTTTTACCAAACTTAATAAAATGGTCCAGATTTTTTTATATTAATAGGACCGTGACAAAATTTGTTCGAATTAGAATGAAAACATAACGACAGATCCATCTACGAAAAAATTAGTCGAAATAGTATTTTATCGATACAAGAAATACGAAAATGTTGAAAACCACACATTAAAAAAAAAACGATTCGAAGGCGATCGCGAGTACGATTCTTTGTCATTTTATAAATTATGATATTCTTTTAATAATAGACATAATACAAGAGCATTACAAAATTATATTTTTTAAGTATATTTCTACTCCAATGAAAAAACTGAATCTTGAGTTTGGTGTAGGAGTATACAAAAAAATTATAGAGATATACAAATAATGTAAGTATCTTATAAGTACTTTAATGAGGTAACATTAATAAATAACGCAAATATAATATTAGTTTTGTATACCTTGGAGTATTACTTGACTCTAAATTACTTTTTAAAGATCATATTAAAAACATTGTAGAAAAAGCCTACAAACAAATGGGCTTCATTCTACGAATCACAAAACCATTCCATAAACCTTTTACACTTGAACTACTTTATACGGCATACGTAAGATCTCATCTCGAATTCGCATCTGTCATTTGGAATCCACAATACCAAACTTATATTAACCGAATTGAAAATATTCAAACAAAATTCCTAAAACACCTGTCGTATCGTTTTGAAAATCATCAATGTAATCCTATTACTCTTTACAAACGAAGAAAAATTTTTGACTTACTGTTTTTGTACAAAATTGTGAACTGCCTTATTGACTCCCCAGCCCTGTTAGAAAGGATACCAGATCAAATACCTTATTTTATATACAACATTTCAAATCGAAATACGCACAAATTGCTCGGGCGTATCTGCAAATCTTATAATGCCTTAAGCGATATTGACATTTTCCACTGTACCCTTAAATCGTTTAACCCGTCTAATCACAGGAGACCCAAGTTGTCCCAAAACATCATATGCCGTTATAATAACAGGAGACCCAGATTGTCCCAGAGCAACAGCGCATTATTAAAAGTTAGATATCTCTCTTCCTGTCATGCGAATATTTGTGATTTCTTTTATGTTAGAAACAGAATGAAATAATGCTTCTCATTGTCTTAGAATTATTTGAGCTAGATTGTTCAAATATTTTACAAACCCGATCAAAAGTGACGGTTTAATTTTGCGCCAATTTGTGACGCATCCCACGTTTAATTAAAAAATAAAATTGTATGAAAGTGATAAAAAGTGAGGTGACAGTTTTATTACAAATTTTGCTTAGAAAAGGAATCTGTTTTTAAAATTGTAAGTTTGTTCTATTTTAATTACTTAAATTCGAATATTCTTAGATATACATTTTTTAGCCAATTTACTTTACCAATATTAAAATTTTAATATTTAGAAACAAAAATGTTGATTTCTAATAAACACATCGGAAAGATTATTGTATCTAAATTTTAGAACAATTTTTGTTTTTGCAAAAGCGTTAAAAAAACAATAAATAGTAACATTTAAAATGCATGGGAAGAACCAGGAATTTTGCGCGCCAACCTTGACAGGCAAAAGTTGATAGAAAATTATTTTCTTATTATTCGAAGGGTTAAAATCAAATTAACCTTACTATGTACCTAAGTTAAAAATATTACTCCTCTTTTGTTTGGTATTCTCTTTTTAATAATTTTTCACACACACTATGTACTTTATTACTTTATAAATGGAACTTAACTGGTTTAAATCATGTTCTATATTTAATGTTCAATTTTTTTTTTTGTAAAACTGTATGTTTCCTAAATAAACAAAATTAAAAAAAATAAATAAAAAATAAATAAAAATTAATGATGGTTATGTTTTTTTTTGCTTCTTTGAGAAGGCCATCTATTACATTACTTTATCGCTTTATAAATATAATTACTTTAATGAACACGAATTTGTGATATCTTTGAACACTTATAACATTTAATTTAATTAAATGAAGACAATATTAGCGAAACTCGATCGAAAATCTGGAAACAGAAAAATCAGAAAAAGATATTTGTACATCTGAGTCTCGAATCCAGGACCGCGCAGTGGTTGGCGCATTTGCACGATAAGCGAAAGGTTAAATTTTATATTTTATTTTTATCTTTACGAATATCTTCAGTTTTTCGTTTTTGAAATATTTCAAAAAATGATGGGATTGTAGATAGTTTTTGACGTATTTTCAGTACTAGCCTTTTTAGTGATTTTAGCCTTTGTACGACCTTTATATGGCTCACGGTTTTTTTTACATTCACCTCCCCATCCAATAATTCTATACTGAATTTGTCACTTTTCATTCAGCACAGCCCACTCATGCGCATTTTATCTCAATGCGACTTCTCTTTGACGCCAACCATTGGATTGAATTTTAAGCCAACTATGCAGCTATTGCCCGACGAATTAGACACGATCCCACCATAATTCCTCGCATTGTCCATTTGTCGGCGATTCATCCGATAACGTCCAAAGTTTAATGGGCGAAAGCGTAATAGAAATAATTATTATTGGCTCGCGAAGTTGATTGGAGAATCGAAATGATTTTCAAATAACACAATGAAACGTTATTTTCTAAACTGCAGGTCTTTTGCACACAAGAGTTTTTCTGCCTGCTCCCAGTGAAGCTGTTATCTTCAAATTTGGACAACATTTTGAAAATAAGTAAGAAAAGATGAGGCTCATAGCTCAAGAGAGAAAGGCACTCTCATTATCGCCCTTTAAAAATGAAAAGTTGCTTTTTGAAGTAAAACTTATTTACTCACGCTTGACTTGGGGAGTAAGCTGGTGAATGCCTGACGAGAGCGTTACGAAAAGTGTTATCGGGCGAGACGAACGGTCGGGCCTTTACACACGCTTGATTTGCAAGATTACTGTTTAATTTCTGGGCACAGTATAATGGTATGATGAGGAAATCTATAATTGATTTCTCAGTTAGGTAAATTATACATGTATAAATTAATCCAATTATAAACTGTTTATTTCCTTAAAATAAATAATAACTAGAAAGAGTTTTAATTTTTAGTAATTTTTGTACAAATAGATTCATGTTGAACCTATTAATACTGCGGTGAATTCTTATTGTAAATTCAAAACTAAAAAAAAGGACTGGAACTGAACCAGATACCAACACCCCAGACTAAAAAAGGCTCTTACCACCAATCATATTTTATTAGTTGATAAACTTACATCGAATAAAACATAAGTGGTGGTTAATAATACAAATGTAAGTTAGGATACAAAAATATAACCGTATTTAAATAAATATTTGATTTAAATCATTTTGTCCTCCGATCGGAAAACCAATTTATTTAATAAATTACCTCCAAAACCCTAAATGTGCGCGATCAAATTTCAGCGACATCATACATACCCCAACCATTTTCAATTAATTAATTACTTGAAAAATCTTATCGGGCCTCGCATCGCGGGGAAACGGTGGGTGGTTCCTAATTGGTTGGCGCCATTTAAAGAAAAAAATAAGAGAGAGCTCCGGGAATTGAGAATTATTTTTATCATCGCAGCAGTGGAAAGTATTTGGTGCTATTTTGTAAGGTGGCGCTATTGGTACTATTTGTGGGAAGGTGGCGCCACTAATTAAAAGAGGCGGCAGTTAAACGAATTAGCGGGGACAACTACCGCGGGGTACTTTTGCGATTGCAGTGCTGGCAGGGTTCCACAGGGTCGACATGAAGTACCACCATTAAATCCGAAAAAACAAAAATAAAATAAACATTAAAAATGATGCAAGGCTGGCGAAGGTAAGCGCAATGAATGAAAAAATAAATGGATAATTTGTACGACGCCATTTTTGTAAAAAATCACCTCAAGGGCGCCATACAAATATATGTATTCTTACCCTCTATCTAATTATTTACAAAAAGATACCGAAAATGTAATTGTCATGTCACATGATTAGTGGTTTTAGAGCGGATGTACGAAGGAAGTAGTGTGTGGAGAATGTATGACTTGAAAGTGAATGGTAAAGGAAATCGTTGATGACCCATGAGCACATGGCACGACCAAGTGAATCAAAAACAAACTTGAGTCAGTTCATGTCAAGAGTTAGAATAATAGTAGGAAATGAAGTAAGAGACAGTGCATTTTTTTTTTTTTTTACAGTGAATACCGCACAAGAATCTCAACTGCTCCCGCCTGGAGCCAGTGAGACTATGGCATCCCCAGTTGGGGTATGTTGTGAGGCTGAAGGTAGTGGGGAGGGGAAAGAGGTGGGAAAGTGGAAGGTTGGGAAGTACCTGGCTATTCAGATCTGGTCACCAAACACGGCTAAAGCCATTTTCAAGCAGCGTTTCAATTCTGAATGGTGGTCTTACACCAGGGCGATACTGATAGTATCTTCCACTCTGGAACGTGCCGCAAATATACTATATATTATTTTAAATGAATAAATTGTGAAATAACACAAATTAATCAAATAAAATTTATTTGCGCATGCCGGGTTCGAACCCGCGACCTCCGGATTGTGAGTCAAGAGTCTTACCCACTGGACTACGGAGGTCGTCATTAATGTGAATGAAGCGAGGAGTGTTTTTTGCGAAATCTGGGGTCTATCCTCTCTACCTACGCTTCTGGGGAAAGGGCGTAATGTTTTAAATTTAATCTCTATTTAGTAGGTTACTACTTCCGTCAGTAGTTTCACAGAATTTGAACAATTCATAACATTTAAAAGGTAGGTTTCAAGTTCTGTTGAAGTTCTATATAAGTTCTGTTAATTTTCCCTATGGAGCAGTTGTATTTCAAGTTTTATATTTTAAATATAAATAAAACATTCACAGTTTGAAAATTAACATTGGAATTTGACGAATAGTTCAAATTCTATGAAACAATTACCCTTTGCTTATGAGTTTTATTATGACTATCAAGAATTTTTGTGTTAAAAGTTAATGTTTTCCAGGTATCCCTGTACTCCAAAGGGCCCCCATCCAATTGAATTAGCCAATGCCACAGTCTAACAGAGTACCGCAAAAAAGTTTCCCTTGGCTAGAGAAAATACCTCCTTATCAGAAGAACAGTTTCAGCAAATTAAAAAAAAGATTGGTCGCCTAACTTAGATGGATATCTAAAGCTAGTTATAAGGTATAAACAATATAATTCAAATGTGTAAGTCCAAAAAAAACATTATATAATTCCCTTACACCCAGGAGCGATTATGCGTAAAAAAAATAGTTTTATTTTTTTAACGTTGTTGAGAAGGAGATCTTTTTTGAAAAACATTGAGATTTTGAGTTGCAATCTGCTAGTATTTTTATAAGCACTAGCGCAAAACCATGTAAAATCACAGGACATTATAGGTATTTGTAGAATTTGCGTTGTTGAAAGTTTTTTATAAAAAAATGTCTGCCTCAGGATTGACTTTCAAATAATTGGTATGTTTTTAGATTTTCAAGACCAAAAGTATTTTTGTTATTTGTTTTTCGGGTGTTTGGGTCACATCTGCCGTTTAGGATGTTATGTTTATACCTTAATGATGAGTTGTTTAAATTTAATAAAAAAAATAAAAACTTTTTTCCACTTAATTTATTTGTGACCGTAGCCTGTTAATCTTTAGAAATAATACTCACTTGTACCTAGATTGCATACAGTTGACAATACTTTCTCAGAAGTGATAGATGTGTTCAACTGCACGGAATACAGTTCTAATACAGGCTATAATAACATTCATTCATTCATAATTAATCTGTTTATCTATAATGTATAAACTCATTATTTTTCTATTTCTGTGACATGCATTTAGTCACGTTTATTTATTTACCGCAGTCAATCAGATCGTCATACGTCACCTGTAAATTTTGTATTATTATTATTACCTACAATTTAAAAACTTTCTCTTTTACTGGAGAACATTATCTTAAACAAATAGAGAAAATAATTAAATGAATTTTAAAACGAACTAGCAATCTTTACATTTTATGATTATGAATACATACTTCGACTACCATAATATGGGCATGTGCCTAGTGTGACAGTCGAAAAACTGTATACCTAAGATATGTTTATTTATAAAGAACTAGCTGAACCCGACCACGCTTCGCTGTGGCTTTGACTAATTTTAATTATTAGAGGAGTTAACAATAATTGTCTAGCAACTGTGCATTTTCCAAGAAGACACATTGCTTAATTGAATATCTGCTGTGACTATGCTGTAGTATAATTTTTTTTAAATTATTTATTTATTCAGACCTTAAAGGCTATTACAATATCACGTTATTTCATGCGTTGCTATGACATTTAATAAAGAAATTGTTTCTCCCTGAGTGTCCTTTCCCATTCGACCCGTTCCCCTTCCGCCTCCCCTTCTTCTCCTGCATCCTCTTCCCCTCTCGCGTTCCCACTCCGTCACCTCCACCTTCCCTCTCCCCACTCCACCCCCCCCCCTTCCTCCGTCCCGCAAACCCTTCTCCCGAGTTCTCCGCCCTCCCAGGTTCCCATCCCCTTCCCAGGTTCCCCTCCCCCCTCTCGCCTTCGCCTTCCACCTTCCCCGCCTTCCCTCTTCCCTTTACCGCTCCCTCGTCCCGCCAACCCTCCTCCCGCGTTCCATATATTCAATCCCAGTACATTCAGTTTTTAAACAGCCCGCGTGCCACCTTTTACAATTTTATTCAAATTTCAATTTTTCATGTAAGTATATTAAATTTGGTATCTAACATAGGTACCTGTTTAAAATATCTAAAATTCTTGATTCGATTCAAACTATTAGGGAAGTACCTACTTTAAATAAATTTATCAACTTAAAGATTTTCCAAAATAGAATTTTATTTAACAATCATTTTTCTACAAAATGTCATTCTGTCTAGAACTGTCATTCCGTTGTTTATTATGACAAATTATGAGTCAATTTAAAACGCATAAAATTATTCTTTTCCTTTGTAACTTCCAAATAAAAAGTATGTATAAATGCTTTTCTGCTAAAATGCAATGTTCTGTAAAAATTTTGAAACAATCCATCGATTACTTTCCGAGATTAGCGAACGCAAACATACGGAACCTAAATTTTTATAATAAAGAATAATAAAATAAAAAAATGTCAGCATAATTCCATGCTTCTTAAATTTAATTAGCATATTTTTCTTCATGATTACTGTTTTATTGCAGAAAATTATTATGCATATCACTAACTAACTTACTAACCATCACGCCGTTTCCCCGCAGAGGACGGACCGCCAAACAACTCGATCTTGGCACACACTCCTTGCCTCATTTACATTCATACATCGTCTCATAAATGCTCTTCTATTATTCCGACTCTTCACATGGCCCGACTCAAGTATCTGATTCACTTGGTCGTGTCATGTCTTCCTCGGGCGTCCCCGACTTCTTCTACCATTCACATTTGCGTCATATATTCTCCTTACACTCTTTTCCTCGTTCATTCGCTCTACACGCCCAAACCATCTGAGCGTTCCTTTCTTAATCTTACTCATTACGCTTACATCAGCCTTGCATTCTTCCTATATCACATGTTTGTAGAAGTACGCCATACAGGCATATAAAAATATAAATAAATATAATATTAATTCCACCATTTGTGCTGTCTCTCCAGGTTCCAATATCTTTTATTGTTGTAACAACGAACTAGTATTACGAAACAGCGTTGCACCATTATAAAACCAAAGCAAACAACCGCCGATAACAAGGAGGGCTATGACAACAGCTGAAGTAGGGGCTAGGGGATGATCGGCCGCGGAACCTGCCCTAGAGCTGAATGGAGGGAGGAGGGGGTATTTCAACAGTCCAGCGCGTATTTACGTGTTGTTTTCAGTTTTTAAGCAGATTAAAGCAAACCGATACGTGCCAGCAGGGCGCTTCTAGTAGTTTGCTGGCCTCAACACTGCTAGCATTCTAGGCAGAACCTTCCAGAATTTAGCCTTAAAAATAGTACTTTTTCAAATTTATTTTTGTAACTGACAATTCATGGTGGAATTCCTTTATAATATATTGTAATAAAACAAATATGAAACTTAATTCAACTCTAATTTATTTGACCATGACTGGTTTCAGCTTGTTAATGTCATCTTCAGACTGGTACAAATTATTCTTAACCCACGATTTATAGACATAATATATGAGGGAGGGGAAGAGGGGTGGTCCACGAGGATTTTCAATCTATTATGGCAAGGTACTGTTTAATTTACAATATATTTTATGTACTGGCAATTTTGAATACTTTAGTTGCAATTTCAAGCAATACAAGCAAACAGACAAGCAATACTTTAGTTCCAATTTCTTCCACCAAAATCATTCCCGTCCAAAGTGTCCTGGTGTGTACAGCCATCAGATTTAGCCCCGCAGCTTTCTGTGGTTTATTATTGTGTCGCGTTAATTGAGTTTTAGTATTACGATATCAAGTGGATCTGTTAAAACCTTCTAATCATCATCATACAAATCCGCGTGACACTTATGGAAGTATTGATAACTGGTAAGGTCAAAACATCCATACAATCATAGTTATTAAGTTGTCTTTGACTGCCGAATTATTTTGGTTATTCCCAGTATGCTTAATTACCTCCCCCTCCCCTACATGTTATGTTTATAAACCGTAGGATAAGAATAATTTGTAACTGCTTGAAGATGACTTTAACAAGCTAAAACCGGTTACGGTCAAATAAATTGAAGTGGTAATAAGTTTCATATTTGTTTTATTATAATATAGTACTTTTTCAATTTCCTTCCTCCCATCTTTGTACCCCCCTTCAGTCTCGCAGTATACCCCATTTAGAGATGCCATTGTGTCACTGGCTCACTTAACAAAAAAACACAAAATATAGAGAAACAAATTGGGTATCTTGTGTCATGAAATACTTTCTTGAATCTTAACTTCCAACCCCTGTACGATGATTTGCACCAGGTACTAAACATTTAATATTAGTTGTCAAAAGTTGACAACATTGGCTAGATGCTTTTGATTGGCCAAGAATTCGGTGGGAGGGGGGGGGGAACGGTCAGCCAAGGGCTGCGGGCGTCTCTCCAAGCTCTTCTTGTTTTAGCTTTTCTATGGGTCGGTCATGGCGCCTTCGTGATTGGCCTAGACCCTTTGGTTTTCCAACAGTTGTTTGGAACATGTGCGCTTAGAATATAATTAAATTTTACATATCTGAATCAAGTCAGTGAGGTTTCCTGACGATGTCCAGATGTAACCCGGTGACGGGGTAAATGGACGTAAATCTTATATAATTGTACATTATCCAATCATCCCTTTTCATCATACTTGAGAATCATTAACCTTGAGTTCCCAGAGAGATTTAGTGTTTCATAACGCTGATGGATTTAATACGTATTTGTGTTCCAATTGACCATGCAGATCGGATGAATCCAGATTTTGGACTTCCGCACATTAAATGTACCTACCTAAACGGTAGAGTCAAGTACCGCAATATCGCCAGTCTATCAACAACCATCGTAACAAATCGTAACGTGACATTTCGCTCTACGTCGAAATGTTATTTTCATCAATCGGAAGTGTGTAATATGAAGCATTATATCGCTGTTTTTATCGAATGCTTTATGTGAACCGCTTAATCGTCTCGTGATTCAAACTTAATCGTGGTTTTAATAACCGATCAGAACAATCTTATCGTACGCCTTTGGATACACCTGTGATCGTCGCCGAATGGAGATCAAGCCACGAGACAAAACAGTAAGTATTACTTAATTGTATATACCGGATCTTGTTTGGTGATCGGGCATAATTCTTATCGAAATCCATAAGCGTTTTAAATAGCAAGGAGTAGCCGCAAAGTTACTCTCACCCCCGTGCATCGTCATGAATCATTTAGGCTTTTTCGATGGAAGTGTCGAGTCATAAATAAATTCTCGAGTTATTTAAAAGCAACAAGAGATATTTTAATTTATTATAAACCTATCTGTATTTATTCTATCAATGACTAAGCATGGTTGTTTCGAATTGAGTGCAAACGAACTTCAAACACGATCTCCCAGAGGAGCTAGCTGGTGAGGCTTGTGAGTGTAAAGTTGGTGGTGTAAGTATTTAAATCGAACATCGTGTGATTATTATTAATTTGCCTACAAATCAGTAATCAGGCGGTTCGATACCGTTATTACGTCACACTAGGGTGGAAAAAGTATTTCCGTAATACATTTTATTTTAAAATGTTTCGAATAATTATTTTCCCTTTCATTAATGTATTCTGGAAGGCTTTTTCAACGTCAAATACGTCACGTCCGTCGGGTGGCAGGATTATTGGTGGCAAAATGAATGCATAAAGATTACATCCGCTGCATTGAAAACACGTTTAATATCCCCTGAAAACTAACCCTCCCCTTCCCCCCTACAAGGGGACGCTTTATTCGTATTTGCACAGTAGTAATCGTTGTGTTGTTTTATTAAATGATTAACAATCCGGGATAAAGCTTTTAACGTTTTTTTATTCAAAAAGTATTGCTTTCACAGTTGATTGAAACTTTGAAAATAAATTTAATTTTAAATATACTCGTTTTGAATATCTTCATCAGATGGAATTTAAAAAAAAAACTATGTGAAGAGATTTACACGAAGTAATTGTTTTAAATGGGAGTACCGCACAATAGTCCCAACTTCCCTCGCTGTCCGGATGCTGTAAGAAGTTGTGATACTAAAAGGATTAGGGAAGGGAATGAGACACTTGTAACAGCTGTCAAATTTTTGCTCTTCCCCTATTTTTTATTAAAGTAATAAAATTGCAATCAATTTAATAAGTTATAATTATAAAAATATTACACTAAGTAACTATGACTACGCGATCAAACTCTAAGTCCGGCAGTAACCTCAATTACGGAACTTCTACAACTTTTAGACAACAAGTTTGAAGACTTCAAAACTCATTTTCTAGAGAAAACATTTGAAGAGTTTAAAAACAATATAGTCGAAGTCATAAAAAATGAATTCAAAGAGGAAATTAATCAGCTCAAAAAAAAAGTGTTCCAATTGGAAAAACAAATTGAAATAAACGACCAATTTAATCGCTCCAATAACGTTATAATAAGTGGTATTCCTGAAACCAAAAACCAAAATGTGTACGACATCCTCTCCAAGATAGGCGTCACAGCTGGATGCAATATAACCCGACAAGAAGTGGATTTCGCTAGCAGGATTGCCCCCAGGACAAACCGTGATGCAAAAAATGGAAGACCGAGGAACATTGTTGTCAAATTAACTCACAGGTACCTTAAGGATGAACTCATAAGTGCTATAAGAAAGAGGAAAGGAATGCTTGCTTCTGAATTACAGCTTCCTGGAACCAGTAAAATATATATTAACGACCATCTAACCTCAAAAAACCAACTTTTGCTGAAGCAATGTCGCGATATAAGAATGGCTGGTAAAATTCGCTATTGCTGGGTTCGAAATGGTAAAATTTTCACTCGTATAAGCGATTCAACCCCCATAATTCTTATTAACGACCAAGAAGATGTCAACAAACTCTCAACATTGAAGTCCACCCAAAATTCACCTAACAGGTCTGCCGTCCCTTTATGAATTTAAATTCATTAAAATTATTAAAAAACTTCCCACATACAAGTTACTTAAGAGTTAACCTTTGGAATGTTGGAATCATCTTTATTATATTCACAATATCTCCATTGTAGTAATTAAAGAATCATTAGAGTATTTCAATTATCACAAAAAACTGTTGCTAACTTTTGAACTTAATTATTCTTTAAAACAACAACAAAATATTTATTATATGCACGATTTCTCCACTGTAATAATTATTAACGAATTGCTAGAGTGTTTCAAATATCACAAAAACCGGTTGCTAACTTTTGAACAAAATTATACTTTAAAACTTTCTCATTATCCTCATGTACTATCACAATCTATTAAATATAAAACACGATCGCAACCTATTACAAATAATTGCACAATGATAACATACTTTTATGTAACAAATGTATGCTTAGTATCTTGTTTACTATTCAAAAACCTATTTCTGTCAACATTAATGACAACTGACACCATAAACAAAATCATATACCACAAACAAACCAAAACTAATGATGTTCATAATTGCCCCCTTTCAAAGCATAATTACTTACTTTTCAATAATTTATTTTACAAAAAAATGTATTTAATAATGCTTATTATATTATACTTTCAAAATGGATTCTAACAAAACGGCAATATCATTTTATTATCAAAATGTACGTGGTTTAAAAAGCAAATTAAACGATCTATACTGCGAAGTGCTAAGTTGCAATTATGATTTAATTTGTTTTACAGAAACATGGCTAGATTCCACAATCTATGACCATGAAATAGTAGATGATCGTTATAATATATATAGACGCGATAGGGACATATCGAGTTCTCTTAAAAAATCAGGTGGTGGTGTTCTAATAGCCATTAAGAAAGAAATGACATCTTTTTTAGTCTCAGCACACAGCTCAAAATCTACAGAAGATTTATGGATTAAATTTAAATTACATGAAACATCCAGACAATCCATTAACCTATGTTTGGCGTATTTGCCTCCAGATATACTAACTGAAAATCTCGCAGATTTTTTGGAAAAGTGTCAAACGACATATAATAACTTTTCATCAGAAGATATAACAATAATAATGGGTGATTTTAAAGTGCCATCTATTCAATACTCACCAACTGTCAATGTAACGCACACCAGACCAGTCTTACAAAATAGCCAGAAGTCAATATCTCTACTAGACTTTCAAAATTTGACCGGACTTAAGTATTCAATTACGTCTCTAACAACATAGGTCGAACTTTAGATTTAGTGTTTTCCAATCATAACCTCAACATTCAAATTGCTTCACATGTGCTATCCAAAATTGACTATTATCATCCTCCCATTGAATTTGATTTTTTAATGTCCAAATACAGACCCCTACCCACCAATCCAGATCACATCAAATATAACTTCAAAAAAACGGATTACATTAAATGCAATGAAATGTTGTCACTTAATAACTCGGACGATCTTAATACCCTGAATTGTAATGACTCCCTACTACATTTTTATAACTTGTTATGGCTATCAATTGAAAAACACACTCCGCGCTTAAGAATCAGGAATAATAAGTTTCCAATTTGGTTTAGCAGTGTTCTCATCCACCAACTCTGAGAAAAAGAAAAGTTTAGAAAGAAATGGAAAAAATACAAAAATCAATGTGACTATGACAGTTTTTCTATCTTGAGGGCTAGAGTAAAAGTATCCATACGTACCTGCGTTAAAGCCTATATAGATTCAGTAGAAAATTCTCTCCCTAACAGTATCAAAAATCTTTCAACTCTCATTAATTCGAAAAGAATTTCAAATTCTCTCCCCAAAATGCAGCATCTTCACGAAAAATCAGCAACAAATGGAGAAGATACGTGTGAGCTGTTATCTACTTACTTCTCTTCTTTTTTTACCCCACCATCCAATTCTAAGAGTGACTCTAAACTTTCATCCCCACTCTATAATTATCCACTGTCTCATATCAATATAACGTTAGACGAGGTCAAAGCAAAATTAAACACTGTTGACATAATTAAGGGTTCCGGCCCAGATGGAATTCCTCCACTATTTATTCGAAATTGTGCAGATCAGCTTGCAACACCATTACACAAAATATTCATCAAAAGTCTGAACGATGGGGTATTTCCGGATCTGTGGAAGGTTGCCCACGTAATTCCAATCCACAAATCTGGCAGTAAAAATGATGTAACTAACTACCGTCCTATCAGCCTTTTATCTTGTTTTGGCAAAATATTCGATTCCATTGTATATAAAACCATTTTTAACCATGTAACACATATACTTAGTCCTTTCCAACATGGATTTGTAGCTAAAAGATCCACAAATACTAATTTACTCGAATATATGGACTTTCTGTGTAAATCGATAAATAATAAAACACAAGTAGATGCCGTGTACACCGACTTCAGTAAGGCCTTTGACAAAGTTAGTCACTCTATCTTAATTAATAAACTCGATAAAATCGGCATTCACGGAAACCTGCTTCATTGGTTAGAATCATATTTATCACATAGAAGTCAATTAGTTACTATTGACAGATATAACTCTTCCCCAATATTAGTTACGTCGGGCGTACCACAAGGATCTCACCTTGGACCCTTACTTTTCTTAATCTTTATTAACGACCTTACACATAAACTCCGCTGTAATTTTTCTCTATATGCTGATGACCTCAAATTATATAAAGAAATTAAATCTTTGAAAGATTGTGAACTCTTACAACAAGACCTTAACACAATATCTACCTGGTGTGTTGACAATGAAATGGAACTGAATATTTCTAAGTGCAAAGTTATAAACTTCACCAAGAACACCAACAAAATTCTATATTCATATAGCATATGTGGTCACAATCTCGAAACAGTTGAATTAATAAAAGATTTAGGAATTATATTTGACAACAAACTGACATTCAATCAGCACATTGAATATATTGTGAGTAAATCAAATAAATTACTAGGTTTTATTGTAAGATCAACCAAACTGTTTAAGAATTCTAATAGCCTAATAATTCTATTCAATTCCTTAATCCGAAGTGTTCTTGAGTACGGGTCAACAGTCTGGAATCCACATTATATTACACAGATATCTAGACTCGAATCAGTCCAAAGAAAATTTACACGGATTTTGTCTTACCGATCAGGTGTCCACCATCTTCTAGACGGGTATGAACAAAGACTTTCATATTTCAAATTAGAGAGTCTAGTTAAAAGACGAAACATAAATGACCTCTTAATGCTCTATAAAATTGTGAATAATCGTGTAGACAGTAACTTAGTCAACCAAATTAAGTTATACGCCAGGCCCAAATCTACAAGAACCCTTAACATATTTTGGACTGAAATTTTTACAAGGATATTTTAATCCTATATCTAGAATGTCTCGGTCATACAACGATCTTGTCAAAATACACAGTTCCATAGATATTTTTGCAAATAATATAACATATTTCAAAAAATATCTCCACAATTTGTGCACTTAAAAAAAAAAACAAAGTTACATTAGATACTTTTCAGTAAATACTTTATAAATATTGTATACTTGTTGTTATTATGTATTTCAATTTTGTATTTAAGTTTTCAACTTATGTATAAATAATACTTGCGTTGTTTTTCAAGAGTTTGCTTCAGTGAAAATGCATATGTGAATAATGCAGACACATTAATCTAGGGATACTTATATTTGTATTTTAATTTATTATATACTACCCACAAAAATGTTATATAAATATCCTGTTTGTGTCTCAAATAAATAAATAAATATTATGCAGAATAAGATTGGCAAGTACCTGACTATTCAGGTGTGTTATGGTATGGTTCCTATACATAGCTCACGACATTCAATAGTAACTTCAATCTTCTTCTCAAGTCGGTTCCTTATTGTTGAGGATCTTCACCCTACTCCATTTTCCATGGTGGACAAGGCTCCTCTAATCCTCGCGGTTCTGTGTTATCCAGCAACTGGCCTATAATTATATAATAACAGAACTTGAATAGAACTTACACAGAACGCAGAACTTACACAGTACACAGAACTTGAATAGAACTTACACAGAAATCCTTATAGGTACTACTGCACCACCCACCATTAAATGTTGCTTTTACTTTCCAAAATACACTCAAGAATACATTACATATTAATATTAAAATATTTTTCAGGATTAAATAACATGTGTTCACAATTATGTCCTCTGCGTGAGAACTCTTTCTAAATTTCTTTAAATGAACAATATACAGTGCTAATTTCAAGCGACCTCCCAGGTAAGTATGGTCCTGTTTTCATTAATTTTTAGGCAGCATCGCGTTCATTTAATTAGTCAAAATATCGTACATATATTTTCGTATCGGTGATCAATGAACCGGTGGATGCAATTTTTAGCCATAAGTTGTTTTTAATTGTTTGTCTAGCTTGTAGTTTTTTAGATTTTAGTAATTTATTATAAGTTTGTACAGCGCCCTTGAGGTGATTTTTCACAAAAACGGCGCTATATAAATCGTCCAAATATTTTAATTTAATATGTCATTTTTTTTAAATAACCCCTCCAAATTTTTTATATTTTTCCTAAAAGTTTTTTTTTAACTTCCCACACAAAAAAATTGTATTCGTAAAATAGACTTATCGGCGATTAAAATTATTCTATCGTTAATTTGTTTTCTGTTTTTTGGCACACAGGTGGCCCTGATGGAAAACAATTTCTCACAAAGCCTGTGTCATCTTTGGGGATGCTTTGTGGAGGATCTTTTTTGTAAGGGAGGCGTAAACCTGAGTAGTAGTGACCCATGTTGTAAGGGGGAGGAAACACAAAGGTCGGCAAATCGTTCCACAGCCGAACTGTTAAGACGACAATATACCCTAAAATATATTCACAATCTTAACGACGTAAGTAAAGAAGCCGTGTATACAAATTGTGACTCGCGAACCGCGCATTGATGGAACTACTGTCGAATTTGCCGTATCGAAGAAAAGAAGAAGAAGATAAATAATGTGGGAATCTTAACGACGACGTAAGTGAAGAAAGCGTGTAAACAAATATACGCCGCGGCATGGCGTATTGGACCAACGCGAACGTGTGTTCGAATTCACCCTAGCAGACCTGGAGATACGGCCTTTCCGCCGCGTTCATTTTAATTAATTCTGAAGAACGTGTTACAAATTTTTAAAATGCGTCTCCATGTTGTCCTTCCGAAGTTATTAATTCATCGTCTAGAAAAATAAAATCTGGTGCTAACCGCTAACTTTATAGTTGAAAAATGGGTTATAAAGTTTTAATATCGTTGTACGTAAAATATATTAATGGTTAGGTACTGCTTTTATTAATCTTAAATATAAATATCTCGCAACCCTTGTGCGACATGGAAATAAAAAAAATATTATAATTACTAAATCGCCGGAAATGATTAAAATGTAAGTTTTGAGCAAACAAAAATTATTAGGATTGTGTACCACCTTAAACTCAAGAAGGACCCGTTCTCGTATGACAAATGTCAACTGTGTACAAATGTTGGACGCGCTTTTGACGTATTACGAGTGTGGCACCGGTGGCATCTTCAATGCAGAATAAGGACAGCATGCCCACCTGACGCCTACGCTCTAAAGATTGCAATCACTTTGTTAAGATAGGATAATATATCAAACGGAACGCACAGATACTGAGATGATCTCTTCTTCATTGATACAAATACACCCTTATCTACATAATCTCATCACCGACAAACTTCGAAATTTTCCGTATTACAACCTCCCATATTACAACCTCCCGTATTACAACCTCCCAGCATTATAATGAATTTCAAACTGCATAGCATAGCACAATGCATTATAAACGTATTATATTCTAATTCGTAGAAATTATTAGTGCAAAGGAATGTTGCAAGCATTTCTCCAATAGTCAAACCCATCCACAAGTTGGATACATTCCCGTTTCGAAGTCAGGCGTATCGAGTAACCCGGCGGTACTGCTGAATATATTAACGTCTGATGCATGTAAGTTCAGGCTGCATATTAAAGACCAAAGGTAATGCTCGGATATGTGGGGCAAGCAGAATATAGGCCATATCTCAGAGGAACCTTCGGATGCTGGGGAATCAATGGCGAATGGAGATCTGAAGAACGGAACAATAGTTACTAACTTATGTTAGAGTGGGATAATATTATCGGAAGTACAATCGCATAACAAAGAACTTCCTTTATCTGTGTTTATTAACTTAAATAACCATTTGTTATCACTGCATCAAATGATATTATATTTATTAAATAAACTTTATTTATACAGGGTGTTAAGGGACGTACTTGGCTTACTTTAACCAGTGACTCCTGACATTATTTGGAGTAAAAATGTAAATGAAATTTTGGTCTCCGGTGACATTTTTCATGTTTTTTTTTCTACAAAAACATAAAAAATGGTAGGTGTTGGACAGTTTGAGGCGGGGTAAGAAATTGGTAGGATACTCGGCTGAGTGACGTGTGGAAGAAATTTTTTATTTTTTGATTTTGAAGAAAAAAAGTTTGAAAAAAAAAGTTGTGGAAAAAAGTCACCGGAGACCAAAATTTCATTTACATTTTTTACTCCAAATAATGTCAGGAATCACTGGTTAAAGTAAGTCAAGTACGTTCCGTACGCCGAAATCATTTTAGGTCATAATTGCATTTATACGAGTATGTTAACAATTTTTACGGCGTATTGTGATTTTTGTTAATTTTCATTTTATTCTGACGAAGAAATTATTCTTTTCGAATCAAGTTGATAATTTTGTTTAAATAAGTAGTGTATACAGTGATTTGTTTTCGTGTAGTATATTCAATTTGGGAGGCGAAATGGGTACCGCCGCCCCGGGAACCTTTATTGGATAACCAACAACTCTGCCATAGGTCACCCCAAGTGGTTCGCTACGTTTGGTGATTTAGCAGGAGTGCCCGGGTTCATGGGGTGAGGTTTGTCCAGCTCTAAGAGGTGGATGACCAGGACACCCTGAACCCCAGATTCCTACCCACCCCTTAAACCCTTTTCCTTACCAAAACTCTCCTCTCCTTCCTTTCCTAAAAACCCTCCACACCGCATCCCCAAAGATGACATAGGCCCTGATGGAAATTATTTTCCTCAGGGCCTCCTGTGTGGAGCTCACGTAAAAAAAATGTAATTAAAATGACGCCAGAATGTGGAAACCATGCCATTATTGAACCAAATATTATATGTATGTGTTTATTTAAAATAAAAATTATTGTACCCCATTTATATTCTGTTAGAAAGGACGAGTTGAAAGGTTAAAACGTGAATTAACTATTAGGTGCAAAATCACTTTCCTATTTCAAACGACTCGATTCTGATTTGTTTTTTTTGTGTCGTGTACATTCAAGATTATAGCTGTCCTCAGTCTGTGAGATTATGCAACTCCTATTATTTTATGGTTGAATCTTATGTTGAAGAAAGAGACAAGGGAGGAAGAGGTAAAGGGATATAGGAAGACAAGCAAGGGTTGCTCGGAGAGTACATACTACGAATAACTAAACCCGTTTCTTGCAACTTGAGCAGGTGGACGAGTTTGTGTATATGGGTAGTATGTTTACGAAAGATGGGAAGGCCGCTAGAGATATTTAAAGAAGGGTAAATGCAGGTAACTCCATTAATGTAGGACTGAAAGTAGTCGGCGCTAATAAAAAAACTGTTAAAAGAAGCGAAGCTAGCAGCCCACAACGGAGTCCTGGTACCTACCCTGTTGTATGACAGTGAGGCATGGAACTGACAGAGGAAGAATGAAAGTAAACTGAATGCTGTTAAAATGAGATCCCTGAGGATAACCATGTATGATCGCGTGAAAAATATGGAGATCCGCAAAGAATTCAAGGCTGATGTAAGCGTAATGAGCAAGATTAAGAAAGGGACCCTCAGATGGTTTGTGCGTGTAGAGCGAATGAACAAAGAAAGAAGTGTAAGAAGGATATATGACGCAAATGTGAATGGTCTAAGAAGTCGGGGACGCCCGAGGAAGACATGGCACGATCAAGTGAATCAGATACTTGAGTCGGGCCATGTCAAGAGTCAGAATAATAGAATACTTAGTGTGTATGAGACGATGTATGAATGTGAATGAGGCAAAGATTGTGTACCAAGACGGAGTTGTTAGGCGGTCTGCTACAATTGCGGGGAGTTAGTTAGTTCATTTCATGCAATTTCAATTCCGAGTAGTTCTAACAGATCAATAGACTCGAAGGTATTAGCGTATCGATATCGGATACCGCGTCCGAAAAAACTAAAGTATTTAAAAATTAAATCTTTCGTAATATCTCAAGATCGCATTTATTATTTCTTATACTAACTTACGGAGTTGATGCAATCGCGCATGTCATGAGAGGAAGAAAGGGCGCTCTTTTTTATACAAAACTTGATTTTCGATTTGAGGCCAATTACTTTTTTTTTTTTTTTTATTATTCAACTTTATTAGTTTTGAGTTACAATTTGTTTTATTCTATGCCTGTCTCACTAGGAGAACCTGTGTTGAGAGCAGGCGCTTAGCATGAGCAGTTTATAATAATAACACATACAAAGTACAAATAAAATAACACAATATTCTTGACCGAACTGAATGATTATTTTTTTTATATAAAAGGTTTAGCAATATCTAGTACGGTTGAGAAGGTACCACTTTATTTATTTGTATTTTAAATTATAAAATATTGTCCATTAAAGAATTAAGTTTTTCTAGATTTTAGAGGCAATTTCGACGCTCTTTGAAAGTTAGTGGTAATTCTTAAAAAAATAATCTTGGCAAACCTACTACGGCATCGTAATGAAAAAAAATAACTAAAAAATAAAGCAGGGTTCAAAAAGTGTTTTTGAATAGAAATTTTAAATTTTAGACAGTTTTTTTTAGCCTAAATCGATTGTTTGTAATTTAAATTTAAGCACAAAAATTAATTTTTATTTTTATAATTTGTATTTTATATTTCATTATATCGAAATAGTAGGAAAGGGTAGATTATTAAACGTTACATCTATAGGATTTAGCTGGCGAGAGAATGAAATAGTAGATATAATCGGTCTCCTCATTGTGCGCTACTTCGTAGCCTATCGGTCTTCTCTTTGTGTGCGGTGCTTCGTTGCTTCCCCTTTCTCGTATACTATAGTTTTCTGAAGGTATTAGTTCTACTGCGTGTGATTTGCACTATCTGTTTTTTTACCAATTCCATAAGTAAAATCTACACAAAAATACCTTTTAATAAGTTGGTAGAGATATCTAAATACAAAAAGTTGACAGGTAAATATTATACACAAGTAGTTTTATCCTTAATGCTTTTGAATGAAACTAAGTTTATACTTTTGTTATTCGGCGGTACATCCTCTCTGCATAACCTCTCGGGACACTTAGTTATATTTGTGTAAGTAGGTATACGGTATTTTCCCTAAACCGACTGCATATTGTATATAAGTATGCCGGGGGGCAACTGTCATGGAACCGTGTTGTTACACAAATTTTAATTTAAAATACTATTTAATACTAAAGTTGCAGATTTAATACGTTCTAGGGCAGAAGATACTCTCAGCATCACCCCGGTGTAAGACCACCATTCTGGAATGAAATGTTGCTTGAAATGGATTTATCCGTGTTTGGTGATCAATTCTGAATTTCTTCCCCTCAACTTTCAGCCTCACAACATACCCCAATTGGGGATGCCATAGTTTCACTGAATCCGTGTGGTTTGGAGCAGTACATTTAAAAAAGTTAGATAATTTACAAAACCGCGGTATATAAATTAACTAACATTATTATAATATTTTCTGTGTAAGTCTTCATACGTTTCAATTTTAAGCGTACAATATTTCGTGCTGCAGTGAAAATTTAAGTCTGGTGCTTCACTGACAGAGTCGGAACGAGGTATTTTGATGCCAAAAGGTCACCAACTTTTTTTTCTATAATATGAATCTTGAAAAAATACAGCTATCTATCTAGTTAATCTGAATAGTAAACATCTTGCTTTAATAATTGAGGAATTATATCTATCTAACCACGTAAACTAACAAACCAATAAAATTATCAGCTGCAATGAACTCCGGACATGGAACCATGTGCACACGACTCCAGCAACGAAAGCGTCTATAAAATGGTTCATTGTTTTTAAATTAATATTATAAGTTCATCGATTATTCACTTTACGTGTCTAGTCAATAAAGAAAATCACTAAAATTTAATCTTAGACTTGCTGAAAAGTCAATAGATGTCGCATATTAAAAATAAAATGGATAAAAATTTATCCAGACACTATCTAGATAGCATTTAGTTCGGGTTGAATCTTGCAATCATATATAAAGACAGCAGCCAATAACATGTGCGTTAAGAAAATGAAGATAATGTTGGTAGTTCTTAGTCGAAGTATGATACAGTTGAATTATCGACACCTTAGCTCAGTTGGTAGAGCACTTGCCATGTATGCAAAGGGTCCTGTGCCAATATCTTTTTCTGACGTTTCTGTCTCAACATTTTTCGATTGAGTTTCGCTAATTTTGCCTTCATTTAATTAAATACTAAAGTTAACTTGGGCGTGTGTTAATATGATTTGCTTATTATTAAAATGGTGCTGACTGTATTATGATGAATCTATTTAACGAGATTGGTTATGCAATCAGAATAATTTTTAGCAGCCAAATTAAGAAAAACGATAGGTATTATTAGAAAGGTTTGAAAACACGTAGTTTAGTAGGTACGGAGGAATTTCGATGCTATTTTATAAACGACACTTTAGACAGAAGGAGGGCTTTTAATACTCTCATGCAACGGCACAAAAAAGCTTAAAACGTACTTTATTTACCTCAATAATGCTACATCTCTTTCTTACACTCTAAATAATAGTGAGAAACGATGTACGTATTCACCCGTAGGAAAAATTAAATCATTATTGTACGTCCCCTTCGCTCGTGTTAAATACACTCGTCGCGTGCCGTTACCCTCGCCGTGCCGTTACCGTGGGATTTATAAAAACAGTTATTGGCGGTTCATTTCGAACCCCTCTGTCATTCAGAAAGCGGTCCAACGCGCATGCGTTTTAGTGTGGAAACTAAATTAATTTTGCCAGCATTTACAATCAAGTTACGAATAGTTCCTATAATACGAATAAAATATCAAAACTTTGAAGGTTACATTACAAAAATAAAAAATAGCATTTACTCGATACATAATTTAGGAAAAAAAAAAGTAGTGAAATTAGTCAATTACATATATACTAAAAGAGGGCGTAAGTGGGAATTGAAAAAATAATAATAACAATGAACATATATACAAATGTAGAAAAACATGTGAACTAACCAAATATAATACATGGAATACATCTATTTTATCTTTGGAACTAACTAAACAAGGTACGATTTGAGATTTTTACGGCCTAAAGTATTTAGTTATCGTGATTTTTTTTTGTTTTATTATGCCGTGTTGCGCTCCCTCCTTTTTTAGACTAAGCTTGTCCATCGTAATAATTACACATCTGTAATGACCGGTCAGTGGTTGAGTTGGCATAGCGCTTGGGTCCCACCTGGGCGTCGCGCTTTCGATTCCTCGGCTGGCTAAGTCCTCTATCACAACACAAGCAACATTTTCGGCTTTCTGTGGTGGTAGTAGGAGATTTTCAAACATTGTTGGGTTATTCGTAACCCGGGAATGTTTGTCTTTCTTTTTAAAAAAAAAAATTACACATCTGCCCTGATGATATGATGATTGCACATCTTCCTCGATGATGGACATTGTAAATCTGTCAGAAATGTAGACTAAAGAAGGAGGTAGCGCAACACGGCATAATAACCCAAAAATAATTGAAGTTTATTTTTAAATTTGAAAAAAAAAATCGTACGAATTAGTTCATTCATATCAAATGTTGGAGGATAAATTGAAAATATTTTTACAATTGAAAAAAATTTCAAGCTTACTTTTTCATATCGTCCTTGTTCTAAGTACTGTAGTAGTTTCCCCTTGCACCGGCCCTTGCCTCTAATATAAGACTGTGAAATGAAATTTACCTCTTGCACCCGCGCAAAATGCAGGGCAATTTTCTCAAAGGATTCTCCACTGCATTTGCAGTGTCGCCTATGCAAGAGTACAGGGCACAGCACTGCACATGCGGGGTGCAGGGGAAATTCAAATGCGCTTTTGGATGCATCTCGGTATCTGGAGATGTCGAACGTGTAATCTCGTAGGAAAAACCCAGGCGGTCTATTAGGGCGATGAAATACGCGAAAGGTTTTTTGATTATTGCAGTCAGCACAATGAAAGAAAGACCGATTCTATGACCGATCAAGTCAGCATGTATGGAATAATTCATTTCCAAAAGAAAATCACATTACAAATGCCACGCATTAATAACGTTACCTTTAATAGCATTTCATAAAAGGACATTTTAAAACGATATATATAGGCACTAATATTTCAGGGAGTTTTTACGCATAATGGTTATTTTCTGGCTTTTAAAAGCCATTAAGTAAAACCTAATCCATTTGGATTTATCCAAAACCATTTGTCCATTATCGCTCGCGATGACAAATATTACCAATAATGGATAGTCCGGCATGGCTTTATTCTTTATAGAAATCGATTCATCACACCTGCTTTGACCAGTTCCGTGTACTGGGTGATTCGAAATACTGTACCTAAAACCTGCTGCCAAAGTGCTTAAATAATGCTCTTAGGTAGATGTACTATTTTATTTTATTGGTAAAGAATATTAACAAAAAACGGAAGAAACAACGCACTGAAAAATTTGCAGGTCTAGAAAAAAATCATTCGTATATGAAATAAGCTTCGATTAATGAGATTGAAAGCAAAAGTAAACCGAAGGGTATATTTGTGTGTATATTTTGTGATAAGACAGCGTTACGGGACAAAGGCAAAATTAGTAGGATGTTGGAATGCGTCCATCGCGCGTTATCGGCTGTCAATTCATCATTCAATTTAGAAATTACAAGATATTTTGTTCTGAAAAATAACTTGGTTTCAACTTAATTACTACAAGAAACAATATTTATGTCAGGGGAGTGGTAAAAGATGCATTAAATTTCCATTTTTTCTCCAACAAATCAAATTTAAAGGTTATGAAATATGCGTAAGCGGAATTCGGCAACTTTACCAAGAATTTGTGTGGCGAAATATATGGAGGATTGCCGAATTGTCAAAACAACTAAGTAATATAAGTCTCATGGGCGTTCATAAATGACTATCCGCTTGTTTTTATTTATGCGGTGACATTCTATTCGCAAATTTTCCCCCGGCCATCAAATCTTATCGAGGATTTCGATGCAAACACGCCATCTCTCCCGTTAGTATAACTACTTTTAAGAGTTGGTGTGTTAACGTAAGCTCGTTAGCTCGATACAAAATACCGAATTTAAGAAAACTGTCAAATTTTGTCGTGTACGGCCGATTTAACAAGCGTTAACCTGTTGCAAAAGATACACAATCACCATTCAGATGGGGTTGCGAACGGAGTAATTTTGATTGGAAATTAGCCTTAATCCATCTTGCAACGTGTGATAGTTCAAGGTACGCAGCATAGATGGCGTTGGTGTTAGTAAGCTCATAGTTTATGGAGTTCTACAAGAGATGACGCTAGTGTATACGTTTTCCCTCCCTGTTCAGAACCGAGGTGGACTAGCATTTAGGTTTCAATCAACAAACATGTTTGAGAGCATAACAGAGAGATCGTTGGCCTTCAGGCCATTCCAAACACTCGTTCGCAATCATAAGAGTTTCTAATCTAATTATTAAAAAAACTTTAGTTGTGAAAAGGGCGTCTTTTATTTCAAGTTCCACTCACAACGCAGAGGATCAATCTAACAAAGTTTAATGAAGAACAACACCAAAAAACAATTACAGTAATTTTCACCAATACCAGTGTGAAATTAACATTTTTGTTTGATGTTTTTCTTGCAATAGGCCACTTGCATGGATTTCATAACGACTTGGAAAAAATCGTGTGGATAGATTTTTTGACTAAGATTACGAAAATGTTAGTAATAATTTTTAGAAATGTACAGTTTTTTATTTTTAAATAAATAAATCCATAATTTGGGCTCGTAAATCTCCGAAAATGTTCCTATTAATTTTGTAAAATTCCACACTGATTTATTTTTTTATATGGCAACACTTTGATATCAGGCGAATTTTTTAATTTGACATTTAACGTTCACTACATTTATTGTTTGTTCTCTGCGAACTTATAATTTGGTTTGACTTTTTGACAGATGATGTGAAGAGAACCCCGTACATTTATGCTGTCTGCGTGTGTTTTAGAAGTATATTGGAAATGGTGTTGATTTTAACAAAATCAAATTTTAAAATATAATAATAATTTTATTTATCTTAAAAAATGGAACATGTTACAGTGTTACTTTTCCTCCATTAAAAACATTTGCTTGTGGATAGAAGAGCTTGTGGATACATTTTAAATATGTACAATTTATACAGTCAGGTGTTTCACATAATATATGCACAGATTCACAGTTAATATACTGTTAATACACCGTTAAAACACAGTTTAATAATATCGCAATCAAGATCCTTTAACTAAAAGATAAAATCATCCACATGTATTCAGTAATAAGTAAAATAGGTATAATTTTTAGTGTGACATTCATGTGGTGATGAGGGAAGCAGCAATTTTTCCGTTGTTGATTTCTCTAAAATGTTTTTTAATGGAGTTCAACAATTGTACTTTGTCATTAATGCTTCTGATTTCTACTGGAAGGTTATTAAAGAAGTATTTTCCTTGGTGTGTATATGTATTATTATTATAATTTACAAGTAAAAGTATATTACATTGGATTTAGTAATATAAACGTTGAACATCATAATGATTTATGATCAATAAGACAGATGAAGGAAAAAAATATTTATACTAAATATTAATACTTTCTTGTGGAAAACATTCTTTTTTTTAAATGATTTTCGGCTATGTAATTATTGTTTTTTTCGCACCCATAAAATTATGTCCCGTCTTTCTGGTTTATAAAAAATGGTCTGATTAATCGGAGAGAAATTTTCAAAAAAATCGCTAGGGTTTCAAAAATACGATTAAAAAAATACAGAATGTCTTAAAATATTTGCCTTAACCGGATTTTTTTTTAAATGAGATGTAAGTTGCCTATACTTTCAGTTTGACGTATTTTATTTATGAAATCAGTCAAACAACTGTTATCCCGGTAAATTTCAGTTATCTAAAACTATATTGGGTATGTGCGTATATTATGTTAAAAGTAACTAACGTTAAGGTCACTCTACACGTCCATCTGATAATCTATATTCATTTCCAACTGACCTTTACAATTTTATCTGTGACAAACGTTGTAGAATTTGGTTGGAAGTATTTTTAAGGGGTGGCGTAACAGGGAGGCACCGGAGTCTATTAGGGAGGGAATATTTATGGTTGGAATGATAAAATTGATTGATGGACATCCCTTATTGATGGGCTGGTATTGTTTTAAGAGTTGTTTTTCATTTTTCTCGCTTTCACTTTGCGGCTAATGGTGTTGTGATATAAAAAATCTGCTTTGAAAATTCAATTGAAAAAAGAGTGGATTTGCTCGGGGTGGACAGAACGCGGCTTTCTTAATTTTCAATTTAATAACATGAATATTTTATTAATTTCTTTATTTATTTACGCCCTTTTTCGGGGCTTTTACATAAGTATGAAATTTTTATTACACTATGATTAAATAATACATAATTACTATATATATCTTTAACAAAGAAATATATTTTGAATATTAGTTTCACTTCCTATAATTTTGAGTTTTGCTTGTGCATTTAGTTTAACAACATATATTAAGTTTGTTGTATTGTTTGTCATAACACCAAAAACGAACTTTTTTTATATGAACACCGCACAAGAGTCCCAACTGCTATTGTCTGGAGCCAGTGAGACTATGGCATTCCCAATTGGGGTATGTTGTGAGTCTGAAGGTAGTGGGGTGGGGAAGGAGATTGGGAAGAGGAAGGTGGGGAAGTACCTGGCTGTTCAGATCTGGTCACAAAACACGGCTAAAGCCATTTTAAGCAACATTTCAATTCTGAATGCTGGTCTTACACCAGGGCGATACTAAGGGTATCTTCCACTCTGGAACGTAGATAAATATACTATATATTATTTTTAAATAAATTAATTATGAAATAACACAAATTAATCAAATAAAATTTATTTGCTAATATTTATTAATATTAGTCGTTAGAAATTAACGATAAGTGCTTCGCTACGTTTGGTGAGGCAGCGGGGGTGCCCCGTTTCATGAGGTCAGGTTTGTCCGGGTCTTGACGACGAATGCGTCTGCCCACCAGCTGCATGGCAGGCTGAATCGGGAGAGAATGGTTAAAGGAGTCCCTTTGACTTCTAAAGCCGTACTCTCTCGGAACATTGCCTTACACCGCAGCGGGAGGGATGGATTCATACGTCCGTCACTTCTGGACACACTGACCCCCAGAATTCTACCCATCCTTAAAACCATTTTTCTTCTCAGAACTTCGCATAATTAATTGCCCTCTATTGACGGAAATACCCTGCTAACAAGAAATTATAAAAATTTCTTATTTACCAGAGCCGTAAGAGCGTTTAACCAGCCAGCGGACGAAAATCCACATTTCGTCGAAAGTTGTTCTTACGATCGTTCAGGGCGGTTACAGTGAGAAAGATTAATTATTCTCGACACCCGCTTTTTTCATTTATAACTCAATATCGATTTTATTTCATTCTGATAAAACTATTAAAATAATGTACTTTTCGTAATTATTTTTTGATTATAAGTATTTATCATTTTTCAAAAATGTCTAAGTTAAAAACAAATGTTAAAAAAATCTGAAATATTTTAGTTTGTAAGTGCGCAAATAAATACATAAACGGACCAATTTTCGTTAAGAAACACACGTACGTATATATTTTTTTATGATTTTATTTAAACCAAAATTAAAATTCTAAAAGATGCGATACCCAGATAATGTATAAATTTATTTTACTGCATGATTATATGATTTGAAATAGGTGTCGTATAATACAAAATCGTTTTTGAAAATCTAACAAATCTGCCAACGACCTATGGTTATAACCTTATTATTCTAAAAATAAACATTTTTTCTCAAAATTTAAAACATGCGAATGCTAGATAAAAGAACAATCTTTCGAAATCCATTAGTATTTTTTGTGGAAAAAAGGCAATGCGTCTAAAATCTGATTTAAAAATGACATATTTCTGGTTTTCTCTGGTTCCTCTTAAGGAACAAATATAAGGAATTGGAAGGAGGCAGTAAGAAACCTATAGGAGAACAGACACATTGTCCTAGAGGCCACCAGACTCATTAGAAAAAAGGCAACGCGGTGATAATGATGACAAACTATAGGTATATATCGATATAATCGACCTTTTTCATTTCCCTCGAGAACATTAAAATCACATTTTCGGCAGAAAAGGCTTCCAAATAACCACGGCTTTGAAAAAATAACCGAAATAATTTCACTTGCACAGATTGGTAAGTAAAATCTGAAATAATCGAAATTCCGCAAGGAGAAATTGATGTACAACACATTTATAACAATCTAAATCATTAACTATGGAACTTCATAAATATTTACCGAATTAATTTCTGAAAAAACGACTTAATAACTTTACTAACGTTTTCTACATTAGTTCCATACAGAAGGCCCGAAAGGAAATGATTCTATTCAGGGCCTCTGTTATCTTTGGGGATGCTGTGTGGAGGGCGTTTTTAGAGAAATAAGGTCTGGGAATGAATGTCTGTCTGTCTGTCTGTCTGTCTGTCTGTCTGTCTATCTATCTATTATTTTTTTTTTAAATTTATTTATTGATTGATTTATTTATTCTTAGTACATTTACATTACAAAGGTATAATATATTGTCCTCCACACTAGGAGTTCACCTGTTTTGTAGAGGACATTTTTCAGTTGTAAATTATAAATTATGAATAGTAAAACAAAAGAGTGTTCATAGTTAATATAAAAAAGAGAAATAATAAAAATCGACTTCAATTTGACAAAATTATAAATTATTTTTTTATTTATAATTTTTAATACTAGGTTTCCACAGCGCGGGATAAGTTGCACTATAAAAATCTCGTGTCACGATGTTTGTGGTCGCATTCCTCCGAAACGGCTCGACGGATTTTTATGAATTTTTCTATGTATATTTGGTAGGTATGGTCGTAAAGTATTTTTCATACTGCTAGGTGATTAGGATGTCCCTATCCAGAAAATTTTTTGTTGTTTTTTTGTGGCATAAAAAAATACCTATAACCTCAAATTTTCACCCGCCTCCTCCCATTTTTTAATCACAATTTTTGTATTTTTGTATGAACAAATTTAACCGTCGTTCGTATTTCAAATAGAACGAAATTATTTATGTTGTTGAATCACAGATGGCGCTACGTCCGCCTCAACTAACTTTCAACCAACATAGAAATAATTTATAGGGCAGAACAACATTTTCCGGGTCAGCTAATATATTTATATCTAAATATCTACCTAACGAAAGTTACACACTTCTAGGATTTACAACTCCTAAACAAATACAATTATACAAATTAAAAAAGTTCTTTATTTAAAACTACTTTACACGACGACCGATTTCGATTGATATCAACCTTCATCAGGACACCGACAGTCCGATTTTAAAGTTATTTCCCTTCTCCCTCTGTAACCCACACCCTTCCCCTACCGTACCAGTATATCAGCTTGTTTCTAACGCCCTCTCCCTCGCTTATATGCGTTATTTTTCTCTTCTGTTTACCTTATAATATTGCTTTGTTCTGTCATCTAGTTTATATGTTTATTGTCCTGGTGAAGGTTGAGATCAACGGAAACCAGTCTACGTGCATAAATCAAATAAAGTTTTTTTTTTACATTAGCTCCACACATAAGGCCCTGAGTAAAATATTCCCCTCTGGCCTATGTCATCTTTGGGGATGCTGTATGGAGGGTGTTTTTAGGATAGTGAAGGAGAATAAGTGCTAGGAAGGAAAAGAGTATTAGGGGTGGGTAGGATTCTGGGGGTCAGTGTGTCCAGGAGTAACAGACGAATCCATCCCTCCCACTGCGGTGCAAGGCGATATTAGGAGAGAGTACGGCGGGAGAAGACAAAGGGACTCCCTAAACCATTCTCTCCCGATCATTCCTGCCAAACTTCACCCCATGAACCCGTGCACCCCGGCTAAGTCACCAAACGTAGGGAACCACTCGGGTGACCTGTGGCAGAGGTGTTGGTTATCCAATAAATGGTTCCCGGATTGAATTGAATGTGGTTTTAAGCAAAGAACTTTTTGCATTTATATAATGTGAAAGCCACAAAATGTTGGCATACTTCGATAAATACTTTTTTGTTGATTTAGACTGCATTTCCGGATACGAAACAAACGCTTATAATTTATTGAAAAATGACTTTTCTCTAGGCTGGGTTTTAAATTCGTTACCCTCGAACCCAGAGAAAAGCCATATGAAACAATAACCTTACCTTAGCTAACCAAAGTATATAAACCTGAAAATGGTAAAAAATTAAATGCTTACCCAACCGAACACAAAAGAATATCAAGTTTACAATTTTACAAAATAAAATCCTTACCTAACGTAAATCAAGCTGAAAATGCATGAAAATCGCACACAACATAAATAATAATAATACACGGCCAACCAGTGGCGTATCGTAAATTTCCCCGAGCGCATATCTACAGAAGCGATCCATCAACCGATTTGAAAACTTTTTAAACATCGCTACACAACGAGCCATCCCTGGCGGACTCTAACCAGTCGCAGTGGACTCATCAATATCAATTTCGCGCTCATCCGCGGTGTTTCCATAGGGGACTGCCAGTGGCGGAGAGTGTATTTATTATTTAATGGGGTGTAGTAGATCGATTAATTATTTGAAATTAATTAATGAGTTTTTCCCGAAAAACTATAAATACACATATCATTAATTAAGGATGAGTAGTTTTGGACACTGTTTGGATTCGCTATCCAAAAATCTGGACCACCAGCTCAATTCTTTGGGAATATGGATACCGCCGCCCGGGGAACCATTTATTGAATCAATCAAAGAACATCTTTGCTATAGGTCATCCCAAGTGGTTCACTACGTTTGGTGACTTAGCAAGGGTGCATGGGGTCAAGTTTGTCCGGATCTTGGCAGCAGAAGTGTCTGCAGGCCGGATCAGGAGAGCCTGGTCGAGGGGTATATTTTAACCTCTCCAGCACAACTCTCTCGGAAAATTGCCTTGCACTGCAGCGGAATGGATGGATTCATTCGTCCGTCACTCCTGGACACACTGACCCCCAGATTACAAACCACTCCTTTTACCTTCCCAGAACTTCCTCCCCTTCCTTCCCCTAAAACGACCCTCCAGACAGCATCCCCAAAGATGACATAGGCCCTGAGTGGAATTATTTTCTTAGGGCCTCCTTTATGAAGCTAATGTAAATTGGTGATCGACAGTCGACGGTCGATGGTCGACGATTGACGATGGGTGATTAGTGATTGGTGATTGGTGAAGGGTGATTGGTGATTGGTGAATGATGATTGGTGATTGGTGATCGATGATCGATGATCGATGATCGGTGATCGATGATCGATGATTGCTGATCGATGATCGATGATCGACGATTGACGATTGACGATTGACGATTGACGATTGAGGATTGACGATTGACGATTGACGATTGACGATTGATGATTTACGACTTACGATTGACGATTGACGGTTGACGATTGACGATTGACGATTGACGATTGACGATTGACGATTGACGATTGACGATTGACGATTGACGATTGACGATTGACGATTGACGATTGACGATTGACGATTGACGATTGACGATTGACGATTGATTATTTATGATTGATGATTGATGATTGATGATTGACGATTGACGATTGAAGATTGACGATTGACGATTGACGATTGACGATTGACGATTGACGATTGACGATTGACGATTGACGATTGACGATTGACGATTGATTATTTATGATTGATGATTGATGATTGATGATTGATGATTGACGATTGACGATTGAAGATTGACGATTGACGATTGACGATTGACGATTGACGATTGACGATTGACGATTGACGATTGACGATTGACGATTGACGATTGACGATTGACGATCGACAATTACGATTGATGATTGATGATCGATGATCGATGATTGATGATTGATGATTGACGATTGATGATTGATGATTGATGATTGATGATTGATGATTGATGATTGATGATTGATGATTGATGATTGATGATTGATGATTGATGATTGATGATTGATGATTGATGTTTGATGATTGATGATTGATGATTGATGATTGATGATTGATGATTGATGATTGATGATTGATGATTGATGATTGATGATTGATGATTGATGATTGATGATTGATGATTGATGATTGATGATTGATGATTGATGAATGATGATTGATGATTGATGATTGATGATTGATGATTGATGATTGATGATTGATGATTGATGATTGATGATTGATGATTGATGATTGATGATTGATGATTGATGATTGATGATTGATGATTGATGATTGATGATTGATGATTGATGATTGATGATTGATGATTGATGATTGATGATTGATGATTGATGATTGATGATTGATGATTGATGATTGATGATTGATGATTGATGATTGATGATTGATGATTGATGATTGATGATTGATGATTGATGATTGATGATTGATGATTGATGATTGATGATTGATGATTGATGATTGATGATTGATGATTGATGATTGATGATTGATGATTGATGATTGATGATTGATGATTGATGATTGATGATTGATGATTGATGATCGATGATCGGTGATAGATGATCGGTGATCGATGATCGATGATCAATGATGCTGATACATAACTGGGTTATTTAACTAATTGCTACATGTGTATATTGTCGCACGACTCAAAGAGATTTAATTAATCATCTCATTAAACCTTCATAATAATTACTGCAAGCGGATCCCGCAGCATTGGTCGAATAAACTGCCTACGGCGTATTATTTTGGGTTAATGATGCCGAGCCTCGACCGCAGCCAACGGTCAAAAGCTTCAGCCGTATCAATGTCAAAATTGTAAATACACTGAAAATGCATTATGGATGCACCCAAACTGATTTCAGAGGCGTTTTCCGCGCGTTGATGATTTTGGAAAACGTTTTTTGAGTATATATCCTCACTTACAAATTATTTAACAATCACGCAATTAGCGGGGATTGATTGAAAATTATGGACCACATAACATTTTTTTTCTGTCTTTATTCACCATTCAAATGCATTTTTTTATTTACATTAGTTCCACGCAGGTGGCTCTAAGGAAAGTAATTGCCATCAGAGCCTTTTTAGGAAGATGAAAGAGAGGAAGTTCTGGGAAGGAAAAGGGTGTGAAGGATGGGTAGGAATCCGGGATTCAGGGTGTCCAGGAGTGACAGACGTATCAATCTACCCATCCAACTGCGGTGCAAGGCGATGAGTCGAGAGAGTGCGGTCGGAAAGATCAAAATGCCTCTCTCAACCAGTCTCTTTCAATCCGGTCCGCCAAGCAGACTCATCCGCCGATAGAGCCGCATCTAGATATACATACCTTACCCCATGAACCCGGGTACCCCTGTCACGCCACAAAACGTGTTCTATGGCGTATTGGTTAACCAATAATTTAGCCATATTTGGTGACTAGAGCCAAGTATTTTCTAACCTTCATCTCCCGTCTCCTCTCCTCTACCACTTATTTCAGTCTTACAACATTGCCCCCACCGAGGGTAGCTTAATCCCCTGGCTCCCGAGAGTTGGGAATTTGTAGTAAAAAAAGACTGATAAAAGCGATCCAAGTATTTGATTAATTCAAGCTCAAAATGTTATTAATTAATTAATTAGTTAATTTTTTGTAAATTTCTTTAATAATAGTATTTACTTTATTTATAATACTTCAGAAAAAGAATCCTTATTAATTTGCACGTCGTGAGAGATATGCACTTCGTAAAAGATTATTTAATTTTTCTACGAGTATTTCGACATCGCACATCGAAAAAAAGTTACGAATTAAAATGACATATTTAACTCATTTTTGGATTTATTGTCCTTTCCAGCATTTCAAATTTCCTCTATCGATTTGAAAGTGGCAAGTGAAAGTCATCAACGGGTGTTCCCAACTTCTTACACCATTCACTTAGTGAAAGTCATCAACGGGTGTTCCCAACTTCTTACACCATTCACTTGCAAGTCAATTATTCTCTTTAAGCTTGTTATTTATCCGTATATAATCGGCGCTAAAAGTAATCTATTCAATCAGTTTTAAAGTTTAAATTGTTGTCATGATTTTGACTGAATAGTTAGCAAGAGTTTTAAAATTTAACAAATTGCTTTTGATAAAATAAACCTATCTACTAATTATTTTTTTTATTAATAGTCCATTAAAACATAATAATAACATGAATAAAAAATGAGATGACAGTGAAGGGAGAGCACATATAAATTAATAGCAACGACAATATAAAATGTAAAAAGTACATATAGAAGACAATACAAGTCAAAGCATGAAGTGAAGAGCCTAGCAGGACAATCGGTTTTATCGAAATTGGCTAAAATAGTTTAATTTTTTGTCGCTTGTGTCGCCCTCATCGCTTTTTAACTCAATTCTATCAAAATTTATTGTAAATGGTTACTAAAAATGGATTTGATAATAGTATCCGCTCGTATAAATCCGGAGTTATACGATCATTCCCGATCACAAATTAAATATTGGCATATTATATCTTGGCCGGTCGTTTAGAACGTTGGATTTCTATTTTTCCCCATAACGTGGGAAAATTTCCCTTAAGATTCCCTATTTCGAAGAAAGGTAATTAAAAAAATATTATTTGAACAACTTTTTAAAAACTGTCGGAAATTCACTATGCAACTGGTATGATTTTAGAAGCAAATCGTGAGTTGTTTATTGGTTTAACACTTCAATCTGTAAATATATATTTTTTTATTTTAAAAATATAAACTACAAAAAGTTATAGAAGTTCTATAAAAATCTGTATCTTCTAAATACGAAAAAGATTTGCGACATATTGATTTCTTTTACATGTGAATCGATATTCCCAAATTTTAAGTAAACTAAATTTTCCATAAATATGGGATTTTTTCGGCTAACTGTCAACACCCAAGAAGAACACCTGCATTGTGACAACAAGTCTTCGCGATGGATGTCTGCGCCCGCCAGTTGAATAATCCCCAGGGCGTCACAACACACGGAAATATAAAACACCATTGAAAAATATATTTGTTTATTTAAAATTTTAGGTTTTTAAATTAAGTAGTCGTTATGTATTATTATTAACATTGTTATTATTTCCTATGGAATAAAGGTATTCTCCTGTGAAAGCTGATGTATAATAATGACTTATTAAATCACACTGTCATCATCACTATCATCCTAAGGAATGCTGTGTGGAGGGTTTTTTAAGGATTTTTAAAAGTTTTTTAAAGTTTTTTTTAAATATGGAGACGAAGTTCTAATAAGAAGGAGTTCTGGGAAGGAAATAGGTATTAGGGGTTGGTAGGAATCTGGAGGTCAGTGTATCGAACCAGGCGTAACAAACGTATGAATCCATCTCAGTGCAAAGGCGATGGGTCGAGATATTCACAGTATGGAAGATCTACAGTCTCTCGTATCTAGGGTAAACGAAGAATGAGTTAATAATGAATGTAAGTAAAGTCTAAAGCCATGGTATTTGAAAGAGAGAATATGAAAACAATGTGCAACATAGTTGTGAATGATGAAAACTTGGAGCAGTTGGATGAGTTTGTGTATTTGGGAAGTATGTTTACGAGAGATGGGAAGGCTGATAGAGATATTGAAAGAGGGGTGAAAGCAGGTAACTCTATTAATGGAGTACTGGTACCCTGATGTATGGCAGTGAGTCATGAAACTGGCAGAGAAAGGATGAAAGTAGGCTGAATGCTGTAGAATGAGATCCCTGAGATGTATGGCGTATGTGTGGTAAAATCATGTAGGATCGTGTGAGAAACATGGAGATCCGCAAAGAATGCAAGGCTGATGTAAGTGTAATGAGTAAGATGAAGAAAGGAACGCTCCGATGGTTTGGGCATGTAGAGCAAATGAACGAGAAAAATAGTGTAAGGAGAATATACAACCGCAAATGTGAATGGTAGAAGTCGTGTCGTAGTCGTGGACGTCCAAGAAAGACATGGCACGACTAAATGAATCGGATACTTTAGTCGGACCATATCAAGAGTCAGAATAATAGAAAAGCATGTATGAGACGATGTATGAATGTGAACGAGGCAAGGAGTGTGTGCCAAGACCGAGTTGTTTGGCGGTCCGTCCTCTCTGCCTATCCCTGCGGAGAAACGGCGTGATAGTTAGTTAGTTAAATTATGAATAATAATAATTAACCATTTATTTGGACAGCCCTTATTCGTGTGTAACTTGACACTCGCTTTTGAAAAATAAAATAATATTATGACGGATGATATACATGCCTTCTTCGAAAAAGTAAGACAACACGGAAATTTAATTGTTGTAAAAGCACTGATGGGCTTTTACAAAATGTTTAATTTTTACATGGTTTTACTGCCAGATACAGAGATATCGAAAAATATTATACAGTTAGGTACAGTTCTGAATCTCAACTATTTAATAATAATAATTGGATGATTGGTATAATACCGTATTAGTGAAAAATCACCCCTAGGGCGCAGTTTCACTTGATCGTGCCATTCTCCCCCCGACTTCTTCTACCATACCTACACATTCACCTCATTCCTTCTCCTTACACTATTTTTTTCATTCATCTGCTCTGTAATGCATTCGTAATTAAATAAACTAAGTAAAAATGGTCAAAACGAATAAAACTTCCGAATAATAAAAGCTAATTGAAAATAATTCAAATTTCATTTATTACTGTTTACAAGTACCTAATGGCAGTTTTGCCTACCAAAGTCATCGCCAAATCAACAATTGTTGCCGGTACGCATAATAATTAAAATCATTAAAAATATCTAGCAGAACTTAATAAACAGTAATTGATTTCAATAATAACATTAAAAATATTTTTCGAAAGCCCACGTATAAAAATAAACATAAAAGCAGTTAAAAATTGATTCGTAAAACTGAGTGATCACTGTATTCATATTTAGGTCTACAAACAAGGCAATATGTAAGAAGGTACAAGTATATGACAGTCAATCCTTGCCACAATCGTTTTAAAATATATCTTTTTGACATACTTCATTCGCTTTCCCCGTACACATTCAGTAGTCGAATTTATTCCCTCCAGAGTATACGTATTCTATACAAAAACCAACACATGCAAATATTCTCAATACTACTTTACAGAACAGAGCGTTACGAGACGACCTCTCGTGGCGACTGACTTTCGCGTAATGAATAGAAGTTTAAAATGGGATCGCTTTTATCTTTTTTGGGTACAGATAAAAATGGAATATTACACAATAAATCACAAAATTAATTTTATTTATTTATCAGTTTTTATAGTTTAAATATTGTTTTCATACACATTATTTTTATTTTTTTCAAATAATTGTTTTTTAATACATAAAATCGATTTCGAAGTACATCGATTTACGTAGTTTTTAAAAATAATTTTACATCATTATTTGCGCATTTTATAAAAAAATATAAATGTAGGGATATAGGTTGATATGTTTCCTATAACAAAATATTTTTCAATATTTTTTTCATTTCGTATATGACGACAGATGGAAAAAAATCAGTGGTACTTTGGCGATTTTTTGAAAACTGATCTTTTAGAAACAGTTATAAAGTAAGAAAATATATTTTTTTTAATATTTAAAATTAACTTGAGGCATCGAAAATGCATGTAAAAAATACGAAAAAAACATTAAGTATTGAAAAATCCCTCGCGGGCTCTGAAGAAGCATTTAAATATTGCGTATCGACTGCCGAAAGTCGTTCAGTTTTACACCAAAAAAATCAATGCTTTTACTTGCGTTGACAAGTCTCGACATTCTGGATAAGGGAGAATGGTATCCATAATTAGTAGAATGTTGATTGAGGAACAGCAATTCATTATTTCGGAGTCTACGGGAAGGGGTATTGAACTGGATGAGTTGTAACAGTGCAATTGTATTAGTAATACTGTTTATAATTTAAAAAATGCAAATTAGATCAGAGTCCTTTCTACATTTTTCTAAAGAAGAAATGTTTAAAATGTGTTCAATTTCATCATATGAGTACTCGCCTCTTTCAAAACCCAACCTCCAAGCAATTCCTCTTAGGAAACGATGTTACAAATGTGGACAGCATAGAAAGGAGACCAAATGACACTAGCATATTCAAGGTGAGGGCGAATCAGTGAACAGTAAAGAATTTTAAGTGTACTTATATGTTTGAAGTCAGAGGTCATTCTATGAATGAAGCCTAGTAGTTTAAAGATTTATTTACGATATTATGAATATGATCACGGAAAGAAAGTTTGCAGTCTAGAGTGACCCCAGGGTCCTTGATAGATGTGACAGTAGATAGACAAACACTATTTAGTTTATAATCAAACTGAATAGGTTTTTTGGTTCTATAAAAGAACAACATTTTGCATTTATCAACATTAAGTTCCATTCATTAAATTATAAAGGTAATAAAGTATTACTTACGTTAAAAGGATTTGAATCCATTCCGGTCATTAAAACGTCATTTGTGTTTGATAATTCCTACGTTGAACTATACTATCTACCGAAATCATAATGCTTATTTAAAATTTAAGGATGAAAATTTGAAACGCAGATAAAAAGGTACAAAGGAATAAAATATAATTTTACTAGCGAGTTCCCGGCATGTGTTGCAATTCCACTTCCCATTCGTCCCCTTCACCTTACGCGTTCACCCTCCACCTGCCCGGCCTTCCCTCTCCCGCGAACACCCTTCCCACGATCCCCTTCCCTCTCCCGCGTTCAATATAGTCAGTCCCGTTACATTCAGATTTTCAAATAGCTCGCGTGCCGCCTTTTGCAACTTTTTTTTTACTAATTTTCATTTTCCATTTAATACAAACATGCACTCATGTTTATTGTAAGAACAATCAATCAAATTTGGTACCTAACATAGGTACCTATTTAAAATACCTCTAATTCTTGATTAAATTCAAACTTTTTGGTTTTGGTTTTAACATTTGGTGATTAAATTCATTAATTTAAAAAGTTTATTCGAAAATTAAATTTGGATTAGACAATCGATCGTTTGCAAAATGTCATTCTGAAATTGCAACATTTTTAACAGCTTCGTAAGAGTTTTTGAAATGATTAAAAATTGTCATGTAGTTGTAATAAACCAGAAACCTTCGCGAGGGTGGAAAGAAGGTATTTTGAATGTTTCAAACATTTCCTAAGCTTAATATAACAATGGTCACTCACATACATACGTTGAAGCAAGCATATTTTGATTTATATAAATATGTTACGATTAAAACCCGTTCTTAGTTACAACGCGTTTTCTCTAGTATATACTAGTTTTCACTAAATTCCTTTATTATGACAAGAATTAACTGCTGAATATCAGTGAAAACTAGTTCTAATTAGACAAAACGCGTTTTCTCGAAATGATTCAGTAAACACTGTTTCAACCGATGTCGAAGTTCATCGTGCTTTATTCTGATTGGTCGAGTGACATCATGTTAGATTAGATTAGGTTAGGTTAGGTTAGGTAAGGTTAGGTCAGGTAAGGTTAGGTCAAGTCAGGTTAAGTTAGGTTAGGTTAGGTTAGGTTAGGGTTAGGTTAGGTTAGGTTTTTAATTAACAGTTATTAAATATTTCAATAAACAGTATATATATTTTCAATCCCAGTTTTAACAAAGGCAGTTAGTAAAAACTAGTTTTAACTAGAGAAAATGCGTTATAACTATTAACGAGTTTTAACTGTAATATGTTGACAGAAAATAAAATTCATCGATAACTCGATGAACTCGTTTTTCGGGGGCGAATTATCTTAATATTCCGATATTCACTTGTCTGCACTATTTCCTTTAATTTAATTATCTGTACCGCTTTAGTACTCGTTGATCAACTATTTTTAATGTAACCCCCCTAATACTATAATATTCACATTTAAACTACACGAGCATATTAAATGATGCAATTGACTGAGAAAAGCGAGTTCTTTTTTTAATATTGCATTATATTTTCATTGCTATAATAATGTATCAAAAACAATCGATTTTTTTTTTCTAAACCTGACGGCTTGGTAATTTTTTTGTTACGTTCCGGTTCCGATTCAAGATGGTTGCCATGTTACCTTTTTATCCTCGTTCGTATGATCCTGAGCTTTCAAATCTGAGTTCCTGCCAGCAAAATGAAAGTTTGATAAAAGAATTGTCAAATTATTGCGCAATTTCTTACTTGAAATTTAAAAAATGTGCGTACTACATTTTATGGTTGATAATTATGTATGGGTACCGCCGCCCCGGGGACCATTTATTGGATTACCAACACCTCTGCCATAGGTCTCCCCAATTGGTTCGCTACGTTTGGTGACTTAGCTGGGGTGCCCGGGTTCATGAGGTGAGGTTTGTCCAGGTCTTGGTGGCCGATACATCTGCTTACCTACTGCGTGGTGGGCAGGATCAAGAGAAATTGGTTGAGGGAGATCTTTTATCCTCCAGCCAGTATCTCTCCACCTATTGCCTTGCACCGCACTCCTGGACATACTAAGCCGCAGATTCCTACCCACCCTTATACCTATTTCCTTCCCAAAACTTCCTCTCCTCCATTTCCATAAAAAAACCTCCACATAGCATCCTCTAAGATGACATAGGCCCTGAGGGAAATTATTTTGCTCAAGGCCTCCTATGTGGAGCTTATGTAAAAAAAAACTCCGTCCGAATGTATTAAAGTAACTACAGTACTAACAAATTTACTCTACTAATCACTAACATATCAGCCTGGCATGGTGGTCGAAAAATCCACAAATAATGTAACCATTATATGTAATGAATAAAGAACAATAAAAAAAAAATCGATTGAACGTATATTGACTATTTTAATTAATTAGTTTTCAACAAAAAATGATATGCTTAAATTAAGTATCACATTTATCTATCCAGGTAGCGTTTTTGATCAATTTCTCCAATAACTTATTTTTTTCCTTACATTTATTATAATATAAATATTATCATTCTAACAAGTACCTCCGTAGCCAAAATGATTTATGGTGGTTTTGATACGTTCTTGCGAAGAAAAAAACACAGTCTCACGGTCGGGGCCCATCGCTCCATGGGCGTAGCAAGAAAGGGGCGGGGGGGCTGACGGCGGAGAAATCGGGGGCTAAATGAGGGATGTAAGTCTCATGGAACAAGTGCTGACCCTTCCTTGTACGCCTATGGGAAATGGAGGGTGACCAAATGTTGGAGATATCGGTAAACTTTTTCAATGAATAATAAAACTTTTCATAATTCTTTGCGAATGATGATGTATGAAACCGACACATATGTAGCTCATACATATTCAACAAGATAAGAACAATACTCGTATGATGAAATTGAACAAACTATAAACATTTCTTCTTTAGAAAAACGTAGAAAAGACTCTGATCTAATTTGCATATTCAAAATTATCAACCGTATTACTGTCACACCTGCTTTGTTACAACTCATCCAGTTCAACATCCCTTCCCGTAGACTCTGAAATAATGAATTCCTGTTTTTCAATCAACATTCTACTAATAATGGATATCATTCTCCTTTATCGAGAATTTCGAGAATTGTCGCAAATCAAAGCATTGAATTTTTTGGTGTAAGCCTAAATGACTTTTGGCAGTCGATACACAATGTGATTTTTTAAAGCCTTTTAAATCCATCTTCAAGCTGCTTGTAGTTATCTTCTATGTGTACTTTTATATCGTATGTATTTTGTCAATGCTCTTCATCTATATATACTCTCCTTTCATTTTCATCTCTTTTTTTATTCGTGTAGTTGTTGTATGTTAAATACAAATAGTCCATTGTCCGTAAATAAATAAATTTATTCATCCTAACCATAACATCTTCATTCGTAACCTTGTCCATCCAGCTTATTTTAAGTATTCTTCGGTTGATCCACATGTCGATTGCGTCAAGTCACCTAATTAGTTCTTCAGTAAGCGTCTATGCTACCTTTCCATAAAATAATATCGAAAACACGTAGCATCTGACCATTCGCATTTGTAATCCAAGGTTGAGATCATGATTGCAGAACATCTTTTTCATGCGGATAAAGGTTGCACAAGCTTGGTCAATACGGCATTTGATTTCAAACGAAGGATCCCATTTATCATTTAAATTGCAGCCCAAGTAAACAATTAAATTTCCTGACATCGTGTCAACCGCTCAATCTCGTGCCATGCCACGCTAGTAAGCCTGGAGCTTGCCATGATAGGGCGTCGCCATAATACCTTGCTTCCTGGCTTGAAATACTAGCCCCGTAACTTATACTTTTCCGTTATCCTTTTAAGAAAACGCAGCTAATTGCGTTTCACCATGGGAAAAATCCCGAGAAAAATGCTCAACGAGGAAATCATAAGCACATCCACGAATGTAAAATACTTAGGGCAAATCATCACTGAAGACCTCTCGGATGATGGTGATATTGTGAACGACAGAGGAGAAGTATCAATGTTTTGTCAAATATGATTGCCCGAAGATTCTTCCGATGCAGCAAAAATGGTAAAAAAACATTATTCAATGCATTCTGCACTAGCCTGTATACATGTGAAACATGGTGTCAACACCGAGTAAGCTCAATGGAACGTCTCCGGATCCAATATAATGACGAATGCAGAATCATATTTGGATTCAGAAGGTATAGCAGTGCATCAACAATGTTCACGGAATTAGGACTCCATGGATTCGCCAGCCTGATGAGATACCGGATCACTGGACCCAGGATGCGGCTAATGGCCTCAGACAATATGGCGGTGACTGCAGCCTTCCAGCACCAAGCGCCACTTCTGAGTGAGCGATGGGCCCTAGCGCACTCAAGACCACGCCGTTCATAATAATGGATTATTTATTTTGTTATTATTATTTTTTTTCTATTTATGTTCCTGTTTCTTTACTGTGTAAATATATAAATATGTATAACTATATGGGACTTACAGGATTGCATTATCCTCCCCACATCCTGGAATAAAGAATTATTATTATTACTTATTACTCTTTTTCCATCTCTCAACATAATAAATAGAAGTGTCAAATTATTCACTAATCCAATAACATAAATAAACTGCATTCGAACCAACTTTTCACCTTTGTTGGTAATAAATAAATCTTTTACCATTAGTAGGTGCATTCAAACAAAGCACAACATTTTTCAAGGAAAATTTACAAGAGCATTAACCCGCATCTAAAGTGTCCCGCATTCCCTTCTGCCTGGGGTCGCCCTAGCCACCCCGCGGGCCATGTGGCATTAACGGCCGTTTAAGGTCATGAAAGTTGGCAAGAAAGGACATGAATCACAGCCGAATGCGGGAAGAAACGGGAAAAAATGGCGAACAGAACTTGCGAGGAACGGCCGCGACTGCTTAAGGAATATTCCTACAAGTTAACTCTAGACGTATTATATTATTTACACTCAACTTACTGTAATAAATATTTAATGCACGTTAAACTTTAAAATATTGTAACCGTTTTACATTTTTTAGTTAAGGTATTTCTAGTTATTGATATTACAGTTACGGAGTGCGCAATTCACACAAGGTAGAAGTGAAACCTTCAGAAAATTAAAGTAGACAAGAGTGGGGAGGCTTAAAGAGGATAACGATAGGCTACGAAACACCACACCAAGAGGAGACCGATTGCACTATCTGATTCTCTCGCAGGCTAAATCCTAAAGTGAGTGGGGAGACCACAAAGCACTTTTTTTTATCAACGTGAAGGATGATTTTTTTTCCATATTTTTGTCGAATTCCAGTGCACCTTTTCCTATACATTTGGTCATCTAATTAGTATTTGTGTTTTCTTCTTCGGAGTCGTAAGATGTCGGTGTTTTTTGTGTTTTGTTTGCCTGTTATTACAAAAATTAAAATATCTATTTTTTTTGGATTTCGTAAGATTTGACCCTCTGACCCCTGAATGTCTATCGCCACGGTTCGTCAGGCGCTTTATACCGCTAAATCAAAGGTGACTTGTGTGGGACCGTGGATTCATCGTACTATATTGGAAGGGAGTACCCGTGAAATAAAAATACGTTATTGCATCTCATTTTCTCGCAGGCTTAATCCTATGGATGCGTGTTTAATGCTTTGTATTTTATTTTAATTAATACTAGCAGACCCGGCCGCACGTTGCTGTGGCTAACGAAACACAACGCCATTACCCAACCTTTATAAAATCCACAACACCCGCTTGCCAGCTGCCCGCTGCCCGCTGCCCGCTGCCTGAATTGAATATTTGAATATCTCGACTTTTCTCTACTATAATAAATACATAAAAACCTTCCTCTTGAATCACTCTATCTATTGGTGAAAACCGCATGAATATCCGTCGCGTAGTTTAAAAGATCTATGCGCACATACATTTTGAGCGACTTCATCAAATAAAATAATTCAAATAAAATACCTACTTACTCTTATTTATTTATTTATTTATTTATTATTCATTTCAATAGCAAGGTTTGTACATGTATGTATAATGTATAGTATAAGTATAGATCCATTTTTTTTTCACAGACCTCCTCACTAGGATTTCCTGTTCTGAGGTGGCCTGTAGTTTTTTAAAATATTTGTATTTGGTTATGGATTGACTTTATATCGGATCCATGATGTTTGTAATTTTATTATCACTTTGATCTCTCAGCCATGTTTTTTCTTTTGTTTTAAATATGTTAATTTCCTTTATATTTTTGATTTGATCTGGTAGAGCATTGTATAATTTCATAGCATGGAATTTATTATTTCTCTGTCCAAAAGATGTGTTCAAACTGGGAGTAACCAGGATGTTATTGCTTACTGCCCTGGTTGAGTATTTATGTTGGGTAGTGGAGTATTCATATATGTTTTTTTTTCAGTTTAAATAAAATATTTTTTGAATAAAGGTTCTGTACATTGAAGACTTGAAAGTTATTAAATATTTCTTCCGTCGGAGTTCAAAGCGGAACTTTCAGTATTGTCTTTAGTACTCCTTTTTGGGCTATATTGAGTCGCTCTGTGTGAGTGCTCAAGGCAGACCCCCATCCAGTTATACCGTACTCTATTTGTGATTGACACAAAGCATAGTATACTTTTTTAATATCGTTTACGTTGAGAATATTACGAATGTTTCTAAAGAAGTATATGTACCTGGTTAGTTTTTTTGTAATTACGTCAATTTGTGAGTTCCATCGGAGATTATCATCAATTTCAATTCCAAGATATTTGATGCTTTTGGAGTGTGCTATAGTGGGACAGAGGCATGATAAGCCTTGATTTTGTTGATAAATTCCTTGGCATGTGTGTAATTTGAGATTTAAGTCCTCCGACGGCTGCCCTCTGGCTGTTATAGAAAATGTAAGATATTTTGTTTTATTAACATTAAGCGTGAGGGAGTTTCTTTTAAGCCAGGTTTGCAGGAGACTAAGCCCGTGTTCCGCTTCTTTGTAAGTATTTATCCAATCTTTTTCGATAAATAAAATTACTGTGTCATCAGCAAAACTAATAATTTTTCCTCTTGTTTCTAGGTTACAGATATCATTTATGTATATCAAAAACAATATTGGTCCTAGTACGCTTCCTTGCGGTACGCCATGGTTGATTAGGAGAGGTTCGCTTTTTCGCTTATTAATTTGAACGCTCTGTGTACGCTCCATCATATAGCTTTTTAGCAAGTTTAGTGTTGTATTTGTCATACCAATTTTTGTAAGTTTAGCAAAAAGTATTTTGTGGTCTATTGTATCAAAAGCCTTTTGTAAGTCTATGAAGATTGCCAAAGTTTTTTCTCCACTGTCTAAACTTTTAGTGATCATATCTGTAATTTTTTCTATGGCGTCACTAGTACTTAAGTTCTCCCTAAAACCATACTGTGTTTCGGATAATATTTTATTGTCTTCTAAGTAGGATAAGAGTTGTTTTTTCAATATTCTCTCCAATATTTTTGAAAATGTGTAGAGTAGGCTTATTGGTCGGTAATTGTTTATGTCATTTTTACATCCTTGTTTAAAAATTGGTATAACAGTAGCTTTTTTGAGAGCCGTAGGGAATATGCTTTCAGTTATAGACAGGTTGACTAAGTATGTTAGAGGTACGATAAGTTCTTTACAGAGATATTTTATTGCATTGGTTGTGATTAAGTCCTCCCCCGAAGAAACATTTGATTTTAGAGAAGAAATTGTGTTTTTGATATCATCAGCTGTAATTTGCTTAAACTCGAGTTTCTTTCCTTGGACATCTATTTTCCAATTTCTTCCGTAGAACGAATTTCAAAAGTGACTATAGTAAAAGTGACTATTTAAATCGCACAAAAATAGGTTTTCTTTGAATTTATCGGCTTTTCTTTAATATAGTTTGCATGTATTATACATATAAACATTCCTCTTCAATCACTCTATCTATTGGTAGTTTGAAAGATTAACGCGCTCATACATTTTGAGCGACTTCATTTTATACTATGTAATGATAATGATGATAATGGTATTAATTACATGTTTCTATACATTTAATAATTTTTTTCTGTTAAAATAAGAGCAAAGCAAATGTATGTCTCTTTTTAGTATCGCTCGCTTCCGTTTCATCGAGTTTCAAATCTCAACGGCGCTAAAAAAGTTTTCACTTCAAAAATGTATATTCAATAGAAGGGAACTGTGATTTTTCATTGAAGATAATACTATGTCATCCACAGTGTTTCTCCCTTGTAATTCTTGTCCAACGCTTAGCTGATAAGGCGTATTACTTCAAGGGAAAGAAATTGAGAAAATATTTATAGGGGTGTTATAGATATGATCGCTACTATTTGTCAGAAAATAAGTATTTAGATGATGAAGCGTTTCCTTCTTTCAGTTGTTTTTTTTATGTTTCCCTGGACTTTCTATTGGACTAATTGAAGACGTTCATTTTTAATATGTATTTTAAGAAAAGATTAAATTTGTGAAAAAAAAAATCGTTAAAACGGAAGTAATTTTTTTCATTAGTATCTACGGAACTCCAGAAGCGTAAGGTTTGACTCTCGTCAATTTAATAATTTACTGGAACAATGGCACACATTATTATCATTATAGTATATTTGCATGCTTGAGACAAAAAGCATGACTCTTGCGCAGAGACATGCTTTTTTCATTGCACCAAAAATTTATAATGCACTCTATCAGACTATAGAAATTAAATTTAAAAACATATCCTCTTACAGCACATACAAAAATTAATAAAGACTTGGATAACTACAAATGACACAAATACATACCTGCTATAACATCCTACCTGTTGTAACCTTACAAATCCCTAATTTTTATTTAACCTTTTTTTGTTTTTTTTTTTAATATATATATTTTTTTTTTCTTCTAGTTTTGTAAATACGGAATTATTTGTTCTATAAATATTTTAAAACGTAATTATGTAATTTATTTATAATCCTAAATGCATTAAAAAAAACTTAAGTATTCCCACGAACTGGCGATGCCTACGTGGGATTTTTCTGTTTTTTTTTTTGTTGATATCATACATAAATGCATACTATTGTAATATCTTTTTTGTTTAATTGTGTTATTGTTTTCCTTTAAGCTACCTATTTAATTTTATAGTTCCTTCTTTTTTACTTTATATCAAACAAAATGTTTTTGAATTTTTTTTATAATTTTTGTATATGTAAAAAAAAAAATTATTAATAAAAAGTAAATAAAAAGAAATCAAAAAACTATTTCACTACAAACCCAAAACATCCACAAAAACATTACATATGGAAACAAAACTGTTAACATTAAGAAAACTAAATTAATACAATACATGTCTCCTTACTTACAAAATAAACAATAAACTTGTACATACAAACACAGAATTCATTAAAACATCACAAGTACACAAACACTTTGAACGACAACACGATAACATACATTTAAACACCATCCACGCTAACAATGGTAAACAATCCATTGGTTACGAGGGGGGTAACTTATATAATTGCATCCCAAACGACATCAAAAAAGCTGGGTAAATTAAAAAAAATATATTAATGTTTATTCTTGATAAACAAGGTAATGACATAGAATAGCGCTGTATTGTTATATTTAGTTTAGTTTAATGTGTTTAATTATTTCTAGTTAAATGAGTGAAAATGTAATTTTCTGTTTTACTGGAATAAAAAATTTAAAAAAAAATGTTTTTTTTCGTAATACGAAAAATAGACAGTATTTGGACTTCAGTACTTTTCAAAAGTTACATTATTTAACCTGTGTACCACCATAATGACGTCTATTTAAAATTCAAATTATTGCAACACCATCCTTTTCCACATTTATAACATGTATACTATCGACCTACTAGTTCAGTTTTAGAAGCACATTATCAAATTTATAATTAAATATTTTTCGAAAATTCCGGCTTTGTTATTCGGCGATAATATTGTTTTCCACCTTCGTTATTTTCAGCTTATAGCTAATTAATGCGTAATGCAATATTATTGTAATTAGCAATTTACCGAACTTATCCATTGTAAATTTTGAGGAAAATATGTGAATAATTAGGTAATATTGAATAACCGATTTCGTTTAATTTTGACAAGTATTTCATGAACAAAATGACTTGAAAGTATTTTATATTTGACGGCAAGTAATATTAGAATGTGACACGCATCTTATCAGTTAGCAGAGAAATTCCGTTTGCATGAGCTCTCATCATCATCTCAGGGTCCTGCGTGGGATAAAAAGAAAGCTACTATCTGATGTAAATAAAAGAACTCACATTAAACAAAATGTACTTGTTATTATTGACAAGCAAAAACATAATCTACATCATAGGTTCCCAACGTGGGCGATAACGCCCCCTTGGGGGGCGTTTCAGACCCTCAGGGGGCGGTAGAAGGCAAAGAGAAAATTGGGGGGCGTTTCAGACTTTCAGGGGGGCGGTAGGAGACCCAGAAAAACTACTAGCTAGTTTACTAGCACATATCGAAGAAGTCGAAGACAAGACAAGGACAAGGCTAAAATATTACATACCGCACATGGTGATGATGAGCGAAACCTATATTATCGAAGAAATAAACCAAAATGAAATAACATTTCAAGGCTATTCGACTAGATATTAGCATTCGTAATGGTAGAGTTATCATATTAATTGATTAATTCAAAACAATATCTCTTACAAAGTCACAATAAATGCGGTACTAGATAAAAAATAATTCCTGGATACTGGCTATTGAAATTCAAAAGGATTTTAAGCGGGGAGCCTATGCAGCTATTTATCATTCCCCAAATCAAAATGATACAAAATTCTTTGATTTTTTGAAGAATGGTGCCGTAAGCAAATAAAAAATAGAAGAGACATGATAAAATCATCTGTGGAGATTTTAATATTGATATGATGAAAACCAATACAAAAAGCACAACATTACAAAGTATCATAAATTGCCTAGGTTGGAAGCAACTTGTCAAAAAATATACAAGAATATGAAAAAAACTCTAAAACCATGATTGATTTGGTAATTTCAAATGTCTTTTACGCCGAAGATAATACTGCATAAGAACTCAAAATATCTGACCACTATAATAGTCCAAAGCCTCAGGGAACACGAAGTATAACGTACAGGAATAAAAAGAACTATATTAAGGATAAATTATGCAATTATGCATTACAAAACAAAAAGCGGATCTGCCATAAACAAGGAAATTCAGACGGAAAAGCCGATGGTTGGAGAATGGATAGGACATCTGAAAGCAGTAGTAAATGAGCTAATGCCTATAACTAATCTACATATATATAAATGAATCCCTGTTTCCCTTGGTCACGCCATAACACAACGACTTTACCTATTTCATTCATCTTTTTTTAAAAGATTTCTTATACTTTGTAGAAGGTTCCCACGGAAAGAAAGATTAAAAAAATTGAATAATTTAAGAAAACTTAACGACTATCTTAACTTTGCACGTTTGACAGTTCACGCATTTGACAGTTCGCACGTTTGATGAAATTGAATTTAGAAGGCAGCTGTTTTGTAACAAAAGAATTGTCTATGGATTTTTTAAATTTCAGATATTTTAAATAGGTACCTATGTTAGGTACCAGTTTTGATTGATTGTTCTTATTAAAATTAATACTTGTAATTTATGAAAAATTAAAATTTGAATGAAACATTGTAACAGCTGGCACGCGAGTTGTTTGAAAACTGAATGTACTGGGACTGAATATACGGAACGCGGGAGGGGGGTTGGCGGGACTGGGGAGCGGGAGAAGGGATAGGGAAGGCGGGGAAGGTGGAAGGGGAACGCGGGAGGGGAAGGGAAACGGAGACGCACGGGAAAGGACATGCAGGGAGAAACACAAACGGAACAAAAAACAACATTTATCATAAATGTTTTAAAATGTTCAATGAACTCCCGGTAAATGTTAAGGAAACTAAAAGTCTTGCAGTTTTTCGTGGATTATGTCTTAATGTTGTAAAGTCCAAATTTTAGTAAGTAGGTAGGAAATAATATTATAGTAAGTAGTTTTAGAAAATAATATATTAGACACAGTGGCGTAGCGTGGGGGGCGGCACTTTTAAGGGGGGCGGCAAATTTTCACAATAAATAATAATATTATCTTGGAAAAATTTAAACCATTTCATTGAAAATGTTATATGATACTTTCGTTTACGAATCCAACTCATATTTTTTTAATTATTTATAAAAAATAATTATAATTATATTTTTTTAGCTGCAAATTTCGCCTATCGTAGGAAAACCTCACGCATATTATGAGAGTAATTCTAATTAAAGATGATAACTCGCAAACAGATTCACTCTTAAAATTAAAATCAGTATTGTGTTCAGAATGTATTAACGAATGAATTTCAGTTGTGTATTCATCTGCTGATACATTTCGAAAGAGACAATTATTTTATTCGAAGTGTAGTTATAAAATTCTAGTTGCACTCTATTTATGTGCTGCCAGAATCAAAGAGAAACCATTTTCTTAATCTGAGTGTAGTTTTAATTCGCCAAATACAGATTTAATTTAACCCGTCTAATCATAGGAGACGCAAATTGTCCCACACATTTAATTTTAAAATAAAACCCTGAAATTATGCCTACACATTTATTTTCAAAATAAATTTGTGATTGCAATAAAAACTTAAGATACAGTTTTATTACAATTTTTTTAAGAAAAGGAATCTGTATTTAAAATTTTAAGTTTATTCTATTTTAGGTACTTTAATTCGAATATTCGCAGGCGTGTATTTTTTGAGCAAATTCACATATTCAATATCAAAATTTTAATATTTAGAATCGATAATGTTCTAATAAGCACGTCGGAAAAGGTACTTTACCTAGATTTTAGAAAAATTTTATTTTTTGCAAAAGGGTAAAAAAAAAATATAAGGAAAATTTAAAATGCATGGGAAGAACCGGAAATTTTGTGCGAAAACGTTGACAGGCAAAAGTTTATAGATATTTTTTTCTCATTATTCGAAGGATTAAACCAGTTTTCAGAATGTAAAATGCCATTTGAGGATTCATCTGCTGACACAATTCAAAGGAAAACATTATCTTATTCGAAGTTCAGTTATAAAATTCTAGTTGCAGACTCTATATGTGCTGCCAGAATCAAAGAAAAAACCATTTTCATGTTCTTAGTGTAATCGCCGTATACAGACTTAATTTAAACCAATTTTGTGTTCAGAATGTAAATTTCCAGTTGTGGATTCATCAGTTGACACATTTCGAAGGAAAAAATTGTCTGATTCGAAGTGAAGTTATAAAATTCTAGTGGCAGACTGTTTATTTAATGCCAGAATCAAAGAAAAACCGTTTTTATGTTCGAGTGTAGTTTTAATTCACCGCATACAAACTGGTTTTGTGTTCAGAATACAACGATAAATTAAATAACGAGTTGCCGATTCATCGTGCATCGAGTAAAGCTTTACTTGTGAGTTACATAATTCTGTAAAATTCTGAGAAATTGATTGTCACCTGTGTAACTATTATTTGGGGACCTTAACGCAGAATAAATCAATCAAGAATTTATAAACATGATTTTCGTTGAAAGAATACTTGTCAAATGTGATTTTTAAAAAAATCCGGCTCGTGTATAAAAAGATCGTAATAAAAAATAGGATTTTCATATACACACCCCCCCCCCCTCCCCCCGCCGCTAGAAGTACCCAAATAAGGGTGAGGCGAATTCCTCCGCCCCGGTGTTCTGAGTGCAGTTTTAATTAACCACATACAGATTAGATTTAATTAAAAACCAGTTTTGTGTTCAGAATGTAAGTGCCGGCAGAATCAACGAAAAACCATTTTCATGTTCTGAATGTAGTTTTAATTCATCGCATATGTATGTGTGATGACGATGATAAATTCTATCACAGGCATACCATTGTCGATTTCTTAGAGCAGTTTTATTTAAATTTGTAGTAGAATTTATAAGCATGATTTTATTGGAAGAGTACCTACTCGGCATATGGAATTATAAAAATCGGCATAAAAAATTGGATATCTACCCCCTCCCCCCGGTCAGCGCTTGAAAATCTGTGGAAGAAGTACCTGTAGAAGTAAGGGGTGGGGCGGCAAAATTTTCCTCCGCCCCGGGCGGCCGAAACCCACTCTACGCCGCTGATTAGACATAAGAGTAAACATTTTATAACTAAATAGAATGAATAACTAAGTTATAACTAAATAAAATGTACAATAAAAAATCCCATCTTGCTTTATCCATCCCATTGCGCCACACCCCCCCCCCCCCCCAACCTCCCCACCCTCCCCCCCCCCGTTGTGGTAAATATAATCGTGACAATTGCCGTTTCAGATTTACGAGTTGTTGGGGGGCGTTAGGAAAAAATAAATTCTCAAAGGGGGCGGTGGGCAAAAAAAGGTTGGGAATCTATGATCTACATAAATACCTTTGTAAACTCAAAAAATGTAGAGAGAGAGAGAGAGAGATAATTCAGTTATTTTAGTAGAATCCACTCCAAATGATCATTCGTAGCTTGCCATAGTTAAAATGGCGCACCTCTTCTAACCTCAACGACAAGGGCTCCAGATAGCTGGAGAAGAGCCCCAGAGCTACCGCTTCGCAAGCCCATAACACCGTGAAGCATCCAAGATTCCAGTCCATCCACAAAGGCGTCACAATGCGTCCTATGGCCATCTCTGAGCATTGAAAGGATATAAACCGCAGTTCTAGACTGTAAATGTGATTTAAGAAGTGCCTGCAGTCTTCACCAAAGTTGTCCTCGGTGATATTGGATTGTACGTGGCACAAGAATCTCAGTTCTAAGCACAAGAACACCAACCTTAGGTACCAGGCACACAGACATCATAAACACTTCCATTAGATTGTAATATTACATAGGTAACTCGATATCTCGTGATCATCACAATAAAAGTCTTCCTCGCCTCGAAAAAAAAATCAACATCCTGCGTGTACCGCGACCCGGTACTATTTAACAGTCTCGTAAAGGCATCACGTCTGTTACACGCATAATATTGCAAATCTACACAATCATTTAGGAGTATCAAAACTCCTTACAAAATAAAATTTCCGACCAATCCATCGTTATGTCATGACGTCGCCCTTCTAATCGTTTTTTTTTTTTCTAAAACAAAAAAACAATCGAACAATGTTCCGGCAATTTGAATTTGTTATCAATCGTTCCAACGGCACCCGAAATTAATAAAAACTCCTTCTGAGCAAGTAGGTACCGATTGAGTAACTACCATGAAAATAATTACGTTACAAATGCTCTCATTAAATTTTTGGTTAGATTTTTCTATAGATGTTTGGTTTTGAAATGAGAATATGCTTTATTCCTACCTGGATGTCATTTATATGGTTCCTACCTCTTCCTCACATTGCGAGAAAAGTATTTGAAATTTGAAACAATGGAAAAAAATATATCCGAATTCGGGTTCATTTGTTTCGAAAACAGAAAAAAAATCGAAAATTGGAAGTAAGTTGTTGGTATTTTTCATGTGCATAAATAATCTCGTTTTAAGTTGGTTTTAAGTACGTAAAAAGAAGAAATTTGACCATCTTAGAAGTACACAATATTGCTTTCAACTGGTACGTTCCGTTAGTGCGATAATTATCTCTAGGTATCGCGGTGGAACTATATTGTGATTGAATTGTGTGCTTCTTGGCAAAGATACAGTGGTAAGTAATTGGTCATCCCTTTTTCATTCCATACTTTGTTCTTTCCTACACATAATGTCACCCAATTCCAAAAAATACCATTTCATCTCATTTCATTTTAAGTACTTACAGTCCATTACAAGTGCTTCTGAAACTACGAGTATAATTTGTATGCAGTTTTGGATGCAACACTGGAAAATTATTAGATTTGAATTAATTAAAAATTAAATGACTAAATTCTGTTATACAAGGTGCGGCAAAACAAACAGTGCATTTTTGAAGGGCTATTATAAAAAAACGGCGCAACTTACAGAAATGGGGTTTATTTTATTTTATTCGGTACATCATGCCGTTTTATGCATCAAGTCCTGAAGATAATATCAGAAAGGTGGCCCCCAGCAGCAATACATTGATGAAAGCGATTTCTAAGTTCGTCGAATTTCAATGAAAAAACTGCGACAGATGTTTCCTGCGCGCCTCATCTCTCTGAGAGGTGACGTGGAATGGCCCGCGCGCTCATCCGATTTAAGCTTTTGCTACTTCTTCCTGTGGGGTTATCTGAAAAAACATCGGCCTCAAAGCTTAGAAGAACTCAGAGATCGAATTTGGGAGGAAATCGCCGCTGTGCCTATTGAAATGTGCCAAAATGCAGCCGAAAAACTTAGAAATCGTCTTCATTAATGTATCGCTGCGGGGGGCCATCACCTTTCTGATGTTATCTTCAGGACTTGATGCATAAAACGGCCTGATGTACCGAATAAAATAAAATAAATCCCATTTCTGTAAGTTGCGCCTTTTTTTAATAGCCCTTCAAAACTGCACTGTTTGTTTTGCCGCACCTTGTACAATCGTTTTCACACAATTTTATATGTTTTTTGAAAAGAGTGTAAGTCTGTGCGATTATTTTCTACAATTATCGATTGATAGCTGGGTAGGTAGTATCTATATTGGTAGTACCTAGACTCAGTATCACCCTGGCAAAATACCACCATTCATCAGAATAGATTCAACAGGTCCAACCTTTTGCCAGGGATAAGGGTTTTGACCAGAAATCCGGAGGTCGCGGGTTAACATCATATTTAATTTATTTGTGGCACGTTCCAGAACGGAAGATGCTCTCAGTATAGACCTGACGTAAAACCGCTCTTCGGAATTAAAACGTTACTTGAAATGGCTTTAGTGGTTTTTGGTGACCAGAACTGAATAGCCAGGTACTTCCCCACATTCTTCTGTGAGCGGTCCCGTCAGGGGGCCTCACTTACCTTTGCCGGCGGCTAGCTCTTATCGTTGGTTGGCGTGAGGTCTCTCCGCATCACATCAAGGTGGTAGGTAGCTAAATTAGGAGGTACAAAGGTATTTGCCAAACCCGCCCACGTGTAAACTCATCAAATAAAAGAGGATGTTGGGTAAAACATAGCTATATTGTCTAGTAAACACGAATACAACAGCTTGCAAAAAACATGTCGGACACAAACAAAACAATGCCTGGCTAAGTAATTCCTAACAAAGAAATCTCTCTCTCAAATCCTCCCTGGGACTGGGAACGCGTCGATAGGTTATCCGTAAATTACTTTAAAAGGACACATTATAATCAGGGGAATCGACTTACAGCAGGTCATCGGGCGTTCAGGAAAGCGGGGCTGGCGTGTCTCCAGTGGTGGTGGCCAGGAGGCAAGCCTGGTCAGAGAGGGCAGTTCCATCACTCTACACGGTGGTGTAAACTCAACATCGAGTCCCTCACCTGCGGCCCGTAATTACTAAGTTTAAATCAAGTTCGATAGTTTAGTCGCGTCGGCCATTGTTTCGGCATATTGCGAGCGGCAACTCCGCATGGGGGGGAGCGCACGGGCAACGTGACCTTCCCGTACCGGGTGTAGCTTCTGACTGGGGGCAGGGCGCGGGTGTGGGTGCGCCGTGCTCTTTTCGCTAGCGGGGGGAGGAATGCTTCCGGTAAACTCGAGTAGAATGCCGGTATTTTAGGGACTACTTTAAGCAGCCGTTTGCTCCGCGAACACCATCCTTCTGCGTAATGTGTACCGTAACACCTCTTACCCATTTCTTTCCCCTCTCCACTCTCACACATTCTTCCTCACAACAAACCCCAATTGGGGATGCCATAAACTCACTGGCTCCAGACGGTTGGGAACAATTGGTACTCTTGTACGGTTTTCATATTTAAAAAAAAAAACAAACACAAACTTATCTTGTTCTCAATGGGCAGTTGGTACTCACTTGAAAAATTAAAGCTGGTCAAAGTTAAAATTTAGGAATTGATTGTATTATTTAGAAAGAATCATAAAATAAACTCCATACATGCTACAACGTCTTTTTACCTTCCCATGACTGTCAAAACAATTCCCTTTTTAAAACTAAGTGATTCAAATCTCACGTCCTTTGATACGCTTCCCTTTCAAAACTAAGTGATTCGAAATCCGCACCGCATCTTGCCGCTCATCATCAAAGATAAAAACACGTTATGTGACATTGTGCTCGCGCTGACTACACCAAAGAAAGTCGAAGCATTAACATGATGTATACCCGTCCGCTCGCAAAGTGTTTTGTCAGATGACGTCATCGTCAACATCAACGCCGGCTGACAATACGCCGAGTGACGTCACTAACTGACAATATACTGTCAGAAGTGAAACAGCTTGCGGGTTGGGTTTGTTAAAGGGAGTTGAAAAAAAACTTTGTCGAAAATTTATTTGTTTTAAAAAATTTATCGTAAATGTACAAATAAATACCGAATCGTTTTCTTCCAGCAGTTAACACTTATCTATAATATAAAAATGAATCGCAAAATTTGTTGGTAAGCGCAAATCTCGAGAGGGGCTGAACCGATTTCGCTAATTCTTCTTTTAGAATATTCCTTGATGTTCGAGGATGGTTCTTAAAGAGAGAAAAATGAAGAAAATTGCCCAGAAAATTAGATAATAACAGAAAACATCGCACGTTTGACAGTTCGCGTGTTAGAGAATAACATTTTGCAAAACAATGAATGATTGTTCAATCAGGATTCTATTTTTGAAAAATTGAAAAATTTATTTAAAGTAGGTACTCCCCTAATAGTTTGAATCGAATCAAGAATTTTAGATATTTTAAATAGGTACCTATGTTAGGTACCAAATTTAATATACATGAGAAATGGAAATTTGAATAAAAATTGTAAAAGGTGGCACCGCGGGCTGTTTAAAAACTGAATGTACTGGGATTGAAAATATGGAACGCGGGAGGAGGGTTGGCGGGACGAGGGAGCGGGAAAGGGAAGAGGGAAGGCGGGGAAGGTGGAAAGGGAACGCGGGAAGGGTGAGGAGGAACTGGGAGGGGGGAGGGGAACTCGGGAGGGGGGTTCGCGGGACGGGGAAGGGGGGGGGAGTGGAGTGGGGAGATGGAAGGTGGAGGTGACGGAGTGGGAACGCGAGAGGGGAAGAGGACGCAGGAGAAAAAGGGAAGGCGGAAGGGGAACGGAACGAATGGGAAAGGACACTCAGGGAGAAACAATTTCTTTATTAAATGGCATAGCAACGCATGCCGGGACCAGCTAGTTTTAAATAAAAATAAAATCAATGATTTAAAAAAGGGCGCAAAATATAACATTGCAATTTATTTGATAATTGTTGGTATTGATAGGAAAAGTTTACTTTACATGAACAATTTAAAATCAATAAACGAACGAATAATCCAAACACAAAATTAATTAATAAAGTAATGAAATGTTTTATTCCCCGCTCCTCAAAATTATGTGCACAAGACCTAAACAATGTTTATTTTTATTCTAGCGATAATATCAAAAAATTGTGTACAAAATGTAATGGTGAGTTTATGTATAGAAATTGAATTTCTTAGGCCTCCTCCTTAGAGGGTCCTGTGTCGAGGCGGACTAAAGTTATTTAAATATAGTTTTAGTTGTCTTTTATGTCTGTTTTAGTGCCTTCATTAGGGTTCATTGACCTCTTTCAGCCATATTTTTATTCTTGATATTATTCATTAGAATTTTGTGTTAATTTTATGTCTAGAGGAAGGATGTTATGGAGTTTTGTTGCAATGTATGTGTATATAACACATATGAATAAATCAATGGCAATCACGTTCTTATGAAACAATTAAGAAAACTTTACGGTTTAATTTGAGGAAAACCGATTTCAAAGTACCCCACAGAATATATAATCTACTGTCATAATTATGTTATCGATAAATCGGTACAACCAGTAATAAAACACTTTGTGCACCACACAAATGAAATTAGGGGGGAGAGGCAGAATCATATAAATAATTCGTCTCTACAGTTTGAAAATGGCCTTGAACACCGAAATAGTCGTGAAATACATGCAGAACTCAACAATATTTATAATGATTTACATAAAATAAAAAAAGAATAAAAATTAAGCAAATAATGTTGATCTACGAATGCACCAAAAAATTAATGTACAGCAAAGATCATGAATTGGGTTTTTTATTACACGTGTTTAAAAAATATTGGGTAGGTAACTCCGCGTTATTTCATTTCAAAAAGCCTAATCAATTTTTGTTTACTTTTTTCACGTAAATTTTATTATTTTTTTATGAATTCCGCCCATATTTTTTAAGAGAAGGTACAAATGCACAAATAGCTATCTTTAGATTCTTATACGCCGGTTCAGCTATGGTAAATCTGGTTGACGGTGGCCGTGTTAGAGCCACCAGAGTTCGCATAATCTGGGTTTCTACTATGAGCCGTCACATCTGAATAATAAATAATGGTACCTACCGGGGGGCCTAAAGGAGGTTTGAAAAAATATTGTCATTAAGATGATGTCATTTCTCTGGATATTTTGTACAATTCCTTTTTTGAAATTATAAAAAAATGTTACGTAAAATATTTATTTAATTATTTTTATTTAATTTCTGTGGGAAGAATATAGATACAATTTTGCAACCTAACAAAGATTAATTCTTGTATTGTACTTTCTTTTGGATATAATTTTATAATTTTCCTCTGTAATATTTTAACACAGGTATTTACTTATATTTCAAACAAGAAAACTTGTACAATGTGTCCTTAGAATGGAGTACCCCAGTAAGGATACATTTTTCTCTAAAAAAACTGGAAACAAAGAAAAAAATTAAAATGATGTAGCAGGGATATTCGGAGAAAATGTGTATTAAATATATTTTCTACAAACCTTGTTAGGTGGGTATTTACCTGGTTAGTACTCACATACGAATCTTGTAATTTCAGAGGAAATTTCATTTTTTTATTAAAAGATATCTTTAGAAACATACTTTCTACTGATATGTTTTAAGATTTTCACGGCCAAAAGTATTTTCGTTATTTGTTAGCAGAGAAATTCCGTTTGCATGAGCTCTCATCATCATCTCAGGGTCCTGCGTGGGATAAAAAGAAAGCTACTATCTGATGTAAATAAAAGAACTCACATTAAACAAAATGTACTTGTTATTATTGACAAGCAAAAACATAAACTACATAAATTACCTTTGTAAACTCATAAAGAACGGTGTAAAGAGAGAGAGAGAGATAATTCAGTTATTTTAGTAGAATCCACTCCAAATGATCATTCGTAGCTTGCCATAGTTAAAATGGCGCACCTCTTCTAACCTCAGCGACAAGGGCTCCAGATAGCTGGAGAAGAGCCCCAGAGCTGCCGCTTCGCATGTCCATGACACAGTGAAGGAGCCGAGATTCCAATCCATCCACAAAGGCGTCACAATGCGTCCGATGGCCATCTCTGAGCATTAAAAGGATATAAACCGCAGTTCTAGACTGTAAATGTGATTTAAGAAGTGCCTGCAGTCTTCACCAAAGTTGTCCTCGGTGATATTGGATTGTACGTGGCACAAGAATCTCAGTTCTAAGCACAAGAACACCAACCTTAGGTACCAGGCACACAGACATCATAAACACTTCAATTAGATTGTAATATTACATAGGTAACTCGATATCTCGGATCATCACAATAAAAGTTTTCCTCGCCTCGAAAAAAATCCTGCGTGTACCGCGACCCGGTACTATTTAACACTAGAAAGACCGGAGGCTTCATTTTGACGGCAGGCCGAAGTAAAATGACGATATAATGCTTAATATTTATTGTATTGGTGTGATTTTTTTTTACATTTCATGATTTATGGTTTAACAACTATGGTGAAAAAAACAGGTACGTGTCTTAATTACTTTTTGAGATATATAGACTTATACCTACAAAGACCGCCGCCGTCAATGTGACGGTTTGGGCCATAATGCTGAATTTGTTTACAATCTTCTTTACCCAAGTTAACAACATACCCATTCCTCCGCGTTTATGATAGTACTATTATGTCTGTCTTTTTTATTTCGGTATCGTGTACCATTCGAACTCTATCTGTATGTTGATTGGTCACTGTCACATAATTTACAAACATACCCAAATAATATATCTCTCGCCCAAATTTATTTTATGGCTTGTTGGAGAAGGACAGAGTATACAAATACCAGAGTCGATCCAGCTGCGTTTGCTTCTGAAAAACTGACAGAATCATTTATTGGATAACCAACACGTCCCCAAGAGGTTGCTATGTTTTGTGACTTAGCAGGGGTGCCTGGGTTCATGGGGTTAGGTTTGTCCGGATCTTGGCATCGGATGCATCTGCCAAACAACTGCGTGGCAGGCCAGTTCAGCAGAGAACGGTTGAGGGTGATATTTTGACCTCGCCAGCAGGAGTCTCAGAACAATGCCTTGCACCGCAGTGGTGGGGACAGATTCATACGTCCGCCACTCTTGAACACACTGAACCCCAGTTTCCCACCCACCCCTCACCTCATTTCCTTCCCAGAACCTATAATTCTTCCTTTTCCTATAGGTATCCTTCACACAGCATCCCAAAAGATGACAAATATCACAAATATCGTGAGTAATATTATTTTCTTTAGGGCTTTTTGTGGAGCTAATGTAAACGAAAAAGAAAAGAAACCGGAATATAAAACTTCTGAAAGACGACAGTGTCAAATTAAAAAAATATAATAAAAACCAAATAAATGACACGTGTGATAATTGTAAGAAACCCGTTTGCGGAGAGTGCATTCGATTTTATAAAAAACGTAACAATTCGATATTGTACAAACATAACACATGCTTGTACTAAAATTACAGCATTTTTCACTTCCATGTTTTTTTCCAGGAAGCCCCGAGGAAAAAAACCCTTAGAGCCTGCGTCATCTTTGGGGATGCTGTGTGCATTTATGTGTGCATTTGTGTTTTTAGGGAAAGGAAGGTAAGGAAGTTCGAAAGGAAAAAAGTGTGAGAGATGAATAGGTAAAATTTGTAAATGTATCCAGGAGTGACGGGCGAATGAATCCATCCCTCCCACTGCGGTGCAAGGCGACGGGATGAGAAAGGTCCTGCTGGAGAGGATAAGATAAGTGTCTCCCTCAACAAGTGTCTCCCGACCCGGTCCGCTACGCAGTAGGTGGGCAAACGTATTCGCCACCTAGACTCAGACAAACTTCACCCAATGAACACGGACACCCCTGCTAAGTCACTAAACGTAGCGAACCACTTGGAGTGTCCTATGGCAGAGGTGTTGGTTATGCAATAAATGGTTCCCGGGGCAGCGGTACCCATATCCGCCTCCCTATTTGAAAAAAGTGATCAGCCGTCAAAGTGACGGTCGTGGTCTTTATAGGTATGGAGCAGTACCCGGTCTTTCTAGTGTTAACAGTCTCGTAAAGGCATCACGTCTGTTACACGCATAATATTGCAAATTTACACAATCATTTAGGAGTATCAAAACTCCTTACAAAATAAAACTTCCGACCAATCCATCGTTATGTCATGACGTCGCCCTTCCAACCGTTTTTTTTTTCAAACAAAAAAACAAACGAACAACGTTCCGGCAATTTGAATTTGTTATCAATCGTTTCAACGGCACCCGAAATTAATAATACTCCTTCCGAGCAAGTAGGTACCTACTGAATAACTACCAAGAAAATAATTACGTTACAATTCCCCGCTTCCCCCAGAAATTTTACGCCGCAGAGTGAAGTAAAATTATACCAAAACAATATGAAATATCTCTCTACTCCTGCACTTGTACATAAGGAGAAAAAAATAATTAAAACATTAAAGGAAATGACACAGAAAATATCAAAAAAAACAAAAGAATTATACATATATATTCACAATAACAAGGAAACCCCAAAAAGAAAACCAATACGCAGATTGGAGTTACACAACCTATTTGTTTATATATTTTATTTTATAATTTTATATTTATTATTATAACTATTTCATATATTTATTTTAATTTTATTTTAATGAGAATGGAATCTCTACTTTTTCATCTCCAAAATGAGATTGGAAAACACTTACTCACACAAAGGGAGTCAATCTCTCAGAAACACTTGTGAGTACGGAGGACTCAAGCTCCCACTTTTGAGATCTTTGAAAAAGATGAGAAAAAAAAATCACATGGATATTATTAACGGAAAAAAAAGAACCAAATAAAAATTACCTAATTTTTTCTCTCTCTCCTCCCTTTATTTATATTAAACTAAATGTCTGACTAAGCTAAAGACCTAAAACAATACATCTCAACAACTAACAATATAGCTAGACTTAAATATGTCTATTATTATTTTTTATTATTTCGTTAATGATTATATGGGCTTGACAAATAATTGGCTCTTTTTATGAGTCTAATATAATATAATGTATAGGATTGGATTATGTATGTTTTGACTTGTTTTTTTTTTTTTTTGAGAATGTTCTAGTGATTTAATTATCACTTGTAGTAAGTTCAATGATGATCAGCGTGACAACGGCCCTTCTGTCTTCTGCAGAGAAAACATCCGCAGACAACAGATCCTCCATCTTCACTCTGGTCGGTTCCGAAACGTCAGGCAACGGCCCTGCTATGGCACAGACTCTCATATCAATCTGTCCATAGTTACTCCGTCTCCTGGAATGAAGATGAACGATCGAAGAATTCGAAACGTTACGAGTAGGTAGCGGCATACACTACTCTCATCTCTTCGGAACTTGTAAACAAAACATGGAAAAGTATTATTAAAAGTATTAACACTGTATTAGCACAGCACTGGTATTAGCAGTGAAATACTTAGGCATATATTACTGTTTAAAATTAACAAATTATACTTATGACTAACAAAAACTGTACAAGAAAAACTACACTCTCCTGTATTAAAGGTAGAGTGTCAATTTCCAGATCGGAATTATTTAATAGTGGTGCACGCCGAAGCAGTACTTCCCTTTATTTGTGACAAAACCAATTTCCTAATGAATAATGTCTTAATTACTTAACTTAATATTAACAGATTGTCAGATTTAACATTTAATTAGGTATATTAAACAATAAAACAGATTTAATTATAAACTAAACAAATTTTTTGGGCGCCACTGATCACTAAGATCAGAGAAACATCTCTTGTGAAGATGTTCCTATTCTAGTCCAACGAGGATAAACAAATGAAGTCTATCATCAGTACACTAGAATGTAGTGCTCACTCCGAGCACATGCCTTGGAGGTACCAAGCTTCAAGACACGTGAGCAAAGTGTCACACAAAAGAAAAAAAATAAATGAAGCAGTATGAAGGCTTGGTATTCCTTCATGCCACCGCATAAAAAGAAATAATATTAAAAAAACAATAGTTTTTTAATAAACCTAATTATGTAAAACTAGTATTAATTATTCTAATAATATTCGCAAATTACTATTTATAAATTTATGTATACCTATAACCAAATATAGCTAATTATATATAAACGTCTACCTATAAATATGTACAAGTAACATAAGATTTTAATCAATATAAACACATGAGGTCTAATATTCTCACCAAAAATTGTCATCAAAATATATCTACGCGTCCGTATTTAATTTGATGAGCGGTGATCTTCTGCGATTCTCGCACGCAGAATGCAGAGGACCACGATGTAATTTTGTATATAACGCCATCTTTTTTTTTTTCTCAAAAAAAATAAAATAATTAAATATTTTAAAAAAAAAATTATTTTATAACTTGTAATACAAGTTCCCAAGCATACTGCATTCAAAGAAAAGTCATTAATTATGATAGCTTAAAAACAATTAATAAAATTCAACGTAAATAACAGTAATTCGATAGTAAATAACAGATAGTAACGATAGTAAATAACAGATAGTAGCCTCTTATCGTGCACCAAGAGAGTAATCTACCCTCTTTAAAACGTTGGGCGCCAAAAATGACACGTTGGGCGCCAAAAATGACACGCATCTTATCAGTTAGCAGAGAAATTCCGTTTGCATGAGCTCTCATCATCATCTCAGGGTCCTGCGTGGGATAAAAAGAAAGCTACTATCTGATGTAAATAAAAGAACTCACATTAAACAAAATGTACTTGTTATTATTGACAAGCAAAAACATAAACTACATAAATTACCTTTGTAAACTCATAAAGAAAGGTGTAAAGAGAGAGAGAGATAATTCAGTTATTTTAGTAGAATCCACTCCAAATGATCATTCGTAGCTTGCCATAGTTAAAATGGCGCACCTCTTCTAACCTCAGCGACAAGGGCTCCAGATAGCTGGAGAAGAGCCCCAGAGCTGCCGCTTCGCATGTCCATGACACAGTGAAGGAGCCGAGATTCCAATCCATCCACAAAGGCGTCACAATGCGTCCGATGGCCATCTCTGAGCATTGAAAGGATATAAACTGCAGTTCTAGACTGTAAATGTGATTTAAAAAGTGCCTGCAGTCTTCACCAAAGTTGTCCTCGGTGATATTGGATTGTACGTGGCACAAGAATCTCAGTTCTAAGCACAAGAACACCAACCTTAGGTACCAGGCACACAGACATCATAAACACTTCAATTAGATTGTAATATTACATAGGTAACTCGATATCTCGGATCATCACAATAAAAGTTTTCCTCGCCTCGAAAAAAATCCTGCGTGTACCGCGACCCGGTACTATTTAACAGTCTCGTAAAGGCATCACGTCTGTTACACGCATAATATTGCAAATTTACACAATCATTTAGGAGTATCAAAACTCCTTACAAAATAAAACTTCCGACCAATCCATCGTTATGTCATGACGTCGCCCTTCCAACCGTTTTTTTTTTCAAACAAAAAAACAAACGAACAACGTTCCGGCAATTTAAATTTGTTATCAATCGTTTCAACGGCACCCGAAATTAATAATACTCCTTCCGAGCAAGTAGGTACCTACTGAATAACTACCAAGAAAATAATTACGTTACACAATACGGCATAATACTCCAAAAACAAATAACGAAAAAACTTTCTACTGTTTTCAGAATTACTAATAATATATATTTATACACAATATTTACATTGAGATCGATAATATTTAAAACATTCTCCTGGGTAATTTCACTTTTCCATCATTTTTTTGTGGTTTTAAATAGATGAATTAGGAAAGCATATATTTTCTGGTATTTTATCATAAGCCTTGGCGGAAAATCCAGGAATCATAGTGAGGAATTTACAACGAAGAATAAAGAAAAGCTTTTCATCACGGCAATCTGTCAACTTTCATTGCGGTTTTATTTACATTGGGAGTTCTAATCGTGGCTTTCAACTCATTTTTTAAGAAGACTTTACACTCCACACAGGAGGCCTTAAGGAAAATAATTTTCTCAAGGTCCATGTCATCTTTGAGGATGATGTGTGGAGCGTCTTAGTGACGAGAGGAATGACCAAACATGGGTCTTGAAGAGACTCATTTTGGGGGAACACAAGAAGGGGGAAACACAGGCTCAAATGTTTTTTGATTTATTTTCGGGCTATCAAGGTATCAATGATACTAGTCCCTCGTAGCATCTTCCATTGAAATGCAGGTAAAACAAAGACAGCATTCCCACCTGACGCCTTTTCTCTGAAGATTTCAATCCAATTTTTAAGATAGGGGAATCTATCAAACGGACCGCCCGTTTCTGCACAGAGTCATGAAGATAATTGTGGTGTATTGTTAATTCCATTAATGATCTGATCGGGAGTTTACAATAATACTTCGGTTCATCTAGATTACGAGTCTGCTTTATTATCGTATCGTATTTACAATGACCATCTAACTAGACTTAACGTCTAAAAGATGCCTACCGTTGATTTGCGACGGGGGAATGCTTAATGAAGATGCCCGTTAATAAATCGGATATGATCGGCTATCTTCGTAACTGTTCGGGTATTAAACCCAAACGTCCGACAGTTATCTCTATCATATAAAACTACCACTGATACCTTAAAACCATATACAGGGTGTTAAGGGACGCACTTGACTTACTTTAACCAGTGATTCCTGACATTATTTGGAGTAAAAAATGTAAACGAAATTTTGTTCTTTGGTTACATTTTTTATGCTTGTTTTTTTTTTCTACAAAAACATTAAAAAAATGTTAGGTGTTGGACAGTTGGAGGCGGGTAAAGGGTTGGTCGGATACTTGGCCGAGGGACCAGTGACCACACGCGGAAGATTTTTAATTTGTTTGATTTTGAAGAAAAAAATTTTGAAAAAAAAAAATCGTCCAAAAAGTCACCGGAGACCAAAATTTCACTTACATTTTTTACTACAAATAATTTCAGGAATCACTGATTAAAAGTAAGTCGAGTACGTCTCTTAACACCCTGTATAATAACGACCTCTTGAGATACATTGAAACCACACACTATTATAATATATATACAAACACTACAAACATAAAAAAAAGTTTCAAAATGTTTTTTCTTGAATCATCGATGAGAACTCCATTTCAGGAGGCGCGTTCATCACTTCAATCAGCACATGAAGAAGCTTTTTACTGCGACGAACCAGCCACCAACTTGTGACAGAATTACTTTTATGCCGTCACAATGTTTACCCCTCCCAACAACCCCCTAACTACCCCCGCGACCGCCCGACCCACCCCTACCGCTTCTGTCGCCTGTCTACCGTCGCCACACTAATGTTAATGTGGCAAATATTTACCCACTGCGACAAGTGAGGTAATATTATTTGCTGATTTATTATTGTGATTTTCTGAGTGGGTACTGAATTATTAATCAGATTCGACGAAAAATAGGTAGTTTTTTAAAAGTGTTCCTTTAATGTAATATTGAACGACAAAAGAGAAGTATCAGTACATTGTCCAAAATTCGGAAGATTCTTCCAATGCAGAAATAATGTTAAAAAAATATAAATAATTTTTATTATTAATATCATTTTCATCTTTGAAACACAATCAGGTAGAAATGCCAAGAATTTTTTTTCCATAGGAAAGCTAATAGCTCAGAAATGCACAAAATAATTTGCAAGGCAGATGGAAACATTACACCTTTAAATTTATATAACGAGAATGCCAACACTCTTATAAATACTAAACAGGAATTATTAGATTCCTGATCAAATAAAATTATTCACGGAAAACACTTCAATTATCTCAACCAAACATATTATATTGACAATCTTTCGTCAAACAGATGGTTGAGTATTGGAGAGTTGAGCGCAGAAATAGAAGGATTTATGCTTGCCATTCAAGATAAAGTCATTAATACTAAAAATTATAGGAAGCATATAATCAAAAATACAAATCAAATTGATGATTTATGTAGAAAATGTTTGGTTTTTCCGGAAATTATATAACATATTATATCGGGATGTTCTGTATTAGCGCCGTCCGAGTATACATTTAGGCACAATCAGGTTTTAAAAATAATTCATCAAAGTTTGGTAATTAAACATAACTTTATTGGCTGCCGTAATATAGTACCGTATTATGAGTATGTACCTTATTCATTGTTAGAAAATGAATTTTATAAAATAAATTGTGATAAAACTATACTAACAGACAAAACAATTAGTCATAATAGACCTGATACAGTTTTACATGACAAAATTTAAAAAATAACTTACATCATGATGTAGCTATTCCAAATTATCCAATTATGTCCTGGTCATCCGCCTCCAAGACCTAGACAAACCTCACCCCATGAACCCGGGCACCCCTGCTAAATCACCAAACGTAGCGAACTACTTGGGGTGACCTATGGCAGAGGTGTTGGTTATCCAATAAAGGTTCCCGGGGCGGCGGTACCCGTTCCGCCTCCCAAATTAAAAGAAAAGAAAAATCTGAGTATGCAATTCACATGCGGTAGAAGTGAAACATACAGAAATCTAAATTAAACAAGAGTGGAGAGACTACGAACCACTTTTTTTTATCAATGTGAAGGATGATTTTTTTCAGATTTTCGTCGGATTCCAGTGCACCTTTTCCTATACATTTGATCATCTTACTCGTATTTGTGGTTTCTTCTTCAGAGTCGTTAGATGTAGTTTTCTCTAGCCTATTCATTTTGGAATGGTTTGAAGATTAATTATTGATTTTACAATTTTTTTTTTGATTTCATGGGATCCGACCGCGATGAATGATTATCAAGTTGTAAAAGAACTTTGTGGTCTATAGACGGAATGGTATGGCTTTGAAAATGAATTAGAAATTTTTTAAATTTTCTTCTTGCATCCAGCCAGATATGTTTGCGGTACCGATACTACCAATCGGACCATCTTTTAAGAAATGGCTTAATTGACACGTGGGAATATGAGCATCGGCGGAATTGAGTTGCCAATTACGTTTGCTGCTACAGACAGTTACGAGAGTTCCTCGTTCGGCACCTACTTGCCGAGTTCCTCTCCTGGCTACAACCCGTTTAGGTTTTTGAACAGTTGTGACACCGATCTCATCAATGTTATAGATGTCCTTGTTCGCTAAATTGTTGAAGAATTCCTCAACATTATGTCAATATAAACTTGTTGCTTGTGCCATACTGCATTTTTCAAAAGGTTCCATCCATATTCGGCTTAGTCCAGCGGTAAGGCTCTTGACTAGCACTTCAACCCGGCCTGGCAAATAAATTTTATTTGATTAATTTGTGTTATTTCACAATTTATTAATTTAATATAAAATATACCAAATATATTTGCGGCACGTTCCAGAGTGGAAGATACTCTCAGTATCGCCCTGGTGTAAGACCGCCATTCAGAATTGAAAAGTTGCTTGAAATGGCGTTAGCCGTGTTTGGTGACCAGATCTGAATAGCCAGGTACTTCCCCACCCCCTCTTCCCCATCTCCTTCCCTTCCCCATTACCCTCAGCCCCAAACATACCCCAATTGGGGATGCCATAGTCCCACTGGCTCCACACGGGAGCAGTTGGGACTCTCGTGCGATATACATGGAAAAAAAAAATATATATATATATATATATATATATATTCAAGATCACAGAAGTACATCTAGTGGGAAGACTTAATGATTTGAATTTCTGACATATGGGGATGCCATAGTCCCACTGGCTCCAGACGTGAGCAGTTTGGACTCTTGTGCGGTATACATATAAAAAAATATTCTCAATATCACAGAAGTACGTCTAGTGTGAAGATTTAATGATTTGAATTTCTGACCTTTTTTCATTTTAACTTTAAAATTTTCTCTCGGTGTGGACGATTGAAACATGGTTATGATTGAAACGTTGCAATCATCCCCACGCAAGTTGTTTCAAACATCCTCACGCTGCATTTTCTACTTCGAAGTCAAAAATAACCTTGATAAATAGACATTAACGCCATGCAAATGCATTATAAATACCTACTCTAAAATAGATAAAGAAGAGAATGTAATAAAACATTTCGTCAAGCTGCGAGAGTAAAATGCGTTATAATATAAACAAAAATGTCGTAAATATTAACTTTTTAGTGCGAAATCCAATAAAGTCACTCGCCGGCTAGTGCGCTTTTGTAGAAACCTCCCAACAGACCTGACGGAGTTTCGAGTGTTGTATCACACTCTTAGGTATTATAGTTTTCGAGTAAATTGAGATGTTTCAATCATAACTTGTTTCAATCGTCCCCAGTCTACCCTAGTAAGTCTCTGTTATTGTTTCGTGTACAGCGAGTATTTAATTTTTTCTCATTAGACATTTTTGGTTTGAAATTGGTTAATAATGCACAAAAAATATAATTTGAGAAGAATTATAAATTCGTGGGATTAACTGTCGAGTCACACCTAATAACGACACATATTACATAAGCTTATTTTTTTCTGAAATTCCTACATCTCAAAAACTAATCTTCGGTAATTTTATCTACGATACGAACTGCCTATTCCTTTTTGTTCTAATTACGTAATTTATCTGTACATAATATTATATGATTACGAGATTTTCACATTTCATTATCGTGATTTATGTTTTAATGTTTCGTTACAGTGTCCATCGTATACATCTGCCTTGATGATGGACACTATAACGCTTTCCTAAGAAACATTGGCTAAAGAAGGAGAAATTTGTTGAATACGAGGATTTATGATATAAATTATGTCCAACCCCAAAGTGGCTTAAAATTGTAAAAAATTCTCGCTGACACATTTTTCTAAATACTAGCTGTATTAAAATTCACAGCTTATAATTAATATCCATCAAGTCTTCCCATTTGGAGTATTTTTGTTTGTCATTTAGTATCACTTCACGGCTGTCTCGGGTCCGCTGGGATGGCAGTCACTCTGCAGTCCCAATTCTCGTTCCCAGTACCTTGTTGACAAATGAAGGGAGTTTCAGGAAAAATGATCTGTCAGCTGCCTTTCAGCCATAGGACGATCAAGTGGAAAAGGAGCCTCCTTTTAAGGCTTCCAAGGAGCACTGTGACCGAAGAAATAAATCGGACAAGATGTTCAACCTCCCATCTCTCAGAGTCTGAACAGCACCCATTATTTTCATTTTTATAAAAAATTATACATATTTTCGTATTCCACATCACAATGGTGGTAGGTATGTTATATGTGTATGTGTATTTGTGTACGTAGTTGCTACGCTAATGCGTTTACGATTATTTAATTTGTGGTTGTAACTAATATGTGGAACTAATCTTTTTTTTTTTTACAGTGAATACCGCACAAGAATCTCAACTGCTCCCGTCTGGAGCCAGTGAGACTATGGCATCCCCAAATTGGGGTATGTTGTGAGGCTGAAGGTAGCGGGGAGGGGAAGGAGGTGGGGAATAGGAAGGTTGGGAAGTACCTGGCTATTCAGATCTGGTCACTAAACACGGCTAAATCCATTTTCAAGCAACGTTTCAATTCTCAATGGTGGTCTTACACCAGGGCGATACTGATAGTATCTTCCACTCTGAAACATGCCGCAAATATACTATATATTATTTTAAATGAATTAATTGTGAAATAACACAAATTAACCAAATAAAATTTATTTGCGCATGCCGGGTTCGAACCCGCGACCTCCGGAATGTGAGTCAAGAGTCTTAGCCACTGGACTACGGAGGTCGTCGCCTCCTTCTAACAAGCTACTTGTAGTAGCTTAGCGGGTAATAAATTCCCATTGTATGCAATTTTTATACAATAATAAAAAAATAAAAATTTACCCATCTGATTAAACTATCAACTTGCAGTTCTGTGAGCAATAGACCTCGCAATAAAAAGTAACTAACTAACCATCGCGCCGTTTCCCGCAGGGGTAGGAAGAGAGGACAGACCGCCAAATAACTCGTTTTTGGAACACACTCTTTGCCTCATGCATACTTTTCTATTATTCTGACTCTTGACATGGCCCGACTCAAGTATCTAATCCGCTCGATCGTGCCATCTCTTCCCTGACTTCTACCATTCGCATTTGCGTTGCACATTTTCTTTAGTCATCTCCTTTATTCGTCGCTTTCTTAATATTACTCTTAGTTATTACTTATAGTTTCAATTTGGGGGGCGGGTGTGGGTACCGCCGCCCCGGAAATATTTTATTGGATTACCAACACCTCTGCCATAGGTCACCATGGATTTATGGGGTGAAGTTTGTCTAGGTCTTGGCGGCGAATGCGTCTGCTCACGTGCTGCGTGGTGGGCCGGATCGAGAGAGACTGGTAAAGGGAGGCCTTTTTACCTCTCCAGCCGTACTCTCGACCCATTTGCACCGCAGTGGGAGGGATGAAATCATACGTCCATCACTCTTGAACCACTGACCCCAGATTTCTACCCACCCCTTATACCCTTTTCCTTCCCAGAACTTCCTATCCTTCTCTTCCTTAAAAAGCCTCCACACAGCATCCTCTACGTGCTTTTGGATGCACAATGCTTTTTGTTTTTCCGTTTGGTGCGTACACGAATAAATCGGAAGGTTTTCCGACGCGTGAGCAGGCCACATACATATGATTTTTTCAAATTTATTCCCTAACGCTACTATGTCTCCTTGCAATCCCTACCGTTCCCTCATCCCCCACCTCTTCCCTGCATGTCCTTTCCCATGTGTCCCAGTTCCCGTCTCCGCTCCAACGTTCTCCTTCCACCATCCCCGCCATTTCTGTTTTATAGTTTTTTTTTTCTAAATTATACCGAAATGTCTCCACGGTAAATTTTTAAATGCACAGAAAAGCTTGGTGCTCTCTCTTTCTAAATCTATTGAATTATTGATGTATTATTATGTCTGAACATAATATAAAAATTAGCAGGCGAACAAAGGTGGAACTGAGGACGAACAATTTTTTAAACTCGTAATTTTTTTGTATTTATAATAACTACAACTGTTTATAAATAGCAACACCGCTGATTAAAAATTCAACCATTTCAACCTGGAAGTCCTATTTTACTCAAACCGCTGCTACCCGAATTTCTACCGATTTCTTATATATCTCCCTTAAACACGTCAAGTTTTAAAGCTCTTAAAAGAATATATGTTATTCTTGAAGATAATATCTTGACGTTCCCGGCGCCGAAACGCAAATTATATAAAATTCCCTCGATAGAAAATAATTGCAAAGCGTGCGGAGGCGGGAATGGGTACCGCCGCCCCGGGAACCTTTATTGGATAACCAACACCTCTACCATAGGTCACCCTAAGTGGTTCGCTACGTTTGGTGATTTAGCAGGGGTGCCCGGGTTCATGGGGTGAGGTTTGTCTAGGTCTTGGAGGCGGATGACCAGGACACACTGAACCCCAGATTCCTACCCACCCCTTAAACCCTCTTCCTTCCCAGAACTCTCCCCTCCTTCCTTTCCTTAAAAAAAACCCTCCACACAGCATCCCCAAAGATGACATAGGCCCTGAGGGAAATTATTTTCCTCAGGGCCTCCTGTGTGGAGCTCACGTAAAAAAAAAAAAAAATTATTGTAATCACGTTTGACGTTTCAGTTATTTTACAAGTTATATGCATGAAAAAATTTACAGTGTTTCTTTAAATGCTGTTTAAGATAAGCCCCGCGAGATTTTTGCTCTATTTTAGACGAGTCGTGTTTTATTAAACATTTTCACAATTTTGCGCATCGATTTTGGCGCTTTAAATACTAGCGCCCTTCTGTAGTATTCGTAATTTAATATCTCTCCATCTTTTTGTTTTTGAGCCCGGTTGCGGCGCCTCAAAGACAACCAACCTAATCCATTTGATGTCAATGCTCGATACCCTTCTTCCGTACAAAGACTCTCCCAATAAATCTTCACTCTCTTATACCAACACTTTATTCAGGGGTGTTTAGAGCTTATCGAGTGAATGAAAAGTGAAGGTACGATAAATATTGTTCAATAGGTGACGCGCGATGCAAGGGAACACTTTACGTCTACCGGTAAATTGTACACTGTTTATCTTTCTTGCTTTTAATATTTCCCCAGACTATCCTGATATCTTGAAGATGCCTATAATAATGCTCGTACAATTCAACGTATTTAAAACTAATATTATATTTTTTTTTATATTACCTAGCTCCACACAGAAAACCCTTAGAAAATAAGTGATAAATAAAAAAGAGACTCAACATGTTGCGTTGCGGGCCGGATCGGGAGAGACTGGTTGAGGGAGGCCTTTTGAACTTTCCAACCGGACTCTATCGATCCATCGTCTTGCCGTAAGGAATGGATTCATACGTCCGTCACTCCTGGACACACTGAGCCCCATATTCCTACCCACCCCTCATACCTTAGTCCTCCCTTCCTTAAAAAGACCCTCCACACAGCATCCCTAAGATGATGTAGGCCCTGAGGGAAATTAAGTGGGGCTAATGTAAAAAACAATCTTTGGGGATGTTGTGTAGAAGGTCTTTTTAGGGAAAGGAAGGAGAGGAAGTTCTTGGAAGGAAAAGGGCGTGAGGGATGTGTAGGAATCTGGGAGTCATTACGTCCAGGAGTGACATTTATTGGATAATCAGGAGTCCCTTCATAGGTCACCCCAAGTGGTTCGCTACGCTTGGTGACGTAGCAGGGGTGTCCGGGTTTATGGAGTGAGGTTTGTACAGGTCTTGGCGGTGAATGCGTTTACCCACCTACTATGTATCGGGAGAGACTTCTAAAGGGAGGCTTAACGTAAACCTCTTCAGCCGGTCTCTGTCGACCCATCGTCTTGCACCGCAGTGGTATTGGTGGATTCATATGTCCGTCACTCCTGGACATACTGACCCCCAGATTCCTACCCACCCCTCATACCTTTTTCCTTCTCAGAACTACTTTTCCTTCCTTTCCTAAAAAGACCTCCTACCCGGAATCCCCAAAAACGACATGGGATACAGACATAGAGATTTTTTTTCCTCTGGTTCTCCCGTGTGGAGCTAACGTAAAAAAAGTACTTGAAATTATAAGGTTTTTTCCGAAAATCGTCTCTCACTGCGCCCCCTATCCTTTGCATTTTATATTCTCAGGTTACTCTCAATTTCTTTTTTATTGAGAGAGAGCCGTTGACAGGCGGTGGAGGGACGAGCAGCAAGAATAGAGCGATGCCTGCTTTGTTTGTTCAAGGACTATTAAAACTTTAAATTGGCAGTACCGGATGCACCGCGGTCTAAGGAACTCTATTGTTTGGTATAATTTTCTATGGATTCAGAGGGCAAAGTTATTGTTAAAATTTGGCGCATTGATGAATAATTGTTGATAGTTGAAGTGAAATCCTGTGGCGGATCTAGAAATATCAAATTCAGTGGAAAATGTATGTATTGTGGTGTTGTGGGTTATAAGTAATTTAATAACCGATTTATAAGGGTTCGGGCCCATGTGTATACTAACATATATTAACTGATTAACTAACTAACAATCACGCTATTTCTCCACAGAGGTAGGCAGTAGAGGTGGGTAAGTTCTGCATTTTTCCGGAAGCCTCCGAGACTTGCTTCCTTTTAAAAGTACACGAGTTCTAGGAGCAGGTCCCGGGTCCGAGTTCTTAGGTGCGGACTGGGCACTGGGTATTGTTGCGGCGCACCGAAACGGGATGCACGGGTTCAAAGAACTCGGAACCAGGACCTACTCGTAGAACCCACACGAGAACTCAGAACCCCGGAGTCGGACAAGACCCATACGAAGACAAGGACCCGTCACCCGTACAATGTAGGTACATTCAATGTATCTACATTGCACGGTCTTTTATTGAGAATTTAAATAAGTAAAATTAATAAGCTGTAATGCTTTACTATAAACTATTATTTTATAATGCACGTCACCCGTTGATTAACGATACCAGATAAGACGCTCTAATTAAAAACTACTCCGTGTCTAGCCGAAGCGGTCACGCACGTGTGTGTCGATCAACGAACAGCGATCGAATGAACGCCGGAACGGTTCACGCAGTTCCGCGAACTCACCGAGACCCGCGACTCATGAGTGGAATGGTGAGTGACGCCGGACGGTGGATCGCGGAGCAAGCCGGCGGCCAGTATCGTAGTTCGCGCGAGTCCGGGAGTGGGCGGAATGAATGGATTGTGTCGCGATTCACGTAGCTTGGAACAAGGCGCTTGGGTTTAAAGGAACCCGGGACTTGTATTCGAGTGCGGTTTTCGCGCTTCGGCGTTGAGTTGCTCGGACCGCCGGATTACCGCCGGATTTATTTGGATGCGGAGAGTACTGGGACTGGGCCGGGTTCTCTGGGAGTAGTCGATTTGAAAAAGGAGTGGGAGTAGGAACCGCTTCCCGCAAAGGAGCGGATCACATGAAGCGGAGCCCATTCCAGCTGAACTGACACATCGCTAGTAGGCAGAGAGAACGGACTGCCAAACATCTCGGTCCTTGGCACACACTCCATTGTAGTCAATACATCGTCGCATTTTCTTCTCGTGCCCCGTCCATTCAACGGTTGGCTATCTTGTTGGCTATGTTATCTGCGACCCGGAACAGCTCTACATTAGACTGACCAAACCACTGTCTCAGGTTTTTTAGCCATGATGTTCTCCTTCTTTTTGGGCCCCGATTTTTGGCAATCTTTCCCAGCATTATGAGATTTAAAATCGTCTCACACATACTCTTACGTTATTCTGATTCAAGTATCTGGTTCATTTGATCGTGCCATGACTTCCTCTGGCGTCCCCGACTTTTTCTACCATTAACGCGTCTCCTCCTTAAACGTCTCTTTCTTAATCTTACTCAAACATTAGTCCTCAGGGTCAAAAACATATCAAAAAGTAATTACAAATACAACATTTTAACAAAACGCTTCTTATACTATGGTACTAAACTCTACAATAAAATCACACGCAATAATCACAACAACATTATAACATTTATATCTCAAATAAAAAGCTGGAATCACACATTAAAACACAGGAAGATCAGAAATAAAAAATATATACTGATACCAAATACAGATTGATACCGAAAGCAGACAACTACACTAAAAAACACTATGTAATCTATATCTATAAAAATCTCGCGTCACGTTATTTGTTCGAGATAAACACCGAAACTACTTAACCGATTTTGATAAAATTGGCCTAATGTGTGTAATTTGGTCAGGATAGTTTTAATCTCGTTCCTTCTGCAGGGAAAGCTTATACTAATTTGACAGTTTCGAACAATGTTTGATTATGGTAGGGGTGGAGCCGTTGCTAGTTAATAATGTAGATTGGGTGGGTAGGTATTAATGTAGAGTGGGTGGGTAGGGGAACAAATCCATGATTGGGCTATAAGATAATATTTTTTGTTTGTTGATAATAGATTCATTATTTTTAAGGAATTTTTTAAGGGATTTTTTCTCCCTTCTAATATTAAACCAGCTATTTATACAAGAAATAATATCGGTAATTTTTTGAGAAATACTAAAGATAAAGAACATAAATTGACTTATTCCGGAATATATAAACTCAAATGCAATGATTGTCCCTCATTTTATATTGGAAAAACAAATCGTAATTTTGAAATCAGAATCAAAGAACATTTAAGGTGTCTAAATAATAATAATTTTTCTGAGTTCGCTAACCATATCATTGAAAATAACCATAGTTTTGAAAAAAATACAGGGATAAATATTCTTCATATTAATCATAAAGGAAAGCGTTTGGATAACTTATAAGCCTTGGAAATTAAAAAAATATCTTAAAAATAATGAATCCATTATCAACAAACAAAAAATATTATCTTACAGCCCAATCATGGATTTGTTCCCCTATCCACCCACTCTACACTAATACCTACCCACCCAATCTACATTAATAACTAGCAACGGCTCCACCCCTACCATAATAAAACATTGTTCGAAACTGTCATATTAGTATAAGCTTTCCCTGAAGAAGAAACGTTTGTTCCGAAACCGGTAGGATTTACGCATTATATAAGTGGTTTATACAAAGTTGTATTGTTTCATTTTTCTATAATGGATAACCACAAAGTGATAGCTACATTCAAAAATATTAATATTATTAAAGCGAATTAAACGTTCATTAAATATTTGTTATAGAACAAAGCTTTGTAATTATTTGTAAGTTCCACAAGTTTCTAAGTTAGTTAATTCGAGTTAATTTATCGATACAAAACTTGGTTATCTAGGTTGGGTAACCATCCAGTAGATGGCATTGTGTTTCGTTAGCCAAAGCAACTCGTGTCTGGGTCAGCTAGTATGTTTTATAATTATATCGGAAAAAAACCCTGCATGTTAATAATAATCACTTCATATTATTCATACTATAAAAATTTAAAAAGGTAAATGCTCAACACGGAAAATCTCAGTGAAGACATCATTGTCTCTATTCATTTAAAAAATAATAATAATACCTAACTTTCAATGAAATCAAGCGAAAAGTATTATTACTTTCGTAATTCCACCCTTTTTAGTTTACATCTTCGTCACTTCAACTTGAAGAACAGTAATCCGAGAAGAAATTTAGTTGTTTATGTTGTCAAGATGGAGTCAGGCAGAAGTCAAGTGGGAGTCAAGTTGGCGTCAAGTTACTTCTAAGTGACTTTCGGTCCGCTCTCACTCGCGAGGCCTGCTCTAATGAGCAGTCACTGCATTCATATTGAATTTTACATAATCAGAACTTTTCACTTCATTTGCATTGGGATGCTTCACAGTTATTCCAGGAAAGTACAGGTCGAGGTAATTTTTTATACTTTACACTAAAAAGTTTAATTCTTGGATGTGGGTATGCTTGTTCTTGTTGCAATTCTGTTAGTAATAATGCCAAAGTTTTGAAAAGAAAACATTTAATTGGATCATTGAAACCAAAATAATAACAAGTTTGCGAGTTGAAAATTACGCGAAGAAATAAAGAAATCTACTTTGGAGATAATGTACGTATATAATAACTGTACCATTTTATCGCTAAATATAATGTAAAGTTAGTATAAGGGGCAAATTTATCATTGGTTTCTCAGTTAAGCAAATTACACATGTATAGACCAACAACATCGTAAACTGTTGATATCTTTAAAAAATGAGAGTGTGCAATTCACACGCGGTAGATATGAAACTTACAAAAAACTAAAGTATACAAAAGTGGGGAGTAAGGTAGTCGAAGCACCGCACAAAGAGGAAGCCGATTATACTATCTCATTATCTCGCAGGCTAAATCCTATAGATGAATTTTTTGTCTCTTTTCAGTGTAGCTATTTTTTGTTTCATCGATTTTCAAATTTTACAATGGTGCAAAGAAGTTTTCACTTCAAAAAAATTAATAAATAAATAAAGCTATTCTGTATTTTCCAGAATGAAAATATGGTTATTAATGTAAAACTAGCAGGTACAAACAAACTGACATTTTCGGGTAAACTGTTTGAAAACTTCAACGTTTCTTTTTTTTAATAACACAGGGCGCCACTTTTGTTAACAATAATCTAATACTGTACATTCATCAGTTTATGATGAATATTATTATCATTCACAATCATGCTAATTCTACACTTTGAGGGTTTACTCAATAAATGAAAACATGTTGAATTTTCATCATAAGAGTCCAGTACACGTTGGGCCAACGCGCTCGGCCAACGCGCTGGGCCAACGTGTACAGGGCTATTTTGCGTGTTTTTGGCGCTTGCGGCCAACGCTCGCCGACGAGCCGATGGGTGTCGGTTTTTCGTGCACAAATCAAAGGAATTTGTCGCAAGCCACAAACAGCGTTCAGACGTTGGCCGAGCGCTCAGTTCATAAATACGCGTCGGCCGGAGCGGACGCTGTTTGTCGCGCTTAATTGTTCCAACGATCGTTTCACGAACATGGCGTCATGGAGTATTGATGAAATGTTTAGGCTAATTATTATGTGTATCTACCTATCTATATTATTATGTGTATCTACCTATCTGTATGTACCTACATATTACTTTTAAATTAGAAATCAGCTGTCATTCTTATGTTTTAATTGCATATTTTATTTTATTTTATCTCTTCTCTTTTTTATTCATAATTATACAAAATATGTATGTAGGCTTATCATTTCAACAACTATGCGAAACAATCCACGGCTATTTTATGTTTTAATTGGTTATTTAATTTTTATTTTATTCTTTCTCTTCTCTTTTTTTCCTTTGCTATGCTAAAAAAATAACAGTTAGGTACTATATTTTAAACGTTTTTTTATTATATTATTTTATATTCTTTCTCTTCTTTTATTTCAGCAATTTTCTTTCTTTTGTACAAATCATTCTCCACATGTTCATAGCCATAATTATTTGACTGTCCTAAAACGGGATAATACTCCTAGTTGGGCAGTCAAAATTTAATAAATAATGTATATAAATGTATAATATATTGTGCTAAATAAACAAACAAACAAATAAAATAAATAAATAAATAAAATTAATTATCACAATAATAATACATATTTAGTTGTGATTTCAGAGTAATGATAATCATACTAAAAATACGTAGGATTACAAAGGATTTTTTAAATATTTATATTGAGGGATCGGTAGGATTTATAGGTTCAATTAGAAATGCCACAGAGCCGAACCTTCTGATATGAAAATATCTGGAGTCGGTGAATTATATTCCCATTTGGTCTCTAGTAGGTTGACATGTTGTTCTTGTATTGTTTTGTATTTATAATACTTATATAGTGCAATTGCATAGCGTGGGTTGACTAGATGATCATTTGGGGAAGTGTGTGAAAGGGTTTAGTTTTTCCTTCTTTTTTCCTTTTTTTTTTTTTTTTGGGGAAAATTTAACCCGGACATTTAAATCTGGTAATAATGAGGAATGATTTGTATTTTTGTAGTTTGTAACGAATAAACTCAAAACTACTGGATCGATTTCAAAAATATCAGTATTCAAAATAATAATTCATAGATGGGTTATTTAAACCTCCTGAAATATTATTGGACTCTTCTTTTTTTACATGAGCTCCACACAGGAGGCCCTGAGGAAAATAATTTCCCCCAGGTCCTATGCCATCTTTGGGGATGCTGTGTGGAGGGTTTTTTTAAGGAAAGGAAGGAGAGGAGAGTTCTGGGAAGGAAAATGGTTTAAGTCGGACACAGAATGATAATTCATATCAATATTGATGGGTTATTTAAACCTCTTGAAATATTATTGGACTGTTCTATGTGGTAATCTGTAAGTATACCTACCAAAAAAAATTCAGTGTAATGTTGCTTGGAGTAGAATAGCAGATAATACGAATATTCCACTAACTGTATTTTAAAAAAAGAGTCATTAATGGCTACATACAGAATACATCGCACCGCGCTGTAAAAGTATATTGCAGCGGCTCCGCTGACGTCCATCTCCGTCTAGCGATCGACGCAGAATGAGACACGCCAACGTGTGAACGGTAACCACAAAAATCTGGCCAACGCGTTGGCCGAGCGCGTTGGCCCAACGTGTACTGGGGCTAAGAAAAAATTCAATAGATGACTCATATTAAAAATAAAAACGGATGTACTCGTATTAGCAAATTAGCAAAATAAAACAAGAGGTAGGTACTTAAGTTAATTTTTTCGTTATTGTTAAGTGGTTTAAAAATTTAAAATTGGGTGGTCACCTTACATTTCATACGTGAAATTTGAATTCGAGGTGTTTCTGTTGTTATTTTATGGTTTATGTTTATAACGTTAACATTATATTATTTTACTAGTCTGTGGAGCACTAAAAAAATTACTTTATTTTAAATCCAAGCATCGACACATAAGTAAACTAGTCTCAGTAATAACTCGTACGGACATCATCGACGTTCGTCCTCATCCTTCTCAAGCGCTAGAGAACGATATCTTGCTATATTGCCAAATAATACGAATACATCCAAACAAGACCTCCTCTAAAACAGTTATATTATATAAACCAGTTTAACAAGTTATTCCTTCTTTTATTTTTAGACCCACTCATAAAAATTATCAATATAATTCTAAAAACGTCAAGTCGGAAAACATCGAGGCAAATCGAACGGCTTCTACCCCATAACAAAGAGGCAATCACAGGCCGTCTTGCGACCCCTCGCCCGCTGGTAAACAGACCCGGCCCTTCCACGGGGCTTGTCTATACCTAGAGGAGTACACCAGGCACTAGGTAGTCACCGCTACTCGGATCATGCTACAGGGAAAAGGTGTGTCTATGGGCTCTAGCCTGCGACTTTAGCGACGCTTTATTTGCCGTGTAAAAAGTTAGGGGGCAATCGCACAGCGCGGTATGTTACATTCAAATAAATAAATAAAGTGGAAGATAGCTTGGTTTATTTATTTTTATTTATTTTAGAGAAAGTTGACAGCAAATCAGAGATTACAAAATAATAAGATGTTAATTATGCCAATTATGAACTTTCCACTGATGATAGTTAATGATAAAGTAGGACATTGTAAGGGTATTTTCTAAATTTTATTTTTTAGTTACAATATATAAAATAGTGGGGGGAGGAACATAGGAATAGGATTAAGTGGCAAAGGACGGATTATATAATATAGGGATTGAACTTTCTAGTTTGAGTCATGTTGCTTGGTGAGTTTTCGTTTTAGGTCACGTTAAGTCAAGTTAAAAATGTTAATGTGGTAATAATTTGAGTTAAATGAATGTGTGGATCTGGAGATAAATGAGTTCTGTTTGGAGTTGGTCTTGCAAAGAGGGAGATTAAAGGTAAGCGACTGCCTGCTGTTGCGATTTGGAGCATGGAATGAAAGGCGTTGAAGAAGATCAGGACAATCGATTAATTGTGTAATTTTAAATAACGCATCACCGTATTATATTTCTTCGACAAGTTAACGTTTGGGTTAGGATAGGAGGCGGAAACGGCTACCGCCGTTCCGGGACAATTTTTTTTATATCTAACACCCCTACCATAGGTCACCCGAAGTAGTTTGCGGTTTTTCTGTGATTTAGCAGGTGTGCCCGGTTTCATGGGGTGAGGGGTCCAGTTCTATATGGCGAATGCGTTTGCTCACTTATTGCGTGGCGGACAGGATCGCGAGAGACTGATTGAGGGAGACTGTTAAATACAGACTCGAGTGTAGGCGAGGTTATTTATAAATAATGCGCGTATTGGCGATATGGATATTTATTGTAACATATTGGCTATAGTACGTCCTATCTAACGTGCTGGCGGTAGGAAAAGAGAGTGAGGAGAGGCCTGCATCTCCTTTTATATGCGGGATCACCTGTCTCGCTCTTGTATGGCCGGAAACAGGTGTGCCACCCTAAAACCTCTCTCACATCCTCCCCTACTTAAACGGGAGAATCCTGGCTACATAAGTGATACCTATAGCTACATATTTCATACAATATATTTTATATTTCATATTTCACATTTAAAATTAACACATTACATTTAAAATTAACAAAACATTTGTTTTTGTTCTTTCTGTATCCCTTCTGTCCATTTCTGTCCATTTCGACTGCGAAGTGCTGTCACCTGGGCCGAAGCCTTCCTTGCCATGGGTTAGACCTGAAACATGGAGAAACAGAATTAGAGACACTTCTATTACGTAACATACCGGAGAGATCTAATTCGTCCGTCGACAATTCCAACGTGTCAGACGCGAATTCCTGGTTATCTTCCTCCTGCCATGAAACATGTAATTCCTTTAGCTGGTCTAAATGTCTTTTCCACACCATATTAGACTTGTTAATTTTTATGAAATATATTTTACTACCTTTTTTATCCACAATAACCCCAGGGACCCATAACCTATTACCCTGAGATCTGAAATCTCTAGTCATTACTTTCTGACCTATATTAAAACCTGATTTAACTCTACCCTTATATTGTCTTTTCTGATTGTTTTGGCTCTGAGTAACCTTTTTTATTACTTTGTTTCGTCGAGTAGAACCTGAACTACCCGTTCTATCCTCAATTTTCCTTGGAATCAGAGAGTCAAATACTGTTCTAATTTTTCTACCCATTAATAATACAGATGGCTCACATCCTGTTGTTGCGTGAACTGTATTCCTATAGTCTGCTAAAAAGTTACCTAACTTTTCTTTATAATCTGAAGGAAATCCATTATGTTTACAAATTTTTTTTAAGGAAATTTTTACAAGTCTTTACTGTAGCTTCAGCTTGCCCGTTGCTACTAGGGTGATTGACTGGACTAGTGATATGTTCTATCCCATTTTTCTTACAAAAATTTTCAAAATCCTCAGAACAAAAACACGTACCATTATCACTAACTAAAGTTGCAGGAAAACCAAATTGCGAAAATAATCTATGAAGTATTTCGATATTTTCTTTTGAAGACAGACTGTTTACTTCCAGACACTCAATCCACTTTGAAGAAGAGTCTACCACCACTAAAAAATTTTTGTTATACAAACTACCATGATCAATATGTACCCTGAACCATACTTCAGGTTCATATGGCCACACTGCTAAAGAACTCTTTTGTGATTCTGGTTTAATTTCTAAACAATCTCTACAATTTTCCGTTATTTTCTCCAAATCTTGATTAATTTTTGGCCACCAGACAAAGCTTTTTGCAATACCTTTAGTCTTAAAAACCCCTAAGTGAGATCTATGTAACATCTTTAAAACCTCTTGTCTTAAAGACTCAGGTACAACAACCCTATGTTGATATAAAACACACCCATTTATCAAAGACAATTCTAACCTTTTTTCCCAAAAAATTCTAATAAAGTTACCACTTTGTGTCTTTTTTACTGATGCTGGCCAACCTTCGATAAGAAAATTTTTCACTTGACCCAACACATCATCCTTTTCGGTTTCGCTTTTTATCACGTCTAAAGACAAATTAAACCCATTATTCTCGAAATAATTAATGTAATCAGACTCTATCTCATCTTCACAGCTAACCTTTTCAATCGGACACCTGCTCAGAAAGTCTGAACAATTATTTTTCGATTTTACATATTCAATTTTAAAATTAAACGAACAGATATGCTAACATAATAGCATATCTCTGTAACCTTGACGCGGCAATCTTAGGTACTTCTTTATTTTCACCTAAAATTCTCACTAACGGCTGATTATCCACAGCTAAAATAAATTCTCTGCCGTACAAATATTGATAAAACTTCTTAATTCCAAAAATAATTGCTGTTGCTTCAATATCTAGAATAGAATAATTCTTTTCCGCTTTAGTTAAAGTTCTGCTTGCGAACCCAATCGGTCTTTCTACGCCATTTTGAAACCTATGAAGTAATGTTGCTGCTACCCCATTAAAACTACCATCTGTGACAAGTTTCACAGGTATATTTTCGTCAAAATGCGTTAAAATCCTATCCGAAGTTAATATTCTTTTAATTATCGCAAAACTATTTTCTTGTTCCGTACCCCATTGAAACTTAACATCTTTTTTAAGTAATTCGTATAATGGTGACAATATATTTGCCATATTTGGAATAAAATTACGATAATAACTAATCATACCTAATAAACTTCTTAAATTATTTAAATCACTAGGTGCTGGTGCATTTAAAATGGCTTCTTTATTCCGTTCACACGGTTGAATCCCTTGTTCACTTATTTTATAACCTAAAAACTCAATAACTTTTAAATTGAATTCACACTTGTCACTATTCACTGTTAGATTACAATGTTTCAACCTTTCTAACACGACACATACGTTTTTCTCTAAATCGTCTTCGTCTTCCCCTATCACGATAATATCATCCAAATAAAACGTCATGTTCTGTAATCCTGACAAACAATTTGCCATTGCCTTTGCAAATATAGCTGGCGCGGGAGATAACCCGTACACTAACCGCTTATACTGAAACAATCCTAAATGGGTATTGATTGTTGTAAAACGCCTACACTCCTTTTTTAAAACAAATTGACTATACGCCGATTTAAGATCGATTTTTGCAAAAACTTTCCCACCATTTACTTTCGTTAATAGCTCCTCTATCCTAGGTAATGGATATTTGTCAACTAATAACTGATTATTCACTGTCGATTTATAATCACCACATAATCTAATACTACCGTTTTTCTTAATTACTGGAACAATTGGACTTGCAAACTCACTAAACTGGACTTGTTCTATAATACCGTCTGACAGTAAACTATCTAACTCCCTTTCGACTTTTTCTTTCAAAGCGAACGGCATAACTCTGTGATTACGAAATATCGGAATAGCGGTCTCTTTTAAAGTTAAATTCACTTCGTACTTATTAAATTTTCCTAGTTTATCCGTAAAAACTTCCGGGAATTTTTTTACTAATCGCTGCTTCAAAGTATTCTGTTTTATACTGTTTACGATTCCGTTAATCCCGACGTTAAAAAGATTCATAAAATCACGCCCCACTATCGATAACGAAGCACTTGTGACAACAACAAATTTCAAATTGTGACACTGACCGTTAAATTCCACTTGTGGCGTAATTGTACCTACCACTTCCACGAGCGTATTGTCAAAACCCCGTAGACTAATGTCTTCGTGCACTAGCTTGATTCTACTGAATTTACTGAAATAACACTCCTTGGAAATTACGCAACAAGATGCTCCAGAATCTACCATGAATTTACTCTTGATCCCGTCTAGTGAAACTTCAATAAAAAATGGTTCGACACTATTAACTTCACCCAACTTTGTGTCCGACAACAAAGTATTCACACTCTTACGTGTTGAGGAACGCTTGCACTGTTTTGCGAGATGACCCTTCGTACTGCAAATTTTACATAAATAATTTTTATATCTACATTCCGTCGCGATGTGATTATTGTGACCACAAACGGTACAATTTTGTTTCACAGCGTTCGCTGGCGACTGTGACCGTGCCCTGTTGCTATGCCCGAAACGCTTCACGTCTCTGTCTTTCACACGCGAATTATTAAAAGAGAGTCGACCGGCCTTGAGCTGTACATTAGCGTAAACCGTATTATCAACTCGGGACTGCGCTTGAGTTGAAGCTACGAGGTCAATGCACTCGGCGACTTGTAAACATTTTTCGAACGAGTGTAATTCACCCTCGAGAAATAATTTTTCCCTTACCTTTCCTGGTTTACAACCTAAAACAAAGAAATCCCTTAAATTTACTGATAAACTATTCCCAAATTTGCAATTAGTAGAAAGAGACTTTAACCGCACTGCAAACTCACGGATTGATTCGTCATTTCTTTGTTTAGCACTGTAAAACTTAGATCTCTCTTCAAAAAAACATTTCGTTGAACAACAATACTCATCAAGTTTAAATATCAAATCTTCTAACTTAATATCTGTTACCTTTTTAGGAATGCACAAATTAACCAATAAGGAAAAACAATCATCTTTCAATGCATTCAGGAAAATAGCCCTTTTTTTATCATCCGATGCAAACTTTTCATCATTCACGAGGAGAAATTGTCCGAGGCGGACCTTGAAGTTCTCCCAGTTCCCGTCACGCAAACTGAAGGACTCCAATCCTCGAGACTCCATGTTCCCAATGCCCAGAAGGTACCCAAATAGAGAGAAAGAAAACAGAAAAAACAAAAACTTCCCAATGAGGCTTCTTCTTCTGCCGTCTGCTCCCTGGACCCTGCTCCGGAAACTGCTCCTTGACCCTGTGAATTGATGGCTCCTTCCAGACCCGTCACACAGTAACACCGATGGCTACCCCAGATCACTCCTGCGACCTGGATCTCCGATCCTTGACCCTCAGAGATGCCGATTGACGCTGGACCTCCCGTGCTTCCCCCTTCCGAAAAGCTGGCTGGCTCCAGTGTCTTCTTGCACTTCACTCCTTGCAGTGAAGTGTTGGAATAATTTCGGTCCGGCCTTTCTTACCGACCCGAAATAATAATGTTACCGCGTATTTTTGCCAAATTTTTGTGCCAAATTTTTTTGCGCGTCGATTCTTTACGCGATCTGCCGTATTGTCAGAATCGTGTACCGTAGGCTGCGCCACTGTTAAATACAGACTCGAGTGTAGGCGAGGTTATTTATAAATAATGCGCGTATTGGCGATATGGATATTTATTGTAACATATTGGCTATAGTACGTCCTATCTAACGTGCTGGCGGTAGGAAAAGAGAGTGAGGAGAGGCCTGCATCTCCTTTTATATGCGGGATCACCTGTCTCGCTCTTGTATGGCCGGAAACAGGTGTGCCACCCTAAAACCTCTCTCACTCAAACCTAACGTAGACCTCTCCAGCCGGACTCTCTCGGCCTTCTTCTTCTCGCCTTGTACCGCAGTGGGAGGGATTGATTCATACGTTCGTCACTCCTGAACACATTAACCCCGAGATTCCTACCCTCCTACCTTTTTTTTCTTAAATCCTCCTCTCCTTCCTTTCCCTAAAAATACCCTCCACACAGCATCTCCAAAGATGAAATAGGCCCAGAGGGATTTTTATTCTCAGGGCCTCCTATGTGGGGATAATGTTAAAATAAAAATAAAAAACTTTAAAAACAGATGGAGCAAACATTATGTTAGTCAGAAAGTCTCGATAATATAACTATGTGACCAAAAATATAACTATGTGACCAAAAATATAACTATGTGACCAAAAATATAACTACGTGACAAAAAATATATCTTAAATTTTAAGTGAGCATTAGCTTAAATATTAAGTTACCTAAATGATGCAGCGTTGTACATAGGCATGTAATATGCAAAGATGAATGTTGATGAATTGGGAAGCTCTTTATCCGGCAACTTATCGAGATTTACTAAAAGAAAAAGAAGTTCATATTTTAGTTAAATAGGGAGTTTCGCTCTCGGAAGACATTTTTAGATTTTCAGATAAAATAAATCGTCTGAAATGTTGACTTTTCTTTACTTTCAACCTTTTTTGTTATTTAACTTTTATATCATATTTTAAAGTCGGCGTTTTGAGTTAAATTTGGCAAAGAAAATAAAGCCTTTAAAATTGGTTCGTTTTGCATTATATCATGGTAACCGGACAATTCAGAATGAAACCAACTTAGAATCTCCTTTGAAAAGTCATCAAAAGTGATGAAAAAAAAAACAAAATTTGTTTTTAATGAGTCTAGTTTTTGCACTGATTATGATTATGAGAAATGGTTATGGTGGAATTCCATTGTATTAGAATTTGAAATTAAAACACTCTTGTGCTTTCTTCCACTAATTTATATTTCACCAGGACCGTTTTCATCGTAATAGGATGAAACCGGTCCTAGTTAAATATAAATTAGTGGAAGAAAGTTTTGCTTGTGCTTTCTTCCACTAATTTATATTTCACCAGAAAGTGTTTTAATTTCAAATTCTAATAAAATTTGTTTAATGTGTTATATTAGGTTAAGGTTATGGGCTATTTTTCGTAGCTTTTAATGACTTTTCAAAAGGTGTTGAGATGACTTGATTCTGAGTTGGCATGGAACCCATATCATAGCGATACGATCGTGGGTATTAGCTCATTTTAACAAACAGATTACTAACCTAACGCTTAAGATGATCGTTGTTAAAATGGTTAATGTGGTGTTATGTTAAAAGATAAGTTGAAAATCTAACTTACACCTATGATACTTGTATTTTTTTTTAAACATTTTTGGAACTTACAACGGTCTGCCTTCTAACGTTGGCCGGCGCCTAGACGCTCCTGTTCGAATTACGGCGCGCCGCGACGCTCAGAATTGGCGTCGTTTTTCCGCAATAGTGTTTTTTAATGCTCCGATGTAACCAGCGCGGTGGATGCTTTTTGCAGTCAGCAAATGACTTGGGGATAATCCACTAACTAATTGGAGGAAAAAACCACCACGGTCGTAAGAAGCGCCGACTGGAGATATTCTATTTCAAAATGTAGCTAATTAGGTATTTAAGAAAACTCGCAGAAATCGCAATTTTTTTTTTTATTACTCAATAATTAATGTGATGGGAAAGGCATCGCTGTTCTTACTCTCTTTATTTTGTTACCGTGTTCAAATCTGTGATTAAATTCAATGAACTCAATCATATTGGCCGCCATGTTTGAGGGGTAATCTGACAATCCGAAGGTCACGTGATCGAATCCTGGCGTGCGCAAATAAAATTTATTTGATGAATTTGTGTTATTTCCCAATTAATTCATTTAAAAATAATACGTAGTATATTTGCGGCACGTTCCAGAGTGGAAGATATTCTCAGTATCGCCCTGGTGTAAGACCACCATTCATAATTGAATCGTTGCTCGAAATGGTTGTCGTCGGGTTTAGTGATTAAATATGAATATCCAGGTACTTCCCCACTTTCCTTTTCCCCATCTCTTTCCCCTTCCAACTACCTTTAGCCTCACAACATACCCCAATTGGGGATGCCATAGTCTCATTGGCTCTAGACGAGAACAGCTAGGAGTCTTGTGAGGTAGGTATTCACATTTAAAAAAAAAAAGGAAAAGACCGAGAGGGAGTTCTGGGAAGAAGTGGGTAGGAATCTTGGAGACTGTTCAGGAGTGACGGACTTATGAATCTATCCCTCCTACTGCGGTGCAAGGTGATTATCCGAGATAGATGACAAAGGTCTTTCCCGTTCCGGCCTGCCACGTAGTTGGTAGGCAAACGCATCCCCCAGCAAGATCCGGACAAACTTCACCAAATGCATCGAAACACTTTCTTATTTATGAGGTAACTATCTAGATTATTAAACAAATTATGCTTTAATTATAAAAAAATTGACTATGTATATTGATAAAAGGAATGGATTCTGAGGAAAATATCCAAAATGTTCACAAAGTAACGGGAATTTTTAATTTTCGCGGGTTTGGAGAGTTCCATTGTCAAAATTATTTTTTTGTTATGTTGGTATGCAGTATGCATGCTCTTGAATTATGTTAAAATTTTCAGCTGTATTTATTGTTTAGTTTGTCCGTGGCAGCCGCTAAGGTTAGACGTGTTTTTATGAGCTCGGTGATTTTTTTTTTAAACGTATTAAAGAATTTGTATCATATTTAGCGTAAAAAATAAATAAAGCGTAACAAAGTATGTGAAATGTTAACAAAGACCTATGGTGAGTCTGCTACGAGATACCAAGGGTTTACGAGCGGAATAAAAGATTCCGACATGGCCGTGAAGACGTTGAAGTTGGCGAATGCCCCTTACGTCCCAGCAAATCAACAACCGATGAAAACGTGGAAAAAGTGAAAGAAATGGTTATGAACGATCGCCGAATCATAATCAAAGAAGTCGCTAACCTCCTAGAATATTTATAATATCCCATGATTTTTCATTGTTCAAACATTTCACATAACCTCAAAATACAGCTATGAAGTAATTATGAATCTAGAGATTCTGAGATAACCACCGCTGCTCATCAACAAGAATTAGTTGGACAAACCGAGTTTCCGCGGCGCAGCTTATAAATGCATCCAAATTCCAGGAAACTGCAAATTCTTTCGCCAAACTTGCTCCGAGATTACTTTAAGTAATATTGCTCACCACAAAAGCAGTTGAAGGCATTCCTAAAATGCATTTCTGGAGGGTTAAATTTGTTCAAAACTACGAGGAGAATTATTTTGAAATATCTTCATGTCATATTAATTTAACCGTGGATTACAAACCTAATTTAATGTGTGCTTATTGCAAAATTTAGTCGATTCGATTAAGCGTTAAAAAATCATTTCCTTCAGGGCAAATGTCAACTTTGAAGATGCTGTGTGAAGGGTCTTTTTGAGGAGAGCAATGGGTAAAAAAGGTGGTCTTACACCAGGGCGATAATGAGACTATCTTCCACTCGTGCCGTTAATATACGAGTACTATATGTTATTTTTAATGAATTAAGTGTGAAATACCACAAATTAACTAAATAAAACTTATTTACGCACGCCGGGTTCGAACCCGCGACCTTCGGATTGAGAATGGAGTCATTCTACAACCGAGCTGTTGAACTCAAAAAACGATTCGTAGAAGCGTTCTGTTCTCATATGACAAATTTGGTGGTTTACTGACTATGTACCGGTGCCGAAGGGATCAATGAGGCTAAAGATGCAATCCGCTTGTTAATATCTATCAAACGGACCACTCGTTCTTGCAGTGAGTCAAGGGTTTTTTCAGGAGTTTTGAGGCTCCAAACCAGAGGTGGCTGCCAAATTCAACCGCGGGGTGGACTAAAAAATGTTGCATTTACAGAAAATACTTTTAGCGAACCAGTTATTTCAAAACAAAGAAAGTGGTAGTCAATTTAGTAATAAATAACTTGAACACGTTTATTTCTATTAATCTAAATGGTGTTTGTAATATTAATTCAAAAATAAAATTATCGTTAAACTCATCCATAAAAATATCCACCAGTCATGTATTGCTGATAAAATATATTAATAACTTCTGATACCAACGTAAAAAGACCAACTGAATTAGGTTTCTTATTTTATACAGCACATGTATTTAGGTCTATAATATGCATTGCATACACCAAGTTATCTATTTGTTTTAAGCCTCTGTTATTAAGTAGATATTCCTATTATTTAATATTATTTTAATAACTTTGCTAAACAAACAACAGTTACTATGTTTTAAAGCTTTTTTTATTCTTTCTCTTCTTTTTATTTCCTCCATTTTATTTATTTATTAAGTATATGCCCTAATGGGCTTTTACATTCTTTGTTTGTAAATTAAGTAACATAGTACTTTTTAAAACTAAAACAATAATGAAAATATAATATAATGAAAAAAATGTAACAACAAAAGAACATAATATGAATTAAAATACATAGGTAAAAATTATAAGAAGTCTAACATAAAAAAGAATATGCAATATTAACCAAATTGCAGAAATATTCCACGACTATTTGTGTCTAAATGTATAAAAGAATTGGTATAAACAATTTTTATACTGGTTATTCTTAAGATGAAATATATATCCTAGATCGAAATATTTATTATTACCAAGATTGTGAAGTCTCGGAATCGGGGAATTTTGGTAAGAAAGTATCCTAGTGTTGTTAAAGTAAAAGGGTAGTAAATGTCGGCAAGATCTTTTGGGAATATGGATGTTAATTAATTGAAGTAATTCAGGACAGTTAATTTGGTATGCAATATTTTATGTAATAATATTAAATCTGTGATAATTCTTCTTTCTGAAGGTTTTAATAGGGACATTTTATCCAGTTGAGGGAGCGGGCCGGATCGGTAGAGTCGGGACGTGAAATAAAAGGCGTCGGTCGATGTATGAGTCAGTCGTTTATTGGAGCTACGTAGCAGATGGTCGGTAACAAGATGTAAGGCGGAGTGCCGTAGATGATGCTACAGGCGTACGGAGGTGGAGATGGTGTGGTGAAGGTCAGCGAGTTGCTCGACACCATGGCGGTGGAGATGACCTATATTCCAGGCCGTTGCTCGACGCTTTGTGTCGCGGAGATAAACGGTGAGTGGCTCGGTGAGCTGAGCCACCAGCAGGTAGTCCTGGCGAGGCGGAGCGCGTTCCATGGCAGCGAAGCACGGTGGGCTTCGGGGTGCCATGAAGTGGTGAGCTGATCCCCGGACTGAAGGTGACGCAAGCCTTGTGAGTCGCGGGATGTTGCTGTTCTGCGGGGCTGAAGGCACGATGGGCCTTGTGGCTGAGACGTGGTGATGGACCTCGGGAAGCTGCCCTGGATGTGTGGAGCACTGCAGGAGCACTGGTACGGAGATCTGTTACATGCTGAGATGTTGACCGACTGTAAGTGTGAGACTGAACTGGACTGAACTGCAGCGGGCGAGCGATCGGCTGCTTATATAGCCGCGGTAGAGTAACTACCTCGCGGTAGGTAATACGAGCCACTTCGAGAATATTCGGCGCCGTACAGATATTGTACGGTGCTGTCTCGAGACCTTTCTAGGCGGGGCGATATTATTATCGTCGGGCTGGCACGGGAGGCGAGAAAGTACATCGCGGCCAGTATAGGTACGAAGGTACCTAGGCAAGTAGGTTTGCCGATGGGCGCAAATATTAGGAGATGTTTCTCGTATGTTCTTTTGATGGCGATGATAATAATGATGTGTCGCCACACACCCCCTTCCCAGTGTACGGAGTACAGGGTTGAAAGATGATGCCAGGAGTCGCAGGAAAACCGGGTTGATGCTGCTGGTCGGAGCGTCCATGCTGATGCGTCTCTACCGATTCCCTCGTTTTGCGGTGTTACCGGTGCGTCGTGGTAACACTCTTGTCAGGATGCTATATGCTGCGTATCCATATCACGTCGGGATCACCAGTTGAGGGAGCGGGAGACTAAAATGAAAGGCGTCATGTCGAAGTGGTGAGTCAGTCATTTATTGGGCTACGTAGCAGATGGTCGGTGGTCGGTAACATGATGTAATGCGGAGTGCCGTAGATGATGCTGCAGGCGTACGGAGGTGGAGATGGAGTGGTGAAGGTCAGCGAGTTGCTCGACACCATGGCGGTGGAGATGACCTATCTTCCAGGCCGTTGCTCGACGCTTTAAATCGTGGAGATGAACGGTGTGTGGCTCGGTGAGCTGAGCCACCAGCAGGTAGTCCTGACGAGGCGGAGCGTGTTTCCATGGCAGCGAAGCACGGTGGGCTTCGGGGTGCCATGAAGTTGTGAGCTGATCCCCGGACTGAAGGTGACGCAAGCCTTGTGAGTCGCGGGATGTTGCTGTTCTGCGGGGCTGAAGGCACGATGGGCCTTGTGGCTGAGACGTGGTGATGGACCTCGAGGAAGCTGCCCTGGAGCGTGTGCCATGCAGGAGCACTTGTTACATGTTGAGATGTTGGCCGACTATTAGTGTGAGACTGAACTGGACTGAACTGCAGCGGGCGAGCGATCGGCTGCTTATATAGCCGCGGTAGAGTAACTACCTCGCGGTAGGTAATACGAGCCACTTCGAGAATATTCGGCGCCGTACAGATATTGTACGGTGCTGTCTCGAGACCTTTCTAGGCGAGGGCGATATTATTAACGTCGGGCTGGCACGGCAGGCGAGAATGTACATCGCGGCCAGTATAGGTACGAAGGTACCTAGGCAAGTAGGTTTGCCGATGGGCGCGGATATTAGGAGATGTTTCTCGATTCCTCTATTGGTGGCGAAGTTTATAATGATGTGTCGCCACACAGTAGGTAATTATTATCAATTACTTTATTTTTGTTTGTACAAAACATGTTCCATATTATGTTCATGCTCATCTTTATACGACTGTCCTAAAACGGGAATACTCCTAGTTGGATAGTAAAAATAACTAGCAATTTAAAACCCACCGCAGGTTTTTACAGCTAAGCCCTGCGGGCGGCTTTTGGTTCTGCTTCGCCTAGTTAGTGTTGGAGATCATTTTGAAAATTCAATAGGAACTAGTTCCAAAATTAGCCCGTTCCTCGTATCAACTGTCAACGTGTCAACCAGTGATGGCTAGTCACTGCAAAAGAGTAACCGGGACGGGCGATGACGTCATATGTAATATACAGCCGCTTGATACAACTGAGTATTACCGTCAATCTTTCGAAATCCGGGATATAGGTACTCCAGGTATACCTACGAAGGGCACGTCCCTTTGCGTCTTGCCGACGAAAGTGGCGTCATCCTGTGACGAATTCTTGAATTAGAAGCCGAATTACAACGGTGTTCTTATCTGAAAATCCACTTACACGGATGTGTATATGGTGCGACGGGTAAAGCGCGGCGGCAGACATGCATTGGAAGCCAGATTCAACAACAAATTTAACAACGCAGACGCAAGACTATTAATAACGTTCGATAAATCTATAATCTTGCATTAAATAAATAAATAAAAAGTTAAATAAAACACACAAGAAAAAATGGTTTGATTTTTAGAATAGGTACTTAGTTTTTTTTCACCCTTTTTTAATAACTTTACATCAATTTACAAAAGATTTTTCATTGAACCTTCATTGATTTTTCATAACGACGTACAGATGCTTGTATTAAATAAAATTTTCTGAAACCCACTTTTATACATAAATTATACACCTCTGAATCCGAGTATTTATATGAGCATAGCGCTATATTCTCAGGGCATCATTTAAATACCCGTAAAACAGTCACAAAATTATCTGTATAATTTCTAAGACTTAAAATCTTCGTAAGATATAAATATCTTGTGTAAAATTCTTACAAAGTTCCAAGTAAAAAAGAATTAGAAGCTTTTTTCGTTATAAACATGCAATTCACTTTCCAGCAAACTAGAAATTCAGACGAAAAAACGGCACGTTATTATGTTAGCTTGAGGTTTTCCACCGGGGACGGACCGTGATGAAAATTTTTATTCTACACAAAGAATTCATAATTAGATTTGACTGGAAACAGTGGAGAGACGAGGAAAGAACTTGGGAAGATATGTCACGTTCTTCATTTTTTTAATATTTAAAACATCTAATAGGATTATATGTATGTTTAACTTGGTGAAAATGAGACAGAAGATTGTGGTATATTATTTTATGTGGGAACATAGTTATATATGGTATGATTTAAGATTTTCACGGTCAAAAGTATTGTAGCGCTTTATTTTTGGGACATTATGCCATGTGTCTTTTTTATATTAGCTCCCCGCAAGAGGTCCTGAGGACAATAATTCCCCTCAGGGCCTGTGTCATCTTTGGGGATGCTGTGTGGAGGGTCTTTTTAGGGAAAGGAAGAAGAGGAAGTTCTAAGAAGGAAAAAGGTATTAGGGGTGGGTAGGAATCTGGGGTCAGTCTATCCAGAAGAGACGGACCAACGAATTCATTCCTTCCACTGTGGTCTAAATCCTGCTGAGAGGTCAAAAGATCTACCTCAACCAGTCTCTCCCGATCCGGCCCGCCACGCAGTTGATGAGCAGACGCTTCCGCCGCCAAGATCCAGACAATCCTGACCCCATGAACCCGGGCACCCTGCTAAGTCACTAAACGTAGCGAACCACTTGGGGTGGCCTATGGCAGAGGTGTTGGTTATCCAATAAATGGTTTCCGGGGCGGCGGTACCCATACCCGCCTCCCAAATTGTGACTTTTCTGGAGCACGCCTAATTATGAAGGCAATTGCAATTCACATGAATTTCATTAATATTATTAATAGGGACGACGCGACAGTGCTAAGCTCAATAATTCTTGGTATCCGGTAATTGACGGTTACGCCAAAACTAAACGCAGAAAACTATTTTAAATTATACTGTATAACCAGTTCTTAAAGGATTGAAGTTGGCAATACGGTATCGCATCTACACACATAAACACACACTCGATTACACATCTGCCTTGATGATGGACACTGTAATGCATTCCGAAATGTTGCCTAAATTAATCGCTGTAAAAGTTCATATTTTGTATCGTGGAATCTCACCACATCAATAATACCAGTATTTAGGTTTAGAAGTGAGATAGTCGACTACAAATCCGGAGGTCGTGCGTTAATCTTCAGGGGGGCTCTTGTAAAATTTAGTTATTTAATACATATATTACGGATCAGTCATTATCAAATTTAAATAATTTTAAAAAATATTCAGTACTAGCATAGACCTATAAAAATCGCGGGATGATCTGAATTCTCAACAAACAGTTCAAGTTTTTAAAACGCACTTGAAACGCAGTTTTAAAAACGCACAAAGGTGCTATATTGCTTATCTGAGTTCATCAAAAAAGTAATCATTTCCAATTCTTAATGTGAAGCTTGGATTTAATGCAAGTTTAAGTTCCTTGAACGAGATTTCTCGCAATATGCTAAAAGAAAGCCATTCAGAATAGAAACGTTTTGCTTTATTGGCATTGGCCATATTTGGTGAACAGTTCTAGATAGCCAAGTACTTCGCAACCTTCCCATTCTCAATCATTTTACTTCCTGCAACGCCACAACATTAGGAACAGAGCTTTCCTACTTATTTCGTGTATTGCTGATATCGAAAAAACGTGAATATTTCAAGAAATACAAAGTTTTAGTTTTGAATCTGGCGGTATTATATGTATTTCATTCTAAACAACCAAATATGAAAACTCGAAGCCGAGTTAAAAAAACATATATATTTGTGTGTAGTTCACAGGCGGTAGAAGTGAAACATTCAGAAAACTAAAGTAGACAAGAGTGGGGAGGCTACGAAGTACCGCACAAAGAGGAGAGAGATTATTCTATCTCATTCTCTCGCAGGCTAAATCCTTTTGATGTCTGTCTCTTTTTGTGTCGCTTTTTCGTTTCATCGAGTTTCAAATCACAACGGTGCTTAAGAGTTTTTCAGATAAAAATAAAATTAAGTAACACCAACGCAATCTACAGTAAAAAAATACGACGATGTAGATTTTTGTTTACATCTTAATAAAAATGAAGATGAGATGACGACTGTGAATAAATCTACTACGCTTTAAGTTTAAATTGTAATTAACAAAGAAAAAACAGAGTGTGCAATGCACATGCGGCAGAAGTGAAATCTTCAGAAAACTAAAGTAGACAAGAGTGGGGAGGCTCCGAAGCACCGCACAAAGAGGAGACCGATTAGAGAATCGCATTATCTCTCAGGCTAAATCCTAAAGATGTCTGTTTTTGTCTCTTTTTAGGGTCGCTTTTTCGTTTCATCGAGTTTCAAATCACAACGGTGCCATTTATTTATTTATTTATTAAAGGGATGAATACACCATAAATACATATTATAAGTCACAAAATATTAGTTGTAGGTACATAAGAAATAATTATAAAAAAGAGTTCTAATTGTGGCATTTGATTAAGAAATGACACAAAGGGCTACAATTACATTCAATACTATAGTATAAATAAAATTAATATTGATTGAAGATATATGATAGAATAGCCTTCTTGTACCTAGCTTCCGTGCAGTTAAATAGATCCGCCACATCTGCGTATCTATTACTAACTTCATGTAATCTAGGTAAAAGCGAGTGTTTCGTGTACTCAGTCCTGTTGTTGTTACATTGAAACAAGATTTTGGAGCGAGTTGCTCTACTGGGTAAATGAAATGCGATGAGCTTAGTTAAATCGGGACTGTCTATTTTACCATTCATTGAAGTTTTCACTTAAAAAATCTTAACTTAAGATAAATAAATAAAATAAAATTGTCCGAATTTAATAAGGTCTCAATAGTTCAAATGAGGTGTGTAGAATCAAATGCAGCATTCTCCACTTTTTTTCAAAAATGGATTAATGATGCAACTTTGTTAATGATTCACTCTTTTACCTAGAAAAACAGTTATTTGGCATTAAAACCAACTCTTTATGCTTTAAAAATCCATTTTAAAAACTGCGTTAGTATCAAAGGCAGCAATCTCCAACGCACTTAAGAAACAAAACCAGCATTCTCCAATTTGACCAATGGTAAGCCTCCATTTGATCACGTGACAACATGGCCGCCCATACTAAATTGTATGGTCGTGTGTTGAATCTGTCGCTCTAATTTTACTGTTTTAAATAGTTTGGAGTGAATTTAGAAATAAAAACAAGATGCCAGTGTGATTATGGACTCTCACCCTTCATCCGTGCCCAAGAAAAACGCAAGGAAGAAGTCAAGGAATCCAGAAAAATGGAAAGCAAAAGTAGTCAAAATTCTAAGATGAGCTGTCATAAAATACCGTTTATTTCAGAGGCGTGGAGTGGCAAAAGATTTTTTTAAGTATTAATTAAAATTCATAAATTAAATTAATATGCATAGACATGTTTTACTTTTATAATTAAATCTAGGATTCATAGCCTTGCACATAAACATTCCGAATTACATGTTCAGTGTTGAAAATTTTGCGAGTTTCAAGCCAATTTTGATCAAAATAATTAACCTTCATTATTTTTCTTCTTTTTTTTAAATTTTCTCTGTTAATATTATTATTTTTTGAAGTGAAAGCTTCTTTAAAAAAGCGACACTAAAATAGACAAATGCATACATCTATAGGATTAAGGCTACGAAAGAATAAGATAATAATTGATCTCCTCTTCGTGCAGTGCTTGTCCCCACTCTTGTCTACTTTAGTTTTCTGCAGGTTTCATTTGTACCGCGTGCGAACTGCACACTTGTATTTTTTTACATTAGCTCAAAATAATTCCACTCAGGGCCTTTGTCATCTTTGGGGATACTGTGTGAAAGGGTATTTTTAGGAAAAGAAGGCGAGAAGGTTCTGGGAAGGAAAAGGGTATTACGGGTGGGTAGGAATCTGGGGGTCAGTGTGTCCAGAAGTGACGGATGTATAAATCTATCCCTCCCACTGCGATGTTTCGAGAGATCACAGCTGGAGAAGTCAAAGGGACTCCCACAAGTATTCTCTCCCGATCCAGCCTGCAATCCAGCAGGTGGGCAGACGCATCCGCCACCAAGACCCGGACAAACCTCACTCCATAAACCCGGGCATCCCAGCTAAGTCACTAAACGTAGCGAACCACTTAAACAGAGGTTGTCGTTATTCGTTTTTGGGGTGTTATGCCGTGTTGCGCTACCTCCTTCTTTAACCAAAGTGCCAAAGCAAATGTTTGGGACAGCGTTGCAGTGTCCGAAACTTTGGCTAAAGAAGGAGGTAGCACTACACGGCATTACACCCCAATAACAAATAACGAAAATACTTTTGGCTGTGAAAATCTAAAGTCATATCTATGGCAGAGGTAGATATTGTTTATCCAATAAATGGTTCCCGGGGTGGCGGTACCCATACACACCTCCCAAATTCAATACTGTATGAGTACATTACAAAACCTATTTTAATTTTAATTATACTAAAATTAAAATCATAATAATAATCACGAACTTCCCTGTGATTTGGTCGGTCCATTATTGTGACGTCATATTTATTTGTCAGTATCAAAGTCAGCTTTCTCCACACGTGTGAGAAACAAAAGCAGCATTCTCCTTAGGTGAGTATCAAATGCAGCAATCTCCATAATTAAATCAGTTATAACTAATCAATCAATACAATAAACAAATTCTACTTTGAAAATTATAATAGATAAGCAGTTTCCCCTTTTGAATAAAATCATAAACTTATAAATACGTGAGAATTGTGGAAATGAAACGTTTTTTTTAGTTTTCTCAAAATAACGCTTTTTGGAGAATGCTGCCTTTGATTCTATACCCCTCAAATGGACGAAAGTAGAGACGCCAGTCCCGATAAGACTAGACAGTGATTCCTGACGGGGGCGCCCCCTTGGGGGCGTTTTGGAGGTCTGGGGGGACGTTTTTAAATTTTTTGCATTTAGGGAGCGTTGCAGAAGTTTGTGTGGACATTGTGTCATCTTATAAAATGTAGTGTATGAGTGTAGTGGTTTGGAATTCCATACGAAAAGACCGCGTTCGTTCGGAGATGGTCGAGTGTTTCCGAACGTGCGTACAAGTAGAGCAGTTGGCCGTTTGGCGAACCGTAATCAGACCTAATAAGAGATCGCCTGTCAACAGACGCTTCTAACAATATTTGTTCCTAATATAATTCGCAATAAACCAGTAAAAAGAACTTACGTTGTAATCATTACATTGTGGGCAAGTGAGTCACAACACAAATCAAAGAACATTACATAAAATAAGCCCATCCACGTGCTATGCACACTGATATACTTTCTTTAGATGCAACGATTTGACAAGTTCTGTCAAATAAACTACATTTTCACGCACAAAAATTTTAACTAAAGCATAATACTCAATGTCAATGTAATAATAATGTGATAATAATAATAATGCTTCTCATCATTTTTTATTAGTAGTAATGTTAATGTTTTTATTAGTAGTAATTTCCTACTATATTGAGAATATTTTAATCTTCATTTCGGGGTGGGGGGGGAGAGGGCGCTGGATAATTTTACAGTCGTAAAGGGGGCTCTTCTTTTACTAGGGTTAAGAATCACTGGACTAGATGAGCCATTTTTTTTTTTTTTTTATTACTCATCTTTATTAGTTTTTGAGTTACAATTTGTTTTATTCTATGCCTGTCTCACTAGGCGAACCTGTGTTGAGAGCAGACGCTTAGCATGAGTAGTTTATAATAATAACACATACAAAGTACAAATAACAACACAATATTACAAGTAACAGTTAATCATCAACATAACATTGAAAAAATAAATACTTATAAGTTAGTTTTGATAAAATCTTTGATGTTGGGTCTATTTTGGCTGGTAATCCAGGACTTGGTGTCAGATTTATATTTAAGATACATTGTGTTTTGTCTAATTGCCAGAGGAAGTGTATTATTAGTTTTGTTGCAAAGTATCTAAAATTTCTTTGGCCAAAGGTTGTTTTAGCAAAAGGGATAAGTAGGAGATTATGCACTTTGGTACTAGTATCTCGAGCAGTTTGGACATTTTCAAAGGTAGTTCTGTGTTTGAAGAGGTATGCTAATATGCTTTGGCATAAATTTGCCTAATGTCCAAGACTCAGATTCTCCTAAAGATTTCATCCGAACTGCTTGTGATCGGTAGTTTTAATATAATCTTAATAATTAGTTTCCGGGCTTTAAAGATCGGGTCAATGGCGGCATCATTTGCTCCTCCCCAGGCTGTGATACCGTATTCAATTAGAGATTGACATAGAGCATAGTAAATTGTTTTGAGTTGATTCAAGTTTAAAAAGTTGCGAGTATGTCTAAAGAAGTATGTTGATTTTCTAAGTTTGTTTGCTGTAGTGATAATGATTACCTTAATACCTTTTAATTTTCCAACTGTTTCATATGTTCATCGAGAGTTGTTGATTATTATCTATTATCTACTTCAATGATATGATAAAATTTGTTTTAATTTTATTAAATTGTTTAAAATTGATAAAAATTGTTAAATTGATACCAAACAGACCGTCAAGCTCGTCCTGTTGCTGCATCCACGCTTATATTATCCCGGGAATACATAACAAAGGCGTCGGTGCATTTTAAAACAACATTGTTTTGTATAATATAACAGCGGTATAACCGAGTTTATTCAGTATGTAAAACACGTTTATTCCCTGAGCCGTTTTAGGGAGAATGGGTAACTAAGATTTGGTTACACATTTTAATATTTACATTAACCAAAAGGTTTGTAAGATGCGGTTTGAATTGCATTCAAAAATAATAAATAAATGAAACAATTTAACTTTGTTTGAACCACTTTTATACCGACCGGTTTCAGAACGACCGTTGCTAATTCAGGGCAAATTTATACTGATTTGACAGTTTTGAATTATGGATCGAACAATGCATTATTATGGCAGGGGTGGAGCCGTTGCTAGGTATTAATGAAGAGTGGGTGGGTAGGGGAACATATCCATGATTGGGCTATAAGACAATATTGTCTGTTTGTTGATTCATTATTTTTAAGGGATTTTTTTTTTATTTCCAAGGCTTCTAACTTATCTAAACGTTTTCCTTTACGATTAATACGATTGTAATAATACAGATTCTAATGCTGAATTATATTCCATAATAAATCGCCTGCATATAGGTACTTGGTGTTAAATATGTTGTTAATGATGTGATAAATATTGAAAGATTATCAACATACAAACATTATTTAATTAAAGCTTGTTTGTCAGCGCTTCTCAGTTGGATTATAATCAATGTACTTTGAATATTTATATTCTTCATCAATGTTTACTTATGGAATTTTTAAATTTATTTTATTACGTACTTTACGTGGTAATTTCTTTACTTCAAAACATCTTTATTTTTATTTTATTTTATTTTATTTTTATTATTATTGTACAACAGAATAATTCCAATTACAGTACAATTTAGTTACCCTATCAGCATTTAGGCAAGTGACTCTTCAATAATATTTTTAAGGCATATAAAGAACAGTCACTTACATCCAAATGGTTTGCAATTTCATTTAACAGCACCACTCCCCTCGTCATGCTATGCTTTGCCAAGACGTCTGTTCTGCCGTTCGGTACTTTAAATAAGTCATGATGTCGACTTCGGCTGTAGTGGTCTGGTACATATAAATCATAGCATCCCAAGAGAAATGGGCTATCGATGAAATTGTTCCAAATTTTGAAAGACAAAATAGCAAGACTTGCTTTCCGTCTAGTTTCTAGACTCACAGAATCAGTTTTCTCAAGTAAGTCAATATGGTGCATGAACCTTGGATAGGTTCCATGCTTCCGCATATAAACATACCTGAGGAATTTCTTCTGGATTTGCTCTAACATATCAATGTACTTCTGGTGGTACGGTGCCCAAACATCGCTCGCGTACTCCAACTTGCTTCTCAGTATGCCTTTAAATAACGCTAGCATAGCTTCTTGGTTATCAAACTGCTTACAAGTCCTTATGATGAACCCAAGAAGTTTGTAGCAAGACTGAGTGAGCTGCGATATATGGCAAGAGAATGTCAGTTCGGGATCAAAGACGACACCGAGATCCTTTACGGATTTTACACGTGATAACGTTTCGCCTTTTATTTTATAATCGTAAACTATAATGTTTTTACAACGAGTGAAGGACATTGTGACACATTTCTTTGTATTAAAATCTAGTTTGTTTGCCAACGACCATTCAGATAATGCATCTAGATCAGTTTGCATTTTAAAGCAATCTTGTTGGCAGCTTATTTCCATCATAATTTTAAGGTCATCAGCAAATAGTAGACATACATGTATATGAGATTATCTTTTTCTTACATTTGTATTTATAATAGCTTACTATTTGTAATTTATGCTGTCACTTCAATATTCTGTATCCATTTCAAATTGTTGAATTCCTATGTAAAAGTCGTTAATCGGCGTTAATTCCTAACTAACTAACTAACTAACCATCACACCGTTTCCCCACAGGGGTAGGCAGAGAGGACGGACCGCCAAACAACTCGGTCTTGGCACACACTCTTTGCCTCACTCACATTCTTACATCGTCTCATACATACTCTTCTATTATTCTGACTTTTGACATGGCCCGTCTCAAGTATCTGATTTACTTGATCGTGCCATGTCTTCCTCGGGCGTCCCCGACTTCTTCTACCATTCACATTTGCATCATATATTCTTTTCACATTACTTTCTTCGTTCATTCGCTCTACGTGCCCAAACCATCTGAGGGTCCCTTTCTTAATTTTGTTCATTATACTTACATCAGCCTTACATTCTTTGCGGATATCCACATTTCATACATGGTTTTACCACACATACGTCTCAGGGATCTCATTTCAACAGCATTCAGTTTACTTTCATCCTTCCTCTGCCAGTTCCATGCCTCACTGCCATACATCAGGGTAGGTACCAGGACTCCATTGTGGACTGCCAGCTTCGCTTTTATTGAAAGTTTTTTATTAGCTCCAACGGCATTCAGTCCTCCATTAATGGAGTTACCGGCATTTACCCTCCTTTCAATATCTCTAGCAGCCTTCCCATCTCTCGTAAACATACTACCCAGATAAACAAACTCATCCACCTGCTCCAAGTATTCATCATTCACTACTATATCGCACACTGTTTTCGTACTCTCTCTTTCAAACACCATGACTTTAGACTTACTTACATTCATCATTAACTCATTCTTTATACATACTTCGTTTATCCTAGATACTAGAGACTGAAGATCTTCCATAGTGTTAGAAATCAGCACCGCGTCATCAGCATACAACAGGCAACATACTTTCAGACTATTCAATTTCGCGCCCAATCCCACATCTTTCAATTCTTGCATACAATTATCCATGTATAGATTGAATAACCATGGTGATATTACGCAGCCTTGCTTAACACCTTTTGTGATGTCAAACCACCCCGTAAAATTACCATTCATCCTAACACATGCAACGCTTCCCTCGTACAGAGACGCAATTGCCTGTATGAGATTTGTATTCACTCCATACTTGGACAACACCTTCCATAGCTTTTTCCTGTCGACTCGGTCATACGCTTTTTGAAGATCTACAAAAGCGCAGAAAAGTTTCTTGTTATTCGCCAGAAACTTCTTAGTGAGCATACGCAAGGAGAAAATCTGGTCCATGCATCCCCTGCCACTCATTTAATTATTAATTCAAAAAATAAATATTTATCCTCGTATTTTTTTCAAAACTATGGTTATTTTATGGAATTGGAACGGTCGTTCTGAAACGGTCGGATTTACTCAAATATAAAAGTGGTTCAAACAAAGTTAAATTGTTTCATTTATCTATAATGGATAACCACAAAGTTGTAGCTACATTCAAAAGTACAAAAATAATAAGTTCTTCCTACATCACTTCATTCGGATCTTACGTACCTATCCACTTTTTTCATGATGTATCTAAAATTTTGGCGTCAACCTAATGAATGTTTAATTTTTTTAATTTTGACTGAACAAAAAATAATCCTATGTTATCTGTACCTATATTGCGTTATTACAACAACAAGAATACTATTGCACACCTTAAAAACAATCAACTACAGTTTGTCAAATAAGAGTAGAAAACATAGGAGGGCGCCACTGTTCTTCAAATGGCAATACTAAAAATATAATCATGGTGATAATCTAAAGCTGTGTTGTGTAACCTACATTTTTAATAAAAATTAAAAAGGCATAATAGTGAAAAAAAAATATTTTTTCATTCCCCTGTCTCAAAATTAGAATTGCATATAGATATACTATTATTATTTCTTTGCAATTTTGTGTTAACATAATGAAGAATAATAACGATATTGTAATAAAATATAAAGCGCAGTTTAGAAATTGCTCACATTTAATACTAGCTGGTTCCCGGCATGTGTTGCTAAGTCATTTAATAAAGAAATTGTATCTCTCTGCGCGTCCTTTCCCATTATTCCCGTTCCCCATCCGCCTCCCCTTCCTCTCCCGCGTCCCCTTTCCCTTTTGCATTCCACCTTCCCTCTCCCCACTCCATTCCCCCCCTTCCCCCGTCCCGCGAACCCCCCTTCCAGTCCCGGTATATTCAGTTTTCAAACAGCTCGCGTGCCACCTATTGCAATTTTTTAATTCAAATTTCATAATGCCAGAGCTCACCAGTAGTTTTATACAAACCTTGTCCTGACAATAACGAATACAAAAAACAAAGAATTATCCAATTTGGTGCAGTCGTTCGGAAGTTATGCGCGTACATACATTTCGGCGATTCATTTTTATTTATATAGACGTAAACCAATCACTTTGCAAAACACAATTTAATCAAATTTATGTCATTAGATGAAAAGAAGGGTATGAAGGCTATGAAAGAAGGGTAAATGCCGGTAACTCCATTAATGGAGGACTGAATGCTGTTGGCGCTAATAAAAAACTGTCAAAAAAAGCGAAGCTAGCAGTCCACAATGGAGTCCTGGTACCTACCCTGATGTATGGCAGTGAGGCATGGAACTGGCAGAGGAAGGATGAAAGTAAACTGAATGCTGTTGAAATGAGATCCCTGAGACGTATGTGTGGTAAAACCATGTATGATCGTGTTAGAAATGTGGATATCCGCAAAGAATGTAAGGCTGATGTAAGTATAATGAGCAAAATTAAGATAGGGACCCTCAGATGGTTTGGGCACGTAGAGCGAATGAGCGAAGAAAGTAGTGTAAAAAGAATATATGATGCAAATGTGAATGGTAGAAGAAGTCGGGGACGCCCGAGGAAGACATGGCACGATCAAGTGAATCAGATACTTGAGACGGGCCATGTCAAAAGTCAGAATAATAGAAGAGTATGTATGAGACGATGTATGAATGTGAGTGAGGCAAAGAGTGTGTGCCAAGACCGATTTGTTTGGCGGTCCGTCCTCTCTGCCTACCCCTGCGGGGAAACGGCGTGATGGTTAGTTAGTTAGTTAGTTTAGTCGTTAAACAGGTTACTTAACAACAGTGCTTCTTTGATTTAATTAAAAAAAAAATTAAGAACAAAAAAACGTTTTTTTTAAAGAGTTACAATGTTCTGTATTTTCATTGTCTTTGCACTTTAAAAGAATATTTGACAGGTAAATTGGTGTTGGCAGCCTACAATTTTTTTAGTTCCATTTTTTATATTTTCTACTCTTATTTGACAGACTCTACTTTCCGTATTCAAACTATTCCCATTAGGAAATAATCCGCCGACAGTCGGGCGGTCACCATAGCATATCTCTTGTCTTTGAAATATCTTTGACTCCAATTGAATTCTAAAACTATTTATTTCGATTAGTCATTTTGTTTTACAGTATTTTTAAACACAAACCATTGTCCCCGAAGCAATTCGTCTCCCAGCCAACTTCTGAACATTCAACACCGCAATAAAACAATAAAAACTTAAATGGCCTGGAAAATGTTAAAAAATCAAAACGACAACGCGTTTATTTAATTTGAAACTTTATTAAATTTTCTGGACACCACAGCAAGAGCGGAATTCGCAATTATACGTACAGTCCTAAAGGTTGAGAGTAATTTTTCATACTGCAGAAGTCGTTAGTACGCTTGGTTATGTATGCAAAGGAAATTAAATACGAAAAACCTTTCACTAAAAATTTCCACTATAAATTCTGAATTTAGCTTAAGCGTTTCTTTTCTTTAAAAAATACTGGAGACTTGTGTGTTTATAGCGTTGATGGCGAAAAGTTTACCTGATTTCATCCAATTTTTTTCCAATTTACGTGATCTGACAAATTTAATGATTCTTGAAATGGCATAGAACTCGGTTGAAGCTATTCAATTCTGAACATACGATTAGTTTGTTACTCTTTGTTGTTCATATGAAATGCCCTTCACTAACATAATATGTTCGACATCTTCAATTTGTTTACATATTGCTCTTACTGTAGAATCAGACAAGCCTATTAAACACAATATTCTTGCCATTAATGCATGTCCGGATCTTAATCTAAAACTGATTTTCCTGTATTTCTGGATTATTTTCATTTAAGCGAGAAGATCTCCAAAAACGCAGTATAAATAAATATCCGATCGTCAATATAGTATCTCAACGATTTGCAAACCATCTCACGACTTGCATATTTTATGTTTGTATTAGTGATGTAACGAATGTCATTTTTTGAGCATTCGCGAATGCAAATATCTGCTACCGACATTCGCGACTGCGAATGCGAATACGAATATTGAGATTTTTTTAATTTGGCGCCAATTATTTATGGCTTAGCGGCTAAAGTTTGCTTCTGGTTCCGAGAATTTCGGAGTTGATTTATTTTATTATTTATTTAGTTTGTTTTATTTTTTTTAATTAGGCAATTCACCCTAAAAAGGGTGCTTTGTTGTTTTTATTTTATTTGTCGTCTGCTCGTAAACAAAAACAAGTGAATTTTAAGGTTAGAATATTCTAGAAAAGGAAGAACTACAACGACTGTAAGAAATCATTTGAAGGCAATGCATAAAACAAAGTTTTCCGAATTAAAAGTGTGAAGAACGAAAACAGGATGCATCTAAAACACTTGAAGTGGCATCATCTTCCCATCAAAGTGCCAAATCCAATACAAAACAGACATCGCTTCAAAAATGTGTCGATAAAACGAAACTTTAGGATAATAAAACTATGAAGTCATTGGCCGTTGATAATTTAACAAGTGAAATGGTTGCCTTGGAAGACTTACCACTTAGTTTCGTGGAAAGCGTTGGATTCGTAAGACTTATCTTATGAAGCATTTGTAATTGCCTATAATTTAAAGTTTCGTCTCTTTTTCTGATGTTCATATTTGCAAAACATTCGCTCGAACTTTGCGAGTGCAAATGCGAATGAGAATATTCAAAAATATGCGAATATTCGTTACATCACTAGTTTGTATATTGGACGGTTGGTAATTCTTTGTAATTTTTTTTATTTATTTATTTACGCCTATTTAGGCTTTTACATAACATATATACCTATAAAAATATTAACAAAATTATACTAGTAAATAGTGCAGGAAACTACTGTTTAAAAAAAACACTTGCACAAAAATAAATACAAAGTAAAAATATTATTGAATTTGAACCACACAGTATGTAGGTACAAAATATAAAAAATCCAAAATAGTTTTTTTTTTCTTTCAGCCGACAAAATACAATATTAATAGCTTTATCAAAATATTCCCCTATTTGATGAAAAAAACTTCAATAAGGTATGCTTATATATTAAAATTGATGTACTAAATATATCAACAATATCGGAGTATTTGTTTCCAAGCTTTCGAATCCGTCGCATAGGAGTATAATATTGGCATGTTGACTTAGAATTGCTACAATAATATGGTAGGTACTGTCTTGTAACTGACCTGCCTGGAGTATGAAAAGAGATTACGTATAATAAATCAGGGGTATCAAACAATGAATTAATGATTTTATACAAACAGGTTAAATCGGAAATGATTCTACGATTAGATAATTTTATCAAATTTAATGAATAAAGAACGTTATCGTAATTTAGGCATTCACTAGGAATGCCCATTTTAAAATTCACATATCTTAAAAAATTATTTTGGATTCTTTCAATCGCATGTGAATGAACCTCATAATTTGGGGACCAAACCGTGGAATTGTATTCTAAATGACTCCTGATTTTTTTTGTATGAATTAAAAAACATACAATTGGATAAAATAACAATATTAAGTGATAGACGTGGAATGTGCAAAATATCCCAAAATGCTCTCAATTTAACTGTAACCTTTTATCGATTTCTCCCCATCTGATGTAAAGCGATTGTGGGTGATTTTTCAGCTGAAATATTCAAAAACTTACGTCGGCTCCGGGAACTAAAAGCAGATACTTCTAAAATCTAGAGGAAGATAACTTTCCAATGAAGATGTGAAATTGATGGACCGACCACGTGATGTCTATCAATATACTTGCATTTCCCGGGAGATGCCTTCAGAAGAGTTAACTTAAACTTGAACTGAACCTACGTGGAATATTTGCCTAAATAATGAACTTGTTTTTTAAAAAAGCCCGCCACAGGAGGTCCTGTGGAAAATTTTAAGGAAAGGAAGAAGAGTATGTTCTGGGAAGGAAAGCATGATGGGTAGATAGGAATTTGGGAGTCAGTGTGTCAATGAATGACGGACGTATAAATCCATCTATCCCGCTGTGGAGCTAGGCGATGCGCGATGGGTCGAGAGCTGGAGAGTTCGAAAGGTCTCCCTCAAATGGCCTTTCTCGACTCGGTCTGCCCCGCAGTTGGAATGCAGACGCATCCGCCGCCAAGATAATAACAAGTATAATATTTTTTTAATTAATTTCTTTCACAATCCCAAATTTTAATTTATTACATGTAAGAAATAACGCCAATAAATATTTTAAAAATAATGTTTACAAATATTTATACATAAAAGAAATTTAAAGAAATATAGCAATTCCAAAATAAAAATCTCAGGCAGTGGTGAAGATTTCGTCAGTGTGGAGAGACTATTTTAAGAATCAAAAGAATTTCCCTTTTGAATCTCTTCTCACCGACGCCAAATCCATCAATCTCGGAGAAGAACTGGTTCAGATGTAGGCAAACCTCACCCATGAACACCGGCACTTCTGCTAAGTCAACAAACGTAGCAAACCACTTTGGGTGACCAATTTCAGAAAATTTGGTCAATCAATAAATGGTTCCTGGGGTGATGGTATCCACATCCGCCTCCCAGATAAAATCATTTCTACATGCACATAATTGTTTTTTTTTTTTAAGTTTTCTTTATTCATTGATTTGTTTGTTACATCAATTGAGGATTTTTCGACTACCATGCTAGGCAAATGCCCGTGTTGTGGTGGTCGATTTTCTATAAAGTACATTAACATATGCAATATAAAGAATGTGTGAGAATATAAAAATAATATATTCTTAAAGAATATTAAAGAATACAAACGAATATAGAAGAATGTAAAAGACTAGAGAGTGATATAAAAGAGTATGGAAGAATATAGTAGAATATAAAATAATACGAAAAGTATAGAACATAACCACTGGAGCGACAACGCGAAATAAATTAATTTGACTGGATTGCTCGAGATTTCCATGAAGATCGTTTTTTAAATTTTTCGCCAACATTAAAAAAAATTATACCTTCGAATTTTGACATGGCCACATAAAAACTTATTATAGTGCTACATAGCCAATGAATTAACCTGTATTTACCGTTTATGTGAAAGTTATTTCAAAGCTCTAAATAACAATAATTAATATGTTTGTTTTCAGGATAGGGGGGGGATAGCGCTATCCCACATATTTACATATTTATACAACAGATTTTAAGTAAAGAATTAAGTAGGTACATAGAATAGGAAAAAAACTAAAATAGTAAAACATGAAACATGAAAATAAGTTAACACTCCGAACGTTGATCTATTAAAAATAATTCTTCATCAAATTTCATGACGCCAGGACTCACCGGTGGAGAGTTTATGCTGCCACAGCAAACAAACAAAGGTACCTAAAGATGAAAAAAATTAGTTTGGTTTACTACTATTTAAAAGTTTGAACATTCTTTTATAAATGGCTCGTACATAATTTTTAGTTACAAGAAAAATCGTTATGCGAAACGAAAAAAAAAAGTTAATTTTGTTCAAGAGATCTTTAAAATCCAACTGCGGTTTTATATACCATTTTCCTCTCGTAACTTGGTTAAAAATGTTCCAAAAGCAGGTTCGTAGTAAATTCCTATCCCTTCAGCACACCTTCCAAGTTAATAACATAATGGGTTATGGAAAAAGTTACACCCTTAAGGGAAACATCGCATCAACCCCTAAATACAATCTCAAGTAGAAAGGGATAGGGTTGCCACAGCATTTTCATGTTTATTTCGACCGAAAAAACCGAAAAGTTAGTTGAATAAATATGTAAAGAGAACTAAAGTTTTTTTTCTTTATTTGATCCTTTTTTACACCCTGCAGGAGACCCTGCTAGAAAAATTTTCATTTTATTATTGAGGGTATTTTTAAGAAAAGGAATGAATAGATTGCAAAACCAACTCAATGTCTTTAGTGAGGGAAACAATTAGTTTACGATACAATAGTTTTTTTTAATAAATTAAAAATAAAGAAATCTGTTGAATAATGTTAGAATTAATAGTACAGTTCGTTGCCATCCTGCGAGAAACTGGAACGAATTTAGGATTCCTGGAACATATTTATCAGAAAAAAAAACAAAATTTATTACAGAGATTTTAAAATGTTCAATGAACTCTCTATAAATGTTAAGGAGGCTAAAAGTCATGCATCATGGATTATGTATCAATGTCGTGAAGTCCAAATTTTAATAAGTATGTAGTAAATAATATTATAGTACATTTAGAAAATAATATATTAGATACAAGTATTCTTAAAAATATAAAAGGGGTTCTAGAAATATAAAAGGGATAATGGGTAGGTATGAATCTGGAGGACAGTGAATACAAATGAATATATCCCTCCAACTGCGCTGTAAGGCGATGGGTCGAGAGAGATGATCTGGAGAGGTCAAAAAGCGTCACTCAACTAGTAGCTCTCGAACCCACCAAACGTAGGGAACCTCCTGCGGTGATCTTTTATGACATCAGAGGTGTTATTTATTCAATAAATGGTTCTCGGGGCAGCGGTACCAATACCCACCTCCCAAAATCAGATTCTTTGGTCACAAAATTTATTTTTCAATTTTCGTCTCTGCAAGTCAAGTATAATCCCTTGATTTTTTTTTTTATATTCCGATACTTAATTAACTTTCTTTCTATACGAATTCTTTAATTGTTATAATTAAAAGTCAACGTAAAACATCAACCACCTTACTAATAATGATAAACGTTGGGAATTTTTTTTACAGTTGATTAACAACTGTGTATGCAAAAATGTTGTTATTAAATCAAAATTGAATAAACTTACATTTAACAGCCAAACACATTGTTTATTGTGAAATAGGATAGTTTATTTTTACAAAAATGTTATCAATTTAAACATAGTATTTTTGCTAACCCTAACTACATCCCTGTTAGCAGCGCGCCATATTGAAAAACTATAACGCTTATAAAAAGCCAACTTGAACCAGGGGTGTATTAAAATATATACTCAAAGTTTTCGGTCGTGGGGGAGAAAGGTTTACTTTATCTTACAGGTAGAAAGTACCTACTTACTTTCTTAAGGGGTCATTTTTGTGAAAAATCTGGTTTTTCGCGGTTTGAGTTACCAGTTTTTTCCAGAAAGGTTGAAATGAAATAATGAAATGCAATGGAAATGTTGTAAGAAAATTAAGCAAAACCCTTAACCTTCTTTTTGATCATCGTACATTATATTGGTGATTAGAACAGAGTTGAAACAAAATGAAACGCCGAAAACTACATTAATGTAATTAATTATTGTACTGAATAATGCGCGCAATATGGTATCACTTCTAACATAAATACTCACTTTATCACAATCTTGATGACCGACACTGTAGCCTTGTCCGAAACTTTGGCTAAAGAAGGAAAAAACGCAACAAGGCATAATAACCCAAAAAAATAATTGCAATAGAGAAAGAGACTGGTTTGGTTATGTCTGACTATTCAGATTTGATTATTTAACACGGTTTAAACATTGCCACGAAAAGCTTTTTTTTTAAAAAGATTTTTTAATTTATTTTTAACTCAAAATATCAAATAATACTTTTTTTAAGTAAATTGCTAAAAATCACACACAATTTTTTTTTACCGCATTTCGTCTTTAGAAGATAAAGATGTTTGAAAATTTAATCCTGCTGTATGATTTTACCTTTTGTCTATTACAATTTTAATATTTAACAATTTCTAACAACTTATTCACGATTTATATATATTGATACATACTGGCAAATCTACAAATGAATATCTGTTCTCAATACATATTTGTCGAGTTCTATTTTTCTAAATTCTGCCCCTCTGTCGAGATGATGGACGCTGTAATACATTCCGAAACGTTGACTAAAGTAGGGGGAAGCGTTTTAACCATAACATTTGTGGCGATGAATATGAATAATGTTTACATCCCTTCTTATGAATATTTCATCCCCTCCACCAAACACTTGTTAAGCACTTGCATACTGCTTTCTAACAACGTATGCAGGGACACTGGAGGTCTAGATACGTTCAAAATAAATAAATGTAGCTTCGTTTAACAAAAAAAATAGAATCGTGCGAGAGCCTTGAAGGAGTAACCATCTGTTACTTATACCAGGGCGGGTAAGTGGTGGAGATAACCTCCACCTCCACCAAACTTCTTCCGAGAATTTTTCAATAAGATTAATGATTTTTCAATAAATCTGTATAATAAAAATGAACGTTTCTTTTTATTTTTATTTTAACTTTTTGAGTAAGACCTCAAATTGTAATATTTAATTAAATGGACAATATAAGCGAAACTAGGGTTCGAGTCTCAGAGATGCCAATATCTTTTTCTGATTTTTCTGTTTCCAGATTTTTGATTGAGTTTCGCTTATATTGTCTTGATGTAATTGAATGTTTCTTTGTTTGTCTCTTATTATTTCCTATCAATTTCATGCGATTGCGATTACAATTTTGTGAGTTGTTGTGCGCACGTCCACGAAGGTTTATAAGTAGTGAGATCTGGCTTTGTGAAATTTGTATATTTTTTACAATAGTGGTGCGCGAGTAACTGGGGAAGACTTCGGTAGCTGGGTCATGTGGAGGGAATGACCGAGCATCAAGCACCAAAGTCCCTGCTGAACTCAAGACCGATAGGGCGAAGGAGCCTGGGAAGACCAAGACTAAGGTGGAGCGGCAACGTCTTCAAAAATATATCTAACTTGAAGCTTCTAAACTGGATAGAGCTGGCCCAAAACCGAGATGAGTGGAGGAAGACTCTTGAGGAGGCCAAGACCCACCAGTGATGATGATGATGATGAGTGATATTTAAAAAATATGAATATTTCATATGGTTTAGCGGCGGATAGGGAGGGATATCCGCAGGGGGGGGTGAGAGAAGGAGTGAGATAGGTGGAGAAGGTGTAAGGAGAATGTGGGAGGGGGAGGACAACGCGGGAGGGGAACGGGGACATATGGGAAAGGACACGCAGGACAGGGATGTCAAAGGGGTGGAATCGAGGAAGGGGCAGAAAGTGCGAAAATCCATGCTTCTCACACGGACAGCCGTGGTGGTATGTGGCTTACCCGGAGTCGACATCAAAAAATATTGTATTCAAATGTTTCAAAATAGTAACACTTCAATAGACAGAATGAAAACACAAACATATTTTTTTTATTTTAGTAACACTGGAACCCGTTTTGGGTATTCGCTACTTTAGAATAAAATAATAATTTGAACGTTCGCGTATAAATTTAAACATTGTACCTGGCTGTACCTAGTTTTTTAAAATTATTTTTTAAACAGTTGACTAACGCAAACTTATATCTTTCGGAGTTTTTTTGTAAGGTGTAATGTATTTAAAAGCTTCCAAGTGCTATCGTCAGATGTCAGCAGGGAAGTGCTTCTCCTGATGGCCGACAGGGGTACCCATGTAGACAAGGGTCAGTGAGACGAGCTCCGATAAGCAAGTGGTCAGATACCTTTTCCCTGTTGTGTAGACAGGTCGGTTGACTTGCAGCATTATTATTGTAAATACGTACTTTCAATAAACCAGTTTTGTTATCGAGAACCTGATCAGGCTTCAAAAAAAGGACAAGGTGAATACACAGAACAGTTTATTGTACAAAGGAATGAAATTGTATAACAAGCTACCAGAAACTTAAAAGTCCACACCAATTGGAAAGTATAAGACGTATTGCAGGAGCTACATAAAATTTAGTTTGCAATATGAAATATTACAATTAATTAGAAATTTGTAAACTTAAATGTACAAATTACTAAAATAAAATTAATACATAAAAATAATAAAAATAAATAAATATTATTTGAGAAGTCCCCCACAGAACTTCAAGTTGTTGGGTATAAAAAAATTCCCAACGTAACATAGGTTAATAGCGCGTAAAAGACCCAAATGTCTGGAGCCAGTGGGACTATGGCATCCACGATGGAGGAAGGTCGTAGGGCTGAAAATAGTAGGGAGGAGAAGGTGTTGAAAAAATAATAAGTGAGTAAGTAGCTGGCTATTCAAATCTTACCACCAAACATGGCTAAAGACACTCCATGTAGTGTTTCGAATCTGAACGGTGGTCTTTCATCACGGTAACTCTGAGAGTATCTTCCACAGAGTTAAGGCCCCGCAACCAAGCGCAAAAAGAAGAAGATGGAGAGATATAGGTACTGCTGCACCACCCACCATTAAATGTTGCTTTTACTTTCCAAAATACACTCATCAAAGAATATATTAAAAATTAATATTAAAATTACAATTATGTCCTCTGCGTGCGAACTCTATCTAAATTTCTTTAAATAGACAATATACAGTGTTAATTTCAAGCGTATGTATGCATGGTCCTGTTTTCATTCATTTTTAGGCTGCATCTCGTTATTTGGTCAAAATATTGTACATATATTTTCGTGTCGGTGATCAATGAACCGGTGTATGCAATTTTTAGCCATAAGTTGTTTTTAATTGTTTGTCTAGCTTGTAGTTTTTCAGATTTTAGAAATGTATTATATGTTTGTACAGCGCCCTTGAGGTGATTTTTCACAAAAAAGGCGCCATATAAATCATCCAAGTATTATTATTATATGAAATTACGAATGTTAGAGGAGAGCGCTAACATTTAAAGCGTCAAAATCGAAGCGAAAATTGTGAAAATGTTTAATAAAACACGACTCGTTTAAAATAAAGCAAAAATTTCGTGGAACGTATCTTAAGTATCATTTAAAGAAACATTGTGAATTTTTTCACAACTATAACTTTTAAAATAATTGAAACAAAGGTGTTTATAATAATTTTCGGAACATACTTGGCGATTTTTTTTCCATGGGGGAAATTTATATAATTTGCATTTCGGCGTGGAACGTCTAGATAAATTTAGATCTTCAAAAATAACATTTATTTTAATTATTATTATTTTTTTAAGGGATCAAAAACTTCAAATGTTTAAGGGAGCTATGTAAGAAATCGGTAGAAATGCGGGTAGCGGCGCCTTAACGTTTTCCGCCAGTATGGGAACGATAGTACAGAAATGATAAATTATTATTTAAGGGTACAAACGACGCATATGAATGGAATACATCATCCCCGAATGAAAGGTTTTACGACATTAGTGCCCCCGTACTTACATATAATAAAATATATTTCATCCCCATTGAAGTGAATGTAGCCTCGATGATTAAATAAATAACGAGTTTTCGAATAAAAAGTTTCATATCAATGGCAGGTTGAAAGACAACTCGCAGTTTTCTTTTCATTTGGAGCTTTCAGAGTTTTATTTAAATCGTATAAATATGAATGTTTGCCTTATGTATTATGAACTAAATGAAGTAATTTAAAAAATACAATATATACACTTAGCGCACGAGTGAGCTCGTAATTGAAACCGATCGTTACTTTGGATTTGTTCCTGAAATACTGCGAAGACCCAAAAAGCATCGAGCACGCTGCCTAATTACAGAGATAATTGAAATACCCAAAAAACCGCTAATATCAACAGCCACAACGCTACAGGGGCTGTGATTAATGGTTATTGGTATCCGGTACTTGGCGGTTACATCAAAACTAAACGCCGAAAACCACATTAATTTCACTAAATTATTATAGTGAAATACGAAGGAGGAAGCCCGACATTATTTTAATAACCCAAAAATTATTCGTGAATCCATCAAATCATAAAAATATTAATTTTGGTAGTGTCGCTGGGTGTCTTTCCGTAACTCCGGTTCAATGAACACCTATAACTCATAATTGCTTTGAATTTAAGTGTCATTTTCAATTTTGGAACAATAATAACAATTTAACTACCGTCTGCTCGGGCGTCTGTTGTGATAAAGTAATTACCGGCCTCACTAGACGATGTCGGTTATGGGACATGCTCCTTTATACTTCAACCAATTCACACAAAACCTTGACAAATTATGTACCGTAACCTTCCTCATGAATCACTCTATCTATTGGTAAAATCCGTTCAGTATTTATTGAGTTTATTGTGAACAGACAGACAGACGGACACGGCGGAGGACTTTAATTTATAATGTGTAGAGATACATATCTCGTTAATAAATAAATGGGCGTATGATAAAAATATATACAAATTTACAAATCATTAGAAATAGTTAAATGATTTTAATAAGGTGATAAATCACTTAAATGCAGCGAAATATCGATGACGTTAACAAGAAATTTGCACACAATTTGAACATTGTCTTTTGCAAAAATTGGTATTATATATCTCGATATTTTTTACGGGTCATTATGATTTTAAGTCAAAATGTGCACCTCTCAACAGGAATAAAATATCAGGAGCACAGAAATGTCATAGGGTAATTTAAAAAAAAATCTTTATTCATTGCTTTGATGGTTACATAATATGGGGATTTTTCGACCACCATGCTAGGCACATGCTCGTGTAATGGTGGTTAAATTTGTGTTAACTTTCGCAGTGGCGCTAATGTCACAACCATCTCTACATCTCTACATATTATAAATTAAAGTCCTCCGCGTCGTCTGTCTGTCTGTTCGCGATAAACTCGAAAACTACTGAACGGATTTTGATGCGGTTTTCACCAAGACAAGAGTGTTTCGTGAGGAAGGTTTAGGTATGTAATTTGTGAAGGATTTGTGTAAATTGGTTGAAACCTAACGATAATTGTTAGAAGTGTCGGAAAAAGTTGAACCGCCGAAAGTCGATATAACAAAACAATGCATGGTAGGATATTCCTCTTCTTTAGGTCTACAAAAAATTCCGCGAAGGCATATATCTATCTTTTACGGATAGCTTACTAAACCCATTCTATCTTCTAAAAAAATGGTCACGTACATTGCGGTAATTGAAAAGTTATTTTGACGGATATAGTATTAACCCTTATTAATTTAAATACGTTACTTACCCCAACCTTTTCATTCACATTATTGTAATATTTCGCACCATCTCTACGTATTATAAATAAAAGTCCTCCGCGGCATCTGTCGGTCTCTTCGCGATAAATTCAAAGATGGCGGTGGTTATAAAGGTTGGATAACCATCCAGTAGATGACGATGCCACAGCAACGCGTGGCCGGGTCAGCTAGTACATTTATAATTATACAAAATAATAATGAACATTACAGCGTGAATCTGCCGATAAGAACAAAATACCAGGAGCACAGAAATATGATTGGGTATTTCCATTTGGTTATTATTATAAACATTTATAGTGACAGAAGTTGTTAAAAATGGTACACCGAGGAAACCGTTTATATTTTTAATAAACCTCACCTCCGTTTATATTTTTAATATACCTCATAGTTTCACCTCCAGACTTTGTTCTGTGCAGTTACATAATCCGAGTGCATATCCTAAGGGTAAAATCTCTCGGAAACCTATCTCAGGTTGCCGGCAATATTTCGTTGACATATTAAAATCCTAAATGAAAAATGATACCAGATGATATTATTTGTATGCTTCGGAACATGATACAAATGAAAAGCGGACTTTTTCGTCTTGCAATAACTTTTATCTACGAAGAAAGGGGTTCTAGCTATGCAATACGATAAACGAGAGTGGGTTTTATATTTAATCTAACCAATCAGCAGCCACTATGCAAAAGAACTAATTTGAACACAATGATTTTGTCTTTGGCAACTACCCTTATTTTAAATTTTGAAATAAAACTCTATTAATATATCAAATTGAGGTGAACCTCCAAATTTTGTAGTAAAAATGTATTAATGTATTTTATTTACTTATTTAACGCGCATAGGGCTTTTACATGTGGGTAGTACATTTTTAACATAACAGATAATTTTGAAACTTAAGAAAAATAAAATTACGTTAGATAAAAAATACACGCAAGTCATAAAAATACAAGAAACAAAAACTGAAAAATACATTGTGTATATGTTACCGTAAAAGCCCGAATATTGGTAAATCCTAAGATTTTCCGGTAAATCCTAAGATTTACCAACTCTTAATGGTAAAAGTCCGAACCGTTCTATAATCATCGTTCACCAACCTAACCTAACCTAACCTGTTCTAAGTTCTAATGGTAAAAGCCCGAAAAAATCGTTTATAATATTTAAATAAGAACCGATTTTTTTCGGGCTTTTACCATTATAATTATGGAGACATAATAGGAGATGAGGAAAAGATCAAGACTAGGTGGAAAGAATATTTCCAACAACTCCTAAATCCCAATAACAACCTGACAGTCGAACCAACTCTCATTCCGGACGAGCTAAATAGTGATGAAACAACGAGAGCACCATCAATGGCAGAAATAAGGGCTGCCCTAAAGAAACTGAAAAACAATAAAACTCCGGGAGGAGATAATATCCCTGCAGAGCTCTATAAATATGGAAACGAACAACTGAAGAACCTGCTACACAATCTCATTGTGAAAATATGGACCGCCGAAAGAGTACCAGAAGAATGGAAAACTAGCATAATATGCCCCATACATAAAAAGGGAGACAAATTGATGTGTGAAAATCATAGAGGAATATCATTACTTTGTACAGCGTATAAAATTTTCACAATGATTTTGAAAGAAAGACTAGAATATTACTCAGAAAACTTACTAGGAGAATATCAGGCAGGTTTCAGGAGGGGGAGATCCACCACTGATCAACTCTTCACTACTCGACAAATCCTGACAAAATGCTGGGAATTCGATATAGACATATATCAACTATTTGTTGACTTCAAACAGGCGTACGACAGTATAGACAGGGAGAAAATATATGAAATACTCCTAAATTTTGGAATACCGCCCAAAATAGTCAAGCTTGTAAAAGCAACAATGGTCGGCTCACGGTGTCGAGTAAGGATAGGAGGTGAAACAACGGAGGATTTTATCGTCTCCCAGGGGCTGAAACAAGGTGATGGCTTAGCACCCACCCTTTTCAATATTGTACTGGAGCACGTCGTGAGGAAGACAATGATCAGTACCGACTCAAACATCTGCTACAGAAGCAATCAAATAGTTGGCTACGCAGATGACCTTAACATTGTCGGAAGATCCCTACAGGCTGTAAGAGAAGTGTTTGACCCTTTGGAGACTGCGGCAAGAGAGGTGGGCTTGCAAATCAATGAAAATAAAACAAAAATCATGATGCAAACCAGAACCCCTCACCGCAGAATAAAAGATAAAGTGAAATTTAAAGACAGTTATAATTTCGAAGTGGTCGAAGAGTTTACCTACCTGGGCTCCATCATAACGCAGGACAATGAAGACCCAGTAGATGTAAGAAAGCGCATTACAGCCGCTAACAAAACTTACTTCGCGTTGCTGCCAGTGTTCAAATCCCGAAACGTCCATAGGAAAACCAAAATAACTTTATATAAAACAATTATCAGAACGGTCTTGGCCTATGGATGTGAGGCGGGAACCCTGACAGCAAAGTCAGCGGAACAGCTGGACATCTTCGAAAGAAAGGTACTTCGAAGAATCTTAGGAGCGGTGCGAGAGGGAGAGGCATGGAGAATCCGCCACAATAATGAGCTCTATGATATTTACCAAGCTCCCAGACTCTCCACCCATTTAAGACTCCAAAGATTAAGATGGGCCGGACATGTGCACCGAATGCCAAGCACACGAGTACCGAAGAAGGTTCTGACAGGACACCCGGGAGGTAAACGAAAGGCGGGCAGACCTAGACTGAGATGGGAGGATGATGTCAGGAAGGATGCAAGAGGATTACTCCATGTTGCAGATTGGAAGACGACGGCCGAGGACAGAGGGCGGTGGAGGCTTATTTTGAAGGAGGCCAAGGCTCGAAATGGGCTGTAGCGCCATTGAAGAAGAAGAAGAAGAAATCTTAGGATTTACCAATATTCGGGCTTTTACGGAAACATATATACAAAAATAGATGCGATTAGTTAGGTTTACAAAAATACAAGATGTGTATAGGAATAGTGTTGGAATAAATATTATATGTGATCCACAAAACTCACCAAGCTGGTGTTAACTACGTCAACATCACCTAAGTATTAATTTCCCATAGCGTGAAATGGTTGTATCGGCGAGTAGTGGGCACAGTAGTTGCGCTTATGAATGCTGCAGCATAGTGTATTTTGTCGTATTGTTACTATGGGTATTCATATGTTTTTTAGGAGAAATTAGAGTTTAATATTCTGAATAAAAAGGTTAAATCGTTTATTTTAAGAAATTAATATTTTATTTGCATCGTAAATAATGAAAATAATAATTTCTATTGTGAATCTGTCCGTAACTCCGGTTCAATTGCATCTACTAATTTTGCTTGTAATCAATGTTTCATTTTCAAAATTGAAATGTTTTTTTAGAGAATTCAATAAAGTACCTACTTACAATATAATATTTTTAAAACAACATAATTTTAATTGCCATTTTTTTTAATTTGTAATGATTTGTAGGGAAGTCAGACTATCTTATTTAGATGACGTACAAAGCAAAACAATTGTTTCAATTTTTTACCTCCGATTAATCCAACATAACTTTCCCAATGCTCTAACGCCGAACGACTAACGAATTCTACCGAATCCGTGGAACACGTTACATCGAGATATTAGTACGCAATAGTGGCTCTATAACTATCCCATTATATTTCAAGGGTTTGCGCTTCGCCATCCTCTTGGATGTCAGCTTTAAAGCAATCATATCCTGTTTCTCTGTTATTGTCATCCTGTCTCGTGTGAGCGACATCTGTTTTTCTTCCCAAACAACGGTCAGCGTGTTCAATTTCTCAGCTGGCTAAGCCCTCCATCATAACACAAGCAACATTTTCCGCTTACTGTGATGGTAGTAGGAGATTTTCAAATGTTGTCATGTTATTCGTAACCCGCGAAGGTTTGTCTTTCTTTATATTTTTTTAAACTGTATGGCTTCCGCAAATAACCTAATTAATTAGGATTTTTGAAGAAAAACTTCTATACGCATGTTTGACTTGGGGAGTAAGCTAGTGAATGCGTGATGAGGGCGTTGCGAAAAGCGAGGCGAACGGCAGTTGAGAGGGAGATGTAAGTTAGTGACGATAGAAAGAGAGAGAGAGTTACGTTTCGTATATTACTGTAGGGGCAAGAGAGAGAGAGAGAGGTGCGAGCACACATTTTCTTTCTCTCACAGCCAGTTACGTTTCGTATATTATCTAAGACACCGTGCAGGCCACATTGTCTGTATCACAGTGTAGGAGCAAGAGAGAGCAATGCGCGCGCACATTTTCTTTCTCTCTTCCTATCATACAGAATATAGATGGAGCCAAAGAAGTTTTATTTCAGTCGTGTGGTCTAAAGCACACTGGTTTTTTTATTTAAAATTTTATAAAATTCTTGGAGACGTTGATAAATTATGGTGTGCCAGTTTTCTTTCCACGAAAAACGTTTATTAATAAAAATAAATTCTCTTTTTAAAACACTTAAGTATTTTAATTTATTTAAATCTGTAAAATTAAAAGGAAGGTAGTAATATACAGTTATAATAATTAATTTGCACCACTCTGTGTAGCTGTATATCTTTCAAATCTGAACAAGATTCCGACATTAACTAAAGCGGAACTCTGTCACTTTGTGTATCTCACCGGTCCCTATTTGTCACTTGACGTAATAAAACGGCGCTTAATTACTTTCATCACCCGCGACGGATTGCCCCGACCCCCCCCCCCCCCTCTAACTCCCCAACTTCCCATTAACTTCCCCCAACTTGCCTTCAACTTTCCCCATCTTAGGAAAATAACAATTTGCAAAGTTTTCGGCCATTCTTTCTCAGGACTTGCAGACTATGGAAGGTACAGGAGGTCCTCGTTAACAACTTATCTGTTTCTCTTGGCCTCGAGTGATTTGACAGTTCATTAGTTAAGTTGAAGAGACGCTGTGTCACGTATTTAGGGTGCAGGTTAATGTTATTCAAGAATTTAACCGGTAAGTTGACGACCTTTTACATTTTTGAATAAGCTTTGAGGTTTTTGGCTCTATACTAGACAGAAGTTTTTATTTCCGACACATTCAATAAACAATGCCAATTATTAGTGTTATTTTTTTAGTGAAACTTCTATTTATAGCCCCGCTATGATTTGGACTTCGGATGAAATGGAAATGGCGATTACTGTACCTGCGACGCTCATTGACTCCTTTAATTATAATGTCACTTTTAAAGCCTCATATTGGTTGAGATATGAAACGGAAATAACCTGACTTTTCAAGTATTGATTGAGATTTTTTAGTAAAGTTTCACTTCCACCGCGTGTAAACTGGGCTCGATTTTTTTTCCTCAAATAAATAATTATTTTTTTTAAATAACAACTTTCTTTTTATAACTTTTAAAGGTTATTCTCATCAATGAAGTATATCATTGAAGAAGAAGACAACACTAATAATATAAACAAAAATATTAAAGAGAACAACATAAAAAAAAGATAATGGTCCGATATTAGTCGAAGGTAATATTGTTAATTCTAAAATTTGAAATATGAGATTGATAATTTTGACGGTTTAATGGAAGGTGGCAATGACCGAATCGGTAAAGGCGGTTGAACGAGAGGTTCTGGGTTCGTGTCCTAGTTGCGACCATTATCTTTTACTATTAGTCTGCTTCTTGTTCTCTTTCATATTTTCGTTTTATTATTAGTGTTATCTTCTTTAAATAAAATTAATCATTTATTTTGAAACACTATGCAAAGTAGAAGATACGCCCAGTATCGACCAGTAGGGCCTCCGTGGTCGAGGGGTAAGGATCTCGACTGACAATCCGGAGGTCACGGATTCAAATTCCATAGTTTGCACAAGTAAATTTTATTTGTTATAAATTTTTTAAACTTTATCAGTAAAAACTCAAATTATAATATTTAAATTAATGAAGACAATATTGGCGAAACTCAATCGAAATTTGGAGACAGAAAAATTAGAAAAGATATTGGCTCCGCTGGGACCAATACCAGTCCCAGTCCGCTGGGACTAGTCCCAGCGGAGCCAATATCTTTTCTGATTATTCTGTCTCCAGATTTCGATTGAGTTTCGCTAATATTGTCTTCATTTAATTAAATATTATAAATTTTATTTGATTAAGTTGTGTTATTTCACAATTTATTAATTTAAAACAATTGTATACATTTAGAATACTTGCGGCACGTGCCAGAGAGTAAAGAGCTCTCAGTATCGTCCTGGTATAAGACCACCATTCAGATTTTTTTTTTTTTTACAGTGAATACCTCACAAGAATCTCAACTGCTCCTGTCTGGAGCCAGTGAGACTATGGCATCCCCAATTGGGGTATGTTGTTAGGCTGAAGGTAGTGGGGAGGGGAAGGAGGTGGGGAAGAGGAAGGTTGGGAAGTACCTGGCTATTCAGATCTGGTCACTAAACACGGCTAAAGCCATTTTCAAGCAACGTTTCAATTCTGAATGGTGGTCTTACACCAGGGCGATACTGATAGTATCTTCCACTCTGGAACATGCCGCAAATATACTATATATTATTTTAAATGAATTAATTGTGAAATAACACAAATTAATCAAATTAAATTTATTTGCGCATGCCGGGTTCGAACCCGCGATCTCCGGATTGTGAGTCAAGAGTCTTACCCACTGGACTACGGAGGTCGTTGAATTGAAACGTTTCTTCAAATGGCTTTAGCCGTATTTGGTGACCAGGTCTGAATAGCCAGATACTAACCACTGTTCTTTCCCCAGTCTCCTTCCCACTACTCTACCATGGGTTTATGAGTTTGAGTGAATTTGAGTTTTATGTCCCCGACAACTTCACAAGAGCGCGCGGACACAGAACTTTTGATGTTCCGAGATGTAAAACTAACTTACCATTAAGTAATGCCGCTTGGAAAAATGATTCTATTACTAAATTACCTGTCCCCTGATATAGGTAGATATTTTTCAGTAAAATATTCATCAATTCAAATCCGCTATTATTACTTAACAAAATAAAATGTACGTTTATTGTTGGTTATATATAACTGTTAATGTGCATTTAAAATATAACAAATAAAATAAAATTGTAAAAAATCAGCCTCACAACACGTCCCAATTGGGGATGCCGTAGTTTCATTGGCTCCAGATGGTTGGGGAGAGTTGTGGCTTTTTTGCAGTATTCTCATTAATATATATTTAAAAAAAATTACCTGTTTTATACCGCACAAGAGTCCCGTCTGCTCACACCGACTCGTGGGGTATGTTGAGAGGTTGAAGTTAGTAAGGAGGGTAAGGATTTGGGGAGGAGGAAGGTGGGGAAGTATGTGGCTATTTAAATCAGGTCACTTATAGTTTCTATTTTTATTGCTGGACTTTCACAGGGTGATACTGAAAGTTTCTTCCAATCTTGAACGTACCGCAATATTGGTGCTAAGAGTACCTATGAATGTATTAATGAAGTGGAAACTTGGATGTGAAAATTAATCTACTTTCCGGCATCCGATCGATCTGAAACTCGGCAAATAGACTCTTTGTCGATGATGATACATTCTATTAACTTTTGGTGGCAATCACGCATACCCACGCATAATATACAAAATATATGTCGGTCTTACCCAATCTGTAATTGATCCATTTGGTGCGGAGTAGACTCCAGTGACTGGATGGGAAGGTTCAATCCTCAGTTAAACCATTTTTTAAAAGACTTCAAAAAGGAGGAGGTTCTCAATTCAACTGTATTTTTTTTATTTTTTTTTATTTTATTTTTTTATTTGATTTTTTTTTTTATGTTTGTTACCTCAGAACTTTCGACTGGGTGAACCAATATTGATGATTCTTTTTTTATTTGAAAGCTGGTGCTTTCCGTGTGGTCCCATTTTAATTTGGTCCAGTTCCGACAATGGCATCCATGAGAAAACCATATATGTCTTAAATTTGCAAAGTATGTGCGCGACAAATGGACGAATAACTCAATATCACGCCAACCGATTTCGAAGATTCTTTTTTTATTGGAAAGGATGTACTTCAAGGGTAGTTTGATGAGAGTTTGGTTAGGTTCTGATTATGAGATCCATGACAAGGTAACGGATCTCTTCAATTCTTAGGAGCAAATTAACGATACTCGGCCGAATCTTTTATAGGCTGATACGTTTTTAGATTTTCACGGCCAAAAGTATTTTCGTACAGCGTTGCAGTGACCATCATCAGGGTAGATCCGGTAGATATAGGCTATCCAGATCTTTGAGTCACCTACCGTAACGTCGTTATGGTCAAGTAATGTCTGTCTCATAGGAGTTGCACGTTTAGTAGGTCTACTGATATTCAGACAAATTAGTTAGTGTACATCAGATTCACTAAAAATCAAAAAATAATTTTAACAAAAAAAAAAAAATATTTATTTATTTATTGTAAGAAACAAACAGCAGTTTTATACAGGATGTTAAAAATGAAGCGGTTAAAAATGAGGTAAGCCAAAACAAAAAAAAAATAAAATCAACCCGTGAAACACGTATTTTTTTAGTATAAACGTCTATTTTCAAATGCTTATTAAAACAAAAAAAAAAATTTTAACAAAAAAAAAACGACTTCAGAAAATGCACTAAAAAGTAAAAAAATAATTTCATATTCTTCTATAACTTAATAATCAACTTATTTTTCTACTCATCAATATGTAGGTACGATTGTTATTTTTGGAGTCGGTGTCAGCCAAGGTACCCGGCCCGACGTTTTCACTTGACAGCTCCCCTCCCGCCGCGGCCCCGCTCTCGCTTCGTCAAGTCGCGCGTGCGACACAAGCACGTCTCACCTATAACTGTGTACGTAGTTACAAACTGGCTGACACCGACTCCAAAAATAACGATCGTACCTACATATTGATGAGTAGAAAAAGTAAGTTGATTATTAAGTTGTAGAAGAATATGAAATTATTTTTTTACTTTTTAGTGCATTTTTTGAAGTCGTTTTTTTTTTTGTTAAAATTATTTTTTTTTGTTTTAATAAGCATTTGAAAATAGACGTTTATACTAAAAAAATACGTGTTTCACGGGTTGATTTTTTATACATAGTTACCTAAACTTTAAAAATAATCACAATATGTACTTCTATTGGTGGTAATCATACACGACCGTACATATAGGTATTTTTTGAAATTCAATGACATTACGGCGCTTAATGGGCCAAATAAATAAATGAATGTACGAAATAAATGTCAGTCTTACCCGATCTGGATTTGGCTCTGTTGGGAGCGTGGTTGATACTAGTTTCTTGATAGAAGGGTTCAATTTTCAATCAAACAAAATAAAAACCGTGATTTAAGAGATATTTGAAAATAGGTGTATAATTTTTAAAAAACTTTATTTTTACGGGTTAATTTTTGTTCTTGAGTATTTTACGATAGACATTATAAACGATATATTTACGGTAGACAACGGACATCTTTTGTTATTTTTTTCCATAACTAAACGCAACGAATAAACTTTAAAGTGGTCGCTCATTCAAAGGTAAACTTTTTAAATTAATGACATTCATTTTATTTTACCATCAGGATCAAAATCAAAATCAATATTATTGAATTCGAGATAAAATCCAATCGTTATCTACAAGACTTGAAACTGCTAAATTATGGGCTTGCTTATCCAATTGAACGATTTTCGTTTCAACGTAACGACGCACTTGTAAATTCACTCAAAATTTAACACAGAAACGGATCAGCTAAATTGACCGAGTTGTTTACGAAATTACCAAAGCGTTGCCGTTAGCGCGTAAATAATAAAAATTGAAATATATTTTTGAAAAAGAATTCGCGTCGTTACCCCGTGACGCGTTTTACCCTTGCCTCCCCCCAACGAAGTAGGTATATACCAACACTGATGATTAGAACCTACCTACTTTTACATGGTGGCTTGTATTATGGACTCTTGTTTATTGGTATGCAAAATATTTCATTTCCATTTATCTACTTATCTAATGTATATCTTTTTATATATAAAAATGAATCGTTAAATGTGTTGCTAAGCGCAAATCTCGAGATCAGCAGAACCGATTTCGCTAATTCTTTTTTTTAAATATTCCTTGAAGTACGGGGATGGTTCTTACGGAGAGATAAAATTAAGAAAATTGCGCAGAAAATTAGATAATTTCAGAAAACCTATTACTAACCTAAACGACTATCGCACGTTTGACAGTACGCGTGTTTGAGAATGACATTTTGCAAAACAATGATTGTTAAATAAAATTCTATTTTTGAAAATTTTTAGGTTGATGAATTTATTTAAAGTAGGTACTCCCCTAATAGTTTGAATCGAATCAAGAATTTTAGATATTTTAAATAGGTACCTATATTAGGTACCAAATTTAATATACATGAAAAATGGAAATTTGAATAAAAATTGGAAATGTGGCACGCGGGCTGTTTAAAAACTGAATGTACTGGGATTGAATATAGGGAACGCGGGAGGAGGGTTGGTGGGACGAGGGAGCGGTAAAGGGAAGAGGGAAGGAGGGGAAGGTGGAAGGGGAAGGCGAGAGGGGGGAGGGGAACCCGGGAAGGGGAGGGGAACCTGGGAGGGTGGAGGAGAACTCGGGAGAAGGGTTTGCGGGACGGAGGAAGGGGGGGGGGTAGTGGAGTGGGGAGAGGGAAGGTGGAGGTGACGGAGTGGGAACGCGAGAGGGGAAGAGGATGCAGGAGAAGAAGGGTAGGCGGAAGGGGAACGGGTCGAATGGGAAAGGACACTCAGGGAGAAACAATTTCTTTATTAAATGGCATAGCAACGCATGAAATAACGTGATATTGTAAAAGCCTTTAAGGTCTGAATAAATAAATAATTTTAAAAAAATTATACTACAGCATAGTCACAGCAGATATTCAATTAGGCAATGTCTTCTTGGAAAATGCACAGTTGCTAGACAATTTTTGTTAACTCCTCTAATAATTAAAATCAGACAAAGCCACAGCGAAGCGTGGTCGGGTTCAGCTAGTATTTTATAAAAAATAATGTTTACTTCTTTGGCCTTCATTATTTCCCATCCCTTTGGTGATTTGTTGTGCACACGCCCAACATAAAAAACATATCAGCAATTTTCACATTTCCAAAATACATCAATCTACGATTTGTCAGTATAAAGTTACCTACAACAATCGATTTATCGAATAATCTTATAATTTAATTTTCCAACAAAGCTGATTTCAGAGTTACCCAGTTTTACTAATTACTCTACGATATAAGGGTGAGCTCTAGCGTAATGGATTTCTAATAAAAAAAATTGATAGAATGCGCCCTAGTTGTACGGAAAATGAGTTTATTTCATGTAGTTTAGCAGCTAGTATTTTGACGACCTCCGTAGTCCAGTGGCTAAGACTCTTGACTCACATTCCGGAGGTCGCGGGTTCGAGCCCGGCATGCGCAGATAAATTTTATTTGATTAATTTGTGTTATTTCACAATTAATTCATTTAAAAAATAATATATAGTATATTTGCGGCATGTTCCAGAGTGGAAGATACTATTAGTATCGCCCTGGTGTAAGACCACCATTCAGAATTGAAACGTTGCTTGAAAATGGCTTTAGCCGTGTTTAGTGACCAGATCTGAATAGCCAGGTACTTCCCAACCTTCCTCTTCCCCACGTCCTTCCCCTCCCCACTACCTTTAGCCTCACAACATACCCCAATTGGGGATGCCATAGTCTCACTGGCTCCAGACGGGAGCAGTTGAGATTCTTGTGCGGTATTCACTGTAAAAAAAAAAAAAAAAAAAGCGGGAAGCTAAGGTGTAGGGGAATCTGGGAGGGAGGATGGAGGGCTTTGAAGGATAGGGGTTTGCGAGAGGGAGGATTTCTCGAATTTGTATTTATTTACACAAGCATAAGGCTTTCCCATTATTAAATAATATTACTTTAATTCACTGGAAAAGTCATTTAATAAATAACATTTCGAAAATAACCTGAAACCTATCGTTAACAAAACTAATTTATCAACAAAACATTATGGACTAAAACTGAAATAAATAACAATAGCATTGGTAATTATGTTGAATTAAACAAATATCACAATAAACTGATAATTTAATTGGAAATTATGTTCAATTAACTGCGAATACAATTCAACATGTCCAAAATTAAGTTTTACCGCGAAGCTATAAAACAAGATGGCCGCGGAGCCTGCGCAGACCTTGGGAGATTCAATGTGACCAACACAAAAATCATGAAAAACGTGATATTGTTTTTAGTAAAGATGCAAAAGTGCCGTTCAACGGGCAAACAACAGATACGCCGTTTAACGATCGTTAGGGCGTTTTGTTATTAGTAAGGCTGCAGACTTTTAATTTTTTAAATTCATCATTAACTCATTATTTATACATACTTCATTATCCTAGACGGAAGAGACTGCAGATCTTCACTTAATATAAAATGATTGACCATATTAATCATCTACAGAATGATGGGAACAGTAACGATAATGGTTTTTGTATCAGGAAGCCGACAGAAGTAGCGGAAAAGGGTGAGAGTTTAAAATCAGACCATTATTCCTAGTCTACGGTCCAAATTAAATGACGTTATAAACAAATCGGGGTTCCCCCCAATTTAAGAGCAATTAAATAACGCTGACTGTGCGATGGGGAGATTGGGATAGTAAGGAGTGGGGACAATCGTCACTTAACATAAAATTTTGCGATATTTTGTTCTCGCCAAAAAACACGCTTAAAATTTTTTTTAATACTTTTATTAAAATAAAGACCAACCTTCCCGGGCTTCAAATATCGGCTCACCGTTTTTTTGTATCCTTTCCGCCTCATAATATATACATTTTTTACATTAACCCCACACAGGAGGTCCTGAGTGTAAAAAAATCACTCAAGTCCTATTTCATCTTTGGGGATACTGTATGGAAGGTTTTTTCTGGGAGTCAGGTTTTCTAGAAGTGAGGTGGAGAGGTCAAAAAGTCTCCCTCAGTCCAGTCTTTTCGGATCAAGCCTGCTACGCAGCTGGTGCCAGATGCATCCACCGCCAAAACCGAAACACCATGACTTACAACTATACCAGTGGGTAAGACTCTTGACTCACAATCCGGAGGTCGCGGGTTCGAACCCGGCATGCGCAAATAAATTTTATTTGATTAATTTGTGTTTTCACAATTAATTCATTTAAAATAATATATAGTATATTTGCGGCATGTTCCAGAGTGGAAGATACTATCAGTATCGCCCTGGTGTAAGACCACCATTCAGAATTGAAACGTTGCTTGAAAATGGCTTTAGCCGTGTTTAGTGACCAGATCTGAATAGCCAGGTACTTCCCAACCTTCCTCTTCCCCACCTCCTTCCCCACCCCACTACCTTCAGCCTCACAACATACCCCAATTGGAGATGCCATAGTCTCACTGGCTCCAGACGGGAGCAGTTGAGATTCTTGTGCGGTATTCACTGTAAAATAAATAAAAAAAACTTACAAATTACAACTAATATCTAAGGACTGTAACTAAAGACTCTAACTAAGGACTGTATTGTTTTACGGGACTCGTTAAGTTTTATAATAATAGAAGTGGTGACGTTTCAGATTTAGTTAATAACTTTAGAGGTTATTAGATTGAAATGTTGATTGTTGTTGAATTGTTTTGTTTAGATTGAAATGTTCCTATGCCGGCGGTAGTATTGAGAGGGAGAGACCGGAACTACAATGCCAGAATCGTAGACATAGTGAAGGATAGTTATTTTTTATTGACAATAGACATCTAATTAGTTAATAGTTTTCCCCTCCCGCGTTCTCCTTCCACCTTCCCTGCCTTCCCTCTCCCCTCTCCCGCTCCCCCATCCCGCCAACCCCTCTCCCGCGTTCCGTACATTCAGTCCGAGTACATTCAGTTTTCAAACAGCTCGCGTGCCACCTGTTACAATTTTTTTATTCAAATTTTCATTTTTCATATCATAAATATTCATTTTGGTATTTTATCAATCAATCAAATTTGGTGCATAACATAGGTACCTACTTCAAATATCTATAATTCTTAATTCGATTCAAAGTATTAGGCGAGTACTTCAAATAAATTCATTAATATAAATAGTTTCGAAAATTGAAATTTGATTTAACAATCACTGTTTTGCAAAATGTCGTTCTCAAATTTGAACATTTTTTACATTTTTAGAAGAGTTTTTGTAATGATCAAAAACTTTTCAGATGTATTATCATGTGGTTGTAATAATTTATAAACCTTCGCGAGGGTTTAAGGAATTTTGAAAAAAACATTTTCTAAGCTTAATATAGCGATAAAATTAATAATAATAATAATAATAATAATATATCTTTATTCAATGAAATTGGCAACATTACAACTAAAAAGTACATGTTCAATGTAGATTACAAATAGATTACATCCGTACAAAAAAATTAACAAGTAGAAAGTAATGTAAGATCGGTTACACAGAAGTAGCATAATTATACAATATTTTTAGTTGTGCATAGTCTGCCTCACTAGGTGAACCTGTATTGAGGCAGAATTTTTTGTAAATTGTTTCTCTCAATTTTATCTATGGTTTTTTATAAATGTAAAATATAGGTTTCTACACAGCAAAAACTTTATTTTAGATTACATTATTGTTTGAATATACACAAACAAAAACTGCAAGGTACCACAATAACAACTAAAACAACAACAACATTAACTAACATCTCATATACTTACTCATGTACCTACTCATATAACATGTATAAATTATTAACAGGACGTAAATTTTTTGTCTTTTATTTCATCTTAAAACAACAACCAAAAATCAGTAGTTTTTGGACAATTATGGTCGGGGTGAGAGGTAGAGAGGTAGGGAGGTTACTCGGGTAAGTAAGTGACGCGTGGTAAAAAGTATTTAGGTTTAGTTTTGAAGAAATAAAAGAAAAAACATTGAAAGTCACCGAAGACAAAAATTTCATATACATTTTTTACTCCAAATAATGTCAAATTCACTGGTTAGTAAGTTAAGAACGTGTTGTTTGCCAACAGAAAACAACTTTTATGGGGGGCTGCTGTGCGGCCCTTTTCATACAAAACTTAAATTTGACTTTGAGGCCGAAATTATTGTTTTAATCAAAAGTTCATGATTTTAGAGGCATCTTTGGCAAATCTTTGTAAGTTAATGATAATTACTTTAAAAATAATTTTGCTCCGTTCACCACGCAAATATGACGAAATATAAAGTAAAAATAAAATTCATAAGAAAAAGCATTTTGATTAGCGTTAATTTAAGAAACAAAAGATCGTTTTTTTTCGTAACACAAATTTGTCGTATGTCAATTAATATTTCTAACCAAAAAACGATTTGTTTATGGATGTTTAATTTTTTATTGAGTGGTTTTTGGTGTATAAGTATCGAACACCTAGAAATCCGTCGTGCATACTAATGTCAAATAATTTATTTTTTCTATTTTAAAACTTTGAAAATGTTGATCTTCTAAACCCTACGTAAATTATCAAAATGTTCATTATCAAGGGTTTACTTCAACGCGTGTTTTACGTCATGTTTTTACCATAAACAAAATATCACGGTTCGTGTTAAGGGTAATAGATTGGAAGTTTCTCCATAAAAAAATTGGTTTCCACCAAACCGAGACTTCAAAGTATCTAAAAATAATTGAAACAAAAAATTTAACTGAAAAAAACTTCACAAACTAATTTTTGGTCCCTGCACCAGCAATAAAGTGCATATTCCTGTTAATGAAAAGGGGTGGTACCTACACTCATACCATTGAAATGGAAAACACTAGATTGGTCCAAGCAAAAAAAAAATTATTTATCGAATTTAGTGTCGATCTGAAGAGGTGCTTGTAAAAAGGTCTATCCAACTTACAGAGGTAATCCTATACCCTGTAGGAGGATAGTTCAGAATGTAGGTAGAAAGGAGTGAAAAGGCATCGGTTAATGTCGTTTATTTAATGCTATTACCAATGCTTATATTGAATTCCGAGTATTAATTAATTAATTTAATGGTAATTATTAATGGTTAAATATGAATCCGAAGTTTCCCCACCTATTGCTTTGTTTAAATTTGACTAAAGGTTGTTAAAGTAAGGTGTTTGTGATACACCACTATTTATATTGAACTAGCAGACCCGGCCACACGTTGTTGTGGCTAACTAAACCTTTATAACCAACGCCATCTGTTAAATAAATCCACACCACGCTGCTCGCTGCTCGCTGCCCGCTGCCCGCTGCCCGCTGCCGCTTGGCCAGATATATTATGTATTTCAATCAATTTACGCAAAACCTTGACAAATTATATACATAAAAACCTTTCTCATGAATCACTCTATCTCTTGGTGAAAATCGCATCAAAATCCGTTTCGTACTTTAAAAGATCTAAACACACATACAGCGTGAGCGACTTTATTTTATTCTTAGTAAAGATAAAGATTAATTAATGACAGCCAACCAAGTTTCGCTCACCTCAAGCTTCATTAGAGAATATATATTAACTGATCTTAATTACATACAGACACACATTTATGTACATGAATATAATACAATGAAAGAAAGAGATGATTGGCTGTCTTATTTTGACCTTTGAACTTTCCTGCCAGACTCTCTCAACCCATCGCCTGCACCGTAGTGGGATTTATAAGTCCGTCACTCTTGGATCTTTTGACCCCCAGAATCCAACCCACCCCTTTATACTTTTTCCTTCCCAGAACTTCCTCTTCTTTAAAATTAAAAATAAACAAAAATTTTAACAAAACAAAAAAACGACTTCAAAAAATGCACTAAAAAGTAAAAAAATAATTTCGTATTCTTCTATAACTTTATAATCAACTTACCTTTTCTACTCATCAATATGTACGTACGATTGTTATTTTTGGAGTCGGTGTCGGCGGGAGAGGAGCTGTCAAGTGAACACGCCGGGCCGCGGGTACCTAGGTTGACACCGACTCCAAAAATAACAATCGTACCTACATATTGATGAGTAGAAAAGGTAAGTTGATTATAAAGTTGTAGAAGAATACGAAATTATTTTTTTACTTTTTAGTGCATTTTTTTAAGTCGTTTTTTTGTTTTGTTAAAATTTTTGTTTATTTTTTGATTTTTAGTGAATCTGAAGTACACTAACTAATTCGATTAAGATTCGGCCGAGTATCGTAAATTTGTTCTTCAGAATTGGATAGTTCCGTTACTTTGTCATGGATCCCATAATCAGACCCTAACCAAACTCTCACAAAACTACCCTTGAAGTACATCCTTTCCAATAAAAAAAGAATCATCGAAATCGGTTGGCGTGATATTGAGTTATTCGTCCATTTGTCGCGCACATACTTAATTCAAATTTAAGACTTATATGATTTTCTCATGGATGCCATTGTCAGAACTGGACCACACGGGAAGCACCAGCTTTCAAATAAAAAAAGAATCATCAATATTGGTTCACCCAGTCGAAAGTTCTGAGGTAACAAACATAAAAAAAAAAAAATACAGTCGAATTGAGAACCTCCTCCTTTTCGAAGTCGTTTAAAAAAACATTCCTTATAAGACAAACTTGAAAATAAAATGGAATTCTACAAATTAAATTTGATAACAATAAATACATCGATAACAATAAATTAAAAAATTGCATTCTTTTCAGGTTCTCTTTAAGACAAAAGTTCCCTCCTGTCTTATTTTTTTGCCTTCCGCATCATCATCCGCAAATATGACAAATGTATCTACTCGTATCGTCTATATAAATAAAAATGAATCTCCAAAATGTATGTACGCACGTTATTTCCGAACGACAGCACCAATTTGACAAATATGACAAGTGTATCTACAGCACCAAATATGACAAATGTATCGACAGCACCATTTGAAAAATATGACAAATGTATCTACTCGTATCGTCTATATAAATAAAAATGAATCTCCGAAATGTATGTACGCACGTTATTTCCGAACGACAGCACCAATTTGACAAATATGACAAGTGTATCTACAGCACCAAATATGACAAATGTATCGACAACACCAATTTGACAAATATGACAAATGTATCTACTCGTATCGTCTATATAAATAAAAATGAATCTCCGAAATGTATGTACGCACGTTATTTCCGAACGACAGCACCAATTTGGATAATTCTTTTTTTTGTGTTCGATATTGTCAGGACATCGTTTATATAAAACTACTGGTGAGATCTGGCACTATGAAATTTGTATTAAAAAATTGCAATAGGTGGCACGCGAGCTGTTTGAAAACTGAATGTACCAGGAATGAATGTATGGAATGCGGAGGGGAGGGGGGAGGGGGGAGGGGAGGGGGGAGGGGAAGGAGAACTCGGGAGGGGGATTCACAGGACAAGGTAAGGGGGAGTGGAGTGGGGAGAGGGAGAGGGAAGGTGGAAGAGGCGGAGTGGGAAAGCGAGAGGGGAAGGGGTTGCGGAAGAAGAAGGGGAGGCGGAAGGGGAACGGGACGAATGGGAAAGGACACGCAGGGAGAAACATTTTTTTTATTAAATGGCATAGCAACGCATGCCGGGATCCAGCTAGTATAAAATAAATTGTTGTTACCAAATTTATAAACCTGTAGAAATTGAATGCTCCTATTCGAAGGTTGTGTACATTTTTCAAATAAGCATTGGATAAAATGTAAACTGTGTTGGTAGTGATATCATGTCACAATAGCCAATCTAGTGTGAGGTATGTCGACTGGGGAAGTATTTCCACCCTTTTGGGGGTTGGGTGGCAAGTTTTTGCTTGCTTTTCACTTCCTGTTTCCGTTTGAGCTGAAAATTAAAACGCTGTATTAATTTTGTGCTGATTACTTATGGAGGCGACCTACTCGTAACGCTTTGCAATCAAGATATTAGCTGCAGAATGTAATTTTCCTTTTAAAAGCATATAAAACATCGATTTTGTTTATGTAAACTTTATAATGTTGGAAGAAAATTACTAGTAATTATTTGAAAGGATTTCCTACCATGTTTGAAACTCACCGGAAATTCAATTGTGCCAGTTACTCAAAATAGCGTAGGCAGCGACATCTAGCGGTACTGAGACAGTAATAGCCGCTGAAGAAATAAACCCATAAGAGTGTGTTGTGGGCGTGTCTATGTGCCTGAAGTCATTTCATCGTAAGAGGTGGGCATGGGTACCGCCGCCCAAGAAAAACCATTTATTGAATCACCAACAGCTCTGCCATAGGTTATCCCAAGTGGTTTACTACGTTTGGTGACTTAGCCGGGATGCCCGGGTTCATAGGGTGAGGTTTGTGAGCCTTGGCGGCGGATGCATCTGCACACCAGCTGCATGGCAGGCCGGATCGGAAGAAAATAGTTGAGGTAGTCCCTTCGACTTCTCCAACGATTTAATGGATAACCAACTCCTCTTACAGAGGTCATCTCAAGTGGTTCGCCACGTTTGGTTACTTAGCAGAGGTTCCCGAATATAGACTGAGATTTGTCCGGGTCTTGGCAGCAATTGCCTACCTTCTGCGTTGCGGGTTGGATCTGGAGAGACTGGTTAAGGGAAACATTTTTTACCCTCTCCAGCAGATCTCTCTCGGAACATCGCCCAAAGATGGTATAGGCCTTCGAGGGATTTTTTTTCCTCGGTGCCTCTTGTGTGGAGCTTATGTAAAAAAATGCTCTCCTAGCTTCAAGTCATCTATCATTGCACAAGCAACGTCTTCCGTCTATAATGGTATAGAGGTATTCTTCAAGTATGGTCAGGTTATTCGAAATTCGGGATTGCGTGAATTTATTTTATTTAAAAAAATTGTAATTTAACTATTTAAATCTGATTTGGAAAAACTCATTTTAAAGCCCGAGCAACGCCGGGGAGTTCTGCTAGTTTTCATTAAAAACTGTTAAATTTTTTTTAGTTTTTTTTAGGACAGAACGTTTAGTTCCCTTAAAATATTATGTTTTTGTAATATTTGTTTTGTAATACAATTTTATTATTCTTATGCTTTATTTATTTATTTCTTCATGTCCTCCATAAAACGGTCTTACACCAATATATTTGACGTCCTCCGTAGTCCAGTGGGTAAGACTCTTGACTCACAATCCGGAGGTCGCGGGTTCGAACCCGGCATGCGCAAATAAATTTAAATTGTGTTATTTCACAATTAATTAATAAAAATAATATATAGCATATTTGCGGCATGTTCCAGAGTGGAAGATACTATTAGTATCGCCCTGGTGTAAGACCACCATTCAGAATTGAAACGTTGCTTGAAAATGGCTTTAGCCGTGTTTGGTGATCAGATCTGAATAGCCAGGTACTTCCCAACCTTCCTCCTCCCCACCTCCTTCCCCTCCCTACTACCTTCAGTCTCACAACATACCCCAATTGGGGATGCCATAGTCTCACTGGCTCCAGACGGGAGCAGTTGAGATTCTTGTGCGGTATTCACTGAAAAAAAAATAAATAAATAATAATAAAAAAAAAAATAAAAAAAAAAATTTAAAAAAAAAAAAATATATATATATATATATATTTTTTTTTTTATATATATATATATATATTATGAAGAAGATTACAAATTTGGGGTAATTTTTACTATTTTTTGACATGCGTCAAAATATAGTTAGTTGCTGAACTTTTTGTAAGGGTAGTTGGTTGAAAATAAATGCAGAATCGTTAAGCAGTTGAATCGTCGATTGACGCTGTGTGTAGTAGTCCTCGCTTTCAGAGCAAAAATGAATTAGAACTCCCATTAGTACGCCACATACATATCAACAAAGATGGATTAAGAGTAGTTTCAGAGATTAATATAAAAAATGTTCACCTAAAAATATTTTTCGGCGGGTTTCTAAGGTGTCGAGGGAATAACCAAACGCAACCGAAAATATGTCATTTTTAAATAAAATTCTAGACGTATCCACTTTTAAAAAATGATGTAATTTGACCATGTAGATGTTGAAAAAAATATCGTTTACATAATATATGGAAAAAAGGATTGGTCCAAGCACTGTGCCTTGGGGGATTCCAAAGCTTGAAATCTCTTGATCACTATTAACACGATTGATTTTTACCACTTGAGGGCGGTTTTTTAAGTAGAAATATAATTTTATTTTTCGAAAGACTGTTAGTTAATCAAGTTTATGTTTTAATTTTTTTTAAATATGTTTATAAGTTTATGGTAGATTTACAGATTTGGAAAATTTTCAAACAAAATGTTATAATATTATGCTGGCTTGACCTAGTGAGGATCATAAGTTGAAGAAACAATAAATAAATAAAAAGGCAAATTTCAAATCATATAATCATACTGTAAAATATATCAATAAATTATCATGGAAAGCTACTATTCATAAATAAAATCGTTTAAAAAAATCCGCGCACGTGTTTTATGACGAATATATTTCAGATTGTCGATACTCATCGGAACCGCCCTGTTCAGTTTTGCAATTTGAATTCTCAGCTGGTGGTTAATGGGCCTTAAGAACAAGGATTGGTACATTAATGTAAAGTATGTAATATGCACATCGATCGTTTTTTAGTTTTGATATAATGTGGAAATCAATTTTTAATGCTCACCGTAAATCAAATATTTCTCACACGTGTCTACGTTTTACATATTATATAATCATCGTTATCTTCTTCCCCTTGTCCTATTCGGGTCGGGAACTCATTGCATCGACAAGGCTCCTCCATACGTCCCTGTCTTGTGCTGGTTGTTCGGCCTCCGTCCATGGTAGATACATCCTCTCCTCACACAGTTTCTGAAGTTGCCTCGCCCAACTGTGTCTGGGACGGCCCACTGGACGTCTATCCTCTAGAATCGCACTCAAAGAAGATAAGATACTGAGAATATAGTGGAAGATATAGAGTACATATTATATATGCTATAAAATAACACCCGGAAGCATAACAGTCCGATACTTTTACGGTATGACATTTTGAAAATTCTTATTTTGAAGTAACCCAGAAAACATCTTATGGTTTTAAACAAAAATAAACTCTTATCACATCATCATCATTATCATCATTACATAGTATAAAATGAAGTCGCTCAAAATGTATGTGCGCGTTAATCTTTTAAATTACGCAACGGATTTTCATACTGTTTTCACCAATAAATAGAGTGATCGAAGAGGAATGTTTATGTATAATACATGTAAATTAAATTAGAGAAAAGCCGAGAAATTCAAAGAAAACATATTTTTGTGCCATTTAAAACGGCTGGCGGGCCGTACTATAGTCACTTTTGAAATTCGTTCTACGGAAGAAATTGGAAAATAGATGTCCTAGAGTAAGTAGGTATTTGATTTTCCCTTTTCAAATATCCAGAGTTGTATTACAAGCATTGTATAATTAGTGGCGAGTTAATTAGTTTATATGTATAATACATGCTTATTATAGTAGAGAAAATCCGATAAATTCAAATATTCAATTCAGGCAGCGGGCAGCGGGCAGCTGGCAAGCGGATGGTGTGGATTTTATAAAGGTTGGGTAATGGCGTTGTGTTTCGTTAGCCACAGCAACGTGTCGCCGGGTCTGCTAGTTACAAAGTATAAAATGAAGTCGCACAAAAAGGTTGTGCGCATAGATCTTTTAAACCACGCAACGGATTTTCATGCGGTTTTCACCAATATATAGCGTGATTAAAGAGGAAGGTTTATTACATAGTATAAAATAAAGTCGCTCAAAATGTATGTGCACATAGATATTTTAAACCACGCTACGGATTTTCAAGCGGTTTTCACCAATAGATAGAGTGATTCAAGAGGAAGGTTTATATGTATAATACATGCTTATTATAGTAGAGAAAAACCGATAAATTCAGGCAGCGGGCAGCTCGCAAGCAGTTGGTGTGGATTTTATAAAGTTTATAGAAGGTTTCACTCAACGGAAACTGGATTACTACGTGTTTTGTCAGACATAACTCTTGCTATCGAGTCGGGAAAACTGGCACTCCTTTCAGTCTTGGACATGAGTGCCGCTTTTGACACGATCGACCATGATTTTCTTATTAAACGATTAGAAGAATCCTTTGGTTTAAATGGCGGCGTTAAAAGCTGGCTGACATCGTACTTGGGTAACCGTACACAAGCCGTAAAGGTAGGGAAAAACCAATCAAAATATGCAACCCTTTCATCTGGAGTACCCCAGGGGTCTGTTCTGGGCCCACTTCTTTTCATCCTCTTCACAAATGATGTCGCTAAAATAATCGAATCATTTGGCCTTCTATCTCACTGCTACGCTGATGACCAACAAGTTTATTTTTACTGCTTACCAGAGGAAGTAGACAGTCTAAAAACTCGCATAATTGAGTGTCTAGAAGCAATAATCCGCTGAATGACCTCAAATAGATTAAAACTTAATCCGTCAAAGACTGAGTTTCTTTGGACCGCCACAAGCAGTCGCCAGCACAACATTGATAACTCCCCAATAACCATTTCAGGAAGCGACATCACTCCAAAAACTTGTATAAAACTACTGGGTGTCAATCTGGACGCTGATTTTTCCCTTAAAACTCAAGTGAACAGAACCGTAAGCACGGGATTTTTTCAATTGAGGCAAATTAAAGCAGTAAGGAGAAACCTGCCAACTGAGGCGACTAAATTACTAGTCAATTCGTATGTGGTTTCACGCTTAGATTATTGCAATGGAATATATGCAAGTCTTCCAAAATATCAAATCAACAAATTACAATCCGTTTTCAACGCTGCGGCAAGACTTATCACCGGCGTATCTAAATATTCCCACATTTCAGAGCATCTCAAAAATCTACACTGGCTTAAATGTCCTGAAAGGATCCAGTTTAAGCTCTGCTGGATGGTATTTAAGTCCCTTAACGGAATGGCTCCGGCTTACTTATCGGAATTGTGTATTCCAGAAAATTCCAATTATCGTCAGTCAACCCTGAGGTCAGCAGCGTCATCAGTTATCGGAAGGTTAAAGGAACCAAAGCGCACACCAGATACTAAGTTCGGTGAGCGCGCTTTCGGAGTGTCAGGACCTAAAGCCTGGAATGGACTGCCATATGACTTAAGAATGATCACAGACGCGGCGGAATTTAGAGCTAGACTTAAAACTCACCTTTTCAGACAGTCGTATCCATAAATTCAAAATCTTTCACCTTCACATTCAATGCCCTCGACACCGTAAATAACTAACCGTAAAAACGTAGAAAAAAAAAAAAAAAAAAAAAAAAAAAGTAAACGTTTGTGAAGGTCATTTCATGAACATTCTCCAGCCCTAAAGAGTCCTAAATATCAACAATACTTTTGCCACTAATCTCCAATAGTCCTAAATTCTCCAGTATTTTAAAATAAATACCAACTCTACTTTTGCCACTAATCTATTCGTAAATGTAATACTAGGGTAGCAAATAATGTAAAATCATGCAATGTCCAGTATGTTATCTGTAATGTCCTCCGCGTGCAAAGCCGTACCTTCTCCATAAACTTTCTAATTAAAGTGTGTTTATCGGAAGTGACCAGCCAGGTAAGTATGTTTCTGTATCCATTTATAAATAGTAAAATTAGTTAGAACCTAAGCATTCCTAATAAATTGTACAGCGCCCTTGAGGTGATTTTTCACAAAAACGGCGCTTTATAAATTATCCAATTATTATTATTATTATTATTATTGGGTAACGGCGTTGTGTTTCGTTTGCCACAGCAACGTGTGGCCGGGTCTGCTAGTTTTATATAATTGATTTTAATAACTGATAAGAGGGATACACGCTTTGCATTGTAACAGAGAGAAGAAGAAGAAGAGAAGAATATGGTTAAAGTACATATGTAACTATCACAATTTAGAGTTGACAACCAAAAAGGGCGGGAAATTTAAATACAAAACATCATTATTTGTTTATTTCACCACAAGTTTTTTCTGGATTACAATTGATTTGGCGGTGCTTATGAATAATCTGAGTTTGGTACCAGGTAGGGGTACACTTTTACGTATTTTTTTTATTTTATTTATTTATTTGGGATACCAACAGTTTACATTAATAACAGAGCATATAGTAATTAAGTCACAATAATTGAACCATTTACAGGTTTCCACATAGGTATTGTATGTAAGTGTAGTGATTCCAGAGATATTTACAAATGAAAAATTACATTTTAAGAGCCGAGTTTTTTAGGTAGGAATAGGGAGGGGGGAGGATGGGGGGATGGAGGGGGAAGGATCGGTTAAGTTGAGGTATTTTAGTAAAAATATGCGTGACAAAAATTAAAAGAGAAAAAAAAGATGAAAAAGGAAGTTCATAGAGTGGTGGCTGTATTAGAGGGTATCTATAGTTATTGTTATTGTAGAGTATCGAGAGAGCGTCTGTGTGATTTTAAGGAGTGTGGTGCAGAGTTAAAAATGTCAAATTGTGTATAGTATGCGTTGAAAGTGTTGGATGCACGATAGATGAAAGAGTTCTGCTTAGAATTTGTGTTGCACCGAGGGAGGCTAAGAATCGTGTCTGATCTGGTTCGTCTATTAGTAACTCGTATCTGTATTCGTTCTAAGAGTTCTGGGCAATCTACAACGGATCTGGCGTTTTTTTTAAGGAAAAGTACATCGGCCGAGCTTCTTCGAACTTCTAATGATAGAATATTGAAGTACACGGCTGAATCTTGGTGATTTAGATGTATGCGGTAGCTGCGGAAATCTAAGTATCGTAGAAAACGATTTTGAACACGTTCTAGATTTTCCACATATGATTTGTATTGGGGGTTCCAAACTTGTGACACGTGTTCTAGTAAGCTGCGGACATAAGCCTACATAAGGACTAGGACATAAGGTATATTTCACACTTATGCATACTCTACTCAAATTTTGATTTTTCAGATATTTCTGACAATCAACTGGACGATCAATGTATTCTCTCATAGATAGGTAACGCATTTTCTATGTCTGGGATATGATCTTTTCAGAAGGACTCAAATAATTGAGCTATTTTCCAGAATTCTGAAAAAAAAGAAAGCTGCATGTATGGTGTTCTCGGTATTGCGATTAAGCTTTTCAAAACTTTTGGTAAAAATGTAATAACTACTTTGTAAAACTTAGATTTTATCGCGTCTCTGAACCCTAAATTGCCAGACATACACGTGACAGAATTGCAAGGGAGAGAAATGCTCGCTATTATTATTTTAAAAGTGGATGCGTAATGCGGACTCGAATCGCAGCGTCGAGTGGAGTAAAGCTTCCCCAGAGAAATGGGACAAAGATAACATGAAACAATAATTCGTGAGAGATTTGTAGGGTGGTTAGGAAAATACTTCCTGATCTCTGCGTTTTTTATTTAATACCGTTTAAGTTTAAAATAAAATCTTTAAGATGATTGTTAAATTTATAAGGTCTCAATCAGTAAAAAAATTACACTGATCAAATAAGTATTTGAGTTTATTTTCCAAGTTCTGTTTAACATGACTTTGCACTTTTTTAAAACTTCACAGCTCGGTACCATGATACTGCTAAGTCGCTGGCTGATTGGGAAAAGAGATAGGATTAACCTTTTCCACTCCGTGGGCCACACATCCGAATGTATTTATTTATATATGGTAAAAACTCAAACTAATTTTAAAATAACTTACAGCTGTCGTATCAAAAATGACATCCTAGGTTAGAAATCTGTTTGACCAAATATTGAACAGTTCATAAAAATTACCAATTATTGTTTAGCTAAGTTCCGAACCAGATTTATGCATTTTATTCCACAGAGGGCAATGAATGGTAGGTAGTTATTGATTTAACAATAACCAACCATTGAAAACGTATAAAACGCAGCAATTATAATATTAAACATTCTAATTCCGGAAAAAAATCGGTTTAGGGGCGGCGTTCCTAGATTATTTTTTTTATTTTTTTTTATACTAATTATGGGCCGGAAAATCCGAATCTATGTGTTAATCCGAACGTATGTGGTGTAACATCTTTCTTGTTTTTCTACGACTTGGAATGTCAATAATGGATTCTTTTCCTTTGTGTTTATAGAAAATTTTAAAGTCGTGTAATTCAGTTAATATTGCTTGCCGACAACTAATTCTTTCAGATTCGGATTTTCCAGCCCATAGTTAGTATGAAAATAACTAGTTTTATTATCTAGGAACGCCGCCCCTAAACCGAACTTTAGCCCTAATTCCGATGTCGGTGACATATACATGCTCAATCTTAATTCTAAATACTAATATAGGGAAATAATACCAAGTCGATGGATATTTTCAATTTTTCACCAAACCGATACAAAATATTGTTACTGAGGCAGTTCAGGAGATCTAGCGTTGTCGATCGATAAAACTCTACATCAATGTATAGATATTGACTAAATCCGTCTTCTACGGTCAGTTATCAATAACAATTGATAAGAGATATTCCGACCGACGCCGACGATTGAAAAATTTTACCCCGGCTTCCATAGTATCAGATAAGTTTATTTGGATAATGCCGTTCGTTACGCAATTATGCGTTAATTCCGTTCAATCTTTGAGAATCGAAAGCGTGTGAAATATGACTAAAGACCTCATTAACCAATTAATTCTCGTTTAGTGCAAAAAAGTAAAAGCGGACCGCCAATGCATATTTAGGTGAGTATTTCAATTCAACATTTCAAAATTATTAATATTTTTACGTAATTGATCGACGCTTCACATTTTGAAGTGTCAATTTATAGAAAATATCTCCAGTATTGCCAGTGGATATCGATAACTTATTTATTCCCTGTCAGTATCGGTTTGGCTTGTCAACAGTGAAACCGTGTTCGAGACATCGATATAAAATCATCGGAAGTTACGCCTACCGATCCGATATTGTGAAATTATTGGTTTCACCATGTTAGAGCTCCAGTTATATCTTCACTATTCATATTGGTAGCGGAAATTTGGGACAAAAGTTTAATTGTTCAGGAGAGCGAAAAGATAGTTTGTTTTTTTTAAATTTGCATCTCCTGTTTTGTAGACCTATGATTAAAATTTTATATTATAAAATTTCATCGAATAGATCTTTCGGAACACTTCACATTTATTATTGATTTATTTAATGTTATTTAGACTGTTGGTGTAGGCGTGAGATGAGACCTTGCAGATCTTAATGAAACGCGCATGGGCGAGTTGGTTATTTATTTTGCACAATATTATATGTCTGTGTTGTAAAGCTATGTTTTAGCTAATAGAGCTGTCGGAGATTAAGGAGAGCGAGCAGGAACATCCATCACCTTTTATACCCTGTTTCTGCCGTCTCGCTCTTGCATATTTAAAAATCAGGAGTACCACCAAAACCATTCTCACGTTTAATAACCGAAATTAATTTATTTTTAATTTTTCAGAAAAAAATCCAATTGAAATCCAGGTCGTAAAAGACACATTTATTTTCCTTGAAAAGGAGAAAAATTACCTATTTAACTCATTTTTGGATTTTTTTGTCCTTTACAGCATTTCAAATTTCCGCTATCGGTATGTAAAAAAATTATATATGTAAAGGCGTTAATAAATAATTATAATATATGCACATTTTAATGCAGCATTATGTCCATTGGTCAAATGCATTTTAAGTATAGTTTTATATAAGTGATCGATGATCCTAGTTTGTCTAAATTTGTAATTGCGTAATTAGATAAGACATTACAGAAATGTATATTTATATTAAACTTTTGAATACAGTCATAAACCTAACCCTAGTTATGTTTATTTTATATGTTTTATTAATATATTACATTGGGAGCACCCTGTTGACCGGCGTCGGCCAGACGCGTACCGGCGCGGAGCCAAACTCTCCCCTAGTCGCCTCCGACTTCTTCCACCATCTTCCCCTACCTTCCCGTCCCTACCCCTCACTACTGTATAATACTCTTGCCGACTGCTGCGACTATTGTGTCCCCTTGTAACGCGGTGGGGTTGGGAATAAGATCACATTGATACAGGGGTGCATGGTGAAGGGATGGGGTGGTGCAGGAGGCTGTACCCGCAATGCAAGTTACAGGAAATAATATTTATCATGGGTGAGTGAGATGTTTTGATGGTTATACAACTTCAATCGTTATACAACTACGTGTTTCATATACATAAGACTTTCGTAGCACTGCACAGTTAAATTCATAAGTGTTGTATTGTTGATGTAATCTGGACGTACTTAAGAATAGCATTTTATAGTAATATATTAGCCGGGGGAAAATAGGTGTAAAATGGCGTTTTTAATTGATTTTCATTAAATTATTTTTTTAACCCATTAGGAATATATATATTATATTAATACATTGGGGTCATTTTACACATATATTCAAGAGTATATTTTAATTTTTCAAATAGTTTCCTCAAAAAATAACGGAGATATCAGCTGCCACGCATTGCAATTTGCAAAATGCAGCTATTCAGCTGGGCAATTTGTATACATCCTATGGTGGTCAAAATTTTCATCTGAAATCAATTTTTAATTGTTCAAAAAAATTTACTTTTGTTTCTTCATATTTTTTTGAGGAATGTAAAAATTTTGTATGATTTTTTACCATCCTTTCGTACGATTTCTTTGCAATAAAAAAAAGTTTAAAATAAATATAATGTTTAGGATTGAGATTCAAATAAAGCATATTATTATTAATCTGAGTTTGACAACGATTGATCAAAAACTTTAGGAGCTAGAATGAACACAAATTTGAAAAAAATAGTTTCGAGAAAAACGCGTTAGAAAATAAGAGTGGCAGTAAAGGTAAATTTAAGGCAGTAAGAAATCAATTTAAACATTAAACAGCCAACTGGTTAATCAGCTATTCCAGCACCATTTTGCAGTCCTACAGTCGACCGCTCCGTACTACTTACATGACAAGTGCTCCAACCGTTTAGGTTTAGACCAAGGGACACTTACTCAAACGCTTATAACATTAAACGGCGGGGATTTTTGGTTTGAAATTTTCAGAATATATTTTTGAATAGTTCCTCTATCAATTTATTCGCGTCCAAAAATTGTTTCTAATAACTCAATTTATTTTTATTTGACATATCAAAACCTTTTTTATAATTATCACATCTTCTAACAATATTTGAAAATATCCTACTACCACCACAGTAAGCGGAAAAGGTTTCTTGGGTCGTGATGGGAGACTGTGCCAGCCGAGGAATCGAACACGCAACGTCCAGATGGGACCCAAACGCGATGCCAACTCAGCTAATGACCGATCTAAAAGAGATGTAGATTATTTTCGTAGTCCTCTTCAATAAGTAATCCTGTGCTGAGGAGGACCATGTTATGGATAAGTTTTCAGCGACTTCTATGGTACAACTTCGTGGTTTTGGTAAGGTATTTTCAGTAACTTCTATGACGATGTTATTGATACTAGTAAGTTTTTAATCCGATAGTTCCTTAAGTCAAGATTTGGTGTCCTCAAGAGCGTTTAACCAGCCAGCGGACGAAAATCCACATTTCGTCGAAAGTTGTTCTTCCGATCGTGCAGGGCGGTTACAATGAGAAAGATTAATAATTCTCCGTACCAGCTTTTTTTAATTATAACTCAAAATCGAATTTATTTCAATCCAAATTAGCTTTAATTTATACCTTCATCCAAAAATGCTGAAAGGCGTGATGATAAAACTATTAAAATAGTTTACCTTTTGTAGTTATTTTTTGATTATAAGTATTTATCATTTTTCAATAATGTCTAAATTTAATAAGAATGTTAAAAAAATCTGAAATATATTAGTTTGTAAGTGCGCAAATAAATACACAAATGGACCAATTTTCGTCAAGAAACACATGTACGTACATATTTTTTAATGATTTTATTGAAACTAAAATTTAAATTCTAAAACATACGTTTGCTAGATAATGTATTGATTTATTTTACTGCATGATTATATTATTTTAAATGGGTGTGGTATAATACAAAAACTTTTTTGAAAATTTAAAAAATCTGCCAACGACCTATGGAATAACCTTATTATACTAAAAATTTAAAAAAATTCTCAAAATTTGTTACATACGAATGCTAGATAAAAGAACAATCTTTCGAAATCCATTATAATTTTTTGTGGAAAAGAGTCAATACGTCTAAAATCATTTTTGAAAATGACGTATTTCCGGTTTTCTCTGGTAATGCCCTCTTAATGTAGTTATTTTTTGTTCTAATATTTTTGATACCGTATGTTTGTTTGTTATATAACTTTACTGCTGAAAATTCTGATCTTCTTTTTCAAAAGATAGTATTACACTTAGGTATATTTAGTATATCTATTTGATTAGCGCTGATTTCACCTACTTAATTATAATCCATAATTATTTTACTGAACATTTTACATTTTAAATTCCAAAAACGATTTACAAAATTTCTTCAAAAAATTAAATCTTTAAAAATTATTTTATCCAAGTTTATTTAAGCAGCTAGGTACCATGATAATGATTATACCAATTTGACAGCTCGTGGTAGTAACCACGAATATGCGAAATTTGCCTGGATAAACAGGTAGTTTACAAAACGTCCACCGTTCAGAACCGGAGCCGGAATGAAACAAACAAATTTACAGACGAATGAATTGCCAAATGTACGAGATAAAACAAGACTTTATTACTTCTCAATTTGAGAGGCAGGCACGGGTACCGCCGCCATTTACTGGATAAGCTCTGCCACAGGTCATTCCAAATGGTTCGCTATGTTCGGTGACTTAGCAAGGATGCCCGGGTTCATGGGGTGAGTGTCTGGGTCTTGGCTGCGGATGCATCTGCCTACCAACTGTATGGCAAGCCGGACCGGGGGAGATTGGTTGAGGGAGACCTTTTGATCAATCTAGCAGGACTCTCTCGAAACATCGCCTTGCACCGCAGTGGGAGTTTTGGATGCATACATCCGTTACTACTGGACACACTGCCCCCAGATTCCTACCCACCCCTCAAACCCTCGGAAATGAAATAAATACGCCCACGGCTTGGTTACCGCTAGGGAATGCAATCCCGACTCGAGATCCCTAATTCGAGATCTCTCGAGATTAGAAATTACAATCTCGCGAGTTCTCGGAATTTTCGGGATCTCGTTAATTAAGAGAAAATATTTTTTGAAAGAAAACAAAAATCTTTATTCTTTAATATTAGTTACTAAATAATTAGCAGTTTTTTTTTAATTAAAATAATCAAATGAAAAAGTATAGTTTAAGGAGATTAGAAAGTAATTACGGGTGATTTTGAAAGTAACTTCTTAAAAAACAAAGTGTATTAAGGATGCTATCTGCTAAACGGCATCTAATATCAGTTGCAATGTACCCAGCTGCTCCCCATGCCCTATCTGACTCAACACTGGTGGGCAGCAGCGTGACTAAGCAATTATATGCAAACTGCAAAAATCTCCCCCTAGTGCCTCCACACTCATCCATTTCTTTTTTTATGACTGACTCTAATTTATCTAAACTCGTGGATACACCCGAAAAAGACTTTTAGATACTCTCATGGACTCTTCTAATTCCCCTTGAAATGACGTATTGGATATAGAAAGAGGCAAGTCATGTTCGTTTTCTGTGTTTGCTACTGTGGTATTAATCACGGTACCAGAAGTTGAGTCTGGTTGTTTACGATGTAATCGTTTGATTATATTTTTAATTTCTTTCCGTACGAGATATTTGCTAGGCAATTGGAATGTTTCATTGCCTTCCCCATAGCTCCAAGTCCTTTCGTTAATTATTTAGAATCCCCGAGTGGACGTGTGTAGCGTCGCTGACTACTGCCGCCCAATCCCGTCGATCTCTAAATATAATGCTTCGGGATTGATCCCGAAAAATATCACGAGATCTCGCGAGATCGAGATCCCTCGAGATCGGGATTGCATTCACTAGTTCCCGTACGCACTTCAATGATGCAGGTCGGAACCTGTCACCCACCAAATGTACTAAGTGTTACCGAATATTCGGCCGCCGAATATTCGTCGCTTCGGCCAAGAGCCTAGCCGAATATTCGGTATTCGGCAAAATCATTATTCGTGGCATCTCTACTTTATAGTAAAGACCCTAACAACAATACGAAATGACCACCAGTCATTCAAACTGCAAACTAATTCAGCAAAATAATCATCTCCGCCTCATTAATAATTGCCGTCGTATCAAAACAAGTCTGCGGCCTCTTACTTATGCTTCTGTTTCTTTCACGTCTTTGCAACAAAACATTTCACTTTTGTTTTGCGGTCGGGTTTCCGTCTTCCGGCCGTTTGTTCACCTCGCCATAAATACCGCCCTACTCCATCTGTACTCGCCATCCGTTCTCCACTTCCCCCTGCTGAAATGTGCTGCAGCGAGTTCCGGACAAGGGACCGTCTTTTCAATGAGATCTTTTAAAGAACATTACATAACAGAACACAAATTCATAGATCCAAAAATATATCAAGTTATGATTACAATCAATTATGTATCTTCAATGATGCAGTGCTAACAATAAACCGGCAGATGTCTCGGATCTGCCGGATATGGATAAGGAGGTAGCGCAACACGTCATAACACCCCAAAAACAAATAACGAGAAAATACTTTTGACCGTGAAAATTTAAAAACCTATCTGGTTGGTACATGGTTTGTTATAAATTTCATTTTATTTAACATCTTTTCTTTATTGGATTCGTTGTAGCAGAATATAGAAAAATTCATTTTAAAAACGTGGCAGCGAGTTTGGCGTTGTAAAGTTGAAAGAAATAAGTTGAAATATTATATCTTTCAAGTTAAAAACTTGTGCAGAAAATCTGAAATTCATTTTAACTGCAAATTTTGGACTTCATTTGATTATTCATCGTGACAATATTTAATCCAAGCGAAATTTACTTTTCACGGTTTGAATTGTTATTACTTACCTGTTAGACAATTTATTTGTTTTAATTTTACGTTTAATTGCAGTTACTTTACGTATATAAACGTATACATCGCCATGAGTAGGTACTCTAGTAGGTAGTCATCATCATCATCACTATTGGCTCTACAACCCCTGGTGGGTCTTGGCTTCCTCAAGAATCTTCCTCCACTCATCTCGGTTTTGTGCCAGCTCTCTCCAGTTTAGAAGCTCCAAGATAGATATGTCTTTGAGGACGTTGTCGCTCCATCTTATTCTTGGTCTTCCCAAGCTCCTTCGCCATATTGGTCTTGAGTTCAGCAGGGACTTGATGCTCGGTCATTCTCTCCACATGACCCAGCCACCGAAGTCTTCCCAGTTTTATAAATTTTGCGACGTTTAGCTCCTTAAACAAAGTATAGAGCTCATTGTTATAACGTCTGCGCCAAAATCCATTTTCTAGAACCAGTCCGAAGATGCGCCTCAAAATTTTTCTTTCAAAAACGTCCAGTGCTCGCTCATTCCTCTTAGTTAGTACCCGAGTCTCAGCTGCGTACGTAAGTACTGGTCTGATAAGTGTTTTGTACACTAATATCTTCGTGGACAGCAGTCTGGACTTAATTGGTTTTGTAGGCGGAAATAACAGCGTTTTGCGTTCACTATGCGCTTCTGGATCTCCTCTGTGGTATTATTGTCGTTTGTTATCAGGGAGCCTAGGTATGTGAATCTTGATACCGTTTCGAAATTTCGGTTTCCACATGAGAGAGTTGGGATTTGTTGGGTGCATCCTACGGCCATGTATTTGGTATTTTGCTGGTTTACTACGAGACCCATATTTAGGTACTTTAGTATATTAAGTTTTAAAAAATGTGTAAATTGCGTACTTTTAACCAGAATTTTTTGTTTTATTTATTTCTACATAACTCAAATATCATTTGAAATGCGTTTTACTTGAGATAATTCGCATATTTTACATTAGCTCCACACAGGATGCCCTGAGGAAAATAATTTCCTCAGGGCCTATGTCATCTTAGGGGTTTCTATGTGGAGGGTTTTTGTGAGGAAAGGGAGGAGAGGAAGTTTTGGGAAGGAAATAGGTATAAGGGGTGGGTAGGAATCTGGGGCTTAGTGTATCCAGGAGTGACGGACATATGAATCCATAAATTCAACTGCGATGCAAGGCGATGGGTTAAGAGATACTGGCTGGAGGGAAAAAGATCTCCCTCAACCAGCCTCTCTCGATTCTGTCCAACACGCAGCAGGTGGGCAGACGTATCGGCCACAAAGACCTGGACAAACCTCACCTCACCTTTACGTACATCTAAATAAAAATTTCAAAAACAAAAAAAACCTCATGAACCCGTGCACCCCTGCTAAGGTGACCTACGGCCTATGTTGGTTATCCACATACCCGCCTCCTAAATTGATCACTAATATATTTTTAAAATATTTCCAGAAGTTGTACTATTTTATTGTGTAATAATATGGTAATGCATCAATGGGAAGAATATTTTTGGTGCTTAAGTGTAAGTATATTTATTTTATTTGATATGTATACTAAAGTTTTGAACTCTTTCGAAGTTTTTACAGGTACAACAATATAAAAGTACAAAATTGAATATTTTTAACCGTATTAATCTAAAATCATTATTTTTGCATCCCGAAATTTAAGAATATATAATATTTTAAAACTCTAGTGAATTAAGTCAAAAAACAAAAATTAATAATGCCAATATATACATTTAATATTTTTCGAATTTGAGACAAAACAAACCCCTTTGATATGCAAAAAATCTTAAACAATTAATTGAATTCGAAACTTCAAAAGCTGATGATACCGCGTGTTTTCATTACGGATAAAACATCCTCCGACAAAATGTCTACTAAAACCTAACCTAACCTTATTTCACAATTTACTCATTTTGAACAATAATTTATTGTCGTTATTTGTTTTTGGGGTGCTATACCGTGTTGCGCTACTTCCTTCTTTAGCCAACGTTTCGGACATCGTTGCAGTGTCCATCATCAGGGCAGACAATAATTTATTGTCTTTACAGGATGTCCGTATTATTTTAATTCCATTTTTTGTTAGGTTAGGTTTTAGTAGATATTTTTGTTGGGGGAAGTTTCGTCCGTTGGTTATTTTGTAGGAGGATGTTTATCCGTAGGATATTTTGTCGGAGGATGTTTCGACCGTAGGATATTTTGTCGGAGGATGTTTTATCCGTAGGATATTTTGTCGGAGGATGTTTAGACCGTAGGATATTTTGTCGGAGGATGTTTAGACCGTAGGATATTTTGTCGGAGGATGTTTAGACCGTAGGATATTTTGTCGGAGGATGTTTCGACCGTAGGATATTTTGTCGGAGGATGTTTAGACCGTAGGATATTTTGTCGGAGGATGTTTCGACCGTAGGATATTTTGTCGGAGGATGTTTTATCCGTAGGATATTTTGTCGGAGGATGTTTAGACCGTAGGATATTTTGTCGGAGGATGTTTAGACCGTAGGATATTTTGTCGGAGGATGTTTAGACCGTAGGATATTTTGTCGGAGGATGTTTAGACCGTAGGATATTTTGTCGGAGGATGTTTCGACCGTAGGATATTTTGTCGGAGGATGTTTTATCCGTAGGATATTTTGTCGGAGGATGTTTAGACCGTAGGATATTTTGTCGGAGGATGTTTCGACCGTAGGATATTTTGTCGGAGGATGTTTTATCCGTAGGATATTTTGTCGGAGGATGTTTAGAGCGTACTATATTTTGTCGGAGGATGTTTTGTCCATAGGATTTTTTGTCGGGGGATGTTTTTCCGTATATTTTGTCGAAGGATGTATTGTCTGGAGGATATTTTATCCGGAGGATGATTTGTCTGGAGGGTATTTTGTCGTAGGATGTTTTGTCCGTAGGATATTTTGTCGGAGGATGTTTTGTCTGGAGGATATTTTGTCGGGGGATGTTTTTTCCGTGGTGTATTTTGTCAGGGATATTTTGTCATGGGATGTTTTGTCCATAGGATATTTTGTCGGAGGTTTTGTCTGGAGGATATTTTGTCGGAGGATGTTTTGTCCGTAGGATGTTTTATCGGAGATAGTTTTGTCTGGAGGATATTTTGTCGGAGGATGTTTTGTCCGTAGGATGTTTTATCGGAGATAGTTTTGTCTGGAGGATATTTTGTCGGAGGATGTTTTGTCCGTAGGGTATTTTGTCGGGGATATTTTGTCGGGGGGTATTTTTCGTGGTATGAAAAGTCACGGAACCAAAGCTGATATCTCAAAATCATAATTTTGACAGATGCAATAAAGTACTGATGGTGCAACATCTTCTATTTTTTTCTTATTTGGTGAGGTTGGAGGAGCGTATTTAATTTTAAAAACTTCGTGACATAACAGATATATATATTACCCAATGGTTCTATCCCCAAGGATCCAACTCTAAATAGTTCAATATTTTTAAAATCATAAAACCAACCTTAGACACTTCACTTTTTTTTAAATTTAATTAAATTAAAATGAATAATGTTATTAAGTTCTGCAGGTATTTTAGTTTTAAAGTGACAGCTGTTTCGGCTTAAAAGGTCATTTTGAAACTGTCAAAAAAATGGTATTTTGAGCCGAAACAGCGGTCAGAATAATAAAAACTAAAATACTTGCAGAACTTTATAATAACATTATCAAGTTATTAATAACATTATTAAATTGAAACTAAATTTAATTTTAAAAATTAAATGGAGTTCTACGAATTAATCACCAAAACAATTAATACTGTACTCTTTCTACAACTCAAAGCCAATATAGGAAATCGTGTAGAATAAAGGAGACCAGCTTTTAAAAGATCCGGTGACAGCATTAATAGGTCTACTGTGTTGAACACCCCTTGTGGTTAGGAGTTAGGATCAACTTGGTTTCAAATGGACAAACCATTTCAGTCACCCAGTTAACGAGTCTAAGCGAGTTTTGTTGAAAAATGTTGTGGTAAAAAAAAATTGGCAGAGAGGACGGACCGCCAAACAACTCGGTCTTGGCACGCACTCCTTGCCTCGTTCACATTCATAAATCGTCTCATACTCTTCTATAATTATGACTCTTGACATGGCCTGACTCAAGTATCTGATTCACTTAGTGGTGCCATGTCTTTCTCGGGCTCCCCGACTTCTTCTACCATTCACATTTGCGTAATATATTCTCCTTATACTCCTTCCGCGTTCATTCGCTCTACACGCCCAAACCATCGGAGGGTTCCTTTCTTAATCTTACTCACGCTTCATCAGCCTTGCATTATTTGCGGATTTCCAGGTTACTCACACGATCGTACATGGTTTTACCACACGTACGCCCCAGGTATCTCATTTCTACAGCATTCAGTCTACTTTCATCTTTCCTCTGCCAGTTCCATGCCTCACTGCTATACATCAGGGTAGGTACCAGTGCTGCATTATGGACGGCTAGCTTCGCTTCTTTGGACGTTTTTTGTTGGTGCCAACGGCGTTCAGTCTTCCATTAATAGAGTGACCTGCATTCACCCTTATTTCAATATCTGTTTCAGCCTTCCCATCTCTCGTAAACATACTTCCCAAAAACACAATCTAATCCACCTGCTCCAAGTATTCATCATTCACAACTATGTACGTTGCTCATTGTATTATTTTGTATTATCTTTTTCAAATACCATGACTTTATACTTACTTACATTAATCATTAACTCATTCTTTATACATACTTACTTCGTTCATCCTAGACTCCAGAGACTGTAGATCTTTCATACTGTTAGATATCAGCACCGCATCATCAGCATATAATAGGCAACATACTTTCAGACTACTCAATTTCGCGCCTAATTCCATGTCTTTGAATTCTTCCATACAATTATCCATGTATAGATTGAATAACCACGGTGACATTACGCGGCCTTGTTTAACACCTTTTGTGATGTCAAAAAACCACCCCGTAAAATCGCCGTTCACCCTAATACATGCAACACTTGCCTCATAATATAGAGACGCAATTACCTGTATGAGATTCGTGTTCACTTCATACTTGGACAATATCTTTCACAGCTTTTTTTCTATCAACTAGGTCGTATGCTTTTTGTACATCTATGTACAAAGGCACAGAAGAGTGTCGGATTTCTTCTCAGTGAGCATATCTGTAAAACGACAAATATATAAACAAAAGAGAGAAAAATATGTCGAAAAGCAACATTTTTACAAAACACATTTGTATTCGAATTAAAACCAAAAACTATTCACTTCAAAAATCACCATGATAAATTATTCTAAGAAACTTCTGATAATTATTTCACGGTAGCATAAAGCAACAAATTTAGTGCATCTGTGGGAAGCTAGTGTAAGTTATTAGCAAAAGGTGAGAGCCTTACCATGGGTTGAAATGATTCACATTTCACACCACTAACAGGGTTAACAATAAAACAGAAGCGAAGAATGAATTCATTTATTTAAATTAGTATTCTTTAAAAAACAAAGCATCTTAACAAATTTCAATGTATCTGGAAATTATAATCTTAACCCTTAAAAGGCTCCAGTTATCTGGCATTATTAAAGTAATTCAATATACATAGATGGTTTTGCTCTTTGAAAGTTTAGAAATGAGTTTGTAACTTTTTTTAATATATGTTTATCAAACAAAGTTCAAAAATATGTACGGGAAGTATTTATCCTCTTGCCCAATAGAGGTCACAAAAATGTCTCTAGTCCCAATCTAAAACTTCAAGTAAAACCCATCACCAGTTCGTAATTTGATAATGCACAAAAACCAAAAACTGAAGTTATTCTAAAAGCAGAGGTCAAAATTTTAAGAAATGTTTCCAAAATTTTTAGTAACAAGACTTTTTGAAGGATTTCTGCAATTCTCTAAGAGGTAGAGAAATCGTACCTGACGCATCTGCCAACTGCAACATAAACAAAAATTGCAAAACATCGCTATCTCTGGTTTCCCATATACAATATGTCGAATATTTTCACCCTCCTAATTTTAAAATATTATAAGATGCCCAGAAGCAGTTGCCTGTTTAGAAATGACAAAATTCGAGGTGGGAAGAAAATACCACGGTGCCAGACTAATGGTTAATCATGGTTAATGAATTCGGATTTGCTTTGAATTTAAGTGACATTTTCAAAATTGGAACTGGTGTGAAGAATTCAGAAATGCAATAAAGTATCTATATTAGTCCCAGCGAGAGATTGTATGTACGACGTCATCGTTCTAGTATCTTCTGTCAAGACGCGTTAGAAGGAAGAGAACGAACGAATCGCTGTGGATAGTACCTATACCTACCCCACCTTCAATATTATAAGATAAATTTTTTTTAAAAACGGTTGTCAAAATTGGAACCGAGGTGTCAAGAATTCAGACATAATTTAATAACTTAACGTACAGGTACGTTCTGATTGATCTAGTAGTAAGTCCAGTGGCGAGAACACTCTCTACTTGACTCGCCGAAAACCGTTCGCATTACTTTCAAGTAGAGTACATTTGTGCCCGCCTCCAGTTGCAAAATGACGGGGTGCTACAAAGCAAAGTAAATACGCTAAAAAAGCTTACTTTCATGCTGATTTTAATGTTTATTTTAGAAGAGGTTGAAGAATAAATTGGTAAAATGAAAATAAATAAACGATGTTCACGAAGAGATATTAAGAACAGCATTAATAAATGAATTTAGGGTAGCATCTTCGCTCTATCACCATGACATTTTGAGCGCGATCACAAATGAACCCTGCTAAAGCGGTCGGTTTGCGCCTGTTAGTGAGCAAGGACGCGCAGTGGGGGTCGCTACTCTCCGAAAAAATAGAACGAAAGGGATTGAATCTACTAAAGAGCTGACTCTACCACGCTACTAAAATTACGGTGTTCGGATGCGTTTAGTTACTACTATACTCTCCACTCGACTAAAATACTTGATTAATCAGAACGGGCTTATGTGATCAAGAAAAAATTCTCCTGCAGAAATTGTTATTGTTCTGATGTGTTATTTACACAAACTTAAATACGTACAAAAATATATTTAAAAAAAAAACTGTTACTTTGAATGTGATTGTCAACCCTGAAATGCAAACGAGTGTTTTATCTGGTTCTTAGAATTTGAGTCGCGTACTTTAATATACAAGTATTTAAACACTAAAGGTAATGAATACCCCGCAGCAGTACAGGCGGGGCAATGCAGATAAAACTCCGCCAGACTAAGGGCGGTGTGGAGAGCATTGTCATTTTTCAACCGCTGCAATAACACAAAACAACTTTTACAATTCCCAGACAAAACTGCACTTTAATAATTAAGTGTGATCGTAACGTCTTGTATGTTAAATACTCGTACATAATATAAGTTGATTATATTAAATAAGATATCTTTTATAATATTTCACTGACGATTTTGTTTCAACCTTTTTTATATATCACTCAAAAAAAATTGTTTTGCATTTGTAATTTTTTTAAATATTATTTACCCGCCATGCTAGGGATATCCCTGTGTTATGGCGGTTGAAGTTTAAATATTTAAATTTTATATATCTTGCTTGATAATAATAATAAATATATTATACAATTCGGATTAAGTTATTAATATTTTATATCATGATTAAATTAGGAAAATTGGATAGAAAATGTGAGAAATTTATGTAATATTAGGTCCTTACATATGAAATTGGCGTTTTGTATCTGAGGAACGTAAAGTGGTTTTTTTTTTAATATAATATATTTATTTAATCAAAGTATGTACCATTGCTATCTATGCACTTTTGCCATCTCATGGGTAGTTCATCGATCCCTTTACTAAAAAAACCATTCGGAAGGGAATCAATAAAATCTTTGAAGGCGGTTTGGACTGCCCCATCGGAGTTGAATTTTTTCCCTTGCAAGAAGTTATCCAAATTTCGAAAAAAATGGTAATCTGTTGGGGCAAGGTCCGGAGAGTACTGTGGATTAGTGTGGATCGATTTCTTGTTTTGTAAGAGTTGGTTTTGATGGTTTTTCCCAGTAGATCAAGTCAATAACTATATTGATTTGATCTACTGGGAAAAACCACCATCATGCTGCGTCGAAATTAAAAGTAGGTAGCTTAAATACTCTTATTGGAGAGAACCCTGACGTACATTCTTGAATATTTAGAATCCGCCTCAGAATCAACTCTCTAATTTGTCTTCGTTCGTCGTTTAGCATACTAATAAGTATATTTTCGCTGTGGCCAAAATACCCGTTGCGTTGAATTACGGGATCTACCACCTTTTTCAAATGCTCTGGAAGGTAACGAGACAATTTTATGGTTTCATGGAGGTGTCTCGCCCCGTAAACACACGAAGGTTGTGTTTCTATTTTAAACCACATCGGAGCATACACTCTTAGCATAAATTCAGTCAATATTCTTGATTTTCTTTCAGATTCTTGGTTGAAATGTAAAGTCGGAGAATAGTATTGGCTGTTGTTAACAAACGCGAATGACAGATTTTACCCGGGTTTCTTTTGGCTAAGTTTTCGTTACATTGTCCTTCGACAATTGCTTGGCACATTTCCAATAAATAAAGGTGGTCTGTGCTAAGGTCGTCACGGGGTTTTGTAATGTCCGGTAAGTTGCATTCTATTGCTTGAAATTCTATCACAGGAAGATGTTCACAGTTCTTGAGTAACTTTCCTAGTTGGCCGCTAAAGCTTCTAGGACATGTTGTCGTTCCATCAAGGTATTCGAAAAGGTGTCTCAAACTTAACTCATTGGCATGTAACTGACAGACCAACCACTGAAGTGGACGATGGAGCTTTCCTTCAAGAAGTCGAATAATGCCAGACTTAGTTCCAGTATTAACTGCTGTTCCGTCACATCCGATAGCCACGATGCACGCTAAATCAATTGATTTTGCCACAAAATATGCAAACAATTTGTAAGCTATTGTTTTAGCATCACCGAACTTAACGCCTATGTGGCCAATGTATTGTCCGCCAGGTTCTTTCAAAGACTGATATGTTCTTCTATCACAATTTTTCTGCGTCCATCCTCCATGATTAATGTTTTATCCTTTCGAACGTCAAACGATATGCAAATGCACGAATCAAAATGGAGCTGATTAATGGCAGTCAGTGTGGTCCTAGTTTTGGCACGAGCACGTCGAATCTTATTACGATCGATTACGTTTGTTAGATTATCTGTTGTCACTAATCCAATATCTTGCATTGTAGCGCAGACGATGGCAGCACCTGCCCGATCAGAAACACTGTACCGATCCAATTTTCTGGATACAACAGATAGTCTACTGTCTGTTGGATTTATTACGTAAGAAGAAGAAGTAAATGAAGCAAAGTATTGTTGGTCAGTTGGAAGATCAACGTTAGTAAAACTTGAAACTGTACTGCGAGATATGGACGGTTGATCTAAAGATGTTTGTTGTGTTTCTTGGTATAGTGCGCGAAAGTGGACTCAGCAATTTGTCAAATTTTCGCGGGAAAATAAATATTATCATTTTTTTTAATATTATTATTTAAGGCGCGGCAATTTTTATTCACTATGAAATGTAAAAGTAAAAATTAAAGTGTTTATATTGACACAAAACTGTTTTTAAAAGGGACATTTTTTTACCAGATTTTAAATAATTCAACTGCTTTGGGCAGTACTTGTTATCAAAATTTTAAATTGATATTTTGTATGCTTAATTGAATTTACCTAGAGCATCTATTCCGCACCCCGCAAGAAGTGATTTATAAAAAATAAAAATTTCCATACAATGGCGATCCACCCTACTGTGGATGTCTTAGACATTCCAATTGAAGCTCCTCTAATTTGGTAGCCGTCTGTTGTACAGTGTGTGGTCTAGCGTTCTAACGGGTGTTTAATGATTTGCTTCACTCAATTCGTGAGGTACCCACTTTTCAAGCTTTTTCACCTTCCCAATTTGCTTCAAGTGGATTAAAACAGTTTTATCACTAACACCGCAGCCTGCAGTTAACTCGGACGTGGTTTGCGATGGATCCGCTTGCACAATAGCCTTCAATTCTTCATTATCAACTTTGGTCTCCGGCCGTCCACGGGGCTTGTTCTGCAGGTCGAAATTAAACCCAAAAACCCACTGTGTTTTCTTTTGCGGCACCGTCGCCATACACATCATTAATCCTTCGAGCCGTTTCTGCAGCACTGGTGCCACGGTGGAACTCGTACTCGTAAATAACGCGATATTTCAAGTTTTCCATTTTGTAAACTAAGTGACGCAAAGAAAAAAAAACAATTTAGGAAAAAACAAATGAATTATAATTTTCGAAACACAAATACATGAGTAAATAGCTGTATAAATTTGAGTTTGGAATTCCTAACCAAAGAGAAGATATTTGAGATCAAATTTGCCAGTACGGCAAAACGCCAATTTCATATGTAAGGACCTAATATATTGCAGATGTAAGCATCCGTAGCTTTATTTTAAATTTGAAAGTAATAAATTTTGACTCGGTATTTAGGTTGACGATTTTAGCTTTTTTCACATTAGTTCCACACAAGAGGCCCTGAGGAAAATAATTGTGAGGATGAAATAATAAGTGACGGATGTATGAATCCTTCGCTCCCACTGCGGTGCAAGGCAATGTTCCGAGAGAGTACGGCTGGACAAGTCAATGGGACAAGTCATGCAGCTGGTGGATAGGTGCATCTGCCGCCAAGACCTGTAAAAACCTCATCCCCATGAACCCGGGCACCCCTGCTAAGTCACCAAACGTAGCGAACCACTTGGGGTGACCCATGGCAGAGGTGTTGGTTATCCAATAAATGGTTCCTGGGGCAGCGGCACCCATACCCGCCTCCCATATTGTAAGCTAGATAGATGAATTGTCGTTGTGCTGTCGTAGAACGTAGTTCAGGTACATTGTAGTGTCGGTTGGTTATATTTCTGGTGCTTGTGTTGTGTTGTTAGAGTTTTTTTTTTGTATTTGTACAAGGAATGTATCAGCGTAAATTTTAGATGGAGTTGTCGTATATTTAAGACATTATACTCGATGAAGAGACGAGGTGTCGATCACACGCATTACCATTTTTTGGGGCTTATGTAGAGGATCAATTATACTTTGAGCACAGCCTCCCTAAATGATGATGATGTTTTGTTTTTCCTTTATTTTTTCCCAATGTATCTTGATACATTTCAAAAGTAATTTTTACCCATTTTCTAAATATATATAACGTAACAACAATTGTGTAAAAAAGTAAAAAATATATATAAGACAAAAGTAGATAATGGGAACCCACTAAGGCCTGTGCGTGGGTAATCTAAATAATCTATCTAAATAAATAAAAATGAAACGCCGAAATGTATGTACGCGCATAACTTCCAAACGACTGAACCAAATTAGATAATTCTTTTTTTTGGTGTTCGTTATTATCAGGACAAGGTTGTATATAACTACTGGTGAGCTCTGGCATTATGAAATTTGTATAAAAAAAATTCAATAGGTGGCACACGAGCTGTTTGAAAACTGTACCGGGACTGAATGTATGAAATGCGGAGAGGGGAAGGGGGAGGGGAACTGTGGTAGGGGTTCGCGGGAGGGGGAAGGGAGAGGAACCCGGAGGGGGGAGGGGAACCTGGAAGGGGGGAGGAGAACTCGGGAGGGGGATTCGTGGGACGGGGAAGGGTGAGAGTGGAGTGGGGAGAGGGAAGGTGGAGGAAGCAGAGTGGGAATGCGAGAGAGGCAGGGGACGCGAAAGAGGAAGGTGAGGCGGAAGGGGAACGGGCCGAATGGGAAAGGACACGTAAGGAGAAACAATTTCTTTATTAAATGGCATAGCAACGCATGCCGGGAACCAGCTAGTATTAACTAAAGTGCTAAATTACATAAATAAGTTGGCGGTACAAGTAAAAAATGTAAAATTTCAAAGTGAAAGTTTAAAAATATAGGTAACTAGCTGGTCCCGGCATGCGTTGCTACGCCATTTAATAAAGAAATTGTTTCTCCCTGAGTGTCCTTTCCCGTTCTTTCCGTTCCCCTTCCGCCTCCCCTTCTTCTCCTGCGTCCTCTTACCCTCTCGCGTTCCCACTCCGTCACCTCCACCTTCCCTCTCCCCACTCCACTCCCTCCTTCCCCCGTCCCACGAACCCCCCTCCCCCCTCACATGTCCCCTTCCCCTCCCGCGTTCCCCTGCCACCTTCCCCGCCTTCCCTCTTCCCTTTCCCGCTCCCTCGTCCCGTCAACCCTCCTCCCGCGTTCCATATATTCAATCCCAGTACATTCAGTTATTAAACAGCCCGTGTGCCACCTTTTACAATGTTTATTTAAATTTCCATTTTTCATGTATATTAAATTTGGTACCTAACATAGGTACCTATTTAAAATATCTAAAATTCTTGATTCGATTCAAACTAATAGGGGAGTTAAAGATTTTCAAAAATAGAATCCTGATTGAACAATCAATGTTTTGCAAAATGTCATTCTCAAACACGCGAACTGTCAAACATGCTCATATTTTCTGAAATTATCCAATTTTCTGCGCAATTTTCTTAATTTTTCTCTCCGTAAGAACCATCCTCGTACTTCAAGGAATATTCTAAAAAAAAAATGCGAAATCGGTTCAGCTGATCTCGAGATTTGCGCTTACCAACACATTTAGCGATTCATTTTTATATTATAGATAGAATAGATGTTTCTTTGAAAATATTGTAGTAACAGTGACACACACAAGTTACGAGTAGGTAGTTGATTTTTTTTTACGGTTTCAAGAAGATAAATTAAGTTAGTATTGAAGTTACAGTTTCTTCTTTTTCCTTCTTCCTCGTAACGTTCACCGACATCCTGATTGCGACATCTGTGGTTAAAATTCAAAATGCCAAGCAACAGTGACAATGCAAAATTGTTTGTTTTCCTTCTTTCACGTCGCACCGGAGCGTCTGATCGACGTGATTTTTTACACGGGGATAGTTGAAAGATTGGGAAGTGATATAAATTAGTTTTATCCGTATAACGTAAATTATATTTATATTTTCTCGTACAGTAATGTGTACTTAATGCAACGCGGGCGAAGCCGCAGGTAAAAGTTAGTATTATATAATAGACAGACATTGTTAGATACAGCGTAATTGCTGATAATCAATAAGAAGTAAGGTGTCAAACCAATTACAAGTCCAAAAGTTGCAGATTTCTACCATGGGTGCTAAGGCCGGTTACAGTGCACGACCGACGGTTGGTGCGTACAGTCAGTCCTGACGATACGCATGCGTACGGTCGGTCCTGACGATCGCATACCACCGACCGACCGTCGGTGCGTACCGTCAGTTCACGATTGACCCACAAGCTGACCGGACGTCGTACGCGAAATTAATTAATTAATAGCTGCTTATTATCTGCGTAGACGTATTAGGAACAGAAGACGTAGATATCCCGTACACCCGATCGTCGCCCAGAGAGCATTTAGCAATACACTCATGCGTACGATCGGTTCTGCACTGAACGATTTATGAATTTTCATACAAATGACAAGCGAGACCGACGTACGCACTGACCGTCGGTCGTGCACTGTAACCGGCCTAAGTGTAAAATAACTTCATTGCCCACGTGAATGCGAAGAAGGTACTTTTGTGTACATAATAAAAACACTATTATGATTTACAAAGTGATTTTGTGAAAGTGAAAACTTTTTAATGTCTTAAAAGTTGCACCTATTAATGTAACATTTCATTGAAGAAGAAGATATTGCAAATAGATCCAAACAAAAGATGAAACAGAATATAAAGCAGAAAAATAAAAAGATAACGGTCGCAACTAGGAATCGAACTCAGGATCTCTGTCTTACCGGGAAATTGCCTTAACCAATTCGGTCATTGGGACCTATTTATTAAATTTAAATTATTCATTTTTAACAATCAGTTAAAGATAAAATTTCTTCAAACACAGCAAACCTATTTTGTGGCACTATCAAAATTAATGAGATACGTAGTTTTAACCACTTTTATTGTTTAAAATTGAGTACTTTATTAATTTCGAAGAAAATATTGTTAATTCTAAATTTGTTTCTAACCTTTCACGAGACACAAACCTCAAAGCATCAGAACACACAAAAATGTCAGACGCGTTGTTGTATTTCTATTTTCACACGCAAATAATGAGATACTTAGATAATTTTACTACCCATGGAACTTGCAGAGATTTGTCTTTGTATTACTGATATAATCAATTAAAGTGAGAGTTTCTTCAAACTCAACTCAAAACTCACCTTTTGTAGATACGTTTTTGTGTTTCTCACTGTTAGCATTGCCGCATACTTACTGCCTTTTGCTAAACCAAACCTGGAAAGGACACGCAATAAATAGGCCAACAGAACTAGCTCAGGAAGCCGGCGCAAGCAAGGTTCCTCTTAAAACCAAGGCGAGTGTTGTGGTTCGCTTGTGAATTCCTCCTCCTCCTTTCCTCATAATCTCCAGGTCTCTTTCCTCAATCAGAACACAGTTTTGCACGTAAAGGGTTTATTCATTTAGAAGGAGACAGGGTTTTACAATTGCCAGCCTCGGCAAACTACACATGGGTACTTGCTAGGACTAGTATTCTAACATGGCGGGGAACTTCTCTCTCTCAACTCTCCACACGTGTTAGTGAATTTAAACGCGGGATGTAGCACACAAGAGGGGGCAAAGATTCATTTTACTCACAAAGCAGGAAATGAGGTAGTCGTCAGACAGGCTACTGGTGGGCTGGAGCCTTCTCGTGCACAATACACATTATAGAAACAATCACGAGTCTAGAATTTCGGAGAGCGCCATAGCGCAATTACTTGGACACTTTTGTCGCGCAAGGGGCAAGCGGTTGAATGAATTCCGGGTGCCGATCGGCACTCGGGCCACGGACCTCCGCGTGCGGAGAGGGGGGCGGAGAGGGGGGCGGTGCGGCGAGCTGTGCACTGGGACCCAATTCACTAACTCCTCGCAACAGGAATAAAGGACTCTATTCTTTATCTTTTGTAACGTAACACTTCCCCCCTCGACGCAATAAAAGTGACGTGGCAATTGAGCTTTAGTGCTAATAAATCCTCTTACCCTTCCAGCACTTGTGCAAAAAAAAAAAACATTTAAGAGAAAAAGGAGAGAGAGAGAAAAAAGTTGCTAGCTACAAAATAGTAGAAAACAAAAACAAAAGAGAAAAAAAGCATGTTAAACAAAGAATTATCTATGAATGTACATGAAAGAGCAGTGACATACATAAATATAAACAAGGACCTGCTGGAGAAAGGTACAAGGGTTATGCAGTGATAGAAAAAAAATGACTCTAAATTGTATCATTGGTCTGTGAGCTATGTTTGCGTAGCGTGGTTTGCGTAGGATGTCTGGGGTGTTTGAACGTTACACTAAAGTTACAAGGTTACTTTGTCACAGTAACCTGGCCCGTTTGAGATTACACTCAAGGAACACTAGGGCCTTAAAGAAAACACGAAGAAGAGAACGCAGGATGAGGCTTCTTGGTGGTGGAGAGGGTTCTACCTGTCACAGAGGTCAAAATGGTAGCTGCTTCCGGATCCTGTGGGTGGGCCAGTATGACATCATTGAGGTACTGGAGAGTGGAATTGTAATTGGTGGTTGGTCCTTTATAGAGGAGGTGGTTTGTGTGCATGACAGCCGTTGTTGTGATGGTGGTTGGTACACTGGTTTATATACAGTGGGATTGTTATGTGAACAATCGTTGGTATTGTTATTTGCGCAAGGGCACAGAAGCATTGGCATGATGGCAACAGAGCAATTTGCAACGTGCAGCTGGAACATTTGCAAGATGCAGCAGGAACATTTGTACAATGGCAACAGGAACATTTGCGAGATGCCGCAGGAACATTTGCACGATGGCAACCGGAACATTTGCAAGATGCCGCAGGGACATTTGTACAATGACAACAGGAACATTTGCAAGATGCCGCAGGAACATTTGTACAATGGCAACAGGAACATTACAAGGTGCCGCAGGAACATTTGCATGATGCAACAGGAACATGAACCAACCTAGAGCTGACGTGCTCGGGTTTGTTTGAGTGATGGTTTTGTGATGATACAATTCGCAACTACACGCACGACTCACACTAGGTTAAGTTAGGTGCGGTCGGGTGCTTTTGGTACGCAGGGTTTGAAGGCATGGGACCTCCGTGACGGTAGTGAAGGCAGCATGAAGAGAGGCGCAGGTGTAGATAGGGTGAAGAGCTGCTGGTCTTCTTATTAGTCCGGCGAAAAAATTATTATTAGAACAAAATTCTTGAAGTTACCTGCCTAGTAGACCAATGATGAAAAGGTTTGGAGAGAAACAAGGTGTGCATGTTGAGAAAGATTGGATTTGTTTGACGTGTAGAGAGAGAGAGAGACGGAGAGAGAGTTAACTAAATGCAACTACAGACTTATACATATTATAGGTACGTATTCAAGGAAGGTTCTGTTTAACCCATTTAGTTTTTTTTAAACTAAATACATTTCCAAGAACACGTGGGTAAGGGTTTGTACGTATGACAAAATGCCCCGTTCGAAAGAAGTTGGTCTTCCATCACCTATGCTCACGTCTATACGGTAGCATTTTTTCTACTTTCGAAGAACAAAAACATTGAGTACAAATAAGTTATGAAAAGTGGGAAAGAAGTAGGAAGTTCAAAGGATCCGTGTATGAAGGTTGTCCCATTTGACAAACGAAACGCCAAGTGCGTAACGCATATATCCCCATTCACGGATAATTTCGAGGAAGGGAAAGGGTGACAATTGGGAACATTTGAAAGAAGAAAACTGCTGAGGACTCGGCTATTTCCGAAATTCGACCTCTGAGTGGAAGGTGAAACAAGGTCTACAGCAGTTATCCTGGCACATTACAATACCATTTGGTAGTGTAGGACAAAAGGAATACACTGACATAAAAGAGTCTAATCCTCCACGTGTATTGGGTAGAAGATTAGAGGGTCGTTTTATTCTCCTACTTGTTTGCGAGAAATGACAGACCCTTGCTCAAATCTCACAAACCTGGGGGGTTTTCTTGTTCGTCTCCCAGACAACGAGTTAGGTGTTTTTTTGTGTCCATCAACTTAACTCCTACGACACGATGCCCCATAATCATGAGTGAAGCGTATGATTAGTCCTTTTGAGATAGTGGATAGTTCCTGGGTTCTTGTGACAAGTCCACGGGCATGTTAATGAGTACTCTGCTGCAAAAGCAATAATTTTCTGATAACAGAAAATAAAAGGCATGTGATCTACACTTGGTAGGTCACACAAACATGGGGGTAGATATTATTTCGTTCGCACGACTCATGGTGAATATTGTCAGGTTTTCACGTCTCACGTGACAGGAATGAACGATTTACAACAAATTTTGCCCAGTATTGAAAGACAGTAACCCAATAGGTATTTAAAACAATTTAATGAGATAAATTACCCTCTCGATCAACAACCCTGTGTTGACGAGCAAACAATGAGTAGTTATGACGGACTCCCCGTGACGTGAAAAACACAAAGATATTATGAGATTCGCATCTATAGCAGTGGATATTGTAAGGTTCACACCTATAATAGTAGATATTGTAAGGCTCGCGCCTATAATGTTACAAAAGTTTACGTTCAAAAAGGTGGGTCCCCATTCAATACAGTCGGCGGGTTGCAATGATGTAATTAATACGGCTCTGTTGTAGCTCAATAAATTCATATTAGCATACGTTACAAGACTTGCCAAAAGGCGATAAACACAAATTTTATTGAAGATCTGGCCAAGATTTTAAACTTCAAACAAGAATAATGGTACAATAAAGGACAAAAGAAACTGATGTCATGATAAAATATTGTAATGAAGGGACGAAACGTATTGTCACTTTTATAACAAAAAAAAAAAATTCTCAGAATCCGACAAAATATGATTCTGGAAAAAAAATAGAGCAATTGGGTTGAGCGCCATTCTAATTTTTGGAAAAAGAAGAAAAACCACAAGTAGCAACAAGGTTGCTCTTGAATTGTTTCGAATCCAGCGAATGTGACCTGATAGGTGTGTTCATTTGGTGTATTCGAAACGATCCCCAATATACAACATTACTATGAATGTGTAGGATGGAGTGAAGAGGAAAAAAAGAAAAAAAGAAAAAAAGAAAGAAAAAAAAACGGGAGGATTTCCTATTATAACAGAAATCGTCGCGACATTCTTACAATATGGTGCTGTGACCATAGTAGCGAGCTGCGGCAATGGTCTGAAACCAATGGTTATCATACAGACTTGCACTTAAGATTTTATATTTACAACATTAGGGTAGGGACGTACTGGTACGACAAAAACCCGACACAAAACAATTAAAAAAAGGGTGATATGACAAGATGAGACGATGAAGTGAGAAAAAAAACGCGCGGATGCTGCAAGAATTGTGAAAAAGAAAGCGACGTCTCGGAGTAAGAGTTTTTTGGAACCGTTGATGGTAGGAGGAAAAGGAGGCCCTTTCCCGAAGTGATCAATTTCAGGAAGACGATGCATACAAGTATGAAAACGGTGCCCCAAGAGGTGCTCTTGTGGTACAGCAGGCAAGGCACGCAGGATGTACAAGAACATATAAAATTATGCAAAAAGAAAAAGAATGTACAGGAGTTAGGCTACCGTTGACATTAATGTGCCTTCGGGTGTAAGGATTACCTTACGAATGCCCATATGGGTGATTATTTACATTTAATAATTACAAGTAACTCACGTCATTTATGACAAGAATTATAAGACTTCTAAAGAGACCGCATCGCACTGATTGACGACTGGCCAAGAGAGGTCAGGGGCGTAATAATGGTCAGGGTTAACAAGATGCATGTTTTGCCAATTTGATAACGCCTGAGTACTTGATGTGATGGAATTTACTGATTCCGTATTCCCAAAGACTATGAGGGGGGTAGGGATGATTTCCGAGGTGACTTCCGGTTGAAATTGCAACCTCCTGATGTATTTTTTGTTGTAGAAAGAAGCATATAGAGTAAGGCATTTTTTGGATTTATTCCTAGGAGAAATCTTTCTATTTCTCAGGGCCTGTAGTAGTTCTTCCTTTCTTGAAGTAAAAATGTGCGAGATTATTAGCGTAACTTGAGGAACTTCCATGGTGTATAGGATCGTGTCAGAGTGACCTTATGTTGGAAAAAGTGAGAACTAGACTCGCAATTGGAAAGAAATTGGGCAGAGATTTGACCACTGGGGACGTATTTTTTACAAAAAGTTTTTTTTTGCAAAAAAAAAAAAACGCGTTTTTTATAAGTGTTTGGATTATTTGAAAATTTGGGCAGCAGTTTGCCTCAAAAAACGTGATTTTGTGAAAAAATCCAGATGTTTCGGAAATTTGTTGGAAATTTTCCGGGTCGAAAAAGTCCGGATATGAAAATTTCACGGGCCAGGATTCACCTTAATGGAACACGTTTTTAGAATTTATTCCGATGTTTTTGAAAAAGGTTTGCAAATTTGCAAAAGTCCGGAAATAAAAAAAACGGAACGAGGTTCGCCTTAAACGAACATGTTTTTAGAATATTTCCATTAGCTTTCCAAAGGGGGATTCTTCAGAAAAAGAAAGAAATATTTTTTCTTTTATACAAGTTTTCGTGGAAGTATTTGTTTGAAAATTCAACAATGTCTTGGGGAATAGTTTTTTATTTATGTGGCTAGACTGTAGCCTGATTTGAGCATCACCAATTATTGGTATTTACACGCAAACTTCCTTTCGTCATAACAAGGATTATATGCAGATAGTGTGCATAAGGATGTAATGTTAGCTTTCGAGGAATCGACGTCAACGCGAACTAGGCATTTTTCGAATTATGTCGTATGTTTCTTTATAATAGAAGGAAAAGAAAAAAGAAGAAAAAACGGACGGCAGAAGTAAAAAAAAATGCCCAATTGTCAAATGGCAGAAAGAATTTAATCCACTTGTTCCCTTAAGATGAAGTCATAGTAAATAATGCAAAATCATATGTTTTTGTTTTGAAAATTTGATCGCTTAGAAGTATTGTAGATGCTTCAATTAAATACTGCGTGTAGAACGTACCTTGGCCCTTAAAAATATCGGTCATTTTTTTAATAAGTTTTTTAATAAGCCTACAAAAAAATAAAGTATGAGGTCTAAAAAACACACTTTCAAGTCCAAACTCTCCTATTTATAAACCCCTTTTCGGATATGGTTTTATTGTGTAATGTGGCAAATTCAGTTTATTTTATAATAATCGCAAAAAAAGTTGATATTTACACCCAATCTTCCCAAAATAAAATAAAATATGCATTTTTCGCGTTGATATTTTACAATACGGCCGCTAGTCGACGAATTCGGTTATTCAAAGTGACCCCTATGGCGTCCACCGAAGAACTACTGTCCACGGCACAGTAGTGAACTAGTGGATCGCCTTAAGCTGCAAAATATGTCGATATAAATACAGACCAGTACTTGCGAAATAGGTTTATTATAAAATAATAGGTTTATTAACTTTCGGGAAACGAAGCGGGTAATTGTTTTATCATATACAGGATTTTAATTGTTGAATAACTTTGTTTTAAATATTTGTGTTCATTTCCACTATTAACTTGTATTTGAAACTAGCAAATTTAGTCGGTCGACACTTGTAAACACTATATTATTCACGGCGACAACTTTCTTGGTTGAGCACTTTACGTAGGAATACCGGTGACAATGTTTTGTCGAGTGACGACTCGAAAATGAAGGGATCGTGCCCGTGATAATTTAAATTGCGATTCGAAGTTACGTTCGTGCCGGGGTTCCTGTTGGAAATGCTAGACAAATTGGGAATAACAAGACAAAACATTATACATTATAAAGTTTAAACAATTGCTGATTGAAGAACGAGACTGTGGGACCGTGAAGAGGGAGGAAAGAAAAAAAATTGCCCCTAAGTTGGACGCCAGTGTTAGCATTGCCGCATACTTACGGCCTTTTGCTAAACCAAACCTGGAAAGGACACGCAATAAATAGGCCAACAGAACTAGCTCAGGAAGCCGGCGCAAGCAAGGTTCCTCTTAAAACCAAGGCGAGTGTTGTGGTTTGCTTGTGAATTCCTCCTCCTCCTTTCCTCACAATCTCCAGGTCTCTTTCCTCAATCAGAACACAGTTTTGCACGTAAAGGGTTTATTCATTTAGAAGGAGACAGGGTTTTACAATTGCCAGCCTCGGCAAACTACACATGGGTACTTGCTAGGACTAGTATTCTAACATGGCGGGGAACTTCTCTCTCTCAACTCTCCACACGTGTTAGTGAATTTAAACGCGGGATGTAGCACACAAGAGGGGGCAAAGATTCATTTTACTCACAAAGCAGGAAATGAGGTAGTCGTCAGACAGGCTACTGGTGGGCTGGAGCCTTCTCGTGCACAATACACATTATAGAAACAATCACGAGTCTAGAATTTCGGAGAGTGCCATAGCGCAATTACTTGGACACTGTTGTTGCGCCAGGGGCAAGCGGTTGAATGAATGCCGGGTGCCGATCGGCACTCGGGCCACGGACCTCCGCGTGCGGAGAGGGGGTGGAGAGGGGGGCGGTGCGGCGAGCTGTGCACTGGGACCCAATTCACTAACTCCTCGCAACAGGAATAAAGGACTCTATTCTTTATCTTTTGTAACGTAACATCACACATAAATAAAAGCCTCTGCGCAAATAAAAAGTCTGTCGTAATTCAGCGACGGAAAAGGTTACCTGAGATATCCGTGCGTCGTCGGGTAGATTTTTGTGCTCTTAAAAGTGAGCGGAACAGAACAACATAAAATATCCCCAGTGGAACGAAAACGAATTGTGATTCAGATATACCATTCAATTTTTATTCCATTTATTTAGTTTTTTGTTTAAATCTATTACGTTGCAACGTCACTGCACTCTCACTCTATGACTTATATTGTTGGAAACAGCAATATAATCAATCTCCGTACAATATTCTAATCACTATTGGAAAGTTTAAATTTAATCTTACGTTCAGAAGTTATGCAAATTAGTTGAGCCAATTTGAGAATCTTCCCGAACATACTCGCTGCTAAGTCTCTGTAGCCTTTGTTCTTTAGGTGTGAAACAATGGCCTGAGCAGAACTAATGAGGTTTTGTTTTTATTAGGAAGATAATCCACTATCATTTTTTTTCTTCTTTTTTCAGAAAAGAAGTCACTTCCTACTAGGTTACCAAATTTAGTAGGTATTTCATATGAAAAAATATTAAAATAGAAAGTAATCTGGAAAAAAATGAAGAAGCTTATAATTTTTTAACATTTTCCTACCAACTTACTTTAGGCTCGCTTTACACTCATAAGTGAAATTTATGACTTGACTAATTTTGATAAGTTACTCACAGGAGCTATTACATATGATTACCACTTATGGTATTTGATTAATTTATTTGATAACCAACACCCCTGCCATAGTTCGCTACGTTTGGTGACTTAGCAACGGAGAGAACGCTAGAGACTGATGAGGGAAACATTTTGACCTCTCCAGCCGGATTCTCTCGACCGATCGCCCTGCACCGCAGTGGGAGGGATGGATTCAAAAAGTAATATGCATTTTCATCCCGTGACAAAATATCCCCGACAAAATATCCCCCACAAAATATCCTACGGACAAAATATCCCACCACAAAATGTCTACTGAAACCTAATAACCTAACCTAACAATAATTAATTGTCTTTACAGAATGTCTGTATTATCTTTGTCCCATTTTACTATTTTTGAACAATAATGTTTAAGTTTGCTTCGAGTAAATCAATTGTAAATTTTAAGTATTTTAATTTCAAGTAGAACTTAAAGGTAGATCTAAGATAATTTTATTGGCAAAAGAATATATAACAATCCAATATAAATCCTGAAATCCCCTCAACGGACCGATAGTATAACGTTTCCTATTTAAAGCAAACTAATGCAGAAGAGAGAGAAATAAATTAATTCATCTTTTTTATAACCTTAGACTACAGGGTCCATTGGAAAGAGAAGAATATAGCCACTCCCGACATCTATGTGAAAAACCCCGAACTACAACTATGCCTGACATCTCTGTCAGGAGCGGAGAAACATTTCACCCCTCACCCAACTAAATACTAGCTTTATTTCTTAACAAATAATTTATTGCCTTTACACAAAGATATTGGAATTCTGTATTAGAATATCTTTGCCTTTACAGGATATCTGTATTATTTTTGTCCCATTTTTGTTAGGTTAGGTTTTAGTAGCTATTTTCTGGCGGGTGTTTTGTTCGTAGGATATTTTGTCGGGGATATTTTATCGCGGGATGAAAACGGAACCGATTCATAAGCTCGTCACTCCTGAACACATTAACCCCCAGGTTCATACCCACTCCTTATACCCTTTTCCTTCCCAGAACTTCCTCTCCTTTCTTTCCCTACAAAGACTCTCCAATCTGCATCCCTAAGGATGACGTAGGTACTGAGGGATTTTTTTTTCCTCAGTCAACTTAAATAATACGAAGTGAAAGTACTGTAATTTTGTAAAAAAAATGTACTTCAAAAGTCAACTGAATGTGACTGAACAATTTGGTGAAGCCTTCGAAGCATATAATAGTGTTTGTAAAACTCTGTTAAAAAAACACAAAATCTTGTATTACATAAAAATATATAAAAAATTATCTATAATATAAAAATGAATCACTGAACGAGTTGCTAAGCGCATAACTTTCGAACGACTGCACCAAATTGGATAATTATTTTTTTTTGTGTGTTCGTTATTTATATATATAGGTTTTTATAAAACTTCAGGTGAGCTCTGGCATTATGAAATTCGTATAAAAAAATTGCTATTGGTGGCATGCAAGGAAGCGGCTATTGCTACGGAAAGCGGGAGGGAAGGAGAGATGGGGAAGGGGAGCCAGGGAGGGGGAAGGGAATCTGGGAGGGGGGAGGGGGACCTGGGAGGGGGGAGGGGTGTTCGCGGGACGGGTGAAGGGGGGGGAGTGGAGTGGGGAGAGGGAAGGTGGAGGTGGCGGAGTGGGAAAGGACACGCAGGGAGAAACAATTTCTTTATTAAATGGCATAGCAACGCATGCCGGGACCTGCTGGTTTTGTAATAAAAAAGTACTTCAAAAGTCCACTGAATGTGACTGAACAATTTGGTGAAGCCTTCGGAGCATATAATAGTGTTCTAGTAAAATAGTAAACCTCTGTTAAAAAAACACAAAATCTTATATTACATAAAAATATATAAAAAAATTATATTACATAAAAATATATGAAAAGAAGTTAGGGGTAAAGTTCGGATTATGGGCGAAATTCCTAAAAAATAAAACTAGTTATCTTTATACTAACTTTGAGCCGGGGAATCCGAATCTGTAAGAATTAGGTTGGGGCAAGCAAATATAAACTGAATTACACGAATTAAAAATTTTGAGATACACAAACATATCTGCAATAAATTAATGACACATCTTTTTATGGGCGATACGTTAATTAGTTCCAGTTAAGTAGACCACGATAATTGACACCTACAGTTAAACACTAGTAGTTCGGGAAACAGTAAACCTCGCGTCCAAAACAGGGGGGTGGAGAAGGTGGAGTTGAAAGCCCCCTAATACCATGCGAGCGAAGCCGCTGGTAAAAGCTAGTTAATATTATAAAGGCCAAAGTTGTATGGATATATGGATGTATGTTTGTTACTCTTTCACACAAAAACTACTGAATGGATTTCAAAAATTCTTTCACTAATAGAAAGCTAGATACATTATTTGCGAGTAATATAGGCTGTATATATTGGTAATCTCTGGCGTTATGAAATTATTTATTATACGTTTATTGTCCGGACGAAAAGCAAAGCGTTGCTAAATAATTGTTCGACGTCCGCTGTCATTTTGTTATTTCTTTAGGTTACTATGGATATTACTTTGATGAAAAATTCAAATATACATTAAATACGTACCAATCTACACTTTGATCATAGCCAACAGCTATACTAATATTATAAATGCGAATCTGCGCGTGTTTGAAAAATGAATGTAACGGGTATGGAGGGGAGAAGGAATGGAGAGAGTGGGGAGGGGAGGGTGGCGAGGAGGGGGGGAGGGGCGGAGGGTGTGTGGAGGGGGGGAAGAGGGGGGGAAGAGGGGGGGGGGAAGGGGGCGCGAATATGCGAGCGAAGCTGGGGGCAAAATCTAGTAATAATATAAAATGAAGTTGAATATTGCAAATAGGACGACACAATACTCAACAACATATACTTTCTTTTAAGTTTTTGTTAAGATAAAAATAATTTTAAAACCCTAAACTTTTTTCAAAAATCATTTTCATTCTGCAACCTTTTAGCTCCATAATCCGAGAGGTGAAGCTTTCAATGCAAGTACATATATATTCCGGAATGCTCCACGTCTAAACTTTAAACTTCCAGCATTCAAAGTAGTTGGATATCGTATGTGTAACTATTCCTTACTTACATCATGTCTCGAAGCGGGTAACATTCTAACTTTGTACCGACACACAATGAAACTTATATTCACTGAAGGTAATACATTATATCCGTATAATTTCAACGAGATACAATCAATCAATGTAGTCTCCCTCTTATAATAACTTAGTATATCTTTTAGAATATAAAACCAGTAAAAATTTCACAAAACTTCTAACACAACAATATATTAAGGCAATACACGACGAATTATTGCAAAATCGTGTTGGTTTGAAAAATTGATAGCTTTGAAATACTATTGACACCTTAAATTCTGCGAGAAAAACATATTTTAGACTTTGAAATAAGCATTTTTATAAGCTCTAAAAAAATAAATAACCTGGCCTTTAAAAACTGTTTCATAGTTACAAATCTACTAGTTTCAAACCACTTTTTGATAATGTTTTTATTGTATAATGTGGAAAATTAAGTAATTTATAAAATGATGGGAAAACATAATAAGCCATGCACCATGACTTCACAAAATAAAATAAAACAATTTTGTACAAGAAAAACTCTCTTTTTTATAACTATTGAAGGTTATTCCCATCAATGTAATATATGTATTTATTTCTTTAACGTTTGGTAGTACAATTAATTCATGACAGATGATTTTTAAACAGATACAGAAATAATAAAATAAAATTAGATAAAAAAGCCCACAAGTCATAAAAATACAAAAATACAGCGATTTCATAAGTTTTCAGAAAAACAGATATATATATATAAACACATAAAGAAATAATAAAAATAAAAATAGACATAAAAGCACGCAAGTCATTAAAATACAAAAGTACAGCAATTTCATAGGTTTACAAAAATACAGATATGTTTAGGAATAGTTTTGGAATAAGTTTTTTACAAGATCAACAAAATTCACCAAGTTTATGTTAAATATGTCAATATCATCTAAGTACTGATTTCCCATAGTGTGAAATTGTTGTATCGAAGAGTGGGCAATGTGGTTCCGCTTATGAATGCTACAGTAGAATAGTGTATTTTGTCGTGTAGTTACTGTCGGTATCATTGAAGAAGTAAAAAACAATAATAATTAATCGAAACGAAAATATGAACGAGAACGAGGCACAGAAAAATAGAAAAAGACAATGGTCGCAACTGGGACTCGAACCCTAACCGGGACGTGCGCGTTAACCAATTTCGCTATTGCCACCTTCTTGGTGAATTTCAAATTTTAGTTTGCTATATTCGACTTGCGAAAATCGAACGATTTGGTTACATTAGAAATCTAAATCTACATACATATTCTATGCAATGAAAAAGATGCGAAGCCCCGCTAAAAGTTGACCAATGATTTTATTGATGGTGATTGTTAATTTATTTTCAGATGCTCTGTTATGTTATTTTTCATAAAAGTAATCTTATTTTTCCATTGAAACCGTAACGACGTCCGTTAACCCTTTTTTACCTGAGTAATCAGTCGATTTAACTCTGGAAGTTGTAAATGAGCTGTTGTTTTTGAAAAATAATACAGTCTTTACTAATTGGTAACCGTATATTCTTGCGTTTATCCTTTCTCGTTCGCTTGTTCCTCCGTCCTACTTCTCGATTCAAAATAAACACCGACTATGCAGACTACAGAAGGAAATAAAGGCATGTTCTCCTAAGCGAAATAAAAGCATGCGTATTTTTGTGGATTATCAAAGCATGCGTTTCAGATACATAACTAAATGTATCTGTTCTAAGGTGTCCTCGGTACCTCTTACTTCAATAGAAATCGATTAACTCCATTTCGGTTATTATCTGTTTCTTTTTATTTTGACAAATTTTAAAGCAGCGCTATCATTAAAAATATTTTTTATCCAGGTTACAAACCAATTCTTAGGATGATTGTTTCCAGAACAAAGAGTAGTTGCCTATGATATGGAAAATAAATTAGTTAAAGGTAATATTGTTTATTCTAAAATTTGAAATTTGAGATTTTCTATTACGACGGTTTGTTAGTAGAGCGCAATGGCGGAATTGGTAAACGCACGTCCCGGATAGACGAGAGGTTCTGGGTTCGAGTCCCAGTTGCGACCATCATCTTTTTCTGTTTTCTGTGACTTGACTTCTTTCGTATTTTCGTTTCGATTATTATTATCTTCTTCTTCAATGATATATTGCATTGATGGGAATAACCTTCAAAAGTTTTTAGAAGAAAGTTTTTCTTATTAAAATTGAATAATAATTTTGGCGTAATTTTACTTGACTTTGTTGTTTTTGTGATACATGCAGAAAATAATTTGATAACCAACATTTATGGGAGAGACTGATTGATTGAGCCCTGTGGAAAATATTCCTCGTGGCCTCCTATTTGGAGGTAACGTAATAATATCTATTTTTAGAATAAATTTTAACGCCCGGCACCCTCAATAAACATTCAAAATATTTAAAAGTAGGATATCTTCTTTTCTTAATTGACTACGAAGAATTTATTTATATTATGCTGATTGGATATATGTACTAAGTTAGTTACTGGAATTCCAGAGTAACATTTTATAAAGTGAAATAATTGAAAATTGGACACACTTCGATAGGATTGCTATGTTTACTCCGGAAGCATGCTAGTGGCAACAGGCCTGAATCAAAGCATGCTTTATTTTCTAAATAAAGCACGCTATAACGGATGCAGCTTGTATCGAATTTTATCTCATTTGTTTACAATCCCAGAACAGTTTTTGTCAATTACCAATTGAACATTTAACTTGCGTCAATTTTTAGGGTATTTTGTCAAAAAATTGAGCTGAGCTCCAGTGGAGGAGGTAAGTGGAATATTAATATTGGGAAGAGAGTGCTCTTTGTCAATGGGGATCATTTCTTTTAACATTTTTTTCTAACCCACGGTAAAAGCATAATTTTAATAAGTATGCAAAATTAATGTTTCATTGTTTGTCCCTTATGCGGTCCCTAAACCATTATCCGATTTAGATGAAATATTGGTGAGTTGTTGTTCGCGTACCCGCTATATTTACCATGTATATTTGAGAGATCTGGCATTATGAAATTTGTATTTTAAAATTGCAATAGATGGCACGCTAGCTATTTAAAAACTGAATGTACCAGAACTGAGTGCATGGAAATTGGAATGGGGGAGGGGAACACGGGAGGCGGGTTCGCGGGACGGAGGAAGCAGGAAAGGGAAGAGGGAAAGCGGGGAAGGTGGAGGAAGAACGCGTGAGGGGAAAGTGATACGGGAGGGGAAGAGGAGGTGGAAGGGGAATGGGAAGAATGGGAAAAGACACGCAGGGAGAAAGATTTTTTTAATGGCATATTATAATATTATATATAATTATAGTTTTTTGTAAAAAATTAACAATTAAATATACATTCCGATAGTAAGAATTATAGAATTTGTAGAGTGCAACCTGGTGCGATGCGATTGTCAAAATGGAAGAGAGCTACTGACATGTGAACAGTGTGAATATGAATATGAATATCTCCATTCGTATCGTACGTTCATCAAAGACATACTTTCAGTATTATTCCGTAATAATAATTTGACAGGAATGCTTTCCAGGTAGGCACATAAACATTGCCTACCATAACGTATTCGCATACCTTTAAATAATATTCAAATTCATTAATTTATTGCAAAAAATAAGACTACACTTTCAAAAATGCGTGAGAACTGCAGTTGTTAAAACGCGGCGTAAGCATTCCAAACGCCGCACGGCGCCAACAGCAGAGTAGATTATTCAATGTTTACAAACTACACAGAATACTGTGTACATGCGTACTATGAGATATTTATGAATTCAAGTAGTGTCGCGTTTGTCCGCTTTTTTAGTGCATCAATTAATTCGCTGTTTTTCAATTGCCTACCCTGATTAAAATCTCTGTGCATGACACTACATATTGTAGTAGTTGTTAGTGGATAGTGTCCGACCGACACAGGATTTTCTACCGGACCCGAAACCGAATCTTCGGTATCTGGCATAGTTTCGGCCGAAACCGAAACATGTTTAGACATGCTAAAAAATCTATAGTTTACTGAAATTTGGCTTATTTTTTACACTTATACAGACAGTTCGTGTTAAATGAAATAAAAAAAGAAAAAGAAAAATTGAAAAAAATATATATATTATTTCAGCTATAAAATAAACAAAATTTATAAAAATTAATAGAACATTTTAACTACTTCTTGGAACAAAAATTTGTCAATAATCAACACTAACATTATAAAGGAAGGACCTCATTATTTGAGTAATTTACGTTTATAATCATAACATTCATGTGTTAAATGAAAAAATAATTATTTATAATTTTGATATTACTGCTTAATTAATTAATTAACTGCTTACTTTTGATATTAATTTTGATAAACTAACAAAAAATATAATAATTAACAAACATGTTAACTATGTACTTCTTGGAACAAAAATTTGTCATTCATCAACACTTACATTATACAGGAAGGACCTCATTAATTGAGTGTTTTAATTGCGTTTTCAATCGCAACATTCTTATTACACGGGTTAAATGAAATTAAAAAAAAAAACAATAAATGTGAAAAAATAATTGTTTTAGTTTCGTTGCGGCCGAAGATTCGACGGATTTTCTGCTGAAACCGAAACTGATGCCGAAACCGAATCTTCGGTCGGTCACTATTAGTGGAGTATTATTCTAACCTGTCAAAGCTACGGTTTGCAGCAAAATCTGGTCGGTATTGGGTATAAAAAATAAAAGTATAATAATAATTTTGTTTATCCAATAGTACCGCCACGCCGCCCCCGAAACCATTTATTGGATTAGGGAACGTACCCATACTACGTGACCTGTTCGGGGGGGGGGGTCTTCAAAATACCACGCTTGGTACAAATGAGCGGCGGGTTGCTTAGGTTTTTAGTCACCGGGGGGGGGGGGTTAAAAATTGCAAAAAAATTGTCACATAGTATGGGTACGTTCCCTTACTTACATCTCTGCCGTAGGTCACTTAGGTGATTCGCTGCGTTTAATGACTAAGCAAGGGTGCCCGGGTTCATGAGGTGAGGTTTGTCCGGGTCTTGATGGCGGGTGTGTCTGCCCACCAACATTGTGGCAGGTTGGATCGGGAGTAGGGTTGCCATACGTCCGGAATATTCCGGATAAGTCCGGAAATATAGGTCTTTGTCCGGAATGCGGGGGAATTATAAACAGTCCGGAATTTCTACAATTAAGTGGAGATTGATATAAAAATGAAACAAACCAAAATATTTTTATTACAAATCAAAGTAAAAACATCACTTCTGCGATTAAATTAATTTTAAACAAAATGTCTATAATTTTTACACTTAATCTTTATTTCAAAGTCCCCCCCCCCCCCCCCCCCCCCACCGACGCGGGTTTTGACATGCCACGATGCATAACGACATTCATATTATATTTACAAGAAAGTCCGGAATTTTCATTAAATGTCAGGAATTTTTAGGGTTCAAACCCTAATCGGGAGAGATTGGTTGAGGAAGACATGTTGACCTCTCCAAAAAAAACTCTCTCAGAACCAGTGGCGGCTCGTGACTTTTGGGTGTGCTAGAGTGCTGATATGAAAAAGATGGCATTATTTGTGTTGTTGGAGCCGAAAAAAATTTTTTTTTTTTTGAAAATCAGTTTTTTGTATGAAAAATTTCAGAAAGTTTCAGTTTGGCGTTGCGCCGCACCGATTTCCTGAAAAATCTTCATACAAAACACCGATATTTGAAAAAAAAAAAAAATATTTTTCGCATACGACAACATCCATGATGCCATTTTTTTTAATATTAGCACCCTAGCACACCCAAAAGTCACGAGCCGCCACTGCTCAGAACATAACCTTGCACTGCAGTGGAAGTAATGGATTCATTTATCCATCACACCTGCGAACACAGACCCCCAGATTCATACCCACCCCTCATACGGTGACCGGACAACTCAGAATGAAACCAACTCAGAAGCACCTCAGAAAGGTCATTAAGAGTGATGAGAAAAAAATATTTAAAAATTGGTTAAATAGGTTAGGGTTACCGGCTATTTTAAAATTATTTTTTCATAGCTTTTAATGACCTTTCTGAGGTGGTTCTGAGTTGGTTTCATTCTGAGTTGGCATGGAACCCCCTCATACCTATTTCCTTTTCAGAACTTCCTATCTTTTCTTTCTTAAAAAATAAAAATATCCTCCAAACATCTTTGTGAAAATCATCCCCAAATATAATATTTTTTTAGTTACTCAGAGCCTTCTTCTGTGGGACGCTAATGTAAAAAAAAACAAACATTTGATTTTCACAATTTTGGAGCCGGGAATGGGTACCGCCGCCCCGGCAACCTTTATTGGATAAGTTCACGGGGCGAGGTTTGTCTAGGTCTTGGAGGCGGATGACCAGGACACACTGAACCCCAGATTCCTACCCACCCTTAAACCCTTTTCTTTCCCAGAACTCTCTTCCCAGAAATTTCTTTCCTTAAAAAACCCTCCACACAGCATCCCCAAGGATGACATCCTCCTGTGTGAAGCTCATGTAAAAAAAAGGCCCCCGTTGTTACTATAAAAAAAATTAAGTCCGACCTTCAACCTTTTTTGCATTTTGAAATTGAAAAATTAAACAAAACAAACATAACTACTCTGACACTCTTGGTCAAAATGCCTCACTGAACTAACAGTATATAATTGCGTTGATCTTGAAATTCCTAGCCAATAACACGAACAAAACACCGTAAAAAATGTATCATTAACCGCTGGAGCGCTTTTTGCACAATATGGCATTATTTAAAATACCTTGGATTGCTTTGCTGCCAATTTTGGCAAATTTTAAGTAGACGTAATTAAGTAGACGTTTACGACTTAATAATATTTTTTATATAAATTTTACGAATATGTAATAATCGATGAAAGATAGGTGAATTCATTGGCTATTTAGAACTATAATCAGTTTGTATGTCTCCATATTAAAATTCGGAGGTATGATTTTTTTTTAATGTGTGCGTAAAATATTCAAAACGATTATCAAAAAATCTTGGGCAATCGGAAAGAAGTTTTAAATTCCGCTGTCGCTCCAGTGGTTAACACACATTAACCAAATTACTTCCCTGGTACCTAAATGTTTTCAAAAAACAAATCACAAAAGCGTCTCCAGTTTGGCATACAATAATACTCGTAGACAAACTAGGTTAAGATGTTACTGGCAAATGCAGTAAACTTTAACAGGGACAAACGGAAGTAGACTATCTGGTGCCATAAACAAAATTTAACGACAGTTTCAGTCAGTGCTGCGACGGCTGGGAAGTAATTTGATCGAAGTGCAACCAAAGTAAAATATTTAAAAATAATGTGATAGGAATCAAGAATTCATGTTAGTAAAAATACGAAAACTTTAAACAACAACTCATTTTGGTACCGCCGCCCCGGAAACCATTTATTGGAAAACCAATTCCCCTGTCATAGATTACCCATAGTGGTTCGCTACGTTTGGTGACTTACCAGGGATGCCCGGGGTTAATTGAAAGGTTTGTGTAGGTCTTGGCGGCAGATGTTTTTGCCCACCTAGGCTGGTTGAGTGGGACCTTTTGACCTCTCCACCCAGAATCCCTCGATCCATCGCCTTGTACCGCAGTTGAAGGGATGGATTCATATGTCCGTCACTCCTAGACTCACTGACCCCCAATTCCTATCCACCCCTCATATCTATTTCCTACCCAGAACATCCGCTTCTTCCTCAATCCATCACCTTGCATTGCTGTGGGGGGAATGAATCCGTGCATCCGTCACTCCTGGAAACATTGACCCCCTCATTCCTATCCACCCCTCATACCTTTTCCTTTCCAAGATTTCTTCTCCTTCATTCCACTAAAAAGTCCCTCTGTACAGCATCGCAAAAGATAACAAAGGCTGTGAGGAATTATTTTTCTTCAGGCTGTGCGGAATTATTTTCTTCTGTGTGGAGACGTGGACAGAAAAAATAGATAATATCGCACATTCGGAAGAAAAAGCCACAAGTGCATTTTTGGCAAGTGGATAAAATAGTTATCTCTATTTTCTGTAATGCAGAGCCAAAGTTACCAAACTTTACAAGATTTATAATTTATATCGGTAATTCGATTAACAAATACCGATTTTTAATAAAGATCTTAATACTACGGATAAAAATACACCACAATCACCAAAAATATTAATATCGGTTGTCTGTGCGTGAAGTGAAATATTCCACAGTGAAATTATTCACGTTCAATGTGACTTCAAATATTTATCATAGCGTTCAATGTGAACTTTGAAATATTCGAATTTTCAAATATCTAATCGTCTCTAATAATGATCGGATAACTTTTAGAATGCAGTTTTTGCGAAAATCAATTTAATAAGAAAATTATGACATTGCAATGTTTTGACGGTCACCTGCAAACCCCATCGACATTTCATGCACGTCACACATATTATTATTCGACGTAAATAACCAATTACGGGAACGAAAAACAAATTAACGTTAACGTAAACAGTTAAATTGATTTGCCAATCACATCGACAAAACACGACAGTTTCCCCGCGGACCGAGTCAGCGCTAGCGGGAAGAGGGGAAAGGGGAACGGGAAAAGGGGGAAGCCATTAAAAATAATATTTCCAATTACCTTACAAAGCGTAGGACTAACAATTCTGACTTGCAGAACTTCCTAGACGCTACTTTAAATTATGAAATAACTGGAGAGGCTGTGTTGTACGATCAATCTGCTATCAGGATAAATCTCTATAAATTTTTTAATAACATTTTTGACTTCTCTGAACTCCTAAGGCTGATTAACTTTCATGTGTCAGAAGGTACCTTACCATTGTAACAAATAATCTCGTTGAATTTAATGTTTCAAAGACCCAATCTTGTCTGATTACGTCCAAAAGGGATCGAAATGAAAATCTAGTCTCTTTCAACGGAAGCAATCTTCCGAACAGGCCCTCCATTGATATGCTTGGTGTAACCCTAAGTGACCAGCTCAGGTATGGGGGCTCTATCGAAGCCAGAGTAAAGCTAGCCTCCCAAAAACTGGGCGTACTGTACAGGGCCCGCAGATACTTTAATAGTACACAACTGCTAACCCTGTACAAATCACAGGTACGCCCCACGGTTGAATTTGGCAGCCATCTCTGGTCTGGAGCTCCAAAATACCTGAAAAATACCCTCGACTCTGTGCAGAAACGGGCGGTCCGTTTGATAGATTCTCCCATCTTAACAGACGGATTGCAATCTTTAGAGCACAGGCGTCGGGTGGGAATGCTATCCTTGTTCTACCGGTATTACAATGGAAGATGCTCCGAGGAACTAGAACTAGTCGGGAAACACGCCTAACGCGTGCCCAACATTTGTACACGGTTGACATTTGTCACATGAGAACGGGTCGTTTCTTCGACTCGTTCTTGTGTTCAACAGCTCGGCTGTGGAATGATTTGCCGGCCTCTGTGTTTCCTCCTTCCTACAACATGGGTCTCTTCAAGACCAATGTTCATTCCTTCCTCTCCTCAAAAAGACCCTCCACACAGCATCCCAGATGACATAGGCCCTGAGGGAAATTATTTTCCTCAGGGCCTCCTGTGTGGAGTTAAAGTAAAAAAAAAAAAAAAAAAAAATCAGGTACCAATGCAGAAATAAACTCAGTGCACAGAACCGACTGCACAGTGCAGGGAATAAATATTACATGAACACCAACGGTACTAAAGGTCTATCAGCCTATAAAAACATTGTTATTAAATCTGTATGTCTATCTTGATGTTTATAAATTTTCAATATGTATGGAAATTTATATGAATGTGCATCCGTTTGTTGTTTTTAAGTTAAATTTTTTTATACTTGGTACTTATTTTAATTGTTATATCTCTTAATTCATTGATTATAAAAATGAAACTTATAATTACTTTGGATCAATGAACATATTTGTTAATTTAATTCGAACTAACGTTGCGATGACACTCAAATAAAGAAAGTGTTTATGTTGTAATTCAGTTTAAGCTTGGGTTTTCGAAATTGAGCCCCTGCTATCCCCTGCCGCTACTATGCTTACATTTTTCAAACAACTCGTGTGGCACCTTTTGTAATTTTTTTAATTCAAATTTTATAACGCCAGAGCTCACCATTTTATATATAGAAACCTTCGAGGGTGTGCGCACAACAAATCACCAAAATGTCATCGCAATCGGATGAATGTTATAAGAATGCGTTCGAGATAAACAAAGAAACATTCATTTTTATATGTAAAGATTATCGAAATAAATAGTATATTGGTTACATCATTGATGAATACAAATATTAATTTATAATTCATGGATTTTTTTTTGTCATTTTTTTATTATATATATGTTTCTTTATGATGTTGTAATATTTGTGGTATGTATATTTAGTAATTATCGAGTGATGAGCGTAGTGTGTAGGTGTGTGTGCATGTGGGAGTATGTTTGTAGGTGTGAGAAGTGATGATCTACGGATATGGAAGCATATTTACATGACATTTTTTTTAAATTTGGGCATTGAATTCGCGAAAATGATGATGTTAGTGTTTAGGCAAATATGAATGTATGAAGAGCACGGTTTATTTGTGAATTAGTAAGTTTGTCCATCTTGTTTATGTTTTCATTCAATTTTTTTTTTAAATTTTATATATTTCCCTGAGGATTATTCAAAAGTAAATCTTGAGAATTTTCAAAACACAATATTTTTTTTGCAATTAGAGACGCAAAAATTTAAACTAAATAATCTCTAATTTTAACAAAAAAAATCTTATTGTAATCTTGTCAATTTTAAAAATAATATTTTTTTTTTTGGCAAATAGAAAGGCAATAATCAGAATTTTATCTTTCGAATTCACCGTTAGTAAACTTGAAAAATCCCGAAATCCATCAAAAATTTGAACTAAATAATCTCAAATTGTAACAACAAAAAAAACTGATTGTAGGTAGGTTACCTTCTTTATCGCTTGTCTAAATTCACACCAATCGGTTCCAATTTGAAAATTTCAAAATAAATTTGATTTCATTGAACGTAAATAATATCACACAAGAATATTTCTGAACTATTGGGAACGATGTGAGACAAGGGGTAGTAGGTAGGGGAAATTATTTTCTTCGGGCCATTTTAAAAATAAAAATAAAATAATTAAATATAATTTAAAAAATCAAAAACCCATTTTTTTAAATTCAAATCAAGCGAAACCACAATAAAAGCTACAATTTAACCAAATCATTTATTTGGTATTCATAATGTAAATTGATTTGTACAAAAGTAACGGTAATGGTAATGTACTTTTAAGCATGCAAAATAAGTATTTTGGTTTGAAAATGAGATCTCTTAGAAATTTTTTAAATCCTTTAATTAAATACTACAAATAGAACACTTAGATAATTTTCCTTTGAAATAACCGAGTATAATTTTTTGTCTTTTTATAAACCCAGGAAAAATAAGGTATCAGGCCTATGAAAACTGCTTTAAGGTTCTAAATCTCCTACCTACGAAACCTTTTTCGATAAATTGTATAGTTATTGCATAATTAAGGAAAATTAATTTATTTATAAAATGCTCGTAAACCATTAAAATATTTGTCCATGAACTTTTTATTTATTTTCTTTTTTTATCATTTTCTTGGATAAATCAATCCAGGTGGCTGGTTTTAAAAATGCTAGTGGGAATTTAAACCTTATTGCTATCTTCATAAGGAATGTAATTGTAAGCAGCCTGATATCGAATTTTATGCGACGTAATGCATCGTCTTAAGCTTTACCTTAAGAATCAATGTTGTCCTTAGGTACATATTTTATCGGTTCCATGCCAACTCAGAATGAAACCAACTCAGAACCGCCTCAGAAAGGTCATTAAAAGCTATTAAAAAAATAATTTTAAAATAGCCGGTAACCCTAACCTAACTTAACCTACTTAACCAATTTTTAATCATTACTCTTAATGACCTTTCTGGGGTGGTTTTGAGTTGGTTTCATCCTGAATTGGCCGGTCACCGTTTTATCATGGCACCATGTTATGATAAAGAAGAACTGCATTATTACTAATAATGGTATTAGAGAGAAAGGTAGTAAACTAATTGGACTATGCTGAAAAATTAGGTTAACTCTATTTTCAACTTATTCCTGCCCTCTTGTAATTCTGCAATCGTAAGTTTCGTCCCGTTCCCGCTTTCGTTTTGCACTCCGTCGCTGCAAAGTTAACGAAATAAATTTGGCCACAGAACGACGACGAAAACAACAACGTCGAAATTGAATATTAAGTTGACATTGTCCAATGTTTTCGTAGGGCGACTGCTTTACGACGGTCTAAAGTTCCTTGCATGTTGAAACTTGGAGCAAAGATTGAATTATATGTTGCATTCTGCACGAAAACCTACACAAAGTTTCGCTAGGTTATTATGGTAGCAATCTTTCTAGTAAATTCGGAGATTTTTTTACTATATTCCCATACAATAATACCAACAAACTTGTTGCTTTAAATTCGTGAAGGTGAGGTGCTTAATCAAGAATAAAAAAACCACCCTATATATATTATTAAAGCAAGCCTAGCAAATATTTTAATAATTTCTCGAAAATATATTTGAAATTCGTCCCCTCTTCCGCCATGTATAGGATCATAGGACAAAACCATTCGAAACCGTTGATCTCTTTAAAAAAGAAAATGTGTAATATTGGTTTTGAATGTAAGGCATAACGCCGCATTGGTTGGACAGGGTTCTAACGTCACTTTACCTTTTGTTCTGAGATATATGGTGTCAATATTTTAATATGACGTAGGTATACTTAACATCTAAAAATATACCTAAATACGCAGATGGAACCATATGCAACCAGCTAGTGAATAATAGTTGCATAAGGTTCTAACTACATTTCCTTAGTGTCATTTCAAGATAGGGCCACGTTCTAATTAAATATTTTACTTCAATTATGATAAACTAACATAATTGACAAAAAATTGAACATCACAATCACAAATTTTTAAATAGAAAACGTAAATTCGCCTTTGCCACTTTAGAACTTGGTAAGGCGGAGTTGGAACCCTATTCAAGTAAAGTGAAAAACTGCGCCTCGTAAAAACGATTAACTGTCAAAAACAAACAAATTAGCAATTGCAAAATAAATAGAAGTTTTAAAAAATTGCTGAAACTTCCTCATACAATTATCTACGGAAATACAACATAGGTGACACTGACAATTATTTTTGGGTAGAAACGAGAAAAAGAAATGGTTTTGCATTCAAAGGTCATTTTTGAAAACAAATGTCATTTAGAATCTTGTCCGAAGTAACGATTAGTTGATTTCCATTCGGTGTAGCTATTAAGTTTATCAACATGTTTAATGATGTTGGTGTAAGAAAGACTTTGGAAAGTTAAAAACTTTCTTTTCAAATTGTTTAGCTGTAAAACAAAACTAAAATCTTTCATTTAAAATACACCTTTACGCGAACGTTGACTCGGCTATCTTACCATTAATGCTGGATAGCTAATGTTATTATTGCACTACAATATGCTAACCATTCGACTTTTTGACGAACATTCTTTGAAGTCCTATTTTTTAATTAGGTTTTTATTTGTAATAAAGTATAGAATGATAAGGCTGTATTTTTATGACCAACAACAAAAATGTATCGTCATTTTTGTTTTAAGTACTAAATCACAAAAATTATCTAAAAAGGCCAAAAAATATTTGGGATAGAATCATTTTTCAATACTAAATGCAGAACGAAAATTGGGGGAAAATGCCCTTTTATCGTGATATAAACCAACGATTACAATCGAATTACTTATGTTTTTTTGAGGAAGTTGATCAAAACCATTTTTTTCCAATTTTTCTGGCATTCATCCGTCAAGGGTATTCTAGGAAGTGAATATATGGAAGATTGGAATCTAGTTCAGACTTAGAAGAGATGAGATGTAAAATGGGGAAGGCAGTTTTAAAACCTCCAAAAACATTGAACTAAAAATAAGACAAGAGTAAGAGTAGAGTAGGTAAATCAAAAGTAGAAGTCTCACCGAAGCATTAAAAACGTACATGTAGATTTGTATTTAATGCTCGTCATTTTGACGAATGTTAGACAGCCAAGGTTAAAATAAAACTATGTTAAATGACAAAATTGCGAGTAAACCAGAAGGTAAATCAAAGACAAAAGAACTTACCGAAGCATTTAAAACGTACGCGTAGATTTGCATTTGATGCTCGTCATTTTGACGAATGTTATACAGCCAAGGTTAAAATAAAACTATGTTAATTGACAAAATTGCGAGTAGTCAGAAGGTAAATCAAAGACAGAAGAACTTACCGAAGCATTTAAAACGTACATGTAGATTTGCATTTGATGCTCGTCATTTTGACGAATGTTAGACAGCCAAGGTTAAAATAAAACTATGTTAAATGACAAAATTGCGAGTAAACCAGAAGGTAAATCAAAGACAAAAGAACTTACCGAAGCATTTAAAACGTACGCGTAGATTTGCATTTGATGCTAGTCATTTTGACGAATGTTATACAGCCAAGGTTAAAATAAAACTATGTTAATTAACAAAATTGCGAGTAGTCAGAAGGTAAATCAAAGACAGAAGAACTTACCGAAGCATTTAAAACGTACATGTAGATTTGCATTTGATGCTCGTCATTTTGATGATTGTTAGCCAGTCAAGGTTAAAATAAAACTATGTTAATTTACAAAATTGCGAGTAGTCAGAAGGTAAATCAAAGACAGAAGAACTTACCGAAGCATTAAAAACTTACATGGAGATTACATTTGATGCTCGTCATTTTGACGAATGTTAGACAGCCAAGGTTAAAATAAAACAATATTAATTGACAAATTGCTAGTAGTCAGTAGGTAAATCAAAGAAAGAAGAACCTACCAAAGCATTTAAAACGTACATGTATATTTGCAGTTGATGCTCGTCATTTTAACCAATGTTAGCCAGCCAAGGTTAAAATGAAACTATGTTAATTGACCAGATACATTTTTTTAAATCAACATCTAACTGGCAAATTTCTAAAAATCATAAAATATAGATTTAAAATCTTGAAGACATCTGCCATAGTAATACCATCAGTACCAGCTCGGTTTGACACATGTAATATAAAAAGTCCTTGTCACTTTGCTTGACAGCCGCACTGCAATATTATCGCGGGAGAGAAATGTCCTCCTTCATAAATATATTTGGGATTTCTTTACAATGTCAGAAGGTGCCTACCCACGAACTTACAGATGGAGTAGGGATGAAATCACCCTGTTGAGAAGTCGTGTAGCAATCCTTTTAGGAAGGTTCAACTCGAAAAGTTGCATAATTTTAAGAAATTTTCGATAAAAAAGTAAAAAGTTCATCTCTTCTAAATAGCATATTTTTTAATGATTTATGCATCAAAGAAATATTATTTTAATCTAAATCTAAACTGATGAACTTTGGAACAGAAAATTTCTTGAACTGTGAGCTCTAGTTTTATGAAACTCGCACAACTTATTCTATCTGTAGTTTTCGGGAATCGAAACTTTTTTCACATCCCAACATGATTTTCATAATCTGCTTTTGTGGGATGTCACTTACAAAATACTCGTATATCGATAGCGCAAATAATGTAAAGGACAATTATTCATCCAAAAATGAGGTAAACCGTTTTGTATTCTCTTTCTATCTGCGTCGTAGGAAAATAAGTGCATCTTTTACGATATACATTGGAGGATTTTTTTCTGAAATATTAAAAATAAATTGAGTACTGTTATTAAAGAAATTTACAAAAAAATCAAAGTACGTATAAAAATTTAATTCAAAGTATTCTGAAAGATCTATTCAATAAAAACAGTAGTAGTTTTTATATTATAAGGTCGAAATTTGCTCCAAGTCAACTTTAATGGGGGTGGGGGGTGACACAACGTTATCCGCCCCGGGGGCACCCAAGCTAGCTACGCCACTGCATATCATTACAGACAACTACAATATTTCAGTTCTAAAAATAAAACGGTTTTATTGTTGTTAAAATGGCTACGTAAATAAAATGACAATATAAATCATTTTGTAAGAAAGAGTAAAAGAAATGTCAAAGAAACTTCGAACAGAACTCAATGGGATTTTCGTTGTTGAACTTGACTTGAAAGTTCTTTAATATTTGCTTGCATTTTTGATGTGGAGACGCGTAGTATTGCGTCCAAATGTAAATGTGATAACAGTGTTTGTTTTTCCGATAATTAAGAATTGAAAAAGTTTGCTCACAAATATAATATACGTACCTACTACCAAACATAGTAATTATTTGCTGAGCAAATCTTTTCAATTCTTTGGACTTTTCGGAAGGCAAACTCCCGTAGAAATCTACCAAGTTATTTTTTTCCTTAAATACCATTTTAAGGATACTATCACTTTGCAAATTTATCATGTTGATTTGCAAATAGCTTGGTACATTATTGATATCCACTGCGAAGGGGTTTTCGAAAATCTCCATCTTGAGATTTTTTTAAATCAGCAAACCGGTTTTCAAACTCAGTTTGAAGTTGTAGTAATGCCATTTTCATGTTAGTGTTTTCCCAAATAAAATTTATTACAGCTTCTTCTACTGCTTTCTTGCAATTTGAAAAATGATAGTTTAATTTCAAATGATTTAACATCTGAATACATAAGTAGATTCAGTTCGGCAGTTCATTAAAAATCCAAGGCAAGTTAAAAGTCAGGTGAATCAGGTCAGAATCATGCAGGCCGCAGGTTGCCGACCCATGCTTTACAGCATTGCAAAATTTCCGTGTAGAAATGTAAAGTTAGAAGAGCAGCAGTGCAATTATTGATTGATTAATAATTTTGGGATCTTTCACAAATCAGCGTTTTTTTATTGACTGAGCTTTCCCTGTTTTGACGCGACCATTTGGTATTTCATCTGACTATAAATTTGTTTGTTACGTTCCAGCTTAAGATGCCATGTTGGATACTACCTTGGATTGTTCCTACTACCAATTATAAATTTTAATTAACTTGATTAATTTGTGTTGTTTCACAATTTATTCATTTTAAATAATATATACTATATTTGCGGCACGTTCACGGCACGGCAGGGGAAGATACTCTCAGTATCGCCCTAGTGTAAGAACACCATTCAGATTTGAAACGTTGCTTGAAATTGCTCTGAGATCTGAATAGGTGCTTCCCCACCTTCCTCTTCCCTATCTCCTTCCCCTCCCCACTACCTTCAGCCCCACAACATACCCTAATTGGGGATGCCATAGTCTCACTGGCTTCAGACGGGAGCAGTTGGGACTCTTGTGCGGTATTCATATAACAATAAAAAAATGAAAAAATCAGAATAATCAGTATTATGGTACCTACAGACTTGAAGAATTGAAAACTATTTGAGATGGTGACATTTCTTTAACTGCTAATAACAATTATTTGCGCACGCTGGGTTTGGAACCCGCGACCTTAGGATTGCTAGAACACGGAAATAAATAAACTTTAATTAAAATATATATTTATATATTTTATAATTAAGTAAGCAGGTGTTTAAGTACGTACTTATAAATCTTATAATTTTATGGGAAATTTGGATTTTAATTAATTTATTAAATAAGAAAAAATAGAAATATACTTTTTCGATGCGTGGTCTTCCGTTCACAGAACTTTCGTGAGTATTGTGTTACAATTGTGAGTAATTTTAAACAGTCCAAAATATTTAACACGTTCCCAAAATTGAAGATACTTTATTTTATTGTGCTTATATCTGAAATCTCATTGCTCTCATAGTATTGTTGTGTTATAACGCGTAACGCTCACTTATTATCCCATTGTAGGTTGACAAGCGATGATACATTGTTTGACTAGTGGTTTACACTCGGCAGAATGTTGCCACATATCAGGGCTGGGAAACTTTATTCTAAAAAACAAACAAAAAATACTTTTTTTTTGTTTTACTAGTTTTTTCCAGATATTTCTGGCTTTCAACCTTCAAGGATATTTTAGGCCTTTAATCAAAATTATGGAGAGAGGGAAGGTGAGTATACATCACACATCCAATAGAAAAGTGTCGTAAGTCAAAATTTTCTATTTTATGTTTTATCGCTGAAAAGCAAAATGATTGTAAATATCTACGCCCCACTAAAACCGTTTTTAAGTTAAATCACTTCGTCTCCGTAAGATGTCGCTAGTATCTCTTTCAGTGGGACCGTTTGAACTTCATTCATTAGTTTGTTTTCGCTCTCCTGTAAAATTAACTTCTTTGTAAATGTGACAATGTGACACTTTTCTATGGGATGTGAAAACGTCAGTTTTATTTAAATGCCCAAACATCATGATTATATGGAAGGTTGGAGTCAAGTTCTGACTTAGAAGAAATGAGACGTTGAACGGAGGAAAGGTAATTTTAGATAAGGTGTGATAGAAGAGAGAATATTTTTTGGAGAGGGACAATCAAAAATTATGTGATCTAAGGTTCCTACTGTAGAACCAGAAGACTTAGCTACATGTCCAATGACAATTCTGGTGAACTTTATAAAAGGGACTGGGTTATTGTTGAAGGATTGAGCAGTAAAGTTATATAACAAACTCCCACTTAGTATCAAACAAATTAACATTAGAGTACAAGCGTAGTAAACGCGTGGGCTACATATGTAACCCAGGGTATTGTTTTTATTCGTAACTTCATGAAATCGCGTGATTTAACTTCGAGTCTCTAGCTAAGCTTCGATTGGTTGTTGCTCGACGCATTCACTGTGGCGTGAGCGATCGACGCTGGCGCACGTATGATATGTAATGGCATATAGGACAATGGGCCTATGGCCTAAGGCCTAAGTGCTCACGGGAACTATTCGTAAATCTGCAAAGTTCTTCAAAATACAAACGTTAACTTGTCGAAGAAATATAGCAGTTTCGGTAATGTTATTTAAATTTATACATAACTTAATCGATTGTCCTAATCTTCTTCAACGCCTATCATTCCATGTTCCAAATCGCAACCGCAGGCAGTCGCTTACCTTTAATCTCCCTCTTTGCTAGACCAACTCCAAACAAAACTCATTTATCTACAGATCCACACACTCATGTAACTTAAATTATTACCACATTGACATTTTTAACTCGACTTTACGTGACATAAAACGAAAACTCACCAAGCAACATGACTCAAACTAGAAAGTTCAATCCCTATATATAATCCCGTCCTATGCCTCTTAATCTTTTTATATATTATAACTAAAAAAATTAAATTAAGAAAATACCCTTACAATGCCACACTTTATCATTAACTATCATCAGTGGAATGTTCATAATTGGCATAATTAACATCTTATTATTGTATTATTTTGTAATCTCTGATTTGCTTTCTCTAAAATAACTTTCTCTAAAATAAAAAAATAAAAAAAATAAAATAAAAACCGTCTCCGCAAAGAGAAGAATAAAGGATCCTACTTCAAGACCACAGTAAGTGAAATATGGGGAGTCAAGCACGTGAATTTTAAAAAAGTGAGAAGTACAGAACAATTACTGAATACTCATTGCGAAACATTGCGAGATCTATCTTTGAGGATGAAAAATATGTGAGAATAAGTGGGATGTGGCTTAGGAGGGTAACAATGAGGGTAATAATGATTTTAAGTTATTACTTATCATTATTTGAGTTTAATACTACTGTTACCATTAAAGTGTAATGACATATTGTTATGTGTTAGTGTTATAAGATTAAAGGGAGATGTAATAATGAGCCTTTGTCGGGCTCGGGTGTAATCTGCTAGTCAACTTTGATTTCCTCACAGGAAACCTTGGACGCCAAACCCAGCCTAATGTCTGGGTATGTCAACCAGCGGAGAACACGGTACTCAATTCTCAGAGTGTGGGCCATTAGTTTTCATAGCATTCCTGAAAAGGCTGCACAAGGAATCTACTTAATAAAACAAAATGTGGAGTATAGAATCGGTTCACTGTATTGTTTTCGTAAGACATAATAAAATAAATGGCATGGACTCACCCCCGGGACCAATATCGTAATTTTATGCTATTCCTAGCTACCCTAATTAAATTTACTGCCGCCGAACTCCCGATGTCGGGAGAACCAACCCCAGCTCCTGGTGGCAAGGGTGATCCCAACCTCTGCGGCTCAGCTTGGCCCTGCGACCTCCTCAGCAGTCGCATGGAAGTGATGTTAGACCTGGACCCTCGGGAGAAGGAAGGAGTACCCAGACTCTACTCCAAATTGTAAAGGAAGGCCCGTCAGCAATTCGAGGCGAAGAATCGTTCAACACTGCGGTATTCTCGGGTTTGTTCCATAAATAAACCCTTGGGGGGAATTCGATAGTTGGCCTGCATATAATCACGGCGCGGCGAGTTATTATTTAATCCGATGACTCGGATAATGAGGTACAATAGTCTTTTCACTCGGACATTGCCAATTCACTCGTGGTCACTGGGACCCTCGCGAAACTCACATTTTACGTGAATAAATCTTCGGTTAGATGCACCGCGCACCATGATAAGCGTGGCGGGTTATTATATACACCGATGGCTCGGATAAAGAGGTACATTAATCGTAACACACGTACATCGCCATTAAACTCGTGCTCCCTTTTGGGACCCGCGCGAAAACTCGCATTTTACGCGAATAAATCTTTGATTTTTATATTTAAAAAAACACAACGTGTTTCCGTCCCCCGAATTCAGATGCCCAAAGCTTGGATTACAATCACATCGTATTAAAACTTAAGATTAATTGACCGTTGTTTTCACGGCGTACCGCACACCACCCGTGAAAACCAGAGTGCGGATCCGGAAAACAAACCCAAAAAATGCCGCCTACCGACACGTTGAACGAAACTCCCCCAGGTTTGCCAACCTAACCAATTAAAATGCATTTAAAAAAATAGTACCTAACTTACGATAAATACAATCGCTTCATAACACTACCTTCTATATATAACACTGTAATTAGTTTTTGGAAAATATATGAAATATTTTAGCGTCCTCATAATATTTTTCAATACTATTAATATTTTATTTTTTTAAATTTGTTTATCTGTGTAAAGTTCATTAACATAAGATTTTTTAATGCCCGTCTCACTAGGATATACCTGTGTCGAGACAGACGTAGAGTTACAAAAATGTATTTAAACATAGTTTCATGAATATTTAAGGTTGAATACATTTTAATTTTAATACAATCAAAACTAAAGGTATCTAATTGGAAGGGTGGGTAAATCTCGCAAAGGTTATCTTACAAATGAAGTACTAAAGTAATAAATCCTGTCAAATCTAACTGAAGGAACTACAATTCCCTTTATATTTTTTTTTAACTCTGTGATTTCCAGAACATTCTGTATTCAGTAGCCTTCCTCGCCGGCCACCACTTTTTTTTTAAATTCACGTATCCGATATCGGAGTCACCAATATTGTTATAACGTTTAACAGAGGTTATAACTTCCTAATGGTCGCGGATTATTTAAAAAGAATTCAATAAAATCACATGAATCGACGACATTGGAGGGGACCCACCACTTACCCGCACTGGTATAGGTAACAGATGGTTACCCCTTCAAGACTCTTGCAAAGACTCTAATTTTTTTGGTAAAACAACTCTACATTTCATAACGAAACTAGACCTCCAATGTCCCTGCATACGTTGTTAGTAAGCAGTACGCAAGTGCTTAGCGGGAAATACAGATACAATATGTGTGACAAAATATAGGTAAGACAATGGGACAGGTTGGTGAAAGTCTACGTGGTGGCAAGCGCTGGGTAATTGTATCCAGCGTATCCTATAAGCACCTGTTTGGGAGGAAGACACAGTAGATAAGTAATAAGAGCATGGCAAACGGTTGGGGGTCCTCTCCAATCGATTGGCAGAACCAGCAAGAATGCGCATGACGTTCGATGAATCGACCACAATAATACCAGAAGGGTTTACAATAAGTGGTGCCCGGCAAGGAAGGCTATTGAAGACGGAATATTCTGGAAATCTATCTTTTGACAGCTTTTTGACTTTTTGATTCAGTGCGCATTCTTCTGCGCCGATGTTGCCCGCGTAAAAATGTTTACAGCGTTAAAAAATAAATAAAGGGAATCGTATTTCCCACACCTAAGTATGTAAGTAAGATTTGACAGAATTCTATTAGCTTATTTTATTTTATGTGGGTTAGGTGTATGTAAATTGTTATTTATGTCTAAGTACAATTTATTTTACTTATGTTTGCAATAGTGTGATACTTGTATAGTTTGCTATATATTTAAAATGTCTTTGTTCAAAGGTGGCTTTAACAAAAGAATTTCGGAGAATTTCTTCGTTTTTGGCTCGGGTATTGTGTATCGTTTATGTTGCTTTGTATAGTGTTTTGTTGTTTTTGTGTAAATTAACTGAGACGGACCTCGTAAAAAGCTGTTTTATGTCCATAAAGTTGATAGTATTGAAGATCGTATCAGTGCTGGTAGAAAGAGGAAACTTGAGAACTATTATTTCGGTAACTGTGTCAACTATAATACCTTCATAGAGGGAATATAAATATTAAAAATCTGATTTTATCAGGAGAAAGTGATAACAAGCGAAAGTAGTAACAATGATTGTATACAAGAGGCAAAGGGTTAAAAAATTATATATAAATATCGTATACGTCCAATAACGGTATATGAATAAGTACAATACGTAAGAATAAAACAATGTGTAAGAATAAAACAATAAATACATAATAATATTATACTCGTACAAGTGAAGTCAAGTGAAAACCAGAAGTTCGAAAAAAATTCTAAGTTCTGGGGGCTTTCGCTAAATATGTTCGGAATCTTGCCACTACAGTGGATGTTTTTAGTCAACATATTCGCACAAGAGGTTAGGAGAAGGTGAAGTTGGTTCTTTGAAAGGAATGGTGGAAGTTTTGATTTCAAAATAATGAAAGTTGTTAAAATCAGCCCTAAATGTGTTTATTCAATATTTGTCCTAATGGCAGCCCTAAGCGAGCCAGCCACCAGTGGCGTGTTTGCACACAAAGCGCCCACCCTTTTACGGGGGGCGCCGCACTAATTGACTGAGAAACCGAACGAAAATTGTTTCGCCAAACCCCACCGAGGCACGCCACTGCGTAAGGCCTCCCTGCTCCCGGCTAAGAGGCCCTTAATGAAGTTAAGTTTTCCGTGCCGTGAAAGGGATGTGTGTGTTTACTGGAATATCGATGTTATCGAATTATTATTTTAAGAGAATGGGATGGTAAGTAATGTCGATATTGAGTTGTTGTTGAATAGGGTTGTGCAGGGAATATCGAATGTTTTTCTTATTTTCTTATTATTGGTTATTTTTATTATTTGAAAAAAAATAATCAATTTGGAGTACCGATTTCTTTTAACTTACACCAAAAAAGCTATTTAAAGAAGTTTATATTTACACATACATAAAATATAAACTCAAGAGACCCTTCAGGACGCCCCGAGGAAAATAATTTTCCCTAGGGCCTGTGTCATTTTTGGGGATGCTATGGTGAATGGAGGGTCTTTTTGTTAGTATTTGTAAAGAAGGAGTTAACCTGGATCTTAAAGGAGGGAAAAAACACAGAGGCCGGCAAACCGTTCCATAGCCGAGCTGTTGAAACCAAAAACGAGAAACCATCCGTTCTCGTGTGAGAAATGTCAACTATGTAAACATGTTGGGCGCGTGTTTGGCGTGTTTTCCTACTGCACACCGGTGCCGAAGAATCAATGACATTAGTTCCTCGGAACATCTTCCATTGAAATGCCTATAGAACAAGGACAATATTCCCACCCGACGCACGCTCGTGTTCTAAAGATTGCAATCCTTTTATTATGATAAGAGAATCTACCAACGGATCGCCCGTTTCTGCTCAGATTCGATGGTTTTTTCAGGTATTTTGGGACTCCAGAACAGAGGTGGCTGCCATATTCAATTGTGGGGCACAAGCACTATTTATTTAACGTTATCAGTTGTGTACTATTAAAGTATATGCGGGCCCGTACGTGTGACAAATGGCCTTGTGACTTTGTGTCACCTCATCACACATTATTTAAAGTACCACCTCCATTCTCCAAGATATGATAATATAAAACACTCTTCATTTTCGCTTATCTTCCAGTTTTCCCAGCTTCAGGCTGTTCAGGAGGCTTTCAGAGCGTTTTCAGTGAGCTACCACCCGACAGTAAATCGCGCCGATCGCTAAAAAGGCTTCTCGGCTGATATGAACAAAATGGTAGATACGAGTAGGTAGATATTTAAAATCGTGCGAGTTATTGCTTGGAAAGATATAGAAAACGACAGTCTTGTGCAATAAATACGCGATGGGTTATTTATTATTTTTCTATCCTCAATTTTAAACATTTTGGATGAAGAAATAAATAGGGTATAACGTTTCTTTATATTTTTATCAGATCTTTGACCTTTCTAAATTAATAGCATACTATCTTTAATATAAAAATGAATCGCTAAATGTGTTGCTAAGCGATAACTTTCGAACGACTGCATCAAATTGGATAATTCTTTTTTTTTGTGAGTTCGTTATTGTCAGGACAAGGTTTTATAAAACTTCTGGTGAGCTCCGGCATTATGAAATTTGTATAAAAAAATTGCTATTGGTGGCACGCGAGAAAGCGGCTATTGTTATGGAAAACGGCAGGGAGGGAAAGATGGGAGAGGGGAACAGGGAGGGGGAGGGGAACCTGGGAGGGGGGAGGGAGACCTGAGAGGGGGAGGGGAACTCGGAGGGGGGTTCGCGGGACGGGGAAGGGGGGGGGGGAGTGGAATGGAGTGGGGAGAGGGAAGGTGGAGGTGACGGAGTCGGAACGCGAGAGGGGAAGAGGACGCAGGAAAAGAAGGGGAAGCGGAAGAGGAACGGGACGAATGGGAAAGGACACTCAGGGAGAAACAATTTCTTTATTAAATGGCATAGCAACGCATGCCGGGACCAAATAGTAATTTATAAATCTTTTTTTCCACTTTGACATACTAAATTAATAGCATAATATTATATTGACGACATATGTTTAATATTTATTTTCGTTTTAGTTCTGAAATACATTAATTTGTAGGACCGTAAATAGTTAGATAAATAGAGAAATTTTCGTCATAAATAAATTTTCGGATATATTTTTTAAAGATTTTATTTGAACTAAAATTAAAATTTTGAAAGATGCTTTTATTAGATAATGTATTGATTTACAATAATGTATGATTACATGATATGAAATATGTCTTGTAAAATAAGATTTTTCGTTTGAAAGTTTAACAAATCTGCCAACGATTTATGGTATAACCTTATTATACTAAAAATATTTTTTTTCTCAAAATTTAAAACATGCGTTTACTAGATAGAAGAACAATCTATCGAAATCAATTTATAATTTTTTTTGGAAATGAGTCAAAACGTCTAAATTTTGATAAAAAAATTACATATTTCCGGTTTTCTCTGGTTATACCCTCTTAAGAGCACTTTTTTACATAGCTCCACACAGGACGCCCTAAGGAAAATAATTCCCTTAAGGGCCTACATCATCTTTGGGAAGAAAAAGAAGGAGAGGAAGTACTGGGAAGGAAAAGAGTATGAGGGGTGGGTAGGAATCTCGGGGTCAGTGTATCCATGAGTGTCGGAAGTATGTATCCATCCCCCCAAGGCCATTTTTTCGAGAGAGTACGGCTGGTGAAGTCAAAGGGACCAACATCCTGCTTGCCTGCCATGCAGCTGGCGGGCATACGCATACAAACCTCACCCCATGAACCCGGGCACCCCTGCTAAGTCACCAAACGTAGCGAAACACATGGGGTGACCTATGACAGAGGTGTTGGTAATCCAATAAATGGTTCCTGGGGCGGCGATACCCATAACCGACTCCCAACTTGATTAATAATAATTTATATATAATTGAAACACATGGTTACTCCTTCATGTTTATATTATAATATATAGTATTATAAGAAACATTACTGTAACAATGTTTTTCTTTCAAAACCTATATCATTTTGTGTCATTTTTCTATACAATTATTATCCTTAACTGTAAAAAAACGTGAACTTAATAAATAATCTTATGTCAGAGGGTAATGATCAAATTTCACCAAGATGTCCTAGCCATGATTTTAAGTTTAACCTTCCTATAAAATCATTCAGTGATAGGCCTTTATAAGCCACAAATCAAAAAGTATTCCAAGGAAGGTGATGTAAATGTACTTAAAGATGTCCTAATCATCCTCAAGTACATTTCAAAGACCACGGGGATGTTAACGGTTCACAGCCTTACTAAAAAACATCATGAATATTTTATACAATTGGTAAACAACCGTGTATGTGAAAACCTTACTACTGACAAAAAATAGTTCATGGAAAGATATATATATGTTACTGTAAAAGCCCGAACTACGGTAAATCCTAATATTTTCCGGTAAATCCTAAGATTTACCAACTCTTAATGGTAAAAGTCCGAACCGTTCTATAATCATCGTTCACCATCCCAACCTAACCTAATGTAACCTAACCTAACATGTACTAAATTCTAATGGTAAAAGCCCGAAAAAATCGTTTATAATATTTAAATAAGAAACGATTTTTCGGGCTTTTACCATTAGAATTTAGTACATGTTAGGTTAGGTTAGGTTAGGTTGGTGAACGATGGTTATAGAACGGTTCGGACTTTTACTATTAAGAGTTGGTAAATCTTAGGATTTACCGGAAAATCTTAGGATTTACCAATATTCGGGCTTTTACGGTAACATAATATACATTGCTTATCCAGCCAAAAACGGTTGTTTGTCCATTGTATACAATGTTATTCATAAAAAAATTTCGTCAAATTTCTGAATTTTTCCAAGGTATTTCAAATGTTTCATATATTTCTTATTTTTGAAGATATACCTTAAAGCTTATCCAAATTAGGTTAAAATTTGAATTTTAAACAGTAATACCAACCATGTAAGGAAAAATAAATAAATATTTATCAGCTCTTACCAACCAACTAACTGTAGGGGCAGGCAGAGAAGATGGATCGCCAAACAACTCGATCTTGGCACACGCTTCTTGCCTCATCCACATTAATACATTGTCTCATACGTACTCTATTATCACTCAACTATCTTTTTTTATATGAATATCGCCTAAGAGTCCCAACAGCTCCCGCCTGGAGCCTGGAATTGGGGCATGTTATGAGGCTGAAGGTAGTAGGGAGGAGAAGGAGATGGAAAGGGAAAAGTATGGTGGGTACGTACCTGGCTATTAAAATCTAGTCACCAAACGTGGCTATAGCCATTTCAAGCAACGTTTCAATTCTGAATGGTAGTCCTACACCTGGGTACCTAGCATGGTCAATCGATATAGGTTTTATCGAAAATGTCGGTAACTTGTCATCGCTCCCGAGCACGACTACAGACAGCTAACTTACAAATAATAGTTCACAACGACTAAGGGTTCCTATTTTATTTGACGTGAACTGTTAGTTGTTCGTTAGCTGTCTGCAGTCGTGCTCGGGAGCGATGAAAAGTTACCGACAATTTCGATAAAACCTATATCGATCGACCATGCTAGGTACCCAGGTCGATACAGAGAGTATCTACAATATGCAACGAGTTATTTTTAATGAATTAATTGTGAAATACAAAAGAATAATCAGATAAAATTTATTAGCGCACGCCGGGTTCCAATTCGCTAGCTTTGAATTGTGAGTCGAGAGTCTTACCCCTCGACCAAGACGGCCGTGCCACCTGATCATGCCATGTTTTCCTCCGGCGTCCCCGACATATTTTACCATTTACATTTGCGTCATATATTTTCCTTGCACTCCTTTCTTCTTTCAATCGCTCTACATGCCCAAACCTCGTGACCGTCCCTTTGTTATTCTTACTCATTACGTTTACATCAGCCATCAGTCTACTTTTATCCTTCCTCTGCCAGTGCCATTCTTCAGTACAACACTGTATATGCAATAAGTCGGTGACGCCCGAGGAAGACATGACACGGTAAAGTAAATCAAATACTTAAGTAGTGCAATGTCAAGAGTCAGAATTGGAGCATGTATAAGACAGTATAACAAGTTCGCGAAATCCCATGCACTTTTTATGCTCCGAAAGCGAGGACTTCTTATCAGAACGCGCTCATTAACAGAGAAAACCAACTGCTTAATTAATCTGGATTTACCATCGACGCGGCGTTTTCAAAGTCATTTTCAGTTCAGCAACTATTCTTTGACACAGGTCACAACATAATAAAACTACCCCCATGACCTTTTATTTATTTAATAACTAGCTGAACCGGCGAACTTCGTACCTCCTCAGAATCAGTAACTGTTGTGTTAACATATTAGCTGAATTAAATTCAGTTTTTTATTAAGTATAAAATTACACGATGAAGCAATTATTATCGATGCGCAACTGTCCGTGTTCTGTTTTTGTCAGTTTTGTACGGATTTATAATTTTTGTGATTTTCTTAGTTTTCCACTTAAGGGAATCGCGTTTCATTTTCTTTATACGTATATACACATACAATTTGGAACGCGGGTATGGGCCGCCTTATGGGTACCGCCGTCCCGTGAACCATTTACTGGATAACCAACACCTTTGCCATGGGTCACCCCAAGTGGTTTGCTACGTTTGGGGCCTTGGCAAGGGTGCCCAGATTCATAGGGTATCCAGGTCTTGGCGGCGGATGCGTCTGCATATGCGTCATACATTTCTAAAATCTACAAAAACTACAAGCTAGACAAACAATTAAAAACAACTTATGGCTAAAAATTGCATACACCTGTTCATTGATCACCGATACGAAAATATATGTACAATATTTTGACCAATGAACGCGATGCTGCCTAAAATTTAATGGAAACAGGACCATACTTACCTAGGAGGTCGCTTGAAATGAACACTGTATATTGTCCATTTAAAGAAATTTAGATAGAGTTCGCACGCAGAGGACATAATTGTAAACAAATGTTATTTAATCCTGAAAAATATTTTAATATTAATATGTTATGTATTCTTTGATGAGTGTATTTTGGAAAGTAAAAGCAACATTTAATAGTGGGTGGTGCAGTAGTACCTATAAGGATTTGATCTTCCTAAATGTGATTCGTCAAGAAACAGATTGATGTGTAAGGACTCGAGTAATTTTAGTTCAGTAAGAAAAGTATGATTATGAAATATCATAGGCAATACAAGTATGATACTCTGAAATAGGTAAATTTAAATTAAGGGTAGGAGAGCCCAAAAAGGTAGGTTTTTAGTTTGGACCTAAACTCTGTTGGGCTTGTTATGCATCTTAATTCCGGAGGAAGTCTATTCCAAGCCTTAGGCCCAGATACTCCGAAAGCACGATCTCATCTTTAGCAGATGAAGTTGCTGATCTAAGGGTTAATTGCCTCGGATCGGTATTTTCCGGGACGCATAATTCGGAGAAGTAAGGTGGGGCCATTTCGTTGATTGATTTAAAAACCATCCAACACAATTTGTACTGGATTCTTTCAGGACACTTGAGCCAGTGAAGGTTACGAAGGTATTCTGAAATATGCGAATATTTAGAGACACCAGTTATGAGCCTTACCGCTGCATTGAACACGGATTGAAGTTTGTCAGTTTGATATTTTGGAGGACTAGCGTAGATGCCGTTAAATTAATCGAGCCGTGAGACTACGTAAGAGTTGATTAATAGTTTTGTCGCCTCTGTAGGAAGATTTCTTCGGTAATGCGACAATGCGACAAATCGGTAATGCGACAAATATCAACTTTCTTCAAATGTTAAAACAATAGTATATTAAAATATAAGTGGTTAAACAGGTCTTTAAAACACGCGCGATTTTTCGAGCACGACGGCGTAGCCGAGTGCTCGAAATAAAGCAAGTGTTTTAAAGACCAGTTATCCACGAATACTTTACGCTATTTTTTTTTATTGGTACACTTTGAAAACATAAATATTGATATTATTATTAAAAATTTGGAAATAAGAACTATTAATGAATTCGTGATGTGACATCACAATATCTTGTTGTCATGGAAATGAAAAACACAAACATTAATTTGCAATCTGTCACATAAGATTAATAGTTGACATCACAGTTTTTACTAGTTATTGTGTGTTGTAAAATGAGTTCTAACATTGATAATTTAAATACCAAAGCAGAATCGCGGTTAATACCTGAAAAATCCAAAGACGTTTATAAAAAAGAATATAAAAGGTTCATAACATGGATGGAGGAGCAAAACGTAGTAGATGTAGATGAACGAGTTGTGCTTGCTTACCTTCAGAAAATGTCGGAACAGTACAAAGCATCGACTATGTGGGCCATACATTCGAAATTGCAATGTCTGTTGAGGATAAATAAAGGGGATGTAAACAGCATTTCCTCCGATTTAAAAAACGGAGGTATTAATATTTCAAATAATACGAACTGCTCTTTTCACATCCATTTAAATAATTAGAATGTAAACGATGTAAAAAAGAATGTAAACTTTGAATAAAATTTTTGAAACATTTGTAATGTTTTATTTGACGTTTAAAATATTCCTGTCAGATTTATAGTTAAAAGTTGACATTTAGACTTCACATTTTGTTGATTTGTTGATGTTGCCATGGTAACTTTAAAAAACGCGCGTTCCATGAAGTGCGATTTAAACACGCTAGAGCGTACTTTAAATGAGTAAAAAAGGGCACCAATAAAAAAAAAAAATTTATGAGCATAAAAAAAATAAAAATATCAGTCTACGAAATAAAACATTTTTATAAACATTTACCGCTAATCATAGATAAGTACCAATTATTTTGTTATCAAACTTTGTATAAAAGGAGCGGTGATTGGTCAAAACATTTGTTTGTCGATTCAAAATATGCATGCTTAGTTTTAAAAGAAATTAAAAAAAAATCGTGTTTTGGAGATGCGCGGTGTTGTAATGCGAGCGACGAAATAATATAGTTAGCTCAAAATATTTTTTAGCAATGGCAGAACATTTTTCCTGAATCCATATAAATTATCGACAAAAATTTCTACTTCAGCTCACTATCTTATTACACATTTACGTCAGAGAGCTAAAATAGGCGATATTCTTTTTAAATGTATTGAGGTGAAACTCGCTACGGCATCTTCAACAATAGAAATTGGTAACTTTTATTTCAATATTGCTAAGACAAAATGTAATTTGGACATCAATATATTAACTACATACCCAATTCCAATCCCAAAGTGACACCACCTACGAGAAATTTCATAATACAACCACCCATCGAATTCCGTTGCATCCCTTGCGTGACGTAGTTGTTTTACTAGGAAGTAATTAAACATTTTTTATCAAATGTTACCTTTCTCGATACGCTGCCTCGAATTCATACGTAATGTAACAGACGCCTTGATGCATTAGATCTTGTTTACGTGAAACTTTTGCAGCTGGTCGCCACACCTGTTCCTTCAAAATATTACTGCCTACAAGAGAACAGTAAACAACTAATGGACAAGTCGATTCTTGCAAAATACCTCGCATTATCACAAACCACAGGTGCGAAATGCGGTCAACCCATGCAAGAAAAACACTTCGTGTCTAAACTAATTTGTTTACGTGAAAAATCACAGCTGGCCGCCGCACGTGTCCCTTCAAAACATTATTGCCTACTACCTATTCAGAGAAGAGTAAACAATATATTAATCAAGTTGATTCTTGCAAAATGTTACACAAAAGGCTGCACGTGTTGTTCAAGCACTAAAACACTTAGCAACCAAAACGCCTTGCATTATATTGATAATAAATCCTGCATTATAAGCAGGTTCGTTCATCCGCCTGGGGAAATCAGGTCAACTCAGGCAAGAAAACAATACACATGTCCAAACCAGTTTGTTATTCAAACCTGCCTCAAACACCTGGGGTAATTAAGATAAACAACAGATGCAGAAATGCAAAACATGTTTACGTTTTCCTTCAAAACAGGTGTACGTAAAATTTAGTATAAAAACCATCTGAAAATAAATATTTCATGTCATTACCCGAAAGATCTTCGAGTCGTTATTTATAAACCATCTCCCGAAACTGAAGTGACGATTGGAGTCCAGCGCCCTATTGTTTATAGTATTTGTATGGAACAGAAAAGTGGTCTCATACACGTTATATACATATTTTTTTTAGATATTCATATAACTGATTAAATTGTTAATAAAAAAGTCCGCCATAGCCCATACCTAAAATATTTCTACCTGCCTGAAATTTGTGTTTTAAAAATGATCTTCACAATGCTAGTAATTCCGTTACCGCGAACTTGCTGGAAAACAAATTAGCTCCACGCAGACCAACTAAAGGTACAAACCAATGCTTCTAGCGATCTTTTGACTGTGAGATAATAGACTTTCTTTTTGATAAATGTTTTCGTAAACCAATATTTTTGGTTCCGGTGTCATTTTTAAGATCTACACGCCCTGTCTAGATAGATTTGGTCGAAGAATTTGGATGTATGACTGTAAACGATGTACGGATTGTGTATAGTGACAGAGTTGTATGGTAGTCTACATATCTGTCTACTCCAGTGTGATGGATAGTTTTTTAAGGGCGTAGTTATTATCAAAAAAATCGTTTCCACGAAATCAAACATATTTTCTCCGAACCCAAAGTCAAGCATAAAAAAATTGGTAACCACCAATCATTCAACCACCGAAACCACCATTATTATTCATTGTAACAGACATTTTAACATTCCCATAATCTCCTAGTAGGACTTAAAAAGTCCCACTTGACCCAGTGGGACTTTTTAAGTCCCACTGGGTCAAAGTCATGAAACAGTTGACCCTCCTGGGGTAAATACAGTACAAGTCATGCGACCACACTACATTTAATCCAGTCGTATTTTCACATATGAAAAGTAAATCCGTCGTTCGTACTTGATTTCCCGAAGGGAGCTTTGCGGCGTGTGGTACTGTAAGATTGCTATTAATAAAATTAATTGTTCAACTGAATTTTGAGTTTCGTGATGTAAAATTTACACCAAGAAAATCAAAATTCGTAAATGTTGTATGGATTGTTAAAAATATAATTTTAAAAAAAGTTTTTTTAATATATGAATACCGCACAAGAGTCCCAACTGCTCCCATCTGAAGCCAGTGAGACTATGGCATCCCCAATTGGGGTATGTTGTGAGGCTGAAGGTAGTGGGGAGGGGAAGGAGATAGGGAAGAGGAAGGTGGGGAAGTACCTGGCTATTCAGATTTGGTTACCAAACACGGCTAATGCCATTTCAAGCAACGTTTCAATTCTGAATGGTGGTCTTACACCAGGGCGATACAGGGAGTATCTTCCACTCTGGAGCGTGTCGCAAATATACTATGTATTATTTTAAATGAATAAATTGTGAAATAATACAAATTAATAAAATAAAATTTATTTGCCACGCCGGGATTCGATCCCGCTCCCGCGACCTTCGGTGTGCGAGTAAAGAGCCTTACCGCTGGACTACGCCACAATAGTTAAATAGAATAATATAATAACGAAAATAATAGGTAACTTTAATCTTTCTTTGCTAAAATACATGTATATTCATTCCTTATAATAAGTAGTGTGAATATTCAAGTTTCCATTTTTTTTTAATTTTCAAAATCTGGAATTTAATGACTTTGAATCTGGAATTTGATCGGTTGAAGCATCAAAAAAATAGTATGGTGAGTTTTGTGTTTTTGGGTCATGTGGAGAGAATGACCGAACATCAAGCACCAAAGACCCTGTTCAACTCAAACATCAACCAAAGACCCTGCTCCATTTAACGTAGTTGCTTCTCGCACTAATTTTATGTTCAACTCTTGTCTTCAGAGATTGCATCGTGTGGGGAATGAAACTTGCTCTGTCGATATATTTTTTTATAAAAACATCGCTTCCTTCAAAAAGCGTATATGTATGCAGATGCAAAAATCCTTAAATGATACAGATTGTTAAAAGTAACAAATTTAATACCCATTGCTCTGTAACTACTTTCATAGTATCTACTTACCTCTTTATACATATATGTAATTGCTGTGTACCTTTTATTTTATTTTTTTTCTGATAATAACAAACTAATGTAAAAATCCTTAAATGTTTCACATTGTTAACAGTAACAAACTTAATACCCACTGCTCTGTAACTACATTCATGATAACTACATTCATAGTACCTACTTACTAATTTACATATGTAATTACTGTGTACCTTTTCTTTTCTTTTTCTCTTTTTCATAATAATAACAAACATACGTACATTTATGATAGCAAAAAAAAAAATTATCATTAAAAAAATTAAAATAATTAATTACAAGAAAATTACCTACTTTTATATTAATTGTTAAAAATGTTTTGCACCACTGCAATACCGGTATGCTTCAAGTGTATTTGGAATCACATTTTGTGTGATATTGTGACAATAATTATTGAATATAATGTAGCGTGAGCCCAAATACGAATCCGCTGGTTGAACTCCTTTGTAAACAATTACTTGAATATTAATACCTACTATGTTAAGCCTACTTATATCTTTCTAGCTCTGTTTATCATTTTATGTACCATATACTTATGATACTGCATACTTGTTATAATGCTCCTGTACAATTTATTTTATATGTAAAAGCCATCAAGGCGTAAACAAACAAATAAATAAATAAAATAAATAAGACCAATATGGCGAAGGAGCCTGGGAAGACCAAGATTAAGATGGAGCGACAACGTCCTCAAAGACATATCTTTCTTGGAGCTTCTAAACTGGAGAGAGCTGGCTCAAAACCGAGATGAGTGGAGGAAGATTCTTGAGGAAGCCAAGACCCACCAGGGGTTGTAGAGCCAATAGTGATGATGATGATGAGTTTTGTGATCTTAAAAATATACCACTTTTATCATCTGGTTTTCTATTTAACTCTGAAGGTATTTTTGTCATGAGCTATGAAACTAATACAATTAATTCAGGAGATGGGAGAAGTACCATGTCGAGTTCTATTTTTTTCAAACATTCAATAAGTGGCCTCCGTAGTCAGGGGTAAAGCTCCAGACAAGCAATCCGAAGTGTGTAATCTCACAATTTAATCATTTAAAATAATTTAAGGTTTATTTGCGACACGTTCCAGAGTGTAAGATACTATCAGTATTACCCTGGTGTAAAATCACCATTCAGAATTAATATGTTGCTTGAAATAGCTTTAGACGTATTTTGTGACCAATCTGAATTGCGAGGTACTCCCTATCTTCCTCTTCTCCATCTCCTTCCCCTCCTCATAAGCTATAATCTCACTGGCTCCAGATGGTTGGTAGTAGTTCGAACTCTTATGTGTAAATCACACTAAAAAAAGGCTTTACTCAAATATACAAGTGGTTCAAACAAAGTAACATTTTTCATTAATCTATAATGGATAACTACGATAAGTATACCTACATTCCAAAGTGAAGAAAAAAAAGTTTAAATCTCTAAATAACTTACTAACTAACTAACCACCACGCCGTTTCCCCGCAGGGGTAGGCAGAGCGGACGACCGCCAAACAAGTCGGTCTTGGCACATACTCCTTGCCTCGTTCACATTATTTAATCATCGTCTCATACATGCTATTCTTTTATTCTGACTCTTTATTTATTTTATTATTATTAAGTTAAAAGAAATATAATATTTCGCTTTATTAACTTAAATACAGAGCATATATAGTATGGTAGTACAAGTATAGAAGTAATATTTTTAATTTTGTTCCAACATCTTAAGTTTAAATAGTTTTGTCTCTTGACATGATCCGACTCAAGTATCTGATTCACTTGATCATGCCATGTCTTCCTAGAGCATCCCCGATTGCTTCTGCCATTCACATTTTCGTCATATATTCTCCTTATACTCCTTACCTCGTTGATTTGCTCTACATGCCCAAGCCAACTGAGGGTCCCTTTCTTAATCTTACTCATTACAACGGATAAGCAACCATTAGCCATGTAGGATAAATTATTATATATTATACCGGTTGGAAAATTTGAAACAGTTTTATTATTATTGTAAGGAGGTCACCATATGTCAGTGATAAAATTTCCTAGTAACACATACATAAAAAATAAGTTTTCCTAAATTTTTGGCACATTTTTAAAAGCGGTGCTGCCATCACTACCCGAATTGGTGTTCCTATTCTTCGCCGGCGATGTTGGCATCCGTGATTCGCGGCGATTTGGCCAATCAGCGTCGAGGATTCACTCCACCAGATGCAGATGGTACCAACCTGATGGTGCTACACAATACTAACTGGAGTGTAATTACTCTCTAATGGCCGACACTCAAATCTCTAGGACTGACTCTACAACGGCGGCGAGAGAACATCGTTTGCATGAGTCAAGTTGAATTGGTCGCTTTTGGAGTAGGCGTTGTGCTTTTGAAACACGGCGAACACTTGATAGAAATGATTTTTTGGTCATTAAAACTGATTTAAATTGCGAACACTTTGAAGTAGAACATTTACACTGAAGATTACTTTTGCACTTATCAATGTATTTCGAAATGATTTGCATATAATAATAGACTATAGAACTGCTGATACTGTAGGAATCGCAAATGCACCCCATTGTTGAATTTGGTAGCCGTATCTGGTCTGCAGCCCTAAAATACCTAAAAAATACCTTGGCTCTATGCAGAAAAGGACGGATGATTCCCCTATCTGAACAAGCTGATTACAATATTATTAGAAAGCCTTCTATTGAAATTTTCAATAGCTTTGACGTACCAAATGTACAACGAATATATTCCAAAAATATATTATTGAAGCTATTCAAAAATACGGAATCCTCTACTAGACCGCGTATCCATTACACTAGATCGAATAAAAATGACATAAAAAACATTCCAAGTTATAAAACCACATTCGGACAAAGAAACTACACTTACTTTGCAACTAAACTCCATAATATTCTTCCCCAAGACATAAAACTAATAAAAAAAAATTAATTGAGTACAAATCAAGAATAAAAGCATGGCTGAAAGAGGTCAACTAAAACACTCTAATGAAGACAGTAAAAACGACATAGAAGACGAATAAACTATAGTTAAACAATTTTACTCCGGCTCGGCACAGAAACCCCTAGTGAGGGGGGCTAAGAAATACAATATCTTTACCTAACATAACCATTATATTTTGTATATTTATAGAATTATTTTATATAGTCGCTTAAATAAAAAATAAAATAAAATAAAGTGAAAAAAACAACACAGATTATTTTAGAGCACAGATTTTAGGTAGGCTGTCGTTGATCTACCGGTATTACAATGCTAGATGCTCCGAGAAACTAGCGTCATTGATCCCTTCGGCACCGGTGTGGTAAACACGCCAAACGCCTGAAAACTCAGGTACAGGGTTGACATTTATCACATGAGTTAACGGTTCGGCTGTAAAACAATTTGCCGGCCTCTGTCTTTCCTCCCTCCTACAACATGGGTCTCTTCAAGACCCATGTTCACTCCTTCCTCTCCTTAAAATGACCCTCCATACAACATCTGCAAAGATTATAGGCCCTGAGGGAAATTATTTTCCTCTAGGCCTCCTGTGTGGATTTAATGTAAAAAAATGTGTGGTGAGCTTTTTATGTGATATCTACTTTACGACGTTTGATTAGTACACAGTAAAGTAAACAGCTGTTTTCTGTCATGCTTTAAAAAATGTACGCTATCAAACAATTTATTACAATTTTGTCTTTGGATAGGCATTATTAGGAAGTTAATTGAATTTGATCAATCGAGACGAATGCGTAGACTAGTTTATTTTCCAAAAGCTAGCTTTATGGAAATTTTACATTAAATCGTACTATGACGATAATTCTTAGCCATATTTAAGAATTCTTTAAAATTTTCAGATTTTTTTTAATGTGAATAATGCACAAGAAGTGAGTCAAGAGCTGGGGAAGAGGAAGAGAAAGTTGGGAAGTACTGAGACCGGTCAGTGGTTGAGTGGGCAACGCGCTTGGGACCCACCCGGTCGTCGCGTATTCGATTCCTCAGCTGGCCGCCACACAAGTCCTCCATCACAACACGGAAAAGAAAAAAAATCTTATCTACCTGGGTTTTCAGATTTTATTAACAAACACAGATTAAGTCATTTACAGCAACGTTTCACTTATAAATGGTGGTCTTTCACCATAGCGATACTGAGAGTATCTTCCGCTCTGGAAAGTGATGCAAATATACTATGAGTAACTATGTATTTAAATTAATTTATTGTGAAATAACACAAAGTAATTGAATAAAATTTACTTGCGTATGCCGGGATACGAAGTCGCGGCCTTGGGATTGCTAGTTAAGAGCCTTATTCTCGACCACCGAGGCCGTCAAAAGAGAAAGAGATCCGGAAAAATTCGGAATCAATGCTTCACCCACCACTTTCCCTATAAATTTTATCGTTTTTCCAAAAAAATATGCAGTAATTTCATCATTTGATAGACTTCAGACCATCATTCTTACTGACAATTTCTATTTGCAGTCTATTTGAATCCACATCAAGCCGGAAATGTAGAGTTTTTTTTAGGAAATATTACTTTTTGAGTATTTTGGAAGAATAGTCTTCAACCTGTTGTGTCGAAGAATATAGTAGGTAGAGTAACACACAGGAGGCCCTGAGGAAAATAATTCCCCTGAGGGCCTAGTCCTCTTAGGGGATGGTGTATGCAGTGTCTTTTGAGGAAAGAAAGAAGTGGAGATTCTGGGAAAGAAAAAGGTGTGAGGGATTGCTCGGAATCCAGGAGTGACGGACGTATGAATTCATCCCTCCCACTGTAGTGCAAGGCGATCTTCCGTGAGAGTCCGACTGGAGAGGTCAAAGGGTCTCCCTCAAGTCTCTACCAATTCGGCCTATCACGCAACTGGTTGGCAGATGCATCAACCGCCAAGATCCGGACAATCCTCACCCCATGCACCATGGAACCCTAGCTAATTCACTAAACGTAGCGAACCACTTGGGGTGACGTATAGCAGAGGTTTGGTTATCCAATAAATGGTTCCCTGGGCGATGGTACCCATACCCGCCTATCAAATTGATCCCAACCTAACCCATACCTTATATTTCTTCCGATAGTCTGATCAGACTATCGTAAGACCGTCGCGCAAATCATTCGTTGAGAAAGCCCGCACACATCCGATCCGACTATCGGATCGGTAATAACTTAGGACACGTCCTTCCTCGTCGGCCGTCCGATCCGATATACAGATCGAAAAACAATAAGACAAAGTCTCTTGAAGCCTTCAAGGTTTATTTTGAAGATGTCAAGAGTCAAGGGATATGTTGTTTAACAGCACAAAACCCCGCGTAACGCTGTGATGTGCCAACACGTAGTATGTTCTGCCATGCGGTTTGCATATCAGATCGTGGTGCCGCCACTGGCAATAGTTGTTTGGTACAAACAACGTAAAGCATTCTAGAAGACACATACCATCAAAATGCACCCTCGACGTGATACATTCTTTACTAAATATTACAATATTTTAAACTTTAAACTAACACGTTGATAATTTCAGAAAAAAAAACATTTTGAAGTCACCAATAACCTGTTTTATCATTTGGTATTCTAGAAAAGGGTTTGGCGTTTATTAAGAATCATCCCCTAACAAAAAAATAATAATTAAACCCTTGTATATTCAATCCAATCTCACCCCTGTTTACCCGAAACAGGGCATTTACCATTCCATATATTAGGAGTACACAATCATTGAACTACGAATATAAAATCATACATTTAATTATAAATGAATTTTTCATTGCTTTTTTAACAGCTTCTTTTGCTTTGGCAGTAATTCCATTTTGAAGAAGTCATTTTAATTTTTGTTTTTTTCCTAATAAAAATATTTGGCTGAATTATTTAGCACCGTTTTAAGAAAAATCTCCTCAAGGGCACTATATAAATATACCTTTTTTAACGCTCCACACAGGAGGCTCTCAGGAAAATAATTCCCTTCATAGTCAACGTCATCTTTAGGGATACTGTTTGGTGGTTATTTTTATAAAAGGAAGAAGAGGAAATTATGGGAAGGAAAAAGGTATGAGGGGTGTATATAGCAGAAGTACCCGGGTTCATGGGGTGAGGTTTGTCCAGGTCTTGGCGACGAATGCATCTGCCAACATCGTGGTTGGCTTGATGAGAGGGAGACTTTTTGACATATCCAGCGGGACTCTCTCGGAATATCACCTGGAACCGCCGTGGGAGGATTGGATTCATACGACCATCCTCGTGTCCTACCTGTTGGATGTTGTTTGTTGTGATTGCAATATTTTAGTAAGAGGTGGCATAGACGCGAAAGTTTAAGGTAAGAGGCTCTACACATCGAGATTAGAATAAATGATAAGTAAAAGAGTTCAGTGCTAAATGAATTTAAATATAAAATAGGACAATCACAACACACAACATCCAAAAGGTAGGACACGAGGATGGTCGTATGAATCCAACCCTCCCACGGCGGTTCGAGGTGATGTCATGCTGGATATGTCAAAAAGTCTCCCTCTCATCAAGCCAACCACGATGTTGGCAGATGCATTCGTCGCCAAGGCCCGGACAAACCTCACCCCATGAACCCGGGTACTTCTGCTAAGTCACCAAACTAGGGAAACACTTGGGGCGACATGTGGCAGAGGTGTTGGTTATCCAATAAATGGTTCCCGGGGGTACCTATACCCACCTCCCAAATTGTGTAAATATTATGAACGTACATAAATCGTAATCAAAGTTAGAGACTTACAACAAACACACTTACATTTAAAAATACATGTTTTGTGTTTTGTCCTTAACTTTTTTATAAGTATATAATAAATGTGTTAGTATATATTAATTTGTTCCTGTAGTTGTTGTAGCAGTAGGTAAAACATTCAAAAGATGAGCTCTGGCTTCATAAAATTAACTAAATTGTTTATATTTTGAATTTCTAGATCAACTCACGTATGTTTGGCATACAATATCATTATCATCATTAGCGGTAGAGCTTTGAAAAATAATAATAAATAAATAAATTAAAACGTTCTCGACTCCTACCCTACAGTACCGGGCGAGGTATTAAATAATAGAACATCGATCCCTGCCGATGTTAATGGGTAAAATAACTCCCAGAGTCACCCTGCTCAACAAATTCATTAGGGCTTGTAACTGTGTGGCCGCTGTTGCCCAGTACTGTACATTGTACATTTTATATGGGAGGTTTTGTTATTACAGTTTAATCAGATTCGGACTCGAGTGAAAATTTAAAATTAAAGTTTATCGTAAATTGAATGTTAGGTGGGTAATTACGTGGATTCAGATGCTGGAAAATACCTTGTCGGACTGAGAAGTCTACTAACTATTTGTAAAACCTTCATGCCAACTTCACACGACGCCATACTCTCAATACATTATTTGGCCGTGGCCTATATACGTATCGCTCGCCATACAATCCCGTAGAAACGTTTCGTTACATAAAGCTTTTGTAGGGGCGTGTAAATAGCCCCTGACATGAGGGAATGACTACCCTATGTAAATTAACGAAAATTGAATTCTTCCCTATGTGACACAAAAACAGTTGACCCAGCAATTCCAAATTCCAAAGTGAAAACAAACAATATTCACTCAGAGAATGCAGCTCATCCACGATGTCCAACACAAAAGACACTTCTTTTCATTAAAAAATATCAAGGCGGTATTGTATAATCTTAACAGATGTTTCGCACAGCAAGGAAGTTTCAACAAAGAATAAATTTGCATATTAATAATACGTGCCAAAAAATCTTGTACAACAATAATCCAATTATTGGATGAATTATTTTTATGACTGACTAGGAGAGACATCTCTTGGCTTTGACTCACACTCCCGTCAGAAGTAATTGCCTGATTCACAGAGGTAAGGAAATGCATGAATATACTGAATTTCAAGTCACATAGGTAAATTCAATACAATACAAAAACCATAGATGGCGCCCTCATGGTCTCATAGCATAAATTATTAATTGATTAAGAAAATGGATCCAAATATATTTATGGCGCGTATCCAGCTTTTGTAATAAGGTGTGTGCACATTTTTACACAAGCCATATTTATGGTCTCGGTATGTGGCACATTCAGTATTTGTGCATTGGTCAGATTGGCAGCCCTGGAATTTATGTTGCTTAACCTGCAGGCATCACACAAAACTTGGGAATTTCAATGAAAATGAAATTCATTCCTTGTGGGGCAGTAGAGAGTGATTGGCCACCCCCTCGACTAACTTATGACAGATCGACTTCGACTCAATGTGATTATTCATCATGGATTCACTTCATTGACTGGAAGTTATTCTTGGAATCCTTCTTGGAGGCCTTTTGGCTGGAGCCATTGTTGATCAGACGACCCAATCTCTAATATGAGGTTTTTTTGTAATCTATCCGAAGAGTATTCTGCAACTACGCTGCAACTTCAAAACGGTATCACACCATCACCATATTTTTATAAGCCAGCCCTTTTGTCAGGCAGTGTTAGTTTCAGGAAGTCATTTTGAGTTCTTACGTAATTTTATAGTGCAAATACTTTCTATTGATTTTAAATAAAAACCTAATCCTTACTCCCATGTGCATAAATAGAATATAGTGAGTAAGGATTAGGTTTTTATTTAAAATTTTATATATATATATATATTACATAATAATAAAAATAATCTTTTTTTATTAATTTCTTACACCATTACAAATTTGAATTTATTGTGTGTAAAAAATAATGCCATATAAATATTTTAGAAAAAATTGCAATAAAATTCAGGCAGTGGTGAAGATTTCATGAATGTGGAGAGACTCTTTCAAGAATCGAAAGAATTTTCCTTTTGAATCTCTCCTCACCGACGCCAAATATATCAATTTCGGAGGAGATTTGGTTCAGGAGCAATATACTCCTCCCTACCGGGATATATATTGTTGTCACCTAATCCCTCTGTAACAGTCTCATACGGGACAGATATAATATACGCGTGGGCGTGGCCTAGTTGATATGCATCATCTGCTATCCGAGCGATATTTAAAAATGATGATCACATTGAATTAGGGAGCTGCCGTGGTCAAGTGGTTGTCAGCTGTCAAGGTGACAGATCCTATAAAAATAAATGACATGCCGTATTACGTATATGATATGCCTCTCTCCTCACATCCTCTCCATCTATGCTAGGGAGGAGGGGAAGATTTTAGCTTCCATGGGTATATAATATAATCTAATAGGCAAATTGTGCATTGGATTACAGGGCTTATGTGAGACGCCCAAAAACCGCATCAAGCGTCTTTTAAGGCTTCCCACTGATCAATAAGGAAAAGTGATTATTGATTCAATGGTTAAGACGACAATATACCCTAAAATATATTCAGAATCTTAACGCCGTAAGTAAAGAAGCCGTGTATACAGGTTTCGACTCGCGATCCGTGTATTGGGCGAAACTACTGTCGAATTTGCCATATCAAAGAAAAGAAGAAGAAGAGAAATAATGGGGACGTAAGTGAAGAAAGCGTGTAAACAAATATACGCCGCGGCATGGCGTATTGGACGAATGTACGGTCGAATTCACGATAGCAGGCCTGGAGATTGGACCTTTCCACCGTGTTCATTTTAATTAATTCTGAAGAACGTGTTACAAATATTTAAAATGTGTCTCCATGTTGTCCTCCCGAAGTTATTAATTCATCTTCTAGAAAAATAAAATCTGGTGCTTACCGCTAACTTGATAGTTGAAAAACGGTTATAAAGTTTTAAAATCGTTGTGAATAGCCAAGTACTTATTTCTATCTTACTCCCTTCCCCCATTCCCTTCAGCTTGGAAGCATTTTGGACTCTTGTACGGTATTGAGTTTAAAAAATGTTAAATTAAAATAGCAAAAAGTAGAGGGTTACGACGAATCCACCCCTACATACGTATGTCCCACCCCTTAGCGGTGTAACGGTTCGTTATTTCGCCGTTGATTTCGTTACATTTATAACAAAGTTATTTCTGAAAGTAAACAACCCTTTCCGTGGGGGTGGTTCACTGTGAGCCATTTTTTAATCCTGCAAATAGAAAATATTGTCAGATGTACTGAAAGTTGTAATAGATACTTATTTTTTTATTATTCTTCAAAGCATCTGAAATAATTATTAATAGATTTACTACGATATTCTATCTAAAAGAGCCAAAAGCTTTTAGTGTTGAAAGAATGAGAAACATTTATACGTCAAATTTCAAAAATAAATTATTATTATGTGATTCAAAGCATTTGCCATTAGTTGTCTCCGAATGAGCCGCACGACACACGTGAGCCGCACAAAACTAGCAAATAAATGATTAGGCAATCGATAGGGAAAATAACTGTATGAAATTATTTGTGACTATAATAGTGTAATCGACGATAATAAAGTGATGACTGATGACCTTCGTGGTAGCAACCGGAGGATGTGGGTTCGAATTCCGGCTCAAATTGCGCATAAATTTTATTCGGTTCATTTGTGTTAGTTCAAAAATTTATTCATTCGTAATAACATTGGGTCCTTAGATATGAAATTGGCGTTTTGCCGTACTGGCAACTTTGATCTCAAATATCTTCTCTTTGGTTAGGAACTCCAAAATCAAATTTATACAGCTATTTACTCATGTATTTTTGTTTCGAAAATTATAATTCATTTGTTTTTCATTATTTGTTTTTTTTCTTTGCGTCACTTAGTTTATAAATTGGAAAACTTGAAATATCGCGTATTTACGAGTACGAGTTCCACCGTGGCACCAGTGCTGCAGAAACGGCTCGAATGATTAATGATATGTATGGCGACGGTGCCGCAAAAGAAAACACATTGCGTTTTTGGTTCCAACGTTTTCGTTCTGGAAATTTCGATCTGCAAAACAAGCCCCGTGGACGGCAGGAGACCAAAGTTGATAATGAAGAATTGAAGGCTATTGTGGAAGCGGATCCATCGCAAACCACGTCTGAGTTAGCTGCAGACTGCGGTGTTAGTGATAAAACTGTTTTAATCCACTTGAAGCAAATTGGGAAGGTGAAAAAGCTTGAAAGGTGGGTACCTCACGAATTGAGTAAAGCAAATCAACAAACGCGCGTTAGAACGCTAGACCACACACTGAACAACAGACGGCTACCAAATTAGAGGAGCTTCCATTGTAATGTCTAAGACATCCACCGGACTCTCCGGACCTTGCCCCAACAGATTACCATTTTTTTCGAAATTTGGATAACTTCTTGCAAGGGAAAAAATTCAACTCTGATGGGGCAGTCCAAACTGCCTTCAAAGATTTTATTGATTCCCGTCCGAGTGGTTTTTTCAGTAAAGGGATCGATGAACTACCTGTAAGATGGCAAAAGTGCATAGATAGCAATGGTACATACTTTAATTAAATAAATATATTATATTTTAAAAAAAACGACTTTATATTCCTCCCACACAAAACGCCAATTTCATATGTAAGGACCTAATATATATCATATTTGCAACACGTTCCAGATTGGAAGGTACTCTCACTATCGCCTTGGCGCCCTTGAAATGGCTTTAGCCGTGTTTGGTGATCAGATCTGAATTCCAGCCTTCCTTTTCCTCCTCTGCTTCCCCTCCACACTACCTTCCATCTCACAACATGTAAATCATCCGCCGCAAAGATCCGAATAATCCTCTCCCCATGAACCCGGGCATCTCAGCTGTGTCACCAACAACTCTATGTAGACTTTAAACATAAATTACCTAAATAATTTATTTCTAAGCTTTGGTTGGTTTACCGCAGACCCGTAAAAATTACTGGATATTATAATTCCGGTCTTGAAAAAGACATTCAATATAATTTTACATTCAAATATTACATAATAATACATAGGTTATAAATATATACTTATCGCGAGTTCCCGGCATGCATTGCTTTTCCACTTAATGGGGAAAAAATATCTCACTGCGTGTCCTTTCCCATTGGTCGCATTTCCCTTCCGCCGCTCCTTCCTTTCCCTCATCCCCTTCCCCTCACGCTTTTCCACTCCGCCTTCCGTCTCCCCACTCCCCTCTCCCGCTTTTCCCGTCCGCGAACCCCCTCCAGAGTTCCCTTCCCCCCTCCCGCATTCTATACATTCATTTGTCACACAGCTCGCGTGTCACCTATTGCATTTTTTTTTTTTTATTAACAAAAAGATACATAAATTACAATAAATTTTATACAATAATTAATTACACAATATATGTATTTGATGAGGGCTTGTGAGTATGGAGGGTGATTTTTATACACTATTGGAGGATTTTTTAAACAAATTTCATAGTGCCAGAGCTCCCCAGTATATATAGAAACCTTCGCGGGCGTGCTCACAACAACTCACCAAAGTTTCCTCGCAATCGGATGAACGATTTGGGAACGCATATTATATTATATATTATATAGGAAGCATCGCGGGTATGCACATATCAAATCCCCAAAGTTTCCTCGCAATCGGTTGAACGGTTAGCAAAGCATAATTTCATGATGCCAGAACTCACTTTTATATACAGAAACCATCGTGGGCATGCGCACATCAAATCCGCAAAGTTTCATCATGAATGGTTTAGCAATGCTTAGACATCTCATATACTCTCTCATATATCTCCAAGCAAACACATTTTGATTTTTATATATATAAATAGATAATATTACGAATCAAGTATACATTTGAAATATACTAATAGGAATCAAACTAAAATTCTCACCGAGGCTATAGAAAACAAAATGAAAACTGAAATAAAAATATTGTAATTGCTTTTTTGTAAGTTCTTTCGGTGCTATTAAAAATAACTGCTTCTTCTGCATTTTGCAAATTGCAAAGATACTAGTATAGACAGTGTGATGGATGGAAATATTACTTTTTTCAAAAATCTAAAAATAATATTGAAAAAATCAATCATTTCGAAATTGTTTTTTTTTTAGTTTTCTCTTGGCAGGGCGTTATTTTGGTGTAACTCCAGTAATAGCCCTTTTTCCTTTACTTTGGATCACCCTTCGCCGAATTTGGTTACGGTTTGGTCAGAGATGATTTCAGAAGTCGTTATTACTAGGGGTTGGTTAAATACTAATAATTCTCCAAAAAAGAAAAAGGGAACGATTTTTCCGTGCAAACTTTTCGATTGTTTTGCAATTTTTAATGGCTCTACCATGGTGTGAATCATTTCTAACAAAAAAGAGTGACTTGGACAATCGATCTATTCTTAAAAATTGAAGAAGATAACAATAATAATCTAAACGAAAATATGAAAGAGAACAAGACACAGAAAACCAGAAAAAAGACATGGTCGCAACTGGGACTGGGTTGAAGATAATATTGTTAATTCTAAAATTTGAAATATGAGATTAACTATTGTGATGGCTTGACATAAGGTAGAAATAGCGAAATTGGTTGACGCGCACGTCCCGTTTAGACAGAGGTCTGGGTTCGAGACCCAGTTTGCGACCATTGTCTTTTTTCTGTTTTCTGTGTCTTGTTGTCTCTCATATTTTCGTTTAGATTTTTATTGTTTTCTTCTTCTACAATGATATATTACATTGATGGGAATAACCTTCAAAAGTTATAAAAGAGAGTTTTTCTTATAAAAAATGAATATTCTTAAAAACCTTATCAGTGTTTTTAATAGTAAATCAAAACTAAGAAAATCCTTTGGTAACTTTTTAAAAATCAGGCTTTAATATAAAACAATTATTGTATAAAAACTAAAATAAAATAAAACTAAAAAATTTTAATACTTTTGGCGGTAATATTTCGAGGGTTGTTCTTTTGGTGTTTATTTTTTCTTGTCAGGTTAAATGTGAAATGTCATTTATTTATAGCAGATTTTTGTGTAAAAGTGTACTTCTTTATAATTTAGGGGCGATCTTCATAATCCATTCATAGTTCCCACTCAAATAATGTTGCCAATGAACGTAGTGAAAATCATTAAAAAATCTGTTACCTGTGGTTTCAATTAAATAAATATTCTTGAATAGGTAACTACGGTATGGGTTCATTAACTTTTCCCCTTCCCCCAACCTTACAAATATTTTGCTGTAATGTTTTTAAATTGAATAAACTAATGGAATTGAAAAATTGAAATGATTTCTTTTGGTCTCTTGCTAAGAAATTTTTGTTCATTTTTATCTCAATTTTTTGTCGTTGACTTAATATTTTGAGATCAAAACGTGATCTATACCCCACTTTTTGCTTTTTTTGCATTAGCTCCACACAGCAGGCCCTGAGGAAAATAACTCCCGCAAAGCCTATGTCATCTTTGGGGAAGCTGTGTAGAGAGTATTTTTAGGAAAGGAAGGGGAGGAAAATCTGGGAAGAAAAATGTGTGAGGGGTGGGTACAAAATCTGGGGCCAGTGTATCCAGGAGTGATGGATGTATGAATCCATCCTTCCCACTGTGGTACAATGCGATTTACCGAGAGAGTCCTGCTGTAGAAGTCAAAAGGACTCCCTCAACCAGTCTCTGCAGATCTAGCCTGCCACGCAGTTGGTGGGGAGTCGATCCGGACAATCCTCTCCCCATGAACCCGACCACTCAAAAGTGTCAGTGTAAGTCACCAAACGTAGCGAACCAGACTGAAGGCAGAGTTGTTGGTAATCCAATAAATGATTTCCGGGACCATGGTACCCACAACCACCTCCCAAATTATTCTCATGCTCTTATGCGGTGCAAACGAAAATCCTATACCTTTTTTATAAATATGATACATATATTATGAAATCGCTGTTGGAAAATAGGTCCGAATCATAAATATCACCAAGAAATATTTGTACGAAAGAACGCTTTTTTACCACAGAAAAATCTACTTCTATACGCGTGTGGGTGTCCCAAAAGAAAGTTGATATTTAGTGTAACGATTTTTAAAAAAGTAAGGGTTTTATCGAAAAAATGTTGATTAAATACTAAAATACACAATTTGGAAATTTATTTCTGAAAAATAATATCGTCCAAATGTAAACCCTCGCGTTCGCGGCATTCATTTAATCGAAGAGTAAAATTTCTTATGACGGCTCGGCAGGTAAGCTTCGTGATGGCTGCCATTTCGTGGCGGATATTTTCTTTTAATTGCATCAGGGAAATGGGATTTTTGGCGTCCACTTTAGATTTGAGATAACCCCACAGGAAAAAAGTCCATAGGGGTTAGGTCAGGACCACGAGGAGGCCAATTTATATCACCTCTCCTGGAGATCAATTTGCCAGGGAAAATTTCACGAACTCATGGCAGAGACGTATTGGACGTATGTAATGTTGCTCCGTCTTGCTGGAACCATGTTCTTTGGTTATAGCCAACAAGTTTGTAGGGGTGCAGAATTAGGTCATTGTGCAAAATGCTGTGTAACGATGATCTATGCACATTTAAAGCACTTGCGCGCTTCCGAATCGAAAAGTTTGAGACGTCACGAAAAGACTGATAAACACTCTCTACGTTTTCTACCGTTCTCCATGACCTTAGTCGCCCGGATTTTGGTTTTGCCAGTGTTGTACCGATCTCTTCAAACTTTTTGACCCATTTTCGAATGAGAGGAATACTTGGCGCATCATTGAATTGACGAAAACCTCAAATATTGCAGAATCTTCTACGCGCTACAGTCGCCGAATCACCATTTTTGTAAAACTCACGCACGCACAACGCGCGGTCGCTCCCGAAAAATGCTTCATAGCGACCAAATTCCCAAGAGCCAGACTACTGATTGACATACCCCCCGCGCCCCTCGGAAAAGTTGCGTTCACACAGAAAGCAAAACAAATATTATCTTTCTTTTGGGACACCCTGTATTTAAAAGCGTACTAAATAATTTTCAACATATATTTTTGGTTTCAATGTCGACGAAATAGACTACTAAAAAACAGCATTGTAATATTATCATATCAATTTTACCGCAATTATTTTTGACCGGATAAAGTTGTTATTTGAATCTATGAACTCATATCTGCGGGTAACTGATGACATCAAAATATATTAATTAATAATTATTAAATTTTCTTGTTTTTGTTTTTTAAGAATTCTCCGGTCGGTTAACTGACCATTATAATCTTTGTGGTTACGTTGTTATTTCCTTTCATTTATATTTGGCTTTCTTAATAATAAACAAAGATTATTACTTAACCCTTCGGCTGTTTTGAGATTTTTAATCAATTTACTTTATGAATAAATTTATTTAGGGCAAGTTGTTTTTAATTTGGGAGGCGGGAATGCATACCGCCACATCAGGAACCATTTATTGGATAACCAACACCTCTGCCATAGGTCACCCTAAGTGGTTCGCTACGTTTGGCGCTTTGTAGGGGTGCCCGAGTTCATGGGGTGAGGTTTGTCCGGGTCTTGGTGGCGGATGCGTCTGCCCACCTGCTGCGTGGTGGGCTGGATCAAGAGGGCTGGTTGAGGGAGGTTTTTTGACTTCCAGCCAGGCTCTCGATCTTGCACTGCAGTTGAAAGGATAGATTCATGCATCCGTCACTCTTGGACACACTTATTCCCAAATTCCTACCATCCCTCTTTCCTTTTTTCCTTCCCAGAACCTCCTCTCCCTTCCTTTCCCTTGAGAGATCCTCCATACAGCATCTCGAAAGACGGCATAGGCCCTAAGGGATTTTTCCTTAGGGCCTCTTGTGTGGAGCTAATGCAAAAAAAAGTTCTTTCACGGAATGTTCCCCAAACGTTATTTTCAAATTTTGTTTTTCTGTGATTATTGACCAGTTGTTTCACATAAATGAGAGGACGTGAAAATTATCTTTGAAAATTTATGAATCGTTCAAATTCAGTGAAACAACTTGCCTTAAGAAACATTCAAGGCTGACGTTTCAAACAGATTCGTTATTTTTGATCTATCCTAAGAGGAAAATAGATTATTTCAGAATCTATTATACTGATTAAATACCGATACCATTAAAAATATTGCAATATTAATTTTAATAATGGAGATATATTTCTTTAAGTCGCCTACTAATTGGTAAGCGATAAAAATAATCATCGTGAAAAAATCTAAATCAATTGTGATTTATTTTTGGGGTATTACGCCGTTTTGCGCCGTTCATCAGATGTGAAATGACAAATGTGTCGACACCGCAATACTGTCCGAAACGTTGGCTAAATAAAGAAGCAGCGCAATATGGCATAATACCCCAAAAATAAACATTTTTGGCCGTGAAAATCTCAAACCGATTTACCGATTGTTTATTTACCATAATTTGTAAACATAAAACTTAACTTATTAATTCGTGCAAAATTAATTGCCAAAGTATACGAACAAATATGCATTGTTTAGTAGAATCAATTCAAAACTAACAGAAAAACTGGACATTTAACTTAATGATGTTGCATTTTTCAATTATATGGTCGGAGTACATGTGTGTATAAGTTTCTATATACTATAATTTACTATAATTTTGTGAAACCGAAAAATAGAAGAAGAATTTGAGTAACAGGTGTAAATTGCAAAAGATATGGAGTGACAGATGTGTAACGAAAACTAAATTTTCCCCATATTTCGAGGTTTCTATACGGCGTGATACAACGGACACTTAGAGCCATCGAAAGAAAGCGAATAGACATCCTCTAAATGTGGTGCTGGAGAAAAATGCTCAGAATTCCATGGACAGCCAGACGCACAAAATGTCCATTCTGGAAGTGCTTCCACAATAGGCTTTCGACTATCTGCCTACATCGTATTGTAAAGTTTTAAGGTAAGGAACTGGTAATGAAAGACTCATCTTCAGGAAACTTTAAGTGACTCTTGAGTTTATTGATTCTATTTCCAATTACATTTTTGAATAATCGGAAGATTACAAACTGCCCGAGACAGACCAAGGAGTTACTTGTTAATAAGTGTGGTTTTAGCGAAGCGAAGAAGAGAAAGAGGTATATCAACCTAAAAAACAGCTATTTATAAAATAAGCTCCTTGGCTGGCGAGAGATTTGCACCTTCCGACATCTATGGACAATTTATCTAACTAGCTATAAGAGTTCTCACCTAATATTTTATATAGTATCTGGAGAGGTGTGAGTCCTGGCTAAAATTCAAAGGCCTGAATTTCAGACAGTATATTGAGATACTTTGGATACGTTGTTCGCCAAACTGAGGACTACAACTTGGAGATACACAAAGCCACTGGCAAATTGGAATATAGAAGAAGCAGAGGAAGATTACCAATGCGCTGGAGTGATCAAGAATCGTTGGCTCCGGAACGCCGGTGACCACGCAGCGCAGAACCGTGAGGAGTAGAGGAGCCTTGTCCACCATGGAAACTGATCTGTGGGTGACAATCCTCAACGGACTTGAGAAGAAATTTTGTTTTATTATTTTATGTTGTCTAGCAACGTGCATCATTAAGATTTTTGCAAAATATCGTTCATCACACCCCACATCATTCTCACCGGGTTAAAACCCGTCTGCTTGGTTCAATATATTCCCACCTCACAATCCGAAAGCCTCTGTTTCGCCAGTAAATTCTGAAACTCTCACTTTGGATCGAGATTGTAAAATATCTATGCAAGATAGCTTTCATATTTCAAAGACAATAAGAAGCATTATTTCTTCCTCTTTCGGGTTAAAAGAAAAATACATATATTTGCATGAGAGGAAGAGAGATATATAGCTTTTAAAATGTAGGGTCGCTCGGGACGTTTTTGGTCTTATGAAAGTATAACGAAATTACGTGTTTTGGGATGTATTTATTCCTAAACAAGCAGACGGGTTAAAGCTTATCGCAAAATTGAAAAAAAAACGTGTATATAAATGGTGGTCTTTCCAGAAATAAGTCATTCTCACTTGCTTCATTATCTGACCGAGTCGCTGATGTGTTCTTATCAGTGAAACACGATTGCATAAGTTTAATATAGAATGTTTAACAGAGTTTTGTTAGTGTGGGGATTTCTATGCGTGGCAGTGTCTCGTAAGTAACTATTAAATGTTTCTAATTTTTTTTCATAGGAGAAGCTAAATAAAATGTTTCATGTCATAATTCTAGATTTACCTCCTCCGTAAATATTCCTAATTAATTGGAGTCCCTAACCATTACGTTTTAGTCCTCAAGCCATCCCATCTGGCTTAACTCTTCTACGGTTCGCCCCTAGCTGCTTCCACCGATCATTGAATAAATTCAGTCTTAACTTGTATGAGATTCCAGAATATTTTTCGTTCAACCCCTCAAACTAATTTGTTCGCTTTTTGGTACAACTCATATAGGTTTTTCTTTTGGAATAGTTAGAAATATGATCTAAAGGGTATAAGAAACAGAAAACACCACGCTTTATATTCAAATCTAAAAGTTAACCACAAAATAATTCTAAAGTTCACCTTTATGAAAACAAAGATTCAGACCGCAATTTGAAAAACAAATTGCTTTGGGATTTTTTTTATTAATAACAATTAAATGAAACGACAAAAAAGTGAGTGTAAACGTTTGCACTACATTTGCCTAATAAAATATGTTTGTTTTTTCGTAACCAAAAATTTTTGTTGAGAAAACGTAAAGTGAGCCATTTTTAAACCTTTTTTATGTTGGAATAATAATTTTTATATTTCAAAAATGATGTATGTTTATTATGAATTATTCCATTTATTTGGAAATATTTCGGTATTCCGAGTAAGTTAATTGGTATGTGCAGAATTAATTATCCATTGAATACAAGCATATAATGTAAACCTTTAATAAAATAATGTAACAACCAATTAATATTATAAAAACCCTTTTTTTACAACTATTTTCATTTAACCATCTTTTATCAAGATTAAATTTATATTTTCGAGAATATTGAAGGGTTAGGATTTCAGATATTCTAGAGACGCAATTAGCAACTGCTTGTTGATACATATAAACAATAATTAACACTATTGAGAGGGTTCTAATTAATAATTACCAATAACAACGGACTCGAATAATGTCCAAGAAAAAATCTACTTTCTTCGCTTGAATCGTCTTCACTGTCACTCCAGTACCAAGAAGATTAATGGTTTTTGTGTTTAATTCGTAGAACTCCATTTATTTATTTTTTAATTTAATAATTAAATTATGAAGTTCCGCAAGAATTTAGTTTTTTATTATTGTGACAGCTGTTTAAACAGCCTTGTAAACCGAAACAGTTTGAAAATGGCTTGTAAGCTTAAACAGCTTTCATAATAAAAAACTGAAATTCCTGCAGGACTTAATAACAGCATTATTAAATACCAATAAGTTCTTTAGATTTCAATTTCTTACTGCTTCGAAATAACTGCGCTCTGATCACTACTAAGTAATTAAAAATTACCGTCACTTTCAACGTTTTCATGTTCGTATTTCTAGAGTATTTTGGAATTTTTTTTTTTTATATTCTAAATTTTACTAAAGTACTTTTAAACCAACTGTAGCACTGCAATTTATGACCACAATACGATAATATAAAAATATCACACATTTTTTATTAATGCGTCAAATAATAATTGCCTTCATTACTTATGTTAGACGGTCCCCGTATACTATACCACCGACCCGAACAGTTGGATAACGCCTCGCATGCCAATTATAAGCTGGTTAATAATACTCATACCAGCAAGCAATGGACAAAATTTGATATTAAAAAAATATTTCGGATAAAAGTTTTTTTTAAATGCAAAATTAATATTGGGTAATTTGCATTAACGAGTATTTTGCACGCCTAATTTAATCATATTTGTGAAAAATAATCTAACTGTATCTTGGAAACTAACATTTAAACAGACTGTGCACAGTTCCGCGTAGAGCGCGGAAACGCAACCATTTTGTTGAAATAAGCTTCCCTCGCACGAGATTCGATTTTTTTTTTCTTGCCGATTTGATATAGGTTCCTGGCCTTGTGATCTAGGTGGTTTTGCTTCCACCAGGCACCGATTTACACCTGATCACCTGAGTGCCCATTGAAAGTTTTTAAACAAACCTCATCAAATTTCATCATGTCCATCAAAAACTTAAACATCGTGTTTTGTTCTAGTCGTATCAACGGAGGAGCCGGAACCATTTTTTAGAAATGATTACTTTTACTCAGCTACCTTTCGTGCGTTCTATAAAGAACATAAGATAGCACTGGGCTGGAGAGAGGCGGTGTCCATGTGTTCCTTGGAAAGCGCTGAGCTCGTGGTACCAACTTCTGAGGAGGAGATGAAGGCTCTTCTAACTTTCATGGTCAACACCACTAGCAATGTGTGGATTGGAATACATGACTTTTTCAAGCAACAAAACTACGTTGCAATCAATGGTAATAAATAATCATTTTACTAATTTAATTATTATTAATGATAATATTATAATTTAAAAACAAATGAGGCAAAAATGACAACATTGTATGAGTTAGAAGCCTCGATAATATACATGACATAAAAAAAGAATATATATATATACTTTATTAAATGAAGATAATTAGCGAAACGCAATCGAAAATCTGGGAACAGAAAAATCAGAAAAAGATATTTGCACCTCTGGGACTCCAACCCAGAAAATTCCGCTTTCCGGGCAAATGCGCTACCACTAATTATTTTTTAAATGTCTAAATTTTTGCACTTTCATGTTGCGTCTTTTCGTGGAGGTCTTCCTGAATAGTGTTATGTCTCAAGTTGGAGTTATAAGACCACCAACACTTTTAGCAATTGAACGGCTGAAGGCATCAAATGTCAATTCAAATATTATATTACGTTCGGATAGTGCGATTCCGAAGCATTATGCCCTAAATCTTGTAAATCACGAGTAAACCATGGGTAATAAAATTTATAACAACTACAACGAAGGTTACGCAGTAATTACCAAACAAAAAAATGTAAAAATTATTCCTAAATGTTTTTTTTTATATTCCTTCCAGTATTATGTACCAAGATGCCTTCAACCTTATTGAAAGTAAAATGTAGAATAATTTTTTTTAATTTCTAACTTATTTTTTATAATTTCTAGAAACTGATTAATCTAAAAGTGAGGAATATTTACATTACAGTTATTTCAAACAAATCGAGAATTTATGAAATAATAAGAAAATATTTTACACAAATACAAACTAACATAATTTCAAAGATCCGAAAAACTTATAAATTAAATATAATTAGTAATAAAAATTGTATTTGCCAATTCCGAAAAAACTGTGTCTACCTGATAAACACTCATTATTTTAGTTTGTATTTCTTTGTAGGCATTTCAACCTTAGATTTATACCTGAACCACCCAGACCCTAACCTGGGTGAGGAAAAAGATTGCGTTCGGATGCTGCGCAGCGGGCAGTACTCTGACGGGCCATGTGAGGCTACCAGCCGGTTTTTCTGTAAGAAAGACCTTAGCACTCTGACTGTTAATGCGGATTGTGGAACCTATGATACAAGTATGGAAAATATCACCTAAGATAATTTAATAGTGAATACTTATTTATTAAATTATTAATTATTAATCACTTAACTATAAATCCCAGTACTAGGCTCGAGAAAACCGGTACTAAGTATAATCGGACATACGGACACAGGCACAAGAAACTCTTCAGTGACTTGAAAGCACAACGATAACGAGATGTAAAATTTTAGATAACCACGAGCGCTATACCTCGAGATGATCACAACAAAAAATAACATTTAACACTTTAACAATAAATTTCCTTTCTTGTATTCCAATTGAATTTAATATTTTTTATGAACTTTGCACAAATGACATGGCAATATCGAATCTATCGTAATTACTTTAGTCCAGTCAAGGAAGGAGGTGTAGAGTACGTGAGCAGGAACCTAAGCGATTCCTTCGGAAACTTGTTCAGAGTGCTTAGGGTGTGAACATACTAAAAGTCCTGACGTCTAGGTGGTGAGCTAGGGGTGGGGGAGGGAGAAGGTCCCGATTTTCGGGTTTCCGCTTATATCTTAAGAGCGTTTAACCAGCCAGCGGACGAAAATCCACATTTCGTCGAAAAATGTTCTTACGATCGTGCAGGGCGGTTACAATGAGAAAGATTAATTATTCTCCGTACCAGCTTTTTTAAATTATAACTCAATATCGAATTTATTTCAATTCAAATTAGCTTTAACTTATACCTTCATCCAAAAATGCTGAAAGGCGTGATGATAAAACTATTAAAATAATGTACTTTTTGTAGTTATTTTTTGATTATAAGTATTTATCATTTTTTAATAATGTCTAAGTTAAATAAGAATGTTAAAACAATCTGAAATATATTAGTTTGTAAGTGCGCAAATAAATACACAACGGACAATTTTTGCCAAGAAACACATGTACGTACATATTTTTTAATGATTTTATTGAAACTAAAATTAAAATTCTAAAACATACGTTTGCTAGATAATGTATTGATTTATTTTACTGCATGATTTTATTATTTGAAATGGGTGTGGTATAATACAAAAACTTTTTTGAAAATTGAACAAATCTGCCAACGACCTATGGAATAACCTTATTATACTACAAATTAAAAAAATTTCTCAAAATTTATTACATACGAATGCTAGATAAAAGAACAATCTTTCGAAATCCATTTATAATTTTTTGTGGAAAAGAGTCAATACGTCTAAAAACTTTTTTGAAAATGACGTATTTCCGGTTTTCTCTGGTAATGCCCTCTTAAAAACGGTGCGTCGCAGAGGAAAATTTTCTCAGAATAAGTAAAAGCTCCTAAAATTATGTACAACTTTTATTCTATACGTAATTTTCGAAATCTAAGCAGTTTTTGAGCCACGCGATCCAGAAATGTAGATATTTTCGAAAAAAATCATTTTTCCTCACAATTTTCATCAAACATTCCTTCATATGGTCTAAAATATTCATCAAAGAGAGAATTTTTTTTTCAAAAGTTATAAAAAAATTTAATTCCCTTTTAGAATATATATACATATGCTTATTAATCTCCGACCAGTAAATATTTACAGTAATTTTAAGTTTTTTAGTAAAAAGTTATCATTTTCAGAAAAGGCTGTTTTTATTTTATTACTGACACACCACTTTTGTTTGTAACAGATTGTGGGACTTCGACGTTGATCTCATTTATGTTCAGAGTTCCTAAAACAATTTGTTTAATGACTTTAACTTTAAGTGGATGTTTTGTGGAGAACCACATGTTCATCCATGGCACCTTCACTTCCTCCTCAGTAGTGGATGGTTCTTTCTGAATGGGCTCTATTTTTTTTTTCTTTTTATTGAGGAAACAAACAGTCATACAGTAAAATAATTATAACAATAAAATTCATATGTTGTACATCAATTAAGTTTCATTATGTTAAATATTGGTTTAGTATTTTTACCTACTCAACTTATTAAATGACAAAGAAAAAAAATATAAACACAATAAAAGAAAAACATAAAAAAACAAAAACTATTACTATACTATTTACTATGGTTGATAATAATATAATTTTCACGAAAAGAGAAAAAAAAGTATTTTAAGTTATTAATTTATTAAGCTGCATTTTATGTGATTTTAAGTCATGGTTGAAAATGTCTACATCTCGTAAGGCATTGTAAGTTTCGCAGATACGTACTATTACAGAGTTTTGCGCATATTTAGATTTATTGTGCGGTATTCTAAATAAGTCGTTCGATCTGGTGTTTTGTTTGGGGCAACGAAATGCAATATTTTCTAACAGATATGATGAATCAACAAGGCAGTTCACGATTTTGTGTAAGAATAATGCATCAGAGATTTTTCTGCGTTTATATAAAGCGATAGGGTCAAATCGATGATAACTAAAACGATAGGATAGGTGTTTTATAAATTTGTTCTGGATATTTTCAATGCGATGAATATATATAATAATAATGAATATATATATAATAAAAGGCTTTGTAATGCGAATAATGGAACCCAATTGCTTTTAAGCTTTTTCTAGAATATTTTAAATATGATCCCAATATTAAATTTTAGAATCTAGTTACTCCAAGATCTCTTATTGTTTCTACTCGTTGTAGAGGTACATGGTTTAATTTGTAAATATAATTAAAAAAAAAAATCGTGTAAAAGTAACAACATTACGTTTATCTATATTTAGATATAATTGATTGTTTTCGCAATATTCCTCAATTTTTCTAACGTCTTCTTGTAATTGGTTGCAGTCATCTATGGAGCTAATACATTTATATAATTTCATGTCATCGGCGTATAGGAAACAATAATGGTTTATATCATGGTTCATATCGTTTATATATAAAATAAACAATAGAGGCCCTAGATGGGACCCTTACGGTACCCCTGAGGGAATAGTTATAATTTGTGACATGTAACCTTTTAAACAACAGCTTGACTTCTATTTTTAACATATGAAGAGAACCATCTCAGAAGATCTCCACATATTCCAATCTTCGAGAGCTTGTTTAACAGTATGTCGTGATTTGTTTTGTCGAAAGCCTTAGAAAAATCTGTGTAAATGGAATCAACCTGTTTCCTATTATCCATAAAGTTAAGAACAAAATCAGTAAACTATCCTAGGTTCGATTCAACAGATCTGCCTTGAAAAAATCCATGTTGATGGGGGTTAATAATAGTATTTTTGCATATGTTAAAAAGTTTGTAACACACGATTTTTTCCAAGATTTTACTAAAGATACATAGCTTAGAGATAGGTCTATAATTTTCAATGTTGTGTTTGTCCCCTTTTTTAAAAACAGGTGTAACAAAAGCTTGTTTCCAAATGGTAGGAAATACACCTTAAGAGATTTTTTGAACAGTAGTGTTACAGGAGTAACTAGTGTTTCAGCACAATTAACAATAAAAATTGGGTGTACCTTATCACAACCGGCACTTTTTTTGTGTCCACATTTTTGAGATGTTTCAACACTAATGGTGCAGTTATATCAATTGAATTAAAATTAATTGAAGTTATGGCATCATCATTACTTATATCAACAAAATTTGTGGAAGTATTATTAGCAGTTGTATCGGGGACAAAGACAGATTGGAAAAGGTATGATAATCGGAGGGGTGTGAATAATTTTTATACCTTCGGTGATACTTTAGCTTTTCTTTGATAATTTTGATTAGGTAGGGAGTGAACCACGGAGGATACTTGGGAGACAGAAAAATGGTCTTTGACGGTACACGGTGATCAATAGCTTCATAAATAATTTCATAGAATTTATTTGTTGCTTCTTCCATACCTCTTGAACTAAAAATATTTGACCAGTCAAATTGCTTCAAAAACTCGTTAATCTTATCATAGTCAGCTGAATTAAATAATAAGACTTGTCGAGGTTGATGTTTTAAGCAAGGTTCATTTTTTAGTCTTATTTCTATTTTGAAGGATTTGTGGTGCAAATCTTCGGTTAAAAGAGGAGGAATGCAAGGTTGTAATGAGCAGATTATGTTGCTAATAGCTAGGTCAAGAAAGCTTTGATTTACATTTAAGATGTTATTATATTGAGAAAAGTCACAGAGATGAAAAGTCTATCACAGTAGAGCCGGCTTCGTCAACGGGTATTTGTGGTATAATCTGCCTTTCAGAATTTAGATTCCAAATAAGTTTAGAGATATTATAATCACCTACCAGAAGAAAGTCATCATCGGGATAGTTCAATCGGAGCTGACTAGCGGACTCAAAGTGAGCTTTAAGACTTCTAATATGATTCGTACCATGGGGACGGTAAGAGCAGCAAATATTAATATTTTTATTAAAGGTAGGTGAAGTAATAGTTAATCATATATCTTCAGTCTCTAGTATTGACCAGCTAGATTGATGAGTAACATTATATTTGGACTGGACAGCAATAAAAACACCACCTCCCGATGTTTGACCGGTGAGATTATAGTTTTCGTCACGTCTAAAAACATTATATCTATCGTCAAGAATCTCCCGATCATAAATATTGTCGAGAAGCCAAGTTTCTGAATAACAGATAATATCGAAGTCATTATTTAGAACAGCCCTTAGAAAATCATGTGTTTTTGTGCGCAGTGCTCGTACATTTCGATAATATATAGTTAACGAAGCCATATTGTATTACATAAATAAAATATCTGAAAAAATACATTTTTTGTAATAAAAATAGTAATAATGGTATAGTAATGTAATAAAGTGAGTTCGAATCATATAGACAAAAAGTTTTTGATGCAGATTCAATCCCTCACGAGATGTATAACATGCCATAATATGAATGAAAGTAATTTGTTTACTGACAGTTAATATATAATTAATAAAGCATAGTTTTATGTTCTGTGTGCAACTTAATAATATTACATGCGAAACAAAATGAAAGGAAAAAATATTTTGTTTAAATAAAATAAGTGAAATCAAGATTAAATGCGAAACTAAATGAAAGGATAAAAGATATTGTTTGAATAATACAAGTGAAAACATAAAGGTATTTAAAAAGAGTCATGCTATTTTACTTAAATCTGCCTCAGTGGAAATTCGAATAACATGAGATCTGTCACTTTTTCTCATAAAAATATTGCAGTTTTTTGTCCACAGATATTGATAATGTTTTTCGGCTTTATGTTCCCTGGCTTTCTTCATCGGTAACTTGTTAGAAGGCGTGAGGTGGTCGTTAAGTAAAATGCGGCTTGCTGCTCCAGGGTACCTAGCCTGGTCGATCGATATAAGTTTTATCGAAAATGTCGGTAACTTGTCATCGCTCCCATGCACGACTGGAGGTCGCTAACGAACACATGACACTTCATAACGACTAAGGGTTCCTACTTTATTTGACGTGAACTGTTATTTATTCGTCAGCGGCCTGCAGTCGTGCTGCTGAGCGATGACAAGTTACCGACATTTTCGATAAAACTTATATCGATCGACCATGCTAGATACCCTGGAAGACCAATTTCTGCTGAATTCAGGGTCCGGTGGCGTCGAACAGCTGTCAGCAAAGCGTCCTTACAATCTCGCCGAGGGAGACGTAGAATAATATTGGCCGTGGATGTATGTGAAGGTGTAATTTTGTGAGTTTTCGTTTGCCTAGCCCATTAACGAACTCGATGGATGAAAACGACATCTTCTTTTTTATGGGATATCCTACTTTTGAGATATGTTATTAATTATGTCATTTAGATTCTCTTTCTCTGAGGTCGGGACTCCACTGATTTCAATATTGCAGGATCTAACCCATTGATCCCTTAAATTGTTTTTGTATTCTAACATTTTTAAACGTTCATTTAAGGTTAATATTTCACAATCAAGGGATTTTACTTTAGCTTCATAATCGTCAATTTTGGTACAGCGAAAGTCAATTGACTTTTTGAGGTTGGATAATTCATTTTTGAATTGTTTTTTAATGGAATTTATGAAGAGTTCACTCATTTCTTGAAATTTCTTATCAATGTATTTTATTAATTTGCTTGAAAGAACACCATCTTCGTCAGTGTCACTCGATGTCACTGTTTTTTTTTCTGCATTTTTCGATGTTTACTCATATTGTACTTGGGTTATTTGCAATTTTAGATGCGTGATGACAAGTTGATATTTTTGGTTTATTTCTATTCCGCAGAAGCGCCTGTTTGCAACAGCCGATTGGGCGTAAGGCGGTGATGAGAACACTTTCAACGAATGATAAACAAGATGACGACACTATCAGCCAATGGGGTGATACTGATTACACTTATGCTTGCGCCTGTGTATTTTGATTGTTATTAATTTCAGACAAATTTTCGGAAATATTTTTGATTTTAGATTCACAATACAATACAGTATTCACTATGATGCAGAGTTTTAATTGACGCAATACGTCAAACACCAGATTAATTAGACTTTGAAACACTTTTTGTTAAGTTTGTTTGCAAATCGATCTTTAGATAAATTTACTGTGGAGCGTATTTCACTGTCACACATACGATGGGTAGGTAGTAGGTATGAATATGTAGGCTTCTCCTGAAAGTTGCAGATGTTATGTCGTAGTCGGTAAATGAATGTACGAACAGGATGTGTTCAAATCCACGGTTCTGCATCTCTTGGGTGGACAGTGCCATTGTTTAGGTTCTCTCTCGTCCGGGTTTCAGCAGCAGAATATCTTCGGTGGGAGGAGTGGAAGCAATCAAAAGGATAGTGAGGTCCACATTCTCACCAACAACAGCCACAGAATTGTGAGAGGATTATTCCACAGCAGTTTTAACGGTAAGGACGTCAGCACCATGCATCGGTGGCCTGAAGAGTCTGTATCCCATTCTCCCGAAACTTTATCTGTAGCATGGAGATGAAGTTACTTTTACTGGTAGGATTGGTTAAATAATCTTCTTGTTTAACGGGTATTGATGTATTTCAAGTCAAATTGATGTCAGCTGACCTTCTCAGTCTGTATCCTCGCATCTGTTCTTGTGATTTCGTACTGTTGGCTGAGTTTGTGCATCCATCAAATACCACAGTGAGAGTCATTCCAGGATAGCGGTGGTTGACGCAGGTGATATAAAGATCACAAATTGTGGCAACGGAGGCATCTTTTTGCTTAATTACTCTGTGTAGTAGAAATCCTCCGTCCACTGCTATGTTCATCTGAGACAGTAGAACAGTTTTTTTGGTAGGCTCGAATAAGCTGTACAGGACAGATTTAGTTGTCTTTCGCATCCTTCTTTCATTGAACAGTGCCAAGGGAAATAGGGTCAACTCATACTCAAAGAATTTTATTAAATCTTCATCTGATCGTTTTCTTTACACATCCACTAAAACAGCAATGTTGGGTCAATTGTAACCTTTGCATCGTGAATTTTTATCGACGAGCTGACAGTTGTCATTGGGAATGCCCGATATTTGCGGGACAACTTGATGTCTGAGAATGTCAAGCCCACTATCGCATTCATTGCCTTTTCACCAACTTGAACAGCATCATAGCAAGTTATTGTGGCATCTCCGATGACTCCACTGAAAATTGACATTATTTCACTGGTATGTGGGAAACGAGGATGTTCATCAAACCACTGACTGAGTTTGGCAATGTCTGCTGTATGTCTACTCCAGTGGGCTTGTCCTAGGTCCTTGTGCTTCAAGGGAAATGCAGATCTCATGAGTTTCGCTCATACCAACTAACCTCTTGTAGAATACATTGTTCGAAATACCTCTGCCTCCTGTTATACCTCCTCGGCTTGTGATCGCATCAATGTGGATCTCCACAGAACGTCCACTAAAAGTTAGTCATTAAACTTATTGTTTTATGAACTCTGAACATAAATGAAATCCAAGTCTGTTACAAACAAAAGTGGTGTGTCAGTAATAAGATAAAAACCGCTTTTTCTGAAAATGACGACATTTTACTAAAAAACATAAAATTACTGTAAATATTTTCTGGTTGAAGATTAATTTGTACATATATTCTAAAAGGGAATTAATTTCTTTACAACTTTTTTTGATAAATTTCTTTCTTTGATGAATATTTTAGACGATATGATGGAATGTTTAATGAAAATTGTGAGGAAAAATGATTTTTTTCGAAAATATCTACATTAGTGGAGCGTGTAACTCAAAAACGGCTGGGATTTCAAAAATTACGTATAGAATAAATGTTGTAGATAATTTTATGAGCTTTTACTTTTTTGAAAAAAAAATTCCTCTGCGGCTCACCGTTTTTGAGATTGAAACGAAAACCCAAAAATCGGTAACTTCTCCCCCCCCCCCTCCCCACCCCTACCTCACCAACTAGACGTCAGGACTTTTAGTATGTTCACGCCCTAAGCACTCTGAATAAGTTTCCAAAGGAAAAGATTAGGTACCTGCTCACGCACTCTACACCTCCTTTTGGACCTTTCATTGACTGGACTACTTGTATTATTGATGATTTTTTTCTTCAGTTTTTCTTTTATGTGCTCAAAAATATAATTAAAAAATTTATAAAAGCGGTGTATTTATGAAGAAGTTCTGCCGTGAAATAATTATTACGCTTGACAGCATTTTTGCCTTCTGAAGGCATTATCAAACAATTGAAAAATAGTTTTATAATGCCTTCAGAAGGCGAAGCAATCTCGTGTAATAATATTTACACAAGAGAACTTGTTTATAAATAAGCAATTTTTTTTAAATTTATTATTTTTATAGTGAATTATATTTTTTTATAGTAGTTTATTATAGTTTAATTATAGTTTTTTTAAGTTTTGAAAATGTAAAAAAAAAACTCAAAATTAAAATAGACTTCGACAAATTAAACAGAGAAATATTAAAAAAAATATGAATGATGCAAATTTTTTTCAAAGATTAAATGTCATCATGAATATTTGCCACATAATGGTTATTAAAATAAATAAACAACTTGATTAACTCTTTTTGTTACTTGCCTCAAAGATCAATAAATTCTTTGAATCTTTTTTAAAAATTGTTTTTTTTTTTCAGAATACCAAAAATTTTCGCAGTTTCAAGATCGGTGTTACAAGTTCCATGCAACGCCAAAGACCTGGTACGATGCGTATGAAGTCTGTTCGGCCGAACAAGCTACTCTTGTGGTCCTCAACAGTGCTGAAGAGGCTCAACATTGCTTGGACATGTATAATGGATATGATGGCAGCTCACTCAACAACAACTTTGACAGAAATAATATTTGGCTAGGTTTTCACGACATGATCCTTCCAGGACAATATATGACAATCTATGGTATGTTTCAAGTTTAATCCTATTAAATTCACATTAAGATTGTTTTTAAAACTTATGTCTTAGGAAAGATGGGAAGTCAGTTTGGCAACTATTTCAAAGTCCATTCAAATCTTTAAAGAGTGTTCCTACGCGTCGCGTCGCCTCGTGTGAGCACCTCCACAAACCGTAAAGGATTTCTATGCAAACATATGTTGCGACGTAAATGTTGCCTGAAACTAAAGTTCTTTATGTCCACCTGGACTTAGTAGTAATTATTGTCTTTGAACAATCCTCAGCCTTCTAGATATGGAAATAGTTTTTTGAGAAAAGTTTTTTTAAATTCCAACAATCATCTGATGAGAACGTGGCTAGGTTTGCTCAAGGTGGCCCTTCAACATTTTTGTTTGGTAGGCATGCATCCGTATTAGCAGATGCATAATCAAAGATTGTTAACTTTTTTGAAGACGTAATTCAAGGTATTAATTATCTTTATTACGTTATTATTTTAATAAGCGTTCCAAACGCTACAACAGATGCCCTGTCGTTGGTGAGGATACCGAAAGGAGTATCTTTCAAAGAAAACGAAATTGCGAATCTTGACTAGACTTGGGTTTGGAAGAGGAGACATTTCGCACCCAAACTGAGTGGTAGATTGGCTGGTCCTATTTAATTTTTCCTGGATTTAAAATTCTTGCAATCCATTCAAAACGCCATGTAATCGGCAACGGCTGTTGAATTTTAGAAGGGAGCAACTTTGAGTTGAAATTAAATGAATTTATTATTGATGAAGAAGATAGTTCTTATAAATCTGCTAAGAAATATAAAAATACAAAGGTTACAGTCGCAAACCTAGGATCTCTTGTCTTCCGGGACACAGCGCATTAACCAATTCGGTCATTGGGACTTTTGTTTATCCATTATTTTTGTCGATCTCAACCAATCTTAACAATATTTTCTTCAACCAATTTTCCCCATATTTTTGTTTGCTATCTTTTCACTATCTTTTATTTTTTCTATGTCTTGTTCCGTTTCATGATTCATCTAGATTTATTAGTATTAACTTCTTCTTCAATGATATATTACATTGATGGGAATAAACTTCAACAGCCTTACTAAAAAACCCCGTGAAATTTTTTATTCAATTGATAGATGGCTGCGGATGTGAAAACATTGAATTTTTCCAAAGTATTTAGAATGTTCTACATATTTCTTATTTTTGAAATGTTGTAAAAAAAATACCATTATAAAAACTAGATATAATTACCATTTAGATTTTTATATTTGAAATATAATATAGTATTTAAAAATTGTCATATTTTAAGGTTTAAACACGGAAAAAAATTGAAAAAAAATCTTACCAAAAACATTTTTTTATCAAAATATAGAAAATTTTTAAAAATTAAAAAATTAAAAAAACACTGTCCTTTTATTTAATGAATTTGGAAGGTAACTGTCACCTCACTTTTTATCTCGTTCATACAATCATATAATAAATATTTCAAGAGAGTAGTTGAAAAATTCTGACACTCTGAATTCATTTTCGAACATATTAACGTTGATTACTCGAATTTGGTATTTATTTACACACGACAAGCCTTTTATGTTATTAAATAATGTTACTTTATGTAAGTTTTATTAAACTATATTTTTATGAAATAACTTATATTTTATGATAACAAAATTAAAGTAACAACAGAGATATTATGAAACTACAGAAACTGACAAAAATATCGCAAATAATAGAAACTATATTCTGTTATGCTAATCTAATAGAGAATCGCTCATTTGAATGGTAATCATGTTTAAAAGCATTAAATAACAGCGCATGAAATTTCACACGTCAGAAAAGAAAATAACCGCGAATTTATTAAAAAAAATGGCCGCCGCATGCCTCAAAAGATGGCAGCGCATGCGCAGATTAAGCAAAAACCATGCAACCAAAATAATAATGTGATCATGTTATTGGTAAAAGTGTTCAGATGTAGTTTGACTGCGCAAGCAACATATATGCCGTTGAACGATCGTTAAGGCGTTTTGTTATTAGTTATTAGTAAGGCTGCAAGAGTTATTCCAATAAACATTAAACTAAGTTATTTGAATGAAACAGCATTTAACACATTCGCTGCCAGGAGCTTTTGTTACCATTTAAAGTACACGGGATTGGTCCGGCTATTGGAGGGATTGGCACTGAAGGAGTTTTAAATTGTGATTGTGTTTCAAGTTCTTGTTAATATTGTAGGACAGAAGCTAGAGGATTCAGGCTACAGTGAATGGCAGACCGGGCAGCCCAACAACATCGATAATGATAAACACTGTGGAACTCTAATGGTAGGTTTGGGAAGAAAGCTGAACGACAAGTCATGTGAATCAAGGCTCCTGTTCATCTGTGAGAGGAAAATATCAGAAAAACCTCAAGCAGTTTCTGATCTATGTACTTCAGGTATGCATAACTTTTACCAAGTTAGAACCAAATGATTCGGGGAAAATTTTTAAAATGTTGCAGTTTCTTGTAAAATATTACTTTTTATTTGAGAAAACTTAGAACCGAAAAAATAATCACTAAACCTCTAGAGTATTTCAGAATTATACACTGAAATAGACGTCATGATGGAGTTTTTGTTTTATTTGTTTAATTATTTTAGAAATATTTATATTATTTTATCTCGTATATACGCCCATGAGGCACATTGGATAACTAATGGATACATTTTTTTTACACATTTTTTTTTACATGAGTTCCACACAGAGGGTACTGAGGAAAATAATTTCCCTCTGGGCCTATGTCATCTTTGGGAATGCTGTGTGGAGGGTTTTTAAAGGAAAGGGAGGATAGGAGAGTTCTGGGAAGGAAAAGGGTTTAAGGGGTGGGTAGGAATCTAAGGTTCAGTGTGTCCTGGTCATCCGCTTCAAAGACCTAGACTTGGGGTGACCTATGGCAGAGGTGTTGGTTATCCAATAAAGGTTCCCGGGCGGCGGTACCCATTCCCGCCTCCTAAATTATTTAGTAATAAACAATTGGTTTCAAAAATAATTTCATACGTTACAGTACAATCACATAACCATGCAAAGAATTAATACGCTAGCGTTTGTCCGGTTAAAATTTTTGAACTCGACTTAAGGTACACCCGAGTAGGTACATCTCTGACGCCACGCCTTATGCAAAACCATGTTTGTATGTGAAGTTTGTTACAAAGCTACTGCCGAGTCACCCGCTTTTCCGCAGGGCCTAGCAGTTAAAAAATATTTGCTTTTAATATCAAGGTGTTCATCGTGAAGTCTTGCACTAAATATTGTATTCTATTATTATTAATAAATAAATAAACACAAAAATGATTTTTTTAAATTAATAATGAGATATTTTCATTGTTGTATTGGTCCAACTAGCGTTGTTAACCAAACGGTTGTGAGGGATTCAATTCCATTAATTACTTTTCATTACAGGATATAAAAGGTATCTACCGATGCCACGCAGCTGTTACAAACTTCACACCACCGCTAAATCCTGGAAAGATGCGTCCAAAGTGTGTGCGGCAGAACAAGCGCACCTTATTATCCTGAACAGCCCAGAGGAAGCCAAATTCAGCACGGACATATTCATGAAATACATTCGTTACAAATCTCATCTATGCGACTTTTATAAAGACAGTTATATGGTGGGCTTTAATAATTTGCTCTTTAAAAACGAATACAGGACAATCGATGGTGAGAATAACACAATTTTTTGATATACAATATGTGAATGTATGAGTAAATCATATCAGAAACACTTGCTTGTGTAGTGGTGTATTGTGGATAGGTAAAATATATTTTATAATTATTTTGATTTCGTTATGAAGCTTACGAGTAAGTATGAAACAAAAAATAAGAGTATTGTCGAATTGAATCGCGAATCCATGAAGTTAAACTGAGATGATAAACATCGCCGTTGTAGTTTTTAGGTAGATACTATCGGTGCGCAAACTCGAAAGTACATTGAAAGATATCGTCTTTAATTATTTGCCTTTTTATGTGAATACCGCACACGTGTCCCAACTGATCCCGTCTGGAGCAGTACATTTTGGGAGGCGGGCATGGGTACTGCCGCCCCGGGAACCATTTATTGGATAACCAACATCTCTGCCATAGGTCATCCCAAGTGCTTCGCTACGTTTGGTGACTTAGCAGGGGTGCCTGGGTTTATGGGGTGAGATTCGTCCATGTCTGGCGACGGATGGGTTTGCCCACCTACTGTGTGGCGGGACGGATCGGGAAAGACTGGTTAAGGAAAACCTTTTGACCTTTCCAGCCAGACTCTCGCGACCTATCGCCTTGCACCGCAGTGGGAAGGATTAATGCATCCGTCATTCCTGGACACGTTGAACCCTAGATTCCTACCCACCCCTCATACCGCATTCCTTCCCAGAACTTCTCCTCTCCTTCCTTAAAAAGACCCTCCACACAGCATCACCAAAGATGACATAGGCCCTGAGGGGAATTTTGTTTTCCTCAGGGCCTCCCGTGTGCAGCTAATGTAAAAAAAAATAGTAAGACTACGTCATCCCCAATTGGGGTATGTTGTGAGACTGCAGGTAGTGGGACGGCGAAGGAGACGTGGAAGAGAAAGGTGGGGGAAGAACCTGACTTTTCAGATCAAGTCACCAAACACAGATACCGCCATTTCAAGAAATTCTATATGGTGATCTTACACCAGAGCGGTACAGAGAGTATCTTCTACTCTGAGAAGTGCAAAAAATAAAATAATTGTGAAATATCAAAAATTAGTCAAATCACGATTCGTGCCTGTGACCTTGGGATTGATAGTTTATATTTCTTATATATTATATTTCTAAAGCCTCATTCCTCGACCACGGAGGCCGTCAAGTACCTGTACCTATTTATTTATGTTATATCGGCTTCCCAATTTCTCTGGGACTGCAGTGTCACCAAGGGAACAGTTTTATTAACTGTCTGCCAATGAAAAACAATATTAAAAGCCGCACAATAGTTCACGCTGGTACATCATCCAGCTGTAAGTTCTGTTACCAAAACTAAATAATGTCTAAGAACTTCCTTGAATTTCTCTCAGCATCACAGTATTTCTCAAATGGGTAATCCATATTTCTGTTGAAACTAGTTCTAACAATCTATTTCTTGTGTGAGTGCTAACATTTGTATTTTTAGGAAGGAAACTCTCGGATGCGGGCTACAGCGACTGGGGCCCCGGGAGCCCCTCCAACAATACAAATCAATGCGGTGCGCTCTCGCAGCACGCGGGAGTCCTGCCCGGGTCCTTCCGGCTAAAGGATGTACCATGTGCATCGTTGAAACTCTTTTTCATGTGTGAGCAGAACATTTTAAATCCAAAGGAGGACCTCAGCGCTTCCAAAGCATGTGCAGTCTGTGGTACGAATAAACTTCTCTTGAATACTATAAAAAAAAGCAGAACATCTATCAAGGTTCATTGCGCAACCTCCCAAGTTTCACCTGATTCTAGCTCAGGCGCTTTACCGATGTTAACCAATACTGTAATGGGCTTAGAACATGTCTCCTGGTTCCAGAACTTGGTATCTCGGATACATTTGGATGTGACCCACCCCTTTCCTGCCCTTTTTTAAGTAACAGGAGTTACTCCTTCAAGACGCTCTCGAGGAATTTTGTTAAAGGAAGCCACATTTATATTGAACAAATCTAGATCCTCGAAAGCCCCTGAATTAGTAGTACGGGAGATGAATTAGCATTTGTACAGTTTTTGATCATTGGTGAATGAAGTTAGATAAAATAAATAAAAGAAAACCAACTCTGAAATTTTGAAGGTAGAAAAAATGGAGAAAAAACACAAATATCAAAACATCTCAAAATATGAAAATGTAAATATAACTCTGGTATGGACATATGCCCTTTTCACATCAAGGATGGGGAATTTGGAGCCAAAGAAAAATCGGCATTTCATCGCCTTCTTCATCCCGTCACATATGGCCTTTACTTTCAACAGCTGCCAGTATCTCCCGCAGACGCAATTTCATTGATTAGTTCAGCTAAATCCCATAATGAGTTAAGATGTTATTGAATAATTATTTCATAATACTTACAAATTAGAAATTTAAATAACAATTGTCGATGGTTTGTTACAGGATACAAACAATATCCATCAATGCCGGGCAGCTGTTATAAACTTCACACAAACTACGACAGCTCCTGGAACGACGCGTTCAAAATATGTGAAGCCGAACAAGCGCACCTTATTATATTGAATAGCGCTGAAGAAGCCCAACTCTGCGCGGATATATTTATACAATATGTTGATAGTACACCGTCAGGAAAATTTGATAAGGGAATTATCAACGTGGGCGTTATTGGGATTGACGGAGAATTTAAGACTATCGATGGTAAAAAAAATTATTGTAATTTGAAATTATTGTGGAAGTTATGACTATGACTATTTTAATTATTATTTGTATGACTATTTTCACCGCCAAAAGTATTTTCGTTATTTATTTTTGGGGTGTTATGCCGTGTTGCGCTACCTTCTTCTTTAACGTGTTTTAACTTTCTGTATGTAACGCTGTCCGAAACTTAACGACACTGTAACGCTGTCAGAAACGTTGGCTAAATAAGGAGGTAGCGGCTAGTGCAACACGGCAAAAATAAGTAACTAAAAAATATAAATAGTGTTCATTTTATTACGTATTTTCCCAGTAGATGAAGAATTAAGCCTATAGTAACCGGGGAGCGTATTTCCAAAACCTGAATCGATTCAGTCGCGGTATGGACTGAAACGCGGTAGGGTTTGTTGTGCATAAATCACCTTACAAACACCAAACTGATTCAGTTGCGGAGTTAAGTTTTGTAAGGTGATTTTGCACAACAAACCCTATACCGATTCAGTCGCCCACGCGCTTCGCGGCTCTATCTCTTTCAGTGAGGTTGACGATTGTAATTATAGAGTGATAAGCAGACCGGGAGAAGGCAGAGGATGGACCGCGTCTTTTTTTACTTCAAAAAAAATTTTGCATTGAATATTTATTTTGTTAAGTAAAAAAAAAAGCTTCTTTTTACTTAAAAATAAATTTTCTATTTAATTTAAAGTAAAAAAAAACGCGGTCCATCCTCTCTGCTTACCCCTCTATAATTACGGTCGTCACGCTCAGTTAAAAAAAAAGGCGCGTTTTTTTTTTAAATAAATAAAACGCAAAATAATAAATAAGAACACGCAAAATGAGCCGCATTAGGTTTAAATCTAATAGAAGCTTTTATAAAAAAAACTAAAAATAATCTTTTTTATGCATTGATAAATGGTCCTTTACCCAATGACGTTGTATAAATAGACTCGCCATAGTCTCACAAACTAAAATTATAATGTGGCAAGTAAGCAACACTCTTTTGTTTTCAGCGATTTTCAATAATTTCTTAGTTCAAAAGTTATTCATTTATGATAAAGGTAGACGCTCAATGAATATGTGAAACAAAAGATAGAACGCGGGCGGCACTTTCGTATTCCAAATTCAAAAGTTCCGTCGAATACTGCCTCAAGGCCGACTAAAGTAGGAGACCTGGGCTCGTATTTCCAAAACAAATACCCGTTCAGTCGCTTTACATTTTCAATATCAAATTTTAAATATTTAGGAACAAAATTATTAATTTCTAATATAAACATTTGAAAGATTATTTTATCTAAATTTTAGAACAATTTTTGTTTTTGCAAAGTGATAAAAAATTATCAATATAGAGGTGTATTTACAATATATGGGAATAATATTAAAATTTAAATATTAGAAATAAAATTATTGATTTTTAATATACACATCAGGAAGATTATTTTATCTAGATTTTAGAACAATTTTTGTTTTTGCAATGTGATAAAAAAATAACCAATATAAAGGTATATTTAAAATGTAAATTGTCGCTACCGCGACTAAATCGGTATAGGTTTTGGAAATACGCGGCCTGGGCACAAGTCGAATTTTAAGGTGTCAAGTTTTCAAGCTATAATAAACAACGATAGTTTGCAAATGGCGTTAATTGTTATTGTATTTTTTGTTACTGCCGATTATATAAAGAGTTATTGGACTATTATAAATAGTAAATTTTACTTAGCGACGGCACTGACTTTGAAATTTGGCTGTTGCGCAACGAAACCTTTACTGTAGTATGTATGCCTTAAATTCTCGACTTGGAAAAAATCGTGTGGATAGATCTTTTTACTAAGATTATGAAAATGTTAGTAATTTTTTTAGAAACATACAGTTTTTTTTTAAATAAATAAATTCATTATTTGAGCTCGTGACGTCACTACATGAAAATGTTCCTATTAATTTTGTAAAATTCCACACTGATTTTTTTTTTATAAGGCATCACTTTGAATTCAGGCGAATTTTTGAATTTGATATTTAACGTTCACTAGATTTATTGTTTGTTTTCTGCGAACTTATCATTTGGTTTGACTTTTTGAAAGATGTTGTGAAGAGAACCCCGTACATTTTATATGTCGGTACGTGTTTTAGAGGTATAATGGTTATGGTGCTGATTTTAACAAAATCAAATTTTATAATATTCTTATTATTATTATAATTTACAAGTACAAGTATATAACATTAGATTTAGTAATATAGACGTTGTACATTATAACGATTTACGATCAATAAGATGGATCAAGGAAAAAAATATTTATGAGATGTAATATTTTTGGTATGCCTCGTTATTCCCCTGTGCCATTCGTGTGGAAAACGCTCTTTTTTTAAATGATTTTCGGCTATGTAATTATCGTTTTTCGCACCAGTAAAATTATGTCACGTCTTTCCAGTTTATAAAAAATGGTCTAATTTTTCGGATTGAAATTTTCAAAAAATCTCCCGGGGTTTCAAAAATACGATTTAAAAAAAAATACAGAATGCCTTAGAATATTTGCCTAAACCGGAATTTTTTTTTAAATGTGATGCAAGTGGCCTATTATTCACAATTGAATACTGTCTGTTTTATGAACTAAGTACTGTTTTAGTCACGGTGACGACTGTTTATACATTTAGTTGTTTTTGTTTGTGGAACATCATTTACAAAGTCTTTAGCACTTGCAGAGAGAGTGGATCGCGAAACAACTCTGTCTTTTCAAATACTCAATTTGGGAGGCGGGTATAAGTACCGCCGCCACGGGAACCATTTATTTTATTTTATTTTTATTTTATTTTTTTATTTTATTTTATTTGGAAAACCAACAGTTACATTATTTACTTAGGTGTATTTACATATGTATATGTTATTGAACCAATAATAGGTTTTCACTGGTGTGTATTAATTAGAGAGATTAAAAAGTAATAAAAGTAATAAAAGTTATAATAGTTATAATAGCTTATTGGGATGGGATGGTGGGCGGGAGGGGAAGGGGACGGATCTATTCTCGGAGTGAATAAGTTATTTGTATAGAAGTATAATAGTTTGTAATGTTTAGAAGTTATTTATTGTTTATTTTTTTTAGAATTTGGGGTGCTGTGTTGAATAAGTCGAATTCATTGTATGAATTGTTAAAGGCGTGTGAAGCGCGGTTAATGAATGTGTTTTGTTTAGAGTTAGTGTTGCATCGAGGAGTGTTAAGTGTGTGATTTAGTCTAGTTTGTCTGGTGGGCACTCTTAATTGAATTCTTTCAAGTAATTCCGGGCAATCTATCGCAGAGGTGGCTATCTTTTGCAAGAATATTACGTCTGCAGAATTTCTACGATTTTCTAGTGACGAGATTTTGAAAAACGTGGCTGACTCCACATTACTTAGATGAGGACGATATCCCCGAAAATCAAGGTATCGTAGAAAACGATTTTGTATTTTCTCAATCCTTTCTATGTATGTTGTGTACCTGGGATTCCAGACTTGAGAAGCGTACTCCAGAGAACTGCGTACATACGCAAAGTACAGCATTTTCATAGTGTTTACCTTTTTAAAGTGTTTGCAGGTTCTGAGTATGAAGCCAAGTACCTTGGAAGCTTTTGCAACTATGGATTCGATATGTCGGTCAAAAAGTAATTTCGGGTCTAGCACTACTCCCAGATCTTTGGCCTCCATCATTTTTTTAAGTACTGTGCCGTTAAGGGAATAATCAAAAGAAATGGGATTTTTGTTTCGGGTAAAGCTGATGACGCCGCATTTTTTAACATTTATTTGAAGGTTGTGTTGTGTACAGTAGCTATTTAGGCGATTTAAATCTTCTTGTACGCGAATACAGTCAGTGATACTTGTAACAGGAGAGAATATTTTCATGTCGTCTGCGTATAATAACGTTCTGGAGTAAAGAAAACATTTTCCAATGTCATTAATGTATATGTTGAAGAGCAATGGTCCCAATAATGACCCTTGGGGTACTCCTGACGGTACGGTTACCCAATTTGATTTATAGCCACCGACGACTACTGCTTGGCTGCGATTTTTCAAATACGATGAGAGCCATCTGAGAAGATCTCCGTGTACGCCGATTAGTGAAAGTTTAGTCAACAAGACATCATGGATTACTAAATCAAAGGCTTTGCTATAGTCTGTATATATTGCATCTACCTGTACGCGCTGGTCCATATTGTCTTGTAAGATTTCGACAAATGCCGTTAGGTTAGTGGTTGTAGATTTTCCTCTCGTTGTAGATTTTCCTTTTTTATAACCGACACCTCTGCCACTCAGGTCACCCCAAGTGGTTGATTAAGTTTGGTGACTTAGTAAGGGTGCACGGGTTCTTGGGGTTTTGTCCGGGTGTTGGCGGCGTATGCGTCTGCCCACCAACTGCATGGCAGTTTTGATCTCTCTAACAGGATACTCTCGGAATACCGCCTTGCACCGGAGTGCGTGGGTTAGATTCATAGGTCCGTTACTCCTGAATCATTTATTTATTATTAGTGTTAAAGAAAGACAAACATTCCCGGTTTACGAATTACCTGACAATATATGAAAATCTTCTCCTATCACCACAGTAAGCGGAAAATGTTTCTTGTATCATGAAGGAGAAACTTGCCTTGAATCGATTATACTACGCCTGGGTGGGACCCAAACGCGTTGCCAACTTAAACACTGACAAATAAATTGGCAATACCTACTATTTGTTAATCGTTCGGCGATTCGTCCTCTCTGGAATCATCCTATAGGGAAACGGCCTGATAGTACGAGTATTACAGACAATTCTGTTTGTCGTTATTTTATTGGTCAATGACATTCATATTTATTGTTATCAAGTTTAGTTTGTAGAACTCCATTTTAATTTTTATTTTTTTATTATATAATCAATAATATTATTATTAAATTAATAAAAACAGTTTATTTTTAAACAAGTTCTGCTGTGCAATTATTATTACGCGTGACAGCTGTTTCGCCTTCTGAAGGCATTATCAAACTGTATTCTAGACATTCATATTTTTTAATATGTCATATATTCATTTCACAGTGTTTCCATACAAACGAAGTTTTGAAAATCCGTAAATCTAAGCTTTAACTTTAGAGTGCACAGTTTACACCCACGCTGTGCAAGCGGTTTCCCCACAGAGCATCGGACCATCCCAACAATGTCGTATATGAATTAATAAAGACTGTTTATAACGCTAATAAATAAAATAAAATAAAAATAGTCAGTTACCATAACAGAACTAGTAGGAATAGACTTTTTATAAATATTGTTGTTTTTCAGGTCAAACCCTCTCGGAGGCAGGTTACAACCAGTGGATCACAGGGACAACCTCCAGTGCCGGTTGGGAATGCGGGGCCCTCCAGCAGAAATCGGGCGCCAAGCGCGGATTTTTCCAGCTGGATAGAAGAGATCGTGATTCAAATTACCATCGTTTATTCATGTGCGAGAAAAATTATACGAGTATCCAAGGTTATCGATAATGTTGCAAGACAATAAATAAATCAACATAAAACGCTTTTCTTATTTCAATACCAGATTCTCAATTTGGCGGTCGTTTATGGTTGCCGCCGCCCCGGAAACCATTTATTTGATATCCAACACCCCTTCCATCGGTCTCCCCAAGTTTCGCTACGTTTGATGACTTAGCAGGGGTGCCCGGGTTCATGAAGTGAGATTTGTCTGGGTCTTGAGGACAGATACCTACTGCGTGGCGGGTCGGATCGGGAGATACTGAGGGAGACCTTTACAACCAGTCTATTCGGACTCTCTCGACCCATCGCCTTACACCGCTTGCACATTTACGTCACTCCTGAACACATTAACCCCCAGAGTTCTACCCACCCCTCATCGCTTTTTCCTTCCCAGAACTTCTCCTTCCTTTCCATAAAAAGACCCTCCACACAGCATCCCCAAAGATGTGAATGTTTAGAGAAACTGAATGAAATCGAAATCATATTTTGGAGTTGATTTAGTGGTTCTTTTATTGTTTGGGCATTCATTTTTAAATAATTGAAGTCCGAGCTGCCATTTCTATAGTCAAATTTGAAAAAATCTGGGGTTAATACCTACCAACTGCTTAAAGCTAGCCACAGGCGAGAGATATAACCTAAGAATGTATTATATGAGCTTGATCTATATTACCACATCGCTCCCAATGTATAATGATGATGCTTGACGAGCGATAACTTTTATCCCTTTTTTCTAGACCGGAAATACCTACAACGTGCATATTTTTATCGTATTGAACAAATAAAGAACATAGAAAAAACCGTGTAAACGTTAAAAACACAATTTATTTACGGTTGTTATAAAAGAAGCAATCTTCCCAAATTACATTCCATTGTTTGCTTGGTGTAACTCTATGTGCCGTTGATGAGCTCAGGCTCGGGGGCTCCTTCGAAGCCAGAGTCAAGCTTCTCAGAAGCTGAGCGTACCATATTGGGCCCGCAGAAACTTTAATAGTACACAACTACTGACCCTGTACAATTAGCAAGCGCGCCTCACTGTTGAATACAGTAGCCACCTACCATGGTCTGGAGCACCAAAATACCTGAAAAACCCTTAACCTGTGCAGAAATGGACGGTCCTTTTGATTGAGTCAGAAATGCATTCTTTAGAGCAGTGGTCCCCAACCCCCGGGCCGTGGACCAAATGGTCAACTGGGCCGCTTAAAAATCAAAATTAAGTAAAAAAAAAATCGTTTTTTTTTACATGAGCTCCACACAGGAGGTCCTGAGGAAAATAATTTCCTTCAGGGCCTATGTCATCTTTGGGGATGCTGTGTGGAGGGTTTTTTTAAGGAACGGAAGTAGAGGAGAGTTCTGGGAAGGAAAAGGGTTTAAGGGGTGGGTAGTAATCTAGGGTTCAGTATGTCCTGGACATCCGCCTCCAAGACCTAGACAAACCTCACCCCATGAACCCGGGCACCACTGCTAAATCACCAAACGTAGCGAACCACATAGGGTGATTTATGGCAGAGGTGTACATACATAATAAAAAATTAAATAAGAGAACATACACAATTAAAAAATTAAATAATTATAGAAATGCAGTGGAACCTCTCATGGCGAGCACCTCCCATAACAAGTAATTCGCATAACGAGCAAAACATATTTTGAAGAAAAAAACGACTTCGAGCGACTTTTCGCATAACGAGCGACATTTCACATAAAGCAAGGAGAAGCCCCATCTTTACGTCACTCACTTGTAAGCCGGGACTTCCACGCCAGTTCATCAGTCTCTGGTTATCACTCATTCCACTAGCACGTATCGCATGTGCTCATACATTTTTCACAAATTTTTGTTTTTTTGAAATTTTAATTTTTTTTCATTATTTTTTAAATTTCGGAACATGAAAAAAGTTTTTCTCCACAGTGAATCAGCATGTGGATTTTAAATTGTCACTTTCGAGAACACGAATAGTCGCAGTCGGAACTTGAAAATGGTTTTTCTCCACTTGAGTAAACTTGTAGGTTTTCAAAGTCGCCAAACAGTATTCACACAAATAATTGCAATCGGAACATACAAAAGGTTTGTATCAACTGTGAGGATTCACTCTTAAATTATAACCAGTTTTTTTTAAATTCGAAGTGTACACCAGAGAAAAATCATCTGCTTGACGTATGTGTACCTACTTTTTAAGCTTGTGGAATTGTGGAGTCTTGATGAGTGAATACACCCACTCCCCGGGGCCGTGGTTAAATTATCAATCGTTAACCGGTCCGCGATGATAAAAAGGTTAGGGACCACTGCCTTAGAGCACAGGCGTCAGGTAGGTATTGCTCTGCATGTTCTACCGGTATTACAATGGAAGATGCTCTGAGGAGCTAGCGCCCTTGATACCTTCAGCACTGGTGCATAGTCAGAAAATACGTCAAACGTGCGCCCAACTTACACGGTGACATTTATCACATGAGAACGGATCACTTCTTCAACTGTGGCTGTGGAACGATTTGCCAGCCTCTGTGTTTCCTCCCTCCCACAACATAGGTCTCTTAAAGTCCATGTTCACTCCTTCCTCTCCTCAAAAAGACCCTCCACACAGCATCCAGAAACATGACTTCGGCCCTGTGGGAAATTATTTTCCCAGGGCCCCTTGTATGACTTAATAACACGGGCATGAGCCTAGAATGGTGGTGGAAAAATCCACAAATGATGTAACCATTCAAAGCAGTGAATAAAGAAAAAATAAAAAAATAAATAAATAAAATAAAAATATGAAGAAAAAACACCTCACCCATTTTTAATATTTTCATTTACGTGTAAATGTGAATACCGCCCAAAACAGTTAACGTGAGTGAGGGGTAAGGCTATCGACTAGCAACCGGGTTGTCGCGTTGTCAAATCCCAGGACATGCAAGTAAATTTTATTTGATTAATTTATGTTATTTCTCATTTTATTCATTTAAAATAATAATACAGTGGAAGTTGAAGAATTGCGCGGTATTCGTATTTAAAAAAGTACCAACTACTGCTCCCAAATGTCAGTAGAACTACCTAAGAGACGAGAGTAGGGAGGCGAAGGAGATAGGCAAGAGAAAGGTGGCGAAGTACCTACCAGGCTATTCAGATCTGGTCACCAAACAGCGCTAAAGCCTATCTTCTGCCGTAGGTCACCCCAAATGGTTCGCTACATTTGGTGATTTAGCAGGAGTAAGATAAAGATAAAGATAAAGATAAAGATAAAGATAAAGATAAAGATAAAGATAAAGATAAAGATAAAGATAAAGATAAAGATAAAGATAAAGATAAAGATAAAGATAAAGATAAAGATAAAGATAAAGATAAAGATAAAGATAAAGATAAAGATAAAGATAAAGATAAAGATAAAGATAAAGATAAAGATAAAGATAAAGATAAAGATAAAGATAAAGATAAAGATAAAGATAAAGATAAAGATAAAGATAAAGATAAAGATAAAGATAAAGATAAAGATAAAGATAAAGATAAAGATAAAGATAAAGATAAAGATAAAGATAAAGATAAAGATAAAGATAAAGATAAAGATAAAGATAAAGATAAAGATAAAGATAAAGATAAAGATAAAGATAAAGATAAAGATAAAGATAAAGATAAAGATAAAGATAAAGATAAAGATAAAGATAAAGATAAAGATAAAGATAAAGATAAAGATAAAGATAAAGATAAAGATAAAGATAAAGATAATGATAAAGATAAAGATAAAGATAAAGATAAAGATAAAGATAAAGATAAAGATAAAGATAAAGATAAAGATAAAGATAAAGATAAAGATAAAGATAAAGATAAAGATAAAGATAAAGATAAAGATAAAGATAAAGATAAAGATAAAGATAAAGATAAAGATAAAGATAAAGATAAAGATAAAGATAAAGATAAAGATAAGATAAAGATAATATTTTGATAATCTTTATAATTACTTTATAAATTATCGCATCTAGATAAATAGTTCGCTCGAATGAAGTTGAATCGGTTTCATCGATAAGTACTTCTCGATAATGCCCATCGCTAATGTAAGTAAAAATGTCTCAATTACTACAATTCCATCGTATTGTATTGTATCTAACAGTTATATCGGATAGAATTATACTAGAATAAGCATAATTTATAATGATCCAGACAAAGGTTTCCATTACCGATCGAGTCGTTACATTGAAGCTGTTCTCTGCATTGCGAGAGTGTTAGATGATATTATAAATGTCGAGAAATGCTAATTTTATTGAAAGAAATGTGGAAATTGATGCATTTCTTGTATTCTTTTTAATACTTTGATCTTTGATCATCGCGGATATTTTTTCTGGCAACGTGGATACAACGACGACGCTTCGTAAATAAGTGTCAAATTAGTTCGTTTCTAGTTATGTTTAAACACGTATTTTTTTCCTTATTAGTAATTTTGGTTAGAAAATACTAAAGTGTATCAGTTTAATTTTTTTCTGTTTTCTATCAAAATGTTTATATTTTAAAAATTATGTGTTTATTTCTCATAATAAAATTTAAAAGCGTATTTCATTACGCACCAGATTTAAATATCCGGGTTTAATTTTCCCCACAGGAAAAACTAAACCCTTTCACACACTTCCCAAATGATCATCTGGTCAATCCATGCTATGCAATTGCACTATATAAGTATTATAAATTCAAAACAATACAAGAAAAACATGTCAACCTACCAGAGACCAAATAGGAAAATAATTCACCGACTCCAGATATTTTCATATCAGAGGGTTCGGATCTGTGGAATTCCTAATTGAACCTATAAATCCTACTGATCCCTCAATATAAATATTTAAAAAATCTTTTGTAATCCTACATGTTTTTAAAATGACTGATTTTTGCATTTTTAAATATTAAGAATATCATTCACAGAAATATTCGACTCCGATCTTCTGACAGAATAAGCAAGAGGCCTGAGGGGTTTAAATATTAAGACGCCGCTACCCGAATTTCTACCGATTTCTTGCAAACCTTCCTTAAACATTTGAAGTTTTAAGCTCTTAAAAAAATATGTGTTATTTTTTAAGATAATATCTTTCTTGCCGAAACATAAATTATATAAAATTCCCTCCATAGAAAAAATTATTACAAACACGTTTGTTTCAGTTATTTTACAAGTCATATGTATCAAATAATTTAAAGTATTTCTTTAAATGCTGTTTAAAACAACCCCCACGAGATTTTTGTTCTATTTTAAACGAGTCATGTTTTATTAAACATTTTCACAATTTTCGCATCCATTTTATCTCTTTAAATATTAGCGCGCTCCTCTAACATTCGTATTTACATATCTCTCCATCTTCTTCTTTTTAATATTAAACTTAACCAGAATTAAAAATTCATCAAGGGATTATTGCAAACTCAAAATTCAAAATTCCTAAACACATCATAATTCATAGATTGATCTAAGTATTTAATAATATCTTGATTGTATGGGAAGGTTATGAACTGATATTGTAATTTTAACTGGTCTAAACGGGAATTTCTAGTTGGACAGTCAAAGTATATCTAGATACGATCTTAGATTTTCACCGCCTAAGGTATTTTCGTTATTGGTTTTTAAGGTGTTATGCCGTGTTGCGCTACCTCCTTCTTTAGCCAACTCTTCGGACAGCGTTACAGTGATCACGATCACACATACGAGCCCACAATAAACCTTTTAGTCTCTTCATTGTCTTATTCAGACGAAAAAGCATGATTATTGTTATTTAAGTCGTCAGTTTGGTTTTATTAGCTACGCCACCTGTCGGGTGTTTCTTCAGATTGGTACTACTGGCGCGTTGTCATTGGAACCATCCCTTAAACATGTAACAAATCTATAATAAATGACTTCTAAATAAAACCAACTTTTGATGATAACTACACTGGTACTGTAAATAGAGCGCCACAAGTATAATGTTGGAATAACATCACCCACAAACGTGCTACCTGGATACCTTTCGACTTGCCAACAATTCGTCGCTTGATTTGGCTTCTGCTGGACTTACTTCTAGTCTTATCTTTTTCTTATGCGGGCTTCATCAAACCGTACACTCTGCTCTGATAGTGAAACCTGAGCCTTCTTTTGCCTCTGGATTCCTAGAAATTGCTGTCGCTCATCGAGGTCCTTGAAGTTGCTACTCCTAGTACCCCCATCCTTCTTGCTCCGGTCTTGTCGTTGCCCGAAGCTTCGTGTCTGTATGCTCTGATGATGACGCCACGTCTGTCAACAGAAGACACCATTGAGAGTTGCGTGCCATGCACACGCAGCATGCTCAATAGAAAATAGAATGCAGTTGCTGCTAACACTCCGGTCTTGGAGGTTGGTGTCGGATATGTAACAACCCATAACAATGATAAGCTAGTCTACTTGTTAGTTGCTGCGATCTTCCCGGCCTTGGATGCTGGTGCCGTATAGGTAGCAACCCACGGCCACGCAATGACAAGCCAGCTTACTTGTGAGTTGTGAAGTTAGCCGCCTAACACGGACGCTTCGGTAACCGGATGCTCTCTCCTTACAATGCACCATTGCGTGCTAATAGTATTCCCGATGCGCACTAACTTCAACAGTTGTCAAAGCGAGAAAACATCTTTATCAAGACATTACAATGGTCGGGCGTCTCTGCGTGCCGGCGCTTAATATTTACAGTTTTTATGCAGTCCTACAGGTCTTGTACAATCTATTTATATAAAAATTGATGACATTACATACGCATGACCCTCAAAACGAGATTAATATCGCTGTCTACATGGGGTTACAAAAAACTACCCCATCCCCTTTTACCCCCCTTAAAGCAAATGTACTCACTTCTTCATGAACTTTTGCACACTTGACGTTCAAAGTAAGAGTAAGTAACTGTCTACATCTATTTTCATTTTAAAAAAACTCTGCCGGGCAACGCCGAAGAGTACAGCTAGCAAGTAATAAATTTCATTTCGAAAATATTTCCAAAAATAAATAATTTTTGATGAAAACTTTTTTTACAGCCAATAAATGTTAGATAGATATATCGGAATCTTTTATAACGTGCTCTCGCAATATTCCTTAAACCTGTTTTAATTTTCCATGTCTTATTTTATATTGGAAATGTAACCATTTGCAAAAAGTCATAAAATAAAAATAAATTAAAAAAATTAAAAAAAGGATCTCTGTCAAACGGTGTAATTTGTTACATATCTTCGGGGAACTTCGTCATCGAAATCGAGAAGACGCAGAAATAGAAAGAGATGAAAGACTTCTTTATTTCTGTTGATCGTAAATGGACCGCACCGCGCTTCGGGTTCAGCGGCGTTCACAGCGCCACCAAAGCCTGTGTTTTACAAACATCTTCGTTTCAGCGATTCTCACGGGTCTTGTCAATCACTGACACGCGGACCGATAATATAATTACACCTTACTTACAAAATAAAATGTGGAGAATGTTTTATCTATGAGTTAGCAAAAATCGAGAAAATATTTTGTTGAATGTTTCACTTACATTTGTTGCAGGGGTAAGCAAAGAAGACGCAGGTTCTCTTAAACCTGTCTTCCTCGGGCGTCCGCAGGTTCTTCAATCATTCTTATTCACGTTATATATTCTTCTCACACTTCCTTCTTCGTTCATTTGCGTCCATTTCATTACGCCTACATTAACCTTTCAGTATTTACGAATATCCACATTTCTCACACGATCATACATGGTTTTACCCCTCATACGCTCAAGTAAATATAAAATAGGATTTACGGTTCCATGACAATTCCATGATCCCCCGACAGTTGCCTCCCCCCCCCCTCTCTTTTTTTAAAAATAATTCCGCTCAGGACCTGTGTTATCTTTGGGGATCCTGTGTGGAGGGTCTTTTTGGGAAAGGAAGGAAAGGAAGTTCTGGGAAATAAAAAGGTGTGAGGAGTGGGTAGGAATCTGACGGTCAGTGCGTCCAGAAATGACAGACGTATGAATCTATTCCTCCCACTGCGGTGCAAGACGATCATCAGAGAGTATTCTGCTGGAGACGTCAAAAGGTATTCCTCCACCAGTCTCTCCCGATCCGGCCTGCAACGCAGCAGACGCATCCGCCGCCAAGATCCGTACAAACCTCACCCCATGAACTCGATCAGCTTTGCTTTGTCACCAAAAGTAGCGAACCACGGTACGTGACCTACGGCAGAGGTGTTGGTTATCCAATAAACGGTTCCCATGGTGGCGGTGAACTCGCCTTCCAAATTAAATGGCTCCGTGGTATGTCTGTATACTGTTTTTATTGGTGGATAAGTACAAAAATTCTACACTGTAAATCAATTCGTTTGATATCAATACCACCTTATTATTACGGTATTTTCGAACACGATTTTAGGTTTCAAATTAGTAAAAAAAAATTTAAAATAATTATAATTTCAGGGGGCCAACTGTCGAAAGATTTACTGTCAGGTCATCTATTATTTTAGTTATTTATCAGTAACGCTCTACATATGTGACGCTCCGATCGCTTTTAGTCAGGCGTTTGGTCAGATATGACCATTGAAACCACATTGATGCGATCATTCAAAAATCGAGGAGGCATAAATGTTTCGCACAATGTAAAACACGAAAATTGGGACCTCCCCCCCCCCCCTCCTCTAGCTCACCACCTAGACGTCAGGACTTTTAGAATGTTCACACCCTCACGTCCAAGAGGATGGAAACGTGAATCCATATAAAGTTGAGAGTGTTAAAATAATGTTATTGAGAACAGTGATAACAACAAGGTTTATAATTTTATGTACTTAATGTAACGAAATAGAATAAAATTATCCTGAGATAATAATCATTTTATCATTACAAAATACAGTTTGTAGCGCGCCGTTTTTACGCTTGCCACTACACCATCTCTTTCCCCCGTACAGCGCCATCCTGCTCACCCACCCCTAAGCAAACCAAGATGCGCCGACGCCTTCTGCGCATCTCCCACCCTCGTACCGCTACATAAACCACACCCCGCAACAAGGAATGGGCTAAATAACAGGCTGCGCGCCCTAAATTAGTCAGTTCGTCTGCAGCTCGCTCTTGGCTAGTACGCTCTCTTAGTTGCGCTTCGTCCTCTGGCACGACCCTCTAAGGAGTATTCTACTACCATAAGAAAAGCACCAACCAGACCCCCGACTGCTGCCTTAGTCGCGCTTCGTCCTATGGTACGACCCTCTAAGCAGAACCACAGTCAGCTTTTGTTGTTCCCAAAGCCTAACGGCAAGGTTCCCTCCGATCCCTTGCTCAGTTAATTAGTGAATTGATACATTGTGACTATTTTTACCATATTATGTGATTTGTGAACTTACTTTCTTAAATAAATAACCTTTTACCAACAATTGTGTTATAAAACTGGCGCCCAACTTAGTGGCCAGACACATAAAGTAAAAATTAAAATCAGTGCATCTACAAAATTTCGTCGCTACCACGTCGAAGTCCTCGTTTCACAATACAGGCCAAGGAAAGTGCTGGCATCTGCTTTACGCAGGAGCAGTTCGCGGAACTAATGAACTCCATGAAGCGGATGCAGTCGGAACCAACACGTACGGGTACATTCACCACCTGTACGGCACGCTTCGATGGTACCAGAGACAGGAGTGCGGTCGAGAGTTTTATTGCCGCCGCATCCATCTTCAAGTGCGCCGAGAACATCGAAGACGCAAGCGCTCTGGAAGGATTACCACTGCTGCTTACGAAAGACGCCGCCGCTTGGTGGCTCGGCATAAAAGGAGAAGTACGAGACTGGGAGAGCGCAACGACCCTCCTCAGGCATGCTTTCGCCCCTAAGAAGCCAGCGTACAAAGTGTACACAGAGATATTTTTATGCAAGCAAGACGCATTAACGTCAACCGATGTGTTCATTGCTAACCAGCGGATGTTACTCGCGGAGCTACCACCGCCCAGCCATCCAGAGAAGGTCCAGATAGACCTAATATTCGGACAACTGAATATCCGGATACGAGACAGAGTGCCGCGCGAAGCGATCAATACCTTCGCCGAACCACTACAAAAAGCCCGTGCAGCGGAAGAAAGCCTGTACGAGAGCACGAAGACCGTCCCACTACGTGCGATGGAAAACCGAACAGACGGCCGCCTACGCTGCACTAACTGCCGCAGATTTAGGCACCGTTCCGAGGAGTGCCGTTCCCGCTACGATACAGGAGCGCACGTAAAGTACACTCCTCCAGTCAAGAAGCTGGAGACACCCAGTGATGCGAAGTTCGCATGCTACGGTTGCGGTAAACCAGACGTGGAAAGAAGCAAGTGCCCGCAATGCAGCCAAGGGAGAATAGACACCCCTCACCCACGAGCCGATTTTTGCTCGATACATGAAATAGGCCTTCCCCGAGCGAGACCTATACTACACATCGGGATTGGAAACTTCCTGGGCACTGCTCACGTAGACACCGGAGCAAAATTGAGCGTAGCGTCAGCTGAGCTACACCGGCGGCTAATCGCTCAAAATTTCAAAACCCAGCGAACCATCATGGACATCGTATTGGCAGATGGTGTCCCTAAACGTCAGGAGGTCGAGACAATAGCCGCCACCTTGACACTAAGAGGCCGACAGATACCCACCAGCTTCATCGTGCTCCCAGGAGGACACGAGAATCGAACACTCCTAGGCGTCGATTTTATCGAAGACGCGGGGATCGATATAAACATTCCCTAGCGCGCATGGGCATTCACGGACAGCCCCGAAGTACGATATATGCTGCATATGGAAAATGACGCCATACCACCAAACCGAGGTATTCGACAACGTCAAAAGACTGGCGAGATAGGAGAAGTGAGAGCACACAAACTCCCTAAGGTTTGCGTACCCGCCCCACCAGTACAGGACAATGAATGCGAGATCTACGTGCCGCCGTTCATGAGTCCTCTCCCACAGACACCGCCTAAGGTTCGTCTGCCCGCCCCACCAGTACAGGACAATGAATGTGAGATCTACGTGCCACCGTTCATGAGCCCTCTCTCACAGACACCGCCTCGCACTAACATTTGGGCTAAGATGATAGCCCTGAATGAGCTGTTTCCCGAGGACGCGATGGAGGAAGACGCCCTAAGGGAGGTAATGATACGCTCCTATCGGCTCTTCGATGACTCCCCAAGAAAACCCAGAAATGAAGTGGAGCTCTGTGCCTTGGACGCCGAAATACTAAGCCTCCGACCAGATGAAGCCACCCACCTTATACCTACCCAGAGGGACCAGCTGGACCGCCTGCTGTGCGACAACGCCGCTGTCTTCTCAGCCACCCTGTCATCTACGACAAAAATTGAGCACCGAATCGAGACCGGACAACACCCGCCGATTTCAGTAGCCCCTTACAGGCTCTCGCCAGCCCGCCAAGCAGAACTCCGCGCCGAGATTAACAGTATGTTAACCCAAGGGATTATAGAAGAAGCAGATTCACCGTGGGCCGCACCTGTGGTTATGGTGCCCAAAAAAGACGGAAACAAGCGCATCTGCATTGATTTTCGCCTTCTCAATGCGATAACAGTACCAGACGTGTACCCCCTGCCCAGAATGGATGACCTGCTACACTCGGCAAAGCAGTCAAACTTTATGTCTACAGTAGACCTACGATCTGGCTACTGGCAGATCAAGATACTGGAGAAAGACCGTGACAAGACGGCCTTTATAACCCCATTCGGACTCTACCGCTTCTTGAAGATGCCGTTTGGACTTTGCAATGCGCCCGGGACGTTCCAGCGCATGATTGACCGACTTAAGATCGAGCTAGATGAAGTCAATATCCTAGCATACCTGGACGATATAATCATACTTTCGCCCACCTTCGATAAACACCTCGCCGATCTACAACAGGTGTTCACCAAGCTACGAGAATTTAATCTCACTGCAAATCGAGTTAAATGCCACTTCTGCTGTCCAAGCATAAAATATCTAGGACACGTAATAACCCCCGGAGGAATCAGCACCAATCCGGAGAAGATAGAGGCGATCTCTAAAATGAAGGAGCCAAACAATGTCAAACAGCTACAGACATTTCTTCAGACATGCTCCTGGTATAGGCGATTTGTACCCGAGTTCGCCAAAACCGCCAAGCCACTCAGCGACTTGATAAAGAAAGACGCCACCTGGGAATGGAAATCCCCACAGCAGAATGCTTTCGACACCCTGAAAGCACTACTCACTAGCGCCCCCATACTACGACAAGCCGATGGAAGCAAGGAATTCATCATAAAGTCGGACGCAAGCAAGCTACGCAATAGGAGCAGTTTTGGTCCAGGGGGAGGGACTAGAAGAACATCCGGTAGAATACGCGAGCCGCCTGCTACTACCAGCAGAGAGGAACTATTCTACCACAGAACGAGAAGCCCTAGCAGTCGTATGGGCAGTTGCAAAGTTCCGAGGATACATTGAAGGAACAGCAATCACCGTGGTTACCGACCACCAAGCGTTGAAGTGGTTAATGACGTTAAAGTCTCCCACACGTCGCCTTGCAAGATGGGCCCTGCAGCTTCAACCCTACAACCTGAAAATCCAATACACACCTGGACGCTCAAACCTGGTGGCGGACACACTATCACGACCACCATTACTTGAAGACCCACCCTCTATTTGCGCACTATGCACGATAACCCTCGACGTTCCAGTACGCAACGCGGCTGACATCCGCAGAGAACAATTGAAAGACACTGCATTGAAGAAAATTATCGAGTGTTTTGAAGCCAACAATCCAAACGAAGACCTTAGTTACTGGACAACTAAGGGCTACCTGATGCAAAACGGTGTATTGTACCGATATGCACCCGATATCGAAGAAGAGGACGCTCAACTAGTCGTCCCCGAGCATGAGCAACACCAAATACTCATGGCCTATCACGATGCCCCTACCGCTGGGCATTACGGAGTAGAACGCACGATTCGACGAATTGCCAGACGATACTTTTGGAAGAATATGCGGACCTACATACAGAAATACGTCAAGAACTGTCTGGAGTGCCAGAGATACAAGCCATCAAACCTAAAACTCGCCGGCCTCCTACAGACTTCAGTAATGAACCAGAGGTTTGAAACAGTAGCCTTCGACCTCTTCGGACTACTCCCAACTTCCGAGGATGGGAAGAATTGGATCTTCATCATCGAAGACGTGGCCACACGCTGGATAGAACTATTTCCCCTCAAAGACGCGACTGCCGAGACCTGCGCCCGCGTCCTGATTGATGAAGTATGCCTACGCTACGGGACCCCACGCCGACTGATAAGCGACAACGGTGCCCAGTTCGTGAGTGCTGTGATGCAGCAGATGACTTACTGCCTGGACATCAAGCACACCTTCACACCAGCCTACCACCCAGAGGCCAATCCTGTCGAGAGGAAAAATCGAGACCTCAAACCCCAACTAGCCATCCTGGTTGGCACAGAACACCGAAAATGGGCCGAAAGCCTTCCATCAATACGCTTCGCCATGAATACCGCGTTCTGTCAGAGCACCGGATACTCCGCTGCCTATCTCACATTTGGACGTGAGCTAAGGTCAGCCGATGACGTCGGAAGAGACTTGTGAAGCATTATCTTATCGGAAAACTTCATCCCCGAGATAACGCCGCATCTGCTACAACTAGCCGATACCCTACGTCTTGTCAGGACCCACAATGATGAGAAACAAGACAAACAAAAGAATTACGTGGATAACAAGAGGCGAGAAGACCCCCATTACCAGCCCGGAGATCACGTCTTTTTCCACTCCCACGCTCTTAGCAAAGCCGCAAGAGGCTTCAGCGCAAAATTAGGACCACGACGCGATGGCCCCTACCTGATCCTGAAGCAACATGGACCAACGAGCTACGAGATAGCTTCAATGGAAGCACCAGATGTCTCGCTAGGCACCTACCACACCTCAGCACTGACTCCATACCACGGGCACTTGACACCGCTGCCCGCTCCGGTTATTCCTCTGCGCAAACGAGGTCGACCAAAGAAGAATAAGTAGCCGCCACGCTACTACAGACCTGGATCTTCGACGGGACGTTCCTCGATCCAGAGGGGGAGGATGTAGCGCGCCGTTTTTACGCTTGCCACTACACCATCTCTTTCCCCCGTACAGCGCCATCCTGCTCACCCACCCCTAAGCAAACCAGGATGCGCCGACGCCTTCTGCGCATCTCCCACCCTCGAGCCGCTACATAAACCACACCCCGCAACAAGGAATGGGCTATATAACAGGCTGCGCGCCCTAAATTAGTCAGTTCGTCTGCAGCTCGCTCTTGGCTAGTACGCTCTCTTAGTTGCGCTTCGTCCTCTGGCACGACCCTCTAAGGAGTATTCTACTACCATAAGTAAAGCACCAACCAGACCCCCGACTGCTGCCTTAGTCGCGCTTCGTCCTATGGTACGACCCTCTAAGCAGAACCACAGTCAGCTTTTGTTGTTCCCAAAGCCTAACGGCAAGGTTCCCTCCGATCCCTTGCTCAGTTAATTAGTGAATTGATACATTGTGACTATTTTTACCATATTATGTGATCTGTGAACTTACTTTCTTAAATAAATAACCTTTTACCAACAATTGTGTTATAAGTTTTAAAATTTTCAAGTAATATGATTTTTGTCTTATTTAATAACTGGCTTTAAAGTGTGGTCATACATATTATTATTAGGCGAACGAACAAAAGTTGTATATCAGTAGGTAATAACTAAAAAACAGCTTTTTCTGAAAATGACAACTTCTTACGAAAAAACTTAAAATTGTTGTAAATGTTGACTGGTTGGAGATTAATTTGCATAGGTATATTTATTCAAAAAGGGAATTTAAGTCTTTAAAACTTCTTTCAAAAAAAATTCTTTCTTAATATGATGGAATGTTTGATGAAAAATGTGAGGTAAAATATTTTTTTAGAAAATATCTACATTCCTGGAGCGTGTAACTCAAAAACGGCTTGGATTTCGAAAATTACGAATGGAATAAAAGTTGTAGATAATTATATGAGCTTTTACTTATTCTAAAAAAATTCCTCTGCAACGCACCGTTTTTGAAATATAAGCGGAAACCCGAAAATTGGGACCTCCCCCCCCCCCCCCTAGCTCACCACCTAGACTTCAGGACTTTCAGTATGTTCACACCCTAAGCACCCTTAACAAGTTTCTGAAGGAATCGCTTAGGTCCCTGCTCACGCACTCTACACCTCCTTTTGGACCATTCATTGACTAAATAACGTTCCAGAGTGAAAGATACTCGTAACCGTAAGACCACCATTCGTGTTTGGTTACCAGATCTGAATAGCCATGTATTTTCCCACCTTCCTCTTCCCAATCTCCTTTCACTCGCCTCTACTTTTAGCCTCACAACATTCCCCAATTGGAGATACCATAATCTCACTAGGTTCCGGCGCAGATTCTTGTGCAGTATGCAAATTTAAAAAAAAATTGTTAAATTATCAACGTACGTTATCCTGTGAATAAGATATCTATAAGATGGTGAAACACCCCCGTAGTATGATGTAATCATTAGTCAATGAAATCGGTTATTTTTGATTAATTCAAGTAGAAACGTTTTTTTTTTTCTAAGATTGCTTTTAAAATATATTTGACATTTGTCATCAATTCTTCGACGGTAGTCTATTGAAAAAAGGTTGGTCTTGTTAATAACATATATTGTGCAAATGAAGTGTTTAAAAATTAAAGTTTTTTTAATTTTAATTTATAGATACCACGTTTTATTTGTGTTTAAATTGTACCTAAATTTTAATTTAGATTTAATTTTGTAATGTTATAAGCTACATTAATTAAAAGAGAGAATTATTTATTTATTTGAAATCTTGACTACGCCATACTCTACGGCTTGGCATAGACTTTCAGATCTCCGTAATAGTCGAGAAATTGGCCTCGTTACAGAATTCCGTAGCCGTTCTAACGGATTGTATCGGCCGTTAGACGGCGAAGTTGCGCACTACGGTGCACAGAGCCTGTCTACGCCGCGCGCCGTAGCTGTAGCTGACTTCGCCGAAAGAATATGTATTTCTTTTTGCTAGAATAATAATTATTACTTACCTCGAGAAAACGGTGAAAAGAAAATAAAAATACAAAACTATTTTTTTAAAATAATTAAAATTAATATGTTAAATTTTGTTTTCTTTTAGTATTTACATATTTCAAGCTTTGTGTTTTGTGTCAAATTAATATGTAAACACGTAAACGTACAAAATATGGTACCATTTCAAAGAAAATAATGGTAATTACTAGGGATGCCACGAATATTCGGCTACTATTCGGTATTCGGCCTATTCGGCTATTTTTTTTACTTTTTGATATTCGGCCGAATATTGCAAACTATTCGGCCGAATACCGAATAGCAAATGATGAAAAAAATGCATAATAAATAATACTCACAAAAATTTCTAAATCAAAACTATTAATACTTAAAATATATCAGTGGTGAGTTTTGTCGATGAAAACAATTTTTTCAGTATTAGTTGATAGCAAACGATTGCTCTTTTCCTCATAAATTATACCTTTTTCCGAAAACAGTCGCTCACTATATAGTTCTACCGGGAGATGATAAATAAATCTTAGACAATTCTGCTGGGCTTGGATTAGGGATGTCGAAAGTGAAAAAAATATCGGTATACCGATGTATCGATATTTATTAAAATATCAATATCGACGTCGATATATCGAGGAAAAAATATCGATATATCGGTCAAATTTTCGAGAGATTTTGCGTTTTTAAAATAATAGTGTATTCAGCTCAATATTATCAGTAGTAATTTTTGTACACAATTTGCTTTTTTTAATGTACAAAAATCTCAATAAAAATGAAGGTATTTTTATCACTTTTCATTTTTATTAGGTAATAATTACAAAAATATCAAAAACTCAAAAGCTGTCTTCTAACTTATATGTAAACTGAGACGTATACAAAGTTTGTACGCGTCTCAGTAACATTCTATTGGCGTATTGATCTGTCAAAAAAGACTTCGTGTTTGGAACAAGGTATAGTCAATAATCATAGACAATTGGGAACAACACATAGGAGTGGCTTAGAAAAAAATGCCGAAAAATAGCATACATTTCTATGTATGTACCTACACACATGAGATAGTATTGGTGATCACAAGTACTAACGCAAAGATAATAGATTTATAAGACATTAATAGTTAAAATTTCAACCGCCAGATGTCATGACCCAATACAGTTACTTTTTTCCGTTCGTTCCTATACGGTTTTGGATTCTAGTGACTTTAAATACATAATTTTTTAATAATATCGTTTTTGATACAATTTTCGATATTGGGTATTTTGTATCGATATATCGATATATCGGATCAAAATATATCGGTTAAAAATATCGATATATTGAATTAAAAATATAGATATATCGATACTTATTCAACAAGCCTAGCTTGGATACTGTTTTGCGTTTGCTGATCACCACTTGTAAGGGTCTGCTGTTCGATCTAGGTGAACAGTTTTCATGTAAAAATCAATTTATGTAAAACGATTTTTAACTCACGAGTTCAATTAATTTTTATTCAAGAAAACGATTTTTATAATTTTAAATTCATGAACACAGTTTGCGAAATGTAGGTACTTAATGTCACCGAATATTCGGCTGCCGAATATTCGGAGGTTCGGCCGAGAGCCTAGCCGAATATTCGGTATTCGGTATTCGGCAAAATCACTATTGATGGCATCTCTAGTAATTACCTACTCTATTTAAATAATATTCATTTCTCAGGCCCAGTTGTTTCGCAGAAATTTGTGTAACAAAAGTGTACCATTGTCATCAAATGGCCATTCAGCTCCATTTTTTTTTTTTTTTTAATATATTTGAAATGTCCCTGTTTAACCCTGATTCTAGGTGTGTTTCAGCTTTCTATCACGTTATAATAGGCAGACAGGCTTAACATCGTCTTCTTATGCTGATCACAATTTGTTAAAAAGCTGAAACAGATATAATATCGGTATTTAACAGGAATCTTACTGTCTGAACTCTCAAAAAATCAGAGTGTGCAGTACACATGCAGTAGAAGTGAAACCTTCAGAAAACTTAAGTAGACAAGAGTGGGGAGAAGCACCGCACAAAGAGGAGACCGATTATACTATCTCATTCTCTCGCAGGCTAAATCCCATAGATGTTTGTGTTTGTCTCTTTTTGTGTCGTTTTTTTTCGGTTCATCTCGAGACGTCAAAAATAAGATAAAAATCAGAGTATGCAATTCACAAGCCGTAGAAGTTAAACTTTCAGAAAACTAAAGTAGATAAGAGTGGAAAGGCTACCAAACTACTTCATTCTCTCGCAGGCTAAATCCTTTTTGACCTTTTGATGACTTCTCACGTAAATTTCTGCTCAACAATTGGGCCTTAGAAAGGGTTATGTCACAGAATTGGGACAATTCAAATGTCAAAGTGAAAATTCAAATTCTGTAAAAGTTCTGTTATTATTTCATCACTACCCATTATTTCTCAGTACTTGGCTAATAACAGAAATTGAATAGAACTTTCACAGAACTTGACCATTAACTTTTAAATTTGATGAATTTTTCAAGTTCTGTTAAACAACACGTCCCTAGTGTATGTCCGACAGTGTCTGATGATCTTGTCTGACAATCGGTGTAATAATAATAATAATGCCATTGGAAAGCAAAACAGCTATCATGAATAAAATCTATATAAATAAAAATGAATCGCCGAAATGTATGTATGCGCATAACTTCCGAACGACTGCACCAAATTGGAAAATTCCATTTAATTTTTTGTTCGTTATTGTCAGGACAAGGTTTACATAAAACTACTGGTGAGCTCTGGCGTTATGAAATTTGTATTAAAAAAATTGCAGTAGTTGGCACGCGAGCTGTTTGAAAACTGAATGTACCGGGACTGAATGTATAGAATGCGGAGGGGGAGGAGAACTCGGGTAGGTGGTTCGAGGGGAGGGGGGGAGGGGAACCCATGAGGGGAGGGGGATTCACGGGATGGGGAAGGGGGGAGTAGAGTCGGGAGAGGGAAGGTGGAGAAATCGGAGTGGGAACGCGAGAGGGGAGGGGACGCGGGAGAGGAATGAGAGGCGAAAGGGGATCGGGACGAATGGGAACGTAGAGAGGAACAATTTCTTTATTACATGGCATAGCAACGCATGCCGGGAACCAGCTAGTTTTATATAAATATATATATTTTTTAAGTTTATATCCATAAAATAATATATACCTACGTATATTAACAAAACAGCAGATTTTTTCTAAATATAATTTTATGGTGTTAATAGCATCTACATCTTTTTTTATATATTTTCACAAATGATTTTTTTTTTCATTCTAATGCGATAAGAGAATTTCTTTCAAATTTGGCAGTAACTATTTAAAAAATTTAATTAACTCTTTTTTCTCCGCTACTCTAAATTACTTTAGCTGTGTCGAGGATTTACATCAATCAGATCGAGCTTATCAAAGTACGTTAATGGGGCTCCATTGGTATGCATACGCTTGCAGTAACATACGGTAGAAAAATACTAGAAGATAGAGAGATTGAGGTGTATTATAGTATTGGTTTATTATTGGAGTACGTTAAAAGCGATCGTATCAGAGAATATTATCGCCGTATCGTAAAGTGGTCGTAACCCGAAGGACGCCTATATAACACGTTGAGGTGGGACTTTAATACTACGAAATTGTGAACAATAAAGTACCGAGGTGTTTCTTAAGATATAAATAAATCGTTATTGAATAACATCCAAAGCCTTGCGAAGTTTATAAATATTTATGAAGAATAATTATAGTTCAGAGTCAAAGATAAAAAATGGAGTTCCACAGGGAACTGTGCTTGGCCCGATTTTATTCTTAATTTATATTAATGATTTGTGTAATTTTGTAATCCCTGGTAAAATTGTTTCTTACGTAGATGACACGGCAATAATAGTGGATGGTAATCATTGGAAAGAAACTTTTTCGAAAGCAACTGATTGTATTTCACTGGTTTCAACATGGCTAAAATACAACAAACTCGTTTTAAACTATACCAAAACATTTTACTTGCCTTTTTATAAAACTATTAAAAATAAACCTTAAGACAACCTTAAAATTAGAATCCATAACACTAGTTGCAATCAAGAAATGTGCTTCATGTGCAACGAACTCACTAATGTCGAAAATATAAAATATTTAGGAGTATCATTAGATATAAATCTTAATTGGAAATCACATATTAATCAAATCACTTCTAAATTAAGATATCTGACCTACATATTTTATAGACTTAAGGAAGTACTAAACATTGAAAAATTTAAAATGATCTACTTTTCCCTGGTGCAATCTTCAATCATTTATGGCATTATAGGATGGGGTGGTGCACTTGATACATTTATTAAGCCTCTACAAATAGTTCAAAAACACATAATTAAAGTCATATATAACAAAAATAAAACATTCTCGACCAACTTATTATACAAAGAGACTAAAATATTTAATACACGTAAATTATTTATATTACAAACTTTGAAATATGTATATAAAAACAAAAATAATTTCGAAATAAATAAAAACAGAATGAGCAAAAGAATAAATAATATATTTTACACCCCACAAACCAATACTAAATTATTGCAGACACATAGCAGTTTCATTGGTCCACGCACATTTAACCTTCTACCACTACAAACTCAAATGATAAATAAAATGATAAAATATGTAAAAGAGGTAAAATTATGGTTGAATAATGTAGATATTGAAACGCTTTTTCTATAATCTTGTCCATCCTTCTACAACTCACTTTCTGTAACTTTCTAAACTGAAGTACAATATGTTTTCTGTATATTTTTTTGTAATAAAAAAAAAAAAAAAAAATGGAAAATTCAATATGTTTTCTCCATATTTTATTTTATTTTAATAAAAGCAAAAAAAACCTTTTTCACTTATTCTACCTATGTAATACTAACTTTTTATACTAACTTTATATTTTATTTGTTTTTTAAGTCTATTTTATACTTTGGGTACTTAGAAACATAGTATTTTGTTTTAATATTACCCACACTCAGGCAGTGCCTTAGTGGGTTTTCATTTCTAGTTCATACTATTTGTTATTATATATTATGTTATTATATATTATATTATTATATACTATTTGTAATTATATATTATATGAACAAAGAAATGGAAATAAATAAAGTTTAAAAAAAAAAAAAAAAAGTGTCTCAAAGAAATTTAAGTGTTATGATGTGGATGCATCATTACATATAAATTACTTTAATTTATTACTCGGATAGGCAGGTACCTTTATTTGAAGGATGGTAATAGTTTATTCGAGATACTCGGCAGGTTGGCAGACTGAGCGGAAACGGGTTTTGGTTTTTAAAACGGCACTCTGGACGAGAGAGAACACGGGAGGACGCCGTGTTTTTCTCGGGCACAGTCACCTAGCGATTTAAGTTTTATAATGTAAAATATACCGGAACAATACGACTCCGCGTTGCAAAGAGATCCGTACATTATGTGTAAATAACGGGATTAACCTAAAGATCCGAATTGTTCGGCCCGGAATTAACGAAGTTTTTCGGTTCATCAATGGCCGTCGGCGCCTCGTGCGACGAGAATAAGTAATGCCGTTTATCTAGCTGATCTGGCGACTGGGAAAGTGCAATTGGCGAACATGGACTCCCGCTACACCTCGCAAGCCACGGCGAAGTTTATTTAATTAGTGTTCGGAGTTTTAACTTTAACATCCGCCGCCTACTGAGGCGTTCATATAAAAAACCCGCGTACTTGATTTTGATACGCAGAACAGACCGTTCCGGTTCACCGCAACCCCGGATTCGTCGCCGACTCCGTCTGTCAACAAATCCCGTAGGCATCCATCTATTTGGGCTTGATGGCCTCGTAGGACGGGCATCATACTGCTGGCCAGGCTGGCGCAATACACCGGATCATTTCTCATCGTCCTGATGCTCCCAGGGGGGTTTGGCATCGCGACCTCAGCAGGATCACATCAGGACCACCTCTTGGATGCTGGACGAAGCACCAAGCTCCACTACGTGCATCATGCCTGCCCGCAGGCACTTAATCCGAATTAGCTAGCTTTCAAGGTCATGGTCGCAATACAGGGGTGAGTTTTCAGTAGTGTATTTTTTCCCTTGTAAAATTGGTTTATAATACCGTATTGTTTTAAATGTTCGATATCGTAAATATAGAAAATATTGATTCAAATCTCTTTGTTATTTCATATCGATACACTGTAGTTCCTAATGATGAGTAAAGAAGTGATTGTCATAGTGCCCACGCTCCCTGGGAAGAATTAAATGCTCTCCGTCGTTCTAGGAAGAAGGCGTAGTGAATTCAACTGTGGACATATTCTGTCTTGAACAGGATTTGGCGCTCTATTAATAGAAAAGTACGCAGTTGTATTCATCCCGTCTTCTTCCCTCTCAGCTAGCCACATCATATGGCTCCTTACGCCATTTTGCACGTAATAATTGCCGTTTCAACGTGAATTATAAGATATTCACATAACATTTGACGCCTTTAACGTGGGTTGCTCGTATAAAGACACATTCTTTACTCACAATTATATTCATCAAATCGATCAACTAAAATCTCGTTTTACAACTTGCTATTTTATCACAGAGATTTAAAACAGTATGATACTGTAATTTCATAATAATTTTCATTAATTTAATGGTGCAATGGTGTCTCGTTATAATTCAAATACAACAATGTCCTTTGCAATACGGAGTGTTGCAATTTACGTATAATTATGTCATGTATTTTGGTGTTTCTCGTGCTCAGTAGACATGTAATACAGGTTATGTTTTAAATGTCAATACGTCAACTTAACCTCAATATTTGAAATATTATTTTCATAGAAGCGTCGGGTATCACCATAGACAATATTTCTTCTATGATAAAAGAAAATTACATATGTTAATTTAAAAAAAAAAAAAATAGTTATTGTCTATGCTTCAAAATAGAGGCAATTTAAAAGGTAAACATCGTAAGTGTCAATTGCTGTTTATTTCAGACAAGCGAATGTCAATAGTGACAGATGGGTTTACATCAAACTAGAATTCTTGTTATGAATTTAAGTGAATTAGTTAGAATTATTAATTATTTAACAAGTGTAGTATAATGAAGGGATTGTTATTTAATGAGATTAAATTTATAATTTATTCCTTAAAACATCATCATACATAAAGGATGGTCATAATTAATCAACAACATTCAAATTCAAACAATAATACATCGATTATTGAGAGTGGTGGAATAGTTTGACATATTTAACTAAATTGTTGGAATATTTTTCTTTTATTGAAAAAATATTTTTTTTTGGATTATTCTTTTTTGAAATTATGCTTGGAATTTCGGTGGTAAATTCAGTAAAATACCTACGCCAGAATTACTTTGGATGTCAAGGTTGCCACAAAATACAGGGTTGCTAAAAAAAAAAAAAAAAAATTTTTTTTTTTTTTCCATTCTTTCATTATTTAAAATTTTTTCTTTTTTTTGGTTTGTTCTACTTATCATCAACAATCTATATTATACGTCAACAAAAATAACATCAACAATAATTATTAACATTAACAACAACTTTTCATTATTTTATTATTTTATCCAATTGTTTTAACAATGTCAACTCCTATCCCAAACATCAACAACGCCTCTAAAGAGGATCTCATAAAAGAATTATCAAGTCGTTCTCTTGAACCGGCACCCACCTCTCACGCGTTGCGCTCGCAGGCGCGTGCATTTAATAAGGCACTTAAGATGCCAACAATATCAGAAACAGATATGGATTCTTCAGATTCGGATTCTGAGAACCAGACCGTTGACAACCCTACAATAATTAAACACACAAAAATTATTTATAGAGAATCACCCACCATCAATGTGGAAAATTGGAAGATAAAATTTGATGGAAAATCGAGCATAAGAGAATTTCTCTTGTTGATTGAAGAAAAATGTAGGACGAAAAATTTTAGTCAGGATAATTTAGTTCGCGTTTTTCCTGATCTGTTAGATGGACTAGCACTACTTTGGTTCAGGTCAATATATCATCCGGACTTGAAATGGGACGAGCTGTCTAAACTTTTGATCAATCAATTTGAGGCAAATGACCTACAAACGGACTTAAAAGTAAAACTTTTCAACATGACGCAACCAAAAGGTATGTCAGTCCTTGAGTTTTCACTTAGAATGAAATCTCTAAATAACATGCTAGAAGCTAAACTTCCTGAGCAGGAACTTTTGCGGCTTGCCAAAAAGGCTTTGCTTCCAATGTACACTAACTTATTAGTTTCTAGAGATATTTTTACATTCGAACAGTTAACAACTTACGCAGGAAACTTAGAGTCTTATGCGACACCACCGGAGGAATTTGCTACTTCTTCTTCTTCTTTTTCAAACAAATTTGAAAAAAGCAATAACTATACTACTAATAAAGAAGAGAGATTTGGGCCTACCAATAAAACTTTGTCAAACAATAATACCGGTACTTATAAACGTACAGGGTTTTCTTATAATAATTATAAACAATCTTCTAATGGCAATAGTTATAGTCATGCTGGGCGTAACTACAGTAACACCAATGCGGGTTACAACAATAACAAACCTCCGTCTTCTTTCAATGGAAATAGTCTAAATACCGAAGGAACTTCTAGAACCATTGTTAGGAATCAATTTTGTCTTTATTGTAAGAAACCGGGACATGTTGTAGCGGACTGTAAAAGAAAAGCCGCAGCGGGAAATAATCCAAAAGTGGGAGCGGTTAAAGGAAGAATTAATAATAACAAGTCGGAAAACTAGGGCGGAGTCTCTCTTACCACGTCCCATCCTATGCGCAGAGGAATCGGGAATGGAAGAGTTGGCTCCGACTAGTCCATCAGTTTCTTTCAGTCCCATCACCTGGAACAGTGGGCCCACTGCCACAGGGGATGGAGATTGAAAACGATGGTCGTCCTTATGCAAATGTATATATATTTAACAATTTTTACAGCGCACTGTTGGACAGTGGCGCCTTATTATCGTGTTTGGGAGGTGATAGTTATAAGATTTTTATTAAGTTAGGTATAGAATTAGTTAAGGTTAATTTTAGTGTATCAACAGCGGACGGTGCGAATCAGCCAGTCCTGGGTACAATGTCGTTGCCGGTGACGTACAAATCAATTACCCATACAATACTTTTCTACGTCATCCCGACATTGTCACCATCGTTTATCCTAGGTATAGACTTTTGGAAGCAGTTCCATATCGCACCGGAGCTGTTTTCAAAAGCTATTGGTCCTACTTCGGAAAACAAAATTAATGGGTTGCGGGCAATTCAGCCAGCCTCTTCCTTAAGTCCCTCAGAGAATCAGGCACTCTCTGCTATTATTAAAAAATTTGAATCGATTTCTTTCGAGAAGCGTGGCTTAGGCCTGACGCATTTAGTCAAACACAAGATTAATACAACAGGGCCTCCGATCAAACAAAGGTATTATCCTTTGTCTCCAGCAAGACAAAAACAATTAGAATTAGAAGTGGATGAAATGCTAAAATTAGGAGTAATACGTCCCTCACGTTCTCCATGGTCGAGTCCAGTATTAATCGTTACAAAAAAAGACGGTACCGGTCGTTTTTGCTTAGACTCTCGCAAAATCAATAATGTCACGATTCGCGACGCGTACCCTTTGCCATATATATCGCGGATTCTAGACAAGCTAGGTGGAGCTAGGTACGTCTCTTCTATAGACCTTTCAAAGGCTTTTTGGCAAATTGCCTTAGACAAGGACTCTTGTGAGAAAACAGCTTTCGTCGTCCCTGGACGGGGTTTGTTTGAGTTCACCCGTATGCCTTTCGGACTGAAAAACGCCCCTAGTGAGTTGCAAAGACTGGCAGATGTTCTTTTTGGTCCGGAATTCGACGATAATGCTTTTTGCTATCTGGATGATTTGATCTTAATATCAGAAGATTTGGAGTCACATCTTAATCTATTAAACCGTGTATACGAACGTTTGCGAGACGCAGGTCTTACCATAAACTTAAAAAAATCCGAGTTTTGCAAATCAGAACTTAAATATTTAGGGTATTTAGTAGATTCGCAGGGTCTCCGTACGGATCCAATAAAAATAGAAAGCATCAAAAATTTCCCAGTCCCAAAAAATGCAAAACAAATCCGGGCATTCATTGGTTTGTGCGGTTACTTTAGAAGGTTCATTAAAGGATTTTCGGGAATAGCTGCCCCTCTTACTAAACTCACAGGTTCTAAAAATGGAATTAGCAATTTCAAGTGGTCTCAGGAAGCTGAAACTGCTTTTAAAGATTTAAAACGCGCGTTGACTACGGCTCCAGTTTTATGCTGCCCGGATTTCACCAGGCCTTTCTCTATCCATTGCGACGCGAGCTCCGCAGGGATTGGAGGAGTTTTGATCCAAGACGTAGACGGGCAAGAGCATCCCATCGCTTATTACTCACGTTGCTTAAACGTTCATGAAAGAAATTATGGCATCACTGAACGGGAACTCTTAGCTGTGCTAGACTCGGTGACTCACTTTAGACCGTATATAGAAGGAGCTCATTTTTCAGTAGTTACTGACCACTCAAGCTTGAAATGGCTGGGGTCCTTGTCCAACCCTAGTGGCCGTCTTGCACGGTGGAGCTCTCGCCTTTCGCAATTTTCTTTTGACGTTGTCCATCGCAAAGGGACACAACATGTTGTTCCAGACGTGCTATCACGAATGGACCTTGCCGTATTATCAGGTGTGGACACTGAACATACAAAGGATACGTGGTATTTGAAAGCCTGGAAAGGATGCCAAGATTTTCCACAACGTTTCCAGAACTTTCAAATGCGTAATAATGAATTGTTCCGACACACAAAGACTAGTCTAGCTCTGTGCGAGGATACTGCCTGGAAGAGGGTAGTTCCGCAGGAAGGTAGACAGGCAATTCTTTCAAATTTACACGAGTCTTCGCGAGCTTGTCATCCTGGGGTATTCAAAACCTATAAAACGGTGCAATTGCGTTACTATTGGCCTAATATGTATAAGGATGTTAAGCAATTTGTTAATCGTTGTACAGTCTGCAAGGCCCACAAAATAAGTACAGCCCCACCTAACGGCATCTCTTCAAACCCAAAAAAGGTCACACGACCCTTGCAAATGTTGTCGATAGATTTAGTAGGTCCTTTACCTAGGAGTTACTCAGGTTTTACCGTAATCTTATCATGTGTAGACGTTTTTTCTAAATTTACATGGCTATTTCCGCTGCGCAATGGCACCGCGAGAAGCATAATTAAAATCTTAGAAGAAAACATCTTTCTTGTTCACGGCGTACCACGAACTATCGTCTGTGATAATGGTCGTCAATTTGTTTCGAAAGAATTTAAGGGCTTACTTAGTAGTTATAACATACCACCACCATTTTACAATTCGTCTTATACGCCTCAAAACAATGTAGTCGAACGTTATAATCAAACCTTGGGTACGGCGTTATCGATCCTTGTTGAATCAGACCACCGAAATTGGTCCAAATTTCTTCCGCAAGTTCAATCGGCTATGAATAACACGGTAAACTGCGCTACAGGTTATACACCTTATTTCCTGATGCACGGTCGGGAGCAGATACTGGACGGTGATCTGCACCGTAATCCAATAGCGGATGAGGAATCCAATTCGCAAGTGGGTGCTCAACCTAAAGCTTATGCACAGAAACTAGAAGAGTTGTCTTCGATTTACGAGCAAGTCTCGAATGCTCTTCTTAAAGCTTATCAAAAAGGAGCTGACCATTACAACCTGCGCAGAAAACACATCACCTATCAGGTTGGTGATGTGGTGTGGCGGAGAAATTTTGCACAATCTAACGCATTGAATTATTTCGCACAGAAATTGGCACCTCGGTTTGTTCAGAATGTGGTAGTATAGAAAAAATCCAATCTAATCTATACGCTTGCAGACTTAAACGGAAAAGTTGCGGGTGATTTTCATGTGAAGGATATAGTAAAATCAAATAATATACCAGTATAGTCTTATTGTGGCAATACTTCGGAGGGTCTGGCCATCCCTACCGAATACTGCAAATTATCTTATTTACTAGTTAATATTTAATGCTTGGGAGTTTTAACCCGGCCTGATCAACCGAGTTGAAACGACCCGACATTCTGACAGTCAAAGTCCTGTCACAGGAATATTTCTTTTTGTTCGTTCATGTTTTTGGAGGGGGTGCGTTTATGCTAACTCATGTAGTATTTATGATTCATTGCAATCAAAATCCACTCTAGTAAGATTAACTCGAGTTGTTTTATAAGTTCTTACTTTCGTTAGGCGTAATTATTTATTGTTATTTATTCGAAATTAATTTAGTAACATTTTTTTTTTGGACTGAGCACGAGCAAGCAAACAGGATGAATGACATAATTTGTTTTATATTACGTTTGTTAACCTCGAATACAATTGGAACACATGCCCACTTCCAATTGTGTTCAGGGTACATCCCATTGAACTGCGTTCATGGTTATTAAATTTTGTATTTATTATTAAGTTTTGTCTCGAAACACACAGGGATGCCAGTCCTACACCTCTATGTGTTTTGAGCATTGTTTTCTTTTTGTTTATCTCTTTCAATATGAAACATGACTGTTTTCAAATATAAATAAATTCTGAGAAATATTGTAAGTTCAACACGTAGTAACCACTTATATGCTTGCGAATATACAAAGAGAATAGTTTAGTAATATACATATTATTTTGTTAAATTTATTGATTAGTTTTAGTACCTATGATGCTACTTTACTTCATACACTCACCCGTACGACCGATTTAGGTAGAATAGGAAACTCTTCGTAGTGAACAATTTTATTTTTCCTAAAAGGGACGTAAATTCAGTGAAGTGAGGGTTGCTTGCACCCTAAAGTGTTGCCTAAATGGCTTTCTAAAACCCTATTATGGGTCAGTGATGCATTAATGCATATGGTTGTGTATAATTTTTGTGCTGGACACACAAAGGTATAGATAAGTTAAGGATGTGTTGTCCACTGATTAGTGTTTAAACTTACATAATTAATGATGATTATGCTGTATATGTAACGTTAACGGTAGTCCAAGACATAAGTCAGCCGTTCTTCACCCAGTATCTTCAATGCTGTGGGTGTTTACGGACCCCGTTCACGGAACATTAGTTCACCATGTTCTTAATATTAAGTTCTTTTAGTTTTAAGTTCTTTTAGTTGTAAGCTATGTTTAAATAAGAATGGTTGCATCGCAAGCCCGTCCATCGCGCCTTACGCATGATGGAGTGCGATCGGAGTTGCGGCACACCCATTCGCTATTACTATTTAATCTATGTTTGATCTACTAATCACTTTTTTTTACTGCTGTCTACTAATGATTGCTAGAATATGTTTGAATAATATTTTTTAGGCCCTGTGACCGACCTTTTTTTTAGATTAGGGGTAGGAACCTTATTAGTTGTTATGTTCGTGGGCGAACATTTTTGTGGCGAGGGGGGTAATGTTATGATGTGGATGCATCATTACATATAAATTACTTTAATTTATTACTCGGATAGGCAGGTACCTTTATTTGAAGGATGGTAATAGTTTATTCGAGATACTCGGCAGGTTGGCAGACTGAGCGGAAACGGGTTTTGGTTTTTAAAACGGCACTCTGGACGAGAGAGAACACGGGAGGACGCCGTGTTTTTCTCGGGCACAGTCACCTAGCGATTTAAGTTTTATAATGTAAAATATACCGGAACAATACGACTCCGCGTTGCAAAGAGATCCGTACATTATGTGTAAATAACGGGATTAACCTAAAGATCCGAATTGTTCGGCCCGGAATTAACGAAGTTTTTCGGTTCATCAATGGCCGTCGGCGCCTCGTGCGACGAGAATAAGTAATGCCGTTTATCTAGCTGATCTGGCGACTGGGAAAGTGCAATTGGCGAACATGGACTCCCGCTACACCTCGCAAGCCACGGCGAAGTTTATTTAATTAGTGTTCGGAGTTTTAACTTTAACATCCGCCGCCTACTGAGGCGTTCATATAAAAAACCCGCGTACTTGATTTTGATACGCAGAACAGACCGTTCCGGTTCACCGCAACCCCGGATTCGTCGCCGACTCCGTCTGTCAACAAATCCCGTAGGCATCCATCTATTTGGGCTTGATGGCCTCGTAGGACGGGCATCATACTGCTGGCCAGGCTGGCGCAATACACCGGATCATTTCTCATCGTCCTGATGCTCCCAGGGGGGTTTGGCATCGCGACCTCAGCAGGATCACATCAGGACCACCTCTTGGATGCTGGACGAAGCACCAAGCTCCACTACGTGCATCATGCCTGCCCGCAGGCACTTAATCCGAATTAGCTAGCTTTCAAGGTCATGGTCGCAATACAGGGGTGAGTTTTCAGTAGTGTATTTTTTCCCTTGTAAAATTGGTTTATAATACCGTATTGTTTTAAATGTTCGATATCGTAAATATAGAAAATATTGATTCAAATCTCTTTGTTATTTCATATCGATACACTGTAGTTCCTAATGATGAGTAAAGAAGTGATTGTCATAGTGCCCACGCTCCCTGGGAAGAATTAAATGCTCTCCGTCGTTCTAGGAAGAAGGCGTAGTGAATTCAACTGTGGACATATTCTGTCTTGAACAGGATTTGGCGCTCTATTAATAGAAAAGTACGCAGTTGTATTCATCCCGTCTTCTTCCCTCTCAGCTAGCCACATCATATGGCTCCTTACGCCATTTTGCACGTAATAATTGCCGTTTCAACGTGAATTATAAGATATTCACATAACATAAGGTTTTATGTAATTTTGTGGAAGTGCTTGGATGTTGTGGTATTAAATTAATTGCGTTGAATGTTACAACAAGGTTTACAATGCATCTTCACTTTTGCATTTCACCTGCCTTTTTAGGGAAATGAACGATAGGAATTTCTGGGAAGGATAAGGGTATGAGGATTGTATAACATTGTGGGGTCAATAGGTCAAGGAGTTACGGAAGTATGAATCCATCGCTTCCACTGCAAGGCGATGGGTCTAGAAAGTCCGGCTGGAGAGTTCAAAAATCTCCTTTAACAAGTCTCTACAGATCCGGCCAGCCACGCCGGAACCCAAGAACCCCTGCTAATCACTAAAAGTAGTAAACCACTTGGTGATCTATGGAAGGGGTGTTGGTTATTCAATAAAATGGTTCCGGGGGCGGCGGTACCCATTCCCGCCTCTCCAATTTAATGTTTCAGTGAAGATTCTTTTTTCCAAATTGAAATTGTCGTGTTTATTTTGACTTTGTTAATCGCACTTTTTCAATATTTCAGTACCTACCTACATGCCGGAAAATTTTTAAAAAAAATGACTTTGAGGTAGCGACGTTTCTTTGGACAAATTGTGTAATGCCTTATTTGAAATAAAAAAAATAATTAGGTACATATTTACTTTTTTCAGTAGCTCTGCACAGGAATTTGCTATGTGGAAGTTTTTTAGGAAAGGAAGAAGAGGAAGTTCTGGAAAGGAAAAAGATATGTGGGATGGTTAGGAATCTGGGCGTCAGTGTGTCCAGGAGTGACCAACGTGTGAAACTATCCTCCCATGGGAGGATAGTTTTAAGGCATGTTCCGAGAGAGTTCTGGTGAAGTGTTGAAAGTGTATCCTTCAACCAAGCTCTCCTGATCCGGCCTGCCACGCAGAAGACGGGCAAACACATCCGCCGCGTAGATAAACCTCTCCTCATGGACCCGGACACCCCTGTTAATAAGTCACCAAACGTAGCGACATATGGCAGGGGTGTTGGTTATCCAATAAATACCCATACGGCATTCAAAACCGCCTCCAAATTTCGGTTTTCATTTAGTAATTAAGATAAAAATTTAAAAAAACCTTTTGAAACATGAGTTGTACTATCACATAACTTCTGCTATATTATAAAATTCTAATTAACCACCTTGCTACTGTCGTACTTAGAAATAAAGTTAACAAGGTTGATAAAACAATGGGTATAATCCTAATAATATTATAACAGCGAAAGTTTGTATATGGATATGGATATATGGATGCATGGATGCAAATTTCATAATGCCAGAGCTTATAGCTCTGGCATTATGAAATTTGTATAAAAAAAATTGCATTAGGTAGCACGCGTGATGTTTGAAAAATGAATGTAACGGGTATGGTGGGGAGGGGAGGTAGTGGGGAGGGGGGAGGGCGAGAGGGGGGGGGAAGAGGTGGGAGTGGAATGTGGATAGAGAAGGTGGAGGAGGCGCTGTGGGAACCCCTCTAATACTATGTGAGCGAAGCCGGTGGCAAAGCTAGTAAACAAACACTATATTCGTAAATAGTGGTTATTGGAGCTTTGCAGACGGTCTCAACTCGAAGTAGAAGTCTCAAAGAGATCTCGAATAGAAATACGAAAGTTGCGGATTAGATTCACGACGTACGCAAATCAATTTTATTTGATTGATTTGCGATATTTCACAATTTTTTAATTTTAAATAATATGTAACATATTGGTCACCCGTTCCATATTGGAAGCTACTTTCAATATCGCCCTGGTGTGAGACCCTCATTCAGAATTGAAATGGCTATAACTAAAGATATTGAAATATAAGTAGATGTGCCATCTGCTGTTTTTACTATGTGAGTCTGCGCTTCCGCGTGTCGCCGATATTGTTTACCAATTAACAAATAAACTAAAAGAACAAATAATTAACGAATAAACCAAACGAACGTTAAACTAAATTAACGAATTTATTCCTTATTCAAAATATATTGTTAACCAATATTAATGCACATTTTCAAAAAATCAACGAAATGAACAAATTCTTTTTGTATAATTAGCGCGTAGTCCGGCGACAGTTGCGCGGACACCATAGCATATCTATTCTGTATTTGAATATCTTTGGCTATAACCGTATTTGGTGACCATATCTGAATAGTCAGATACTCCCCTACCTCCCTCTTTCCATCTCCTTCCTCTCCCCATTACCTTAGCCGCACAACATTTATCCAAATTGTAAATGCCATAGTCCTATTTCCTGTAAACGGAATCAGTTAGGACTCTTGTGCAGTATTCACATGAAAATGTTTTTTTTAACTCAGTTTTAAACAAAGTAATAAAAATTGCACTGCTTTGTAAGAATCGTATTGCCATTTTTTATTGCAAATGTTTTTCTCACCTTGGTGAAACGCTGTTTACAAAGCCAATATAACATTACTTTCATTATTGACGTAAATTTAATTAGCTTTGACTCTGGTGCTGCTCCGGCAAGCAAATAGAAGTAGTGCTCTTCCACTAAAGCAATTAAGAAAGTAAAGGGGATTAAAGCATTGTTTTTTTAATTAAAAACAATGGCAATAAAAAAAAACTGCAATGAATTTAATTTTGTCGTAAATTTGTCTTATATGAATAGTGCAAACAAAATAGATGAATAGTGCACAAGAGTCACAACTGAAGGGCCAATCGTACCACGGCATCCCCAATGTTGTGAGGCTGAAGGAAGTGGATAGAAGGATTTGGGTAAGATAAAGGTTAGGAAGTACCTGACGATCAGATCTGGTCACTCAACACTGCTCGCCGATTTTCGAAATCAGATCAAATGTGGAAATACGATCACCATGACATAGGCCGGTATATAAGTTGATCTTAAGCTCGGCTTGGTTAGAATGTCTAGCTTTAATAAAAATAATAATAATGTTTTAATCCAGGATGTGGGGAGGAGAGTGCAATCCCACTCGTCCCATGAAGTTATAGACAAACTTCACAAACAATCCGTACTTACGAGTATATGCATATATTACTTTTTTTTTCATTAGCTTGTTGAGGTCCTGAAGAAAATAATTTCCATCAGGGCCTATGGCCCATAGGGAATGCTGATTGTAGGGTCTTTTTAAGTAGAGGAAGTTCTAGGAAGGGAAATATACGATGGGTAGGTAGAAATCTATGGGTCGGTGTGTCTAGGAGTGACGGACGTTGAATCCATCCCTCCCCTTGCGGTGAGAGAGTTCTGTTGGAGAAGTAAAAGGTCTCCAACAACCATTTTTTCCCGATCCGGCCTGCCATTCAAAATGTGGGCAGCTGCGTTCACCGCCAAGACTCGGACTGACCTCATGAATCCGGGCACCCCTAAGCACTGCTAAGTCACAAAACGTAGCTCCAACTTGGTTATCCAACAAATGGTTGCCGTGACGGCGGTACCCACACCCGTCTCCCAAATTGATGCAGACCGTAAGCATAGATTTCATCAATACTACACGTTTTGGCTTAACCCAGGAGGTCCTGAGAGCTTCTGTCATCTTTGGGGATGCGGTGTAGAGGGTCTTTGGGGAAATGAAGGCGAGGAAGGAAAAGAATGTAAGTAGAAATGTATGAGGGGGTGGGTAGAAATCTGGGGGTCAAATTATCCAAGAGTGACCGACAAATGAATCCATCCCTCCCGCTGCTGTGCAAGGTGATATGTCGAGAGTCCGGCTGGAGAGATCTAGGTTAGGTCTCCCTCAACCAGTCTCTCCCGATCCAGCCCGCCACGCAGTGGGTGGGCAAACGTATTCGCTGCTAAGACCAAGACAAACTCGCCCCATGAATCCGCGCACCCTTGTTAAGTCACCAAACCTGGCCTTTATTTATCAGACTTCCCTTTTCCATAAAATTTTTTGACTTATCGTAGATCATTATTATTATGCTTTCTTTCCTCGCCCTTTTGCTGCCTTGCCCGCCTTTTGCTACATGGACTTCTTACCCAGCTACCTGACTTCTTGCTACATGGATTTTCAGCTACCTACGTTTCAGGGTCGGACTGGTCGATTGTATACCGAATTTTTTGGTGAGTTGACCAGACTTATGTAAATATCTTTGAACCAGGAAAAAATATTTTTTACAATTAACTCTTCAAGCTAATTCGTTCGCTATTGGGAATAACTCATATCGGTCTCGTATAAATCGTTTGTCTCCTTACTACAGTACAAAATCTAAAATTAATTGATAAATGAAGCAATGGTACTTTGTTTGAACCACTTAGGGAACGTACCCATACTACGTGACCAACTTTTTGCAATTTTTAACCCCCCCCCCCCCCCCCCCCCCCCCCGGTGACCAAAATCCTAAGCAACCCGCCGCTCATTTGTATGGAGCGTGACATTTTGAAGACCCCCCCCCCCTCCCCCCTAAACGTGTCACGTAGTATGGGTACGTTCCCTTATATATTTGAGTACAGCCGACCGGTTTCGTAACGACCGTTCCTTCTTCAGGGCAAACGTATACTGATTTCAGAAAATAAATCAGTATACGTTTGCCCTGAAGAAGGAATGGTCGTTCCGAAACCGGTCGGCTTTACTCAAATATATAAGTGGTTCATACAAAGTAACATTGCTTCATTTATTTCTAATGGATAGCCACAAAGTTATAGCTACATTAAAAAATATAAAATAAATTGTGTCAGAAAGAAAAAAACAACATGGTTTATATTCAAATCTAAAAGTTAACCAAAGGAGAATTAAAATGTACTTCAAATAACCAAAGATTTCGACCGCGATTTGAAAACACATCATGAAAGTTTGTGAATTTTTTATTAAACATTTTTATATGAAACAACAAAAAAGTGCGGTGATGAAAACGTTAATGATAAATTATGTGCACGTTTTTATTTTTTTTCGTTACCAGTAATTTTGGTACACACATACCATATACCTACCGGATCTGCCCTGATGATGGACACTGCAACGATGTCCGAAACGTTGGCTAAAGAAGAAGGTAGCGCAAAACGGCATAACACCCCAAAAACAAATAACGAAAAAAACAGTAATTTTATTTGAAAAATGTAATGTGCGCCATTTTTTGGTTTCAAAATTATTACATTTAAAAAATTACATGGTCTAAAAATAAAATTTTCATTCACATTTCATCGTTCAAAAATATTTTAAGCGGGCTACAGACCTTCAGTTTTAACTGTGCAATTTAACTGTGCGGTCGAACTGTACAGATAAATCGTAGGTCCATACAGCCTACACATATTCAAGTAAAACTGCGAGATCTTTCAGTTTTTATCAACATGGCCTCCATAGACGACGCTTTAGCCATTGCAGGGCTAATGATGTATTTAAAGAAACTGAGTGTATTAAAAGAAAAATAAAAGAGAAATTAAAATTCAATGATTATTTATATTAAAAGAGAAATTTATATTAATTTAACGAGTGTATTAAAAGAAACTGCGACAAAAGACAAAACTGACGAAACTGTACAGTTTTCGACTACACATTGTCAGTCTTTACTGTACAGTTCTAACTGTACAGATTTATCTATTCGTATTTTGATGATCTCAGTTAAACTGTACAGTTCAACTTTTGTCCTACAAACGATTTATCTGTACAGTTAAAACTGAAGGTCTGTAGACCGCTTTATGGTTTTCGAATACGTTCAGAAATACTTCTTTAATTTGGATTTTATTACAAAGCGGAAATATTCAGACCTACTAACAGAATATGCCCGGCACTCATATTTCCAATAGTAAGGAAAAAAGCCAACCGAACTCCATTCCTGGAATGTATTTCTCCGCATATAAAACATTCTTTATTATCAATCAAATATTAGTGTCGGTCAAAAACTTATGCCTACTATTTTTTTCTAATTAAATCAAGTTAGTTAAATAAAAAAATTAACTTTGGCGCTAAAAAACATTCATCTACATTGCTAGATTGTAGATGAATGTGCTGCTAAAAAAATTCAGCACAAACCTTCATCTACAATCTACTTCAATAGTAACCTGAGTCAACAGGTGGCAGCACTGCAGTCGTTTGCAAAATGGCCGATATAAATATTCGTATTAGTCAGCGTTCTGTGATTGAATCCTTGAATGCAGAAGGTGAAAAGACTATTCGCATTCATGAAAGACTGAAAATGTATACGGTGATACAACTGCACAAAAAATGTGATCGGAGACGAAACGGTGGTTTCATAGAACCTGAATCCAAGAGGAAGTCAATGGAATGGCATCTCACAAACTCACCGAAGACGACAAAATTCAAAACTGTGCGATCGGTGGTGAAAGTTACGGCGACAGTGCTCAGGGATGCAGAGGGTTTGACTATGGTTGACTTTTTGTACCAGGGATGCACAATAAATTCTATTCAATACGGCACAACCTTTAAAAAGCTTAAAACACGTATTTTGCCCGACAAAAGCTATGGCGAATGACCTTGGAAAGCAGGACCGTTCTTTTTACCACTCGCCCTCGCAGAGTACATGGTCTTGTTACAAGCTGGACCAAAACTTTTGGAAATTAACGGAGATTATATTGAAAAGGGACAAATAATTGTCAATAGTATGATCTTGGACCTATGTAATTGCATGTTTTATTTCTAGACAATTTAAGGAGAAAAAAAAATTGGAGGCATTACTTTTTGAATGACCCTAGTACTTATCTAATATTTAAACATTGAGAAACCGCGGTCAACAATGGTCAAGTTTTATTTTTTTTACCTCTTAAAAGCGTCCCTGTCTGCATAGTGTAAGAACAATGGAACTACATCGACACCCGGTTGGGAAGCGTTGTGATGTGGGTTAAGGTAGCGGCTGAAGAGAGAGGTTTATTAATGTGCGTCTTGTAGAGGACCGAATTTTACGAAAGTATTTTAGAAATTGTACGAAAAACATTTGAAGGCGGCTAGTTCCACATAAGATCGGATTTACGAGTGGCTTTTAAAAATGATCACTGATATTTAAAAATTAGTTTAGACCCAACTGTGACCCGACCCGTATATGAGATATGATTTGAGAGTTTCGCGGCTAAAAGTATTGTCATGATTTGTTTTTGGGGTATTTTACCATGTTGCACTATCTCCTTCTTTAGCCAACGTTTCGGACAGCATTACAGTATCCATCATCAGAGCAGATGAGTAACCGATACACCGTAAAGCTACCAGGAACGTTGGTTAAAGAAGGAGTATCGCAACACGGCATAATACCCCAAATATAAATCTCGATACGACTAGGAAATCGTGTTACTTTCCGTAATGAAATGTTGTTAATAAAAATAAAGGTCTCCCAAAGGATTGAGCTTTGTTTCATGATATGACGCCTGGCTGGGAACCTGATGCTTTGGATCACTCCGCGCTAAACTAACTAACGCACCAAATAATAACAGGTTGATGGTCCGTTCCAGGTGAGAAGCAAAAGATTCTGTACGTTTGATAAACCACACATAGATAATAGCTATAGAGTTACGTGGTTTATTCTTTAGGGTACAAGATTGAAAAATGAAAAAATTTCACGATCCAATTAAAAATCGTTTCGCCCCTGTCTCGTAGGTAGGCTACCTTTGTGTTTCAGTGCAAGGCGAGGAATATAATGCTTTGTTATTGAAGACCTAGGAAAACAGTGCAACGGTGTTGTAAGCGTTGGAGAGCATTTTACCATTTCAAGTAGAAATAACACAAAAGGAAAGTGTAATATGTTTTCTGCAGGACGAATGGATTATGTTTTATGTAGGCAGCTTTACTTCGAGGAATAAGAACTCATAAAACTGCTGCTTTACTGTTTGTTAAAATCTTTTCAAATCGTGCGAATATTACAAATCATTTGTGGATTTATTATGAACCGAGTGTTGAGCTGAGTGCAAACCTTTCTACGGCTGCATGCATTTTAAAACATTCCCTTTCCCCACCTAAACCACCTCCTTTCGTCCTTCAGCTTCACAAAATATCCCAATTAGGGTTATCACAGCCCCACTGACCCCGGATAGCTTGGGATTTTTTTTAAATCAGAAAGTTACGAAAGAAAAATTTTCACACAAGTGTATTTTTTTTAAGTAAAAGTAAATTCCGATATTTTATACGCACCAGATTTAAATGTCCGGGTTGAATTTTCCCCACAGGAAAAACTAAACCCTTTCACACACTTCCCCAAATGATCATCTAGTCAATCCACGCTATGCAATTGCACTATACATTTATACAAGTATTATAAATACAAAACAACACAAGAACAACATGTCAACCTACCAGAGACCAAATGGGAAAATAATTCACCGACTCCAGATATTTTCATATCAGAGGGTTCGGCTCTGTGGAATTCCTAATTGAACCTATAAATCCTACTGATCCCTCAATATAAATATTTAAAAAATCTTTTGTAATCCTACATGTATTTAAAATGACCGATTTGCATTTTTATATATAAATTCTTTTACAAATCTAATATGCCTAAATTTTGAATCAGAGACCTAGGTATAATGTATAACGTATTTAGTCATTTTATTATTTTTTTAATTAATTAGATTTTTTTTGCACTAAATTGAACAATTGATATCATGGTAATAATTACATGTATAAAATGTATGAAATATTTCAATTTCATAATTTTGTTTGAATGTGATATTAATGCTCCCATAAAAAGCTACGATTATTGGTACTCCAATAATCGTAGCTTTTTACAGGTGATTCGACTACCACGCTAGGCACATGCCCGTATTATGGTAGTCGATTTATGTATATAATTGTATAAATGTAAGAATTGTTATTGGTTAATATATAGTTTGGTTAGGTACAATGTTTTTGTATGACAACGAATTCTTTAAGTGGTTTGTCAATTAAGTAGATAATATTTATATAATAATAAACATATAAATAAACCATTCTTATTGTAGGCTGATGTTTCGCTTAAGTAAAATAGGTACATAAATACATGATACTTAGGCAAATAAATTAATGACTCTTCTTGTGGAGATGTTGAAAATAAGTCATAAAAATATAAACATTTTTATGACAATTATCAAAAGTTATTTTTTTAATTTGAATTTAAAAAAAAAATAATTATGAAAAAAATAATAATAATAATACCTATTTTACCTAGGAATCTGATTCAAAATTTAAGCATATTAGATTTGTCAAAGAATTTGTATATAAAAATGCAAAAATCAGTCATTTTAAATACATGTAGGATTACAAAGGATTTTTTAAATATTTATATTGAGGGATCGGTAGGATTTATAGGTTCAATTAGAAATGCCATAGAGCCGAACCCTCTGATATGAAAATATCTGGAGTCGGTGAATTATATTCCCATTTGGTCTCTAGTAGGTTGACATGTTGTTCTTGTATTGTTTTGTATTTATAATACTTATATAGTGCAATTGCATAGCGTGGGTTGACTAGATGATCATTTGGGGAAGTGTGTGAAAGGGTTTATTTTTTCCTTCTTTTTTTCCTTTTTTTTTTGGGGAAAATTTAAAACGGACATTTAAATCTGGTGCATAATAAAAATTAACTTACTTTGTAGACTTCAGACATTCTTTAAAATAGTTCCTCCCCTTTGAAAGTAAGTCATCCAAATATAAATATTATTATGATAACTATTAAAAGTTTTTTTTTTTTTTTTAATTTGAATTTTAAAAAAAAATAATAATAATAAAGCAAATTAACTTAATTTGTAGACTTCAGACATTCTTTAAAATAGTGTATTCTGTATGTGAATTTTGCGCTACATGCAGAATCTGTCAAGCATAAATTATAAATATTCAAAATACATATTTTTAAATAATGCGTAATATTTCATTGTATACAGCAACGTTTTAAGACATCTAGTCACGAGTATGTCAAAAATTTAAAACTTTGGTTGTAAATTTACTCGTGAAAAATATTCTGTACATCTACGGTCTTTACATTTCGCCTATTTTCTTCGGCAAGCGTTCGCTAACTGCTCCGGAGGCGAGCCGAGTTTGAAAAGATTACATCAATGCGCAGCGAATGTGGGGGAAAAACTACGTGAATGCGGCCACGGAAAATCTGAAAATGTGGTCAAACTTGCCGCAGTTTCATTCACTGGAAATTTCATCTCCTTTTTGTTAGTTACTCTCGGTTATGTTGTGCAGTTCATTTTAAATAAATGTACAATTTGTATCCCCATTGGTGGAGTAAGTTATTTTACTTATTCAATAATCGAATATTTTATTTGTGGCCTCATTTTAATTTAATAGAAATTAATAATTTAAAATAAAACAAAAACTTGGTAAACACCACTTTTTTATATACAACCCCTCCGAAAATCGCAAATATTCACTTATAATGTCTGAAACAAAATGACAGTTTTACGAAAAGTTTGTGTTATTACCGCTTCACAATTAAAGCTGTATAAATGAAACATTTTTGAACGTAGCCGAATAGTAAAAACTGTTTTAAAAAGGTTACAAATTAAGCTTTCAAATTGTTATATTACAAATAAATATTAAAATTTAGAATGCAACCATTAAAAAAATGTAAAAATGACTCACGTGATGTTTTTATGTGAAAACGGTACTAAAGTCACAGATTTTGTAAACAACAATACTTATTCTATTGTATAAATGTATAATAAATACTTTTGATACCTCACTTTTTTATCATTTCATTTAAAAATATTTAATAAAAATTAACAATGCCAAGCGGCCCGCAGGCAATTTGGCGGGTAAAAGTATGTGTCAACCGCGCGACGGACAGAATATTTTTGTTTTGTATTTCTATGGACAACTTGATAGGGATGTATAGCTTGATCCACTAACTACCTTTTACTTTTTGTTTTAGGGATGTCACAAAAACAATAACGGAGTTAGAACGATTTCTATGGAAACACACGCGTTGACGTATAAACACGCTTATTGTACTTGACTGCTATCGTATTTTTAACGCATATATCTGCTTAATTTTCGGAGGGGTTTTAATGCTGACCGGATTTCGTTCCAACCACAGCTTCTTCAGGGCAGTACAAAACTCTACTAAAATTTAAAATCTACAAGTTTAGTAAATTATCTTATAAATATATTATGCTTTCACAGTGGGTTGCAATAGACTAGCTGAGCTCAATCTCAAAAAGCATCTGCTTCATTTGAAAAGGAAATAAATAACTTTGTATATTGTCTGCTGTAAAGTTTGTTAGGTTTCATTATACGTTTATCCTGAAGAAGAAATCATTGATTTTCTTACATGTCGATTACTTTGAATAAGTAAGTGGTGTATAATAAGTTATTTATATTATGTGCTGGTACCCGCTATGCGTTGCTATGCCATTCAAAGAAATAAATTGATTCTCCCTGCATGTCCTTTCCCGTGCATCCCCGTTCCCCTCTACCTTCTTCACCTTTCCTCTCCGAAAACCCCACCTTCCCTTGCCTTTCCTCCCTGCCGCGAAAATAGATGAAATACACACATTTTCATTTATACAAATTTCATAACGCCAGAGCTTACCGTTATATACAGCCTTTGTTACTCGCTGATAACGTAGCTTTCTATTGATGAAAGAATTTTTCAAATAGGTTCAATAGTTTCGGAGCCTATTCATTGCAAACAAACAACAATTGATTTTTTTTCATCGTCTCGTGTGTGCTTGCTTGTGCTGCAGATTTTTAACTTTTGTTCGAAGTTTAGTTGTGCAATTAAATTATAATTTTGATCACTTTACGATAATAATATCATAACAGTGACTTATTTTCGAATCGCAACAGCATATCGTCTTCTTGCTTTCTGAAAAAAAAAGTTTTTGTATGAAAATGAATATATATTCAACAACTTGTGTTACAAGAAAAACATGTCCGAAAGTTTTATAGTATCAAAGTAGGCATTGTATGATTGTACTCCCTTGGGTACAATATCTTAACATTCGAGACATTTCAATTATAATAAAGAGCATAGGAAAATAAAAGTGGGTTCCTATGGCCAAGTATACAGACGCATTAGGTGAATTGGACATGATTTATTCATCGGACAACACTGGAGGGCAGTATTATAGAAGGTGCTGGGGTATATTGGGGTAGGGGGAGTATCAGCGGGTTGGGAGATGGAAAAGGGGAAGGATCAGCATCGACAGAGAGCAGTTAATGGACAGAGAAAGGATTAAACCTAGAACTGTTGCTAAAACTAGGGACAGCTCTAATGTGTTCCTAGATTTAATAAGATAGTTTGATTTGTTTAGTTGTCTTGCCCGTGATTTTATGGATTTATTTGTTTCGTAGAACCTTGTGTTTTTAATGCATTGTCATATTTTAAATAAGTTAAAATGAATTGGAATTAGTTATTATAAGCAATAATTGTCAGCCTGAAATACTCATTTACATTGAAAAATCTTCCGAGAAAAGATACTTGTCGCCAACGGGACTTGAACCCGTGTCCTTCTGATTAAATATTTTAAATAAGTTAAATACAACAAACTATCGTATTACAATTATTTTAATACCAATTCAGCATGTAGGTACATCAAATTAAAAAAGGTTAAATATCTACATATTAGCTAAAAAGAATATTAATAAAAGTACTTAGTTAGATCCATTGTAGTATCACATTTCAAATAACTTAAATCGATTGCAGTATCACATCTTTACACAGTATAAAATGAAGTCACTCCCGCTGACTGTGCGCTTAGATCTTTTAAACTGTGCAACGGATTTTCCTGCGGTTTTCACCAATATATAGAAGAAAGTTTTTAGGTATATAATTTGTCAAGGTTTTTTGTAAATTGGTTGAAATATATAAATAAAGGGAGCGGGCTGGCAAGCGGGCAGCGGGCTGGCATGCGGGCGGTGTGGATTTGTTGTTGGTTATAAAGTTTGGGTAATGGCGTGGCGTTGTGTTTCGTTAGCCCAAGCAACGTGTGTCCGGGTCGCGTATTTCCAAAGCCTACATATACCGGTTCAGTCACCATTTTAAATACACCATTTTAAATACACCATTGTATGGTTATTTTTTATCACTTTGCAAAAACAAAAATTGTTAATTGATAACATAATCTTTCCAATGTGTATATTAGAAATTAAAAAAAATATTTCTAAATATTTAAATTTTGTTATTATTCCCATATGTTGTACATATCCCTTTATAATGGTTATTTTTTATCACTTAGCAAAAACAAAAATTGTTCTAAAATGTAGATAAAATAATCTTTCCAATGTGTACATCAGAAATGAATCATTTTATTTCTAAATATTTAAATATTGATATTGAAAATGTAAATTGTCAATAGCGCGACTGAAACGCGGTAGGGCTTGTCCGGGTCTCAAATAATTTAAATCCAATACCGCATAACATTTCAAATAATTTAAATCCAATGCAGTATCATATTTCAAATGAGTTAAATTCAATGCAGTACCACATTTAAAATAAGTTTAATCCAATGCAGTATCACATTCACAGTACCAGTTTTTAAATCTGATTTAGTATAACAATTATGCCAACTCAGAATCTAGTTGACTCAACACCTATTTGAAAAGTCATTGAAAGCTCTGAAAAATCAAAAATAGCCCATAACCTAAACTAACGTAACCTATTTAACCATCTTTTTATATATTTTTTATGACTTTTATTACTTTTCAAAGGTGTTGAGTTGTTTTCATTCTGAGTAATCCGGTCACCCACAATTATATTATGTGAAAACCAATGCAGCAGCACAATTAGAAAAATAAGATTCAATGTATTTATGATACTTGAAATTAGCCACACCCATTTCTGCATCGCATTATATGAAATTAGAGCAGATCCTTGAAGAATCACGGGATATTATATTTGAAGGATTTGTGAAGATGAAAGAATTTTTAAAAATATATTTGCCTCAGGATGTGAAGATGATGCGTTTCAAAAACAAATTTACCTTTCGATTATTATTAGTAAACTTATAAAATTAAGACATTTCTCCACCAATGACAATAAAAAAAATACAAGACACGTTATATTCATATTTATCGAACAAAATATATAGCACGGTTTATGAAAAGGGATTCCATGCCAACTCAGAATGAAACCAACTCGAAAACACCTCAGAAAGGTCATTAAAAGCTATGAAAAAATAATTTTAAAATAGCCGGTAACCCTAACCTAACTTAACCTATTTAACTTATTATTTTTTTTTTCATCACTCTTAATGACCTTGCTGAGGTGGTTCTGAGTTGGTTTTATTCTGACTTGTCACCATGAAAAGGATAGCTATTCAAAGAATGTGTAGATATGTGAAAGGGGTCGCTAAAGTATGCCTACTGGACCTAGTTCTGTGAATCCATGCGTGATGACTCAGAAACGTATTTTCGCTCTATTAATTCACCTCAGCATACGTCAGCATTTGAACAAAACAAATACGCATTTCGAACGAAAATTAATTTTTAATCCATAAATATATTTTTTTTACCTACATTATCGCTAGTGTGCTATAAGTAATTCCAGTAAATAGTTACTTTTTGAAAATTAAAGGTACATTGAACTTGTATAATGTTACGCATTACGAAGGAATATTTTACATCACCCGTACACCAACAACCAAAATCACAATGTTTAATAAGATCTTTCAAATACAGTGTCATATTTCAAGTACATACAGTAATTCCAATGCAGCATCACAATTAAAATGAGATTAAATCCAATGCATCCAATGTTGAGAAGAACCTGCAAATAATTGCTCTTTGTACAAGCCGGTCTAGTCGTGTTCGTAGACCGATACTGATCAGATTACACTCATTAATGGGATTCAAACCCAGATTCCCAGATTCGTTTTAAATGCTCATTGCTCAGCAAACTAACACATACAAACATACGAGTATGAATAAATGCCTTCAAATCCAGAATAAAACATTTTTTAACATAAAAATGTATTACATGCATGTTACTAGTGACATCTATGGAATGATTGCTGTAGATAATCATTGATTTAATCTTGATCAGGTTATTAAGAAAGAATGAATAGTAGATACATCTGGGTGATTTTTATTGAAGTTAGTGTTAATAACTAACTAAAATATGCCACGTGACTCAGTAGGTGCCGACAGCCATCTTTATTATTATTGTCTGTTGTCGTAATCCTGAAGACGGGTATTTTCTATTTTTTAATAGTATAAAAAGGGTGTTGTTCAAAATACTTCTCTCTCTCGCATTAATCGATACCTAGGGTACAGTTCCCTTAAAACCTCCAAGGCGGGCATTATTTATAAAGTGTTGATTTCATTGTTGTAAAGTCAAAGTGATTGTAAATAAAAACGACTCCATATTAAAAAGTGTTTTACAATATAAAAAAGTCCACTACCCCGATGAAATGAAGTTATTGACACATGCATACAGTGAAAACATACCAAAATGAATTAAATCAACCAAAATTACAATCTGGCTATTACACTTTGTTGCCCTGAACGCAATACTAGATCTAAAACTGTTACGGATTACATATAATAATAATAATAATATTTGGATGATTTATAAAACGCCGTTTTTGTGAAAATTCACCTCAAGGGCGCTGTACAAACTTGTAATATATTTCTAAGATCTAGAAAACTACAATTAAAAACAACTTATGGCTAAAAATTGCATCCACCGGTTTTTTGATCACCGATAGGAAAATATATGTACAATGTTTTGACCAATGAACGCGATGAATACAGGACCATACTTTAATTACCTGGGAGGTCGCTTGAAATTAACACTGTTTATTGTCTATTTAAAGAAATTTGGACAAAACTGTCAAGACTGAAAGTGGCAAGAGAAGTATTGGCCACGAGGGAGTTCACGTATATAATCTCCTTCCAGATAACCTAAAAACGGAAAAGAATATAAAAACTTTTAAAAAAAACTATTTAAACTTAAGATGTTGGAACAAAATTAAAAATATTACTTCTATACTTGTACTACTATACTGTATTGCTTAAGTTAAGAAAGCGAAATATTATATTTCTTTTAACTTAATAATAATAAAAAAAAAAAATTAAAAAAAGATATAGTTCACACGCAGAGGACATATTTTTGAACACATGTTATAAAAAAATTAATAATATTTTGATATTAATATATTCTTTAATGTATTTTGTGTATTTTGGAAAGTAAAAGCAACATTCAATGGTGGGCGCTACGGTAGTACAAGGATTTGATCTTCCTAAATGTGATTCGTCAAGAGACAGATTAATGTGTAAAGATTCGAGTAATTTTAATTCAGTAAGAAAAGTGTGATTAAGACATATCAGAGGCAATACAAGTATGATACTCTCAGATAGGTATAATTAAATTAAGGGTATGAGAGCCCAAAATGGTAGGTTTTTAGTTTGGACCTAAATTGTGTTGGGCTTGTTATGCATCTTAATTCCGGAGAGAGTCTATTCCAAGCCTTAGGCCCAGTTACTTCGAAAGCACGATCTCCAAACTTAGTATTTATAATTACATTTTTATTACTGAAACTTATTATTTATGTAAACCAATTTAATAATCCGTAAAGTGTTTGTTTGAGAAAAGAAATATATAAAATAAAAATAAATAAATGCAATAAAATAAATAAAAAGACCTTATTTTATATAGGTTCAACTAGGCACAAAAGTGCTTGCTCGGGCGTATCTGCAAATCTTATAAAACCCTAAGAGATATTGACAATTCCACTGCACTCTTATATCGTTTAAGTTCAAATTAACCTCACAATGTACTTAAATCAAAACTTTTATTTAATTTTAATTTTTCAGATCTTGGGCTAAATCACTATTTGCTATTAATATTTACCACGAATCTATTCACATTATAAACACAAAAAAGCAGAGTCACACGCGGTAGAAATGAAACCTTCAGAAAACTAAAGTATGCAAGGGTGGGGAGACTACGAAGCACTTTTTTTATCAATGCGAAGAACGGTTTTTTTTCTATATTTTGGTCGTCGAATTCTATTGCACCTTTTCCTATGTATTTGGTCGTCTTATTAGTATTTCTGTTTTCTTCTTCGGAGTCACTAGGTGTACTTTCTTTTGTGTTTTATTTTGTCTGTTCATTTTGGAGTGATTTGAAGATTGGGTATTGATTTTACAAAAAAATATATATAGGGTGGGCCATAAACAAATGCACTTTTGTAATCGTGCTAGCGGCGATTCCGAACGGGGAGGAGAGCGGGTTCCTCACTCACTTCTTGGAAATTTAGTCACAAAGGAACGCTTTATGGGAGAGCAACGCGCTTTCTGGGTAAAACATTTTTACAAAAACGGTGATTTTGTTCTTTTCTGTTCAACAATGATTCAGTTCTGATTTACAAAACAATGATGCACGCCGCCATTTTCATTCGCATCACCAATTAAAGAATATTAATCAATGCTCAAGTGTTAATTTAATTAAATCATGGTTTAAAATTTTCGAAAAAACCTGCAGGAAAGCAAACAGGGCGGCCATGGAGTAAAAGAAATTGATTATAGAAATTTTCCCTAACACACTGATCTCGCACAGAGGAGATATTCCATGGCCTCCCCGCACCCCGGATATAACCCCAGCTGACTTTTTTTATGGAATATATTTTTTATCTTACAAGTCAATTCTACATTATGAAATGGTCAACATCCACTAGATTTGTGTCGAAAAGTTTTCGAAAATCTGAGGACCTGCTTTGAGGAATGCCAGCGGCTAGATGGTGGTAATTTTGACAAAATTATTTTTACGAAATGATTTTCCAGGATATTTTTGTTCTTATCAATAATTATTTATTTAAACACAATCTGTATATTTTTTCCATGATTATTTCAAAAGTCTATATGTTTATGGCCCACCCTATATTTTTTTTTATTTCGTATGATTTGATCCTTGGTCCGCTGAATGTCTGGCAGTTGAGTTTCGTCAGGCACTTTATACCACTACGCTAAAGGAGACTTGCGTAGAACCGCGGTTTTATCGTATCGTATTGGAACGTGTACCCGTGAAACAAATAAATATTCTATTGCTCTCTCATTCTCTCACAGGCTAAATCCTACAGATGAATGTGATTCAATAACAACGGGGCTAAAGAAGTTTTCATTTCAAAATGCCTTGCATTAGTTAAAGTTTTACCTACCGTTCCTATTGAGTAGAATTAAAGTACAAATGTTAATTACTTTATAAAAAACATAACTACTAAAAAAGAAATCATTATAAATATAAAAAACAACTTTTTGTGAATATCAATTTAATGGCTGTGACTCACTGTGACAGTTTCCATTGATTATTTTTTTAATATCATTTTTTTTTTACATGAATACCAGTGGGACTATGGCATCCGCAATTGGGGTATGTTTTGAGACTGAAGGTAGTGGGGAGGGGGAGGAGACAGGAAAGAGGAAGGTGGGGAAATACCTGGCTATTCAGATCTGGTCACCAAACACAACTAAAAGCAATTTCAAGAAACGTTTCAATTCTGAATGGTGGTCTTACACCAGGGCGATACTGATAGTATCTTCCACTCTGGAACGGGCAGCAAATATACTATATTATTTTTAATAAATAAATTGTGAAATAACACAAATTAATAAAATAAAATTTATTTGCCACGCCGGGATTCGATCCCGCGACCTTCGGAGTGCTAGTCAAGAGCCTTACCGCTGGCCGTCGAAAAATATTCGCAAAGTAAATAAAATCCACTTTTGCGCTTGAAATCGACCTCTAAACTCCGTTTGCCAAGCGATTTTTATGCTTATTACCTTTATTCGTGGCGATATAAGGCACACCAATAATACATACATTTTTGTCTTGTGACTTTCTCTCAACATTCAAATTATTTTATACCTTCCTCTTCCTCGCCTTCTTTTCTTCCCCACATTTAATAAATTACAACTCGTTAGCAAAGATTTATTATTTATTTCTACTGTATTTGTGAGGAAATTACCACCGAAATAATACATATTATTAATTCTTTCGGCAAAGATTTGTTTTCTCGATTTATTTGCCGTTAAGCTACCAAATTACTAGGCAAATGTTCTTACCCCCTGTACTTAGTAACAGGGTGTGTTGTCATGATAATTTACACTGTATTTTTCATATAAATCTGTTTAATGTGCCGTGTAATCAACTGTAAAAATTCAAAACGGGGAAAATAAATTACTGTACTGTGCGCTGTTTGTATTATTTTCTAACGGCCTTCGTGGTTGAGTAGTTACGATTATTGACTTCGAATCCGGAGGCCGCCGCGCCGCGGGTTCAAATCCCGGCTTGCATAAGTAAATTTTATTTGATAGATTTGTTTTATTTTGTAGTTTATTAATAAATAAAGGATAAAGGATTTATCAATAGTGTCGGTAACTTGTTTTCTTTCCCAAGCACGACTGCAGATTTAAGAATACAACAGTTCACGCCAAATAAATTAGAAGTACTTAGTTGTTGTGAACTGTTGTTTGTTCGTTAGCAGCCTGTAGTCGTGCTCGGGAGCAAGCTCGGATGACGAGAAAGGACCTCCGTTCATGGAGATACTTACAATCTACGTAACTGTGACGAAACCACAAGTACCCTGCTGATATACTACTTTTTAATGCTAGTCTCCGTACACGGCGCTATCCGAAATATACTGAACTTGATCATTTTTCACGTGCAGCCGTGGAGTTAACACGCTGTCAAGCGATGTCATATGACTTTTTTTCCAACATCAATCCATGCCTTCTCCACTAAATCCTTTTATACGTATTCTGGTAAAGTATAGTTATATAAACATGCATTTTTTCCACTTCCAGAACAAATCTAACATAACTTTCATATTCTGACGCCATTTCTATTAAACGTCAAACGAATAAGTATCAGATACAAATGATGCGACGCACAATGGGGTGGATGACCCCGAAAGTTGGCATCAAATCAGGGGTTGTAATTACATCAAACCTTTTTCGATTTTTAGTTCAGTATAGACATGTTAATAAAAATAAGAGAAAATTTTTTTTGGAAAAGTCACCCATATTTTGTACAAAAATATTAAATTGAAAAATATAAGATAAATTAAATCAGTAATAAAGCTCACTTCATTTCACAAGCTATTTATTTACAGTTACACAGAATAGATCGTCTTCATCATCTTGTGATATAATACTATCATCATCACTACTTGGTTCAACTACCAAATCATTCCCGGTAGTCGGATTTGGGTCTGGTAACTTTAGCATTTGTAGTACTGCTTTTGGAATTGTTTTCACTGTCCTTTTGTTCATTTTTCCCAAGCTGGAGATAACAGAATCTGACGAAATCTCACTCAGTTAATCGATAACGGGCTGTTAACTTGTATTAAGCGTTCAGCAATGTGATCTAACAATTTATTGTTGTAATTTCACTTCTTCACTGAAGATTCCGTGACCGTTATGCATTCGCTTAAAGGGCAACATTTTTTCTTAGCTCCTTGTACAATTGTATAGGAAGGAAATACCTCTTTATTCTTTTCCTTTATTAAACTATACTGGTAAAGTCTAAGATTGGCATCTACAATCGAAGGAAGTGCTTCATCATCAATCAATATCTTTTTGTTTTCGGTTTGATCGGTAAAAGTTTTTCTATACTTCTTTGCTTTGGTCGGCGTACTTAAACGTGACTTCTTTAACTACAGTCAATGCTGTTGCTTTACCTGCCCACCGAAAACTCATGTGGGTAGCAGAGGTTAAATCAGTACTAGATGTGTAATATCATACTTTTTGATGTTTCGTATGATCACACGTTTTTTGTTTTTATTATTTCTGGTAGAAATTCGTAATTCTTTCCTTGTATGGCCTTTCAAGCCATTCTTTATTGTTTAATATTAAGGTGTCATATTTTCTGCGATACTTCAATCATCTGGTTTTCAATTTACAACAAAATACAGTTATTTTATTAAAAAGTTCTTTTTGATTCAGAGGTCAGAAGGTGAGATGTCTATCTACGAGATGTTTTTTCAGGAATTTTACTTTTTCATCAAATTTATTAACGCCAGAGTTCTTCATATGTCTTCATAATCAAGTATAACTCTAATCTTGTGTGAATCACTGCAGAAATTGTATCTATAACATAACACACTGATTATAAGACTAGAACCGTTTTTTATGAAATCTGATAGTATTCACTTTAAGGTACTATAATTAAAAAAGTTGTACACCAAAGCAACATCTTATAATTTAATCTAGTAGCTAAGATAATAAAGTATACAAAACAAATTAAAATACGGTGGAATCTTGTGGAACTTTTAGCTTTATGCGTTAATACTAAAAATATTTACGACAAAATATTTCATTCTAATAGGTGTTTGTTTTAATTTATTTTGTTGACATATCCTATGAGGTTTTTAAAAACCACTATAATATAATAGAAGTACATATACCAGACATCGTATCCATGTTGAATTGGATCTGGACACTCGATAGATTTTGCTCACAACATATCCCGCTTGGAGATACTAGTCTCACTGCCTTCAGATCGTTAGGAGATTTGGAAGTCTTGTGGGGAACTCACAAAAAAAAATGTAGGTACTTCTGGAGTTGATAAAACTGTCAGATTATTGGCTGAATTAGTGCGGATATCCATCCAGGCATATTAGTTTCAATTCATCTGCTAGCTAAATCCTTCATTATGACACAAGAAACTTTATTCAATTATCGTGATGCTAGTTCAAATATTTTTTAAGATATTCGTAAACCGAGAAAATTTTACTTTTTAATTCAAGGATGTACGAGGAATTGAGAAAGTAATTTTTAAAAAGTTTACAGGGGAATGATGAAAAATTCGGCGATCCCATGAGAACTAACATTCAATTTAACCACTCGGACCCATAAGCTTGTTTACACGACAATTTAACATCACTAGTACGACGTATGAGGCGTACCTGAGTTATTGATAAAATAGCTTGCAATATGTAAGTTGTTAAAACAATGGGACAAACTAATAAACGTATTTTAATTTTTACACAACTGATACACAACCTTCAAAGAAGGGTTAATGGTTGTTTACCAGTTGTGTAAAATTTATAACAAGTGTTTATTAGTAAGGGGATATGTTTAAACATAAAAAAATTCCCTTTCATAAATAATGTCAAATAGTACATAACGAGGAAAATTAAAAATAGCTTTGCGAATCCCAATCTACCCTATGTACAGGGTGTACGCCTTTATATTTTAAGTTATATATATTTAAATAGTCTGATTCCTCGTCGATTCAATTTTTAAACAGCCTGTAGCTTGACTGGTCAAGCTACAGGCAGTTAGGATAATAGAAACAAGTGAGACGATCCATGAACCGTTGTTCGTATGAAACCGAGCGCATAAAAGTGTCGATAACATCGTTTACCTATTGAAGTATATATGAATGTAGTACACGATAGACCCCACGACCAGTGTAATCAGCCGGTCGGCTAACCGGGTACACCGTCGCGACGCGTCGCCCGACTTAATCAGGGAGCTCCTGTAAACAGACGCTACTATCAATATTTGTTCCCATTATAATTCACAATAAAACAATTAAAGAACTTACGTTATAATACTTTACATTACACCAATACTACTGCAAATCGTATATCGCCTTTGTTTCTATATACACACCAAATGCATTACTTTCATTTGGTAGCCACTTTGATAGTCTGTGAAGTTTGATTGTAACTCGGCGACAGTCGGTACGCTTCCTCGCCATTTTTCCCCTTTGTTTCTATTTTACATTAGGGACAACAAATACAATTATGGAAACAACCCCAAAGGAGCAAAAGGATTTGTTGAAGTGTGAAATTTTGTAGATTTATAGAAAATATATCTGATAATAAATATGGAGGCCCGACAGTTGGCTCCCAAAATTGCAATCATTATAAAATTTAAAAAATTTGTGCATATTTTTGTGCATTATTTACAATGGCGGTTTTCTCTACAGTGCGTTTATGTGGCGAACCCCCATTAAAAAGATGAGAAACTAAAACAAACTTTTTTTTATAATAATACTAGCTGGTCGGGAACATGCGTTGCAAAGCCATTCAAAGAAATAAATTGATTATTCCTGCGTGTCCTTTCCCGTGCGTCCCCTTTCCCTTTTACCTTCCACCTTCCCCCCTTTCCCCCTTCCTCATATCTTCCCTCTCCGCGAACCCCACCTACCCCGTTCTCTTTCCCCCAGCCTTTCCTCTCTGCCGCTAAAATATATAAAGTACACACATTTCGATTTACATACATTTCATAACGCCAGAGCTTAGCCTATATTATGTTTTTTTGATGTACGAGCTATATTATTGTAAAGTTTCATTAAAATCCATTCAGTAGTTTTTGTGTGAAAGAGTAACAAACACAAATACACCGTAAGATAATCACATTGTACATAATGTACATAGCCCTCCATTAAAATTCTGTATTTAAAACCCGCACAACCGCATCGAAATCGGTACCTATTTCCATTTTGTGCGTGGTATAATCCGCACAAAATACTGCGTACAAAAAAAATCTTGGCCCATACAAATCACTCTGACGGTGATTTGAACGAAACTAGGCATTTCTATGCAAAATTAACACACGCTTGGTGCGTCGATCCTGAGTCATGTGATATCACGTGATCTCCGAATATTAACGACTATTACCGATCGAGATCGTCGCAGAGTGACCGTTGACCTTTGCACCATAAGGATGCAAGTTAAATGTTATATTATGGTATTTAACTTTGTAGTCATTTTTGTGCATTTTTTATTTTCTTGGTTCTGCATTTCTTCAACCGTTTGTTAATGGCATTTGTAAATCTACTATTGAAGTAGACCAATTTCGACTTATGTTTTCGTATTATTATTTTTTAGATAAGTCGTTATATCCCTTAGTAGTAATATAATAAATAAAATTAAATAAAATCATTTATTGATCTTCTATTGGTCCGTCGGATCGAAGATTGTGGGAGCCAATATCGTTCCCCACTGTTCTTCGACGCTCGATCCTGAAGTTGGCGTGATTTAATGATGATGAATGGGTACAAAGCGTGGGTAGATTAAAAAAAATTCATAATAAACAAAATAATAAAAGTGAATAAATTTAAATAATGTTGTGTTGTAATATAGTATAAAATGTATGTACCTGTGATTTTTTTCTAGAATTAAAAAAAAACTATTCAAATATTTTACCTTATTAGATTAGGTACGAATTATTTGTATACATTGAGCATTTGGAAACGGTGATTAAATAAGCAAAATAAATTGGGGGACCCGAGAGACCCCCTTCGGATCGTATGTGATTATTTTTTTTCGGTACGAAGGTTAACATCCTAAAAATGTTAATTTATCAAATAAAAAAATATATTAATGGAGAACGATTGCGGCGTTAAAAATATTCACGCGATTTATGAAAAGAAAACTTTTAATAAAAAAAACTCTTCTATGTTCTTTTACGGTTTGTTTTTCTTAGGTTTAGACTTAAGGACAGCACACCACTGCGGTCTCCGGGGCATTTTAGGTTTCCTGCCTGCCTTTAAGAATAAAAAAAAAACTAAGTGCACAATTCGCACGCGATAGTAGTGAAATCTTCAGAAAACTAAAGTAGGCAAGAGTGTGAAGGTTACGAAGCACCGCTCTAAGAGGAGACCGATAGGCTTCGAAGCACCTCACAAAGAGGAGAACGACCATACTATCTCATTCTCTCTGAGAGTAAATCCTATAGATGTATGAATTTGTCTATTTTTAGTGACGTTCTTTCTTTTCATTGAGTTTCAAATCACAGCGGTGATAAAAGAGTTTTCACTTCAAAAATCATTTAACTTTTTAGTGGAAATAGTATCTACTTTTGACAGTATAATTCACCCTGTATATTATTTCAACAGTGCATTAAAAAGCCATTACCGCCCTCCGTATAATATAAATACAAGGTACAAGGGTAGAATGTAGTGCCTGTTTACGGAGGGCGGCTTACATGGGGTATTTAATACAAGGCGGCGGTGTAGTAATGGGAAAATAGAAAATTAGCTTCGGCAAACAAGAGGTAGGTGGCGACACCGTCGGTTGCTGTGACGTCATAATAACTTCTGGGATGTTGACTCGGGGAACGGTGAAAACTGTTTGATTTGGGAAGATTGATTTAGAAGGCATCGGTTAATATTAATAATGAAGTGTTTTGTAATTCTTGACTCTTTAATTAGTATGATACCACTGAGGTAATTTAATTAATATATTTTCTGTTGAAGCAAATATATCGTGACGTGATACCTTCTTACATATAAAAATCTCATGTCACGGTGTTTGCGGTCGCACTCCTCCGAAACGGCTTAACCGATTTTTATGATTTTTTTTGTGTATATATTTGGTAGGTGTGAGAATAGATTTAAATTATATATCATACCGCTAGGTGTTTTTTTCTGGGTGTCTCTATCCAGAAAAAAACTGTTTTTTTATACAATTTTTTTTTTTAATTTTTTTTATTTGGCATCAAAAAATACCTATAACCCCAAATTTTAACCCGCCTAGCCCCACTTTTAGTATTTTTGTATAAACAAATTTAACTTGTATATCAAAAGAACGAAATTATTTATGTTGTTGAATGACAGATGGCGCTACGTGCGCCTCATCGAACTTTCATCCATACATGCGCAAGACATTCATGAGAAGCGGCGCGCCATTTTGATATTTCATTCGGCATCATGTTCTCGCGTGGGCAAACCATCGAGCTTTTTTGTGTTGGCTAAAGACGGACTGACAAAAAATATCGTACACTCAATTACTCTTCGAAATTCATATTGATTTTCTTCATTTCATTTTCCTACTTTAGTGGGTGTTTTTGTGTTTTTATTGGAGATCATCGTCTACAGCGCTCCATCCCTCTTTCTCTCATAGATCCCATCCCCACACACTTACAATATGTTCGTTATTTTTTATTTAACAACGAAAATATTCACTAGAAATAATTTATATGGCAGAACAACGTTTGTCGGGTCAGCTAGTTATAATATAAAATAAAACAACAACTTTGTAAACGTATTTTTTATACATTTCGCCGATCAGGTTTCGCGACTACCTTAACTTCTTCAGGGCAGAATAATCCTAGAACACAAAATTCTGTTTGTGTAATTCTGGTTCAACGAATCCAGATTTGCTATGAATTTATGTGTAATTTTCAAATTTATTCCGAAGAGTCACAACTACTCCCAACCGTCTGTTTGCCTGTGAGACTATATCCCCAATCGGGGTGTATTGAGATGCTGAATTTAGGGAAGAGGAAAAGGAGATGGGCATGAGGAAGGTGGGAAAGTACCTGGGTACTCGGATCTGGTTACCGAAGACGGCTAAAATTAATGCGAATATATATTTTTTGGGTCCTAGGGATATTGCAGCGCTTCGACAACGACGGGATGTAAAATTTCACACTCTAATATGTTTCTGATTCTATTATATAAAATATTGATTTATTTCTAATATTAAGTGATACTGTTATCATTAGAAGTATAATTAGATAATATTTTGATGAAATTTACCGCCGCTCGGGAACCTTTATTGGATAAATAACACCTCTGCCATAGGCCACCCCAAGTGGTTCGCTATGTTTGGTAATTTAGCAGAGGTGCCCGGGTTCACGGGGTGAGGTTTGTCTAGGTCTTGGAGGCGGATGACTGGGACACACTGAACCCCAGATTCCTACCCACCCTTTAAATCCTTTTCCTTCCCAGAATTCTCCTCTCCTTCCTTTCCTTAAAAAAACCTCCACACAGCATCAGCAGAAATTATTTTCCTCAGGGTCTACTGTGTGGATCTCATGTAAAAAAAAAAGAAATGTGAAATCGTGTTAATTGATTAAATGTAATAGGTTTGTAAAAGATCTGATATATAACAAAGTATATTGTGTGTGTGATAAAAACTAGTATTTAGGTATAGGATAAAATTATTTAATATGTGCTACAATTAAAAAAAATTGTGAAGTTCTATTGGTATGGAATATTATAAAATGTTATAATAACAGAGAACATTTTATTTAAACAGAATAAAAATACCGGAAATACTCGTATGAAAAAAAGGTAAATTGATAGCAAGTAGAATCGTGCAAAATTGTCAAAATCATGTTTGAACGTATTTTTATTTGCAAATCGTTGAATTCTAGAAACTGGCTTGTAAATAGAGTAATTTATTTAATTTCAACGATATACATATACCATAAGAACTGATTACATGTCACAAAATCAAAAATAATAATATACAAATAATAATAATATACATCGACCACCACAACACGGGCATGTGCCTAGTATGGTGGTCGAAAAATCCCCAATTTATGTAACGAACCATTTAAAGAATAAATAAACTTTAAAAAAAAAAATTTAAAAAATGTTTAACGGTTGATTGTGGCATTTGAATGAGAAATGACACCAGAGAGACAATTACGTACAAAAATCTGTAGTACAAAAATCTATAGTACAAATAGAATTAATATTGACTGAAAAGGTTTGATAGCATAGCCCTCTTGTACCTACCTTCCTTCCTTAGAATTGAAGTTATTGTTACTTCAGAATTATCTTTTCTCAGAATTATTCTGAATGTTAGCTCTCTCAATTCAGGACTGTCAGTTTTTGGTTTAATAATAATTTTTAAAAAATTATTTTTAAATATTTATACTGAGGGATCAGCAGGATTTATAGGTCCAATTAGGAGTTCTACCGAGCCAAACCATCTGATATAAAAAAATCTGGAGTCGGTGAATTATTTTCCCATTTGGTCTCTGGTGGGTGACATATTGTTCTTGTATTGTTTTGTATTTATTATACAGGGTGTCCCAAAAGAAAGTTGATATTTGTTTTGCTTTCTGTGTGAACGCAACTTTTCCGGGGGGCGCGGGGGGTATGTCAATCAGTAGTCTGGCTCTTGGGAATTTAGTCGCTATGAAGAATTCCTCGGGAGCGACCGCGCGTTGTGCGTGCGTGAGTTTTACAAAAATGGTGATTCGGCGACTGTAGCGCGTAGAAGATTTGCAATATTTGAGGTTTTCGTCAATTCAATGATGCGCCAAGCATTCCTCTCATTCTAAAATGAGTCAAAAAGTTTGAAGAGATCGGTACAACGCTGGCAAAACCAAAATCCGGGCGACCAAGATCATTGAAAATGGTAGAAAACGTAGAGAATGTTTATCAGTCTTTTCGTGACGACTCAAACTTTTCGATTCGGAAGCGCGAAATGTGCATAGATCATCGTTACACAGTATTTTGCACAAAGACCAAATGCTGCACCCCTACAAACTTACTGACTATTGCAGGAGTTTGGGCGAGTACTTGCCTAATTTAGACGGAGTGTTGTAGCCACGCGGGTGCCTGATAGAATTTACAGCCGGCCGAGAATGTACAGGCGCGGTCGGAGGGGAGTGAGGAGAAGTTTTCGGGTGCGTTCGTCAGTTGGTTCCTGGGAGTACTTGGTGTAACAGCTGGACTACAAGCCGTCGAAGGTCATGGCCGCAACGCACGTGAGCGAATTAATTTATAATGAATCATCACGAGATAGTTTTAACTTTGGCATAATAAAGCATTAGCGTTTAATTAATCCTCTCTAAATATGTATAGTTTATCTGTACAGGCGCCCTTCAGGATTTTCTAATGAAAGGCAACCATTTTGTTTGATACCACATTTTCTAATGAAAGGCAACCATTTTGTTTGATACCACATGTTCCGAGAAACTAGTATAACATTAATTGATTTACCTAAGGTAGTCAACCACCCCTATAGATTCAATAACACAATTATCATGCTCTACCCTTCAATGTTGTGACATAAGAATAAATCTGCATCTTTGTTACTTTAACATTCCGTCTGTTCTTTCATTGATCAATATCGATTGATATTTATTTGAATATGAGAGTAATATTTATAGCATTGGGATGGCGGTGAACGCAAAGATAGATAAATAGGTAAGTATTACCGTTACACTATAACCAAAGAATAGTAATATAGTTCCAGCAAGATGGAGCAACATTACATACGTCCAATACGTCTCTGCCATGAGTTCGTGAAATTTTCCCTGGCAAATTGATCTCCAGGAGAGGTGAAATAAATTGGCCTCCTCGTGGTCCTGACCTAACCCCAATGGACTTTTTCCTGTTGGGTTATCTCAAATCTAAAGTGTACGCCAAAAATCCGACTTCCCTGATGTAATTAAAAGAAAATTAAAAGAAATTGCAGCCATCACTTACCTGGCGAGTCGTCATAAGAAATTTTACTCTTCGATTAAATGAATGTCACGAACGTGAGAGTTTACATCTGGACGATATTATTTTTCAGAAATAAATTCCCAAATTGTGTATTTCAGTATTTAATAAACATTTTTTCGATAGAACTCTTACTTTTTTTCAATCCACTAAATATCAACAATCTTTTGGGACACCCTGTACTTACATATAGTGCAATTGCTTAGCGTGAATTGACTAGATGACCATTTGTGGAAAGCTGTGTGAAAGGGTTTTGTTTTTCCTGTGGGGAAGATTTAACCCGGTCATAAAGTCTGAAGACGATAAATTTGGATTAAAAATAATAATTTTGAATAAGATAAAACATTAAACATATTAGCTAATACTCTTCTGTCTGGTAGTTTATATATCTGAATAATTAATTTAGAATCTATAGTAAAATGTTATGTAGCCATGCAGAAGAATAGTATCAAGCCTAACTTTGATTGTTCTGATTAAGGTATGTTCAATGTTAATATAGTCTTCTTATAACTATATTTCTTGACCAATAAACTAGATATATCAATGCAGGATCTGAATTCACAAATGGAAAAAAAAGATGGGGAATTTTCGTGATGTCAAAGCTCACATTTTAAGACATCCTTCTAACCGTTACGGTAAACAGGTTTCGCAACTGCCACAAGGAAGTTTTAAAAAAATATATAATTTCTTGGTAAAGCGTTTCGGTAGCAACTTCAAAATAAACTTGATATAATCTCAATAATGAACCCACATTTATTATTTAAAGTTCGATTCAAGAAACGCAATATAAAAATCAGGTTATAAATAAATTTGAATCGAAATTTCCCTTTAATATTCCACTTGCGAACGATCGAATAGAGATTTGCTGACTGTACGCTATTCGCCAGCTGTACTCTTTTGGAATATTGAAAAACATACATGGGGGTGTAGCGGAGTGGTATAAATCGGGGATTACAACTTGCAACGGCTACAAATAATATGGGCGAGGGTTCGGAACTTCAACTCGCTCAGGGAAAACGTTGATATTTTATAAAATGCTTTTACTAGAATGGCCTTTCCAAATTTTTTTATACATCCTTTGTCTTTGTTGCATACTATTTGGTTGAAGAGATATATTTTATATCTTGAATAGGGCACAAGAGTTCCAACTAAAAAAAAGTCAACACCCACTGAGACTATGCCATCCCCAATTGGGGGTGTTGTGAAGCTGAAAGGAGTGGGTAAGAATATAATATGTGACAGAAGAAGGTTTGGAAATACCTGGTCATTCATATATGGTCACTGTGGTGTACCTATGTTGATTTATCTGAAGAACAATATTGCTCTAATGATCGAGAGTTTTATGTTATAAGTAGTGACCGACCAAAGGTTCGGTTTCGGCAAAAAAATCTAGTTTCGGCAACTCTATATTCTTGAACGATCGCGCTGACTTCGGGAAAGTTCGTGGCTCGAGTGTCACCCGCCATCATCAGCTGAGGTTGCCGGCCGGTCCGGCGTGATTGTGTTGTGAGTTTATGTATTATTTCTCGCGTATAAGTGTTTAATTTTCTTATCAAGAAGTAGTTAACATTTTTGTTAATTTTTGTTTGTTTTGTAGCAGAAATATAAAAAAATTAATTATTATTTTTTTACATACTTCAATTATTGTTTTTTTTAGTAATAGAAATGTTGAGATTGTAAACGCAGTTAAAATTAAAACACTCAATTAATGAGGTCCTTCCTTTATAATGTTAGTATTGATTATTAACAATTTTTTGTTTCAAGAAGTCTTTAACATGTTTTGTTAATTTGTATAATTTTTTGTTTATTTTATAGCAGTAATAAAAATAAAAATGAACCATTGAAATTGGCCCCGTCTTTATTCATATTAGTGTTTTTTTGTAAATTTCTATTAATTATGATTACTCTGCGTTTTGGGACTTCCCAGGACTTCAGTAACAAAACCAAAGTAATGATTGGTTTCAATCGATTCTCTAAAAAGGGTTCATCTAATGAAATTCATATCATTTGGCGAATTTTTCGGTGCATCGATAATCCCCATGTATGAAATATTAAAAACATTTGAAAAAGTCCAGACTACATAGTTTTTAAAAATACCTACGACAGTTTTTCAATATTTCATCGGAAACGTTTGGAGCTTTCATGGAGTAGTACAAATAGTTTCAATATACGGACCAGGAATTTGTTTTTACTCTCATTGGATTTCCGAAGCCTGTTTTTTTTATTAAACGTTTGGAAATATGCAGCGATATTGCATCTTATCTTGTTTTTAAGTGAATTGAATTTGCAATTCTCCTTTAGCTTGATTGGCTAGGTACTAAAATAATTATATTCACCAATAATTATATTCGAAACAAAAAGAGCTTACCTTCATACTATACAAGAGTCCCAACCGCTCCTGTCTGGAGCCAGTGAGACTGTAGCATCCTCAATTGGGGTATTTTGCAAGACTGAAAGGAGTCGGGAGAGGAATTAAATGGGAAGATGAAGGTGGGGAAGAACCTGGCTATTCAAATACTACCAAAGCCATTTCAAGAAATTCTGAATGAACAGGGCAATATTGAGAATATCTTTGGAACTGGAACATGCCGCAAATACACAAATCAAATAAAAATTATTTACGGATACCGGGATTTGAACCCGCGACCTTGGGAATGTTAGTCGAGAGCCTTGCTCCGACGACCGTCAAAAAGAACTAGGAAAGATCGGGATTTTCGGGATCGGGATCGGGAGTTGAGGGAGACCCTTTCATCTTCCCATCCGGACTCTCTTAACCCATCGTCTTGCATCGCAGTGGGATTCGTATCTCCATCACTGCTGGACACGGGTACGTCCCCCTACTTCCCACTCACTATCGTCAAGGCATAACCGAGAAACCGGCTAAAGGACGTGGACGTTGAGATTCGTTTACGGCCAGTCCGACACCCATACACATTTTCGCTGGTACTTGTTCTTCACCATACTTGTTTTTATTTTCATTTCTTGCAGCATACGCAAGATGCCAATACCTTGCGAGCAACAAGCAGCCTTTTATGTTTATGTGTTTAATTACTTTATGCTTGAAATACTTTATATTATTAATCATATATTATTGCATTTAGTATATTATGTAAGCACTTGCATACTGCTTCCAAACACCGTATGCAGGGACACTGGAGGTCTAGATTCGTTCAAACTTAAATGTAGATTAGTTCTTTCAAAAAAAATTAGAGTCCTTGCCAGAGCCTTGAAGGAGTAACAATCTGTTACTTATACCAGGGCGGGTTTGTGGTGGATAACCTCCAATGCTGGACACACTGACCCCCAGATTCCTACCCACCCTTCATATAAGTTTCCTTCACAGAAAAACATCTTTCTTAAAAAAAACCATCCACACAACATCCTCAAAAATGATATGGATAGACCCTGAGGGAAATAATTTTTCTCGGGGCCTGCTGTGCGAATATAATGTTAAAAATAATATTTTAAAGTGAAGCAAAACGTAGTTGCGCACAATGCACACCGCATATTTTCAAAAAAATTGGTGAGAAAACGTAAAATTGCGGCAAACAAGAATACCTCCGTGGTCGATTGTCAAAGCTCTCCCCTAGCGAGCACAAGTAAATTTTATTTGATTATTTTGTGTTTTCACAACTTAATCATTTAAAAATAATTAGACAAACATTAACATTTTATATACATGGTGCGGCAAAACAAACAGTGCAGTTTTGAAGGGCTATTAAAAAACGGCGTAACTTACAGAAATGGGGTTTATTTTATTTTATTCGGTAAATCATGACGTTTTATGCATAAAACCCTGAAGATGGCATCAGAAAGACGATGCCCCCCAGCAGCGATATATTGATGATGGCGATTTCTGAAGTTTTCGGCTGCATTTTGGCACATCTCGATGGGCATAGCGAATAAACAAAAAATCGGTACTGAGTTGGAAATTACCCAAGGCAACTTCACGAGAGACGTCTTCACTCCTCTAAAGTTACCGTGTGGTGTGCAATTTCCAAATTTGGGGTGATTGGGCCGTACTTTTTTTAGGCGAATGGACGAACCGTGATTGTCAACGCTCAACATTATGTTTCCATGTTGGAAATTTGTTTTGAACCTCAATTGGAAGAACTAACAGAGGAAACAGATCTGGGAGACATCTGGTTTCAACAGGACGGTGCTACGGCCCATACTGCTCGAGTTTCAATGACAAAACTGCGACAGATGTTCCCTGCGCGCCTCATCTTGCTGAGGGGTGACGTGGATGGCCCACGCGCTCACCTGATTTAAGTATTTGCCACAACTTTCTGTAGGGCTATCTGCAGGAAAATGTTTTTAAACATCGGCCTCACACCTTGGGAGAAATCAAGGATTGAATTCAGGATGAAATCGCCGTTACGCCCATCGAGCTGTGCCAAAATGCATCCGAAAACTTCAGAAATCGCCTTCATCAATGTATCTGTGCTGGGGCTATCATCTTTCTGATGGTACCTGTATTTTGTAAACTCTTTATTTACAATTGTAATTTTTAATAAAACATTATATATAAAAGCCCTATGGGCGTTTAAATAAATCAAACAATAAAAAGTATGTTTGATTTATTTAAAGATACTCTAAGTATTGCCCTGGTGTAAATTGAATCGTTGCTTGAAATGGATTTAGCCCTGCTTGATGGCTAGATCTGAATAGATAGGTACTTCCCTACCTTCCTCTTCTCCATCTCATTCCTCTCCCAACTTACCTTCAGCCTAACAACATACCCCTATTGTGGGTACCATAGTAATAATATTCGAATAGAAGTAGGTCTCTCTTTCTGTATTCTAAATACAAACAGGTGAACATAGAACGCTTGTTGTCAGTTGACAGTCGCGAGCTTACCCGACAGCACTTAGCGCTACGTTTCTCCCTCCATACATTTTTCACAAAACATATTTCCATGTAAAATGCCAAAAAAATCGCATTCAAACGAAAGCGTCTCGCGCCTTTCTCTGTTGGCATTGGTATTCATATTGGGTGTAAATAAACATCATTACTCGGGCCGTGAAAATCTCCAATAAGGGAGACCGTGTGAACGAAAAAGGGTAAGTTTACGTAAGGGGTGGACTAGTTGCGAAATCAGTCGAACGTTTTTTTCATAACTGAGTTTTTCGCAGACAGAAAAAAACGTATGGGTGTGATTAACAATACGTACCAATATATGATTAGAGTGTGAATAGTCCGTGTAATAGTAAAAACATTAAATATTACACTGCGAAGTCATTTTTTTTGTCGTAGTTCAACAGAGCGGAAGGCCAAGTCTGAAATCAGCGTGTAACTGTCACAATATTTGAATTTCACCTTCGTACTTCCCTTCTTTACACTCAGCAGATTGCACTCTTATTTGGAAATACTTTTTGAAGTGAAACTTCTTTACGCACGCTCGACTTGTGGGGTAAGCTGGGGAATGCGTTACGAAAGGTGTGATGCGAACGGTAATCGATGCGAACGGTGATCGGGATGTTATTTTATAAGTTAGTGAAGTTTTACTTCAGTGGTGTGGTCTAAAGCACACTCGTTTTTTTTACATTAACTCCACATAGGATGCCGTGTGGAAAATTTCTATTAGGGCCGACGTCATCTTTGTAAATGTTGTGTTGAGGGTCTTTTTGAGGAGAGGAAGAAGTGAATATGGGTTTTGAAGAGACCCATATTTTAGAAGAGAGGAGATACAAAAACCGGAAAATCCTTCGATCCCCTCCCCCCTTCGAGGATTCCCCTCGCTGCCACTAACCATATGAAATACACGCATTTTTCAAGCAACATTCGCGATACCTAGTAGCAATATGTATTCAAATTTCATAATGTCGAGCCATAAGACCCCTCATTTTTAACTTTAACCAAAAAAATTAATTACTTCGATATCTATATATCTATTACTACGGTCACTTTTGAAAATACCTCCCTAAGCCAGAAAAAGAAGTACATAAACATAAATCTTTCTGGTTGATAGGAAAATGTACGAGTATATGGTTTCCAATGTAAAAAAGTTCATAGATTGAAGATTTTAAGTTCTATATAAAATACGTGTAGCTACCTGCGCTGTGAGAAGTACTTACTTAAGAATTCAAATTCAAGCAATTCAAATTCCAATTCTTTTGAACAGAAAGCTAAAACAAATTTTACTGTTTATTATTTTTTTTTAACTGTCACACTCCATATGTTGAGAACATTGTGAAAATTTTAATGGCACATAAAAAAACTATCAACCGATGATTCTAGAGCTTTCTTTTAACTGTGTTTACGTAGCACGTTCAATTGCTACATTGGTGACCCCCACAGATGGCGCGGTTGATGCAGCCTCTCCAACAAGAGCTCGCTACCTTGAGGCGCGAAGTTTCGACACTACGCTCTGGCCAGCATAGGAGGAGTGCCACCCCGCATCGTTGGAGCAATCGTTCCCGCAGTCGGTCCAGAGGTCGTCAGCCCGAGGGAACATGCTGGTACCACTGGAAGTATGGGACGAAGGCAAGCAAGTGCACCAAACCCTGCAACTTCCAGCAGGAAAACGCGCGGGGCCCAAACTGATGGCGACCAGCACCAGCCCCAACCAAGTCAGTCGCCTTTTTGTTACCGACAGGGTAACCCGTACCCAATTTCTTATAGACACCGGCGCAGATCTCTGCGTTTTCCCACGACGACTTGTCCAGGGACGCCCCACTAAAGCGACATACGAACTGGCAGCAGCAAATGGCAGCACAATCGCTACTTATGGCAGCCTAACGCTCAACCTGGATCTGGGATTGCGACGCGACTTTACTTGGAGCTTCGTCATTGCAGACGTCTCCAGGCCAATCATCGGGGCAGACTTTCTCGCCAAGTACGAGCTACTGGTGGATGTCCGAAATAAACGGCTGCTGGACCAAGTGACGAATTTGACCATCACGGGAAAACGAAGCGACAACAAGATCGCTTCCATTAAGACGGTCACAGGAACGTCCCCGTATCATAAGCTTCTTCAACAGTTTCCTGACATCACTCGCCCTGACGGCGCCAGGAGGGAAGTTCGTCACGCAACACTGCACCATATTAACACCACGCCAGGACCTCCAACAGTCGAACGCCCACGACGCCTTGCTCCTGACAAGTTAAAACGCGCCAAGAAGGAGTTCGAGGCCATGGTCCGTCTCGGAATCGCTCGACCTTCCGAGAGCTCTTGGGCATCTCCCTTGCACATGGTACCCAAGAAGGACGACCAATGGAGACCATGTGGCGATTATAGAAGATTGAACGCCAGAACTATTCCGGACAGATACCCCGTACGCCACATCCAAGATTTTGCACAGGCACTGAGCGGCACCAAGATCTTCTCAACGATTGATCTGGTGCGGGCATATAATCAAATCCCTGTGGCTCCCGAGGACATTCCGAAAACAGCAATCACTACGCCATTCGGACTATTCGAATTTCCGGTGATGTCTTTCGGCCTCCGCAACGCAGCCCAGACCTTCCAACGCTTCATGGACGAGGTTACCAGAGGCTTAGATTTCTGTTACGCCTACATAGACGACATCCTTATTGCCTCAACGTCAGAGGAAGAGCACCTAGCCCACCTCAAGATATTATTCCAGCGCCTGCAGGAATATGGTGTTGTCATCAACACCGCCAAATGCCATTTCGGCCTGACTAAGGTCAAATTCCTAGGATACTCGGTGTCCGACGCTGGCACTTCACCCCTCCCAGATAAAGTGGAGGCCATCAACAACTACAGCCAACCAGCTTCCATCAAGGATCTCCGCCGTTTCCTGGGAGCAATAAATTTTTACAGAAGATTCATTCCCAACGCCGCGAGGACACAAGCTCCACTCAATGACCTCCTAAAAGGGAACCAAAAAGGCAAACAACTCGTGTCTTGGACTGCCGAAACAGTAGAAGCTTTCAGCAAGTGCAAGGAAGCTCTGGCCCAGGCAACCCTGCTCGTTCACCCGAAGTGCGACGCCCCACTCTCTATCGTCAGCGACGCGTCTGATACTACAGCCGGTGCCGTACTCCACCAATTCGTCGCAGGTCACTGGGAGCCTCTAGCATTCTTTTCGAAGAAGTTTTCGGCAGCTGAAAAGAAATATGGCGCATACGACAGAGAACTACTAGCCATCTATCTCGCTGTGAAATACTTTCGCCACATGGTGGAAGGTAGGTCGTTCACCATATTTACAGACCATAAGCCTATCACGTTCGCCTTCCAACAAAAAGCAGACAAATGCTCACCAAGACAATTCCGCCATCTGGACTATATCAGCCAGTTCACAACTGACATCCGACACGTCTCCGGAAAAGACAACATCGTCGCGGATGCTCTCTCCAGGGTCGAGACGATAGATACTCCTCTGGACTACGCAGCGCTGGCAGCTGACCAGATGTGCGACCCTGAACTGGAACAATACTTGCAAGGAAGTTCTAGCCTACAACTTAAAAAGATTAATATTCCGGGTACTGACGCGCATCTCTACTGTGACGTCTCAACTACCATAGCCAGACCCTTCGTCACGAAGAAGTTCAGACCTGCGGCATTCAATGCGGTCCATCAGCTGGCTCACCCTGGAATTAAGGCCACGGTTAAGCTCATAACTCAACGTTATGTCTGGCCGGCCATTAAAGCTGAGACTATTAAGCTCGCACGCAATTGCCTTCAATGCCAACGAAGCAAGATTACACGGCACGTGTCAGCACCCCTGGGAGCCTTTCCCAGACCCTCCGCTAGATTCGAGCACGTCCACATCGACATAATCGTCATGCCTTCTTCAGAAGGATGCCGATACTGTCTCACGTGCGTAGACAGATTCACGAGATGGCCAGAGGCATTCCCGATCCCAGACCAAGAGGCTGAAACAGTGGCGCGTGCTTTCTACAAGGGCTGGATAACAAGATTCGGCACTCCACTCCGCATTACTACGGACCAAGGGAAACAATTTGAGTCAAGGCTGTTCAGGCAGTTGAATTTCCTGGCAGGCACGACGCAAATCCATACAACTGCATACCACCCCGCAGCAAATGGCATGGTGGAACGATTTCATCGTCAACTGAAAGCAGCGATCAAGTGCCATCAGAATAACCGTTGGACGGAAACACTTCCCACCGTACTCATGGGAATCAGAGCAGCTTGGAGAGATGACCTCGCGACAACCTCAGCCGAGCTAGTATACGGCGAGCCGCTCCGCTTACCCGGCGAATTTCTATGTACAGCACGACCTAATGTTAACGACGACACCGGAAGCTTCCTCAAGGAACTACGGAAACATTTCAACGAGCTGAGACCAGTTGAAGGTACCCGCCATGGTTATGGACATCGTTTCGTCTTCAAAAATCTTCCCACAGCTTCTCACGTCTTTCTGAGGGACGACACAGTCAAGAGCCCGCTTCAACAACCCTACAGTGGCCCTCATAAAGTCGTTCGTCGGCACGAACGAACATATACCATACTGGTAAAAGGGAAGGAAATCACCGTGAGCATCGACCGCCTCAAACCAGCATATGTTGCTCAAGATCTTGAGAGTTTCACATCACACTCGCAAACCGCATCAGAGTCACCAGCCGCCACATCACAACCAACCCTTCCGTTGTTCGATGGCAGTAAGGATCGGACACACACAACCACTCGTTCTGGAAGGCGGGTTCGATTTCCCGATCACCTCGGTATCTGACTATTCCTCTTTCCACCGCAGCCATGTCTGCGTTGTCTGGGGAGGGAGTACTGTAGCTACCTGCGCTGTGAGAAGTACTTACTTAAGAATTCAAATTCAAGCAATTCAAATTCCAATTCTTTTGAACAGCAAGCTGAAACAAATTGTACTGTTTATTATTTTTTTTTAACTGTCACACTCCATATGTTGAGAACATTGTGAAAATTTTAATGGCACATAAAAAAACTATCAACCGATGATTCTAGAGCTTTCTTTTAACTGTGTTTACGTAGCACGTTCAATTGCTACATACGTACTGAAATTATTGACATTTAAATTAAAGTATTTTATTCAATAAATATTATTGCCATATCTCTATCACTGGAAATCTTAGAGCTAAATATTTTACCTAATTTTAACAATTGGTCATATTTTAAATTACGTTATTATATCATCATGGGTCATTTGGTAAACAGAACTGAAATAATTGACAATAGGTACTCATAAAATTTACATAAATATCTTTTGTAGTATTGCAAGAGTAGATTGGATAAAAAAAGTTTATTTTTTAACACAATCAATCAAATCCACAATAAATATTAAAATCATATCAATTTCCTCTTCTAAACAACTTCAGGGTAATCGCTTCACAATCTTATCAACCCCAAAACCAAAAGAAACAGCAGTGAAACCAAAACTGACGACGGACAAGTCTTCTTAAAAATAGTTAAATCGATGAAGATTTAAGGTATGGCATATCCTCGTCTTTCGGACATAGCTTCGCAGTCTGGTTCTAAGAACTTTATCCCCTTTGACAGGTTCCGCGCGTTTTTATCCCACGACAAAACAGCCCTTACATACCGTATGACCGCAATAGTTCGCTAACCGCACCGCTCAAAAATCGCCTGCTTGCCTCGCCCGCGTACGTCGTGGCGCCGTTCATTTAAGCAAAGATCACCAATCCTTTCCAAAGATCTCTCCTACTAACCCATACCTTCCCGGTGAATACCCTAGAGAATGGAAATCAGAAAGCAAATTTTAGTTTAAGAAGGGTAAGTCAAATTTTAAGCTTAATAAAATAGATAATTAGAACCGCGATTACAGTCCACACATTGCCGTAACACAGGGTGTTTAAAATGTTTCCTGGCTATTATAGATTTAGAGGCTTTGTATTTTCTCTGTAGGGATTACCTAAAAACCCTACTAATATCCTGTATACATTTTTTTTTTTTTTTTTTTTTTTTTTTTTATTGTACAACAGACAGGTTAGTCCAATTATAGTACAATTTTAATTTTAACAACTAACAATACATGTATATATTCTTTTTAAAAGATGGTATGGTGATATCAAACACATCTATATCCGCTGGTAGGGCATTAAGCAATGTCATACCTCTTGTCATGCTGTGTTGAGCCATGACATCTGTCCGACCCTGCGGTATGTAGAATAGGTCGTGGCTACGATTTCGACAGTATTTGTCAGGAACAAATAAGCCACAGCATGACAGGAGATACGGACAATCAATAAGGTTTTTTATTAACTTTAATTGGAATACCATGAGTCCGGCATTACGCCTGGTCTCCAGGCTTTGATAATTTGTCTCCTTTAGCAGTTCCACGTGATGCATGAATTTCGGATATATTCCGAATGATCGCATGTAAACATACCTTAGGAATTTTTTTTGAATTTGTTCAATCATATTTATATATTTAATTTGATAAGGTATCCATACAGTACTAGCGTACTCCAGCTTGCTTCTGACCACTCCGTTGAACATGGCGGTCATTGCTTCTATGTTACTGAATTGTTTGCAAGTTCTAATTACAAAACCAAGCATTTTGGAGCAAGCCGAAGTAAGCTGCACTATATGATTTGAAAATGTCAGCCTGGGATCAAAGGTCACCCCAAGATCCTTGATGATATTTACGCGTGTTAGTACTTCTCCATTCATTATATACGGGTATAATAACGGATTTTGTGAACGACTATAAGTCATAACGACGCATTTTTTAATATTGAAATTAAGTTTATTTTCTAACGACCATTTCATGATTGAATCGAGGTCTGCCTGCAGTTTGGAATAATCGTCCTCTGATTCGATTTCCATCATCAGTTTCATGTCATCCGCGAATAGGAGACATGAGCTATGACGTATGCAGTCCTGAATGTCATCTATTAGAATAAGGAATAACATGGGACCTAGATTCGATCCTTGAGGAATTCCTGACAGAGCTACGAACTTATGTGAGTCGTATCCATTTACATTTACATACTGGCTTCTATCTTTTAAATATGATGCAAAAAATATCAGTAAGGGTTGATTAAAACCTATTTTGTGCATCTTTCTTAATAGAACGTCGTGATCTACTCGGTCAAATGCCTTTGCGAAATCCGTGTAGATTACGTCCGTCTGATGCCTACAGTCTAGGCCTTTTGCTACCCGTCGAGAAAAAGAGAGTAAGTTGGTTACCGTTGATTTCCTCGGTAAGAAGCCATGTTGATTTTCTCTTAAGAAAGGCGCGATTTGCGGACTGATTTTATCACAGATAATCATTTCAAAAATTTTTGGAATTGTTGACAGTACTGCAACTGGTCTATAATTTCTGACATCAGTCTTTTCATCGGTTTTGTGAATAGGGCTGACCCTCGTTAATTTCCAACACTGTGGAAACGTGGATGACATGATGCAGAGATTAAATATGTAAGCAAGGGATACACTGATATTTGGAGCGATTTTTATAATTATCGAAGGAGGAATACTGTCCGGTCCAGTAGCCTTGTCAGGTCGCATATTCCGGATACAGGCTTCTATTTCCTGGATGTTGGTCAATCCGAGTGAGATATCTCCAACGTTCCAGGGTGATGCTGTTGGGAAATTGGTTTCAAGTTTCGGGGTTACTTGACTATAAACGGAATGAAAATAGTCAGCAAACTTATTAGCAATTGTGTCAGGGTTAGTAAAAGTTACGCCTTCCTCAGTCAAGCATGTTGTTGAGGTTGGGTTAACTTTTTGTGACCTAATATAATCCCAGAAAAACTTTATATCGTCTTTGATCCCATTCTGAACATTTTTCATATATTGTTTTTTAGCAAAATTTATTTCATATTTTAGCTCGGATCTACTCGCTGAAAATAGTAGATAATCGGATTGCTTTTTGTGCAATAGATATCTTTTCCGGAGCGTTTCCTTTCTTTTCAATTTATCTATAATACTCTTATTGAACCATATCGGATATACATCGTTTGTGATATTGGGTTTCTTAATGGGTATACATAATTCAAAAACACTGAACAATACATTATATAAATATTTCACTGCTTCGTCCACCGATTTTATGGTGTACAAAAATGTCCAATCAAAGTGCGATAGAATATTATTGCACATTTCTATGTTTGCTCGCTTATAATTAAATTTGTAGAAATTATAATTGAGGAACGAAGGCGGGGGCCCGGGGGGGACGCGGCGAACGTTTTGGCGGCATCGCCGTCTGCACCGAACCTCTCTTGATAGTCGCGCGGATATGTCCAGCGTCGGGTGATGCTGGTCTTCACTCACCAATGGTTCCTCGCTTCTCGTCACGTCACACATATTAATGTTGCTAAGGATAAGATCAAGGATATTGTCGCTGCGGTTCTTCACTTTATTGTACTGAGTCAGTCCATTTGAGCTTGTAAAATATGAAAAATCAGTTAAAACGTCTTCGGGTTTATTATTCAAATTGAAATCCCCCAAAATTAATATGTTCTTATTTAATAATATGTTGGCTTTATTATCTAAATGTTCGTAGAAAATACGTCTATTTTCACTGTCATCTGTGCAGTAAAAGTATACTACACATATAAACACAGTAAAGTTATCTTTAGTGACTTTTACCCAGAGGTGTTCACCATCTGTTTCTAGCTCTCTTACTCTTATTGATTCCAGTGGTGTGCGTATTGCGAGCAGTACCCCTCCTCCTCGTTGCCCCTCTCGGTCCCGGCGATGTATTGTGTACTGATTGGTGGACAACAGCTCTGCATCGAATACAGAGGTTTGCAACCATGTTTCGGTTAGAGCAATGACTTCAGTATTTTGTGAAATAACATTGTTCGAAAATTCACTTATTTTCGTATTTAAACCACGAACATTTTGGTATTTCAAAGATAGTTTTGCCATTTTTAAGTAGGTATAGATTTACCTGGTTGTGGGCCACCTTTATTTGATGACGATAAAAATTTGAATTTAGACACAGCGATACCTGCCGGCCAGTTGGCAGCGTCTAGGAATGTATCTTTCTTTTCTTCCGGAACACCTATTTTGAAGGAAGTGTAATTCCCTTTTGCCTTCAATGAGACAATATCAAACTCGGAGTCCGGATCAATGGTTTTAAGAAATGTGTGCACCTGTGTGCTATCGGTATCTAGGCTAAAGCGCCAAGCGTGGATATAATGCTTTCGCTCTATTGCTCGCAACGCCGTTTCTTTTTTAGTGCCCGTTATTATGTGGGATGTACGATGTCGCGGCTTTCTTGTTTGCACCTGCCACTCACCCTGACCATCAACGTGTTTAGAATTGACTGGTTCTTTCAGTGGCTTAGTTTTATTTTTTATTGGTTTGCTTTTCCTTCTTTTTTCGTCCGGGTTAGATTTCCCAAGATGATCCTCATTTATCGGAGATGCTGATGGATTTGCACCTTCTGTCGAATCGTCCGGGGCCGATGGCCCACTAGATGAAGGAATAATTGGGATTGGTCCTTTCTTCGTGTTGCCCGAAGTAGACGGCCCACTGGTTGCGTGCTCCCTCGTGCCGTAGGCGCTGGCGGCTTCCAGTGCAACTATCTTCGCGGACAATTTGGCGACGGTAGAATTTTGTGCAACAATAAGGTTCGATTGATCACTAACCTTGTTATGTAGCTCTGTTATGGTATTTTTTAGACCACTAATCTGGTCCGTGAGGTCCTTAATGGCAGCGGTGACCGTTTCCCAGGCTTGGGTCGATCTTGTCGCCATATCAAAGTTTTATACTGTTAATATTTCGAGCACTGATAAGAACACGTCCTTCACGAACAAGTACAGTAGTAGATTATCGTGGATATACATACTATATCCACGAAATTTGTTACAACCTCCTGTATTGTAATACCGTTTGTTCTGTAATGTCCTTTTCCCCATCGAAGGGGTTGGACTTTGGGCCTTGTCCCTGTTAACTTACCTTAGGTTTACCTTTTCGATTCAATCATTGTTATCTCCTTCTGTGCCCGTGCCACCCCCCCGGTCATGATAAGGTTGGAGGAAAGATTGAGCGGCATCCGGAGGTCTGTCCGTCCCCCCTCCGGCCACCCGACGCTTTTCTCCCTAGGGTATTCATTTTGCAGTCCATTTACTTCTTCTAGGCACCACCGGCTGGCTGGCTAAAGGACGACTCTACTGGGTGCCGTGACGTTGGACTAAAAACCTCATACATTCTCTGGGGGGCCGCCGGGCTCACGATGGTCATGACGGTTGTCTTTTTCCGTTTTATGTTTTGTTTTCAACTTATGATTCTTTTTCTTTTTTTTTGTCTTTACACCCAGATGCCTGCAGTCACGGAGTGTGTGGTCTCCCTCTGTTTATAATGTTTTAAATATTTTGTTTTCTCTTTTTATACATTTATGTCTACTAACACCAGTAGTATTAGTTTTTGACCATTACAGTACAGTCCTGTAGGCGCGACCGCATACCGCCACCTAACAAAGTATGAGGGGAGATTGAAGGTCTAGATTCGTTACATTAAATGTAGAGTCGTTTATTCAAAAAAATTAGATTCTTGTAAGAACCCCGAAGGGGCGACCATAAGTTGCCTATACCGGGGTGGGACAGTGGTGGGTACTTCAATGTTTTGTAATACCGCGCCGCCTACTAAAACTATTTTTTATATTTATTTTGACTGAAAATGATATAGGGCTAAAAATCTTGATTGCCGATTCGACCCTGCGCTCTGTGTGAACAAGAAGGGGTGGATATGGCTGAAGAGAGCGCCTCTGAAGAACGCAGAAGGGTGAGGGAGTGCTGAAGTGGGAGTAGTTTAAGGAAGTGTAAGACTTTTTTGACATGTTATTGGAATTTTTATCACGATGATGAGCACTATTTGAAACCGAAATCCAAGGGATTAAAAAACATCTTAACGCTCACAGTTACAACATTTTTTATACGTGAGATACGTAGGTAGTTAGAATTTAACTAGTAATTTTTAGTTTTTCCTTAGCATCTTTTGTACTACATAAAGAAAAAAACAACTGGTAGTCGAACCCAGGATCTAATAATTGCATATGGTTAGGCGTTTGAATTATAAGTAAGTGCATATTAAGTTAAAATATTGCGAGAGGAAAATTATAAAGCAATATCTAGAACAAAATGGTGTCCCGCAAGGGTCCCACCTCGGCCCAATATTCTTCTTAATATTCATTAATGACATTGTAAACATATTTAAAGATGTACAAGTCCTACTTTTTGCAGATGATCTAAAATTGTTTAAAAGAATACGAAATATATATGATTGCCTAATTTTACAAGCTAATATAGATGAATTTTTTAAATGGTGCGAACAAAATATGCTATTTTTGAATACTGAGAAATGTCAAGTAATACGATTTTCCAGAACTCATTCTCATATTTAACATGAATATAATTTAAATAATGTTAAATTAACACCAGTATTACAAATTCGCGACTTGGGAGTTATATTCGATTCAAACTTAACATTCACACCACATATAGATAATATAACTAATAAGGCTTTAAAGATTCTTGGCTTCCTTTGTAGAACCCTAACTGATTTTAAGTCCTTGGATTGCATGAAAACACTCTACATTTCATTAGTTAGATGTCAAGTAGAATATAATTCACCTATTTGGTCCCCTTTCTATAAAGTACACTCTAACAAAATAGAACGAGTTCAACACAAATTTCTTAGGTACTTAAATTTCAAACTCAAAATTCCAATAGAAAACATTAATTATTTAAGTTTAATGAATCGACTAAATTTAATTACGCTGTATGACAGAAGAATCATTTCAGACCTAATTTTATTGTACAGAATTATGAACAACCTAATTGACAGCCCTGCCATCGTTGCTACTATTAAACTTCATGTACCGACAAGGAATACTAGACAAAATATAACATTCTTTTGCAACACATACACAACTAACTATCAATCACACTCACTTACCAATAGGATGCATTATTTAGGCAACAAGTTTGGTGGTATTATAGATGTATTCGCTGATTCCCTTTACATTCTAAAATGCAATTTAAACCAACACTTTGTGGAATCCAACAAATTATTGTAACATGGGTATAATATATTTAACGATTTGATTTGTTATTGTAATGTTTAAATTATATTTTGTTCTATGTTATTTTTAAATATTACATTGTTTAAAATATTTCACGGTTTTCCACAAGATTATACAAGTGGTTTTTTGTTTCTTTAAAAACTACTTGTATATTCTTAAAAGTTTTTTCACTTTTATAACTTTTGGTATAAATTCTATGTATGTGTAATCCTCGATATCTTAAATATTATTTTCTAATCTATGTAAAAGCCCCTTAAATAAATAAATATTTGTATATTTAAAAAAAAAAAAAAAAAAAAAAAAAAACACAATACAGGCTTTAATATTTGTTATGGTAACTAAATTGTATCTACATAGGTCCGTAATCCATACCTTAAAGCTTCTTTTGAAGTCGGTTATTTTTTAATGTCTTTATTGCAATAGGGAGAATATTAAATAATTTTATAGTTAAATATTGTATATTTCTTTGTCCAAAGTAGTTTTATTTGTAGGTTGGTGAAATGTATGTTGTAATAAAATAAGGATATTGTGAATTGGCCCGATTTTATCTGTGTAAAGTCATGTTGGTTTTTGAATGCGTATATTTTAAATATAATCGTTTCAGTGACATTTAATTTAGGGCTTTAAAATCATAGTCTGTAAGAGTTCTCATAAGCACTCTAAATATAATTTTCAAAATTGCCTTTTGTGCTGGTGGTTTTACAGTGGAATCGCATCCCCCATCCGATAAGACCATTTTGTAGATGAGATTGGGCTAATGCATAATAATTTATAATTAGTTGTTCTTTACAAAAATAGGTTCTTTTTTATGATTTCTTACTCACATTTTTTCTACTTAGGAGTTCCAATTAAAGATTTGATCAATAATTATTCCAAGGTATTATATTGCTTGTATTTCATTCAATTATGGGCAGTTGCAAATAAATTTATTGGGTTGGGTTTGTATTGAGGTTATCTGTCAGTTTGTGGATATTAAATTTAATGTATTTAGTTTTTGTGTCATTTAATGTTTTTAGTGAATTTTAGTCAAGCCATTGTTCTACCCGGTTCCTCCCTTCTTCAGATTTTTCGAATATAGTCTCTTAGGACTTTCCATGGAAAAGGACTGTGTCAGCTGAGAAACTACTGACTGTGCCGTGACAGTTTGGATAACAAAGATCATTTATATGCATATATCAGGAATAAAATCGGGCCTAAGATTCTGCCATACATTATTTAAAATAAATCAGCAGTTATTGTGCGAAATAAATGTCGGTACTATACAATTAGGGTTTGGCTGAAATGTCAACGGTGTTGTTGACTCCAGTCCCTGGGGAGTTAGGTTCAATCTTCGGTCGAACCAAAAAAATCTTTGAATTTGGCTTCGCGCTTATTCAAGTGATGCCGCAGCTTGGTCGGAAATTGAAAATAATAGTATTTTGATATACAAAAAAATTGATGAATATGTGTAATTCGCTTTTGTAATTTACATCACGTTTGCCATGAATGTATGCTCTACTCTATATTACTTTCATTGGAGTTCATTTTTCAAGTGAGAGCAAGTTTTTTAAATAACGACCGCATTTTATTTTATCTCCTCCACCGTGCACTTCTTTGATTGGCCTTAACGCCGCCTGACTATCGCCCGAGCAGACGCGCACAGTGCCACATCTCCCCCGAAAATGCGAACATTTTAATCCGCCAGCTTTTCAAAGGGGTAAATGGAACGTAGCAATGAAGAAGCAAATATGACCGAATCGCTTATGCTCTACGACTCGCCGGCATCGGCAAAACGCTCTGAATATTTTATTTTATTTTATTTACATTTCTCGTGAGTCTTCAGATAGATAGCATGGAGGAAAGGGAGTCATAGAACGTGAGAATTCGGAGAAATCACCACCTTTAACTGCTTAGCTATCAGTCGATTTAATATTTTCGATTAATCTTTTCTACAAATTGGTTAAATTATGGATACCGAAAATGTACGTGGGTCAGTCAAAAAGTTATGTCTCTTATATTTTTCTACTTGAATAAAGTTAGTTAAGTGAAAATTTTGAATTTTGGTGCTATTCCTCAAACCTTCTTCTACAATCTGCTGCAGTGGTAACTTTTCAGTCGCTTGCAAAATGGCCGACATGAATGTTCGTATTAGACAGAGTTCTGTGATTGATTCTTGACAGTAGAAGGTGAAACGCCCATTCGCATCAGTGGATGTCAGCACTTCTAGACGCTGGCTGACGAAAAGCGGAGTGGTAGGCCGCTGATTGCAGTGACTGCAAGCAACGTGTCTCGGTTACTTTGTACCGGTGACTAGCGATCACTGGAAGATAGTAGATTCGAGGAACACGCTTTTTTGGAACCAGTTTCTATAGGAGCACGTCTGATTACGGATGCAATTGAAATCTACAACCATCTTGAAGTATACAGTAATATCAGCTCGTAACATGGTATCACTTCCAAGAGCTGGCAACACGGTATCACTTCAAAGTACATAAGCACATATTTCACCACTAACAATTACACATCTGCCCTGATGATGGATACTGGAACGCTGTCCGAAACGTTGGCTAAAGGAGGAGGTAGCGCAACACGGCGTAACACCCCCAAAAAATAACAAAAATACTAGTAAATTCCTTTTCTTATAATTCCAAGCCAAGATGGACTTAATGTTGTTTTTTATGTATTTTCTGATACGTAAGACGTATTTTCAATCGTCGGGTTATCTAAATTATCTAGACATTTCGGTGTTCTGTGGCGAAGGTATATTCTGTTTACATTATTATGAAGGGATGAGCACCGTCATAAAGGAGAGAATTCACATGAACGTCAAAATGGTTCAGTGGAAGGTAAACTTCTAAATCGTTTCAGCCTGATCAGAAAAATATCCCATATTTTGAAAATATAATATTTAATATCTACGCGTTCACAAGTGTAGATTATTTTTGAAGTACCCACCTACTTTATCTACATATTTATTTATGAAATGATTTTCGCCAGTCATGAAAAGTAATTCAAGAACACTTGAAGGAATGCAATAAACTTTTTTCTGAAAAATCATTTCTCCTAACCCCTATTTTCCGGGAGTTCCATTTTATTTTTATCAACTTAACAATAGGTAGGAGATGGTGGCGTTTTTAAAATTTTAACAATAATTTGATAACTGAGTGACCTAAATAATATTATTTTATTTATTTTTGGAATAACTTAAGTAAAATATCAAATTGAAATATACAATTATTGATCACAATATAAGCGACTCTCAAACAATCTTAAGTTAATCTCAATCTCAAGTTAACCTCAAGTTAATTTGAATTTAATTTTTAATTAATTTTAATTGAATTTAATTTCAAGTTAATTTGAAAAATAAAAACCAGAAAAAAAATTTGTCGCATCTAGGAATTGAACCCAGGACCATACCCATGCCGAGGCTCTGCTCTAACCACTGAGCAAATTCGACCCTATCCCCGTCGGTCATATTTAACTGTATCATACTTCGACTATGATCTACCAACATTGTATTAATTTTCTTAACGTATTTTATTTTAGATAGTCACTTTTTTATATATTAACTCCACACAGAAGGCCTTGAAGAAAATAATTTCCCTCAAGGCCTCTGTCATCTGAGATGTTGTGTGGAGGCTTTTTTTGAGGAGAGGAAGGAATGGACATTGGTCTTGAAGAGACCCGTAGGAAGGAGGAAATACAGAGGCTTGGATATCTAGATAACATTGTTTTACTATCTGGATTGCATTTAGTTGGAGAAGAATATTTCAATCAATTTCGGAAAAAGTTGTTAATCTTTTTTACTCCTACCATCATGTAGAATCACCTCCCGAAGTTAATGCACTTTACCTCCGGACACCCTGTATAATATCAACATCTTTCGAAACATGTTGATAATTTTGATTACGTAGTGGTATTTACAACGTTATTAGTTTTAATTTAGTTAGTAATATTTCTTTATACAACCGTTACTATCGTTAACTATTATTTTGTTACCTTTCTAATAATCTTTGTTTCCGAACTGTCTTATAAATTAATTATAACTAAAATAATTTATTATTTTATAAATTGACACCCAGCCTGGGAATTTCTTAAAAATGATATAATAATTATTTCTCTTCAGTTTAGTCGCTAGATCGGAATATCAAGGCTCTCTAGATCTTTGATCAACTTTTTTCTTTCCCTCCCTCCAACAAATTAGCATTTAAAAAAAATCATAAATGGGTTTTTAAATCAGTCAAACGAATATGAAATAGCAATTGAGTATTGACAATTAATATCTAATAAACATTAAGAATGTATTTGTTTTGATTTTGGTACAAAAGAATTCAATTCAGGTGGGTATGAAACTTTCAATTCTTTATATAATTTTTTTAAAACCTATTTAGCAACAAAATTGAAGTATGTATGTTGTGGGACCAAGGTGTTTTCTTTTGTTGAAACCTTTATTACGTTTTTCCCGCAAAACTGCCTTCAAACTTTTTCATTTACGTACCGGAAATCGTGTGCTACCGATACCGGCGCGCGCCGTCGGTTGGCAGAACTTCCGGCGACGGTTTTGGCGCCAAAAGCCATTTTGGCGGGAACGGCCATCTTGCGAGATCCGTCGATAGAGCCTAATGGCGTGCGGGTCTTTCAAAACACGTTTCTGCCTCCTATGAGGTCATTAAAGTTTAGAAAAAATTCTGCAAAATTGATTTTTCTATCTAAACTACAAAGAAAAATTCAAAAGGATTTTTCACAGGATCGCGTAGTAGCTTCCCGAAATCGGAATCAAAATGGGAATCATCTTGGTCCTACTACTCCTCGTTTGTATGTGTTACGACTAGCGCGGACCCCTACTATCACGGGAGTGACCGGCCACCTCAGAATCAAACCAACTCGGAACCACCTCAGAAAGGTCATTAAAAGTGATGATAAAAAATTGGTTAAGCAGGTCAAGTTAGGTTATGGTTAAAGGCTATTTTAAAATTATTTTTTCATAGCTTTAGACCTTTTTGAGGAGGTTCTGAATTGGTTTCATTTTGAGATGGCATGGAATCGCGGGATGTGATATTTTTTTAATAAAAAATATAAATGGTAAAATTTTAAATAAAAAGATTCTATAGATGGATATCGAACACCGGTCAACTGATTCGAAGGTAACTACGAATGGTAACTGCATATCTCGATACAGGAATGCCCTAGTGAGATATGCAGCTTATGTTTTTCATGTATTTCTTATTTTTCAATAAGTAAATGCTGACCAATTCGCCACAAACTATTTTAATAACGGCGGAATAGATTATTTATATATTAAGTACGGAAATGTAAGAATTAAGTATTTTTGAATTTTATGTACACAAATCCGAAATTATAATATTGATTAATGACTGAGCACTTTTATCTAGATTATTGACATTTCATCTGTCTGAAAAATTTGCTCGGGACGCTCCGGTTCTGGTTCAAGATGAATTCTACCTTTTTATACCATCAGAGTTCGCATGATCGTGGTTCCTACTACGAGCTGTCAAATCAGAATAACCCACAATATGGTACCTACCCACCCATCTGAAAAAATTTCGAAATTATTGAGTTGGTGTAATTTCTTTGCACAATTTGCATAATTCCATAATTAAAATAAAATAAATGTTTTGCAAAATATTTTTTCTTTATAATTAAGTAGGTATGTATAGTTTGGCAATTAAGTGTAGAAATTAAATAAATTGGAACTAAACGTTTTCATTACTATGGCAGCACCGAATTAAATGACGTTTCCTATGGCTGTCATGTTATCGCATGTTACGGTTGATTTATTGTCTTAAATCTGAGTAGAAGATCGCTGATTTGATAATATTTTTATTCATTATTTGCCTGAATTTAATTAAAATAAATAAACCATTACATAGTGATGCAAGAGGGGTTATATTCTGTATTTTTCAACGCTACCTAGCCAGTATCACGCGAAAAAGCTTCTGTCTGATTTAGAAGATGTTTGCAAACGAACTGCAGAAATGTCTGGTACGTAATATAGTTTGTTTAATAAATTTCATTAGTATTACAAGATTTATGACAATTTTCGAGCGATAATAACCATTACAAACTGATTTGAGATTATGTTAAAAAATCCGAATTTGAAACTTCGATTTGACAGTTAATATGCGGCCACAGGAAAAAGGGAATAACTCAATAAAAAAATAATAATACGCAACTTCTTTAAACTCGTAGAAAAGTTACTTTTTTCTCGTTTTCTCTTTCTTTCTTTCTTTCTAGGTGAATATTATCTAGTGTGTGTTTTTAAAACTACCTTCTATAATAATAATTTTAATGATGTTTTTCACACACAGGTAAATCTGAATCAACGGTAAGACGAATCGCCAAGGAAGGGGAAAAGGCAGATGGAATATTTAAAACACCGGGAAAACGGAAAATGGGCATAATAATAATAATATAAAATAATAAAATAAGAAATGCACAAAATAATTTGCAAGGCAGATAGAAATATTACACCTTTAAATTTATATGACGAGAATGCCAACATTCTTATAAATACTAACCAGGAATTATTAGATTCCTGGTCAAATAAAATTATTCACGCAAAACACTACAATTATCTCAACCAAACGTATGTTGACAAACTTTCGTCAAACAAATGGTTGAGTATTGGAGAGTTGAGCGCAGAAATAGAAGGATTTATGCTTGCCATTCAAGATAGAGTCATTAATACTAAAAATTATAGAAAGCATATAATCAAAGATATAAATCAAATTGATGATTTATGTAGAAAATGTTTGGCTTTTCCCGAAACTATAGAACTTATTATATCGGGATGTTCTATATTAGCGCCTTCCGAGTATACATTTAGGCACAATCAGGTTTTAAAAATAATTCACCAAAGTTTGGTAATTAACAAAGATATTCAAATACAGAATAGATATGCTATTGTGTCCGCGCAACTGTCGCCGGACTACGCGCTAATTAGCGTAGTTTTCATACAAAAACAATTTGTTCATTTCGTTGATTTTTTGAAAATGCGCATTAATATTGGTTAACAATATATTTTGAATAAGGAAAGAATTCGTTCATTTAGTTTAACGTTCGTTTGGTTTATTCGTTAATTATTTGTTCTTTTAGTCTATTTGTTAATTGGTAAACAATATCGGCGATACCCGGAAGCGCAGACCCACATAGTAAAAACAGCAGATAGCACATCTACTTATATTTCAATATCTTTGGTAATTAAACATAACTTGATTGATTGCCGTAATGTAGTACCATATTATGAATATGAACCAAATTCATTTATAGAAAATGAATTTTATAAAATATATTATGATAAAACTATACTAACAGACAGAACAATTAGTCATAATAGACCTGATATAGTTTTACATGACAAAATTAAAAAAAATAACTTATATCATTGATGTAGCTATTCCAAATTCCTGTAATATTCAAAAAACTGTTTCTGAAAAAATTAGAAAATACACAGATTTAGGAAATGAGATTAAAAGAATTTGGCATTCTCGGACTATAAAAATATTACCATTTGTTATTTCGGCCACTGGCATAATACCTAGGAATCTGATTCAAAATTTAAGCATATTAGATTTGTCAAAGAATTTGTATATAAAAATGCAAAAAGCAGTAATTTTAAATACATGTAGGATTACAAAAGATTTTTTAAATATTTATATTGAGGGATCAGTAGGATTTATAGGTTCAATTAGAAATGCCACAGAGCCGAACCCTCTGATATGAAAATATCTGGAGTCGGTGAATTATATTCCCATTTGGTCTCTAGTAGGTTGACATGTTGTTCTTGTATTGTTTTGTATTTATAATACTTATATAGTGCAATTGCATAACGTGGATTCACTAGATGATCATTTGGGGAAGTGTATGAAAGGGTTTAGTTTTTCCTTCTTTTTTTTTTTTTTTTGGGGGGAAAATTTAACCCGGACATTTAAATCTGGTGCGTAATAGCATAAGTGCTGATGATTGGAAAAATTGTTGCAAACACGTGATGAAAATTGAGGCAGAATATTGTTACGATGCACAAATAAGCCCCTACTAATTATTCACCCACGCCACTGCACAGACTACAGTTTCGCTCTTTCGCCGCAAGCGCGCCGCGCGCGCTAGTGGAGCCAAATGCGAGCAACGGTCGGCGAAGCCACCGACTCTCCACACTTCCTAGGCAGAGCGCTCCGCGAACAGTCGATTGTTTTGTTAAGGAGAAATTCTCTCCGCAGGGCACCTTTGTGGCCCGAGTCATCCGCGACGCAATATGGCGTCGGGAATTTAATACGCAAATGCGTGTTCTAGATGCTACGGCAGACAAGGCCGAGGCGTAATTTAAAGTACAGTGACAATGTTTACGTGTGTGGGACGTTTCACCTGGAGACTCCTGTTGGAACGAGATCCCCTCTGCTGCGGACGAGGATTGGACCTGCCGCCTCCATCGCAGTAAGCCCCCCCTTAAATTAATGTGTTCTATTTGCCCTCGCGATTTTACCTGAGCAATGACGACCCCAGAAAGGACAGGTTGAGAGACTTACCGTGTAGGTACATTCTAGCCAGGAACTGCCTTTTAACCTTGTATTTCTGTGTTTTCTCACAATACATTTTGTTTGTTTTACCTAAATACCGTTCTTTTATTGAGGAGATTGTTCGAGGGTGATCACGGCCAGTATTTCCCCCCCCATGTAAAACATTCCAAACAGCCTACCGGCGACCACACCACCCTGATGACGAGGGTCTCCCCTGCTTGCCGTTGGTTCGAGCTAGCCGCCTGCAAGGTAGGTCGGAGCCCGCCCTGTGGTGCCGCCGTCCTGGTGGCACCCGGGCCCAGCGAGGTTCTGGTTCCTATACGGGGCGTAGTCCCCGAGCGCAACTCTGACGCCATGTAGCCACTGCCAGGTTGTTAGCAATATTATGCACGAGGCAGTACTGTATATGATGATATCGATGAACTGCGTTTAGATGAAGATGAAGATACGGAAGAAGAAGAAGAATCACACGAGGACAAAGACAATAATTACATGTCGGGTGCTGAATTAATAAACCTAAATTTTTAAGTACCTACGTTTTTATATCGAAATAAACGCCCTCTTAAAACTTGTTTTGTTTTTTTTTTACTTCTATTAAAATACAGTTTTTTGTGCAATTTTTTTGAAAATACAAATACGCTATGAAATATGCATTTTGGCAGAAGTCTTTTTTTTAAACATACATTCATTGTCTTATGAGCCATCTTGGTGTTGCCATTTAAAACTAGAAAACGATCGCAGCGCCATCATTTATTTTCTACACTTAATTACCAAACTGTACTCGTATCTCATGATTTAAGGGGAAGCTTAGGTTTTGATTTATTACATAAGAAAAACCAGTCATACATTTTTCCTTCCCAGAACTACCTCTCCTTGTGTATATATATCGATATTTATATCAATACAGATTTTATATCGATGATTTTATATCAATATAGATGTACCTGTATCTCCGTAGTCGCAACAAAGTTAGGTTTTTTTCTCTTTCCACCTTATTGAAAAACATAATTTTCTAGTGGTTTACAATTTAATCCCATGCATCCCTCAACTTTAAAAAGAATGCAACTCAGAGCGTTGCATTTGTGCATCCTTTGACTGCGCCTGACGCTTATTGACTTGCAGATGCAATTCGTTTGACGGTAAATCTATCGTTTGTTTTTCTTTTGTAGGCTGACTTCGCTACAAAAATTTACATGTAGGCACATCTTAAAAAAGGGGTTTAATATTACGTAGACTTTGAGGAGAAACCATTGATTAATATTACCTGATTGCGATTGCTAATGTAGGACTTAATCCATTTAAATAGGTCGCCATGTATACCAAGTAGGATGAGTTTTTTCAAAAGAATTGAATGAATTTTACAGCCAAAGGTCTTAGAGAAATCTGTATACATAGTATCAACTTGCTCCTTATCGTCCATCTTGCTATGCAAGAAGTTGATCCATATTATAACAATACATTTACTATGAATCTTGATCCTTAATACTAACCAGGTGAATAGACATTGGATTTTTTTAACATTAACCCCACACAAAAGGCAGATATTTTCCTCAGGGCCAATATCATCTTTGAATATGCTTTGTGGAGGGTCTTTTTAGGGAAAGGCAGAAGTGGTAGTTCCGGGAAAAATCTCCTACTACCACCGTAGAAAGCGTTCTAGGTTGTATCGTGATGGAGGACCTTGCCAGTCGTGGAATCGAAAACGCGATGCCTGAGTGGGACCCAAACGCGATGTCAACTCCGCCACATTCAAGTATTTTTATGTTTTTATTTTACATGTATTTAATATTTCACATTTTAAAAGTTTATTGTTTAATTACATCTATTTTTTATTTTTTACCGACATAATTTTATTGTTCCTTCTTTTTACTCACTGTTTACAAAACTGCTTGTTTTTGTAATGAATATCTATAAATTAGACTAAATTAGTGTGTAACAAAATTTCATTAATAATTTTTTTTAAATACTTAACCATCTTTGGTGATCAGATCTGAAGAACTGGAAACTTCCCTTCCCGCTACCTACAGCCTCACAAAATACAGACGCAATATCCAGACAGCACATTTTACCAAAAATTACTATTTTAAAATGGCAACTTCTCTCTTTTTCAACCCCAACTACATTAAAAAATAATTATTTGATGAACAATGAAATCTGCCAGCAAAACGGGACGAATATTTCACAGTAAGAATTGCAGTCTGTAAAAGAAAGCGTGTTTTAAAAAGGTTCCAAGAAAATTAATTTTTGCTTGAAAATAAAAATGAAAAAATGATCACAGGTCCCTGTTTTAAGAGTTCTGTCTTTGTTCAGTTAATATGTATATTATTTCAAGGGTTTATTTTTCTTACTCGGTGCATTTTCAGGCAGTGTTTCTCAAACGGCTTTGTTAATATACTTTAATTAAGAGTATACCAAGTAAAGATTTTCATGGAATATTTATATAACCTCTCTTCTCTATAATAAAGGTGGTCGAGGATTGAAAGATTTTCGGGATGCGTTAAGGTTACAAGTCATTTGTGACAATGTACTGAGTGGATATCTGTTCCACTTGAATCTTAGGGTTGATTGTGCGTTACAGCTTTTACACATTGTGGACAGCTGACAAGCATAATAACATGACTTATGTATGCTTGGCAACGTTGAAAGCTGATCACAATTTTATTTATCTCCTCAAACCTCAAAAGAACATTACTATCCACAAACATCGTATTCCATTACATCTAAGCGTCCATAAAGTATAAAAGTATTTTTTTGTGTTCTCAAGTAATGCGAATACATATTATTTTTTTTTACAAAAGCTCCACACAGGAGGTCTTAAGGAAAAAAATTCTATCAGGTCCTACGTCAGCTTTGGGGGTGCTATATGGAGGGTATTTTTAGGAAAAGGAAGAAGAGGAAGTTTTGGGGATGAAAAGGGTATGAAGGATAGGTAAGAATCTGGGGTCAATGAAGGGCCATCCATAAATTAAGTCACTCGAATTTCACGATTTTTTTTACCCCCCCCCCCCCCCACCCCGTCCCTGTCACATATCGTCATATTTGTGAGACCCCCTCTCCCCTATTGTGCAGTCACATGTTTTGCAATTTTACATCTAAAAATAATCAAAACAGTAGTTAAATTTTTTTTACGTGTGACGTCACGGAGCTGATGAGCCCCCCCCCCCCCATACCCCTTGTCAAAATGTCACGCTTCTCTACTCCCCTCCCCTTTAAGATGTGACGTAATTTATGGATGGCCCCTGAGGACTAGTGACGGACATATGAATCCATCCCTCCCACAATGGTGTAAGTAAGGTAGGGAGAGTCCAACTGATCCCGGCCACCCTTGCACCAAACGTAGCGAACCACTTAGGGTGGCCTATGGCACGGGTGTTGGTTATCCAGTAAATGGTTTCCGGGGTGGCGGTACCCATACCCACCTTTCATATTAATGTTAGCCGTTAGAAAGAGAAGAAATCATGAGGAGAATTTTAATTTGCTTCAAGATGAATTTACAATTTGGGAGGCGGGAATGGGTACCGCCGCCCAGGGAACCTTTATTGGATAACCAACACTTCTTCCATAGGTCACCCCAAGTGGTTCGCTACGTTTGGTGATTTAGCAGGGGTGGCCGGGTTCATGGGGTGAGGTTTGTCTAGGTCTTGGAGGCGGATGACCAGGATATACTGAACCCCAGATTCCTACCCACCCCTTAAACCCTTTTCCCTCCCAGAACGCTCCTCTCCTTCCATTCCTTAAAAAACCCTCCACACAGCATCCCCAAAGATGACATAGGCCCTGAGGGAAATTATTTTCCTCAGGGCCTCCTGTGTGGAGCAAATTAAGTGAGAAAATTATTCTGGTAAAATCCTAAAAATTGTCAAAGTGTAGGTGGTATGTTTAAAAATTTTTGGGATTTGTCAGTCGGCATTTGTGGAAAGTAAAAAAAAAATAATAAACGGCATAAAAAGTGATGAGTTTTCTTACCAACCTCTAAAGAAATGAAAGATATTATCTTCTAAATATATAATTCTCTCAAAATTATGTAAAGTTTTAGTCAAAATTGTTGTTGACGACCTCCGTAGTCCAGTGGCTAAGACTCTTGACTCACATTCCGGAGGTCGCGGGTTCGAACCCGGCATGCGCAAATAATTTTTTTTTGATTAATTTGTGTTATTTCACAATTAATTCATTTAAAATAATATATAGTATATTTGCGGCATGTTCCAGAGTGGAAGATACTATCAGTATCGCCCTGGTGTAAGACCACCATTCAGAATTGAAACGTTGCTTGAAATGGCTTTAGCCGTGTTTAGTGACCAGATCTGAATAGCCAGGTACTTCCCAGCCTTCCTCTTCCCCACCTCCTTCCCCTCCCTGCTACCTTTAGCCTCACAACATACCCCAATTGGGGATGCCATAGTCTCACTGGCTCCAGACGGGAGCAGTTGAGATTCTTGTGCGGTATTCACTGTATAAAAAAAAAATAAAAATAAAATAAATAAATAAAAAATAAAAAAAATAAAAAAATAAAAATAAAATAAATAAATAAAAAATAAAAAAAATAAAAAAATAAAAATAAATAAAATTGTTCGGTAGTTAATAAACGAAAGGCGGGCAGACCTAGATTGCGATGGGAGGATGATGCCAGGAAGGATGCAAGAGGACTACTCCATGTTGCAGACTGGAAGACGAGGCCTCGAAATGTGCTGTAGCGCCATTGAAAAAGAAGAAGGTTCGGTAATTTTTTATTAATATTTTCATGTTTGATATTAAAATGATATCATTTCGTTATTCCAGTGTTTATTTCAAAAACAAATAAAAATATCTGATAGATAATTATATCCAGTTTTTAAAATCGTTTATTTTTAAGACATCTTCAAAAATAAGAAGTATGTATGTAGCGTACGAGGCATTTCAAAATTGCTCGGGAGCTTGCAGGTAAAAATGTGTAAAAGCCTGTACGGTTTAAAGATGAAACGGACTAAAAATTGAAATTCAACGGGAGCGTTCAGATAACGAAAAATGTTGCACACATGGTCGATTTGATTGTCACCAAACGTGGTGAATTTAAAAAAAAAACCTAAACTTCGTATTTCCATACCACAACACAGAAGAAAGGGATTGAAAGATATCAACTACTAGCTGGTCCCGGCATGCGTTGCTATGCCATTTAATAAAGAAAAATTTTCTACCTGAGTGTCCTTTCCCATTCGTCCCCTTCTTCTCCTGCGTCTTCTTCCCCTCTCGCGTTCCCACTCCATCACCTCCACCTTCCCTCTCCCCACTCCACTCCCCCCCCCCCCTTCCCCCGTCCTGCGAACCCCCCTCCCGAGTTCCCCTCCCCCCTCCCAGGTCCCCCACCTACTCCGCGTTCACCTTCCACCTTCCCCGCCTTTCCTCTTCCCTTTCCCGCTCCCTCGCCCCGCCAACCCTCCTCCCGCGTTCCATATATTGAATCCCAGTACATTCAGTTTTTAAACAGCCCGCGTGCCACCTTTTACAATTTTTATTAAAATTTCCATTTTTCATGTATATTAAATTTGGTACCTAACATAGGTACCTATTTAAAATATCTAAAATTCTTGATTCGATTCAAACTATGAGGGGAGTGCCTACTTTAAATAAATTTTTAACTTTTCAAAAATAGAATCCTGATTGAACAATCATTCATTGTTTTGCAAAATGTCATTATCTAACACGCGAACTGTCAAACTTGCGATGTTTTCTGTTATTATCTAATTTTCTGCGCAATTTTCTTAATTTTTCTCTCCGTAAGAACCATCCTCGAACTTCAAGGAATATTCTAAAAATATAATTAGCGAAATCGGTTCAGCCGCTCTCGAGATTTGCGCTTACCAACAAATTTAGCGATTCATTTTTATATTAAAGATCACTCGACCGATGGATATTCAGTTTTCGATCATAGCTCCAAAGATTAATACTGAAACATATGAACTACTTACTGCGGTTTAAAGCCCATGAATCCCCCTAGATTTCATCGTTTATCACATATTTTAAAGTTTTATAAAATATATATATATATATGTATCGAAGTTTGCAATTCACACGCGGTAGAAGTGAAACCTTCAGAAAACTAAAGTAGAAATGGGGAGGCCACGAAGCACCTATACATTTGGATATCTTATTAGTATTTGAGTTTTCTTGTTCGGGGTCGCTAGAGCGTTTTCTTTTGCCCGTTCAATTTGGAGTTGTTTTGAAGATTGAATATTGATTTCACAATTTTGTTATTTTTTGTTTCGTTGTATTCAATCCTTTAGTCAGCTAAAATCTGGCTGCTGAGGTTTGTCAAGCCCTTCACACCACTACACCAAAAGAGACCTGCATGGGACTGTGGATTTATTGTATTATATTGAAACCGAGTACCCGTGAATTAAATAAATATTTTAATGCTTTCTCATTCTCTCGCAGGCTCGTGTCGATGTATGTGTTTGTCTCTTTGTAGTGTCACTCGCTTCCCTTTCATCGAGTTTCAAATCACAAAAGTGCTAAAGAAGTTTTCACTTTAAAGAAATTGTATAATTTGTAAGTCATAAATATCTTATTTATGGGGGTACATCATATACCTGTATTATGTAATTAATTATTGTTAAAAATATATTATAATTTATGTAAAAAAAAAAATAATAATAAATAAATAAAATAAAAAAATAAAAAATAAAAATAAAAACAATAAAAAATAAAAAAAATCCACCCACCCAAATTTGGGTAGCCATCGGTTGAATGGTTAGCAACTATTTTTTAATAAGTAAATAAAGCTCTGATAAATAACCAATCTCCGATTTAAAAGAATACTAAATATATGAGAACTGGAAAAAGCTTTCACCAGAATCTTGCACCATTCGAAAATACGGTTTAATGATTTATTCAATTTAATAGAAGGTCTGATGACATGTATTTATCTGGTAGATTATTTACCTAATTTGATAACGTTACATTAGACCGATTGATTACACACATAAACCACGGCGTAATAATGGATTATTTCTGTCAAACTGAGCGATAAATTTTCATATCTTGACGTTGAATTGAGTTGTATAATTTATAATGGTACATTAATCAAAGTAGGTACATATTACCTTACCACACACCTGTGCACATCAGATAGTTTGGTTAGAAGAGTATTGGAGTACTATTCTTCTTCTTGTGCCCTGTCCGTTCAACGGACGTTGGCTATCATGTTGGCTAGGCGGACTTTGTTTACTGCGGCCACGAACAGCTCTACAGCAAACTGTCGAAACCACTGTCTCAGATTTTTCAGCCATGATATTCCGTGATGAGCCCCGTCTACCAGCAATCTTTCCCTGCATTATGAGATGTAAGATCTCATACTTCTCTGGATGTCTCATCACATTTCCAAGATATTGAAGTTTTCGGATTATTATAGTTTTAATAACTTCTTTTTTTCATTCATCCGAACCATAACATCTTCTTCTAACACAGCAAACTTATTTTGTGGCACCATTTTGATTTAAATTAATAAATTACTTCGTTTTTACCACTTTTATTGTTTACAAAACCGACATGTTTCGTCAGCAAAGCTGACTTCTTCAGGGTTTTGACAGAACTCAAAATCTTCTGTCTGTCAAAACCCTGAAGAAGTCAGCTTTGCTGACGAAACATCTCGGTTTTGTAAACAATAAAAGTGGTAAAAACGAAATAATTTATTAATTTAAATCATAACATCTTCATTTGTAACCCTGTCCATCCAGCTTATTTTAAGTATTCTTCTGTAGATCCACATCTCGAATGCCTAAAGTCGCCTAATTAGTTCTTCAGTAAGCGTCCTTGCTTCCATTCTATAAAATAATACCGAAAACACGAAGCATCTGACCATTCCCATTCGTAATCCAAGGTTGAGATCATGACTGCAGAACATCTTTTTCAGTCGGATAAGGGTTGCACGAGCTTGCTCAATGCGGCATTTGATTTTAACCGAACTTTTTTACTATAATATATCTATTTTTATTATGTAGAGATGGCTTGACCTAGTTGTACCATCCCTTGGGCCGGCTAGAAGCCAATTTCAGAGAAATGCATGTGTGTGCGTAAGGTTGTGCCCAAGTGGTTCGCTACGATTGGTGATTTAGCATGGGTTCCCGGGTTCTCGTATTATATAAAAATTACAAAAAAACAATTACTTTTCCTTTCTTCTGTTAAATGATTTACTCGTAGGTGTTACCATCCTACTTCCTACTAATATTATAAAGGCGAAATTATAAAGGCGAAAGTTGGTATGGATGTATGTTTGTTACTCTTTCACGCGAAAACTACTCAATGGATTTTAATGAAACATTACAATAATATAGCACATACATCAGAATAGGCTATAGGCTATAGCTTAGAGCGCTGGCATTATGAAATTTATATACAAAAATTGCTATAGGTGGCACGCGAGCTGTTTGAAAAATGAATGTAACGGGTATGGAGGGAGGGTGAGTAAGGGGAATAGGATGTGTGGGCAGGGCGGAGGGGGGAGGGGGTGGGGGAGGGTGGAGGGTGGTGGGTGGAGGGGGAAGGTGAAGGGTGAGGGGGGATTTGAGGGGGGAGGGGGTTGGGGTGAGAGGGGGCGGGGGAGAGGAGGAGGGCGGAATTGGAATTGGATTGGGGATAGGAAAGGTGGAGGAGGCGCTGTGGGTACCCCCCTGATACTATGCGAGCGAAGCCGGGGGCAAAAGCTAGTTAGAAATATTGTGAGAAAAATGTTGTCAATAGAGCTAAAATTTTCTATAAATTTGTGATTATTTATAAGTAGGTGCCAAAAATAATTTTTTTTCTTGATTAAAAGTTTAAGATCCGCGACTATTTCCAGGCTCCGCATTATTTTTATTATTTCACAACTTTATTCTGGGCAGCGAATTCAGAAAAACATGTTGCCATCTTTGAAGCCGGTTATTATGTTTATTTGCCGTTCTTTATTTTTGTCAAGTTTAAAGGGGAGAAGTTATTAAGAGAACTAACTGAAAGTCAGGGGTGCACCCACCCTCCTTCATAAGCCACCCCTTACCAGTCTGCCAGGAGTCATCAAGGGTGGTTTGGGATACACAAATCTTTTGTAGAACGAAACTGAATTAGATTAGACATATTACCACTGGAGCGACAGCGCAATTTAAAACTTTTTTCTCCGAATGCTTTGATTTTTTGGTGATCATTTTAAATATTTTCCGCCCACATAAAAAAAACATACCTCCGAATTTTCATATGGAGACATACAAACTGATTATAGTTCTATATAGCCAAAGAATTTACCTATCTTTTGTTGATTATCACGTATTCGTAGGATTTATAAAAAAAAATATAAAATCGTAAACTTCTACTTAATTACTTACAAATAAGAAAAAAATTACCAAAATTGGCAGAAAAGCAATCCGAGGCATTTTAAATAGTGCCATATTGTGACAAAAAGCGCTTCAGTGGAAACAAAAATGTTGTCTTAATGAAACGTGAAATATTTTAGTTTTTTTTTTTACTGCTGTTGAGACAACTATGTACATATTCCTTCTTCCATCCAACCTACCATCCATGAACCTATCCTATCTGATAATGCTAATTTTGCCTACATGTGACATTTTGGAACAATAACTGAAGGAACTGCCAGTCTGTTAAAGTAACCAGTGCAATGATCTACTCATCTCTCAGTTCTTTGATATCGACTATGTTGTGAAGCTTTTGTGCAATGATCACCAATGGTTAGATAGTGGACTCCCAGTTTGTTTTATTGGTATTTATTGAAGTAATCTGTGCAATTATCACCGCCTATAGTATCTCGGTCACTCAGTCCAATCGATTCTTAACTTGTGTGGTATTCAACTCCGAGAACCCTCGGTGTCATAGTATCTATTTTCACAATAACGTGCTGGGTGAATTTAAGGTATGTCAGATTCCTTCGCAGTTTCCACTGTTCACCAAGGTATTTCTAAAGTTGTGTCATTTTGAAAACCCAGTTTTTTCATTACGGTCCATTGATTTTCTCAGCCAATGTATCTGCGACTATAACTACCTTTTATAAACGGTTTATAAATTTATGGAGCCAAGGAAAATTTGAACAGATGATTTTACACCGACTTACTAACTGTAGTGTCTGTGGTACCCTTTACCCGGGTGCCGAACGTAGCTGAAGGCTTCCGATCTCGCCCGACTACAAGGTGGTGGTGCGGACTGTCGAGGAGCTCACAGTTCGGCAGGCTGCCACCATTCCGCGTTTATCCTCACTAGAGGAAGCATTGTACTATTCCATAATTGACTTATAATAAATAATCAACTTCGTATAACGAGACCTTTTAATAAATAGAGATTGTAATTGTCGCGGACATTACACTAACGATATGTTTTTCGCTATTGCGCGACCCAGGCGGTTACCTACGCGTCAGATCCGGGTCAGAGCGTTTTGATTTGTTGTTTTATTTTCGATTTCTCTTGATTGGTTAAATATTTAACCAATGTTCACTTTCAAGTTTGTAGTTCGGTATTTATAAAGATAACATAAATAGTATTTTTTTAAATTTAATATTTTCACTGAAATTCCTCATGAAAAAAATTTGGTTTGAAGATTTGGAAGTTCTAACTAAAAAAAAACAATATTACTTCTTCAAATACAGCGAAACTACTTTTGATTAACCCCTGTAGATTTGAGATTAAATTACTGATACCGTTCATAAAAAAGATGTCTATGGCCGGCGAATTCTTGAGTATTTCCGCATTCCAATAAAATAAAAATAATTTGAATGTTTCTGAAAGTATCCAAAAACTAAAAACTGTTTTTGAAAGGCGATTAAATGCGCTTTCAAATTGTATTATTAGAAGTAAGCATGTTATTTTTGATATATTAAAATTCTGAATTCAAACATTAAAAATTTTCACCTTACATTGTTCTGGCGGAAGTTTGACGTCATAAATCCGAATTACTTATTTGGGGTGAAATGCAGATCCGGGCACCACTTGGAAATTTAATAAAAATGCACTTTCTAGATGAGAAAAGTGTGGAAAAGTTGAATAAAAAAGAAATTAAGGCGCGCTCGGCAAAATTGAGGGAGATACAGCCGTTTAAAGAATGTATGAAATGACACTTCATGAACCAGATACTGTCCGCCATTTGATACTAATTTGTTGGTAGGGATACCTGATACAAGAGCCTAGATACGATTGTAGGGAATAAATAATAAGGCGCGTAGGTACTGGAATGGAGACAAACCATTCAAATCCTGGGATGTTTAAAAAAAATTTGTTTGATGTTTTTGTTTTGTTTGAAATTTTTGTTTGATGTTTTTGAAAACAGGGATGTTTTTTAAAATTGACGCGAGCAGGCGGTATAAAGGGGCACAAACCATGTTACACAAACCTAGCGTAGCCGCTAAACTACTTGAAAACAGGGATGTTTTTTAAAATTGACGCGAGCAGGCGGTATAAAGGGGCACAAACCATGTTACACAAACCTAGCGTAGCCGCTAAACTACTTGAAAACAGGGATGTTTTTTAAAATTGACGCGAGCAGGCGGTATAAAGGGGCAAAAACCATGTTACACAAACCTAGCGTAGCCGCTAAACTACTTGAAAACAGGGATGTTTTTTAAAATTGACGCGAGCAGGCGGTATAAAGGGGCACAAACCATGTTACACAAACCTAGCGTAGCCGCTAAACTACTTGAAAACAGGGATGTTTTTTTAAAATTGACGCGAGCAGGCGGTATAAAGGGGCACAAACCATGTTACACAAACCTAGCGTTAGGTTAGGTTAGGTTACGCATTTTTAAGACTACGAATTTTCATACTTTTGGTTTAAGAATACGGTCGTTGAGATAGTTGTAATTCATAATATAGGGATAAATATTTTTGAGAGCTGGTAACACTGACTTTCTTTTCTTAGGTTAGTATGACTGGTTTATTTATAAAATGGCGGGTATACTGACATAATCTGTTCGTGGAGTGAAATTTTTCTTAACGTAATTGAAAATTAATTACTTATTCATTTTTTTTTTATTGCTTTCCGCACTTTTTTTCACCTTCCAGGTTAAAGTTCTCAACTTAAAACGCGATGAAAACATGGTTTTCTGCCAAAAAAAAGTGGTGCCCGGATCTGCATTCCTCCCCTTATTTGTTTTTGCGGATATCTATGGAACTCAAATCGTGACGTAGTGTTTTCTATTTTTAACACTGCTTAGTTCCCATTTCTCGTCATGATAGTAAAGCACGGGTCACATTATGCTGGTTGCCAGCGGCGAGTTGAAGAAGCCGCTTCTGCCAGCCGTCGATCAGCTTGGTGTGACAACAAAATTCGGCGCTGGCGTCGCCAGCCGGCGACTATTTGTCAGCGGCTGACGAAGTTGGACATGTTTAACTTTTGGTAGCAGGCAGCGGCGAATAATCAATCACGTGACCGCTGGCACCAGCCGGCAGCGCAGTCTGACCACTATTGCGTCTATCAGCATCGAGAAAGCACGTGTTTTTTAATTAAAGGTTCAACTAATTCTAACAATTCTTGAAATTGAGGGGCCGTCATTCTTAAAACATTTCTGTATGTTTCTGGATCCTCTTCTTTCAGTTCTTGGAGAAGTCTTGACGATGCCCCTAATTCTTCCCTTCTTTGTATCCATGGCCTGACCCACCATCGTCTCTGTTTGCGGTAAAGCTGGTTAAGCATTTCTAAACTAAGTTCCCTGACACCCTCTCTCAACAACTGCTTAATTAGCTTTTTACGTAAAACGACAGACGACATATAGTGAATGACTAACTGGAGAGTGCGAGACGCGAGTAGCAGCAACAGTAGTGTGACCAGATTGCCCGCCGCTGCTTGTTGGTACTACTACCAGCCGCTGGTAAGCAGCAGCTGGCAACCAGCATAATGTGACCCGCGCTTAAGGGAGTTAAAACGATTTTACGAGACCGTACGAGCTGATCCCTCAATGTGTCAAATTTACTGTGTGTCAAATAGTTGTTTGGCCCATAAAGGGGTCAAATTTATTCAACCGGTTTTAATTTTAATTATAGTAAGATAAATTCCAAATTTTAGAAATTAGATAGAGTGTGAAGAAGAATTTAAATATTATCAACAATCGGAAAACTTCTTGATTGATCCTGTGCTAAATTTGACTCCCCCATCCCCCATTCCTCATTCCTTGTCTCACTGTTATCTGTAAATCAATATTTGCAATTCAGTTTTAAGTAAGCCCTCAAGAGATGAGCATTGCGACGACCTCCGTAGTCCAGTGGCTAAGACTCTTGACTCACATTCCGGAGGTCGAGGGTTCGAACCCGGCATGCGCAAATAAATTATATTTGATTAATTTGTGTTATTTCACAATTAATTCATTTAAAAATAATATATAGTATATTTGCGGCATGTTCCAGAGTGGAAGATACTATACACCGTGTTTGGTGACCAGATCTGAATAGCCAGGTACTTCCCAACCTTCCTCTTCCCCACCTCCTTCCCCTCCTCACTACCTTCAGCCTCACAACATACCCCAATTGGGGATGCCATAGTCTAACTGGCTCCAGACGGGAGCAGTTGAGATTCTTGTGCGGTGTTAACTGTAAAAAAAAAAAAATTGCTCACGAAACAAATCGAATGCATCTGAACAATAAAAGTGGATAAAACTAAATGATTTTTATTTTAACTAAGTTCAATATTAATTGATTTGAATAATTGGAGTTTACTGTGTATAAGTTACATGCCTTACATATTTTATATTTGTTAGCTGGAATGTACAAATTATAGTAATTAATTAATATAAATTAAAAGAATAAATATAAAACGTTTTTCAAAAATGTTATCGATACCTGATTTCAGTCTTAAGGTATACTTTTAGTTAAGCCAAGGTATTCGGAAAAAACCAGGTCCCGCTAAGAAAATCTATGAAGACGGAAAATTATTTCCATTTCGCGATGAGTTTTTGTATTTACAGTCGTAACTAGATTTTGCTAAAGTTTGTGTATTAATATAGAGGAGAAGGGGTAGAAAATAATTATGCCTGCGTGAATGTGGGATAATAAACATGAAAGAGATAGCTCACTTCAGGTTACTCTTCTATCCAATGTTGACTATCATCAGAGCAACTTTCCTATCCATTTCGATATTGACCAAATTCGATAAGAAATATTCCGATCGACGTTATAACAAATTTAAGCGCGACCGCGATAGCATCAGGTGAGCTTCGTTTCACTGTCATATTTTTAAATAATTTCGTGCGTTATGCAAAATTACTGGCTTATTAATGAACGGAGTTGAACTAACGAAGCTCTTAGAATTGAAACAAGTCATGTGCGCAGTGAGTTGCATCCGTTCGGGCCAATGACGCTACATTGTTTCGCGTTTGGGTAAACGAAATTTGTTTACATAACAAGTGGTGAATAAAGATCTCATTAGCTAATTATTATTTTTTTACATGAATACCGCACAAGAGTCCCAACTGCTCCCGTCTGGAGCCAGTGGGACTATGGCATCCCCAATTGGGGTATGTTGTGAGGCTGAAGGAGGTGAGGAGGGAAGGAGATAGGGAAGAGGAAGGTGGGGAAGTACCTGGCTATTCAGATCTGGTCACCAAACACGGTGTTATGAAAATATTTGCGTTGGACGCCAAAATGTTATGAAGATATTTGCGTTGGACGCCAAAATGTTATGAAAATATTTACATTGGAATCTAAAATGTTAGGAATATAAGATGGAGAGCAAGAGACAAGTGAGATTTTTCTGGAGAATTTGTTTCTCAGGCGTGGACCTTAAGCAGGCGGCTGTGTATACTTTGTATGAGGATAGGTTATTTAATAAAAGAGATTATTGCTTTGAGACAGTTAAATTAATTTATTAACAATTACAAATCAAAATCAGGGCTAGACTATGTAAATCTGAATGGGCATATTATGGAGCGTTAGTACCGTTTAGTCTTGAGGAGTTGATGAATGGGTGATGCCATACGTAGGCGATCCATGATGCTGTTTGCTGCCTTCGGAGATGTGCGGTCAGCTCCCTCCGCTGCTGACATGTGCTGAACGGCAGGCTGGAGCGACGAATCAGGGCTCCAGTCCCGCGGTTTCCCAGCGACGTACCGTCCAAGGGCGGTTGCCAGCCAGTCGACTATGTTGATGACGGCCAAGGTGGGCGATCTTCGGCCGCATCTCTGCGAGCACCTCTGGCTCTAGATGTAGTCGGAAGGTCTTGTGATGTCTGCGTCTGCAGATGCTGGATGTGGTTTTAATCCAGAAGAAATAGTGGGCTCCCATAGTACTCCACTGCTGATCCAGGATTTTAATGATTGTCCTGATGGTCTTCAATGATGGATGCCGCTGATAGGCGCGGATTTATCAATCTTCACATGTTGTTAAAAATAATGGCGAACTATGCCTATGTGATTACGTCGACCCGCCACAGGGACGGTGGCCGAGGTCACCTGTGGCTGCTCAAAGAATGAGGAGTTCTCTTTTCAAATCTCCTGATTTTAATTTTTCCAGGATCAGTAACTGTTGCATTCAAAAATATTGCAGGGCTCGCAATATTACCAATGCCCAAATGTCAATGGGCAAGCACTAGAGGTGCCACACACCGAAACTATAAATAAAGTGTATATAAGAGGGTGCACACACCTTGTTACTTGTTACCAATACTTTTATGTAACAACGGCTAAAGCCATTTCAAGCAACGTTTCAATTCTGAATAGTGGTCTTACACCAGGGCGATACTGAGAGTATCTTCCACTCTGGAATGCTGCAAATATACTATATATTATTTTAAATGAATAAATTGTGAAATAACACAAATTAATCAAAATGAAATTTATTTGCCACGCCGCACAATGGGGCAGCTCTATGAACCGCGTTGGCAGAAAATCAGAAAGTCAAATGTTCTTTACAATGAAACAAGTATGCTAGTTTTGAAGTTAATTAAATGTTTCATAATTCCCCCGCAATACTGACGGAAAGAGATCAGTTTGAACTTGAACTTTGTGCGGGTGACCGTGTCAGTTTTTGCAGTCGCGTAAATTTCAATACGTTTCAAATTTAAAAAAAGTGAAATCTACAAAGTGCTTAGATCCAATTCAAGATGAATACGATGTCTAGTGGTGTGTACTTTTATTATTTTATAGTAGTTGTTGAAAACCTTTCACGACATATCAAAATTATTAATTAAAACAAACACCTATTTGGATGAAATATTTTTTTGTGAATATATTAAATATTGAGGCAAATAGTTAAAAGTCCCACTAGATTCCGTCATATTTTAATTTTTTTGTATACTTTAGTATTTTATCTACTAGACTAAATTGTAAGAAGTTGCTTTTATGCACTATTTTATTAATTATAACACCTGCAAGTGAGGACTATCAGTTTTCATGAAAAACGGTTCTAGTCTTATAATCAATGTGTTTTATTTTAGATGCAATTTCTGAAGTGGTTCGTACGAGATTCAAGTTACATATAATCATATGTAGCACATATAATCATATAAAGAACTCTGGCATTAAGAAATTTGATGATAAAATAAAATTCTTGAAAAAGTATCTCGTCTGAAATATTTTTTTGTGAATATATTAAATGTTGAAGGCAAATAGTAAAAATTCCACTAGATTCCGTCATATTATAATTTGTTTTGTATACTTTAGTATCTGAGCTACTAGAATGAATTGTAAAAAGTTGCTTTTGTATACTATTTTATTGATTTTTGTACCTGAAAGCGAGGACTATCAGTTTTCATGAAAAACGGATCTAGTCTTATAATAAGTGTGTTTTGTTTTAGATGCAATTTCTGAAGTGGTTCGTACGAGATTCGAGTTAAATATAATTATGAAGAACTCTAACGTTAAGAAATTTGATGATAAAGTAAAATTCCTGAAAAAATATCTCTTAGATACACATTATCACATGAATCTCTAGCGTTAAGAAATTTGATGATAATGTAAAATTCCTGAAAAAATATCTCTTAGATACACATTGTCACCTGAATCAAAAAGAACTTTTTTAATAAAATAGTTGTTTTCTGTTCTTAATTGAAAATCAGATGGTTGAAGTATCGCAGAAACAATAATAAATAATGATTTTTTTTTTTTTTTTTCGAAGAAAACTTCTTCTAAAAGGTTGTTACTTTGTGATGTCATTATTTATTTATTAAAAGAAAATAACTTAGTTTACATCACTTTATTTTTTATATTTTATACTATCAACATGTTTCGTGAACCATGTTCACTTCTTCAGGAATAAAAGTATACTAAAAGTATACTATTAGTATACTTTTATTCCTGAAGAAATGAACATGGTTCAAGAAACATGTTGATAGTATAAAATATAAAAAATAAAGTGATGTAAACTAAGTTATTTTCTTTTAATAAATAATAAATAATGATTTGAAAGTAAAGATTTTAATAATAAATAATGGCTTGAAAGGACTATTACATCTAAGAATTGCAAATCCTTACCAGAAATAGTAAAAACAAAAAGAGGTCGACCCACGCTGTCGTTTGATATTATGTCATCTGAGCGTATAAAACGTCAAAAAATTATATTGCGATCTAAAACTCGAAAAATAAACAAAAGGACTGTGAAAACAATTCCAAAAGATGTACTGCAAATGATAAAGATACCGGACCCTAATACAACTACAGTACATGATTCGGTAGTTGAACAAAGTAGTGATGACGATAGTATATTGTCACAAGACGATTAAGACGATCGATTCTGTAAATAACTGTTAATAAATAGCTTGCGAAATGACTAATTTAATTTATCTTTATCTTGAGAGACAGAAAGCAGGTAACAAAAATAAATAATCAATTTTCAAACCAATGGAAAATAAGTTAGGAGTACCACAGGGATCGGTCCTTGGACCTCTATTGTTCATACTCTATATTAATGACATGGTGAAAATATTTTCAAAATGCAAAGTACGACTTTTTGCCGATGATACACTAATATACTTAATAGATAACTATGAAGAACTAGTACACATTTTAAATAATGAACTAAATGATGTATCAAGATGGCTAAAAATAAATAAGCTTAAATTAAATACAAAAAAAAAACAAAATGTATGGTGATCGGATACAAGAAAACATCCAGTGAAAGCAAAATTAAAATTGATGGTGAAATTATTGAAAATGTTACTGAAATGAAATACTTACGAGTTATATTAGATTCCAAACTAAACTTCAATAGACATGCTGAATACACCCAAAAGAAAATTGGAAAAAACATATCTTTTTTTGGAAGAATTCGGCCAAAAAATCTAGAAAAACTGCAATCACCATATACAATTCAATTATTGCTCCACACTTCAACTACTGCTCAAGTATACTTTTCCTATGTAACGAAAGAGAACAAAATAAGTTACAAATTCTCCAAAACAGGGCAATGAGAATAATTCTTCGACGAAACAGATTTTCAAAAATAATTAAAATGTTAAAGGAACTAAATTGGTTGACCGTGAAACAGATGCTGACCTTGAACACGATGGTATTTATCCACAAAATATTGAACAACACGTTACCAAAATACTTCTCAAATAAAATTGTATACAATAAAGACATTCACAGATATAACACAAGGACGTGCAAGGAAATTAGGCTACAAAAAAAGGACAAAGCGAATACGCAGAACAGTCTACTTACAAGGGAATGAAGTTGTATAACACACTACCAGAAACTTTAAAGTCCACACCAATTGGAAAGTTCAAGATGTATTGTAGGAGCTACATAAAACAAGAAAAAATATAGTGAATATGAAATATTATAATCAATTAGAAATTTGTAAACTTAAATATACAAATTACTAAAATAAAAAAAATTATTATTATTATTATTATATTTTTCAATTTTATATTTTTGTACTAAATATATGTGACTTTTCGAAATTTTTTTTTCACTTATTTTTATTAACATGTCTATACGAAACTAAAAATCGAAAAAGGTTTGATGCAATTGCAACCACTGATTTGATGCCAACTTTCGGGGTCATCCACCCAATTGTGCGCCGGGAGTAACTTGTAACTAAATTACGATTTTGAATGACGTGCTTTCAACAATGCCTGTAACATTAACCTAAAACCTCCACAAAGACATCTAGGCAGGGCATGAATTTAACTTTGGAGATGAAACTAGATGAACTTCGATGTATATACATGACAATTGTATTGTTTATAGCAGGAATAGTGGTAACAAAGGACCTCTAAACAGAGGGCTTCTATTTCATATTCTACTCTCAAAGAATAAACAGGTGCTCTGTGTATCTGCAATCTGCATCGCCTTCCTGAAACGCTGTAGAATGTCCTCGAAGAAACGTTAGATCCCAGAATTTTCCACTTGCAGCTTGCTAGTGAAATAATATTATTAAAAGTCATTAATTTTAAAGTTTCTCGCCTTCTTCCGCCCGACCTTCTTGAGATGGCAAAGTAAAGAAGCACAGAACGGTAAAAAAACCTAGAAGGGATTGAAAACTTCGATGGTAAGAAATTAATAAAGCACCTACGCAATCGTGATTGTACTAGAATTAAACCTAGTTGTTTGGGACCTTGTCGCAAAACGGTTATCAGCACCATTTTGATTTTTTCACATTTGCTACTTTAATGATCCCTTTTTGCCGCACTTATTCTCAGCGTTTGATACTTTTTTTAGGTTTTGTTATTGATCAGTAAATGAACGCAAGTAAAATGGTCTAAAAATGCATTAAAAGCTGACGAGCCTATACCGAGGACCGTTTTTGATATGATAAAGGTCAAAATATACGTAGCTAGCCCTTTTCTAATGATGTTCCATTAACGAACTGCGTTCTATCAATGTGCAAAGAATCTTAGCAATTAATCAGGTGGGTTGTTTCGCAGAAATTCAAAAGAAATATTGGCGTCAAAGAGTCATTCAGCGCATTTTTATTTTTAACATTTGAAAGGTCTACGTTAAACACCGACTCTAGGTGTATTTCAGCTTTCTATCAAGTTGTGTCTATATACTGTATATACCAGCCAACAAGTATAAAAAATCGTCACGGTAAATAATTTCTTTTGGTTTACTAATTTTTTCTTTTATTTCTCTTCTCAAACATACATTTTACAGATTATTACATGGGTTTTCATAAATAATAATAAGCTTCAGTAATAAAAAAAATGTTAATTTTTTTTTTTACATTAACTCCACACAGGAGGCCCTGAGGAAAATAATTTCCCTCAGGGCCTATGTCATCTGGGATGCTGTGTAGAAGGTCTTTTTGAGGAGAGGAAGGAATGAACATTGGTCTTGAAGAGACCCATGTTGTAGGAAGGAGGAAACACAGAGGCCGGCAAATCATTCCACAGCCGAGCTGTTGAACACAAGAAAGAGTCGAAGAAACGACCCGTTCTCATGTGACAAATGTCAACCGTGTACAAATGTTAGGCACGCGTTTGGCGTGTTTCCCGACTATGCACCGGTGCCAAAGGCATCAACGATGCTAGTTCCTCGGAGCATCTTCCATTGTAATACCGGTAGAACAAGGATAGCATTCCCACCCGACGCCTGTACTCTAAAGATTGCAATCCGTCTGTTAAGATGGGAGAATCTATCAAACGGACCGCCCGTTTCTGCGCAGAGTCGAGGGTATTTTTCAGGTATTTTGGAGCTCCAGACCAGAGATGGCTGCCAAATTCAACCGTGGGGTGTACTTGTGATTTGTACAGGGTTAGCAGTTGTGTACTATTAAAGTATCTGCGGGCCCTGTACAGTACGCCCAGTTTTTGGGAGGCTAACTTTACTCTGGCTTCGATGGAGCCCCCATACCTGAGCTGGTCACTTAGGGTTACACCAAGCATATCAATGGAGGGCCTGTTCGAAAGATTGAAAGAGACTAGATTTTCATTTCGATCCCTAATCCTAATCCCTAATCCCTTCGTAATCAGACAAGATTGGGTCTTTGAAACATTAAATTCAACGAGTTAATGATCCGTAACTGTACGTAAATTGTTTAGAAGTAGTAGGCGGACCTGTGCTGAGGTGTTCCAATGTTTCGGATTAAGTGCTATTCTTCCGGCATAAGTAGAAGCACCGTATCCTCCTTGATATTGTTAAGAAGGGCACTGTGGGTCGACACATGACGGCAGTATCTTATACATAAATTAACGATTAGTAGCAGTTAGGATCTATGCACAGTTATTCAATCATATAGATTATGCATAAGATAAATAATTTTCTTGATAAACAGGTATATATTTTTCTATGGATAACTTGTGGTAATATTTTCCGTCCCGAAACAATTTTTTTTTAAATATTTGGGTTATGTTTGGTTAGGTGTTATAATCTATTGAGTAATGTGAATAATACCTTGTTGTTTGGTCCAGTCCTTGATATGTTTTTTGTAATGATTTGTTGATGTGTTTGAAGTTAGTAGTTGCTTTGGTATAAAAATTGGTATAATTAGGTTTTTTCGTAGAAGCCCTGGTTTTAATTACTATTTGAGATTGCATTATCCATATATCCATACTACACGGCACGCGTCAGCTCAGAATCACACGAATGGATGGTTTCGTGTGATAGAGCTTATACCTCGGTCAGGCGGGTTCTTTGGGATCTTTGGGCATGTATCGCGTAACCTTTGGGGAAAATGAAGAACTGTCTCGAAGCAAACGTAGGCGAGACCCGAACCTTTTATTTCCTCCCTCCTACAACATGGATCTCTTCCAAGACCAATGTTCATTCCTTCCTCTCCTTAAAAAGACCCTCCACACAGCATCCCAGATGACATATGCCCTGAGGGAAATTATTTTCCTCAAGGCCTCCTGTGTGAAGTTAATGTAAAAAAAAAATTAAAAAAACACATTATTAAAGGTATTTTTAATTCGATTTTAGGTTTTAAATTGGTAAATAATTCACATAAAAATTATAATTTTACAGTAATAGTTATTCGTCGGGGGATCGACTGTTGGGTCGCCGAAGAAATTAGACAAACATGTCCGATACTTCTTTAATTATTGCTCAATAAGAGAAAACTAAAACAAATAAAAATACTCGAAGATGCCTTTAGTTAATAAAAGTTAATCATAATAATAAATTAACTAACGTATTAAGTAGTTAATTTATAGACCAGTGGTAGATGCAATTTTGATCTATGGTCATCAGGGGGGCAGCAGATGAAAGAGGGTAGGTGATGAAACTGCAATAAAATGTAAGGCGACATATTTTATTACTTCTTCTGAGAGTTCTACAAATTCCCTCACTGTGAAACCAAATTTGAAAATATGCCTATCTAGAACAATTTTTTTTCGAATTCGGTATGATTTTATGTTGATTCAGTTTTAGTGATGAAAGGGAACTTTTAATGGAAAACTCAAAACCTGCACAATTATTTAACTAACTAACCACCTAGCTACTTTTCCGCAGAGGTAAGCAGAGATGGTGAACAATCACACAATTCTGTATTGACCAGTGGCGGCCAGCCCTAAGGTGCGGCGGTGCAACGCACTCCCAAAATTTCTGCCAAACTAAAAAATTCCGAGCACCGAAAAACATACTATATTTCCGACATCCCTCATCACAAATCACAATACACACTTTAGTTATAATGCATACATAATATAGGTGTCTATATATACCTGCTCGCGTCAGATAACAGAAGCAGAACTTTCCGTTCCTATATTCTGGCCGGTAGTGCGTTTGCCAAAGCGATCACAGAATCTAAGAGAATCCTTACAATATTCTCCATGCGCCAAAATCGTAGGTATATATTATAATCCTTTGCAAATTTAAATATACCCCGGACGGCGATCCGAGAATTTCCACCATGTCAAAAGGACCCGTTTGTTCAGTAGCATCTTAATCGGGGACGCGGTCGTGTCATTTTATTATTGATATTGTGTGTTTAAATTAAGATCTAATCTGTTTTAGTCAATGTTCCGCTCAGCATCGACCAACCAATGAGACCCGTTGTAACAGGTCGCAGGTCAATACCATACATAAACAATGAGACCCGTTGTGACAGGTCGCAGATCAATACGCCATTGTTATTAATTTTTTTGGATGAGTCGGGAAGAGTAAAAAATGAGTTCCATTATTACTGTTGATTTTATAAAAAACAATGCCCTGAACTTTGAAAAACGATTAGAAATTAAATATAGTGGCCCACCACGGCCCATTTTATATATAAACAAGAGTGCAAGTCAAACACAAAAGAGACAACGGAGGATCGACCTAATCCGCAAATAGGTAGGATTTTTTTCATAATTAAATTCATTTTAATTAGAGTAGGAATATGTACAAGATTTTTAGCGCACCACCGATTTTGTGAGCACCAGCCGCCACTGGTATTGACTCCCGATTTATTACGACTGGACTCAAGTATTTGATTCATATACACATCATCATATAAACCCGTTACATTAATTTCTTCACTTATTCTAAATAAGCGCCCCTTTCGCATTACGATTACATCTCCAAATATCTTAATTTTCCAGATCTGCACATTTTTAACACGACCAAGCATGATTTTAGCACACAACACCTCCGGGGCCTCATTTCTACAGAATTTAGTTCACGTTCATCCTTCCTCTTCTATACGTAAGGGTTGGTATCAGCACTCCATTATGGTCTGCTAGCTTCGCTATTATCTTATAAATATGACTAGTAGTTCTGTGAACAGTAGACCTCGCGTCCAAAAAGTATGTTCTAAGTTTCTCTTATTTAATAAATCAAACCCAAATTTAATCTAAAATTACATTTTTTAAGTAGGTATCTACTTAAATTATTACCTGCTTCTTCTTGTGTGAATACCGCACAAGAGTCCCAACTGCTCCCAACCGCCTGGAGCCAGTGAGACTATGACATCCCCAATCAGGGTATGTTGTGAGGCTGAAGATAGAGGGCGGGGAAGGAGATTGGGAAGAGGAAGCTAGCTTTAAAATCTATTTCAAGCGACGACGTTTTAATTCTGAAAGGTGGGCGATACTGAGAGTGTCTTCCACTCTGGAACGTGCCGCAAATATACCTTACGTTATTTCAAATGATTAATGTGTGAAATAACACAATTCAATAATATTAAAAAAATTTGCGCATGCCGGGATTCGAACCCGCGACCTTCCAATTGTTAATAGAAAGCGTTACCCCTTGACCACGGATGCCGTCAATTAATTATAAAACGAATGAAATTTATCATCAATTAAAAGGAATTATATAACTTGTTCACATAAATGTCTCCATCCCATGATACCAAATTGCTTAAATATGTTACCTGCCGAAATTAAAAAATGTACAATAGGTAAAACAAATATTATGTTGAAGAATTGGCTCGTTAAAAGAAATTATTTTTATTAGATTCTAGCATAAAAAAAATCTAATTGCAAAATAAAGTAAAATAATTTAATTTATATCTTCAAAGTAAAAGCACCCATTGACAAACTACTAAAAAGTAGTTTATTGGGACTTTTCTTTTTTCTGTAAAATATTTTATCCTGTCATGTTGTATTACTTTGTCTTTATAATAAATACATAAATAAAAAAGGACAAACCTTTTTTTTCAAACTTTCTTTGGTCATTAGACTCATTAATCAATATTAGGTTGAATATGGCAATTTTACTGCTCTTAGTAGAAATCACGGTCATTCGAATTCTGGCGAGATAATGTATTATGCAAAAATGCCATCATCTTGAACCGGAACCGGAACGTAACAAACAAATTTGACAACATAATGTACGTACGATTCCCTTGTTTTATAACCATTGTTTGATGAAGTAATCCATAACAGAATAGTAGACAAAAGTAGATGGAAAGAAATTTCAAATAGCGGTCACAACTTGTAAAATTCCGAAAACCACCGTTAATCATGTTTATGAATGTAAGACGGGTTTTTTTCACTATCATTAAACTACTGTCATCGTAATGTTGCATTATTCATGAAATTTCGAAACATTTAACTGAGAAGTTTCACTCGCAGATCGCCCTTTAGAATGGGACCTCCAAAACCGATGTTATATGGTACAGTAAAGAGATTTTTTTTGTATTTTCTTATATTGTAATACCGTAATCTTAATATAATATGTAAAGATGAATATTTCTTTGTTAGTCCCTTATGCGTTCCTAAATCATTTATCCGATTGCGATGAAAATTTGGTGAGTTCTTGTGCGCACACCCGCAAAGGTTTCTTTATATGATGGTGAACTCTGGCGTTGTGAAATTAGTAAAAAAAATTACAATAAGTGAGTAAATTACAATTACGCAAGAGTAGTTTGAAAAAATCTAATCATACTAATTATTATACAATATTCTTCTCGTTTAACACTTCTAACTAAATGTATATTTGGAGATTTTTGTTTTAAAGAGTTTTAATTTTCAATGTACAATTTGTTACTTTAATTTTAAATTTTTACGACCGGTTCGACACGTCCGTGTCATTCACGAGCAAACTTTGTCTAGAAATTGTTACATAGTTAATGCCCAAGAAATACAAAAAAGTATATTTCGAGTATAATATATCAAAACGGTATGGGTGCATTGATGAATGTTTTTTTTTTTTATTTTTCGCAAACATCTGTAAATCTTAGATAGTTATGGTCGGGATCCCAGGCAGTTTCTCGGCTGAGTGATCAGTGATGACACGTGGAAGCAATTTTTTTGTTGGATTTCGAAGAAGAAAAAATGAAATAAAAAAATCTTATAAGTCATAGGAGACCAAAATTTCGTTTACATTTTTTACTTCAAATAATGTCAGGAATCACTGGTTAAAGTAAGTGAAGTTTTAACACCTATAAATATTACTAAAATATAATATGGGCTTTATTTTCTAATAATAAACGCATTGGTCGGCCCGTAAATCCAAGACGCTTCATAACACCCACTGAAAGGTGTATAAAAAGCGCTGAAAACCTGAAAGTTTCCCAGAAATAAGACATTTAACTGGAGTTTCCAGTCGCCCTCTGAAAAGGTAATAATTACACAACTTGAGATATTTAAAAGTTTTCATTTCACCCTAATGAAAATACTGCCGAATTACAGACTGCTACAGAAATACAACTCTGATTGGATAAGGTGAAAGGTATTTTATATGGAGAGTTTTATTACATTAACCCTATCACGTCGAGTGATAATAAGAATTGCCAAAGACTTTTGTAATACATCTACTTTCATATGTTTACTTCATTAGTCCGGAGCCAAATTGAATACAACTCACCTGTTTGGTCACCGCATTATAAAGGTTCACTCAGATTGGTGACCGGACAACTAAGAAATTGGTTAATGGATTACGTTAGGTTAGGGTTATGGGCAATTCCCTTTTTGACAGCCCTGCATTATCGCAATTGATTTGATTTCATGTTCCTAATAGAGTCAAACTAACAACAAATATCTTTGCAACAAAAAATGTCAATACCAATGCGTTTGTGAACTCTATTAGATATTTCACGCATACACAGCTTAAGACCAATATGCGGAAGTATGGGATATTCTGATTTTCATTCAAGCATTTCACATAATTTTTTTTAGATTCTCACGGCCAAAAGCATTTTCGTTATTTGTTTTTGGGGTGTTATGCCGTGTTGCGCTACCTCCTTCTACTGCAACGCTGTCCGAAACGTTGGCTATAAAAGGAGGTAGCGCAACACGGTATAACACCCCAAAAACAAATAACGAAAATTTCACATAATCTTTCAAAACATGTTGTTTGCATAATTGTAAATGTCAATTAATTTAAATCATAAGTTTACACTGAACCTAAAGTTGTTTTGTAAACCATTAATGTAGAAAAAAAACGAGTTTGCTTTAAACCACACGACTGAAGTAAAATTTCTGCTCCATCTATATGATAGGAAGAGAGAAAGAAAATGTGCGCGCGCACTGCTCTCTCTTGCTCCTACAGTGTGATACAGACAATAGGCCTGCACTGTGTAACGTAACTGTCTATGAGAGAAAGAGAGAAAGAAAATGTGTGCTCGCATCTCTCTCTCTCTTACCCCTACAGTAATATACGAAGCTTACTCCCTCTCAACTAACGTTCGCCTAGCTTTTCGTAACGCTCTCGTCACACATTCGCCAGCTTACTCCCCAAGTCAAGCGTACGTAAAGAAGTTTTACTTCAAAAAAGTTTTACTATGTATTTAAAGGTATTTGTGGCCTAAACTAATAAATAATTATTTTGAAAGAAATGTAAAATTGCAACTTGGGAATCTAGATCAAATTTACAACTAAATATAAATGTAAGTCACTCTTATAGTGATTTATTTTTGGAGTTTTATGCCGTGTTGCTTTAGCTCTTTCTCTAACCAAGGTTTCGGGCTGCATTACAGTGTCCATCATCAGGGCAAATGTGTAATAGAAGATTGTGGTGATGTTGTGCTTATGTATGTAGAATGTAGATGCGATAACGTGTTGCAGGTTCAATCCTCTAAGAGCTGGCTTTACGGCATAATTTAAAATGGATTTCTGCGTTTAGTTTTGGTGCAGCCGTCGATTTCCAGATACCTAGAACTATTTGAGCTTAGTCCCGTCGTCTTTATTAATATTAATGGGATTTTTGTGACAATTGCCTACGTAATAAAGCGTTTTCTATGCGTGTTGGGTCTTCTCAAGATTTTAGAAACAAATCAAAAGTAATGGCCAGTTTCAATTAAATGCTCGGCAATTGCCGATTTGTCAGGATGGCCGAGTTTACATGCTCGAAAGCTCAGATATCCTTATGGAGATCGACAGTTCTGTCTGGCCTAAATAAACCTTGTCACATCCAGAACAGCTTGGTTTACAAACTCCATCTGTCTCAAGGGGAAACTTAGTTCTAACATTGTAGTAATGATTTACAATTGCGTTTAATTAAAAGAAAAAAATGATATTTAAGTGACACAGAAAAAACGTTTTATAACAAAATTATTATTTAGATATGTATGTATTTAATCTTACTAATCTTTATAAATGCGAAAGTTTGTATGGATGAATGTGAGTTTGTTACTCTTCCACGCAAAAACTACTAAATGGATTTTAATGAAACTTTATAATAATATAGTTCATACATCAGAATAACACATTCGAGATATGGCATTATGAAATTTGTATAAAAAAAATTGCAATAGGTGACAGGCGAGTTGTTTGAAAACTGAATGTACCGGGAATGAATGTATGGATTACGTGAGGGGAAATCGGGTAAGGGGTTCACGGGAGGGGGTGAGAGGAACCCGGGAGCGGGGAGGGGAATTCGGGAGGGGGGTCCGCGGGACGGGGGAAGGGGGGGATTGAAGTGGGGAGAGGGAAGGTGGAGGAATCGAAGTGGGAACGCGGGAAGGAAACGGGACGCGGGAGAGGAAGGGGAGACGGAAGGGAAACGGGACGAATGTGAAAAGAAACGCTGGTAGAAACAATTTCTTTATTATATATAATTTATTTCAATAATTCTTTTAAAATGAACATGTACGCAAATTACTACATTATCTAAATGTATATTATATTTTATATGCTAAAATAAATAAATAAATAAATAAAAAAAATAAAAAAATATGGCATAGCAAAGCATGCCGGGAAGCAGCTAGTGTTAAATATTTCGATAACATTTGTGTTTTCGCTTGCTAAACCACGTAGGCGAGGAATTGATGAGTTTGCTACATAGTTTGATTGTGAAAAGTACATTGAAAGAGTTCATTATGCCTAATGTGTCGAGTAGTTAATCTTAAATTGACTGTTATTTGTGCATTTAAGGAGTTTTGAGCCGAAATTTCGGCTCACAGTAGGACTGGGCATAACAACCGTTAAGGTCGAGTAATGTCAAATACAATTTATCTACGGTTCTATTTTCTCGTAACAGCCAATCTGCTTTTCAAAGAGTCATTATGTGAACTGTTTTAGTCTCTCTATCCACTGCCAACCAAAACAACGTAATCAAAAATACATTTACTGTAAGTTAGTTTACCCAGTTACATCACAGCGGTTTATCTAATACTTCATAACATTAGAACCACATTACTGCATTTCTACAGCCATAAATTATACATTAATTTAAAACTGCATTTCTCAGATTCACATATTCCTGCACAAATTCAGGGGTGAGATCAGCCCAAACTCCACCGCGAGGGTTTTAACACGTAATATGAAGTTTCGTTCCCAGAAAGTTGTTGCTCCGTGCCTAGATTTTAATCAGTGATTAAGCCAGGTTTCATTTCCTTTGCCTTTGTGGTTTTTCAAAGTTCTAGACCTGATAATAAATTATATCGGACTCTTATACAGGGACAACTGGCGACATCTGCCGGCAGGGTGCGAAGCCGATAAGATTTATCGTATTCCTGTGGGGAAAGTTAACCTATAATACTTCCAACCGCCGCGAGAAGATCATTATGAATCAATATGCTAGGATAACTAAATAATAACGTGTTTGATTCATTTTATTTTAACAAGTAGTATACTAGACATTCAGCCCAGTGACATTGACTGTAAATTGCATTCTCTAGAGCAGCGTTTTTCAACCTTTTTCATGGCACGACCCCCTTATTATGTAAAAAATATTTCGCGACTCTCTACCCTTCGCCTGCAATTTACCTTTGACGACTATGGTTCCTAGAGGGGGGGGGGTGGCTAGAGAAGTTCAGGAATCACAAATTGAATGAAATGAAAAAATAACGACACCCAGTGTACACCAACAGGAGGGTGGCTAGAGAATTTCAGGTTGTGAATTTTTCAGGGCAATTTCGCCTGTATAATCATGTTTTGTCATTCTATTTGATTCTGCCAGGAAATCCGTAATCCTGTGAATTCCGTTGCCCACAAAACTCTATAAATTTTTTTCTAATATTTTTGAAAATTCCTGACAATTTCCAATTTCTTTGACAGACCGCTAAATTTTCGGACATCTCAGGGAAATTGCTGTCAAACTAATTCGCCAAACGTCTCCAAGGAATAGTAGGTAGAGCTATCGCCCATTCGTACAACGTACAGGCCGGGCCGATGCTGACTCAAGACTGAGGCGAGCGAGGCCGCGCCGCGGCCGTGCCGACGAATGTGGTTGATTTAAGAGCGAGACACAATGAGCGTTGCGGGGTGAGGCTATAGATGAGGCAAGTTTAGACCAACCTAAAAGAAAATCTGCTGGAATTATCTGCCGATGGAATGTTGCACTTGGAATTCAAGTCTGTTAAATTGGATAACTTTTGGTTAAAAAGAAAATTAGAATACCCAGAATTGACCACAGAAGCTTTGAAGTGCTTGATTCCATTTGCCACCTCTTACTTGTGCGAGTTGACGTTTTCGTCAATGGCCCAAATAAAAAACAAACAGAGGTATCGATTAAATTTAGAAAACGACTTAATTCTAATGTTGCAAAAACAGATCCGCGATGGCAGAAATTGATTGACGAAAAACAGGCGCAACCTTAACATTAATGTGTATGAGACTTAACGGATTTTTGACCCATAGAAATTTTATAATTTAAATTTCATATTAACTTCAAATTGTCCTATAATTAATATTTTCATAATAAAAATATTTTTGAGCTTTATTGTTTTTTTTATATTTTACTTTGGACCCCCTGCAACCCCCTTGTAGAGACCCACAGGTTGAAAAACACTGCTCTAGAGGGTACGGTGACGAACCAAATTCGTAACATTTAAATTTGAATAAATAATGAAAGAGCATCTCTCGCAATGCCATTCAAATACAAAAAACGAGTGTGCACACGACTGAAGTAAAACTTCACCAATTTATAAAAGAACATATGACTTTGACATTGACATTGACATCGAGATTGAGATTGGCATTGACATTTACATTGACATTCACATTGACATTGTCATTGACATTGACCTTGACGTTGACGTTGACGTTGACGTTGACGTTGACGTTGACGTTGACGTTGACGTTGACGTTGACGTTGACGTTGACGTTGACGTTGACGTTGACGTTGACGTTGACGTTGACGTTGACGTTGACGTTGACGTTGACATTGACATTGACGTTGACATTGACATTGACATTGACATTGACATTGACATTGACATTGACATTGGGGTGACATTGACATTGACATTGACATTGACATTGACATTGACATTGACATTGACATTGGCATTGACATTGACATTGACATTGACATTGACATTGACATTGACATTGACATTGACATTGACATTGACATTGACAATGACATTGACATTGGGGTGACATTGAAATTGACATTGACATTGGGGTGACATATGACATTGGGGTGACATATGATCCTGGGGTAACCTACGACCGTGGGGTGACCTACGACAGTAGGGTGACCTACAACCTTGGGGTGACCTACGAACTTGGAGTGACGTACGACTTTGGGGTGACCTACGATCTTGGGATGACCTACGACCTTGGGGTGACCATCCTTATCCTTATCACTCCCCAAATCAAGCGTGCATAAAGGCCCGACTTCGATCACCGTTCGCATCGATTACCGTTCGCATTACACTTTTCGTAACATCATACTTATCGTAACATCACACTTTTCGTAACACGTAACCACTTTTTGTAACACATCACCACTGTAATTCATTCACCAGCTTACCCCCCAAGTCGGGCGTGCGTAAAGAAGTTTTACTTCAAAAATCGTCGACAGACATGGGTCGCAAGAACAAGAAGGGAAGAAGGGAGAAGTGTGGAAGACAGTCAAGACCGAGACAGGAGAAGGTGGAGATGGAGACAGGAGTGCGCCCAGCGGTGGATGAAAAAGTGACAGTTGAGTTTGAGAGAGTGATTCGCAAGATAATATGTGTTCCTGAAGCCGAAGTGTAGTCGCATAGATTCTCTGCAAATCAGTTTGTGGACTGTAGTCAATAATTTTAAATACGTTTCATGTTGGCCCAACTAAGAAATTGGTAAAAATTGGGATATAAAGGATTGACATACCCATTGTCTTCTGATATTCTTGTTGATAAGAATCGTTCTTATGATCTTGAGAGATTCACATACACAATCACACATAAGAGATTCGAAATTATACACATCGAGGGAGTAAATTGTGTTAAAAGGGTGTTAGAAAGAGAAAATACCACTCTTTATAATCAAATAAAAAATTAATCGCAAAAAAGCAAAATGTGGACCATTATGAAACCAAAATTTCGATCGCAACTTGAAAAAAATTTATTAAACGTTGTTAATTTTTTATAAGAAATGACAAAAATTTAAGATGACAATAACGTTCATAATTAATTTGTGAAATAAAATATGTATGCGTTTTTAAAAATTTTAAATTTATAAAAGCGTATTTTATCACCTTTCAAAAACAATTATTGATTTTCAGCTACGTTAAGAAATATTCCATTTATTTGGATTTTATCGTAAAGCGGAAATATTTTGACGAAGAAAATGCAACGACCAGACGCGGCCAGTGGCGAAAGTGCGAAGATAAAGGTGCAGGCAGGAGTCTTGATAGGAGACTAGGCTTGGAGGGTCTGAGCTGGTGAACTGCAATAGCTACAATCGATGACCTTGACCTTACTATGGCCCACACAGAGAATTCAGTGACACCAAAGTAGTTGGACTATTTTATTTTCCGTTGGACCACTACAACAAATTACGTCATGGTGGTCGAAAAATTCTCAATTCATGTAACAAATAATTCAATGAATAAAGAAATTTAAAAAAATATATTTAAAAAGTTACAGTGAACAATTAACCATGACGATGTGAACAATGGAGAAGCAACCCCGAACATATGACAAATAGTTAAGATTTAGATATAAGTAGATCTAAGAATAATTAAGATAATATATTAAGACTTGGCAAAACCTAATTAAAATCCATATTTTTAAATAGATCTTTGTAAATACATTCATTCCCTTTTCTAACCCATGCGACCTAAATTGGTGATACGGCAGAGTGGAGAAAATACGGAGGTAATTTATAAAACTGCTTTTATTTAAATATTCATTGAAATATTCTGAGCTAGTTTCCGGAGACATTACGGAATGTTGCAGTACTTTGGTAAGGATTTGCTAATGAATTACAGACTTCACCGAAGCTTTAAACCAGGGTCTAAAATATCTTCAGTTTTTCGATTGGTGGTCTCTCAACAGAGGACTTACAGCATCAGCCACTATTTGACCAACTGCTAATTAAAGTACTCATTAATGAATTAAGCTACGTAGTTAGTCAGGTACTATAGCACGCATACTTCAAATCAGAGTTCTGGCTTTATTAATATTTATAAAAATGTGAGATATAACAAAAACGAGATAATGTCTAAAGCGAGGACCACCAAATTAATTAAATAACAATTTGCTATTAAAATTATCTCTAGAACAGGACATGTTGGCGTCCATGATAAGGCAGGTAAGAGTACTTAATGAATGTCCCTAAGACTGAAATTTGAAAAGTTTAAATGACACCCCTAGAAAGCATAAGGGTGGTTTCCAGAATAGGGTAATCGAAATGCTGGAATATATGTAAAGGATGTGTCGCATTTAATACTAGAATACATTGCCAAACTGCATTTGATTGAAGGTGAACGTGAGATCGCAAGAAACATTAAAAGCCTTTAGGAAGAATAAGATAAAATAATAACAAATTTTATCTTTATTGTTAAACAGGAATGTTACAGCTATGTGTATGCAGCAGCCAAATCTCTGGAATAGTAAGCTTGTAATATGTCTTTTTTGTATTTCTTGGGCATTAACTATGTAACAATTTCTAGACATTTTTGTTTTGAAGAGTTTCAATTTTCAATATACATTTGTTATTTTAATTTTAAAATTTTGAGACCGGTTTCGACACGTCCGTTTCATTCACGATGTAATGTTTCCATGTAATGTTGACTCCTCCCGCCTTTCCCCCCCCTCCACTAAAATTCCCCCTCCCACTACCCCCGCCTAATTAATTTTTGTGCTTGAATAGAACTTATGCTTGTATAAACTCCAAGTTAGATTTAAGTTTGATCGTGAATGACACGGACGTGTCGAAACCGGTTGCAAAAATTTAAAATTAAAGTAACAAATGTACATTGAAAATGAAAACTCTTCAAAACAAAAATTGTAATATGTCATTATATTCACAGCGTACACTTTCCCTCAGGGCACTTGTCAACTTTTATGGATTCTAAGTGGGGGATAACATCTCTATGTTATCCTGAAAAAATGAATAAATGCCTCCTGTTCGATATTGATAACAATTATCTCGGGAAACAAATTACAGACTTAGGAATCACTTTTTCAATCAAATCGTTTATTTGTTTACCACAAAACGGAAATCTTTAATTAGGTTTATTATTTATAAAATTAATAATAAATTAATAAAGGATAATAATCCTTAATAACTGCAATAAAATGTTAATTTTGAATTTCTTATAAGTCAAATTGAGAACAATTTTCCGATTTGGAACTCACATCACACAATTCATGTGCAAGCTATTTAAGTAATAAATACAAAATAAATGCCTGTGTTTCCTAAGTTTTAGTATGGCTATTCTAGCTATCTTATTGAACTACGACACTCTTTTAAATTATGGAAATACGCCCAAATTGTCGGACAGCAGGATTTTCTCTGACTTTCTATATTTCTGTATAAAATTCTAAATTGTGAATTTGATAGTCCTAGAGATGTTGGCATTTGGTTGGATTCCTCTACGTAATTCTAAAAGAAGGGTTTTATTTTAATCGGGAAATTATCAGAAATATTATAATACGCTAAAAAAAATATGTTTAAGTTTGTTTAAAACATAGAAATTGTTACTTTGAAATGTCGATATCATTCGTGTGGGTATTTGTTTGCTAAACTATGTAAGCGAGGAATTGGCGATTTTGCTACATAATTTGTTTGTGGATAGTGACATTGAAATAGGTCCATTTGTCTAGTGAGTCAAGTAGGTACTCTTAAATTGACTACACTCAAGAGTTCGCAACAGTCGAGCTTTTGAGTGGATGTTGGCTTTCGTGATAACAAGTCGTTTTCAACTCGTTTTTGTGTATGTGAACTACCGTACGATCAGGGGTGTTATACGGTGTGGTAGACCTCTATCCCCCCTCCAGGATGAGGAGTCCAGTTTTTACCTAAAGGGCATGCTTTTGAAGATATAAGGGCTGGAAGCTTCGCTTTCTAGAAATTTGAAGAACTGTCTTCCGGAAAGTTTCAGAAGGTTCGATAAAACCCTAGAAAGTTCTGAAATGAGTGGCGGAGTATGTCGGTGAGTCTAGAAGGTTCCAGAACGTTCTGGATATTTTGTAAATGCTCTAGAAAGTTATGGAAGGAGAAAGTTCTAGAAGCTTTCAGAAATGAGTGGCGGTGAGTCTAGAAGCAACATTCCAGAACATCCCGGAACATTCTGGAAAATTGTGGAATAGGGAATCGGGAACATTTTGTGGATCATTCCAGTACACTCTCGAATGTTGACCTGTGCGAAGCCGGTTACCGAAGCTAGTAATTAAATAAATAAAAAACGTAGTATTTAAAACTGCGAATTAACACATAATTTAAAATAAGATATTAGGATCCTATATCTGCGTCCCTTATTTAAGCAGTATGAAGAGTCGGGGTAGGAGTTCCGAAGGCTGTTCTGAAAGTGCCAGGAGGCTTTGATGCATTCCATGCAGGGCGCAGGTTTGCAGGTGCTTTTAATGCAATTATACGACTGGTTGACTTTCCGACGGAAGTAATTAAAGTTTATGAATTATTATTCAGGCTGTGTGGAGCCAATCTCCAAAGGAAAAAAATATTTCCCCTTTCTATTTGTAATTATTGCGTGGGATTGAGATTTGCATTTTTAAGTCGTTTTCTTCATAATTCATACTTTGTATAATTGCACAATGCATTAATTTTATTATTAAGGCAATAATAAAATACTAGCAGTTTAAAACCCCTTCCGCAGATTTTTACTACTAGGCCCTGCGGGCGGCTTTTAGTTCGGCTTCGCCCAGTTAGTGTTGGTGATCATTTTGTAAATCCAATAGGAACTGGGAACTGGTTCCAAAATTAGCCCGTTCCTCGTATCCACTGTCAACGTGTCAACTAGTGATGACTAGTTACCGCGAAAAAGTAACCGGGACGGGCGATGACGTCATATGTAAATCCGGGAGATTCTCCAGGTTCACAAATTCGTAGAACTTATACCTAGGAAGGGCACGACCCTTTGCGTCTTGCCGACGAAAGTGGCGTCATCTTGTAATGATTCTTGAATTAGAAACCGAATTCCAACGGTAGCTTTGTCTGAAAATCCACGTAGACGGATGTTTATATGGTGCGACGGGTAAGGCGCGGCGGCAGACAATTCTAAAGCCGGATTCTTAAATTCAACCACGCAGAGGCAAGGCTTTTAATAATGTTCGATATCCCTTCTGAATATCTTATATTGGAGTGAGTGTTTTTTTGTTAAGATATTAAAAATGCACCTAGGTACGCATACCTGTTTAATGTGAATGAAGAGACTATGGAAACCCCAATTGGGGGTATGTTGTGTGGGTGAAGGTAATGGGGAGGGTAAGGAGATTGGAAGAGGAAGGTTAGAAAAGTCGTAGCTATTCAACTCTGATCATAGAACACAACTAAAACCATTTAAAGCAAGGTTCCATTGATGATATCGGTTACTTATCGTCGTTCCCGAGCACGATTACAGATCGCTAACGTGCCAACAACAGATCACGTCTAATAAATTATGAACATCTAGTCGTTGTGCACCGTTGTTTGTTCGTTGGTGGTCTGCAGACATGCTCGGGAACAATGACAACCGACATCATTGTTAAAAACCTTTATCGATTGACCGTACTAGACATCGCGGTTTCGTAGCCGAGGATCTTAACTGATCGGCTACGGACATCATCGTGTGTGCTTAACCCTTACAACGCCACGGTTAAAATGCCTACCATTCGCCGTCCGCAGGCTGACACTATTTTCGTAATAATTTTCCTTATTTTTAGCAAAACGTTTTTGTAAGTTGTACCATCTTACCAGACAAAGTGTTCATATATTTATGAAAATGATATATCTGGTACAATGTGAGAAATGCCTCGAATTATTTTATGATCATTGTTCATCGATTTCTTGACGTAAAAAATGTTCAATCACAATTTCGACTTATACGTTATATAGGCTAAATTTCATCAATCTAGAGCACATGACAAAAGTATTCATAGCATTCAAAAAACGAGATTTTAGTGTACTTTTAAATATTACATAATTCCTTGCTAAGAGAATAAAACATGTTTCAATATGCTAGGAGCATTTTTGAAAATTCAAAATATCATAAAATCGAGGCAAGTGCACTACAAGCAAATTCACGGTGAATTTCTTAGCCGGAGAAGTATTATTCTTGAGTCATATACTCCCAAAAACCGTAATTTATTTATACCTATGCTTAAAAAACTGGAAATCGCATTTTGAATAGTTGAGGGGAGTCCCCCAGTACCGGCCGGCATCCAGTACCGGCCAGTTGCAGGTTCTATAATCCTACAATAGATGGCGCTAAGATTTTTACCGCTGTTAGTTCGATACACTCACTCAAGTATATGCCTCGTGGGGCGTCGACCTATCGCGACCGGTTTACTGCCAGTGCAAAGATTTCTGTTGCGCGTAATGGACCAATGCTACGTAATTAAAATTGCGTCGGTGGTTTTCGAAGTTCAGAGATCCAGTTTAAAGCAAATAACTCCTTGTAAGCATAGTATGCTTACATGGCTATAAAAAGCGTATTTTAAATCAACATTTGTGCATTCCTTTTTATCTACAACCGAACATATTTTTTTTGTGTTTCCTCCAGTACCGGCCATTACATCATCCTGCAGTACCAGCCATGTCAATGATATGCCAAGTGATACAACTGGGATTCTGCAGACATGCGTAAAGCCGTGGAAAAGGTATCGACTAAAGAAATGAGTGCACGTCAAGCCACAGAACACTATCAAGTACCACGAACTACATTGAAAAAGAGACAGTTTGTCCGTTGTGTGCTGAATCTTATGAAGAGGATTAAATTCAGTATGGAAACTGCAAGATTTGGGTCCTGAGACTTATGCAAACTTATCAGAGCTATCCGATCAGTACATTTGCGATTATTTTATTGTATAAATGGTTACCTATTTACTGGACGGTACTGGATGCCAACTCTTTAGAGTCTGATTTTTTCCTAGTTTTCGAATTGCATTAATAAAGTTGTTTATTTCTAAACATACTGGTTGTTTACTATTTTTATTGATAGTTCAATATATCTTTTACACATAGTAGGAGGTATTGGACATGTAACCTTAGGTATTTCGATTTTTTTATGATAACCCTTAAGGTGGCGGTACTGGGGGACTCTCCCCTACCTGATGAAAGAACTCTGTAGCAAGAGGGTTAATCGTTAATTATTTTCAAAGTGCATCTATCTGATCTGCTAGCGAATTGATTGCGTCATGCATTATGCCCAAGTAGCTACTTAGTGCATTATTTCCTTCGCCTCACCCCTCCATCCCCCCTTCACCTTGCCCACCTTTGTTTGTCTACTTCTGGAACTTAATTAAAAGTTCCGCAGAAGTTGTGAGCACCTCGGCGGGATATCCTCATGCGAAACCAACTAACCATCATTCTGTTCGTCCCACTTTCTCCCCTGGATCTCTCGACAGATCTGCCCATCTAGTTTCTAGTTTCAATGCAAATGTACGTCTCAACTTGAAAACTATTTAAGTAGGTTCTTCTAGGAATTTAAACTTTTAATAAGCGGTGTTATTGTGTTTTCATGTATTTTAAGATCAAGAAATGTCTTTTATTGTTTTCTCAAAAGGTTCATTCCTGTATTCAGTTGTAGATTTCAAATTCTAAATTCAGAATATTTTCAAAACGTTTTGAAATTTAATTAATTAGATACCTTTGTAGAAAATAATTCGGATATTTAAATGTGTAACTATTCTGTGAATTGGGATGAGTTGTTTCACAGAACTAGAAAAATTCGTCAAATTTCAAAAATAATTTTCACGTTTTATAAAAGTTCTGTTCAAGTTCTGTTACTTTATCATTATAGGCCAGTTGCTTCACAAAACCGAGATAATAACAGAACGTAAAACATTCACAGAACTTTTATTTGATGGATTGTTCAAATCCTGAAAACAATTGACCTCGCATTAAAAGTAAGTTTCTAATTTTCTATTATTTAATAAATCAAAACCAACATTTCTTTTGAAATAAAAAAATTTGTAAGTAGGTACTTAAATAGGTACCTACTTACTTAATTGTAAACATAGGAAAACCGTAAATATTGTACAGCATTTTTTTATGTAAAGGAATTATTTATTTATTTTATTTTACTCCCAGAGGGCTTTTACATAAATAATAAAGGCAGTACATCTTTAACATTAGAAAAAAATAATATAAATAAAGTTACGATAGAAATCAAAAGTACATAAATGAAATAAAAATATAAGCAACAAAAATTTAAAGTACAATATGATATTTAATAACAATAGGTTACGATAAAAATTATACGTACATAATATAAAATACAAACAACAAAAAATTAAAAGTAAGGTGATTAAAGGTTTACTAAATTGCAACATTAACCATGTCTAATAACACCTAAGTATTAGTTTCGCAAAGTGCCAAACTGCTGTATCGATGGTACCTCCTGTGCCTCTGCAAGTTGCAGTAGTTCAGAACTGTCCAATTTGGATTTTAACATTTTAGATAATAAAGTAATTTTGTTTTTTAATAACTAAATAATACTATGGGTTATGATGGTTTACAATATTTCAATGAATTTACTAAGACATTACATTTAATTACATTAATGAGATAGGTAGAGATTAGTTTAGTAAATTTGTCGATATAGTAATAAATTTCGTGAGTATTTGTATCATGGATAAATCATTTCATAATTACACAACTAATTGTTTAATTTGTCCAAACATCACTATCTTAATGGCAATTCTTTTTTCGAACTTTCTTCAGCCAGGTAGGTACAATAGTAGCATAAAAATGCGAGTAAGAACGTCCAAAAATAAAAACAACGTTTTCGCATCGCACAATAGGCCACTTGCATCACATTTTTTTAAATTTTTTTTCCGGTTTAGGCAAATATTCTAAGACATTCTGTATTTTTTTTTTTTTAATCGTATTTTTGAAACCCTGGGGATTTTTTGAAAATTTCAATCCGAAAAATCAGACCATTTTTTATAAACCGGAAATACGGGACATAATTTTATAGGTGTGAAAAAACGATAATTACATAGCCGAAAATCATTTAAAAAAAATAACGTTTTCCACACGAATGGCACGGGAGAATAACGAGGCATACCAAAAATATTACATCTCATAAATATTTTTTTCCTTGATCCATCTTGTTGATCATAAATCATTATATTGTACAGCGTATATATTACTAAATTCAATGTAATATACTTGTGCTTGTAAATTATAATAATAATAAGAATATTATAAAATTTTATTTTGTTAAAATCAGCACCATAATCATTATAACTCTAAAACACGTACCAACATCTTCAGAACATCTGTCAAAAAGTGAAATCAAATGATAAGTTCGCAGAGAACAAACAATAAATCTAGTGAACGAATTCAAAAATTCGCCTGAAATCAAAGTGATGCCTTATAAAAAAAATAAATCAGTGTGGAATTTTTTAAAATTAATAGAAACATTTTCGGCGACGGGACATTTTCATGTAGTGACGTCATGAGCCCAAATAATGGATTTATTTATTTAAAAATAAAAACAACTGTACATTTCTAAACAATTTTACTAACATTTTCTTAATCTTAGTAAAAAGATCTATCCACATGATTTTTTCCAAGTCGTTATGAAATCCATGCAAGTGGCCTATTTCCTTGTTAAATACTTTTCAACGTACTAGTTGTTGTTCCCCTAAATTAGGGAATTGCTCGACATCACCTCACTGAGAGACCGTCTACTGAACTACAACTGCAGGTAAAAGGCCACCCCAATTAACATCAAAATTCTTTATGGACTATTAAGCAAAGTTATCTCAAAACACTGAACAGGTATACCTTCCGAACAAGAGTCAAAGAAGGGCGCCAGTTCATATAAGTATTATAATGAACGAAAAAAAAGATAAAACAGAGTGCAATTCAAACACGGAAATAGTGAAACCTTCAGAAAACTAAAGTAGACAAGAGTGTGGAGGCTACGAACCACCACACAAAGAGGAGACTGATAGGCTACGAAGCACTGTACAAAGACGAGACCGATTATACATACTTAAAAAAGTGTACCAATAAATGATGACGTTCTCTTGTCACGTACTTCTTAGGGGGCATACATTAATTACGTGAGCTCAAAAGGAGGGGGGGGGGTCCAGCAAAAGCTCACGTTACTTGAAAAGAATATACGAAGCGACTCAAATGTATCTCACCAAGGGGGGGGTCTAGATTGGAAGAAAAACTGGTCACGTAATTAATGTATGCCCCCTTTTGCGCTTGTCACCCTGCTACTTTTTAAACTCGATGAAACGGAAACGACACTAAAAATAAACAAACACATAATAGGATTTTGCCTGTAAGAGAATGAGATAGAATGATTGATTATGAGCTCACTTTTCAAGGCTCCTATTGGTTGAGATTGTGTGGTAAGTAAGTAAGTTTCAATTCTACCGCGTGTGGACTGCACTTGATTATTTTTTGCGTGGATATCGCAAAAGAATCGTTCCAAAACTGTGAGTAACTGCCACTCCGAAGATCAAAAATTACGTGAAAATTCACCTTCACTATTTTACAATAGAATATTACTATATCGCTATGACTTAAGCTAATGAACGGTTTGAAACGTTGGCAATAAATAATTTTTAATTGCTGGCAATTTATTAAGATTTTCGCACCCTTAATGGCCGAATTAATAAGGGTTGTCATTTAGCTAAGACCCTCCTGCAATACTAATTAGCCCCCAAAGGAAAAGTAGCAAAATTCTGGAGCCCGTCGGCCTTATTTACTAAACTAATTTATGTTATATTAGTATCTACCTGCACTTGAGATCCGGAAAGAATGCAATGTTGAGGTAAGTTTATGGGAAAGATTAAGAAACTGATGCGTTTGGGAGAGTAAAACGGATTTTTTTTCATTAAATCCACACTGCAGGAAAATGATTCCCCTCAGGGCCTATGCCATCTTGGAATGCTGTGCGGAGGGTATTTTTGAGAAGAGGAAAGAGTGAACATATTCACTCCTGGAGTAAACATAGGGGCTGGCAAATCGTTTCACGGTCGAGCTGATGAACTCAAGAACGAGCGTAGCAGCAATCCGTTCTTAGGGCTCTTACACATAAACACGATACGACGTCGCATCGTGCTACGATGCGGCATCGTACCAATTGCACATTCTACATATCTCCTCGCTCAACTAAAGCAATAGTTAAAAATTCTTTGTTCTACCGTCCAGCGTTCCTGGGTCCAGAAAAGCAAATGACGGTAGAACAAATAATTTTTAATTATTGCTTGAGTCGAGCGAAGAGATTTGTAGAATGTGCTTTCGGTACGATGCCGCGTCGTAGCACGATGCTACGTCGTATCGTGTTTATATGTACGAGCACGATATATCTTCTTCTTTGTGTGCCGTATCAAGTCCCCCGACGTTGGCAATCACTCTTGAAAATGTCTCTCTATCTTGCGCTGCCCGGAATAACTCCTCCACACTTCTAATGCCGGTCCACTCCTTTATATAACTAATTAATTATTTATTAATCATTGGGCGCGCATTTCACGTGTTTTTTGACTATGCACCGTTACCTAAGAGGTTAATGACGCTAGTAATACCGGTAGAACAAGAACAGCATGTTCTCCAAAAATTGAAATCCGTTTGTTAAGATAGGGGTTTCTCAAACCGGGACCGCCCGTTTCTGCACAGAGTTAAGGTTTTCTTCAGATTTTTTTGGGTTTGGTGTTCCGCAAAGATAATATTATAGAAGCGTATTGCGGCGTGTAAATGTACCTAAAGGAACCCCCTTAAATGAAATTAAATTAAGATCCCAGCTTTTAAAATTATTAAACGATATCGAATATATTTCATGAACAAATAATCATTCGCATTTTTGGAGACGGGTATGGTTACCACCACCCTGGAAACCGTTTATTGGATAACCAACACCTCTGCCATATGGTTCTCTACGTTTGGTGATGTAGCATTGGAGGTTATCCACCACTTACCCGCCCTGGTATAAGTAACAGATGGTTACTCCTTCAAGACTCTCGCAAGGACTCTAATTTTTTTGAAAGAACGAAGCTACATTTAGTTTTAAGCGAAATTAGACCTCCAATGTTCCTGCATACGTTGTTAGTAAGCAGTATGCAAGTGCTTAGCGGGAAATACAAGATACAAGGTGATATAGCAGGGGTGCCCGGGTTCATGGGCTGAGGTTTATCCAGATCTTGGCGGCGAGAGATTTGCCTACCTGCTGCGTGGCGGGCCGGATCGAGACAGGCTGATTGAGGGAGGTATTTTGACCTCTACAGCTAGAATTCCTCGACCCATCGGCTTGCACCGCAGTGGATTCATACGTCCATCACTCCTGGATACAGCGACCACCATATTCATACCGACCCCTCATACCTAATACTTTCCCAGAACCTCTCGTTCCTTTCCTTAAAAAAATCCTCCACACAGCATCCTCTAAGATTACACAAGTCTTGTGGGGATCTAACTAACATCTAACACATCTAACTAACAACTAACACATCTAACTAACATGTTTCATATAAAAATGTAAAAAATATTATTTAGTTACTAAATAAAAAAAAAATAAAAAATTATTTTACTTCTGTGTGGAGCTAATGTAAGAAAAATCATAATAATTTTATTGGCCTGCCTGGAGACTAATAGGTGAAAAAGGTCTTACCGTAGATCAGACTTCTTTTGATCGTCTGTTCGGTGTCATTAGGCGATGTATATTGTGAGCTAGAAAATGTTTTCAAATTAGCAATAAAAAATTATATCCTTTATAGCGGGTAATTATAATTAAATCCTCTGTATCCGAGTTTCAAAGTTCTCCTTGTTCGCCAGGGGCGTAGCGGATAAACACGGCCCCTTAGAAGCCATTGTTAAGGATAGACATGGGCAAGTCACTGGTTTCTGGGAAAACCATCCTCCCTCTTCATTTTAGCTCACATTTCAGTATAAATCATTACATGGATTAATGAAACATTGTAGCTAACTATGTACAAACTAGATCAGTTGTTATCAAATGGGGCGATAGTGAGATCCAGTGCGGCGGTGGTGGCTTCCGGTGAAAACGGGGGGCGGTGAATGAAAGAATTCAAATAAGTTATATTACCTACATCATTGCAAGAATCTTCCATACGAACAGTTGAATTAATGATTGGGTATTTTTGGGGGATTAATACTTTTTCAAGAAATCATTTTATTAAATTTAGAAAGCAACTTTTGAGGGTTACAAATAAACTAAAAACACTTCCACCATCAAGGTGTGCAATGTGGCTTGTGCAATTATGTAGGGCTTAACTAGTAGAGAATCTAACCCGCAAACCCCAGGAGGAAACCAGTAGTTACCATGCTACCAACCTATGGTCGTGGTATTTCAAAACAAATATTGTTTTTTTTTATATAATATAAGAATATGAGTTACATTTATGAATATATATATTACAAAATATTATATTTAAGGTCATCATCGGTCATATAATATATACTGGTTTACATGTTCATTTTGTTTGTTCGAAAATTTAATTAAACATATTTATATCACAAGAATGGTAGTTAGGCACTCTTTGGATTTAACAGAGCTACCTTAAATGGATTGTTTTGAAAATAGTATCCGAACAAGTGTAATTGTTATCTGTTATTTTGGAAAATTTTGCTGTTCTTATTGTTAAAACTAAATAGTTGTGTATGGTTGACAACTAACTAATTGTGAAATCAAATGTTGTGTAAGATTGACAACTAAATTCTTGCAAGTTTCAAGTCACAAAAGGATTGATTGAACTTATTGATTGAACTTACGATTGATTGGATGAAATTACGGAGGCCTCCAAGCTGCAAAGTACTGCAGTCAAGGTTGGTGAATCCGTTTTTTCCCTTGAGATTTTGTCTGATTGCCATTCTTTGTGATACATTGTCCGCGCAAGTAGATTTCATAATCATATCTTTTGGGTACTAAGCCCAGAGGGTCTGGGGTTATTTACACACCTCAGGCTTGCATATTGTAATACATAATTATGGTCCTTCGAGCCGGATCAGAAAAGAGGAGCACTTTTGCCTGACATAATTTTAACATTAATCCCACGCAGGAGGCCCTGAAGAAAATAATTTCTCTCATGGCCCATGAAATCTTTGAAGATGTTGTGTTTAGGGTTCTTTTAAGGAAAGGAAGGAGAGGAAGTTCCGGGAAGAAAAAAGTTATGACAGGTGGGTAGGAATCTAGGGGTCAGTGTTTCAAGGAGTGACTAGTGTAACAGGAGTATGAATGTATCCCTCCCGCTGCAGTGCAAGACGATGGGTCGAGAGAGACCAGCTGAATAGGTCAAATCAGGTCATTGGGAGAGATCGGTTTCCCAAACCAATCCCAATCCAGCCACGCAGTTGATACCCGGGCAAATCTCATCCCATGATCCCGGTCACCCCTGCTAAGTCATCAAACACTTTGGGTAACCTACGGCAGAAGTGTCCCTGGGTCCCTGGGGCCACGGTACCCACAACCGCCTCCCAAATTGAATCCGTATGACATGAAGTCGTGCTTTTTATGGAAGGAAGATGTTGAAGAAAAATATATTTGGAAAGTAGTCGGTGAACCAGATAAAGTTGGGAACCTCCGAACATAGATAAATATATTTAATTCCGTACATAGAAAAATATAGATTGGCTTAACCGACATTCAATTGATAATTTACATTTTTTTATGTATATAAAATTTAGTTACAGGTGCTTGCTTGTTCAATGCCTGTCTCACTAGGATGTACCTGTATAGAGGCAGGCGTAGGAGATACACAAATGCATACAAACATAGGATATATAAATTCTAAGGTTAATACAAAAAGGAAGGTAAAAGGAAGAGTCGGTTAATTTCAACGATATTGAAATATATGTATAGTTAATCCTACAAAGATTTTACTATTACAAATGAAGTAAAGTAGATATTGAAATAATGATAATCTATAATATAAAAATGAATCGCTAAATGTGTTGGTAAGCGCAAATCTCGAGATCAGCTGAACCGATTTCGCTAATTCTTTTTTTAGAATATTCCTTGAAGTACGAGGATGGTTCTTACGGAGAGAAAAATTAAGAAAATTGCGCAGAAAATTGAATAATTTCAGAAAACATGAGCATGTTTGATAGTTCGCGTATTTGAGAATGACGTTTTGCAAAACATTGATTGTTCAATCACAATTCTATTTTTGAAAATCTTTAATAAATTTATTTAAAGTAGATACTCCCCTAATAGTTTGAATCGAATTTTAGATATTTTAAATAGGTACCTATGTTAGGTACCAAATTTAATATACATGAAAAATGGAAATTTGAATAAACATTGTAAAAGGTGGCACACGGGCTGTTTAATAACTGAATGTACTGGGATTGAATATATGGAACGCGGGAGGAGGGTTGACGGGACGAGGGAGCGGGAAAGGAAAGAGGGAAGGCGGGGAAGGTGGAAGGGGAACGCGGGAGGGGAAGGGGACGTGTGAGGGGGGAGGGGGGTTCGGGGGAAGGGGGGGGGGAGTGGAGTGGGGAGAGGGAAGGTGGAGGTGACGGAGTGGGAACGCGAGAGAGTAAGAGGACGCAGAAGAAGAAGGGGAGGCGGAAGGGAAACGGGACGAATGGGAAAGGACACTCAGGGAGAAACAATTTATTTATTAAATGGCATAGCAACGCATGCCGGGACCAGCTAGTTATACATATAAATTAGATTTGACGGAATTATATTATTTTGTTTAGGCTAGGTTGTATGTAAATTGATATTCATATCTAAGTGTGACTTGTCAATAATAAATTTGAGATTAATAAACTAATAACGAGAACAAAAGTAATGAAATGAACAGTCAGATTATAGGCATTAAAATAAATAAATTAATTTTATGATATACATGAATAAATAGAATTGTGGAAATTGATAACTTTAAAATAATGACGTGATTAGAATAATTAGAAGAATTATAATAGGACGTTAAAAAATTAGTATGGAATGGATTAAAATAAATAAAGGTTTTGAATGGATTTGAAAGATTAAAACAGTTACAAGAAGAATGATAAAATAATTTAGATAATAATTAAATAATGGTGAGACTAAAATACACAATGTACGTACATATATGTCTATCTCCTCCAAAGTACTATTTTTTTTCCTTTCGAGGAAACAGATATACGTACATTGTGCGTCTCATCTTTTGTCTCACCATTATTTAATGCGTAAGAAAGAGCTGCAGCATTATTGTGATAGGGAACGTAAGTTTATTGCCTTTTGCGTACCGTCGCAGTCGCCGTTATGTAAACGTGGGAATATTAAAAGCGCCTAATAGTATTTATGAAATCGTTAAAAGTAATTAAAGAGTGGAGAATTTGAGGGAATTAAATAATTGACTTAACCCTCCGCCCGTCGCGCCTTTTTTGTAACGTGAGGTGTCGCGTGGGGTCGCTTAGGACCCCAAAAATAAATATGATTAAATTGTTGTTGTAGCATACATTTTATATGTTATTTTAACTGATTACAGTCAGGTGATAATGATTGCTTTGAAATAAAAGAAATGTTAAAAATTAGTTATATATTTTCAATGCAAGAGCTGAAAAATCAACAAGGAACATTTTTTGAAATTTTGAATCATATTTTTTAATAGAAAACTTTTTTAAAAAATCTAACCAATTTCCATCAAACTCATAACTATTTGAGGTTGATATAGACTTATTATTATTACAACAAAAAAATCAACAAAATACAATAAAAAAAACCTATAAACTTGATTTTTCATGGTATTTTGTTGATTTTTTTAGCATCACGTCGAAACACAAGTCTGTATCTCACATCGCACATGCGCAAACTAAATTTTCTCGGCGCTTGCGTCAAGTATAGTCCCTTTTAGGAAGCTACCTAAAGTAAGAAATCAGTGGGAACATTTAAAATGAACATAATTAGCATTTCTGTAAAACCTGGGCTTTTAAAGACCCCACGCGACGGGTCGAGGGTTAATATAGGAATTCAAAAAAATTAAACCAAGTGAATCAATTAGATAATACGATTTACGATTTGTATTAAATTAAATAAGCTATACCCACTAATTAAATTAAACAAACATTAATTAGACGAATAAAATTCATTGTACAAAATTCATGATTTGTAATAATTTGATGTAGTAAAACAAAGAACACAATTAAAATTAAAATAATAACACTAATTAAATGGAAACACATACCACAAATTAAAATAATAACATGCATTAAAGGTTACAACTTATACTACCTACTACGGATATCACCAACGTATTTGTGCTATCGGGGGCGTCGCTATTGAACATATTGTTGATGCCTATAAAAATTCTGGTGAATAAAATTCGTTCGTTTTTCTTTTTGTAATTTTTTGCAGGTTGATAAATTTACAGTCGATAGCGAGATTCAGAGGAAACCGGGCGGCGTTTTGTTCATAAAAATCCAACTTCCTCTCTTGATTTTGACATAAGTGTTATTTTTATATAATATAGGGTTCCATGACAGTTGGTCCGGCGACAGTTGGTCCGGCGACAATTGGTCCGGCCGAAAGTTTAGAAGATGTTTTCTTCAAGTAAGTATGCAAAGAGAATATTCATCAGTATTCATTCAAAATTGTAACGTTACTTGAAATGGCTTTAACCGTGTTTGATGACTATATCTGAATAGCCAGGTACATTTTCTACATCTCCTTCCTCTCCCCACTACCTTCAGCATCACACCATACCAAAATTGGTCACCATGCTACAGTCTCACTGGCTCGAGATGGTTGGGAGCAGTTGGGACACTTGTGTTATATTCAGATATAAAAGTTATATTATATGAAAGTAGGAATCCTTAGCGTTTTTTTGCTAAGCCGACTGCACGTATAAGTATGTCGTATTTTGTGATTGCCGCATGCAACTTCGGAGAATCTAAATTATTAGTAAAAATATATATACAGCGGATTTTCACTCAAGATGCCTTCAGATATAAGTATATCGACTTTGGTTGTACGGCCGTATATCCTCTTTGCATACTTACTTGTAGAAAAAAACCTTTTAAACTTTCGATTAAACGACCAATTGTCGCCGAACCAATTGTAGGGTCACTATAATATTGATATCAACCATTGTATGTCGATGCGTTTTGCTTTATTTGTTACTAGCAGACCCGGACACACGTTGCTGTGGCTAAGGAAACACAACGCCATTACCCAACCTTTATAAAATCCACACCACCCGCTTGCCAGCTGCCCGCTGCCCGCTGCCTGAATTGAATATTTGAATTTCTCGGATTTTCTCTACTATAATAAGCATGTATTATACATATAAACCTTCCCCTTGAATCACATACATTTTGAGCGACTTCATTTTATACTATGTAATGCAATTCGAGCGATCGTCACTAATTATACAATGCTTGCAATGCAACACTGGATATTTGAAAAGGGAAAATCAAATACCTACTTACTCTAGGACATCTATTTTCCAATTTCTTCCGTAGAACGAATTTCAAAAGTGACTATAGTACGGCCCGCCAGCCGTTTTAAATCGCACAAAAATATGTTTTCTTTGAATTTATCGGCTTTTCTCTAATATAATTTGCATGTATTATACAGGATGGACCATAACTGTGTTCGCGGTTTGTTTCGTTATTTTTTTAATGCCTCATCCGCACGTTTGGCAAACCTCAACAAACCTTCACAAACGCAAACGTGCGGATAGGGTGTTTGGCTTGGTTTGCGTAAGTTTGCAAGCGTTTGTTGCCGATTTGCCGAGTGTCGGTTTTTCGTCACAAATCAAAGGGAATTTGCCGCAAGCGTTTGCAACGCATCCACACGTTTGTGAGCACTCAGTCTCGTCTGTGCAGTGGTGGCTAACGGACGTGAGTTGCGGTTAGTATATTCATGCGTGAGTTGTACTTCAAAATGAGTGACTGGTCAAATGAGGACGTTTACGATGCCGAGAATTCTATCAGGGAGAGCCATGCATTTGGGACCCAAGCCATAGAGAGCATAAGGATAATAAGAAGGTTACCGATGCATGGAGTCGCGTTAGTAACTTTTTGAAGAAACTAGTAAAGGTGCTGAAAGCCAAGAAGGAAATTTTTATATTCAGAAAACATCTAAAAAAGAAAGAAGAACGTATTCGTTTCTTCCACTTATTTTCTTGTATTTATAATAAAAATAACTTAAGGCGATCCTATATAGTCCAAGCAAAAATCGAAGAATTTACGCCCTTTTGTGGGAGGAGTTTAAAAATACTCGAGAAAAAAGCCTTTGGAAAGGTTGGAAAAGGTATTTGAGATTTTTTTTTACAGGTTGATTTCGTAAAGGCCTGTAAAAACATTAACTCATTTTTTTCGCATTTTTTAATTGTATTAAAACAGAATTTTAAAATTGATTTCACGGAACAAAGCGACGCGGAGCCTAACGTTTAGGGGCGAACAGATAAAAAAAAAACGGGTGTGACTAGTTATGTAGCCCTTCGGTGGACGGCATAGAGTTCACTTTGAAAATGCAAATTCGTCTACTGCCGGCCGTATTGTAAAATAACAACGCGAAAATGCATATTTTATTTTATTTTGTGAACTTCGGGCGTAAATATCAATTTTTTTAGCGATTATTATAAAAGAAACTGAATTTGCTACAATAAACAATAAAACCATATTCGAAAAGGGGTTTATAAATAGGAGAATTTGGACTTTTTACCGACTTTAAATTTTATTTTTTTATAGGCTTATTAAAAGACTTAAAAAAAACTGACCAATATTTTTTAGGGCCAAGATATGTTCTACACGCAGGATTTAATAGAAGCTTCTATAATACTTTTAAGCGATCCAATTTTCAAAACAAAAACATACAATTTTGTATGATTTTGCATTATTTACAATAGCTTCATCTTAAGCCAAATGTTATGGCCGATGCAACAACCTCGACGTCCGTCATGCTTGCCTCTTCAGAACAAACTAATGCACTCGCAAGCGTGTGGATGGCCACGTTTGAATTCCGAAATCAAGCCAAACGTTTGTAGAGATTTGGAGTTTGCGGCAAGTGGCAAACGTGCGGATGAGGCATAACAATGCGTGGGGCGAGCGTGGTTCGGGGGGTATCGTTAGACGCGTTATTTCGTGGAAATTTTAGTCGCCTTGGAGCCGTTCACGGGAGGGCAGCGCGCATTTTGTGTTCGTGCATATTACATAAACAATTATTCCGTGACGATTTCGAGACGAATGTACCGTGCTGATTTCGGTTTACGAGACATTAATCAAGCACCAAGAGCAAAATCTATTCGGAAATGGATCATAATGTTTGAGACAACCGGCTCAACAGTAAAAACAATTAATGAAGGTCGCCCGAAGTCAGCGAGGATACCAGAAGTTATTCAGCGTGTTAGTGAATCAGTGAGGGAAAATCCACAACAAACTACTCGCAAGAGAAGCCAAGCCTTATCCATCAAGAGGACCACTTTACAAAGAATTTTACGTCACGATTTACATCTAAAAGCTTATAAAATTCAGCTGATGCAAGAGTTGAAGCTGAATGATACCGATCTTTGACTTAATTTTGCCAATGTGATGCTGGAACGTTTTGACAATTTTTTCAACATAATGTTCAGCGATGAGGCCAATTTCCATATCAATGGCCATGTTAATAAACAAAATTGCCGGTATTGTTCTGAGAATAGAAGAAGAAGAAGAAGAAGACCCCCCGACAGAAGCATCAACGTCCCTTGCATAGCCCGAAGGTCGTTGTGTGGGCTGCAATATCAGAGGGGTATCTTTGGCCAATATTTCTTTGAAAACGAAAGGAGAGTTGCTATGACAGTGAAATCTAAGAATTATTGTCAGATGCTTCATGAGTTCTTGGTCCCAGCTCTTTAAGATTTTCAAGGCCACAATTCCAGGAGCTGGTTTCAGCAGGAAGGCGCCTCCTGACACACTGCTAAACTGTCCATGGACCGTTTGAAGGAGATGTTCCCCGAAAAACTCATTTCACGAGGAGGAGACATTGAGTGGCCTCCACGGAGCCCATATCTCAGCCCGTGTGATTATTTTTTGTGGGATACTTAAAATCAAGAGTCTATGAAGACAATCCAACAACAATAAATCAGTTAAAACAAAACATTGTACGGGAAATTAACGCCATCCCACGGGCAACTTGTCAACGTGTTTTTTGAGAATTTTCGAATCCGCCTTAGACAATGTCAACAGGCTGATGGAGCTCACTTGGACAATATAATTTTTAAAACTTAATGTCATTAAAATTTTCATTTATTGTAGTTTTTGAAAATATTAATAAAACATGTCTAAGTTCTAACATTATTTATTTATTGTTAATTAAAACTAGGTATACACTTAAGGGCCACCCTGTACATATAAACATTCCTCTTCAATCACTCTATCTATCTATCTATCCGTATGAAAATCCGGTGCGTAGTTTAAAAGATTAACGCGCACATACATTTTGAGTGACTTCATTTTATACTATGTAATGAAGCTACTTCTTATCCTCGGAAAGGACCCTCCGGAAATCGTTAAAATTTCCTCGTTTGAACGTCATAAACACACGTTCATACAAACTAGACAATGCAGTTTTAATAAAGGCAAAACTTTAGAATATTTTGTTCTTAACCAGTTGGTAAAAAAAATCTTAAAATACCGGTCCAGTTTTGGAGTGAACATGGACACTACAAAACACTACAAAACCTCGTTTTTATATAGGTAGATATTATCGGCGTGAGGTGCAGTTGTCCCTTTCGCTCGATATTCGGGGAGAGTATCAGTGACAGTGACAGCAACAGTTTGGTAAAATACCTTTGATTCAAATTTTTCGGCGACCGTGTTTCCTCTTAATTAGCCGAGTGAACAAATGCGTCTGGTTCCCACCAATTCAATCCTTGGTTCAATCCTCTTCTAGCTAAGTCCTCCATCTTTGCACAGGCAAAATTTTCCACTTATAATGGTTGTAGTAATTCTTGATTCAAAAAGAACAACGAAAAAAAAAGAAATGGAAAAAGAAGAAAGGAAACAATAGAAAGATTTCTGTAAGAGGCCAACAACTATCAGGCGGTAAAAGCGGCTTGGTTTTATTTTATTTATTTATTTATTAACAGAAACAACCAGTACTTACATTATTTACAGTCGTGAAAACAATTCACAGTTATCTTATTAATTAATATATAAAATAAAGTCGGGTTAGTTACACTATTTATAACTCGAGATCGGCTGGACGGATTTTGATGATCTTTGATTTGTTGGATTTGTCTCCGCCTCGGATAACAGAGTAACTATTAAAACTTTGCAAAAATTCACGAAAAAGGAAGTTATGAAGAAAAGTATATTTTTCGTACATTTTGTGTGGAACGAATTCACATATTTTAAAAGAACTGCTGCAATAATGAGATAGGTATAATATTTAACTGTTCGTGAATTCCAAAAATTCAAAAACGTCAAATTTCAATGCGCTGATTGTTTTATTTTTGTTCTTAATCATATAATGCTGCCCCTCTTTCTTACACACTAAATGTCAATAGTCGAAAATGAGACAAACGGTGAAGTATGTCTCTGCACCTCTCCAAAGGAAAAATACAATAATAATAAATCTCTGAAATGAAACGCATTTTTTTTTACGTAAGCTCCACTCAGGACCTATGTCATCTTAGGGGATGCTGTGGAGGGTCTTTTTAAGGAAGGGTAGGATAGGAAGTTCTGGGAAGGAAAAAGGCTTGAGGGGTGGGTAGGAATCTGGAGTTCATTGTATCCGGGAGTGAATCCATCCCTCCAACTGCGGTGCACGGCCATTGCCTTGACCGAAATTGACCTTTTACCTTGACCTTTCCAGCCGGAGTCTTTCGACCCTTTGGTCGAGAGAATCCGGCTGGAAAGGTCAAAAGGCCTCCCTCAACCAGTCTCTCTCGATCCGGCCCGCCACGCAGTAGGTGAGCAGACGCATCCGCCGCCAAGACCCGCATAAAAGTCATCCCATGAACCCGGGCACCCCTGCTAAATCACCAAACGTAGCGAACCACTTGGGGTGACCTATGGCAGAGGTGTTGGTTATCCAATAAATGGTTCCCGGGGCGGCGGTACCCGTACCCGCTTCCTTTCAGAAATTCCCGTAAGTAAGTGGAAAAGTAAGAAAATCAAAAAAAATATAAATCCGTATACAACGCCATCTCTGATACTGACATAAACAAAACACGGACAGTTGGGCATCGATAATTGCTTCATTGTGTACGTTTTAACTTAATAAAAAAACTTAATTTAATTCAACAGTTATTGATTCTGAGGCTTTACGAAGTTCGTCGGGTCAGCTACTAAAGTATATTTCAAGGTGGGTACATATGATTTGCTTCATTGAAGTATCTTATTTATATTAAGTGATTACCGGGTGATGTGTGTAATGGGTAGGTGTGTATGTGGGTGTGAGCATGTTTGTAGATGTGAGAAGTGATGATGTATGTATGTACATATGTATATATATTTTTTGTAAAAGCTCTGAATTCATTCACACCAACCATAGATAAATATATTATTTTCTTGCGCCATTCGATTCGTTATGAATTCAGTGAAATACTCGTATTTGAGGAAGAGCGCATCAAAAAATATTCATGGCGGAAATTCAACAGGAAATTTCTATGGAATCGCACAAAAGAATAATATTTATTAAGCGGCTGCGGGATTTCAATGGCGCGAGGTAAAAATACCAAACGGAAAACAATGCAATGCATCTGTTTTTGATTTTATTGTTTTTATTTTCCATTATGTGGCTGACACGGCCAACCGTAACGGGCCAGCTCTTTATTCAAACACATTATATATGTACTTATTCATCTGCTTTCTGTTCTTATACCCCATTTTTCACCATTTTTTACATTCGTCTGCCTCTGACTTATCTGTACAACGTTTCTTAACTATTTGTTCCTCGAATCACCTGTCCTTTCAAGTAGGAATAAAGATGAATTATGGAACAAATGAACTATTTTTTTAATCAAGCAATTTCTTGCTCTTTTTTTTGTTTCCACAAAATCCACAACAAATTGTAACGGCTAGCTCTTTTTTCAAGAATATCGTTTAGTTACCTACCTACTGATCTGCTTTCAGGAATTAAACGCCCTTTTTCTTGTCTATTGTATATAAGTTTGTCTACGACTATGACGTTTTCTTTTATACAGCTCGTACGTAATCGTTTTTAACAAATTATCTAGATTCTAGTGCGTCCGTTTTTTCTTAGGCGGCCCCTAGGCGAACAATTATGTTGCTAAATATTACGAATTGTGCAATATTATTGTCCGTTTAGGGTTAATATTGAAGATTGCTCAATGATTGAACAAAAGTTTGAGCGAGTTTAATTTTTATTGCACCAAATTTTTCCATTGCATCGTGTAGGGGCAGTATTGCACAATATTTTTTCAATTTTTCATTTTATTGACTCCAAAACATTGAACAGTTGGTTTATTGTGCAATATAATTGGTCGTTTTATTGTGCAGTATAATTAATCGTTTGGATCTAAGCGCCTTTCAATCTTATTGAACAATATTAAATGGCACAATCAGTAAAAACTTAGTATATATTTAATCTACAAAAAAAAACACCTTGTTTTTTTTGTACAGAATACATTTTTGGCATTTTTTACCAGCATTTGATTCCTAAGAACGGGCAATCTGCCTAGCTAGGAACTAATATAGACAAACAAGACATAATAACACTTGTACACATTTTAATATTTACAGTTATTTTGAAATATTATTATTATGTTATTTTGCTGTATAAATGTATCTTATGTAATAAATAAAATAAATAAAATAAATAAAATAAATAAAATAAATAAAATAAATAAAATAAATAAAATAAATAAAATAAATAAAATAAATAAAATAAATAAAATAAATAAAATAAATAAAATAAATAAAATAAATAAAATAAAATAAATAAAATAAATAAAAAAAAAATAATAAAAAAAAATAAAAATAAAAATAAAATAATAAAAAATAAAAAAATAATAAAATAAATAAAATAAATAAAATAAATAAAATAAATAAAATAAATAAAATAAATAAAATAAATAAAATAAATAAAATAAATAAAATAAATAAAATAAATAAAATAAATAAAATAAATAAAATAAATAAAATAAATAAAATAAATAAAATAAATAAAATAAATAAAATAAATAAAATAAATAAAATAAATAAAATAAATAAAATAAATAAAATAAATAAAATAAATAAAATAAATAAAATAAATAAAATAAATAAAATAAATAAAATAAATAAAATAAATAAAATAAATAAAATAAATAAAATAAATAAAATAAATAAAATAAATAAAATAAATAAAATAAATAAAATAAATAAAATAAATAAAATAAATAAAAAAAAATAATAAAAAAAAATAAAAATAAAAATAAAATAATAAAAAAAAAAAATAATAAAATAAATAAAATAAATAAAATAAATAAAATAAATAAAATAAATAAAATAAATAAAATAAATAAAATAAATAAAATAAATAAAATAAATAAAATAAATAAAATAAATAAAATAAATAAAATAAATAAAATAAATAAAATAAATAAAATAAATAAAATAAATAAAATAAATAAAATAAATAAAATAAATAAAATAAATAAAATAAATAAAATAAATAAAATAAATAAAATAAATAAAATAAATAAAATAAATAAAATAAAAAATAAATAAAATAAATAAAATAAATAAAATAAATAAAATAAAATAAAATATAATGTACAATGTTATTGTAACGTCTAGGGGCCGCCTTAAGCCGAGATTCCACATGATATGATTCTATGGTCTAGAACTATTATTCTATTATATTATTCTATGGTCATAGAACGAACCGATTGAAAATGGAAAGGAATTGTCGCGCGTTCACTTGCTCTATTTATATTCTATTCTATTTCAATTATTTTATTACTAATGTTTTTGGGTTATTTGTCATTCAATTTATTCAAAATTAAAAACGGTTTTTGCAAATGCAAAATGATTTTAATGCAAAACGGAAATTTTCTAACCTTCGGAACATCCCCGATATGAGAGGTTAAACTTCCATATTCATCGGTTAATTATCATATTTAATGTCATATTTTATGTTTTTACCCCGCTTATAGCTCAATTTGACATAATTTTTCTTATAAAAGTAATGCTTTATAATATTATGATGTTTTAATTTAAAATCACTTCATTAATATGTTAAAAAATAGAATTATACCAACGCATATTGTCGAACAGGCTATGCCTTTTGTAATCTTTTTTGTTTCCATTTTTTGTATTATCTTGTATTTGTATGTTTTTTTTTTAATAACTGTTACAATGAATCAAAACTTTTCAATAATAGAAAGAGTATATGCCTGAATTATTTATTGTACATATTTACATTGTATTCATTTATCTATTTATAAAATAAGAAATATATATAGCAATAAGCTGCACATCTCACTAGGGCATTCCTGTATCGAGATGTGCAGTTTTACAACAAAGTTTTACAACAATGTAGTTTTACAATAATGTAATTTTAAAAAAAAGATAAGAAAGAAACATACACATAAACTTAATAAAAATATTATAATAAACCTACAAAAGCAGCATGAGTACAGTTATTCAAACATTAATAAATAATTATATTCTGTCACCATGTTAGAAAATAACACCTCTTTTATTAACATATATCTCAATACTATTTGGAAAGATACTTACTGCAAATACTCAAGCTCCATTCTAATTACACCTTCATACACTTCAAAAAAAAAAAAAAAAAATTACAACTGTGTGTAAATGTGTTGGTACTGTGTCCATGGCCGTATATATACATATTAATGTATTCATGTACCTAGACGCATATATATGTGTAAGTGTGTGTGTGTATATGCCTATGTGTGTATGGATGTGTGCACCTGTATATACGTATGCGTATGCACTCACACATATAAATTTTAAAATAAGGATATGTATCTTCTCACAAACTTATCCTTACCCAATTCTTTTTCTCTTTACTAGTTTTTTATTATAACTTTACCAATTTTCAACATCATTACATTACTAATAGTTCCATATGTTAACAATAGACTTCACTTAAAGTAAATATCCTCCATTGTCACCATGAAACAGGCAGCCGCCTAGTATGGTGATTCAATGTATCCAATTCTATGTAAATGTATAATTATGTAACATGTATTTAAATAAATAAATAAAAATGGGATTGGATACTGCCTTTTTTGAAGTAAAGCTTATTTACGCACGCATGACTTGGGGAGTAAGCTGGTGAATGCGTGACGAGAGCGTTACGAAAAGTGTGATCGGGCGAGGCGAACGGTCGGGCCTTTACGCACGCTAAACTTGGGGAGTAAGCTGATGAATGCGTGACGAGAGCGTTGTGAAAAGTGTAATCGGGTGAGGTGAACGGTCGGGCGAGGCGAACGGAAGTTGAGAGGGAAATTATAAGTTAGTGAAATTTTACTTCAGTCATGTGGTCTAGAAACACCCGTTTTTTTCTTAAGCCGAGATCCCACATGATATTATTCTATGGTCTATTTCATAGAACGAACCGATTGAGAATGGAAAGGAATTGTCGCGCGTTCACTTGCTTTATTTATATTTTATTTCAATGGGATTGGATACTGCCTTTTTTTATTTGACAAAACCATGGATTGATTTTTGATTTGACAAATAATTGCTGTACTGTGCGGCTTCCACGATTCTATACTATGGTAGATCCATAGAATAGATCTAATGTTAAGTTGATTCAACAATATATTGGGTTTCTGTTTCAAGAAAATTTAATTTCTCTAAAAACTTTTCTCTCTGATGTATCTGATACATTATGTTCAGAATATATGAGATCGGAAAGCGCCACTAATAACTTCTGCAGATGATTTTTAAAAGAGGGACAAATGAATGGCAAGCTTTTACGAATAGTCTTTGGACCTATACCAGAAAATATATCTTACAGAATAAAAATAAATCATATACTTTAAAATTGAATACCTAGAGCAAGAGATCATTTTTGTGGGTCCCACTCTGGGATGTAGTGACGAAAAAGGGGCATTTTATATCTATCTTTCATCTCGGTAAGTTTAATTGCATCGCGTGATTTTTCACATGTAGGTAACAAGTATTTTGAATATAATTTGTATCATTATGCAATGCCGTGTCGCAATGGCGTTATCTCCCGAGTCTAGGGGATGTTTCGTGTCTCCTTTCGGCACGAAGAATAATTAATTCATTACGTTCATCCCGGCAGTCCCGGATCTAATGGGGGGCAAGCCGGGGCCCATGCCCCGGGCGGCAAGTTCAGAGGGCGGCCAAACTCAACTTTGACCACGAAATAAATAATAGTACAAGTAGAGAAATTTCACGGCCATATTAACTCGACTGATACCCAGAGCCCTGAGTGAGACGTGCTGCACGAACATTTATTATTCGCGAGGCGCGTAGGCATAGTTCAAAATACGCACCCGACCCGCTCGCCCGCAGGAACCACAGATCGCGGCAGCACGCGTCTGCTCTGGTTACCGTGCGTGCGAAAGAGATGAAGCTATATTCGAAAACTCCCTCGTCGATCTCTCTCCACGGCAGTGTTTTGTTTTAAAAATGTGTCAAAAGTGTGTTGTTTATTTTTACTCTTTAGTACTTGTTGATCAACCGAAGGTACAATACTGATGTCATTAGTGTCGCATCAATAAATCTATCACAGTTCATCGATCGCTTTTCTGGGTAAGTATTTTATATAACTATCTTATGCTTTTTAAGTTACTATATTTATTTTTTAAACTCAATTTAATACGTGCAATCACTTACGTCGTCAATTCGTCATTATTCAAACTTACTTAAAATTTTTACGTCGTTATGCGTGTCATGATTTGTTTATTACACGATGGCAGCCATCATATGACTGAGAACAGCCTTTTTATTTAAATACAATGCAATGTAGCAGTTTAAAACGAATAAGCAGCCAGCAAGATAAATTTCAGTTGTGATTTCATCTGCTGAAGCATTTTGATGGAAACCATTCTCGTGTTCAAAGTGCAGTTTTAAAATTCTGGTTGCAGACTATATACAGCCAGAATTTAAGGAAAACCATTTGCATGTTCTGGGTGTAGCTATAATTAAATTTCTTAATTAGTTACAGTAAAACCAGTTCTTTGATTCGAATATGCCCCCCCCCCCCCCCCCAGCAAGGTTAAAATAAATATAGATACCTAAGTGGGCGGGGGCGGCATTTTTCAGTTTTTGCCCCGCCTAAAAAAAAACGAAGATCCGGGGCTGTTCATCCGTCATTAGTTATTAACTCGCTGAAATCGGCCATTCAAAGTAATTTGCTGGCGATTGTCACCAATAATTATTACTGTCAGTCGGCCATGTTTAATTGTGAAAATGACAGCGCGGGAAAACGCATTCAGCGATTGGCAGCGCCGCCGCCGCCCGCCTCGGAAAACAAAAACCGCGGGAACAATAGGCCAGTAATCGGTTACAATGACGCCGCGTATTGAATAAAGTTACTCTGGTAAACGATGGCTTAAATTTTTGCTATTTTATTTTTTACACAGATAGCGGAAACTAAAAATATATCATCATCCTGTTAGAAACTGAGTGGACAACGTGTCCGTTTCCTACACAGGTGACAAGTCGTCCATCAAGGCGGAGGCATCATTTTAAGTTAGAGTTTTGTCAACGGGAGTTTTTCAAGTATTTATTTTGGTCATTATATGGTTCATTCAGATTCAATTGAAAAAAACACGTTACATTTTTTTAAAGACATAGGTATAAATTCTACTGAAGATATAAACCCTATCTAATATAAAATCTAAAATGAATAAAGCCGTCCTACAGAATATCGGTATTTGACGTCATTTTTCTTTTTAAAATCATTATTTTCCTTATTGACCGCCCTGCATTATTAAAAGACTTCAAAAAGGAGGAGGTTCTCAATCAGATATTGATGATTCTTTTTTTAACTGAAAGCTGGTGCTTTCCGTGTGGTCCCATTTCAATTTGGTCCAGTTCTGACAATGGCATCCATGAGAAAACTATATAAGTATTAACCACTGGAATTGGACCACTTTTATTTTTCTGCGATTGATTTCGGTCCAAAAATGGACCATATTTCCCAACCATTCGTAAAACATTTATTGTAACATTTCCTGGGCCAGCCGTTTATTTTAATACGAAGCTATTGAAATGCTGTACCTATCTATTATGACCATAGATATTGCAAATCCGAACTTCGTAGACTATTTTAGAACAATGTTAAAAATAAATTTTTAAAATATTTTTTTCCTGTTTAAACAGCTGTTTACGGATAAAATTAAGTTTTTTTCCATAGATATGCACCTTTAATTATCAAGTATACCACAGACAACATACAAAAACCGAAAATATTCTATGTTGACCCGAATAAGTATCTCTCACGGCACTTTCAAATAAAAAACACCCAGGATTCGCGCGATTATAAAGTTTACGATTTTTTTTCATAAATCCTACAAATATGAAATAAGCGGTAAAATACAGGTTATTTCATTGGCTATATAGCACTATAATACATTTTTATGTCTCCATGTCAAAATTCGAAGGTATGATTTTTTTAATGTTGACAAAAAATTTAAAAAATGACCATCCGGAAAATCTCAAGCAATCGAAGCAAATTTATTTATTTCGCGTGATCGCTCCAGTGGTTAAATTTGCTTTAAGTATGTGCGCAACAAATGGACGAATAACTCAACATCACACCAACCGATTTCGATGATTCTTTGTTAATTGGAAAGGATATACTTCAAGGGTAGTTTGATGAGAGTTTGGTTAGGTTCTGATTATGGGATCCATGACAAAATAACGGAACTCTTCAATTCTTAGGAGCTAATTAACGATACTCGGCCGAATCTTTTATAGGCTATCCGGATCTTTGAGTCACCTACTGTAACGTCGTTATGGTCAAGTAATGTCTGTCTCATATGAGCAGCACGTTTAATAGATATACCCATATTCAGACAAATTAGTTAGTGTACTTCAGATTCACTAAAAATCAAAAAATAAACAAAAATTTTAACAAAACAAAAAAACGACTTAAAAAAATGCACTAAAAAGTAAAAAAAACTATTTTGTGTTCTTCTACACTTAATAATCAACTTACTTTTTCTACTCATCAATTTGTAGGTACGATTGTTATTTTTGGAGTCGGTGTCAGCCAAGGTATCCGGCATGGCGCGTTCACTCGACAGCTCCCCTCCCGCCGTGGCCCCGCTCTCGCCTCTCGCCTCGTCAAGTCGTGCGTGCGACACAAGTACATCTTATTTTTTTTTTTACTTTTTAGTACATTTTTTAAGTCGTTTTTTTGTTTTGTTAAATTTTTTGTTTTTGCAAATAATGTTCCTAATAAGAGTCACACGAACTAAAAATATCTTTCACTGCAACAATCATGTCAATGATACCATTCGTTCGCGCACTCGCTTATAACAAGCATTCACAGCTTGCGTAATAAAAAGAAGTTGCTGATATTTTCAATAGTTTTTGTTTGGAAGCCGAAGAATAAAACAAACAAAAAAACACATAAAAATAACATTGTGAAATTGAACCGCGAGTTACAATGTAAACGGTATTGACAGGGAAAGAGAATACTGCGGGCAAAAGTATAGTCCAAAACTTTTTAGAAAGTTTCTGCACTATCAGTGTGCACAAATTTAATAAATTCACTGCCTTTATCGCTTGTCTGGTTTTGAAAAGATTATTTTTAAATAGGGTATTTCCAGAAACGAGGGATTCCGTTGAAAATTTACGGAGTATTTAAAGATTATTTTTCGAGATGTGGATCTACAGAAGAATACTTAAAATAAGCTGTATGGACAGGGTTACAAACGAAGATGTTAAGGTTCGGATGAATAAAGAAAAGGAAGTAATTAAAACTATAAAAATCCGAAAACTTAAATATCTTGGACATGTCATGAGACATCCAGAGAAGTATGAGATCCTGCATTTCATAATGCAGGGAAAGATTGCCGGAAGACGGGGCCCTGGAAGAAGGAGAACCTCATGGCTGAAAAACCTGAGACAGTGGTTTGGCCAGTCTACCGTGGAGCTGTTCCGGGCCGCAGTAAACAAAGTCCGCATAGCGTCCGTTGAACGGACAGGGCACAAGAAGAAGAAGACTAAAAAGTTTGTTTTTTTTTATGTTTTCATTCAATACTATTGATTTTGGATTGTGACGTCACAAGCGTCGCTCAGCTTGGACAGCATAAATAAACACTGTCAGTGACGCCACACGTTAGCCCCGACCCAAAATATCGTTGTGGCGGTAATTCAAAAAAGGAAACTTTGAATATTTATTCGTCAAAATAAAAATAAAATAAAAATGCCATAATCATCGTAATTTTTTGCTAATTTTTTACGCAATAAATATAAACGTGGAAATACCCCATTATTCTCAACACGTTCGTCAGAAAAGTTCATGAACTTTTTAATGTTATGTAGAAATAATGTAGATACCTACTTCCTACCTATTTACGTTGGTTGAAGAAATTTAATGTAATATTGGATTGTGTAAATATATCCCCAACTTTTTTTTTCTTTTGTTTACATGTTTTTATTCGACAACCAAGCGCCCTCTATCCAGCTTTAATGTGTATATTTATTAATGGCGATCTGTCTACTAGCCAGTACATTCGTCTATTCCGGGAATATCCCATATTATGCAGCCATTGTGGTTAAATGGTGATGCAATCAGTGCAGTTGGCTTTTGTTATAATTTGTAACAAAACACGTAGGACATTATCTAAAACCTGCCAACAAAAGGTCCATCTAGTCGTGTTAATTATTCCTGTTGAAATGAAACCATTTGAATTTCGTTAATCTATTCAATTATTGGAAGCTATTTATAATTTTATTAATCCTACTAGCTCCTATTTAATAAAGACATTGTTTCTCCTTGCGTGTCCTTTCCCATTCGTCCCGTTCCCCTTCCGCCTCCCCTTCCTCTCCCGTGTTTCTTCCCCTCTCGCGTTCCCACTTCGCCTTCTTCACCTTCCCTTTCCCCACTACACTCCCTCTCTTCCCCCGTCCCGCGAACCCCCCTCCCAAGTTACCCTCCCCCCTCCCAGGTTCCCCTCCCCCTTCCCGGGTTCCCATCCCCCTTACTCCCGCAAAACCCCTATCCGAGTTCCCTTCCCCCCTCCCGCATTCCATACATTCATTCCCGGTACATTCAGTTTTCAAACAGCTCGCGTGCCACCTATTACAATTTTTTTATACTAATTTCATTATGCCAGAGCTCACCGCTTCTTTTATACAAACCTTGTCCTGACAATAAAGAACACAAAGCAAAAAGAATTATCCAATTTGGTGCAGTCGTTCGTAAGTTATGCGCGTACATACATTTTGGCAATTCATTTTTATTTATATAGAAGACAGAAGATAGAAGATAGATAGAAGATAGATAGATAGATAGAATAGATAGATAGATTCAACCGTTGATGACCAACGTAGGTACAAAAATATTATTTGACATTACCGGTTTACGAATAAACTGAAAGTTTTTGAAAACCTTCCACTAACATCAATAAAAGCGAAAAATGTCGATTGTTCAATGACGGAGGACTTAGCTAGAAGATAAATTGGGTGGGTACATGCGGTGAAAATACCAGCTCGGCTACCAACCGGTCAATAATCAAATAATATTCGTTTATATAAAACATCAACATGTTTCGAGAACGATGTTCTCTTCATCACGACATTATATGTACTAAAACTAAATGATCAAGTATAGAAAGACAGGCGTGGGTAGAAATGGAAGTAGTGGGGGAGGAGAGAGGTGGAAAGGGGAGGTGCTTAGAAGATCAACAAGGGGGAGGGGGGAGGGGGAGAGGTGGAAAGGGGGGTGCTTAGAAGAACAAAGACAAAAAATTATAATGGAAATATGTTTAAGATAGGGTTATTCAGAAAATTAATTTGATTATTAATAATATTTCAATTTCTAATGACATTATTTCTAAAAGATCTAAGTGAAAACCACTAACGTTAGTGTGTAAAATTTTAAAACCAGTTTTTATATCAAATTAATGGTTAAATTCAATTAGATGGTTAGCAAATTCCGAATAATTATTGCTAGTTAGACATCTCAAATTTTCCTTAATCCTCGTTTCAAAATTTCTGCAAGTGTTACCTATGTAAAAATGGTTGCAGTCATTACAATTCAATTGGTAAACTCCGGATTTTTTAAATTTTTTGGTCTCTGTCCTTGTTATTTAAAACATAATTTTTCAATTTATTATTTGTATAAAAAGCTGGCTGTATTGTATTAGGAGTTTTTTTCATGATTAAATTGAAGGTTCGAGAGGAAGTTCTTTATATTTAAGATTAATAAAAAATTATGCCTTACCATTAATATATTTTACGTACAGCTATTTCAAAAATTTATAACACGTTTTTTCAACTATAAAGTTAACGGTGAGCACCAGATTTTATTTTTCTAGACGGTGAATTAATAACTTCGGGAGGGAAACGTTTAGAAACATCTTAAATATTTTTAAAACGTTCTTCAAAATTAATTCAAATGAACCCGGCGGAAAGGTTGAATCTCCAGGCCTACCAGAGCGAATTTTACCGTACGTCCGTCCAATACGCCGTGCCGCGGGCGCATATTTGTTAACACGCTTTCTCGACTTACGTCGTTAAGATTCCCACATTATTTTAGTGTGTTTGGTAGGACAAATTCGTCAGTAGGTCCGTCCAATATACCGGATAGCGATTCGCAATTTGTGTACAGTGTACACGGCTTCTTTACTTACATCGTTAAGATTCTGAATATATTTTACGGCTGTCTCGTCTTCATTCATTTGGGAGGGACGCACTAACCCATTAGCCTGCCACCGTTAGGGAACGTACCCATACTACGTGACCAACTTTTTGCAATTTTTACCCCCCCCCCCCCCCCCCCCCCCCCCCCCCCCCCGGTGACCAAAAATCCTTAGCAACCTGCCGCTCATTTGTATGGAGCGTGACATTTTGAAGACCCCCCCCTCCCCCTAAAAGTGTCACGTAGTATGGGTACGTTCCCTTACCCATAATCTCATATAAATTTGTCGCGATTTATTAATATACATTTTTTTTTCAATTTTAACCTTTCAGTTTTTGGTACTTGTCTTATTTTTTTTTGTACGGCAGATTAATTATCCATTTTCAGTTCAAGTGTTTTTATTACATTCTCCTAGAGCAGTGTTTCTTAACCTGTGGTCCGCGGACCCCTGGGTAGACTCAGACTGTAGACTCATCTCTGGACCATTTAACCATAATAAATAAATGCCACCAAAAGTCTCGCATTTGCTACGCCTACTTAGCTCGAAAAATTAAAAACAGTTTTAGACGACATAGTGTAACATAGGTAGTGAATTTTATTAAAGCTAGACCTATACGAAGTATTCACAAGCAGTTGTTTGCAGTTGTTATTGCATGCTGAAGTGCGTTGATTGTCTCGTGTCAAAGTTGTGTCGCGTGTTTATGAGTTGACAGCTGAGATCAGAATGTTCTTTTTGAAGAATTCTGTAGGCGGCGTCAACAAACATGCTCACTTGGTTGACTTTGGGTGATTTAGCGGATATCTTAAGTGACCTTAACGAGCTGAACTTGGGTCTACAAGGGAGAAGTAACATCTTCCAAGTTAAAGATAAAATTGAAACGATGCTAAAAAAGCTTGACCTTTGGACAAAATGTACAATTTTAAAAAAAATCACTTTCCTATACTGTCAGCGTTTTTGGAATCCTCTGGTGGAGCAATGTTGCTAACAAAAGTACAAGATGAAATGATTAAACACCTCCGCGCAGGTCTTAGTTTGAGGTCTTAGATTTGGGATTATTTTCTGGTACTCGATAAAAATAAAAATTGGATATTAGACCCTTTCAAAACACATGTTACTTACTAGCTAGAAAACGGCACAGGAAAACCAATTAATAGAAATGCCTTGTGATTCAGCTTTGAAACGTAATTTCAAAGAATTCTCTTTATCAAGTTTTTGGGTGAATGTAAAGAGAGATTATAAGGAAATAAGAAGAATCACTGAAACATTTACTGCTTTTCTCAACTATGTACATACCTCTGTGAAAAGACATTCTCTGCTCTTGAATATCATAAAGACAAATACAGAAATAGATTACAAGTGGAATCTGATTTGATATTACAACTTCATAGTAACATCAACCTGAATATCACTAATTTAGTTGCAAAAAAGCACAACAACCTTCACATTAATTTTAACCGTTAATTGATGTGAATATTGGTGTTGCTGTTGTACATGAATTATTAACGTACTTTTGGTAAAAAAAAAAATTGTATTTACAGTAGGTACTAAAATAAATGGTCCGAAATTTATTGCTGGTTATTTTATTAAGGGGTCCTTGAAAATTGTGCTTGATTTTCTAGGGGTCCGTGGCTGAAAAAGGTTAAGAAACGCTGTCCTAGAGGGTCTTATTTAACTCATTTCAAAAAAGTATACAATACATAAGCTATACCTACGCATTGCATTTCCAAAAGTTAAGAAACTCAATGTGATGTCGTACGTAGTAAAAAATGCAAAGCATATGGAGTGATATAGGCATAACGAAGACCACCAAAATGATGATTTTACCCATATTTCTGAACGGTGTGGAAACATGAACATTTACAGCCATTGAAGTACCCACCACTGTCCCGCCCCGGTATAGGCGACTTATGGTCGCCCCTTCGGAGCTCTCGCAAGAATCTAATTTTTTTTTGAACGACTCTACATTTATTAAAACGAATCTAGACCTTCAATGTCCCATTTACATTTACAGCCAGCAAAAAAACGGATAGAAGCTCTTGAAATGTGGTGCTGGCTTGGTCGAAGGGTGCTGGAGAAAAATGTTCATGATTCCATGGACAGCCAGAGGCCCAAATGTTTCTTTTCTGGAAGAGCTAGGCATCCCACAACAGGCTTTCAACTATCTGCCTACAACGTATTTTAAGTTACTTTGGACATGTTGCTCGCCAAACTGAGGACTCCAACTTGAAGAAACTCATTCATTGGCAGTGTGGAAGGCAGAAGAAGCAGAGGAATGTCACCAATGCGCTGGAGTGACCAAGTATCGCAGCTCCCCACGCTGAACCGCTAGGCTACGAACGCACAGGCAGGCGGCTTGCTTAGCGCCTAGCGCCTAGATAGGTAGTAGATAGCCGATGGATAGCCGCTTAGCGTGTATCCAGGTAAACCAACGTGTTGGTTTTTTGCCACTAGGCGCTAGGCGCTAAGCCAGCCACCTGCCTGTGCGTTCGTAGCCCTAGGGTTGGAGTAGTCTTGTCCACCATGGAAAGTGGAGTAAGGGTCACGATCCTCAACAATGAGGAACCGACTTAAGAAGAATGCACAATACGGTAGGTACATTTTACGGTACGTCTAAAGACATATCAAATAAATGTACTATACTTTTATTTTAAATAAAATGTTAAATAAGACAAATTAATCAGGTAAAATTTATTTGCGCGAGTATTTGAACCCGTGACCTCCGGATAAGTAAACAATGATCGTAACCACTCAACCACGGAATAACCTTATTTTGGTCAAACAGACGCGCCATAATGCTCTTTTTTATATTTAATTAAATGAAAACAATATTATCGAAACTCAATCGAAAATCTGGAAACAGAAAAATCAGAAAAAGATATTTGCACCTCTGGGACTCGAACCCAGGACCTTTCGTTTTTTCGCTTTCCGGGCAAATGCGCTAACCACTGCGCCAAGGTGTCGAGATCCGATTCGGTCATTTTTAACTGCGACTAAGAACCACCATAATTATATTAATTTTCTTAAAGTGTATTCTTAAAATTTTATTGGCTGCTATCTTTATGTATGATTTCAAGATTCAAACCCGAACTAAATGCTATCTAGGTAGCGTCTGGATAAATCTGTATCCTTTTTATTTAATATGCGACATCTATTGACTTTTTTGTAAGTCAACGATGAATATTTTTTATTTGTTTTTAAACTTTATGGGTAAATTTCAAATTGTAATATGTAATTAAATGAAGATAATATTAGCGAAACTCAATTGAAAATCTGGAAACAGAAAAAGTTATTTGCACCTCTGGGACTCGAACCCAGGATTTTTCAGTTTATTTGTTGTACATAAGTGCATATCTGGGTAGGTAGGTAACTCTGTAGGAACTTATTTCTCGCTTCGGGGAGATAAAATATCGGAAAATTTTGGAAGGAGAGATGTGCCTATGCCTACATTGGACCACAAATTAAGTTGCCGATAGATATGGACTTCCGAAATATTATTATCGTGGAGATCTATTTTTACCTGAAGCTTTAATAATGAGGGGGGATTGTGAATTGTGGGAATCTGATTATTATGTGGAAATTTGAAATCATTTCTTGAACTTATGAAAAAGAATAAGCTAAGCTTATTTTCAAGCCATAAACCTACAAATTTGCCAGACATATGTTGTGACGTATGAGGCGTACCTGTCTTGTAATATAATTTATTGTAAGTACATAAAAAATAAACAAAACGCATTAAATAAATACGTAAAACTAAAACACTCTTATAACGTTACTATTACGGTACGATTGTACCTACAACCCTAGCTAGGAAGACTCCGGTCCCGGTAAGACCGATACATCTTGGCTTTTCTTATCTATTCGTGACTCTTCTTCAATCGTCTTCGCTCTTCTAGTCTCTTCTCAGCCCTTCTTGGTTCATCTTGGCCCGTCTCGACTCTTCTTAGCTCTTTTTGCTCTTCTTGGCTCGTCTTGGCTCCCCTTTTCTCCTTTTACATCTTTCTTGGACCTTCTTGACTCTTCTTGGCTCTTTTTGTCTCTTCTTGGCTCATCTTGGCTCGCCTGTTCTTTTCGTACATCTTCTTGCCCCTTCTTGAATTAAACTGAACACACTAATAAGAGAAAAATGAATGTGCAGAATTACAATTACAAATTGATGCCATTAATATTAAGAAAACTAGGTACGACTCTAAATACAGGCTTGTCCGCAGAATGCAATGCAAGCAATGGTGTAAAGCAGTGAAGTTAAGAGAATGGAAAAATCTTTTAAAAGACTTCCTGCATCCATAAATATATCAATTTTAATGACTTCCTTACTTCCTAAAATGACTTTAATGAGCTTTATTATCTTGATAACTTAAGCAACTAGATACTTGTACATATTGTACCTACTTATATTATTGTAAAAGTTCTGTAAAAGATTCACTCGGGCGTAATAATGGTTTGTTAATTAACTTGCTTTACAAAAATCTAATTATACCAATGAAGTCATGTACCTACTACACATTGTTTAATAATTATGACAACTTATTTTTTCTCTTATATACCCACACTACGTATTGAAGTCTTCAACTTTACGTGGTGATGAAACTGGAATAACAAGGTTCCATCTGTCGCAGTAACGTCATGCGATAATTGGATATATAGTAAGCTACGTTACGTTAGAGTTCATTATCGCATGACGTTACAGCGACAGATGGAACCTTATTTTTCCAAAGGGTCGGTGTATTGAACCTGCTTGTATCCTTTATTTTATTATGTTATGTACTATACTATACCATAACTCTTGAAGGGGGCGTTCAAGTATTACGTAACGCAATTTTTGAAGATTTTATGACCCCTCCCCCTCCCCCCCATGTAACGCGCCGTAACGTTTTTCTGTACCCTCCCCCCCCCCCCACCTCAACGTTACGTAACACCCAAGTGACTATTTTTATACATTTTTTCTTGTTTTAATCGCGTTTGGGTAATAAATAAAACAAGAGATTTCTAACTCGCAATACATGCGTATATTGTTTATTTTATTTATTCATATTGTTATTTATAAAAAAAATGGAAATTATTATTATCAGCCTTGTATTCCTTCCGGATCTCCACAATTTAACACTGTCTTGCCTATAATATACCTACAAGGTTTTACAACACATACTTTTTTTCCATTTCTCAGATCCACTGAGAAGGCCCTGTGAGGAAAGTAAATTTCCTAAGGTTTCCCCGTGGAGCAACACTTTACCCCACTATGATTCACATGCTGACTCGTAGTGGAGTAAAACCTTTTTCATGTTCTGAATGCAGTTATCCAAGTTCTCAAAAGGAAGATTTAAAAATCCACAGAATGATTCACAGAAGGGAAAAACCTTTTTATATCCTGATTGCAACTATTCGTGTTCTCGAAAGGGATATCTAAGAAGTCACTTGCAGACTCATAGTGGAAAAAACCTTTTTCATGCTCCGACTACAACCATTCATGTACTACGAAGAGTAATCGAAAATTCAAATGTTTACCCATAGTGGAGAAAAACCTGTTTCATGTCCTGACTGCAACTATTCTTCTTCTCGAAAAAAAACTAAAACGGCACTTGCTAACTCACGGTGATGAAAAGCCTTTTTCTTGTCCCGACTGCCAAGACCGAGTTGTTTGGCGGTCCGTCCTCTCTGCCTACCCCTGCCGGGAAACGGCGTGATGGTTAGTTAGTTAGTTAGTTAGACTGCGACTATTCATGCGCTACAAAACCGTATCTAAAATTTCACATATTTACCCACACTGAACAACAACCTTTTTCTTATCCAGACTGCAATTATTCATGTTGTGCAAAGAACTTCTTAAAAACCATTTGCTGACTTACAGTGACATGAAACCTTTTACATGTTTCTACTGTGACTATTCCACCGGTTTACCCACAGCGGACAAAATCATTTTCTTGTACCGAATGCAAATATTCAAGTTCTAGAAAGGGAGATTTTAAAATCCAGAGCGCGATTCAATGTGGAGAAAATCCTTTTTCGATGTTCTGAGTGTAACTATGCATGTACTACAAAGAGAAATCTAAAAAAGTCGTTTGTTTTCCCATAGTGGATAAACACCTTTTTCGTGTCCCTGCTGCAAATATACTGTTCTACAAAATAACAACTAAAACGTCACATATTTACCCACAGAGAAGAAAAATATTTTCACGTCCCGATTGCCACTATTGACATCAAAAAATCACGTGTTAACCCACAGTGGACAAAAACATTTTTCGTGTCCCGACTGCAACTATTCATGTTCTCAAAAGGGACGTTCAATAACGCACTCGCTGATTCACAGTGGAGAGAAACCTTTTTCGTGTGCTGACTGCAACTATTCATGTCCTTCAAAGGGAAGACTTCACCTTGAACTCTCGTATAACATCATTTATATGTTCCATAAATTTTTCTTTATTTTTTCTTTTGCTGTTTTCCAAATTTTCGTTGGCATTTTTTTGGCATAGCTGCAAGTCAGCATGAGAGCCTTTATAGGCCAAGAACAGCTGATGATGTAAATCTCCCGCTTTTGAGGACATTATCATCATCATCATCATCATCATCTGTGGCTCTACAACCCAGGTCGGGTCTTGGCCTCCAGCAGAGCCTGCCTCCATGACTGTCGGTGTTGTGCTGCGTTGCGCCAGTTTCGGATGCCGATGGTGCTTGCATCCTTCACCACTCCATCCAGCCATCGAAGCTTTGGTCTTCCAACTCTTCTCCGACCCCCAGGTGCACCATCCATAATTCGCTTTGGAATATCTCCTTCGCTCATTCTCTGGATATGTCCAGCCCACCTGAGTCTTCCAGTTTTGATTTCCTTGGAGATATTAGGGTCCTCGTAAAGATCGTATAGCTCCTGGTTGTATCTGATACGCCATTCTCCATTATCACAGACTGGGCCGTAAATCCTTCGCAGCACCTTCCTTTCAAAACTTTCTAGGGCTCCTTCATCACCCTTACTGATTGTCCAGCATTCCGAACCATACATAAGAACAGGTCGTATAAGGGTCTTGTAAAGCAGGACTTTAGTTCTTCTGGTAAGGTGGCGAGATTTCATATGCTTCTGTAGCCCAAAGTAGTATCGATTTGCAGCTACTATTCTTCTTTTGATTTCGCTGGATACATTGTTGTCATTTGTCACCATAGTACCGAGATATACAAACTCGTTGACAGTTTCAAATGTATAATTATCTATCTGTATACTTGGTGGTTTCTGGCGTCCATGTACGGGCATATATTTTGTCTTCCCCTCGTTGATGACCAATCCCATGTTCCTTGCCGACGTAGCTAAGCTTTTAAACGCCGATTTTAGTTCATATTCTGAGCGTGCGATGATATCTATATCGTCAGCATAAGCAAGGAGCTGAACAGACTTGTTAAAAATATGGCCTGTGGTTTGTATACCTGCATTTCGGATGGCCTTTTCCAGCGCTAAATTGAATAAAATGCAGGCAAGTGCATCTCCTTGTCTTAGTCCATTGAAGGTCTTTAGGGTGTCTGACAGATCCTGTTGTATTCTGACTCGGCACTCAACATTAGACATTGTGAGCCTTACTAAGTTTACCAGTTTTCTTGGGATATTAAATTCATCCAAGGCTCTGTACAGTCTTTCTCTATTTACCGTGTCATAGGCAGCCTTAAAATCTATGAAGAGATGGTATGTATCAACATTAAATTCTATTGTTTTTTTATAGGACATTATAGTACCTACAAACTCACTTTAACAACACTGACCACACCTCTTTGTGTTCATGCGTATTTCGTGTTTAACACTAACGCATACTGATAACGAAAATAAAATAAAAATGACATGCATTACAGTCGAGGGATTCCCCGTACAACATAAACGAAAAGGGTTGTCAACTTGGAAGATTTAAATTCCCTAGTTTATTATTTAAATTTTAAAAAACATGTTACGTAATGCGTTGTTCGAACCCCCTCCCCCCCCCCATACTGTGGTAACATTGAAGGCTACTCTAGAAGGGATCAAGAAAGTAGAAGGAAGTTTGAAGTTTAATCCTTCAAAACAAAATGTTAACCAAAAAAAGTGGCATTATATGTTGTTAATACAATATTAATTTTCGAAATAATGTTTTTTTTTTAATTGGTTAAAATTATGGTTTAACAATAAAATACAATTTTGTCTTCTTTTCTTCAGCTAACTTTGTTTATGTCTCGTTTAATTTACTTGTGTTTTTCAGTATTTTTTTCCTAGCCATCAATGGTACACTGTACAGTTTGGCAATTAAGTGTAGAAAATAAATGATGGCGCTGCGATCGTTTTCTAGTTTTAAATGGCAACACCAAGATAGCTCATAAGACAAAGAATGTATGTTGTAAAAAAACACTTCTGGCAAAATGCATATTTCATAGCGTATTTGTATTTTCAAAAAATTTGCACAAAAAACTGTAATTTAATAGAAGCAAAATAAAACAAAACAAGTTTTAAGTGGGCGTTTATTTCGATATAAAAACGTAGTTACTTAAAAATTTAAGTCTGTTAATTCAACACCCGACACGTAATTATTGTCTTTGTCCTCGTGTGATTCTTCTTCTTCCGTATCTTCATCTTCATCTAAACGCAGTTCATCGATATCATCATATATAGTACTGCCTCGTGCATAATATTCTGCCTCAATTTTCATCACGTGTTTGCAACAATTTTTCCAATCATCAGCACTTATGCTATTACATATTATTATTATTATGCCCATTTTCCGTTTTCCCAGTGTTTCAAATTTTCCATCTGCCTTTTCCCCTTCCTTGACGATTCGTCTTACCGTTGTTTCAGATTTACCTGTATGTGAAAAACATCATTAAAATTATTATTATAGAAGGTAGTTTTAAAAACACACACTAGATAAATATTCACTTAGAAAGAAAAAAAGAGAAAACGAGAAAAAGTAACTTTTCTACGAGTTTAAAGAAGTTGCATATTATTATTTTTTTATTGAGATATTCCCTTTTTCCTGTGGCCGCATATTAACTGTCAAATCGAAATGTCAAATTCGAATTTTTTAACATAACCTCAAATCAGATGGTAATGGTTATTATCGCTCGAAAATTGGCATAAATCTTGTAATTCTAATGAAATTTATTAAACAAACTACCTACGTACCAGTCATTTCTGCAGTTCGTTTGTAAACATCTTCTAAATCAGATAGAAGCTTCTTCGCGTGACACTCGGCTAGGCAGCGTTGAAAAACGCAGAATTTAACCCCTCTTGCATCACTATGTAATGGTTTATTCATTTTCATTAAATTCAGGCAAACAATGAATAAAAATATTATCAAATCAGCGATCTTCTACTCAGATTTAAGACAATAAATCAACCGTAACATGCGATAATATGACAGCCATAGGAAACGTCATATAATTCGGTGCTGCCATAGTAATGAAAACGTTTAGTTCCAATTTATTTAATTTCTACACTTTCTTGCCAAACTATACGAGTGATTATATTTCCTTTGTTTTCTGCTAGCTTTACAATTTATTGGCACCTCATTGATATTTTTTTTATGTCGTTATTTTTTAATCATGCGAACATTGGTTTTTGGGTTGTAACCTATTTCTTTATGTTTGTTTTAATGTGTTGTAATCCTGTTAATGTTCCAAATAATATAAAATAATATATTAAATTTTAAAAAAAACTAGTGTGCTTTAGACCACACGACTGAAGTCAAACTTCACTAACTTATATCTCCCTCTAACTTATGTTCGCCTCGCCCGACCGTTCACCTCGCCCGATCACACTTTTCATAACGCTGTCTTCACGCACTCACCAGCTTACTCCCCAAGTCAAGCGTGCGTAAAGGCCCGACTGTTCGCCTTGCCCGATCACACTTTTCGTAACGCTCTCGTCACGCATTCACTAGCTTACTCCCCAAGTAGGGTTGCCATCTTCTAAAACAAAAAAGCCTGACTCTGCGCTCTGAAAGGCCGGACATTTTGACCTAAAAGCCGGACGTACGTACATGATTTTGGACATTATAATAATAATAAAAAATCTGTTACAAGTTACAGTTAATAACAACAATCATTAATCCGTTTTATCCTTGTCATCAGTTGATATTTGTATTGAATATAATGTCAATAACAAAATAAAAAATATTGAGTCTTCTCTCTGTAGACATACTAAACTTATAAAACTAACAAACAAAACATAACTTTTTTTCTGGTTAAACAGTTGACTAAATTTTTTCGTTAAATAGATATAAAATGAAACATATTTATCTTTGTGGACAAAAAACGAAAAACATAAATTAAAATGAAATCTCGACTTCTCCAAATTATTCAAAAATTATAAAATTCTACCATTTTGTACATTTGGCGTTTTCACCTACTTTATCCAAAACGTCGTTTTCTTTGGAAATCATTTAATAAAATCCCTGACATGTCTTTTTTTTTTTTTTTTTTTTTTTATTTCATACAATTTTTGAAAGTACACTTTTTGTTTTTTTCTTGATTACCATACTAGGCTAATGCCCGTGTTAAGGTAATGTCATTTTTAAATTATACAATGTGTACACCATTTTATCAATTGTTTGCAATTTATTGCGTTCCTTAGTCCACTGGGTGTTTATTAACGAGAAAACTCTTTGAAAGTAATATTCCGCCAATTTCAGAAGTTCGGAAGACAAAACCCGCGCAAACCAAAAAAGCCTAACAAAAGCCGGACAGGCCGGACATATAAATATTTAGCCGGACACGACCTAAAAAAGCCAAACATGTCCGGCTAAAGCCGGACAGATGGCAACCCTATCCCCAAGGCAAGGTGCGTAAAGAAGTTTTACTTCAAAAATGCTAATTTCAATGTTTGTCTATACGCAGCCAGAGATCATCATCGTCATATCCTAAAAATTATATTATGACACAGAAACAGAACCCTCGTTTTTGACGATGACGATTTTGCAGGTTCCGGATGGTTCCAGATGATTCCATTGCAGCGGAACCTAGTGTCAGACTTGAGAACTAAAATCTTGAAGTTGCCATAACAAAAGAAGAGATGAAAATTGAAGCTATCAAATTTCCTACCACATCAATCTGTGAATATTGTTACTATCGCCATCTATTGTAGTGAATGAATAAATAAAAATTTTCACTACACAAATAAACGGATTATCATTTAGTTCTCATACAAACCGCAAAATATCGCTATTGAATTGAATTGTTTATTATTGTACATAGCTTCTCATGAACCCTTTCTATATATTTAGGCACGGTAATAAAAATTAACAGCTGATTTTAGAATCTGACATTTGTCCTGCCTTGCATTTGTTTTATTACGCTAAATTCTAGTTTAGAAGAAACCGCGTTTTAACATTCTCTAACAAAACAGTTATTCGCTTTACATTTTATCTAATATTAATATAAAGTTCATATTACTAGGCATATTTTTACACTTTCCAATTGTGTTTTATGGTTGTTAGGTTATGTGTTATGTTTATTGTGTATTTCAAAGCGTACGACCCTAAACAAAGGATTCGCTTCAAATAACCTTCAAATATTACCATATAAGGGTTTGCTAATGGTCGGGGTCATTTACTAAAGCCAATACTACTTTGTTACCTGGTTTTCTATCGTTTAAAATGAGTGACCAAAGTCAAAATAGTTCGAATGAGGAGAATGGAAAACCAACTCAAAACATGGAAACTGATCAAAATGCTCCTCAATCCGGACCTAGTTCAGCAGGACCTTCCATAACGGCTTCAATACCTTTGCCAATCACCCGCAGGTAAATATTTCCCTTTAATTCATAATGATATGTTGCTCGAGTTAATTATTATATTATAGATACCTTCTAATTTATACATTTGTAAAAGTGTGTAGGATTGTGCAAGCCTTTGTTATTTGCGAATCTGCGTCATGCAAGAGATTATGACGTTTATTATTTTCATAATATTGCCAGAGAAAATTATGGCCAATTGATATTAATTAGGTATACTAAGTGAGGGGCTTTTCTAGGCTCTTTTTATTCACATTTCGACGGTGGAAAGGATAAATGGCTAAAGCACTATACAGCTGGAAAGGAAAAATGGCCCAAGCGCCATACAGCTGTATGTCGCTCGTCGATATCGGTTGTCTCCGACTTTGTTTTTGTTGTACATCATTGACCTTTTGTCGTGTGCATCAATTCACTGTTACGCGGATGACAGTACAGTCCATGGTAGCTTTTTGTTTGACAAGTCCCAAAGGGCTCACAAACTCGAACAGCTCGGAGGGCTTTAAAGCAATGAATGGACGGTTACCTCGAGAGTGTTTTCTCTTGGGATAAAAATAATCTCGTTGAATTTAATGTTTCAAAGATCCAATCATGTCTGATTGTGTCTAAAAGGGATTGAAATGAAAATCTAGTCTCCTTCAACGGAAGCAATCTTCTGAACAAGCCCTCGATTGATATGCTTGGTGTAAACCTAAGTGACCAGTTCAGATACGGGGGCTTCATCAAAGCCAGAGTTAAGTTAGTCTCTCAAAAACAGGGTGTGCTGTACAGGACCCGCAGATACTTTTAATAGTACACAACTGCTAACCCTGTACGAATCACAAGTGCACACCACGGTTGAATTTGGCAGCCACCTCTGGTCTGGAGCTCCTAAATACATGAAATCGTGAAATACATATGTAGAAATCTTTTCTCATCACACACAAGGGCATTTTGGCACTCATAACTATTTGGCCAGAAGTAGCACACTACCTTGTGCTATGTATGCATGACAGTTAAAATGAAAGATACTGAAAGTACTGAATTGAAAGTATGACAATTACTAGTGACCAACCGTAGGTTCGGTTTTGGCAAGTTTCGGCAAAAAAATCTAGTTTCTAGCAGAAAATCTGCCGAACCTTCGGCCAAACCGAAACTCTGCATTCGTGAATTATCGCGCGTCGTTCAACTGACTTCGGGTGAGTTCTTGGCTCGTGTGTCACCCGCCATCATCAGCTGAGTTCGCCGGCCGGTACGGCGTGATTGTGTGAGTTTATGTGTTATTTCTCGCGCATAGTGATTTTAAATTTTTTTTATGAATACCTCACAAGAGTCCCGGCTGCTCCCGTCTGAAGCCAGTGAGACTATGGCATCCCCAATTGGGGTGTGTTGTGGGGCTGAAGGTAATGAGGAGGGGAAGGATATGGGGAAGAGGAAGGTGGGGAAGTATCTACCTCGCTACTTTGTAAATTTAATTTAAACAGATTATCTCTAAGAATTTAAATTTTATAATTTACTGAGATAATCATATTAAAAAATTGTCGCTATGCAGGTCATGGCTAAAGCCATTTCAAGCAACGTTTCAATTCAGAATGGTGGTCTTACACCAGGGTGATACTGAGAGTATCTGCCACAGTGATTAGTTAAGTGTCGGTTTTTGTTATTACTTCTGTCTCATAAATTTTATTTAGCATTTATTGAGCATTGAAGTTCTTTCCGTTGAGTTATTCACTCGGAATTATGAATGATGAGAATTATGTTTAAAAAATTGTTTTTTATTTCATTTAACAGTGTAATAAGAATGTTGTGATTGTAAACGCAATTAAAATTAAAATACTCAATTTATGAGGTCCTTCCTTTATAATGTAAGTGTTGATTATTGACAAATTTTTGTTTCAAGTTTTGTTAATTTTTGTAGCAGTAATATAAAAAATAATAATTTTTATTTTTTCACATAGGTACTTCAATTATTGCTTTTTATTTCATTTAAAACATGTTAACTGTTTGCGTAAGCGTAAAAAATAAATTTCAGTAAACAATAGATTTTTAATATGTCTAAAAAGGTTTCGGTTTCGGTGAAAAATCCTGTTTAGGTCGGACACTAACAATTACCATGTCTTTTGCATGCCACATCGAGATCTCTACAACGTGTCTTTGTGTTGTATGTTGTGATTGGATCGTAATATACACACTGGTCCCTTTCTTGCTAATAGCATTGAGTAGATAAGTAATATGTGCAAAAGCCACCAATACACACAATCGTTTGTTGTTGCATGTGGATTGTTCGCCGCAACTGTGATTGCATGTCTTATATTGAAGACGATGACTTGAATATTCAATGTTTTTTTCAAAAGTACATTCTTCTTATTATTATTATTCTTGTGCATTTAAAATAATGGTAAAGTTTTACTATACGGATGCGTTCTTAACCCCTCAGGCTAATTTGTTCATTTTTGGGAACAGCTCACATAAGTCTCATATAAATCGCTGTATCTCCCTTACAGTCATGGTGAGAAATATGAATTAAACAGTGCTAAAAAGATAAAACTTCTTGTTTTATATCTCAAACTAAAAGTTAACCACAGAAAAATTAAAATGTGCACCTCTATGAAACCGAAGTTTCCGACCGCAATTTGAGAAAAATTTATGAAACTTTGTGATTATTTTATGAAATGTCAAAAAATGAGGTAATAAATAAATAGACGATTTTTAAAATATTTGTCTAATAAAATATGTGGTTTTCTTTTTTCATTATCAGTAATTTTAGTTAGAAAATTTGCAAGGTGAGCCATTTATAATCTTTTTATGTTTGCATTCAAAATTTTATGTATTTCTAATAAAAACATTTGCAAGCGTACTTCATCACCTTTCAAAAACAGTTTTTAGTTTAGGGATACATTTAGAAATATTCCATTTATTTCTGACATAAAGCTGAGGGGTTAACACACAAACCCGACCTAAGAACCTATTTTGTAATAAATTAAAAATAGTTTTTAGGTTGAGGGTTTTTTTATAGATTTATCTAGATTATATCTTGAGCTAAAATGATGAATGAAATAAAAACCTAACATTAATTTTTACGAAATTGGAACCTAAATGCATTTTTTCCATTTCCGCCAACTTAAATAGTTGTTTCTTACAGTAATTAAGTTAAAATGAAGTGTTGTTTCAAGAATTAACGCATTTAAAAAAAATAAAACTTAATCACTATAATACTTTTGGCCGTGAAAATCTAAAACCATATCTGCTTCACATTATTTGTCACCAGTTTGAAATATAGAGTTACAAAATTGAGTCCATCATTTGGAATAATTAATAAGAACATTAACAATTCTATTTTTGTTGTTTTCAGGGGCCGCCCCGAGAACATCCAGTTCCGAGTTCGAGGTTCCGACATCACGGCTGCCTCCCCGCCCAAGTTCATCTCGCTGGCGGAGATCATGAAGGCGGCGCACGGAGTCCAGGACATGGCGCTGGCTCATGAGATCGCCATCGATCAGGAGTTCAGGCTGCAGCCTTTTGAGCCACCAGATAACAGGTAATATTCACTGAAACTCTCTTATAAGATTTTCAAAAAGACCAAAAACAAAAACTTCTTAATCACTTCAATGCCAGCATATCTGTTAATTTCCAATGTTAATGTGTTGGGTATCTTCTAAATAAGTTTGAGGTTTGAGTGATAACTACTTCATTTATTAAGTTATATTATAATGAATATTAAATTGGGCTCTACGTCCATACTAGACAGGCTCTAAGTAGTTCTGCTGCTCCCCGCTGGTGAATTGGAGGAGCTCGTTCAACTCGCCGATGCCTTCGGCAATCATCGTAACCATACGTACCTAAGATATGAATGATGATAGATGGTACTCTTCTGATGTCATACTTAACTGCTACGACTGGGAAGTAGCAAAACTTCATATTACGAACTACGCTATCGGTATCTATTAAAGGAAGGTGAAAATACATGATTAAAGCAAGGATCATACTGAGCAGACGCAACGCAACGTTCCTGTCCCGTTCACACTGGCCGACGTACGTACGCGTCGCTGTGACCACGTGACAAGGGGTCTCTGGTTGTGCGCAGGCGCGTTTGATTTGACACATTTGACATTTATTTTTTAGGTTATGTTTATGTGATTCTCTTCTCAGCAGATGACGGCTTTGCCATATCTTGAAAGTGAATTTGAAGATGATTTGCTACGATTATTATTATTAAATCAATATTCTCGTAAAAAGAAAAAAAGTGAGAAGTATTTGGGTCCACAACATTAACAAAGACAAATGTTTGGAGAGTTCCATACTTTAGTAAAGGAACTAGAATCTGATGACGGACGATTCTTCATGTACTTCCGTATGAGTAAAGTGGTATTTGAAGAGCTTCACAGCATAATTGAATATGACATAAAAAAAGAAAACACACGTCTTCGAAAGTCAATTGGGATCAGAGAAAGACTGGCAGTGTGTCTAAAGTTTGATTGACATTCATTATAGGGGTATAATATTGAAAATCATGCCATGAATGGCTGAAATTTCTTCCTAAGTTGCACTGCGTATGCAGAATCTTTATAATCCTGTAATTTGATTTTATAAATAACTTTGTGCCGTCTAAAAGCTTCAATAAACTGTTTGTCATCCATTTTTTAATAATATCTGTCAAAAAAACAACCATAGATATAGCGAAACAACGTTAGATGCTCAGATAACACCAAAAAGATGTAAAATCATCTCGTAGTAGGCGTGACCATACCCCCTTCACCTTCCACATGGCCCACGCCGATCTGGCTGCGGCAGATCCGCGTAGCGTAGGGGGCGTCAGTTTGCGTTGCGTGGGGCTAGTGTGATTCTAAAGCACCCGTTTCCATAGAAAATGTAAGGATGGTAAGTAGTCCAAATATGGAAATGATGACGTCTACCTACGTTGCGTGGGCCTAGTATGTTCCCAGCTTAACCTGTACACTACAGTAGTGCTAGTGGCTTACAGCATTTTCATCGATTTTATCGTATTTTGAAATTAAAAAATGCTCCTAGCATACTAATATTCACTAAAGTTCAACACCTGAACCATTTCACTTAACCTCTCATCTGTGGCTCGCACGCCGGTGGGCTTTGATGATTTTTTTTTAAATGCGATTTTAAATGAATTTGGCAGCCACGGTTGAATTTGGCAGCCACCTCTGGTCTGGAGCTCCAAAATACCTGAAAAATACCCTCGACTCTGTGCAGAAACGGGCGGTCCGTTTGATAGATTCTCCTGTCTTAACAGACTGATTGCAATCTTTAGAACAGTGGGAATGCTATCCTTGTTCTACCGGTATTACAATGGAAGATGCTCTGAGGAACTAGCATCATTGATCCCTTCGGCACCGGTGCATAGTTGGGAAACACGCCAAACGCGTGCCCAACATTTGTACACGGTTGACATTTGTCACATGAGAACGGGTCGTTTCTTCAACTCGTTCTTGTGTTCAACGGCTCGGCTGTGGAATGATTTGCCGGCCTCTGTGTTTCCTCCATCCTACAACATGGGTCTCTTCAAGACCAATGTTCATTCTTTCCTCTCCTCAAAAAGACCCTCCACACAGCATCGCAGATGACATAGGCCCTGAGGGAAATTATTTTCCTCAGGGCCTCTTGTGTGGAGTTAATGTAAAAAAAAAAAAACCCTTATGTATAAATAAACTGTACAAATGTCGAGGTCAGAATCGCTTGCACCAACTGACATAACAGTTCATTTGATTAAATCGTCTTTTAGCAGCTGTCAGTGGCGAAAATAACAATATTTTATGTTTTCAAAGGAGTGTCAAAGTCATTATTTCTTTGAAAAATTCTCGAATTTTTTTTTTCCATGTAGGGTGTGTATTTAGGTTTATGTAGAAATAATAAAATCAGTTTATATTCGTTTGTAGTTAAAGTTAACTATTCTGGTAAACTTCTAACGATATTATCATGTCATGTATATGAATAATAAGATATATTACCTGGTAAACTGAAAACAATTTTAAAAAAAAATTCCTTTGTTTTTATATTGATACTAGCTGACCTGACAAACGTTGTTCTGCTATATAAATTATTTTTGGTGAATATTTTGGTTGTTAAATAAAAAATAACAAATGTATTGTAAGTGTGTGGGGATGGGATCTATGACAGAAAGAGGAATGGAGCGCTGTAGACGATGACCGCTGATAAAAACAAAAAAACACCAGCTAAAGTAGGAAAATGAAATAAAGAAAATCAATATGAATTTCGAAGAGCAATTGAGTGTGCGATATTTTTTGTCAGTCCGTCTTTAGCCAACACAAACAAGCTCGATGGTATGCCCATCCGAGAACATGATGCCGAATGAAATATCAAAATGACGCGACGCTTCTCGTGAATATCTTGCGCATGTGTGGATGAAAGCTCGATGAGGCGGACGTAGCGCCATCTGTCATTCAACAACATAAATAATTTCGTTCTGTTTAAAACACGAAAGATGGTTGTACAAGACCCGTAGGTCTGCACAAAAACTGTAAACAATAAGCGCCGGCACACAGAGACGCCCGACAACTGCAGTGTCTTGATAGAGATGTTTTCTCGCTTCGACAGCTGTTGAAGTTCCGCAGTAAAGTATCTGGTTACCGAAGCATCCATGCTGGGTATCTTCCGCCACACATCGTGAGATGGAATGCTCTTGCATCGGAGTATGTAGGCTGAGCTGGACGCTGGTTGTGTATTATGTGAGATGGACTGCGCTCCAGATGATGTATATTCTTGAGTTTGTTATGTATCCAAGGGAACAGAATCCTAGGTGGGGGCGGTCACAGCAACTCTTAAGTAGGCCGGCTTGTCATTGCATGGCGGTGGGTTGCTAGCATCCTAGGCTAGGGTGGTCGCAGCCACTCACATCTTGATTGGCGTCAGGGTATTGGCCTGCATTCTATTGGGCGTGCTGCAGGTGCATAGCACGCATCTCCAAATGGTGTCATCATTTGACAGACGGGGTCATCATCAGGTAGGTCTGCGTTTAAAGGAGCCCAAGGATGGCCGGGGCTTCGGCGTTATCATCAGGGCAGAGAGATGCAAGGCTCGATGCAAGGGGGCCCCGGGCTAGCAGCCCAGAGTAAGATGATCAGGGGTAGCGCAGCGACATCAAGGGCTTGGTAAGAATCAGCAAGTTCAAAGGAGCCCAAGGATGATCATGGGGCTTCGGCGCTATCATCAGGGCAGAGAGATGCAAGGGGGCCCCGGGCTAGCAGCCCAGAGCAAGATGGTCGGGGGTAGCGCAGCGACTTCAAGGGCTTGGTAAGAATCCGCAAGTCCAAAGGAGCCCAAGGATGTCCATGGGGCTTCGGCGTTATCATCAGGGCAGAGAGATGCAAGGCTCGATGTAAGGGGGCCCAGGGCTAGGAGTCCGGAGCAAGATGGTCAGGGCTCAGGCGTCAGCGTTTTGTAGGTATAATCCCATCGGGTGCTTGAGGTGAAAGAGTTGCGTCTTGGAGCCTCGAAAGGTGACGGCGAGACTGACGTCTTGAAGTTCAAACGGCGAGACTGGCATCTTGAAGTTTCAACCGGTGACGGCGAGACTGGCGTCTTGATGTTCCAACCGGTGAGGGCGAGACAGGCGTCTTGAATCAAGTGGACGATCTGAAGAGATGTTGCTACGATCACTTGTCCGTGAAGACTGAATACCAACTGCTTTCTTCGCAGCCGTTTTATAGGGTCAGTTCCGTTGGTTTCACAATATTTTAAATTCTTGTAATAATTTCTACTTCCGCGTGAATCATCCCAGGTTGCAATTTCACGTTGTGTAACAAAATTATTTCTATTTTCGGGAGCATGAATCACCTCACATTGAAAGTGTTGAGAAATCAATATTTCGGAGTTCAAATGAAGAATATTTCCTCTTCGATAAAAATGCAAGATATTAAGAGTTTGCCATGGTTTCATATAACACGTTCGATATAATGGTTAAATTTGTTCATACAAAAATCGCGATTAATAAATGGGAGGGTGGAGGTGGGAGGGTTAAAATTTGGGGTTATAGGTATTTTTTGATGCCAAATAAAAAAAATATTGTCAAAAAAAAATTGGATTTTTTTTCTGGATAGGGATACCCTAATTACCTAGCGGTGTGAAATGTACTTTAAAACCTATTCTCATACCTACCAAATATACATAAAAAATTTCATAAGAATAGGTAAAGCCGTTTCGGAGGAGTGCGACCACAAACACCGTGACACGAGATTTTTATATATAAGATTTGACCAGAAGTCATCAAGGTAATTTTCGCACAGTTTTCAGAAATCTTATCCCACGTTCAACTCACATGTTGTTTATGTTTATGTATACACTAACATTTTGTTTATGTTTGCAGCTACCAAAAGCTAGTGAAAGACACAATGACAAGAGCATTCTTTGACATTCTCCGCGCAGAACTCAACTCGGATCCTCCCGTCTACAGGCAGGCCTTAGTTCTGCTAGAAGATGTTAAAGAGGTATGTTTAAATACATGGTGTCAGGAAATTCCTGTTAGAAGTGGGAAACTGGTGAATCTACACCACATATTTACTCAATATTCTAGGTGGATACGGGTACCGCCGCCCCTGAAACCATTTATTGGATAACCAACACCCCTTCCGTAGGTCACACCAATTGGTTCGCTACGTTTGGTGACTTAGCTAAGGTGCCCGGGTTTATGTGGTGTGGTTTTGTCTACGTCTTGACAATGAATGCGTTTGCCGGATTGCGAGAGACTGTTTGAAGGAGACCTAACATAGATCTCTCCAGCTGGACTATCTCGACTCATCTCCTTGCGCTGCAGTGAAAGGGATATACAGTGAAACCCTTTTAAGAAGTTTTCCAAGGGACCGGAAAAAACAAACTTCATAAGCGAGAAACCTTATGTGTGGGATATACATATATCACTCTTGACACATTTACCGCCAGATTCTCACCCACCCCTCATTCCCTTTTCCTTGCCAGAACTTCCTCTCCTTCCTTTCCCTAAAAAGACCCTGCACACAGCATCCCCAAAGATGACAAAGGCACTGAGGGATTTTTTTCCTCAGAGCCTTCTGTGTGGGGCTAATTAAAAAAAAACATAGAGAACCCAAGAGACTTCTTTTTTTTTTGATCTGAGAAAATTGATTTTTTTTATAATAGTATATTTTATTATGAATCAAGTAGATTTTATTTATGTAGTATGTTTTGGGTGAAGCATTTTAATATCCTTCGATTAGTTCTTTAATGAATTTAGTTTTGCATCTGTAATATTGACATTGCGGAGCGTAAAAGATTTTTGGAGCTAATTTGTAATAATATATTTAAACAACGGTTTTAAACTTTTTTTTCCCACTTACATATTTTATGTTTGACCGTTGCCAATTTCAGCCTGTTAAGGCCATCTTCAGACTGGTAGAATTTTTCCTTAAAAAAATTATATGGATTTCAATAAAATCTTTGTACACCATCCCTGTTAAGCCACCTCCTCCAAATGTTGTGTATATAAACCATAATTAAAGGAATAATTGTACAATTCTAAAGATGGCGATAAAAAGCTGAAGCCAGTTATAGCTAAAAATAAAATAAGCCGAAAAAAGTTTTAATACTCATATATTAAAATGTTATTATAATAGAATTTCTCCACGAATCATCAGTACGTTTCAAAAATGAAATATTAATTTGAAATACATAATTTATTTTTTGTTCTACCAGTATTACAATGGAAGATTCTCCGAGGAACTAGCTGCACGGGTGCATAGTCGGGAAACACGTCAAATGCGCATTTAACGTATGTTCATGGTTGACATTTGTCACAAGAGAATATGTCGTTTCTTCGACTCGTTCTTGGGTTCAACAGCTCGGCTGTGGAAAGATTACTTCAAGAATTCCATTAGATGTAAGAATCTTCATTACTTCTTAGAATTCTATCTCTTCGAGACCCATGTTCACTCCTTCCTCTCCTCAAAGAAACCCTCCACATAGCATCCTCAAAGATGTCAGGCCCTGAGGGAAATTGTTTTCCTCAAGGCCTCCTGTGTGGACTTAAGGCAGAAGGTAGTGGGGAGATTTTCAGGAAGCAACAAAATAATTGTATGATTAATAATCAAGTCCCGGCTGCTCCCGTCTTGGGCCAGTGAGACTTTGGAATGTTGCGAGGCTGAAGGTAGTGAGGAAGGGAAGGAAATGGGGAAGAGGAAGCTAGGGAAGTACCTAGCTATTCAGATCTGGTCACCAAACCTGGCTAAAGCCATGTCAAACAAAGTTTCACCAGGGCGATACTGAGAGTACCTTCCACTATGGAACGTGCTGCAAATATACTATATATTATTTTAAATGAATTAATTGTGAAATAACACAAATTGATCAAATAAAAATTATTTGCGCTCGCCGGGATTCGATCCCGCGACCTTCGAATTACGAGTCAAGAGCCTTACCCCCCTAGACTATGGAGGCCGTCACATTCTTATAATTTGTCTTACAATGATAATAATAATAATTATATAGATTAATAATTAATAATTATTATAATAATAATTAATAATATAATAATATAGCATTGGTAGTAATAATAATGAAAATATAATCAATGATTTATTAGATTTATTAAAACAAAAATTAGGTGTAAAAGCTAGTAGATTAAAAAGATATAATTATACGTATAATAAAAGAAATAATAATAGATTATTTCAGAAAAATGAGAAAATATTTTATTCCAAACTTGACGATAAACAGAATATTATTTCGAATAATAATATTCCGTTGCCATCTGAATCAGATATGCGCGATTTTTGGACAAACATTTGGAGTAAAGATATAAAACATAATGAGGCAGGTAACTGGATAGAAAATGAAGAACTCAATTGTTCAGACATTGAACAAATGAGTTTTTCTGATATATCGGTTGAATTGTTAGCCAAAATTATAAAAAATACTCATAATTGGAAAGCCACGGGTTGCGATTGGATACATAATTTTTGGTACAAACGTCTAACTACTTTACATCCTCTTTTTGCAAAAAATCTTTCAAAACTTGTCAGAGAACCTCAAAATTTTCCTAATTTTCTAACTAAGGGCATTACTTATATGTTGCCTAAAAGCGAACATATTAATAATCCCTCTCAATATAGACCCATTACATGTCTACCGACAATATACAAAATTTTAACCTCTTGACAGATTTAATATATACTCATTTGGATGAAAAAAATATTTTATCTGAACAACAAAAAGGTTGTCGCAGAAAACATATGGGATGTAAAGAACAGTTAGTTATTGATTCTGTAATTTTAAAACAAATTCAAAATCAAAAGCGTAATTTACATACTTGTTATATAGATTATCAAAAAGCTTTTGATAGTGTCCCGCACTCGTGGCTAATCAAAATATTAAAAATATATAAAGTTAACCCAATTATAATTAGCTTTTTGAAAAATATTATGTCCTTTTGGAATACAGATTTGCTAGTTAATTTAAAAGGTAAGAAAATAGTAGTACCGGGCATTTCAATAAAAAGAGGGATTTTTCAAGGAGACTCATTGAGCCCTCTTTGGTTTTGCTTAGCATTGAATCCCCTTTCTAAAATGTTAATTAAAAGCAAGTTTGGAATAAAAATTAAGGGTAATACAAGAGAGAGTAGAATAGTTTCACATCTATTATATATGGATGATATAAAATTATTTTCAAATTCTGAATCAAATTTAGAGAAAATGATTAAGGTAGTTAAAATTTTTTCAGATGATATTAAAATGACTTTTGGTTTAGATAAATGTAAAACTATCCATATAGAGAAAGGCAAAATTGTAGATGGAGACGAGGGTATATTTAGAAATTTCAAAATTCAAAGTATGAAAGGGGATGAGGTTTATAAATATTTAGGATACCCGCAATCGAATAGATTAGATCACACTAGTATTAAAAATGATATTAGGATTAAATTTCAAACTAGGATCAGAAAAATTTTAAAATGCAATCTATCTGCTAAAAATTTAGTAAAAGCAATAAATACTTGGGCAATACCTCTACTAACGTACTCATTTGGCATAATTAAATGGTCCAATACAGATTTAGATAGTTTAGAACGATTAATTAGAACTACGTTAACAAAATTTAATTGCCATCATCCAAATTCAGCTATAGAACGAATTAATTTACCTAGAAATTTAGGAGGTAGAGGTGTAGTCAAAATAACATCTTTGAAACACAATCAGGTAGAAATGCTTAGAAATTTTTTCCATAGGAAAGCTAATAGCTCAGAAATGCACAAAATAATTTGCAAGGCAGATAGAAATATTACACCTTTAAATTTATATGACGAGAATGCCAACATTCTTATAAATACTAACCAGGAATTATTAGATTCCTGGTCAAATAAAATTATTCACGCAAAACACTTCAATTATCTCAACCAAACGTATGTTGACAAACTTTCGTCAACATACGTTTGAGTATTGGAGAGTTGAGCGCAGAAATAGAAGGATTTATGCTTGCCATTCAAGATAGAGTCATTAATACTAAAAATTATAGAAAGCATATAATCAAAGATATAAATCAAATTGATGATTTATGTAGAAAATGTTTGGCTTTTCCCGAAACTATAGAACATATTATATCGGGATGTTCTATATTAGCGCCTTCCGAGTATACATTTAGGCACAATCAGGTTTTAAAAATAATTCACCAAAGTTTGGTAATTAAACATAACTTGATTGATTGCCGTAATGTAGTACCATATTATGAATATGAACCAAATTCATTTATAGAAAATGAATTTTATAAAATATATTATGATAAAACTATACTAACAGACAGAACAATTAGTCATAATAGACCTGATATAGTTTTACATGACAAAATTAAAAAAATAACTTATATCATTGATGTAGCTATTCCAAATTCCTGTAATATTCAAAAAACTGTTTCTGAAAAAATTAGAAAATACACAGATTTAGGAAATGAGATTAAAAGAATTTGGCATTCTCGGACTATACAAATATTACCATTTGTTATTTCGGCCACTGGCATAATACCTAGGAATCTGATTCAAAATTTAAGCATATTAGATTTGTCAAAGAATTTGTATATAAAAATGCAAAAAGCAGTAATTTTAAATACATGTAGGATTACAAAAGATTTTTTAAATATTTATATTGAGGGATCAGTAGGATTTATAGGTTCAATTAGAAATGCCACAGAGCCGAACCCTCTGATATGAAAATATCTGGAGTCGGTGAATTATATTCCCATTTGGTCTCTAGTAGGTTGACATGTTGTTCTTGTATTGTTTTGTATTTATAATACTTATATAGTGCAATTGCATAACGTGGATTCACTAGATGATCATTTGGGGAAGTGTATGAAAGGGTTTAGTTTTTCCTTCTTTTTTTTTTTTTTTTTTTTTTGGGGGGAAAATTTAACCCGGACATTTAAATCTGGTGTATAATAATTGGATTATTTATAAAGCGCCGTTTTTGTGAAAAATCACCTCAAGGGCAATGATATACCAGACCTTTCACCTACTATAATAAAAAGTACATCAGAATGTGAACTTAGCAAATTCGTATCTGCCTTTTTGTTTATGACGGCAGTAAACCAATCGGATGACACTAACAGCCGTTGTGTCCAACATTTTCGGATGATTAATCCGAGTGAAGCTGAGCCTAGCGCCTTGCGCCGCTAAGCTAAGGTATGTTAGAAAAATGCTCCATTTTAGCTGTGTCCAACAACTTGATCGTAGCGCTCGGTGTTGTTATGATAAAATATTTGTTAATATTTCTCGCAGTTTATTTTATCATAGGTTTAGGCAAGCAGGTACCTATTTTCAAGAAGTGATTAAATATTATTTAAAAAATAATAAACTTCAATACACATTTACTTTTTAAATTTTGGAAGAAAGATCATTCATTTATTCTTTTTTGAATAGGGTATAAAAATCGGATATTTTGTTTAGAGCCCACTTCTGAGTAATCTTTCTAAGGTGGTAGAGGGTTTTACTGACAAGTCGGTCGTGATTTCAATTCATATTATTTCGTAATAATTATATAAAGAAATACAAATATTATTTTTATCCGAACTGGAAAATAATTAACTAGGCCGCGACTAACGTATTCGTAGTGCCAATAAGTGTTATAAATACACAATTCTATCTTCGTAATTTTCACCGAAAATAACCGATGGACAATTTTGAATTTAATTGCCAAGTAACAAGCATTTTATGTTAACACATGGAAGGAATCTCACGGATTTTAATCTGACAATTAACGAAGGAATAATTATTCTCGCTTGGAAATACGAGATTTTCATAGCTGGAGATTAATTATACGGGACCCAATACTGATTTCAGCCGACTTCAGGTAATTTATCTGTACAGACTCTACACTTCAATGGCAAAACCAGAAACCCGAAGAAATAATTTATTCAAGATCGTAATTTAGATAGATAGTTAGAAACCTATATTTTTGGTCGTTCCAAGGAAGGTGAGTCCATGTTCTGTTAATATGTTTATTTGTCTCAGTTAATTTTATTATGTGATAATAAAATCTTTAATTTCATATTTATTAACAATACTGTTTATTTTATTTTAAAATAATCCTTCTAATTTAATCGTAAAGTTAGCATATCAAAGGCCCTGAGAGAGGATCATTGCTTTACTATCTGCTAGCCTGGTTAATTAACCAGTGGCGCCCCTTTTAAAAAAAATAAAGCTGGCAGATGTTTTATTTTAACAACATACCCTTTAACATATTATTATACTGGTGATACAATATTTATGTGATAACTTCTTTTTGTACTAGTATCACGAGGTATTCGCGTAACATGTGACCCAGACCGGGATCACATAACAGTGTGTAGCCCCATTTGCTTTCGTACACCAAAAAATGACGTCAAGTTAGGAACTTTACATGTTAAATTAATACCGAAACGTTAATTAATTTTATTTATTATTTATACAGAAATTTTATTTTAAATAGTGTAATACATAAACCGACATTTTACATTTTTAAAACAAACGTATTTAATATGTTAAAAATAAGGTGTTAATTGACTTACTTTTTTGTTTACGTGCATTTGAAGTTTGACATTAGAATCAGTTAAAATTTTGTATTCAAAATGGACAAGGCGAAGCGTTCGAAAAATTTTACGCCAAACGAAAAAATGAGACTTGTAGACCTAGTTACCTCGTCGCAGGTCATTTTGTCAGTTTCTAAAACAGAAATAAAGCATAGGTAATAAACATTAGATAAATGGTTTTCAGACCTGACAAGTGTTAATTATATTCCACATATTATTACAAAAATGACACTCGAATAAGTCAAAACTTTACCTTTCGCTTGCGTAAGTTAAATTATCTTCTACTTGGCTCAAAACATATAAAAAACACGCGTTTGTCATCCTAAAGCGGTTATAAAAATCGCCGTCATTTAATACTTCCATAAAATTTATATCGGCATCTTGCCGCCGCCTATATAATCCAATATTATCGTCAAGCATATCTGCCCATTCAACCATATTCACTATATTCAATATAGGATTCATATTTCAAATTGAAAAACCAAATAAAAAAGCCGACAAAAGAGTGAACTGATGACAGATAATTACGATAATTTGACATTGACAGCTCGATTGTTTTCGCGGATTTTTGTTCGCTCTGTTGTCAGTTTTTATAAGTAGGTCTTCCTTAGCAACTTTAATCCACCCGGCTACCTTCCTTACATTTGAGTGTGGTGGGACGATCATTGTGTTTCGACACAGCGTATTTGGGCATTTGAGCAGGGCTGAGCGGAGATCTCGGCTGAGCATAGGTTGGACACAACGGCTGTAAGTGATGATCTAACTAGTCACCCGGTTCTTCAAGTTTTCAGTTTCAGTATGTGTATTTTTTTTATATTCCAGGGTCTATTTTCCATCTTGATGCCACGCCACGTCAAGATCCGAGAGATGATCGAAGAAGTGCTGGACCAGTCCTTCATCCGTCAACAGGCCGAGAGCGGCGCCATCGACTTCAAGAAGTACGCCGCCTTTGTCATCGATATGATGGCCAAATTGGCCGCACCCATCAGGGATGAGATGATTCAGGATATCACCAAGTTGGAAGATACTGTAAGCAAATATGTTCATTATAATTTCCAAAAAAAAAACATAATTTTTCAAAACTACTTTTAGTTATCTTTTTTTTTACATTAGCTCCAAAAAGGAGGCCCTCAAGAAAAGAATCTCTCATGGCCCTATGTCATCTTTGGGGATGCTGTGTGGAATGGAATGTGAGGAAGTTCTGGGAAGGAAAATGGTACGAAGGGTAAGTAGTGTAGTGGATCCTTTGCTCGTGGTCGCCAGGATACTTACGTGGTCTCCAAGGAACAGGATTGCGTGTATTTTGTATGAGTGAAAGAGTCCGCTACGTTTAATAATTTATTCTGTCTTGTTAAAAGTATTTACAAATTTTTGTACATCGCGGGAAAGATTGGAAGTGAAATCAATGCGGTGTACGACCGTGTTCTCAGACCGAGGTCAGTAGCTGGAATGGCGGCGCTCTCCGACGGCCGTTGGGAGAACTACATTGGTCACGTGACCAATGTGGCCATAACTAGGTTTAACCATAAACTAAATAAAAGATAACCGGTACTTGATTGCACTTCCATAGCCTCCCCTCCAGTGTTAACGATAATATGGATAATAATGGAAAATCGTTAAAGGAGACTAAATTGCTGGTACTAATCCTATCTTGACTGAGGCACCATCAGTCAAAACAAGAATAGCCTCCAATGTGTTCGAAAAATTATAAGGGTTACGTTACTCGAGCAGAGTAGAATGATCAGTTAATGACGTAGACTGTTGTTATACTTTCAAGAACACATTGGAAGGTATTAAAGGTTTAACCAAAAAGAAATTTTTGCTGAGAATCTTAATTCTAGTACATGAAATCATAAGATTAATGTGTAACTATGACACGTAATGTTGAAAATTACTACACTATTGTATACTATAACCAATTTATTTGGTGTTGAAATCAGTTAATTCTGATGTGAGTATTTACAAGTTAGTTTTAAATAATGTTTTTTAAAACTAGTCAAGCTCTATGAGCTCTTTACTTTGTTTACAGTGGTAAACGCATCGACGAACTGGGTGTTCGGAGCGTTGATGTATATAATATAGCGTGGTACATGGAATTTGATATATGATTCCAGCTAATTATAGTGATACCTGGAATTATACATATGATTCCAGCTGATTGTAGTGGTACATGGAATTTGAGAAATGGTTCCAGTTGATTGTTTTTCAATTAATGCATGAACATTGTATGTTGTTGTCTCAATGAACTATGTTCAGAGCTAGTAGAATTGTTTTACCAATCGTGCGCAATTAAAAGCGCTGGTTGTAAAATCATTGTACATTGATTGTATACAAGATAATATTTAAGACTATGACTTAAAGTAACCTTAAAATAACATTATACATGTTTAAAAATATATTCGCAAATGTATGGTCAAAAGTTGTAATTTACTTGAGAAACATTTCGCAGGTAGGTTGTAAATAGCAGAATGCTGTATTTTTCATAAGTTATATTGAAAAAGAAAACTATAGTAGCAGGTATGTTTAACTATAAGCTAAATCTAGTGTAAGACATATTTAAATTGAAACATGAGTAGATATGGTAGAGTTTTCTTCCTAACAGTATTATATCTTTGGAGCCCTAGTTAGGCGTTCATCATAAAATTATAAATAATAGGGGTTTATGCTATTCTGTAGCAAAAAATGATGATTTTTAAGTCAAAGAAGCTGCACATTGTCTTCAGTACGTAAAAGTGTGTTTTTTGTTGATGTAAGTCGAATAACCATGTTCCTTTACGTACGTAAGACAAAGTGGCTTTAACTTGTAGGTATATAAACATGAAAGAGAAAAGTATATTTAAAAACACATAATTTCAACCACATGATTCACTGGATGTATTAAAGTGCCATGTACATCCAGAGAAGCGTGGTTAAAAAACAAAAATGCATAAATAACAGTGTTTATCATGTGGTAAGAAGTTACCTACTATGTACATAGTTTGTAGAGTAGATAATGTGTACCTTGGTACATAATATTATATAATATGATGATTTTAATTGACTGTTTGGAAAGTTGATTACAATAGTGCTGTAATGCTTGTAGTAACGCATGAATGCGGTTGTGTGATGTGAATTTTACATTTTTTATTATAAATTTTAATTATAACGTTTTTAAGAATTGTAAAAACACAGTAGTGTTTGTAGTACCTTTGAAGTACACAAAGTATGCAGTTAAATGATGAAGAGCTTTCATCTAATTAGGAGTAATTTAAAATTGTAATAACATGCTTAATATGTAAAAATTTTTTTAAATGCATGAGTTATGCAATTAAATGATGAATTGTTTCATCTTATTGAAGGTGTTTCACACTTGTGAATACACTGTACTAATCTAAGTTTTAGATTATGTTGATTGACAATTTACAATATTATCGGTAGGATTAAAAATGCATGAGTTATGCAATTAAATGATGAAATGTTTCATCGTATTGAAGGTGTTTCACACTTGTGAATACACTGTAATAATCTAAGTTTTAAATTATGTTGATTGACAATTTACAATATTATCGGTAGGATTTCCGTAAAAAAATCTGTACATTTAAATATTGTGTTATTCGCAGTATTTTAAAGAAAAGTAAACTTTATGAAAATGGTTTGCAATTCAAAGCTAGGCGAAATTTATAAATTAATTTCTATCATGAGTTATGAATTAGAAAAATGTCAAATCAAAATATCTTTTTGTGCTTTATTCCATCCCAAGTCTCTTTGGAAAATGTACATGTCGACCTGAACGAGTTGTGATCTTGTGACCAGTTGTGGATGTGGTCTTGGTTATCGGTGTGACGGGAACTGATGGGTGTGTAGTGACATTTTCTTCAACCGGAATGAAAGCAGGCTTGAGTCGGTCTATGGAGACGCGTTTGGGTTTGCCTTTTATAGTTATGACAAATGTTTTGTCATCACGTTGTTCTACCTTGTAAGGACCCTCGTACTGGTTCTGGAGGGGTCGTCTTACGCTATCTGTTCTCAGGAAAACATGAGTGGCGACAGGTAGGTCTTTGTGCACAAAAAATTTTCTTGCGCTGTGATTACTGGCAGGGGTCGATTTGATACTTTCGAACTTTCTCTGTAGGCGTCCCACATACGTATCGGGTTCTTCGCGAGGAGTTTCTGAGAAGAAGTCGCAGGGAAGTCTTAGTGTCCTGCCATACGTAAGTTCTGCGGGTGAGCATTTTAGATCCTCACGCACTGTAGCTCTCAAACCGAGAAGTATTAGTGGAAGGTTCTCAACCCAGTTTTGTTCTCCACATGCAATTAGAGAAGATTTTAAAGTGCGATGCCATCTTTCTATAATACCGTTCGCTTGAGGATGGTAAGCAGTAGTTCTTGAGTGTTTGATGCCAAACTTTTCTGCGAGTTTTTTGAAGAGACAACTCTCGAACTGTCGTCCTTGGTCAGTGGTGATGCTGTCAGGTGTTCCGTGACGTGCGATCCAATGCGTAGTCAATGCTGTGGCTACGGTTTCTGCTGACATATTCTTCAGGGGAATTGCTTCGGGCCATCGAGTGAACCTATCGATCATGGTTAGTATATATTGGTAATCATTGCATAGCGGTAGTGGTCCGACCAAGTCGATGTGAATGTTACGGAATCTATCCTCTGGTAATATGTAAGTTGCTAGAGGTGCGACCGTATGTTTTGATACCTTTGCTTTTTGACATGGTATGCATTGTTTGACGAAGGTCTTGATGTCTTTCGCCATGTAGGGCCAAACAAATCTTTGTTTGATAGTATTTGTAGTTCCCAAGATACCAGGGTGGCAAACGTTATGTATGCTTGCTATGACTTGTTGTCGCATGCTGGGTGGAACGATTGGTCTAACATGACCTGTTGAAATATCACACCACAATCGAGTGTCAGTGCCAGGTATCACCATTTGACGTAGAGCAAGGGTGCTGCCATCGTTTGCCTTCAATTGTCCGTCAGGTTGGCATTGCTCTAACCGCATTTGCTCGAAGTCAATTACAGTGGGACAGTTGATCTCATCGATGCGAGATAGGGTGTCCGCGACTACGTTCTCTTTTCCAGAGACATACCTTATGTCGGTTGTAAATTGCGCAATGTAATCAAGCTGTCTCTCTTGCCGAGGGGAGCTAGACGCGCGTTTTTTGTTTAATGCGAAGGTGATTGGCTTGTGGTCTGTGAAAATGCTGAAATGACGACCTTCGATGTGATTTCTAAAGTATTTCACGGATTCGTAAACGGCGGTAAGTTCGCGGTCAAAAGTGCTGTATTTCTGTTGAGCAGGTGTGAACTTTTTGGAGAAGAATCCTAGTGGTTCCCAGGTGTTTCCTTTTGATTGTTGCAATGAAGAACCCAAAGCTTTGTCACTGGCGTCTACCATCATTGCCAGCTTTGCGTTTGGATCTGGGTGTGTAAGTAGAGCTGCGTTCGCTAGTTGCTGTTTGCAATCTTCAAATGCCTTTGTCTGCTCCTGGTTCCAGTTAAGAATCCGCTTGTCATTCTTTTTGTAACCGGCAATACTGTCGTATAGAATTGCTTGGGTGTTGATTGAGTTTGGTAGGAACCTGCGGTAGTAGTTCAACATACCTAAGAAGCGACGTAGTTCTTTCGCAGTTTTAGGTTGAGGGAATTCTGTCACTGCTTTGACTTTATCCTTGATTGGAGTCATGCCCTCTGAAGTAATTGTGTGTCCGAGGAAGTTCACTGTTGCGGTTCCGAATTGGCATTTTTGGATATTAATGACAAGTCCGTTATCAGCGAGTCGTTTAAGAAGCAAATCTAGATGTTTTTTATGTTCCTCTTCGTCAGCGGAAGCTATGAGGATGTCATCTAGATAAACGAAACAGAAATCTAGATCTCTTGTTATTGCATGCATGAATCGTTGAAAACTCTGAGCTGCGTTTGATAATCCAAATTGCATGGAGGTGAATTCAAACAATCCGAACGGTGTGATGATGGCCGTTTTAGGGATGTCTTCAGGTTCAACGGGTATCTGGTGGTAAGCGCGCGACAAGTCGATGGTTGAAAAAATTTTCGCTTTTGCCAATTTATGGGCGAAGTCTTGAAGTTGAGCTATGGGATATTTATCGGGGACTGTTTTTGAGTTTAAGAGTCGGTAGTCGCCACACGGACGCCATTCGCCATTTGGCTTCTTTACCATGTGTAAAGGGCTGGCCCAGTTGCTTTTAGAAGGGCGGCATATCCCTTGTTCCATCATGTACTTAAATTCACGCTTGGCTGCCTCGAGGAGCGCAGGTGCTAATCTGCGTGCACGTGCAGATACTGGAGGGCCTTTGGTTTCAATGCAATGAGTCACAGAATGTTTAATTGCATCCGGGGTCTGCATGGTAGGCCTTGTCAACGAGGGGTATTTCTTCAAAATGTCAAGGTACTTTTGAGAAGAGGAAATTGTGGCGATGCCTGATGCTGGTCCTTTGTAGGTAGATCCTCTAATTTTCAATCCAGTAGACTGGTCTTCAAGTTTGGCTCGCCTCAAGTTGACTGTCAAGTTGTAGTGGTGAAGAAAGTCTGCGCCAATGATGGGTTTGGACACATCGGCTATGATAAAGCGCCACTTCATTGTGCGGCGTAGGCCGAAGTAGAGTTCGACTGTTCTCGTGCCGTACGTTCTTATTGGCTTCCCATTCGCTCCATATAATGTGGAAGGGCAGTTGTCGGAGGTCAAGTTGCCTTTCTCAAAGGTCATGTTCCTAGGGATGACTGAGATGTCCGCGCCGGTGTCTACTAGGTATTTATGTCTTGTTCGCAGGTCATAGATGAAGAGACGACAAGAGGTATTAGGGATCTCACATGTCTCTACTGGGAGTTCCCGCTGTCGTTTCCCGACTTCTTCTTTACATAAGAACATGGTTTGGAGCATTTATGAGCATTTTCTCCAAATCTTGCATGGTAGAAACATTTTCCATCTTGATTCCTATTGGGAGATGAATTGCGTGACCCGGAACTTGAGCGGCCAGGTTTTCGGCGGGGGCTCTGGTTTCTCCGTCCTTTATAGGTTGATGTGGGCTCAGTTTTGGCTATGCGTAGCTGGGCTACTTCACGCGAAAGTGCTGCTATTTGTTTCTGCAGTTGTAGTAATAAGGAATGTTCAGCTGGTTCCTGACGAGATGAACTGGGTTTGTTGCGATCCTCCATGGCACTGCAATCGGTTGATTGATAGACATCTAGTATTTTGTCTGCAGCTGTGGCAAGTTGGTTAATGTCGTTATCGGGTAGTGCTGACAGTATTGCTTGCACATGTTGGGGTAGGCGTTGTAACCACAATGTGCGCACAATTGCGTTATCCGCTAAGGTAGGTCCTGCTAGTTCCAGCATATGTCTCAATAGACCGGTTGGCTTCCTATCCTCTAGTTGGATTCCTGTTAGTAGGCGTGTGAGGCGTTTTTCAGCGGAGTCTTGGAGTCGGTCAATAAGGGCTGCTTTCAAATTGGCGTATTTGTCATTGATCGGTGGATGTGTCACGATGTCGCTCACACATTGTAAGGTTTGTGAATCCAAAGCTGCTATAATTATATTGTACTTCGTGAAATCCTCTTTAATGCGCGAATTCGCGAATTGAGCTTCAGCCTGTATAAACCAAAGCGAAATCTGATCCCTCCACAGATTTGGTAATCTCACGGAGACGTGATTTACTGCTGCCGCAGAGCTTGGTTCGCCAGTTGATTCCATGTTGATTGGGGTTGGGCTTGGTTCCGGACTTATTGTTTTTTGAAACAAAATCTTGATTTGATGAGTCGGTGTGGTCGCTGGGGATTCTTCATCCGAGGTCATTTCAACATTTGTACGGAGATAGGCACGCAAAGATATTGATTTTTGAAATATTTCAAATTATGTATTAACAATCCGTAATGATTTAAAGAAAAATTAGTGCTGTTGACATCTATGTGAAATGTACGGAAGTTACTCGAAAATTATTCAAGACGCAAACCTCAAAATCAATTGTTACCATTTAAGTAGAAATCTTTAATCATGCGTGAATAATTCAGGTTAATTAATAATTGATATGTAGAAATATTATTATCAGACATGTGTTAAAAATTGTAACATGTTATTTTGCTAAATTTTGTGGTGGGTATGCAAAAATTATTTCCAGAAATATCGTATAAACTGTGTTAAAAATTTACGTGGTTGAACGTTGTTGAGATGATGCAGATGTGTGTTTTCCGAGAGGGTCCGCAGCTGATGCTCGTGGTGGAGGCTGCGTCGATCAGTCGACCGGGCTGCAGGAACAGGGGCTCGGAGGTGTGATGTTCCTTTAGCGTTCCGAGGGTGTCCGCCGCTGATGCTGGCGATGGAGGCTGCGTCCAGCTGTTGACGGGGCTGCAGGAAGTGTGACTCGGCTGTAGAAGCTCCCTTGGTAGCATCACGCGTTGCTGAAGATGTTCGATGCCTAGAATAGAGGGTAACACGCACTTAATCCGAGATACGAATAATACATAGGCAAATAGTCACAAATAGGGTCACTTTGCATTGCAGATTTATACGTGTGATTGTAAAGAACATCACCTGTGATCAATCCGAACGTTCAACTGAACATGTTCGTAAATCAAATTCACAAAAGTTGTGAGTGCTACAACATAAGATTGGAGAATATTCAAGCTTTTTCACAGAGAGTTGCGTCAGATTGTAACTCAAATTGAATGTTGAGCAAACAAAATGGCTATTTGACACGTGTGGATCGGTACACGAAAGCCACACGAGATTCATTTGTTACGTATTTGTATAAATTTTTTGATATTATTCGTAATGCTTTGAGGGCCAAAAACATGAGTTATAAATTTTTTAAAATACTGGGATGTAAAATAGCTGTAAATAAGGCAATGATTATTTGAATTTGAAATGATGATTTTAAAATACCAAAATTAAAACGGTACTCACCAGATAGATCCCAGGAATCCAGCCACTGACTACGGTCCGAGAACACGTGTAAAAGAATTGTCGTGGGTCACCAGCTGTAGTGGATCCTTTGCTCGTGGTCGCCAGGATACTTACGTGGTCTCCAAGGAACAGGATTGCGTGTATTTTGTATGAGTGAAAGAGTCCGCTACGTTTAATAATTTATTCTGTCTTGTTAAAAGTATTTACAAATTTTTGTACATCGCGGGAAAGATTGGAAGTGAAATCAATGCGGTGTACGACCGTGTTCTCAGACCGAGGTCAGTAGCTGGAATGGCGGCGCTCTCCGACGGCCGTTGGGAGAACTACATTGGTCACGTGACCAATGTGGCCATAACTAGGTTTAACCATAAACTAAATAAAAGATAACCGGTACTTGATTGCACTTCCATAGTAGGAATCTGGGGTTAATGTGTCCAGGAGTGTAGGACGTATGAATCTATCCCTCCCACTGTGGTGCAAGACGATGGGTAGAGAGAGTCCGGCTGGAGAGGTCAAACGGTCTCCCTCACACTCCCAATCCAGCCTGCCATGCAGTAGGTAGGCAAAAGTATACGCCGCCAAGACCTAGACAAACCTCACCCCATGAATCGGGGCACCCCTGTTACATCACCTTACGTAACGAAATACTTGTGCCGACCTATCCAATAAATGGTTCCCAGGGCGGCGGTACCCGTACCCGCCTCCCAAATTTTTTACTTCTTTTTTGATAACCTCCGTGGTCGAATAGCTAAGAAAATACATTTCAGAATATAGAGACTATAGGTCAGTGGTTCTTAACCTGTGTTCGATTGAACCCTAGGGGTTCGATGAGTCAGTCTCGTGGATTCGGCGGAGGTCAAGACACACCCCGACTCATAGTATATAAATTACTTATTATTAGTGACCGACCGAAGGTACAGTTTCGGTTTCTGCAAGTTTCGGCAAAAAAATCTGGTTTCGGCATCAGTTTCGGTTTCGGCACCGAAACTCTGCAAAAGATCTCAATAAATGTTAAATTTAGTCTTAGCCCGTCAAAGACCATAAAAAACATGGAAATTTCCTAACAAAGTACCACTTTGAATTTTGAATTGAATGTTTTTTGGATTAATTTTGAGCTATCGTATATTTTATTGACCGAAACACATTCCTAGAACAATAAACTATGTACCAAAACAACATTACTTGCATTGTGAGAGAGGTTTTAGGGTGGCACACCTGTTTCCGGCCATACAAGAGCGAGACAGGTGATCCCGCATATAAAAGGAGATGCAGGCCTCTCCTCACTCTCTTTTTCCAACCGCCAACACGTTAGTTAGGACGTATTTATAGCCATTACATATAATAAATATCCATATCGCCAATACGCGCATTATTTATTAAATAACCTCGCCTACACTCGAGTCTGTATTTAACAGTGGCGCAGCCTACGGTACACGATTCTGCACAATACGGCAGAAATATCGCGAAAAGAATCGACGCGCAAAAAAAATTGGCACAAAAATTTGGCAAAAATACGCGGTAACATTATTATTTCGGGTCGGTAAGAAAGGCCGGACCGAAATTATTCCAACACTTCACTGCAAGGAGTGAAGTGCAAGAAGACACTGGAGCCAGCCAGCTTTTCGGAAGGGGGAAGCACGGGAGGTCCAGCGTCAATCGACATCTCTGAGGGTCAAGGATCGGAGATCCAGGTCGCAGGAGTGATCTGGGGTAGCCATCGGTGTTACTGTGTGACGGGTCTGGAAGGAGCCATCAATTCACAGGGTCAAGGAGCAGTTTCCGGAGCAGGGTCCAGGGAGCAGACGGCAGAAGAAGAAGCCTCATTGGGAAGTTTTTGTTTTTCTGTTTTCTTTCTCTCTATTTGGGTACCTTCTGGGCATTGGGAACATGGAGTCTCGAGGATTGGAGTCCTTCAGTTTGCGTGACGGGAACTGGGAGAACTTCAAGGTCCGCCTCGGACAATTTCTCCTCGTGAATGATGAAAAGTTTGCATCGGATGATAAAAAAAGGGCTATTTTCCTGAATGCATTGAAAGATGATTGTTTTTCCTTATTGGTTAATTTGTGCATTCCTAAAAAGGTAACAGATATTAAGTTAGAAGATTTGATATCTAAACTTGATGAGTATTGTTGTTCAACGAAATGTTTTTTTGAAGAGAGATCTAAGTTTTACAGTGCTAAACAAAGAAATGACGAATCAATCCGTGAGTTTGCAGTGCGGTTAAAGTCTCTTTCTACTAATTGCAAATTTGGGAATAGTTTATCAGTAAATTTAAGGGATTTCTTTGTTTTAGGTTGTAAACCAGGAAAGGTAAGGGAAAAATTATTTCTCGAGGGTGAATTATACTCGTTCGAAAAATGTTTACAAGTCGCCGAGTGCATTGACCTCGTAGCTTCAACTCAAGCGCAGTCCCGAGTTGATAATACGGTTTACGCTAATGTACAGCTCAAGGCCGGTCGACTCTCTTTTAATAATTCGCGTGTGAAAGACAGAGACGTGAAGCGTTTCGGGCATAGCAACAGGGCACGGTCACAGTCGCCAGCGAACGCTGTGAAACAAAATTGTACCGTTTGTGGTCACAATAATCACATCGCGACGGAATGTAGATATAAAAATTATTTATGTAAAATTTGCAGTACGAAGGGTCATCTCGCAAAACAGTGCAAGCGTTCCTCAACACGTAAGAGTGTGAATACTTTGTTGTCGGACACAAAGTTGGGTGAAGTTAATAGTGTCGAACCATTTTTTATTGAAGTTTCACTAGACGGGATCAAGAGTAAATTCATGGTAGATTCTGGAGCATCTTGTTGCGTAATTTCCAAGGAGTGTTATTTCAGTAAATTCAGTAGAATCAAGCTAGTGCACGAAGACATTAGTCTACGGGGTTTTGACAATACGCTCGTGAAAGTGGTAGGTACAATTACGCCACAAGTGGAATTTAACGGTCAGTGTCACAATTTGAAATTTGTTGTTGTCACAAGTGCTTCGTTATCGATAGTGGGGCGTGATTTTATGAATCTTTTTAACGTCGGGATTAACGGAATCGTAAACAGTATAAAACAGAATACTTTGAAGCAGCGATTAGTAAAAAAATTCCCGGAAGTTTTTACGGATAAACTAGGAAAATTTAATAAGTACGAAGTGAATTTAACTTTAAAAGAGACCGCTATTCCGATATTTCGTAATCACAGAGTTATGCCGTTCGCTTTGAAAGAAAAAGTCGAAAGGGAGTTAGATAGTTTACTGTCAGACGGTATTATAGAACAAGTCCAGTTTAGTGAGTTTGCAAGTCCAATTGTTCCAGTAATTAAGAAAAACGGTAGTATTAGATTATGTGGTGATTATAAATCGACAGTGAATAATCAGTTATTAGTTGACAAATATCCATTACCTAGGATAGAGGAGCTATTAACGAAAGTAAATGGTGGGAAAGTTTTTGCAAAAATCGATCTTAAATCGGCGTATAGTCAATTTGTTTTAAAAAAGGAGTGTAGGCGTTTTACAACAATCAATACCCATTTAGGATTGTTTCAGTATAAGCGGTTAGTGTACGGGTTATCTCCCGCGCCAGCTATATTTGCAAAGGCAATGGCAAATTGTTTGTCAGGATTACAGAACATGACGTTTTATTTGGATGATATTATCGTGATAGGGGAAGACGAAGACGATTTAGAGAAAAACGTATGTGTCGTGTTAGAAAGGTTGAAACATTGTAATCTAACAGTGAATAGTGACAAGTGTGAATTCAATTTAAAAGTTATTGAGTTTTTAGGTTATAAAATAAGTGAACAAGGAATTCAACCGTGTGAACGGAATAAAGAAGCCATTTTAAATGCACCAGCACCTAGTGATTTAAATAATTTAAGAAGTTTATTAGGTATGATTAGTTATTATCGTAATTTTATTCCAAATATGGCAAATATATTGTCACCATTATACGAATTACTTAAAAAAGATGTTAAGTTTCAATGGGGTACGGAACAAGAAAATAGTTTTGCGATAATTAAAAGAATATTAACTTCGGATAGGATTTTAACGCATTTTGACGAAAATATACCTGTGAAACTTGTCACAGATGGTAGTTTTAATGGGGTAGCAGCAACATTACTTCATAGGTTTCAAAATGGCGTAGAAAGACCGATCGGGTTCGCAAGCAGAACTTTAACTAAAGCGGAAAAGAATTATTCTATTCTAGATATTGAAGCAACAGCAATTATTTTTGGAATTAAAAAGTTTTATCAATATTTGTACGGCAGAGAATTTATTTTAGCTGTGGATAATCAGCCGTTAGTGAGAATTTTAGGTGAAAATAAAGAAGTACCTAAGATTGCCGCGTCAAGGTTACAGAGATATGCTATTATGTTAGGTTCGTTTAATTTTAAAATTGAATATGTAAAATCGAAAAATAATTGTTCAGACTTTCTGAGCAGGTGTCCGATTGAAAAGGTTAGCTGTGAAGATGAGATAGAGTCTGATTACATTAATTATTTCGAGAATAATGGGTTTAATTTGTCTTTAGACGTGATAAAAAGCGAAACCGAAAAGGATGATGTGTTAGGTCAAGTAAAAAATTTTCTTATCGAAGGTTGGCCAGCATCAGTAAAAAAGGCACAAAGTGGTAACTTTATTAGAATTTTTTGGGAAAAAAGGTTAGAATTGTCTTTGATAAATGGGTGTGTTTTATATCAACATAGGGTTGTTGTACCTGAGTCTTTAAGACAAGAGGTTTTAAAGATGTTACATAGATCTCACTTAGGGGTTTTTAAGACTAAAGGTATTGCAAGAAGCTTTGTCTGGTGGCCAAAAATTAATCAAGATTTGGAGAAAATAACGGAAAATTGTAGAGATTGTTTAGAAATTAAACCAGAATCACAAAAGAGTTCTTTAGCAGTGTGGCCATATGAACCTGAAGTATGGTTCAGGGTACATATTGATCATGGTAGTTTGTATAACAAAAATTTTTTAGTGGTGGTAGACTCTTCTTCAAAGTGGATTGAGTGTCTGGAAGTAAACAGTCTGTCTTCAAAAGAAAATATCGAAATACTTCATAGATTATTTTCGCAATTTGGTTTTCCAGCAACTTTAGTTAGTGATAATGGTACGTGTTTTTGTTCTGAGGATTTTGAAAATTTTTGTAAGAAAAATGGGATAGAACATATCACTAGTCCAGTCAATCACCCTAGTAGCAACGGGCAAGCTGAAGCTACAGTAAAGACTTGTAAAAATTTCCTTAAAAAAATTTGTAAACATAATGGATTTCCTTCAGATTATAAAGAAAAGTTAGGTAACTTTTTAGCAGACTATAGGAATACAGTTCACGCAACAACAGGATGTGAGCCATCTGTATTATTATTGGGTAGAAAAATTAGAACAGTATTTGACTCTCTGATTCCAAGGAAAATTGAGGATAGAACGGGTAGTTCAGGTTCTACTCGACGAAACAAAGTAATAAAAAAGGTTACTCAGAGCCAAAACAATCAGAAAAGACAATATAAGGGTAGAGTTAAATCAGGTTTTAATATAGGTCAGAAAGTAATGACTAGAGATTTCAGATCTCAGGGTAATAGGTTATGGGTCCCTGGGGTTATTGTGGATAAAAAAGGTAGTAAAATATATTTCATAAAAATTAACAAGTCTAATATGGTGTGGAAAAGACATTTAGACCAGCTAAAGGAATTACATGTTTCATGGCAGGAGGAAGATAACCAGGAATTCGCGTCTGACACGTTGGAATTGTCGACGGACGAATTAGATCTCTCCGGTATGTTACGTAATAGAAGTGTCTCTAATTCTGTTTCTCCATGTTTCAGGTCTAACCCATGGCAAGGAAGGCTTCGGCCCAGGTGACAGCACTTCGCAGTTGAAATGGACAGAAGGGAAACAGAAAGAACAAAAACAAATGTTTTGTTAATTTTAAATGTAATGTGTTAATTTTAAATGTGAAATATGAAATATAAAATATATTGTATGAAATATGTAGCTATAGGTATCACTTATGTAGCCAGGATTCTCCCGTTTAAGTAGGGGAGGATGTGAGAGAGGTTTTAGGGTGGCACACCTGTTTCCGGCCATACAAGAGCGAGACAGGTGATCCCGCATATAAAAGGAGATGCAGGCCTCTCCTCACTCTCTTTTTCCAACCGCCAACACGTTAGTTAGGACGTATTTATAGCCATTACATATAATAAATATCCATATCGCCAATACGCGCATTATTTATTAAATAACCTCGCCTACACTCGAGTCTGTATTTAACAAATTACATAAATTGATAGGTTTTACGATGTTTTCGTCAAGTAACACGCATCGAGTTTGACAGAAAGAATCGCGGAAAATTTGACATTTTGATGCCACAGATAAAATCGTATATTTTGGGGTTGCCAGGTGAATAAAATTTTTGCCTACAACATGAGTAAATGTTGGCGCAAGCGATGCTGACCTTGTCTTTCGTACAAATTCTGTACATAGAAGGGTCAAAATCGCAGACAAACATATTTTTTTCGAAAAAATTTTTGCGCGCATGCGCACAAATCGCGCGCATCCGCGCGTCTCTGGCAAATAAGAGGTTAAGGATGTTGAGATTGTAAACGCAATTTAAATTTAATACTCAATTAATGATGTCCTTCCTTTGTAATGTACATTAGTGTCGATTATAGACAAATTTTTGTTCCAAGAAGTAGTTAATTTTTTGTAATATCAAAAAAAAAAAATCAATTTTTTTCACTTACTTCAATTATTGTTTTTTTTTTTATTATTTCATTTAAAACATGTTAACTGTTTGTATAAGTGTAAAAAATAAGCCAAATTTCAGTAATCAATAGATTTTTAATATTTCTAAAAAAGTTTCGGCTTCGGCCGAAACTGAGACAGCTACCAAAGATTCGTTTTCGGTAGAAAGTCCCGTTTAGGTCGGACACTACTTATTATGTTTTTGTTTTTGTGTGAAAATCATGTTTTTATGGTTTTGTTGTTTATTCAATGGTTTAGTTCTAATGGTTTTGTGAACCTATGTATAAATATATATACATTGAATTTGAAAAAATCATATTTTATTTTTCCAATTGAAGGGTTCGGTGAATGCACATATGAAACTGGTGGGGTCAGTACCTCCAACAAGGTTAAGAACCATTGCTCTAGGTGTTTAAAGTTGACAGAAAATACATGAATAACAGAAAATAATGGAAAGATTTATGTGGCAGGTGGACATTTTCCGCTCCATCCTGGAGGCCCTGGAGGTGTTGAAGCTGGACCTGGCCAACACGTTGATCACCATGTACCGGCCGCACGTGCAGGCGCAGAGCGTGCAGTACGAGCAGGACAAGTTCAAGGAGTTCCTGGAAGTTCTGGACGGTATGGTATTTCCTACATTCACCTCGCTCCATCCTGCAGACCCTGAAGCTAATTATTAGTATACATCTCCAACATTCTTCATCCATATACTGCAAATCGCATCTACGCACTGCAGCACTCCAGCTTTGTTTCAGCGTACGCACCAAATGCATAACTTTTATTGGTTCCGCCTGCTTTGATAGAAGAAGCTTCCATATCATATCTCCCTTTGTTACTAAGATCCCTGATGTGTACTTATGGTAAAAAAACATGTACGATTTGAGTATATAGAGCGAAGGAACAAAGAAAGGAGTGTAAGGAAAATCATCATCACTATTGGCTCTACAACCCCTGGTGGGTCTTGGCCTCCTCAAGAGTCTTCCTCCGCTCATCTCGATTTTGTGCCAGCTCTCTCCAGTTTAGAAGCTCCAAGATAGATATGTCTTTGAGGACGTTGTCGCTCCATCTTTATCTTGGTCTTCCCAGGCTCCTTCGCCCTATTGGTCTTGAGTTCAGCAGGGACTTTGGTGCTTGATGCTCGGTCATTCTCTCCACATGACCCAGCCACCGAAGTCTTCCCAGTTTTATAAATTTTGCGACGTTTAGCTCCTTGAACAAAGTATAGAGCTCATTGTTATAATGTCTGCGCCAAAATCCATTTTCTAGAACCGGTCCGAAGATGCGCCTCGAAGATGTGTAAGGAGAATATATGTCGCGCATATGAATGGTAGAAGTCGGAGATAGCCGAGAAGGATATGGCACCATCAAATGAACCAAATATTTGAGGCAGGCCGTGTTAAGAATCAGAATAACAGATGAGTATGTCCATCTTCCAGTTGATTAGTCAGACATCTCCGTAAAATCGAAATTTGAGTAGAGTATGCAGTTACATATAAAAGTGTACCCTCTATTTGGTACAGACACATGTAAATAATATTTGATTTATGATGAGCATTCGAATATTGCTTTTCTCATTATCTCAAAATTTAGATTTCAGAGATGTCTGACTAATCAACTGGACGATCGATGTATGAATGAGAATGAAACAAGGAGTATGTGCAAAACTAAACACTTTGGTGGTCTATCCTCTCTGCCTACCTCTGCGGAGAAAATAGCCTGATGGTCTTTAGTTAGTTAGTATAGTTCCATGTCAACTCAGAACCACCTCAGAAAGGTCATTAACCTTTTAAATGCCAGTATGTAGAAGTGTAGCTGTGAACAGCAGGCCATGAATTTTAGTAAAAATAAATCATTTTTAAATTTTATTTTTATAAATTAAAAACATTACACCTTGAAAGGATATTTAAATGACTTGGCGAAAATCTTGAAAAAATAAAAAAAAATAAATAAAAAAAATTATTAAAAAAAATAAAAAATAAATCTTGCTCAAAGAATAGCGAGATAACTCGCTATTTTTCTATGGCCGGCCTGCTGGGCACGGCCAAGAATGCGAGAAATCTCGCTCTTGGCAGAGAAACGGTTAAAAGCTATGAAACAATTATTTTAAAATAACCAGTAACCCTAACCTAACTTAACCTATTCAACCAATTTTTTATTATTTTTTTATCATCACTCTTAATGACCTTTCTGAGGTGTTTCTGAGTTGGCCGGTCACCAGTTAGTTTCTATTATTATCAGCGTAAACAGGTCTTTAAAAATTGTGCAGAGGTATCCAAAAACCCACTATTCTATATAATATTTACACGTAATTATTGTTTTTTTTTGCAGATGGCTTAGAACACACCCGCAAATGGATAGTGGGGCACATTGACAAATCCTTGGCCAAACCTGAGGAGTCGGATGGCCTCTTCCTGAGGAACACAACGTCCCAGAGCTTGGCCAAAGCGTACATGGAACTCTTGGATTGGGACCTCAACAAGACCTATCCAGAGGTGAGACTTTTTTGATTGTTAATAATCACAGATGTAAATATGAATTCGAACATGCATTTTTTTAAATGTAAACTCATGATCAATGTTTGGTAAGAAAAAATATTTCAGGTTCGCTGAATGTCAATAACAAATAATTAAGAAGAGATGCGAGACATTTCTTGCCGTGAAACTACTATGTTAGTCTTGTAATTATCCGAAGATCGCAACACTCAGGAACTTGTTATAAAAAACCCAAAAAAAAATATTTAAAATATCTCTTCAAATTGACCACATTTTGGCCAGCTGATATTTGCAAATTGGCCAAAATGCGGCCAAAACTTCTCCAGTGGTTAAAGTTCAAATTATGCTACTTACAATCCCCTTTTCGGTTATGATTTTATTGAATAATGTGGAACACTCTTTTAGTGACGTTTTTTTCTTGCATAAATCAATACATGCGGCTGGTGTCAAGTGGGAATTTGAAGTTTATCGTCATCTACATAAGGAGTACAGTGAAACCCTCTTAAGAAATTTTCTAAGGAACCGGAAAAAACAAACTTCTTAAGCAGAAAAATCTTTACGTGGGAAAAATTGGGCCAATTTTGGGACGAGAGATCGAAAAAACCAAACTTAGCCACATAACTTCTTAAGAGGGTTTCACTGCATTACTCTTAGCGGCCTGATTCCGAATGTTACATGACGTGGTGCATCACTGCATTGCGCTTCTCAATAAATTCTCGATTCTCAATAAACTGTTGAACAACATATCTTTCAATGACTTTAAACCTAAGATTAACATGGCCATAAACCTGCGATTGTTTCACCACTGAATTATTTATTGGAAATGTAAATCATTTCAAATGATTTTCACGTTTTAGAAGTTCTGTTATTTTCCCGTGAGATGGAAATTTAAAAATTGCCCAATTCCTCACACATAAGACCTTATCTAAAATTGAACAACTTGTATTGTGTACCTTTCAGACTATAATGATGGATGTATCCCGCTTTGCTGATCTAGGACATTCCATGTACCGCCTCACAGCATCCGCCTGCATACTGTTGCTGAGTCCTTCATGCAGTGCCGCCAATGATGCGGCAGCACTTCAGTTCAAGGTGGACTTGAAGAATAAGATCGTGATACTGTTGAAGGACGTTAAAAACGATGTGTAAGTTGAATATAAATAGATTGGCGGTGAAACTCTCTCTTTCACTGTTTTAACTTTTTCAATTCTGACCTTTTCAAAGCAATCTCTCCAATCATGTGGCATGTTTTAACACAAAATAATAATAATACATAATTGGTCGATTTCAAGTCACCTCAAGGACACTGACGTACGTGTTTTAGTAAAACTTTTTGGATCCAAAACAAAACAAAATACCTAATATAATAACTTAGGGAACGTACCCATACTACGTGACCAACTTTTTGCAATTTTTAACCCCCCCTCCCCCCCCCCCGGTGACCAAAAACCTATGGCCGTCGCCGCTGTACAACAACTGTACGCTGTACCGCTAACAGGTCACGTAGTATGGGTACGTTCCCTTAGCATACCAAACCAAATATTAATACAAACTAAAATAATATACAAACGAAACATTCTGTCCAATCGTTCTACGGCGGTTTCCATGGTTATTATTCAGTTTATTAATAGTAAAAAGTATTGTTTCCACGTTGGCCGCCATTTCTGTACAACCGTTCGGACAGAATGTTTTATTGGTGTGCCAAGTCCTCTCTTAGGGTATTTTATTTAATCGTTGCATGGATCACATTTTCTTATTTATTAATACATAATTGATTTTACAAGGATACAATTTGGAATTTTGTGCCTATTTTTATAGTGCTGATTTATTTTTTCTAATAATTCAATTGAAATTGAATATTGCCTATATTCGTAGGCTATATTTCACATTATTTAAACTAACCATCTTAATGTTTTTGTTTTCAGTGATTTGGAGAAGGTCCTGCCTTCGCTGGCCGACCAAGTGATCTCAGATACCGAGAAGCTGCTCTCGGAATTGAAGCAGGACCCCCTCACTGACGAAGTCAAAGAAGTAATCACAGGGCAGATGATGGCACTCAAAGATCCGGAGCACAAAGTTAGAGTATTAGTCCGTGAGTACACACATTTTATATATTAAAATGCGGTTTGACAGTAAAATGTAGGAATTTAATAATTATTATTTGAATTAAATTTTTGAAGTACTCACTATACACCAACTATCTGTAAAAGGGTTTGCTTTGGTTAATCTACGGCATCAGTCGTACGTTGAACTTCGAAGAGCGTGCATTGAAATAACCAGACCCTGTGCAGAAAAGTGAAGTTCGCTAAATAAATAGTCAAAATATTTACATTTGCGTTGCACGAGATTGGCACGAATCAAATTACCGCCATTTTTCTTGTCACAACAAACGAAGTTGTTATCAAATATAAGTAAACCAACGAAACATACAGTAATTCGTAAATTTTTCCATGGAAATTGAAAACTTCCTGTTGGTGGATGTGGTATTCGGGGACTTGTGACATTACACAAAGGTTCGGTTGAAATTTTGGATTGGAGTTATACCCCCCTGAGAACAAGTTTGGTTCTTAACAAGTTTGATTTTTTTGGTCTCTTGGAAACTGAATGGACCAATTTATCCCATATATGAGAAAAAAAATTCTGATACCTTGGAAAACTTCTTAAAAGAGTTTCATTGTATTAACCATTTCGTTTTTTTTTCTCAGGTCAGCGAGTGACAGATTTCCTAAAAGAGATCCTGGTCTGCGGTGGGGGCTCTAAGCAGATACCCGTCGGATTGTCAGCCTTCAGCAAGGAGCTGTCCAACCTCGCGGGCACCCTTCTGCGTCTGGTCATGCACAACAAAGCTGTCTTCAGCCAATACTATGCCGAGATTGTTGCCACCGAACTTGACAAGAAATAATAATAAAAAATACTCATTTATTTTTATTGAACAAGTTATTTTGAATGTAGACAGACTTGTAGAGACTAACAGAGAATTGTATTAATACTGTGTAACAATTATTAACCTTCCATTTTTATATACATATATACCATCGCAATGGATTGGTTAGATAGCATCTTGGCAGTTGGCAGACTCAAACAAATACAGAGAAACTCTCTTAAGAAGTTCCCTCTTGAAGTTTTCATGCTTGAAGTTTAATTTATTTGGTCCCTTGGCCCAATTTATCCCACATATATGGTTTTTTGGAAAACTTCTTAAGAACACCAGCTCTACTCCTAATTCTCTTTTTACACCGGGTATTCATTCCATGTAAAAAAAAATAGGTAAAAAATACTATTCCGTAATTTGGGGTGACTTTTGAATCATGGGACGAATTTGATCATTGCGGATGTCTGCATAATAGGGAAGTTGAGTGAAAAATTTTGTTTTCACTTTTTAAAAATATATTCACTTAGATCAAAAAATATCATAAACTAAAAACTAAAAAGAATTCTGATGTCATCTGTACGCCGGTTTGTACGATGAACGGAGTGACTATGGTGCATCTCTTTCTTTTACATGAGAGATGGTTTGTTTATGATGAGAGAGGTTGTTTAGGCCAAACAGTTTTGCTTGCTATCTTGTTTATGAGTCTTTTTAGTTTAAGCAAGTGTCCATAATATACAAATCTATACAAAATAATAATACTAATACAAAATCTGTTTAAAAAACTACATACCATGTCAGAAATCAGATATATTCAAGGCCAGTCCGACAACCTACCAATAACCATTCCGTATTATCCATCTGACATCTGACGTTTCGCCATAACCTCACTAGTTTTGTGCAGGTATGTTTATTGATTTCGCGTAATATGATAATAAAATTATTGTCTAATCATTATAATATATAATGTAGTGATGACTTTTTATTATTTCATCTTATATTTACCATATTTATAGGCACTGCGGAAATCCAGCTGCTTTCCCGGAAAGACTCTTTTGTCAATAGAATCTATGTGAAAAAAATAGGTTCAATTTATTGTCAAATAAATGTGTTTGTTGTTATTATTATATGAAATGGATTTTTTAAGATACAAATGCATACAGTGTTTTATAATAATATGCTTTTTATTGCATCGCTAACGGTGACCTGACAATGCCTGACAAAAACTTTAACTTGTCAACCATCGGCCGCTGGGAAAAGTTTAGGTGGGAGAAACAAAAATTCTAACTTTAAAAATTAATATAACTATGAAATCATGATCAATTTTTTTTTAAATGCCATTAATTCTGATAGACGGTTAACATTGATAGAAAAAAATACTGGAATTTCTTATTGAATAATTTTTAAAATCTCCACACAAAATGCCCAAGCAACGTGTTTTTCGTTGCCCTAATAACGTCACACACACACACACACACCCTGCCTCTTACCGCTCTCTTGTCTAAAGCGTCTCTCTGTTGGGCCAGCATAAATTAACAATGTCAGTGAGCGTCCACGCTCATGACGTCAATTGATGGCCCCGCCCCAAATTATCGTTTTGGCGGTAATTCAAAAATGAGAAATTTTGACATTTTTTTTTTAAACTTTCTCTGTAGAAAATTTATTCATCAACATAAAAATAAAATAAAAATGCTGTAATCAACGTAAATTTTGGCTTAATTTTTTTAAGCAATAAAAAAAATGTGGAAATACCCCATTGACCGTACAGTACAATTGTCTTTTAAGAATTTCAGTGATATATATTTAGAAATGAACTGAAAATCCAAAACATGACAATTTCTTATACGGTAACTTTATATGGGGGTTTTACTGTATACCTAAAATACATACAGTGACACCCTCTTAAGAAGTTTTCATGCTTAAGAAGTTTGGTTTTTTCGGTACCTTGAAGACTGGATGGCTTAATTTATCCCACATATAAGGTTTTTCCACTTATGTACAATGTTTTTTTTCCAGTCCCCTGGAAAACTTCTTAACCTCTTGTGTGCCTTGAGCGTGTTTACACGCTCTAAGTAGCAGTGCTCAGGAGGCCGGCCATACAAAATGAGCTTGTTAACACGCTCTTGTAAATTACGATTTTTCATGTCAAACTCAACTAATTAGAAAAATCGAAAAGCAACACAAACTATATACAATGTACAATATACAATGCATTTGGTAAGTCTTCAATATATATTTTCAATATATATCAGAAAAAGATTTTTTTATTAATTTGTTTTTTTGCTAAAAAATTCGCGGCCTGTCAGTACCTCCACACCAAATACCTTACGGCATTTAAAGGGTTAAGAGGGTTTCACTGTACATATTATTGTTTGGGGTCTTGCCTAAAAAATGTTCATTGTGCTGCCTCTAATTATTGTAGAAAACACCACTATAATATTGCATAATATGTATTAATTTACAAATATATACAACGCTTGATTGGTACATAATGCATAATATAAATCATCACAATTAAAATTGATTTGAAATATAATATTGACCAATTTAACATTACCTCCCTTTATTTTAGATTTATTTATTTATTAATCTTAGTGCTTGGATGTAAGAATAACTATTTACTTTTTTGGTTGAGGAAACTTCATTTACAGTAAAAGTAGCTGTAAAAATCTTTAAAATGGACTTCTTATACACTCTTCATCAGAAGGGTGATTCTGTATTTTTGTGTAATCTTTTGCGTTAAGTCTTATGAGACAATTAAGACAAAGAGGCAAAATCCGTCTGACTTTGGAAGGCATCCGTCACGAGTTATCGGCTGGCAAATTTCTGTGATTTTCTATGGCTTTCGATGTCTAATGCTTGTCGTCAGTTGGTGTGGATTAATTACCTACTTAAAAACATGAATTATATTTTATTATTAATCGAAACTACTTACAAATAAGCCTAATAGGCATTCATAAATGTCTATCCGTTTGTCGTATTATTTTGATGTTTGTATGCGGTGACATTCGATTCGCAAATTTTCCCACCACTGACATCTCTTAATGAGAATTAAGCGCTGTCATGTCTGGCGTTAGGGTAACATCTTTTAAGAGTTGGCCTCTTAACACAAGCACAGTATTTAACTCGTTAGCGCGGTACAGAATACCGCATATAAGAGAACTTTCAAAATGTGTCGTGTACGGCCGATTAATATGTGTTGTATTGCGCTGTCGCAAAAGATAAAGAATCACTCTTCTGTTCATGAATCTTTTTCTTTTTGTGTTAAAATGATTTCTCTATTTTAGTATAAACTGTACATAAAGTATCAGTATTATTTACTGACATTTTTACGTCTAAAAATTGACCAAGTTTTCTTTACAATGTATAAGTTTTAAAATTGAGATACATAATTTATGTACTGAAAATGTGATAAAATATAAATATGTTGCAATGTTCCTTGTATAATTCACATCATATAATACATTATAAATCTCCCTGATCGTAAAAAAAAAATTATAATTCCAGCTCAAAACAAATAAACCACACAAATTATCATTATTGATCTGTGATGCATGAATCTGCAATTTATTTATACTTTTACAAAGATTTTGCATTTCATTTTTTTAAATGTTTTGCCTTGAACTAACTAACCACTAAATTAATTTTTATCCACTTAAGTGATGGCTTATTTAAAAAGAAATGCCTTGAGTGATAGAAATTTTTGGATGTTCGAAATACCACACCTCCAAATATTTAAACGGAAATTTAAATTAATTGCTATGGTTTGAAGCCAATGAATTCACCTGTGTTTCACCGCTTATCCCAAATTTCTTAGTTTGTATTTTTTTTTTTAAAGTCATCAAATTTATAAACATTTGAATTCTGTATGTTAGTTACCATAAATTGCCCCATCTTGTACTTATTTGGGGTAGTATTGAATATTATTATTTCTGTATGTTGTCTATGGTGTATTGAAAATGTCTATAGTCACAGACCAAGGTTCGTAGAAAATATATTCAACAAGTGTGCTCATTGCGGGGGTAGAGCGGTGATTGGCTAGAAAGTCATGGTATAGCTGGAAGTCCTGTTTCTTCTGGAAGATTTGAATTTACTGCAATATAAGTGGTGTCAAGTGACTCTGAATTCATTTGCAATAATTTATTTATAATACATTGGTAATATGTAATATTATAGTAATTATTACATTGTTTGGAATAAAAGGGAAAATCCAAGGAAAATTTGCACTGTTACCAATATTGTTGCCGTTAATCAAAAAAACTGCATTACATCAACTTTAGTTTCACTGTTTTAACTTTTTCAATTCTGACCTTTTCAAAGCAATCTCTCCAATCATGTGCCATGTTTTAACACAAAATAATAATAATATATAATTGGTCGATTTCAAGTCATCTCAAGGACGCTGATGTATGTGTTTTAGTGAAACTTTTTGGACCCAATAACAAAACAAAATACCTAAGATAATAACTTAGCATACCAATCCAAATATTAATACAAACTAAAATAATATACAAACGAAACATTCTGTCCAATCGTTCTACGGCGGTTTCCATGGTTATTATTCAGTTTATTAATAGTAAAAAAAACTGCATTACATCAACTTTAATTTGACTCCATTCCATGTCATTCCAGTGCAGAGTTAATGCATTAAGTCTTCCTCGGGCGTACCCGACTTCTTCTACCATTAACTATTGTGTACCACATTGTTACTTTAAAACAACATTTATCAACTTTAATTTGTCTCTTATCTACCATCATAAGTGCGAGGAAATTAACTTAAATTTACCATAAAATAATATTATTTACATAGTGAAAAGTGAAAGAGATTGTTCCTTTCAGACTACAACTGGACTTTGAGCGACGCCAAAGCTTGTGAGTGGCCTGATGCGTTTTCTCCGAAAAGTTCTTGTATGAGCGAACCTTGGTCACAGACTAAAAATATGCAATTTTTAACATGTAAACAGGTGCTTTCATTTTTAGAAAACAATTTTAAACGGGGTCTACACTCAGACTGCACGGTACAAAATATTTTATGTTATATCGTTTGGTATTCGAAAGACACAATCTTTAATGGGAAGTTCAAAATAAATTTATTTTTATTCATAAAAATCACTTACAGCTACCCAATATTGGGTAGTTATCGCTCAAGGGCATTAGCGGTGCTACCCAAATTTGGGTTGCTCCCACTCGAACGGTTATATCAACACTAAACACTGTTGTTTTAGTCAAAAATGTTAATATTCTTTAGGTAAATCTTTTTTATACTATTTCTAGTGACAACATTCTTACAACTGAAAATCGCACTTGATTTGTTTATGATATAAACTAACTGTAACTTTTTTTAGGACCAAAATGATTTGAGTTTTTTGTATGACGATTAATAACATAAATAAAATGGTTTTATGTGATGCATTCTGAGTATTTTTATTTCTACTTACAAACAGAAAATTATACGACAGGGGACTGAATGCCGTAGTCGCTACATTGAAACTCTTATATGGTTTACTGAGACCGAAACAACAAAACTTCTTATGTGGGTCTCTATACAACCAAAAAGAACACAGAGTCCATATGTGAGTTTAATGAGGCAAATTAAGAAAGGGACACTTAAATGGTTTGGTAGGGTAATTGGCTAGGTCAAGAACTCTACGCAAGCAAAAAAACCATTACTTGTGTTGCATCGCAATATCAAGTATTGGAACTGTAGAGTTGTATGAATGTATATTAAGCAAAGATACCCAATGACGTTATATAAAATAAATAGACTCGTTATAGTCTCACATACTCACAATATAATGTGGAAAGTAAGGAACACTCTTTTGTTTTCAGCGATTTTCAATAATTTCTTAATTCAAAAGTTTATTCCTGTGTGATAAAGATAGACAATCAAATAATGTGTATGTATGAATGGCACGGATACATTAGCGGGCGGCGTATTAATTTCTTCGCCGAATACTGCTTTCACATCACGCGTGTGACTGAGATAACAAGATACTCTCACTCGGTTACACTACGCACAGGGGAGGGTAAAGGCGGGTAAAACAAGACACACGGGCAAATAACCAGATTTAAATGTCCGGGTTAAATTTTCCGCAAAAAAAAAAAGGAAAAAAAGAAGGAAAAACTAAACCCTTTCACACACTTCCCCAAATGATCATCTAGTCAACCCACGCTATGCAATTGCACTATATAAAGTATTATAAATACAAGAACAACATGTCAACCTACTAGAGACCAAATGGGAATATAATTCACCGACTCCAGATATTTTCATATCAGAGGGTTCGGCTCTGTGGCATTTCTAATTGAACCTATAAATCCTACCGATCCCTCAATATAAATATTTAAAAAATCCTTTGTAATCCTACATGTATTTAAAATGACTGATTTTTGCATTTTTATATACAAATTCTTTGACAAATCTAATATGCTTAAATTTTGAATCAGATTCCTAGGTATTATGCCAGTGGCCGAAATAACAAATGGCAATATTTTTATAGTCCGAGAATGCCAAATTCTTTTAATCTCATTCCCTAAATCTGTGTATTTTCTTATTTTTTCAGAAATAGTTTTTTGAATAATACAGGAATTTGGAATAGCTACATCAATGATATAAGTTATTTTTTTTAATTTTGTCATGTAAAACTATATCAGGTCTATTATGACTAATTGTTCTGTCTGTTAGTATAGTTTTATCATAATATATTTTATAAAATTCATTTTCTAAAAATGAATTTGGTTCATATTCATAATATGGTACTATATTACGGCAGTCAATCAAGTTATGTTTAATTACCAAACTTTGGTGAATTATTTTTAAAACCTGATTGTGCCTAAATGTATACTCGGAAGGCGCTAATATAGAACATCCCGATATAATATGTTCTATAGTTTCGGGAAAAGCGAAACATTTTCTACATAAATCATCAATTTGATTTATATCTTTGATTATATGCTTTCTATAATTTTTAGTATTAATGACTCTATCTTGAATGGCAAGCATAAATCCTTCTATTTCTGTGCTCAACTCTCCAATACTCAACCATTTGTTTGACGAAAGTTTGTCAACATACGTTTGGTTGAGATAATTGAAGTGTTTTGCGTGAATAATTTTATTTGACCAGGAATCTAATAATTCCTGGTTAGTATTTATAAGAATGTTGGCATTCTCGTCATATAAATTTAAAGGTGTAATATTTCTATCTGCCTTGCAAATTATTTTGTGCATTTCTGAGCTATTAGCTTTCCTATGGAAAAAATTTCTAAGCATTTCTACCTGACTGTGTTTCAAAGATGTTATTTTGACTACACCTCTACCTCCTAAATTTCTAGGTAAATTAATTCGTTCTATAGCTGAATTTGGATGATGGCAATAAAATTTTGTTAACGTAGTTCTAATCAATCGTTCTAAACTATCTAAATCTGTATTGGACCATTTAATTATGCCAAATGAGTACGTTAGTAGAGGTATTGCCCAAGTATTTATTGCTTTTACTAAATTTTTAGCAGATAGATTGCATTTTAAAATTTTTCTGATCCTAGTTTGAAATTTAATCCTAATATCATTTTTAATACTGGTGTGATCTAATCTATTCGATTGCGGATATCCTAAATATTTATAAACCTCATCCCCTTTAATACTTTGAATTTTGAAATTTCTAAATATACCCTCGTCTCCATCTACAATTTTGCCTTTCTCTATATGGATAGTTTTACATTTATCTAAACCAAAAGTCATTTTAATATCATCTGAAAAAATTTTAACTACCTTAATCATTTTCTCTAAATTTGATTCAGAATTTGAAAATAATTTTATATCATCCATATATAATAGATGTGAAACTATACTACTCTCTCTTGTATTACCCTTAATTTTTATTCCAAACTTGCTTTTAATTAACATTTTAGAAAGGGGATTCAATGCTAAGCAAAACCAAAGAGGGCTCAATGAGTCTCCTTGAAAAATCCCTCTTTTTATTGAAATGCCCGGTACTACTATTTTCTTACCTTTTAAATTAACTAGCAAATCTGTATTCCAAAAGGACATAATATTTTTCAAAAAGCTAATTATAATTGGGTTAACTTTATATATTTTTAATATTTTGATTAGCCACGAGTGCGGGACACTATCAAAAGCTTTTTGATAATCTATATAACAAGTATGTAAATTACTCTTTTGATTTTGAATTTGTTTTAAAATTACAGAATCAATAACTAACTGTTCTTTACATCCCATATGTTTTCTGCGACAACCTTTTTGTTGTTCAGATAAAATATTTTTTTCATCCAAATGAGTATATATTAAATCTGTCAAGCAAGAGGTTAAAATTTTGTATATTGTCGGTAGACATGTAATGGGTCTATATTGAGAGGGATTATTAATATGTTCGCTTTTAGGCAACATATAAGTAATGCCCTTAGTTAGAAAATTAGGAAAATTTTGAGGTTTTTTTATTATAATTATATGAGTTATAATTAGTAATACAATATTTATAGTAGTATATTATTTATAGTAGTATTGTTAAAAACATATTTTATTATACAGTACAGGTCATAAGTTCAAATGAGTATACAAATCTATTTACAATTTTCATCAACGACATTATAAAATGCTTCCATTATGCAAATGTTCTACTCTTCGCTGATGACATCAAAATATTTCTTCCTATTAACGCCTTATTGACTGCTTTAAATTACAAAAAGATCTGTACAGGCTTAACCCGTTGAATAGCACAAGACCATTTTTGTCCCAGCTCACACAGGTCTCATATAAATCACTGTAACTCCCTTACTAACAGAGTGAGAAATATGTTCTAAACGGTGTTAGAAAGACAAAATACCACGCTTTATATTCAAATCTAAAAATGACCACCAAAAAAGTAAAACGTAAAGTTTTGAATAGCAATTTGAATTTTTTTTTATATTTTGGGATTTTATTAGGTATTAATTATTTTCATATGAAATGACAAAAAATTATATTTATCAACAGAGCTTAACTACAACTAGCGTGTTTACGTGTATTAAATTATAGTGTCTTGTCATTGTCAGCAAGGAAGCTCGGTTCAAGCGTTATGACAATTCAAACATAATTAAGTTAATTAACGATTTACCCTTTGTACGTTTTATCCCATATTTCCCAAAAGAAGAAAACGAGTGCGGGACGCCGTGTGAACCGACCTACTGTTAGCAGGTTGTCTTTGTTATGCTTGTTACTTTTTAATGCAACATTCTCTGTCTCGTAATGACGTGTAAAACCGCGAGCGGGAAACATGAAAATTAATTGTAATATTTATAATAATCGATAATATTAAGTAATTTGTGTGTACTTACAAATGAAATGTTATTCATTCGCCTTTACTATTATTTGCAGTGTAATTAAAACATTTTCTCATCACACAGGAGGGCATTTTGACACTTTTTAAAATGCAATTTACTTACTGGTAAGACGCAACCGAGATATCGGGACCGGTACAATTGTCTTGCCATTGTCTTCCCACTTTGAGATTTCTACCACTCGTCTAATATAGTATGTAACGTCATTGAAGATACCTAAATAAAAATACCTTTTGGTGTCTGTGGCAGATGACGGCGTGGATTTGACTAATCTACAGTTTATTCCGAGATTGATGCAATTTGCACATTTGATCTTTAAAACAAGAGGGGGGACATGTCTTCATGAAATTTCGAAAATCTGCAAAAAGCCCAAGGGACGCAGGGGACTTCTGCTAATAGTAAATATAAACAAGAAAGGTAAATAAGTGCACTGTTCACAAAAATACAGAGTTTCTTGTATTTTGCCTTTGTATTAATTTTATTCTCAATACCATCAAATTTAAAAAGAAAGAAAATTCTAAATTATTTTCCAAGATCCGTAAAAAAAATAAAATTTCAGCAATAGTAGCTACCTTAATAATCGATATTTTCGTTAGTAGCTACCTTAACAATCTATTTCGTGAAAAGTTTTCGAAATAAATTCTTTTTTGAAAAATATCACCATACATTATATTTTTATAAGTAGCTTTCGTTCCAAATAAGAATAATAATAGTATTAGTTATTATTGAAAAATGATAACTAAACAATGAAATTAAAACAATAGCATAAAAAAATGGCGGTAAAAGTAGTTACCCAAAGAATCGATATTCTTCAATCGGCACAGCGCGTCGACCGCACGGCCTATTTTCGTTCCGTGAGGTTTGCGCCATTGTTAATGTCATTTGTTTTTTCGCGAAGCAATGTGAGCAAGATTTGTGAACGAAGGTTTTTGAAGTGTTATGTTTAAAAATGAAATAAATGCCGATATATTTTAGTGAAATGTTAACAGTGAAGTGTCACAAAATCAACATGAATCGGCAAATAGTGTGGTGCTATCTGTTTATGTTGACGTTGATGGAAGTCGTAAAAACCAAAGTGACAGAGCAAGGAAATAGTCATGGTAAGAAATCGATTTTATTTTGGTTTCTCGACTCCTAAAATAAATGCACATCTTTGATATTTCTTTTTTAATTGTATTTCGTTACTTAGAAATGTTTTTAACTCGTAGGGAAGACCTATTTCACCTGTTGTTTTATTTCTGGCTTTCATAAAAATAATAATATTGAGTGGAACATGTATGTGGATTGTCGTAATGTGAAAATATTTTCAGTTTTATGTAATAATAACGTAATTAACCGACGCATTGATCAATAAATAAACGACTGAAATGTATTTTTACGATTTTTCCCCCTTTCATTTGCGCATATTTTTATTTATTTTTAATATTAACACTTTTAGGTCAAATAAAATGTCCATATGATCTTTGAAATCAATCTCAAGGGCTTTTTAAGTATGAATTGACTGCTTCAAAAAATGAAGAAAAACGTGTTACCATCTGAACTATTCATTGCCAATAAGCAAACAATAAATAATAATGGACTTTATTATAATATAATTCCTTCCTATAAAGCAATCACCAATAACCATTAAAGGTGTGTGCCATTGTTTATTTATAGTTTGATGTTATCAAAATATTGACTTAATAACTGGAGTATAAATTCAATATTGATTTTTTTTGCTTGTATCAATCATATCAAATTCTTAGTCATGAAACTGTTCCTACCTACATGGGTAGGACAAAATTAAATATGTAACCCATACCACATTTGTCAATACGTCCTATATTAAAACGGGTACATGTTCATTTCACCCCCCGGCTATAAAATTTTAACCGGGTTTGGGTATCGTAGCCCTCTTTACAAAAAACCACATCATGCCATTCACAATCAATCATACGGTAAAAAAAAAACATAAAAATAATCGCTTTCATAGTGCACATAATCACATTACAATACATCTAGACCCATTATTGTCTCCTAAAACTAAAACAAATTGTAGCACGTAACAAATATATTGCGTTTTCAGGAAATTCTTAATTCAAATGTTTTTCATGTATGCCAAAGATAAATATTCAAAGAATATGATGTGAATGAAAGAAATTGATATAGGACAGGACGGTGTTTTTGTATTAGGGTAGTCTTATAATATCCTTCGTCATTCTAAATACACAAATACAGGCTAATATGGAAAAATATCTGAGATGACCTACTGCCGTCTTATAATATCCTTCGTCATTCTAAATACACAAATACAGGCTAATATGGAAAAATATCTGAGATGACCTACTGCCAGTAGGCTGTACTTGTTACGGCCTCGTCAAACAGAAGGTGTTATTAACGCGAAGACGTTATTAACGTCACGTCGCGTACTTTCTATTTGAACGGCTTCGGCGTTAGGCAGAGTGTAGACCCAATTGATTTATTACAATAAGGAACTCCAGTGAAAAATATTATGGCTTTAAAAAAATTTGTTCATATAGACCCAATAAATGCTGATTCTGAATATACAAGTTTTTTTTTCATAATATTAAACGTAGAGTTCGTAAAAAAATATTAAAAAGTGCATTTTTTAACGTCTCGTTAAAATACACTGTAAAGTTGGTACGATTGAATGGTTAGTGCTGACATCACGCGTCACCAGTCATTGTATCACATTGTATTAAAATCAATTGAAATGTAGGTATGGCACAAGCCATCAGTATTGACAACATTTCATTTTATTCTTTATTTCGTACTTTTTATAGAGATTTAGTTGTAGTGTTTATTGAAACAATATTTAAGCCTAAATAATTCAGAATCAAAAATAGAGGTATCTCTATTAGTTTATCTCTATTATTTAAAATATTGAAAAACTACTGCACAAAAAAAATAGAAATGCTTCTTCTAGGGGGAATTCTTCGAACAACGGAACAACGGATTTCAAAATGACGGCAGTAGATCAGCTGATTGCCCAATCCCATACTAATTTTTCGGGAGTGATGACGTCACACGATTTACCATATTTCCGGTGGTTTTCGGGGGGTCTCGAAAAATTAAAACTTTGACAATTATTTTAACTATCAAAACTAAGTCTAAAAATAAAAATAAAAATGCAGTTATTTAAGTTAGAAGGTCATTATTCATAAAAAAAAATAAAAAAAATTGGACAGGAGTTCTCTGTTGCAATGTCCTCCCACAATCACTGTTCCTCATTTCATACAAACAATGATGTTTTCGGACACATTCAATATTCATTTTTACCACTGTCAAGCAAGAATACCCGGCGTTAAACAAAATTTTGTAAAAGAATTCAACGCGACTTTCTAACGCCGCGTTAGAGTATCGCATAATGCTAACGCACTCGCTTTGTTTGACTGGTCAAGACATGTTCAGTACAACACAACGCAGTGTTATAACGCGGCGTTAGTCCGGTATTATTCACGCCTTACCGCCGCGTTAATAACACCTTCTGTTTGACGAGGCCTTTATTCTTAAGTAATGCTGCATTCACTATCTCGCTTTTTCTGATGGTGTTTAAAATTTCCAGGAAGCAACACTATAAATGGATGATAAGTAATTTCCGTGTATTTACGAATTAAATGTAATTCCTTGGCTTTTGTTAATGTTTTCTGTTTAAAAAAAAAAAAATTATTTGAATACATGAGTCCCAGCTGCTCCTAGGGCCAGTGAGACTATGGCATCGCCAATTGCGGTATGTTGTGAGGCTGAAGGTATTAGGGAGGGGAAGGAGATGGAGAAAAGGAAGACGGGGGAAGTACCTGGCTATTTAGATCTGATCACCAAACATGGCTAAAGCCATTTCATGCAATGTTTCAATCCTGAATGGTGGTCCTACACCAGGGCGATACTGACAGTATATTCTAGTCTGGAATATGCCACAAATATACCTACGTATATTTGTGGCATTTTAAATAAATTAAATCTATTTGGGAGGCGGGTATGGGTATCGCCGCCCCGGAAACCATTTGGATAACCAACACTTCTGCCATAGGTCACCCCAAGTAGTTCCCTACATTTGGTGACTTAGCAGGGGTGCCCAGGTTCATGGGGTGAAGTTTGTCCGGGTCTTGACGGCGCATGTGTCTGCCCACCAGCTGCGTGGTAGGCCGGATCGGGAGAGACTTTTTGAGGGAGACCTTGTGACCTCTCGAGCAGAACTCTTTTGGAACATCGCCTTGCACCGCAGTGGGAGCGATGGATCAATACGTCCGTCACTCCTGGACCTGACCCCCAGATTCCTGCCCACCTCTCATACCCTATCCTTCTCAGAACTTATTCTTCTTCCTTTCCTTTAAAAAACCCTCCACACAGCATCTCCAAAGATGACATAGACCCTGAGGGAAAATATTTTCCTCAGGGCCTCCTGTGTGGAGCTATTGTAAAAAAAAAAGTTTTTTAATTTTAATTGTGAATTAACGTGCAAACTAATCAAATAAAATTTAAGTGCTCACGCCGACATTCGATCCTGCGACCTTCGGATCAGTCAAGAGCCTTACCCCTCGATCACGGAGGCAGTCGAATTTATGATGTAATGATAACCCTCTTTCTCATTACACATGATGGCGTTTTGGCACTCATTAATGCATTTTGGTTAGAGACGACCTCACGTGACGAGTGAACGAGTGTATATCGAAACAATCGAAAGTATAAAAAATTACATTTTTCGTGTGCCACTTGAGTCTATAGTTTGTAATGTCATTGAGTGCACATATGCTTTTTTCTGATCCTGTCTCATGGTATGGAGAGAATATACAAACAACTTTTAAGATGTGCGTACAAACGATGTTAACGCACTGTGATGATGGTATGAATCAAGGAAGTCATCTACACTTAGTTATCATTTGCTTCCACAGGCAAACGAATAGTGTACGGCAGTGATGATCAACCTTTTTAGCCGGACGGCCGATTTATCAATTTTAAATTTGTTCGCGGGCCGCAGAGGATGGATTACCTATGACATTGTTAAATATTCAGTCGGTGGTGTCACAAACATATTTGTATTTTCTAAAGTGGTAATTTTTTTTAATAAAACACGCAAAATGTTTATATTAAAGAACGTACAGAAAATAATTGCAATTTTGGACGGTTGATTCACAATAGAAAGTTGGTTGCGAAAAACTTTCACATTTATTTTTATAAAACAGATTTTTCACAATGTAAAATATTTTATCATAACACCTGGCGATTTGAATGTTTGCTATTGAATAAGAAAGTTCAAAGCTCTCTTATCTCTTAATAAGGAACTCCTGTGAAAAAAATTATGGCTTTAAAAAAATATGTTCATTTAGACCAATAAACGCTGATTCTGAATATATAAGTTTTATTTAATACCATTAAATGCAGAGTTTTAAAAAAATTATTAAAAAGAACATTTTTAATCCGGTCGTAAAAATACACCGTCAAGTTGGCATTATTGAAATTTTAGTGGTGATGTCACTGTTCGACGTGTCATGACGTCACCGTAAAGTGATTGTATGGGAATGTATGATATGACACAAGCCATCGTAATAATTTATTTGTTTATAGATATTTAGTTGTTGTGTTTATTGAAACATTATTTAGGCCTAAATAATAAGGTAACTCTTATTAGTTTATCTCTATTATTGAAAATATTCAAAAACTACTGCACAAAAAAAATAGTAATGCTGCTTCTAGGGAGAATACTTCGAACAACGAAATTGAAAATGGCGGTAGTTGATCAGCTGATTGCCCGATCCTATAGTAATTTTTCAGGAGTGATGATGTCACACGATTCACCATACATACGGTGGTTTTCGGGGGAACTTGAAAAATTAAAACTTTGACAATTATTTTAACTATTAAAACTAACTCTAAAAATAAAAATAAAGATGCAGTTTAAGTTAGAAGGTCATTATTCATTAAAAAAAATTGGACTGGAGTTCTCTATTATATCAGAAAACAAAGCGCAAAGTTTTGTTCAAGTAGCAGACTTAACACTACGATTTTTTTTTTTCAATTGTTTTCCGTTTACCAGATACATCTTATTATTAAAATAATATATTTCATGTTTATATCGTACCGAGTTTTCCCAGAATAGCCAACTTTATCTATAAAAAAGAAAAATCTCCCATTGAGGAGACAACTATCAAAAAATATGTTTATACAAATATATTAATTGTTAATATTATTTCTAGATAAACCTGAATATATTAATCTGAAGGTGTTTTCAAAGAAATATTATCGTTCTTTGAAAACTCAAATATTTTTATTTTCGCTGCCGTTTTACGAAAATGTATTTTGTCATACGTGGACGATACATTTGGTAAGCTATCGTAGATGCTACATTCATGAAATACAAAAGTTTAGTAGAATCGTCAGTGGAATGATTTTGTCCTCTGTACAGTTTTATTTTTTTATTTAATTTATTTTAAGGAAATCTACAGTTTACAATTTGATTATTTTATACATGTATAATTTACCTTACTGAGTAACCAATTATAGATTTCCACATTATACTATTACATTGTGTATCTAGAAATTAATAATTAACTCAAACTGAAATCCAACAACTAAAAGATATTACATAATATAACAGGAGGTAGGTAGTACATAATATATGTCATTATATAATATATCATTACATTTGTGCAGTTTTGTACTCATTTAATACATATTAATACACTTTTTATATTTGCTTTCTTCACAATTGAAGATACCTATATCAGGGAAAATGTTATGGAAATTATACGTTGAACACAGTCTTATAAGACAAGCATTTTGGTTTGAATTTGTTTTACAGTGTTTCTCTTTAAAAATATTACACAAAAATGTGGGCCGTGTAGGTACTTTAAAATCTATTCTGTTCAATGATTGAGGACAGTCAGTTATGTTATTTACGATTTTATATAGCAACATCGCGTCAGAGAAATGCATAAAGGTTAAAAATCGCATTGCAAAACATTGTAGCATGGATGGTTTTAAAAGTGGTCTCCGGAGCACGATCGGCACACTCCTCAAGGTCGAACCATAAAATTTTGTTATTATTTTGAACAATTGATTCAAAACTTTGAAGAAAGACTGAAGTTTTTCGGTGAATTAAAACAACAAACCATTGAATATTCTTTTCTGCAAACTTTTTGATATTTTATTCAAACAAGTGGGAAATATGAAAAGGCCAGCGGTCCACACAAAATGAGCTCGGGGCCGCAGGTTGCTCATCACTGGTATAAGGGCTTGTATGGATACAGACATTAAGGTGAACCCAGTTACAACTGATACCAATAAATAGCGAATTTCTGACATTTTGTTTACATAGATCATTACTTTATCATTCAGTATGACGACGCCTCGTTAGTTTTGTGGTATGTGCATTTCTCTTCGAGCCAAAAACTCTCAGGTTCAATAGTAGTCGAAATCTCTCATGACAAAGTAGTCATTGGCCTATGCTAATGTGTCATTAAAAGCGGTTTAACATGTTATAAACGTATGTTAACGGGTTTATATTAGGTAGTGTTTGCATTTTAGCCGGGATGTTGTGTAATTTATTTTTCGTGTACTAATTTCTTTTTTATGAAACAGCTAAAAGTAGTTGTCATGAAAATTTACATTTAGCATTATTTTTTGAAATGCCTAGATTTGAACACCTACATAATACTTGTACGTCCTAGGTAGATTTTCATATTTGTTGTTGCAAAGTTTGTTACAAAAAACAATTTCTTGTAGATTTTCATATTTGTTGTTACAAAGTTTGTTACAAAAAACAATTTCTTGTAGATTTTCATATTTGTTGTTGCAAAGTTTGGGTGAAATGCAGATCCCGCCAATGTGGGGGATTTTAATAAAAATGCACTTTCTAGATGAGAAAAGTGTGGAAAAGTTGAATAAAAAAGAAATTAAGGCGTGCTTGGCAAAATTGAGGGAGATACAGCCGTTTAAAGAATGAATAAAATGACACTTTACTACGCCATTTTGTTACTATTATGTTGGTATCTCAGACTTGCTTTAAACGAAGGTTGATACGATTGTAGCTAACTTCGTGTGATATACACGTAATTATGAAAAACAGAATTAATAATGGTCACAAACCATGTTACACAAACCTGGCGTAGCCGCTAAACTGCTTGAAAACTGGGATGTTTTTCTTGCGTTGACGCGAGTAGGCGTTATAAAGGGGCACAAACCATGTTACACAAACCATGTTTAGCGTAGTCTTAGGTTAGGTTACTTTAATTTGGAAGGTGATAAACAGTTTCAATTTCATAATTACGCATCTATCACATGAAGTCGGCTACAATCGTATCAACCTTCGTTTATAGCAAGTCTGAGATACCAACATTATAGTAACAAAATGGCGTAGTATGAGTTCACGAAGTGTCATTTCATACATTCTTTAAACGGCTGTATCTCCCTCAATTTTGCCGAGCGCGCCTTAATTTCTTTTTTATTCAACTTTTCCACACTTTTCTCATCTAGAAAGTGCATTTTTATTAAAATCCCCCACATTGGCGGGATCTGCATTTCACCCCAAAGTTTGTTACAAAAAACAATTTCTTGTAGATTTTCATATTTGTTGTTACAAAGTTTGTTACAAAAAACAATTTCTTGTTAATTTTCATATTTGTTGTTGCAAGTTTGTTACAAAAAAACAATTTATTGTTTATTTATTAAAATTGGTTCAACAGTTCTGATAAAAATATTGTTTCAAATTGACATATAGTGTGTTTACTAACTGTTATCTAATTTATTATTATTATTATTATTGAAATTTGTTAGTTAAATATTATCAATGATTAAAGAACTGTTAGAAATGTTACGTACGTACAACCATTCTAAGACATCGTTTTCTTACGATCTTATGCTGTAAAAATGTTATTATGATAATGATGTTAAAATACGCAAGTAGATTATAAATCAAAGATTATACCTATAATCACAATAAAGGAATGTGCAATAGGTGTTTTTATTTGTGTGTTCTGCATTGTACAAACTGATTTAGCTATACATATACTTTTTATTTATTTATTTATAAGAAACAAACAACTTGTACATAGAATTCAAAGATACTTAAGTATATATGTGAAGTCAACTGAAGTCAAGCCAAAAAAGTTTCTCATGCTAATGTTACTTAGAGATAGAGTTTTCTTGTATCTTAAAATTAATTTTAGGTAGGATGGAGCTAAAGGGGAATATAGGATAAGGATAGGAGATGCTCCCGATACATTCCACACTCTTATTAATTTACATTACTTCTGTTCAATATTTTTGAAAGTTATTGCTAAAAATGTCTGTGTTGTGAAATTTCGGGTTTTACATTGCACATATACGGGGAATTAGAGAATTTTTTCGTGTTGATCGTGACGGAGCATGAATTTTTATGAAATTGATAAGCTCTGGCGAATCCCATCCTTTATTCGGAATTTTAAATATCAAGGTTTGGTCAAAAATGAAAAAATTGTGTATAAAGAATCGAGTTCAAGTTGTGAAATTTGGTAGATTCGATGTAATTTGAAAATGTAAGTTTTGTTTATAATTTATGCTTTTAAAAAACTTTTTTTTTAACCCGTCTGCTTGTTTAGGAATAAATACATCCCAAAACACGTAATTGCATTATACTTCCATAAGACCAAAAACGTCCCGAGCGACCTTACATTTTAAAAGCTGTATGTATATCTCTCTTCCTCTCTTGCAAACATATGTATTTTTCTTTTAACCAGAAAGATAACGAAATAATGCTTCTTATTGTTATTGAAATATGAAAGCTATCTTGCATAGATATTTTACAATCTCGATCCAAAGTGACGGTTTCAGAATTTACACGCAAAACCGAGGCTTCCGGATTGTGAGGTGCGGATATATTGAACCAAGCAGACGGGTTAATATTCTTTCGATTCTTTTAATATGGGCTTAGTAAAAAGGAGTCCAGATCGTTGTGCATGTTCTAAGTGGGGACGGGTATACACAGTGTAAAGGGAATACAAAGTCTTTATGTTGGCGAAAGGTTTTGATATACAAATACAAGGTCTGTGATAAATTCTACATTCTACTTTTTATATTTTGCGCTAGAAGTCTAGAGCCCCTAATTTTTTTTTACTTACCACCTGAAACAGCTATTGCTACGATTATATTTACCACATAAGAGGGGAGGGGGGGGGGTTCAACTGTCACGGAATGAATAATTCAATTAAAAATATATTAAATTATTTGTTTTACCTTTTTGTTTAGCAAGCTAAATAAGCAATTATTTTTTGTATTTTAAGTACCGGGTAGCAACCTCCTTCTTTCTTGTGTTCATGATATAGTGTCAATTCTTAATAATAATAATACACATAAGATTATTAGTACGTGATTAGCATGTTTTTTTTATCTTTTTTACCTGCCCACGCCCACAACGTGCCGTCTCAACGCCCCCTAATTTTCTCTCGGTCTTCTACTGCCCCCCTGAAAGTCTCAAACGCCCACAAGGGGGCATTATCGCCCACGTTGAGAACCTATGGTCTAGAGCCATTGGGTTCTCCTCTGTAATAATCACGGAAATAAATTAAAAATAATAGAAGATTTATAGAAGTTGGCCTTAATCATATCTATTTCATGCAATGCTTCAATCCTGGCTGGTGGTCGCTCGTCAGAACTTAGAGAATAGAATTTCTTTTCGGTGAACAGAGTTATACTTAATGGTTATCACATAAAAGAATGTGTTTAATATACAAGCCGGCATGCATGAATGCAAAAGAAGAAAAGAATATGTGCATTAAAATTAGCATGTCATTCTTTCTGTCTCCCCCTGCGCAGAAATTACATTATATTTACCTATTCAGGAAAATTTCTAATTAGATATGCAATCATCTTTCTGCAAATAATTTTGGTAAATTTTTGGGATTAGTGTCCATGGCTATTACGAATAATTTTTAGAAAAAAACTTTAGATTCGCCTTAATCACTATAAAAGGAAACTTTTTGCATCATGGCCGGCGGAAAATAATGCATTTTAATTTTCAATTTCGTTAAATAAAATTTCACTTCGCAAACCGATACTACGACAGCCCGCCCGCCGTTTTGTCACTGTTACGTTGGTATCCCTGACCTGATAAAAACAAGAGCTAGATACGATTGTAGCCGACTTCGTGGGATACATGATGAGGCGCGTAATTATGAAATTTGTCTAGCGGGCTTGTTATCTTTACTTTAAAAAACAGCCTACGTTTTTAAATGGTTTGTCTGGCAAAGCAGGGTTTGTCTAGCGGGCTTGTGTATGTTATCTTTACTTTAAAAAACAGCTTACGTTTTTGAATGGTTTGTCTGGCAAAGCAGGGTTTGTCTAGCGGGATTGTGTATGTTATCTTTACTTTAAAAAACAGCCTACGTTTTTGAATGGTTTGTCTGGCAAAGCAGGGTTTGTGTAGCGGGCTTGTGTATATTATCTTTATTTTAAAAAACTTCCCAGGATTTGAATGGTTTGTCTCCATTCCAGTGCCTGATTAGAGGTTCGTTTACATTATATTATTAATTCTGTTTTTCATAATTACGCGCCTCATCATGTATCCCACGAAGTCGGCTACAATCGTATCTAGCTCTTGTTTGTATCAGGTCAGGGATACCAACATAACAGTGACAAAATGGCGGACGGGCTGTCGTAGTATCGGTTCGCGAAGTAAAATTTTATTTAACGAAATTGAAAATTAAAATGCATTATTTTCCGCCAGCCGTGATGCAAAAAGTTTCCTTTTATAGTGATTAAGGCGAATAAGTTTTTTTCTAAAAATTATTCGTAATAGCCAAGGACACTAATCCCAAAAAATTACCATAATTTTTAATAAATCTACATTTCTAGATATTTTCACAGTTATGATAAAATTTCTAAGTTATATAATCTAGATATTGTAAATAATTATTTCAGAGTTAACTGATATCTATATCTTTTGCCAAGTCTTATCTTTATCATGTGCTAAAAGTTGTCTTGAATCAAATTCCAATAAGTAAATGCTGTACAAATAAAAAATATCCTATCATTGATTTTTTTTTTGATTACGAAGGTCACCACTTCATATTTTAGTTTTATATTCGATATTGTATTACTAGACTTATAGTCTATTGCTCTAAATCAGGCTTCGGGACAAAACTGCTATTTTCTTTTGGTTCATTGGCTCATTACGTCAATCAGGCGTTACGGTTTTGTGCTTGTTTGTATGCCGCGGTCCATTGCAGGCCCAATCTCTTCTTACAAAGCCTCTAATTTATGTTTTCCCTAGCTTTATCTTGAGAGACTATCAACTGAATGTCCCGTCCCTGAAATTTAACCTTTTTATATTGTAGCTCCAAAACTGATCTATATATTTTTTAGACTAAGAAGTACTGTATCATTAAAAATACTAAAAGATAATTTATTATGCACTTGCGCACTCTGTACTACAATATGGAATCGTGGCTTGGGGGGGTGCATATAAATCAACCCTACTCCCATTGGAAACAATTAAAAAAATATTAATAAAAATCATCCTAAAAAAGTCCTATTACTACCCAACTATAAATGTTTTTCAAGATTTCCCGGTTCCCCCACTTACAAAAATTTATGACAAAATTGCACTACTACAAATACAAGATTTCTTTAGTGAAAATAATTTACCGCAATTAAATATAAGCAAAAGAATAATATCTGTTGGAGGATTAACCGTGCCACTAGCATGAACCACAACAGCACAGCATCACTATATATAATAAATTACCCCTTGATATATGATCGGAAGAAAGCTACGAAAAATATAAAAAAAATTAAATTAAAATACTCTAGTACCACCTCATAACTTTACTTATTGTTTAGAAATATATTTTTGCCTTATCAATACTTTAAATAATTTATTAACTAACCTATATTTTTATTACTTTTATCTGTATTTTCTCATAAAATCACTAATATTTTTTGTTTTAATTTAAACAAATGTAATTTTTTTTAGTTGTCCTCTCCTAAACATAAGCAGCTGCTTTATTAGGAGAGTGATTGAAATATTGATGTTTATATTATGTTGTAAAAAAAAATAATAATCTGCAGCAAACTTTGTGGTTGTCTTTTTTCTTCCTGTGCCAGGGTTGCATCAACTGTCTTTTTTTCTTGCAGCATAACCTGTCCATTCCTGTTTTAATTCCAATTCTAGGGTGGGGTTTGATCTCAAATGCTCTACACTGGCTGCGGTCCTTCACCATTCACTTTCAATCCTCAGTTCTTCCCGTCTTGCTACAATCCCCTTCCACGCAGTCTCTCCACCTCTCTGTCTGTCTGCCTTTTGGTTGCTTACACTGGGGTACTTGTTTAGTCATAATTTTTTTAAGGATCTCTAAGCTATAATATCGTCAGTGTAACTCCAACATTGCGGAATACCATTTGTTAAAATGTTCAGGCGGAACGAAAAACTGTCGAGGGATGAACCCGCTCAAAGATATTGAAATGCAGTAGAAGTCCATTAGTCCGGCATCCAACAATCCGGAATGCCCGATAGTCCGGCATCGGAGCTATTCGGAAGTTTTCGTGATAGTTTGAGATCATCCGGAAGTGCTCGGTATTGTTCGGAAACAATTAGCGGTCGGCTAGTTTCAGCTGTCACAACAAATTCGAAGCGTCTTCGCCATTTTTTTGTGCATTGTTGTTTTGTTCGCATCGCAGTAAACGTAACTTTTCAAACTGTTTATAAAAAAAGTGATTTTCGTTCTAACTGTACAGTGACCATGTTTTCAAAACTTAACCCTTCGAGTTCAAAAGGAGAGAAACTGAAACACGTAACACTGACTCTCAATCAGAAACTAGAAATCATCAAACAGCTAGAAAAAGGCGAGAATAGAAATGTTTTAATGAATGAGTTTAATATTGGCTCATCAACTATTTATGACATTAAAAAACCCTTAGCCTACTCAAAATCTTGAAGAAAGTGACTCAGATGCCGAAACAAAAGAAAAGGAAAAAATCAGCTGGGCAGAAGCTGCAGAATCACTAAATAAGTTTGTCTCTTTTGCTGAGGCTAGTACTAGCTACAGTGCTTCAGAAATTATTGATTTCCATATCATTAGAAATAAATTTTATACTAAACGCCAAAAGTCAAGAAAACAAAAAGCCATTCGTGACTTTTTTAAGTCTAAGTGAAATATGTTTTACAGTACGTGTACACACATTGACATTTGATAGACCGGAATTTTCGATAATCCGGCACCGAGCCGGATTATCGGACTTCTACTGTATAAGAGTTGTGCTATCCGCATTTTTTACTGGGTGGGACTGTGCTTCCTGGTGTCGCCGATATTGTTAACCAATTAACGAATAAACTAAATGAACTAATGACTAACGAATAAACTAAACGAACGTTAGATGAATGAATTCTTAACTAACTAACCATCACGCCGTTGGGGTAAGCAGAGAGGATGGACTGTCAAACAACTCGATCTTGACACACACTCCTTGCCTCGTTCATATCGTCTCATAAATTCTTTCCGTATACAAACTATTCTCATTTGGTAGTAGTCCGCTGACATATATAGCATATCTCTTTTGTATTATAACGGGCTCTTGCTTGCTTATGTACTGGGGTTGGTTTATTTGCAGTATTGACTTAAATCGAATGAAAGCAGTTTGTTGGTCAATTTAACAATTTGAAAGTACCAATCAATACGACTTGTGCTAGTCAATTAAAAATACCAAAAAGGTATTTTGAAATTATTGCCTCATACGTGATATTGAATTTACATAGATGTTATATTTGTTAAGTGGTAGAATATTAATTATATGGTCTAGAATATTTACGCCTTTCATATTTCTCTCTTTAGTATGTTGGCAAAATTAATTCAATTGATAGTTGCTTTTAGTAAAATTCTGTGACATTGGTCAGTACTAGTAAGATGCACTTTCTTAACCTTACTATCACAGCCCTTCATGACGCCTTGTCTACTTGTAAAACGATTTAATTTTAAGTATTGTTTGCATTATATAGTGTAAGATTGAGTACTATATCAGTTTATTTCACCACAATGTCATTATTGCAATTTTTACCTACTTATCTTTGGCTAAAGTGTATATTATTTATTTTCATATTAATAAATAAATGTGCCATATAGAGTTATAATATGTATAACAGTAACAGAATATATAATCTTCTCTATAAATAAAAATGAATCGCTGAAATGTATGTACGCGCATAACTTCCGAACGACTGCACCAAACTGGACAAGGTTTGTATATAACTGCTGGTGAGCTCTGGCATTATAAAATTTGTATACAAAAATTGCAATAGGTGGCACGTGAGCTGTTTGAAAACTGAATGTACCGGAATTGAATGTATGGAATGCGGGAGGGGGGAGAGAACTCGGGTATGGGTTCCGCGGGAGGAAAGGGACGGGAACCAGGGAGGGGGGGGGGGGGAACCTTCGAGGGGGTAAGGGAATTCGGGAGGGGAGTTGGCGGGACGGGGGAAGAGGAGTGGAGTGGGGAGAGGGAAGTTGGAGGAGGCGGAGTGGACCCGCGAGAGGGGAAGGGGACGCGGGAGAGGAAGGGGAGGCGGAAGGTGAATGGGACGAATGGGAAAGGACACGCAGGGAGAAACAATTTTTTTATTGAACGGCATAGCAACGCATGCCGGGCACCAGCTAGTATAATTATATAACACAATATACAGTAATAAGTATATGCAGAATATAATATATATATGTCTGCGGCCGATCGTAAAATCAGGCAGACCATGATGCGTCTAGCCACATCGTAATCTGCCGCCATTTCACAATGTACCAGATATAAGTTAGGCACATTATTATTGTAAGCGAATAGCAAGGCGGAATGTCAGACGTTCATCTTTGATCGATAAGTTGTAAATCTGCCTTTTCGTGATGTGCCCAGAAAATGGTGGCAGATCACGATGTGGCTAGGCGCATCATGATCTGCCTGATTTTACGATCGGCCGCCGATATATATACTTACAGTAATATGTATACACAGTAACATAACATGAAATGGTATTTTATGTAGGGACAGTGATGCAACATTTATTTATTTTACATTTATTGAATTAAGAACATCCCTATCATTCCTGATTAAATGTTTTCAAGCTTCAATTTTCTTACATTTTAGGCATTATAAATTACCTATCTAGAAATTTGCTTGAATGTCTTTATTGCAATGCATATTGCTAAATGTATTATACAGATGATCTACTTAAAGAAATACTGCATTTGTAGCACTCGGTTTTGGAATATGGTATTCCCCCGTCCTAAAGAAATATGGGAATTTATTATCAATGATGAAATCAATTGCTACGCCACAAAACCACACAACCCAGCATTATTAACAAGCTGAATAGTCAGGTACTCCCCCACCTTCCTCTACCCTGTCTCCTCCTCTGCCTTACTCCATTCTGCATCACAACATACCCCAATTGAGAATTCCATAGTCCCACTTGCACCGGGTAACTGGGATTCTTCTGTGCACTTAAAAAAATTACAGAAATTCTTAAAATTAGGACAGCTCTTCTGGACAGAACGTGTGGCGAGGATAGAAGATAGTCGACTACGAAAAAGACTTTTCTTTATTACACTGCAGGTTGAAGTAGTATTGGGAGTAGGGTTGCCACCTTCTAAAATAAAAAAGCCTGACTGTGCGCTGTTTTAGGCCGGACATTTTGCCCTAAAAGCCGGACGTACGTACCTACGTAATTTTGGACATAACTTTTATACATAATAATAAAAAATCTGTTACAAGTTACAGTTGTTTATTAATCACACATTAACCAGTTTAATAACAAAAATCATTAATCAGTCTTATTCTTGTCATCATTTGGCATTCATATAGAATATGTCAATAACAAAATAAAAAAAAATATCGAGTCTCTCTCTGTAGCATAATAACTTATAAAACAAACAAACAAAACATAAATCTTTTTTTGGTTAAACAGTTGACTAAAAATTTTCATTAAATAAATATAAAATGAAACACATCTATCTTTGTGGACGAAAAAGAAAAAATGAAATCTCGACTTCTCCAACTTGTTCAAAAAAGTACAAAAATCTACAATTTTGTATATTTGGCTTTTTCACTCATTTTATCCAAAACGTCATTTTCTTTGGAAATCATTTAATAAAATTCTTGACATGTCATTTTTAAATTACACAATGTGTATATCATCTTAGCTATTGCTTCTGTTTCCAATGTATTGTGTTCCTTGGTCCACTGGGCATTTATTAAAGAGAAAACTCTTTAAACATTGGCGTGTTACGGCCTGGAATAGCTAAGTAATATTCCGCCAATTTCAGAAGTTTGGAAGACAAACCCGCGCGAACCAAGAACAGCCATTTTCCCCCGTCCCCTTCTCGTCGTTTACACGTTGCGCCTTGCGTAACTTGCATTGCGTTCGTTCAGCAGGTGCAGCTTGCACCGCGTTACACTAAAAAAAGCCGTACAGGCCGGACATATAAATATTTAGCCGGACAGGACCTAAAAAAGCCAAACATGTCCGGCTAAAGCCGGACAGATGGCAACCCTAATTGGGAGGCCTAAATTTGGGTGACTGGACAGTGTGTAGACAAACGCTGTATCTTTGGGCATAAATAACACGAGGAACACAGAAGAAGACTGGTAGTAGTGGAGACGATTTTTAAAGGCAGCTTAGGGTTGTAGAATCGATAGTGTTAAAATAACGTTAAAAAAGTTCATGGATTCATTATGAAAATATATTAATACAAGAGTTCATTATGAAAATATAATTTGGTCTTTGATAAATATTTTACAGATAGTCGACATTTAAGATGACCTAAGATTCCTTTAACCTGCCGTTGCAACATATTGAAACAATTGCAATCTTTTTATCACCAGTGGGTACATCAATAAGACATTTGAATGCAATAAGTATTATAAATTCATGTTTACACTGTGGGTGTGACACTATAATAAATCATTTATATATATGGATACAAGCAATATATCTTTAGACACAGTTTTATTACTGATAACGGAATTAGAAACGTTTATATTATTGCAAAAACGAAAGGAGTCATTTACTTTATAACTGTTTTGTTATATTGTGTTTGTTCCCGAGACCATATAAATGATTGTAGGATAAATTTAAAACCAGTTTAACATAGATAAAGAAATTAGTAATTTAAATGGATGAATTATGAATACAGGGTAGGTAAAACTGATCTATCAAAACATGTATGTACAATACGCAATCATTTATCCATATTCCGCTTATCTAAACTTCGATAATTCAAACTTAAACCTCATTTAAGAGGGCATTACCAGAGAAAACCAGAAATATGTCATTTTCAAATCAGATTTTAGTGTTGACTCTTTTCCACAAAAAATTATAAATGGATTTCGAAAGATTGTTCTTTTATCAAGCATTCACATGTAATAAATTTTGAGAAAATTTTTTAATTTTTAGTATAATAAGGTTATTCCACAGGTCGTTGGCAGATTTGTTAAATTTTCAAAAAAGATTTTGTATTATACCACACCCATTTCAAATAATATAATCATGCAGTAAAATAAATCAATACATTATCTAGCAAACGCATGTTTTAGAATTTTAATTTTAGTTTCAATAAAATCATTAAAAAATATGTACGTACATGTGTTTCTTGACGAAAATTGGTCCATTTGTGTATTTATTTGCGCACTTACAAACTAATATATTTCAGATTTTTTTTAACATTCTCATTAAATTTAGACATATTGAAAAATGATAAATACTTATAATCAAAAAATATCTACAAAAAGTACATTATTTTAATAGTTTTATCATCACGCCTTTCAGCATATTTGGATGAAGGTATAAATTAAAGCTAAGTTGAATTGAAATAAATTCGATATTGAGTTATAATTTAAAAAAGCTGGTACGGAGAATAATTAATCTTTCTCGTTGTAACCGCCCGTTGTAAGACCAACTTTCGACGAAATGTGGATTTTCGTCAGCTGGCTGGTTAAACACTCTTAATCGAACCTCAATTGTTCAAATTCAAACCTTATTTGTTCAAAATCTCGATTACACAGTTTGTACAAGACAAATAATTTTAATCATCCAAAATAGCCGATTACATAAAAGCGGATCAATATTGAACTCACAATCAGATGACAAATCAAATGTTTAGACCACTACTCTGTGTAGGATATGACCGAACAGGCGGCAGCACTAGCAAGCGCCTCAGCGCATCTCCAATTTACCTTTTCACAACTTTCTTGAGCAAATTTGTGGACTTGCACAACATTCACTGTAGTGGCAAGATTCTTAACATATTTAATGATAGTCCTCAAAACTTAGAAAATTTCTTGAATCTCTTATTATACAGGGTGTCTCAAAAGAAAGTTTACTTTTGGTTTGCTTACTGAGCGAATGCAACTTTTTCGAGGGGCGCGGGGGGTATGTCAATAAGTAGCCTGGCTCTTGGGAATTCAGTCGCTATGGAGAGTTTCTCTTGGGAGCGGACTGCTCGTTGTGCGTACGCGACTTTTACAAGAATTGTGATTCGGCAACTGTGGCGCATATAAGATTCTGCAATATTTGAGGTTTTTGTCACTTAAATGATGGGCCAAGCATTCCTCTCATTCGTTGGCTAGAGAATTTCAGAAATAGGCTATTTTCGTCAATAAAAAGATGTCAGGCATAAAATTACGAAAATATAAATATAGCCGTATTTAATATTTTTGCGACAATATCCTTCGTTATTTTTTAACGGTCGGGTGCAGTGTCACCCCCCCATCGGGTGGCATCCGGGGCGGTCCGCCCGCCCTCCCTACGCCACCGGTTATAGGTTATACCAATATTAAAATTGAATTTTATTATCTTAATTTTGTAAAAATTTCGTGAATGTTATGTTTTTTATATAATTAATGTCTAATACATGAGTTGGGAAACATGTATTAAAGAAATAAATGTTTTAAAATGTACAAGCAATGCGTTCAAAATGTCAGTTTTTTTATTGTTATTTTTTGGGAATTATTTATCTATGGTGTATACTGACACCATAGATAAACAACCCTCTTTGACTGGATAAGCATTATCTTTCCATGAACTATTTTTTGTCAGTTTCCATATTAGTAAGGTTTTTGAGTTGTTGAACACCGTTATTGGATGGTTGTATTCATTCTTTGGGTAAATTTTTGAGATCGCTGGCAATGGTTAATACGCACTTTTAAAAAAAAACATCTTTTGATTCACTTTAATTACATTAAAAGACAACTATTTGCATTGGGGGAAGTGGAACATATTTCATTCTAAATTTCGATTACGTAAAATTAAAATTAGCTTTCATTCTGTGAAACGAGACCGTCCATTTTCAAACATTATTTTCAAATGTCATTTTGTTATGTTGGTATTCTTGTTACTGTACGAAAAGATGCTAGAGTAAAGCGTAGCAGACTTCATGGGAATTCTAGGTTTGTGTAACATGGTTTGTGATACAAAAGAAAGTGCCCCTTTATAACGCCTACTCGCGTCAAGGCAAGAAAAACATCCCAGTTTTCAAGTAGTTTAGCGGCTACGCTAGGTTTGTGTAACATGGTTTGTGATTCAAAAGAAAGTGCCCCGTACCTTCAAAATCTTCTAGCCGTTCGTTATACATTCAAGTGTATCAGGAATACCAACATACCAAAGTGACAGCGAATGAGCTAATAGCTAATGAGCTAATAGCTAATGGCGTACAATCTCACAAGACGAAAGCTAATTTTAATTTTACGTAATCGAAATTTAGAATGAAATATTTTCCACTTCCCCCAATGCAAATAGTTACCTTTTAATGTAATTAAGGTGAATCAAAAGGTTTTTTTTTTTAAAAGTGCATATTAACCGTTGCCAGCGATCTCCAAAAATTATTATTTTTTGTTATTTATTTGTAATTGTTTTTAATATTAACCCTCTCTCGTTATGTAGGTACATTAATAAAATAAAAATATTTTGCATGTAAAATGCCAATACTATTGCGAAAATCGATAAAATGCAAAAAAAAACACAACCATATCTAAATGGAGAGGAGACAAAACTGTGCAGTAAACAAAAAACAAATTATGTCAATATTTTAATTGACCGGTCAGTGGCTGAGTTGACATCACTTCTGGTTCCTACCCTGGCACAGAAGTAGTTCAATACCTTGGCTGGCTAAACTCCGTAGTGATACTGTGTTGGTTTTATTAACCCCTCAGGTTAATTTGTTCGCTTTTCGGAACAACTCATATAGATCATTGTTGTGTCTCCCTTACTGTCGTAGTGAGAAATACGATCTAAATGGTGTTGGAAAGAGAAAACACCATGCTTTATATTCAAATCTAAGTTAACCACAAAAAATTAAAATGTACACCTTTGTGAAACCAAGGTTTCCGACTGCAATTTGAAAAAGAAAGAAACCTTTTTACATGAAATGACAAAAAAGTGAGGTGATGATATTTCTATTTTTGAGACTGACAATTTATGGTGGAATTCCATTATAATATATCCGGTTACGGTCAAATAAAATTAAGTGGAAAAAAGTTTTTTACTCGTTTTATTATAATATATTGAGGTGATGATAACGTTTATAATACATTTGTCTAATAAAACATTTGTGTTTTTTTTCGTACTAGTAATTTTTTGTTAGAAAACACGTTAGATGATTTATTTTTAAAATAATTTTTTTTATATTTAAAAATTATGTTGTTGTTTCCAATAATAACATTTGAAAGAGTATTTCATCACCTTCAAAAACAGTTTTTTAGTTTTCGGATTTGTTCAAAAATATTCCATTTATTTGTATTTTATATATAACTAGATGACCCGGCGAACTTCGTACACCCTCAGAATCAATAACTATTGTGTTAACTTATTAGCTGAATTAAAATCAGTTTTTTTATTAAGTTAAATATTACACAATGAAGCATTATCGATGCGCAACCTTCCGTGTTTTGTTTTTGTCAGTATCAGAGATGGCATTATATGTTTAAGAACAAATGCATAACAATTAGCGCATTGACATTTGACGTTTTTGAATTTTTGGAATTCACTCACTATAATAATATTATACGTATCACAATATTGCTGCAGCTCTTTCAAAAGATGAGAATTCGTTCCATACAATATGTATGAGGAAAAGTATTTTCTTCATAATTTTTTTTTTTCATTAATTTTTCCGATGTTTTAATAGCTATTCTGCTATTTGGGGCTGACACGAATCCAACAAATCATAGATCATAAAAATCAGTCCAGTCGTTCTTGAGTTATAAATGGTGTAACTAACCCGATTTTGTTTTATATATTAAGATATGGTCGAGGCTTGAAAGGTTTAATGCCTGCAATACACAACATCTTTTTTCAGCCCGATTCCAATTAGAGACCAAAGTCAACATTTTTCACTTTACGCGATTGCTATTTTCATCTCTATTTTCATATCTACGATTTCAGTTGGCATCACAGCAAACAGCACGGTTCATGTGTTGTTTGCAGTGATGACAATTGAAATTGTAGATATGAAAATAGCGATCGCTTTAAGTGAAAAATGTTTACTTTGGTCTCTACTTGGAATCGGGCTGAGAAAAGATGTTGTGTATTGTAGGCATAAGAAAGTATTTTATTTTTACTCCTAGAGCCATTTGGGTCAATGCTTCCTATACAACAAGACGCATCAATAAATGCTTCCAAAAAGGTTTAGCAGTTTCTTTTTTTTTAATAAATGATTCAGGCCAATGTCCAGGGATTTTGTTATCACCATTCCCAGGAGCTCAGAAAGTGTAGTAGGTGTTCAATAACGATAAACTTCATATCGGTTTTTTTCACATTCTGCTACTAGATTTGTTTATCTCTTTTTGTTTGATTAATGTTGTGGTAAACCTCAGTGTTTTCGTTTCATTAATGGTACCATTATTGTTTGTTTTTTTATTGGTACATAACATAATAATAACCACATTGAAAAACATTTACAAAATAATTACATTTTTTAAAGTTAATCGGAGTGATTCTCCAGAAATCAATGTTTATATTGTACATTTCTGTCACCTACCTCAGAATAGGTTACACGTAATGCGGTAGGTAATCTAAAACATACATTATTAACTCTCCCGCAGCCAACTGGGGCCGAAGGTAGACCCCAAAATAACTATCCTTCTTATATCTACTTAAATACATGAAATATATTTTTAGTATTTTAGGTATTCCTACGCAAAGGATTAATACATAATATGCCATTTAAAAAAAAATGTGAAAAAATCGTTGATCGCAGGCAAAAATATTTTGTCAAATATAGGTATGTAATATTCCCTCCAAAAACATAAATAACAAAAAAAAAATATATATATCAAAAAAAGAAAAAGTGTTTTCTTTGGTTTAAAAGTTTAGAAAAAAAAAAAAATGGGGTCATCAGCCGACCTCCACGGTTACGAACATCATGTTTGGCATCTTGGCCTGTCGAGAGTTAACTCGTTGAATGCCGGGAGTAAATGGGGTTGGTTGTAACCAATTAGCGTTCGCAAAAAGCGGCAGCCTTGACACCCAATGTCCGGCGATTCTGACAGCGTCCTTGAGAAATTTCGTACATAGAAAGGTCAAAGTTGAAGACCAAAGAATTTTTCCCGCGCATGCGCAAGAACTGCGCACGTTCCCGCGCTCCGGTAAATCATTAATATAAATTATATGGAGTGACCAAGCGAATTGCGGTTTTCTCTATGGTAAAGAGCGATAATAGAGCAAGCGATTCTGACCGTGTTCTTCATACACTTTCTTTATACATAAGGGTCAAAATCAGGACACGCCGGCGCACGAGCGGCACCTGAGCGGTTAATAAATTATGTAGCAAGAGAAATACAGACAAAAATACATAACACTTAGTTACTATGTCCTAGTTTGAATGTTTCAATTTAGGGTTTTTTTTTTTTTCAATTATTTCTAGCTTTCATCCTTAAAGGGTGTTCTAGGCCATCATTTAAAATTACAGAGAGAGGAAAGGTGAAATTATATATTAATTTTATTTAAATGAGCAAATTTCAGAGTTAAATGGAAAATTGGAGTCGAGTTCGGACTTAGAAGAGATGAAATGTTGAATGAAGGGGAGGCAATTTTAGATAACGCTTGATAGAAGAGAGGATATTTATTAGAGAGGGACAAGGATGTGAATTTTAAAAAGGTGAGAAGAAACGGAACAATGTCCGATTCTCATTTGAATAAGTGAGGAAATTTCTTTTTTTGAAAAATATGGGAATTTTTTAAACCACGGCTTTGATGGGATAGTCTTTTGTATTGAGGTGTAGCGGGCACCCAATTTACGGGATTGTTATATAAATATATTTATATTTGGAGTCGTAAAATTTAAAGTTCGTATGGAGGCTAGGTAGGTACACCTTGATATTTTAAAATTATCAAGTACCGACTCTACTTACACCACTTTAAATGTAAGCCATCCTTGTTATGTTATATCCGAAGGTTGCGGGTTCATGTCCCGACGTGCACAAGTGCAATTTATTTGCAGTTTTTGTTTTGTGTATATACAAACAATAATGTAATCTAAAATAAAGTTTTTGCTGTATAGAAACCTACATTATACATTTATAAAAAACCATAGATAAAATTGTGAGAAACAATTTACAAAAAATTCTGCCTCAATACAGGTTCACCTAGTGAGGCAGACTATGCACAACTAAAAATATTGTATAATTATGCTACTTCTGTGTAACTGATATTACATTACTTTCTACTTGTTAATTTTTTTGTACGGATGTAATCTACATTGAACATGTACTTTTTTAGTTGTAATGTTGCCAATTTCATTGAATAAAGATATATTATTATTATTATTAATTTGTGTTATTTCACAATTAATTAATTAAAAATAAATTTAATATATTTGCGGCACGTTCCAGAGTGGAAGATACTCTCAGTATCACCCTCATTTAAGACGAAGTATTGAAATTTTACTTGAAATGGCTTTAGCCGTGTTTGGTAACCAGATCGGAATAGCCAGATACTTCTCCACCTTCCTCTCTTCCATCTCCTTCCCCTCTCCTCTACCATCAGCCTCACAATTCGGGATGTTATAGTCTCACTGGCTCCAGACGGGAGCAGTTGGGACTCATGTGAGGTATTCACATACTTAACAAAAAAATTAAAAAGTAAAAAAAAAATCTTCAGTGAAATGTTTTATGCTATAATTATTTTATTTTGTATCTGCAGTTTTATTTACATTTCCTTCCTTTGTTTTACTTGCTTTAGAAATGATACTTTAGATTTTCCTGGTGAAAACTTTTAAAAACCTTTTAATCTTTGTTAAAATAATTTCATCTAAGGAACAGACAGTTAAATTGAGATTTCTAACAATGTCTCGATTCGTAATATTCCATTATTCAAAAGATGGCGCTTCTCTTTCCAATTCAATACCCACGGTGTCCGGAAACTCGTAGTACCAGCGGGAAACTGGTAAATCTACGTCACATTAGGAGTCAATTTGTGATATAACTTTTTTGATTTGAGCTTTCGTTTTCGAGTAAATCGGGTCCAAAGTTGGAATTTTTTTGGTTAAATTTGAAAAAATTGTTCAGTAGGGGGTTGATTTCAGCTGTGTAATGTCTTATAAAATGCATCGAAGGGTAAACCGGGCTCAAAATTTTTTTTAACCCTTTAGTTACCGAAAAAATGGAAAAATAGAAAAAAAATAATATTAAAATCGAAATGCTCAGATCGAAAAAAATAAGTTTTTTGGGTTCTCTACGTGATGTAGATTCACCAGTTTCCCGCTTGTACTACGAGTTTCCGGACACGTTGTATACAAGCATTGTTTAAAATCAGTTTGTATTAAAAAAATCATTCATTGTGTTGATCATTGGTGGAGGCCGGAAAGTACGTATATACAAGGTTGGAGAGAATATATTAATCAATTTCTGCTACGGCAATACCATTCTGTGCGACCATAATAATATAATGTATAATTTAACCATATTATTCTTTCTTACTCTTCTTCGTAAGGCTTCTAGCAGAAAGAAACAATCTTGGGTTTCGAATATATTTGAAAACCATAGGCCTTTGTCAAATGCCTCTAGTTTTGTAGAGTTTTGGAGATTCTCATGCATTCAAAGCCGGCATCGTCTTTGGTTCATCAGCCCATCTCACATGTAAACAATCTCTGTTTTATCCCAACAAACTGCTCCCAATTGTCTGGAGCCGGTGAGACTATGGCATCCCCAATTGAGGTATGTTGACGCCGGCACGTTGCACTGGCAAAGTGGTTGGCATAAGAAGCAGAGGAAGGTCACCAATGCGACGGAGTGACCAAGTATCCCTGGCATCCGGTACGTCAGTGTCCGCAGCTCTCCACGCAGCGCAGGACCGCAAGGAGTGGAAGAGTCTTGTCCACCATGGTTATTGGAGTAGGGGTCACTATCCTCAAAAATGAGGAATGGACTGATAGATAGATGAGAAGATGATAAAAAGGGGCTTAAAAATGAGGGAACTCTGTAAAATTTGAAGAAATTGGTATATAGATATAATAACCTCCCTTGAATTCTGAACCCCCAGTAATAAATCCACGAACCGCTATTGAATATAAGATACTTTCTGATAACGATTGTATGCATTTGAACCTTCACATTCTATTAATATGTCAATTATTTTTAAAAGATGGTGTGTCATTTTACAACATGAGATAACGGGATAGGTCATTGAATGTTAGGTATTCCCTTAATCATGGCCATTACTGACGATTATTGCAATTATTTAATCAATAAGCATGGTATATTTATATGTAAACTGTAATTATTATTCCAACTTGCATTTTTATTCACTATAATTATTCCACAGAACAGAAGGGTGATATAAAAAACGTGTAACGCTTGTAGTGTCATTTTTAATCTGAGCTACTACGATCACTTGAAGTTCCCATTGATAACAATGATCAGACATTTTCATGCATTAGGCTGGGATTACACTCGTAAATTTTTTCCTGTAAATCGCTCTTGTAAGCGATTTATGGCCAAATTACCAATGTAAACGACACCAAAAGCCACTTAACGTAATTTATAGCAAGTTACAGAACTTATTCTTTCGGAAGTTTTTTGACAGGTCTAATCGCGCCCGCGCGAATTTCCAGCCTTCTTACAGCTTATAAAATCAGTTTGATAAGCTAAGATACTTCCGCAAGAAATAGTTCCGAAATGCGCCGCGCACCGTTGCGAAATGTCAAAAATTAAAAGACAATAATTGTTTTCATAGGATTTTTTTCTTACAAAACTAGTATTTATTTCCACTTATTTAAGTTTTCTGGAAAATGAGCATCCTTCTATTCAATTATCGGTCCAATCCTTTCCAACTTAATGTTTTTGTTTTTAACATTTACGTATTTGAAATTTTGAATTCGAAGTCGGTTGCTGTCAGCAGATGTCAGGTAGCTGTCATTCGGATGAAACGAAATTAATTGCCGCCTTTGATGGCACAAAAGTGTGTGGAGAATTGTTTAATTAAAGCCACAATCTATTTCAATACTTTATAGTGGCCTTTTCGTCTTTATTGACAAAATCGCGTAAATTTGACAGTAGCAGGTCGTTGTTGACAGGAAGCCATCTTACTGCAAATAAATTTACAGATGTAAACGGTCGCATGAGCATTTACACAGGTCGAACTTCCGAACAACTTCCGTGATCATTAATTACCAAAAGTCGGATGCATATGTGAACGCTCCTGTGAGTGACCTGTCAAAATCTTATGTAATCCGTAAATTTTAATTACGAGTGTAACCCCCGCCTTACAAATTTAATGAACAATTTGTTTTCTGTACTTGACTGAGCAATGTCTTGTTTTAACTCGACATTTTGGTATTTATCTGTCTGTAAATTAGTTATTGTAATGTTCCGATTCTTGTTCAATATGTTGGCCTTTTTGGATACTATCTTTTTATCCCGCCAAAGTTTGCGTGGTTGTGGTTCCTATTAGCGAATTCTCATGAGTGAAAGTTTTGTTTATTGTTCAATAATACTGGAGTTACATGGGATTGTGGGTTTGTTTTTCAGTACCACATTCGTCTCGGCACTTGCCACGGCTCCCAGTACCCAACCCGAGTTCTTTTAAAAGGAAGCACTCCTCAGAGGCCTCCGGCAAAATGCATTACCTACTCATCGCTAGTTCCTACTACGAGCTGTCAAATTGGAATAATCAATATTATGATACCTACCAGCCTGAAAAAAGTTTGAAAGAAGAGTTGTCATTGAGATGGTGACATTTCTTTGGATAAATTATTTAATTCTTTATTTAAAATAATATAAAATTTTCAAAATTTTAAGTAACCCCCGACACAAAAAAGAGCTGATGACCTTGAAACGCCTGAACAGATTTTCATGAATTATAGCTAAGAACCATCTCCATCATGTCAGCTTTCAAACAAAAAAAACGCATCATAATCGGTCCATTCGTTTAGGAGCTACGATGCCACAGACAGACAAACTTATAACACCTTGCGTCGGGGGTTAATAAAAAGAATGTTATGTAAAACATTTATGGTTTACTAGCTGGTCCCGGCATGCGTTGCAATGCCATTTAATAAAGAAATTGTTTCTCCCTGCGTGTCTTTTCCCATTCGTCCCGTTCCCCTTCCGCCTCCCCTTCTTCTCCTGCGTCCTCTTCCCCTCTCGAGTTCCCACTCCGTCACCTCCACCTTCCCTCTCCCCACTCCACTCCCCCCCCCTTCGCCCGTCCCGCGAACCCCCCTCCCGAGTTCTCCTCCCCCCTCCCAGGTCCCCCTCCCAAGTTCCCCTCCCCCTCCCTGGTTCCCCTCCCCCATCTCTCCCCCCCCTCCCGCTTTCCATAGCAATAGCCGCTTCCTCGCGTGTCACCGATAGCAATTTTTTTATACAAATTTCATAATGCCAGAGCTCACTGGAAGTTTTATAAAAACCTTGTCCTGACAATAACGAACACACAAAAAAAAAGAATTATCCAATTTGGTGCAGTCGTTCGAAAGTTATGCGCTTAGCAACACATTCAGCGATTCATTTTTATATATAAGATAATTAACTAGGTAGGTATTTCTGGTACTTAATTACAAATCTTATTATGTCAGAGAATATTTTGGTTTTGATTTATTTAATAAGAGAAAATTAGAAACATACTCTTTGGATCCGAGGTCTATTGTATTCAGAACTACTTGTTTAAATAGAAGGATTTTTCCAGTAGGTAGGTACTTAATTATTTCAACCACTTTCTAAAAAAAGTGAAAGAATCAACTTGCTTATTTCTTTTGTACAAAGTGAAACTTTCACATCAGCAGTGAAGAAATGACCTAGAAAACCGAAATGTTACTTTTGGCTGTTTTTTTTTTTGTAACTGAAACATGAGGTTTGGGGGGAATATGAGAATTTATTTATTTTTTATATTTTGACACATACAATGTTTTTCTATTTCCAAAGTTTTTATTTTTCCAAAAATTATGCCTAAATTTAATACACATGGCCACTGAAATAATTGTACAATATCATTATGACAACCTTTGTGGTTAAATGGTTATCACCCTTGGCTACGAATCTGGTGGTCACGGGTTTATATCCCGTTGTCCGCAAGTAAATTTAGTACACATGGCCACTGAAATAATTGTACAATATCATTATGACAACCTTTGTGGTTAAATGGTTATCACCCTTGGCTACGAATCTGGTGGTCCCGGGTTTATATCTCGTTGTGCGCAAGTAAATTTTGTTTAATTTGTGTTGTCACAATTTATTAATTAAAAATAATTTACAGTATATTTGCGGCACATTCCAGATTGTTAGATACTTTCAGTATCTCCCTGATGTAAGACCACCATTGATGAATGAAACATTACTTTTTTTTTTACATTAGCTCCACACAGGAAGCTCTGAGGAAAGTAATTTCCCTCAGGGCCTATGACATCTTAGGGGATGCTGTTTGGAGGGTCTTTTTAAGGAAGGGAAGGATAGGAAGTTCTGGGAAGGAAAAGGGTATGAGAGGTGGATAGCAATCTGGGGGTCAGTGTGTCCAGGAGTGATGGACATATTAATCGATCCCTTCAACTGCAGTACAAGGCGATGGGTCGAGAGAGTCCGGCTGGCAAAAGGCCTTCCTCAACCAGTCTCTCGATCCGGCCCGCCACACAGCGGGTAGGCAGACGCATCTGCCCTAAGATCTGGACAAACCTCACCCCATGAACCCGGGCACCACTGCTAAGTCACCAAACCTAGCGAACCACTTGGGGAGACCTGTGGCAGAGGTGTTAGTTAGGTTCGCTAGGTACCCATACCCGCCTCCCAAATTGTTTCTTGAAATAGTTGTAGCCATTTTTGATGACGCGATATGAATAGCCAGGTACGTCCCTACCTTCCTCTCCCCATTGCCTTCCCCTCCTCACTACCTTCAATGGAGATGCAAAACATTATTTGAATTACTAATTCAGCGGAAGAAATTTTATTTATTTAATTAAATAAAGACAATATAAGCAAAACTCAATAAAAAATCTGGAAATAGAAAAATCAGAAAAAGATATTGACACCTCTGGGACTTGAGTTTCGCTTATATTGTCTTCATTTAATACAATTTGAGGTTTTACTCATAAAGTTAAAATAAAAATAAATTTTATTTGATTATTTATAGAATCAACTTAAGGGAACGTACCCATACTACGTGACACTTTTAGGGGGGGGGGGGGGGGGGTCTTCAAAAGGTCACGCTCCATACAAATGAGCGGCGGGTTCCTTAGGATTTTGGTCACCGGGGGGGGGGGGGGGGGGGGTTAAAAATTGCAAAAAGTTGGTCACGTAGTTTGGGTACGTTCCCTAATATGAATTGACTTAATTTATAATGTATGTTTAGATTTATCAAATGATTACATAATAAGCATTAGAAAAATTGAAATGTTTCATCATTTCAATAAAAATGTCGCTACCAAGGCCGTCACCAATTAGGTACTTATTTAATATGCATTGCATATAGATGTCAAAATTAATGATGTACTTTTGCACTTGGGTACTAACCAGGTTCAAGTTGCATTGAAAATTAACGCATTATCCATTACTTTAAGTTTTGATAAGATAAGAATTCATTTTTATGTATGACATCACATCAATAATCTAAATTCCACAGAGGGTATAACAATATGCAGCAATGCACACTTCCGTACCCTTTACCAAAGAAAAATTGGCATAAGAATGTCAAACAGATACAAAATACAATCTAAAATAAAAACTAAGTTTTTGCCTTATGATGAGCAGCACCCGGGAATATTCCCAGACCATGTATATAAATTCCTCACTTTGGGGAATTTATATTGTTATACTAGCTGGTCCCGCCATGTGTTGCTATGCCATTTAATAAAGAAATTGTTTCTCCCTGCGTGTCCTTTCCCATTCGTCCCGTTCCCCTTATGCCTCCCCTTTTTTTCTCCCGTTCCCACTCCGTCAGCTCCACCTTCCCTCTCCCCCCTCCTTCCCCTGTCCCGTGAACCCCCCCCGAGTTCCCCTCCCCCTCACACGTCCCCTTCCCCTCCCGCGTTCCCCTTCCACTTTCCCCGTCTTCCCTCTTCCCTTTCCCGCTTCCTCGTCCCGCCAACCTTCCTCCCGCGTTCCATATATTCAATCCCAGTACATTCAGTTTTTAAACAGCCCGCATGCAACCTTTTACAATTTTTATTAAAATTTCCATTTTTCATGTATATTAAATTTGGTACCTAACATAGGTACCTATTTAAAATATCTAAAATTCTTGATTCGATTCAAACTATTAGGGGAGTACCTACTTCAAATAAATTTATCAACTTAAAGATTTTCATAAATAGAATCCTGATTTAAAATGTCATTCTCAAACACGCGAACTGTCAAACACGCGATAGTCGTTAGGTTTTCTGAAATTATCCAATTTTCTGCGCAATTTTCTTAATTTTTCTCTCCGTAAGAATCATCCTCGAACTTCAAGGAATATTCTAAAAAAAGAATTAGCGAAATCGGTTCAGCTGCTCTCGAGATTTGCGCTTAGCAACACATCTAGCGATTCATTTTTATACATAAGATTATGAAAATTATTCTGAATGAAGTTGTCTTTTTTTTATGAAAATGTATTAGGGGGCATACATTAATTATGTGAGAAGTTTTTTTTCCAATTTAGACCCTCCCCCCCTTGCCATTTCAAGCAACTTTTCAATTCTGTGGTCTTACTCCAGGGCGATACTGAGAGTACCTTCCACTCTGTAAATATGTATACTATGTTTTATTTTTTTAAATGAATTAATTGTGAAACAACACAAATTTATTTGCCCATGCCGGGATTCGATTTCGCGACCTTCGGATTGCGAGTCAAGAGCCTTACCCCCCGACCACGCCGGTCGGAATACGACACAAAAGTCCCAACGGCTCCCGACCGCCTGGAACCAGTTGGACCATACCATCCCCACGTGGGTATGATATTAGGCTGAAAAGAGTGAAGAAGGAGGTGGAGAAGTACCTGGCTATTCAGATCTGATTGCAAACACGGCTAAAGTCATTTCAAACAACATTTCTATTCTGTGTGATGGTGTTTTACCAGTGCGATATTGAGGGTATCTACCAGTCTGCCAAGCTATACATTTTAAATTAACGAGTTCTAAAATAATCTAGAAGGAGCTGTTCAAGTATGCAACAAAATGATTTTTTATTTAAACACATGTATATTAATATGCTAAATTAACACGAAGGTAACAAAATAACCTAAAATATATTTTTATTTTTAACCCCTCGGGCCTACAGCCTACTTTGTCAGAAGGTAAAAATATTTCCGCTTTGCAATAAAATCCAAATAAGTATAATATAACTGAAGGCATCCGAAAACTAAAAACTGTTTTTGAAAGATGATGAAAGACCCTTTCAACTTTTATAATTTGAAATAAACATATAACTTTAAATATAAAAATTTTGAATGCAAACAGAAAAAAGTTTTAAAAATTGCTAATTTTACGATTTTTCTAACTGATATTACTGAAAACTGAAAAAAATAAAAACACATATTTTATTAGGCAAATGTATTATAAACATTATCTTATATATAAAAATTAATCGCTAAATGTGTTGCTAAGCGCATAACTTTCGAACGACTGCACCAAATTGGATAATTCTTTTTTTTGTGTGTTCGTTATTGTCAGGCAAAGGTTTTTATAAAACTTCCGGTGAGCTCTGGCATTATGAAATTTGTATAAAAAAATTGGTATTGGTGGCACGCGAGGTTTGAAAACTGAATGTATGGAAAGCGGGAGGGAGGTAGAGATGGAGGGGGGAGCGGGTAGGGGGGGTGGGGGGGAAGGGGGGGGGGGGGAGGGAGTGTGGTGAGAGGGGGGGGAGGTGGAGGAGGCAGAATGGGAACCCCCCTTACACCATGGGAAAAAGCTAGTTATAAATAATTATTAAAATATTCCCAAAGTTTCATAATTTCTATTCAAATTGCGGCGGTAAACTTTGGATTCATAAAGGTGTACATACATTTTAATTATTTAGTGGTTAACTTTTAGACTAGGATATAAAGCATGGTGTTTTCGCTTTCTAACACCATTTAGATAATATTTCTAACCATGACCATTTGTGAATTGTTCTGAAATCCGAACAAATTAGCCTGGGGCATTAACGTGTATTCAGTTAAATACCTAATGTCCAATGTCACAAGAAATGCAATACGTAATCAATTTATTTTTTAACGGAATCTTAGGAGTTTTGAAGCAACGACCTTGCAACATCAACCTCCGATGCAATGCTCCGACTAGCTAATCAATAATCCTAATGCCGAATAAAATTAACATGTTTATAAGTACACCTACATGTACATAGTTGTTTCATTCATAAGATCATAAAGTTGTAGAAACAACTCAATCCCAAAAATAAGTTAAATTAGTTTAAAATAAATTAGTTGACAAGTTTTGCTTATTGTTGTGATTTTTGAAGTAAAACTTCTTTATGCACGCTTGACTTGGGGAGTAAGCTGGTGAATGCGTGACGAGAGCATTACGAAAAGTATGATCGGGCGAGGCGAACGGAAGTTGAGAGGGAGATATAAGTTAGTGTAGATAGAAAGAGAGAGAGAGTTACCTTTCGTATATTACTGTAGGGGTAAGAGAGAGAGGTGCGAGCACACATTTTCTTTCTCTCTTTCTCTCATTGCCGGTTACGTTTCGTATATCTAAGACACAGTGCAGGCCTATTGTCTGTATCACACGGGAGCAAGAGAGAGCAGTGCGCATGAACATTTTCTTTCTCTCTTCATATCTTATAGATGGAGCTGAAGAAGTTTTACTTCAGTCGTGTGGTCTAAAGCACACTCGTTTTTTTTACATGAACTCCACACAGTCTTTTTGAGGAGAGGAAGGAGTGAACAACGTGGGTCTTGAAGAGACCCATGTTGTGGGAGGGAGGAAATACAGCGGCCATTAAATAATTCCACAGCCGAGCTGTTAGCCGGGTACAGACTTACGAAATGTAACATTCAATGTAACACGCAATGAAAAAATTTGCCATCCACATTGTCGCAATGTATCAAGCAATGTAACGAAATTCCCATAGTGTGGAAGCCTTGCGCGCACAAACCGTGCACACTACGCGCACGACCAGAGCCTTTCAACTCCTGCGCGCCGCAATCTGCCAAGTGTCAGTTTTTTCGCCGAACAGAATGGGGCGCGCAGTGTGCACGGAGCGTCAGTGTGGACGGGTTGTTTGTGTCTATACTGCAGAACGCGCGCGAACAATGGAGGACTTGTTCTCGGCAGACTGAGATATGATCACCGCGCGCATGCCGGAAACAGATGCGAGTAGGTACATGCTCGGTTCGTGCGCGCTCTGCGTCCACACTTATGAAATGGTCCTTTCATGTCACATTGCATGTTACGTTACAGCAGTCTGTACCCGGCTTTATACTCGAGAACGAGTCGTAGAAGCAAACCGTTCTCATGTGACAAATGTCAACTGTGTACATATGTTGGTCGCGCTTTTGGCAGGTTTCCCGATTGCACCGGTGCAGAAGGGATCAATGATGCTAGTTCCTCGAAGCATCTTCCATTGTAATACCGTTACAAGGACAGCATGCCTACCTGACGCCTGTGCTCTAAAGATTGAAAAACATGGGGGAATCTATCAAATGGACCGCACGTTTCTGCACAGAGTCAAGGGTATTTTCCAGGTAGTTTGGGACTCCGGACTAGAGGTGGCTACCAAATTCAAAAGTGGGCGCCCTTGTGATTTGTAATGGGTCAACAGTATCTGCGAGCTTTGTACAGTAAACCCAGCTTCTGAGAGGCTAACTTCATTCTGGCTTCGATGGAGCCCCCGTGCTTGAGTTGATAACTTAGAGTTGCACCAAGCACATCAATGGAAGACATATTGGAAAGATTGCTTCCGTTGAAGAAGGAGACTAGATTGTTATTTTGATCTCTTTTAGTCATAATCAGACATGATTTGGTCTTTGAAACATTAAATTCAACTAGATTGTTCTTACCTCAAGAGGAAACTGCCTCGATATAACCGTCCATTCTCTGCTTCAAAGCCCTCCGAGCTTTTGGAGTTTGTGTGCCCTATGACACAAACTGATCGATTTCTGTGGTGTTATGCCGTGTTTCGTTTCCTCCTCATGTATTCACCATGTACCGTTTCGGTTACAGCCTTGCAGTGTCCATCAACAGAGCAGATACACACTGATGATGGACAATGCAAGGTTGTCTTGAATAATACTCCAAAAGTCGATCATGATAATGCTTTTCGTTGTGAGAATTTAAAGTTTTCATTGTCCTTGCACTCGTAATATCTGTTTAATGACACTTAATTGTTCAAGAGTTCAGTTTATCTTACTCGTAACAGATATTACTTGTATCAACTTATTTGAATTTATTTTTGTATCAATTGTCGTCAATTCAGATTGTTGCTTCTATCACATGACAAAAATTATTACCAAAGAAATTTATCTACCTTTTTTCCACCAGAAGCAATGTTCATGTGATATGAGTGTGTGATATTCAGTTAATGGAGAGTTAAAGGAGCAGCGAGGCTAGCAATCCACAATGAAATTTTGATATCAACCCTAATTGGAACTGGTGGAGGGAGCATGAAAGTAGTTTAGAAACTCAATTTAGCCAATATTTAAGTTAGTCAATTGTCATTTTTAACCCCTCAGTCTAATATGTTCGCTTTTGGGAACAACTCGCAATAGGTCTCATAGAAATGGTTGTGTCTCCCTTGCTATCATGGTGAGAGATATGATCTAAACAGTATAAGAAAGAGAAATCACGATGCTTTATATTTTAATCTAAAAATACCACAAAATAATTAAAATGTACACCGTTATGAAACCAAATTTTTGATCGCAATTTGAAAATTTTTTGAAAGTTTGGAAATTTTTTATCAATTATTTTTACATGAAACGACAACATAGTAAGATGGCGATAATGTTCATAATTCATTTGTCTAAAAAAATACGTAGGTATGTGAGTTTTTTTTTCATTATCAGTATTAGTTAAAAAAAAAAGGAAGGTGAGCCATTTTTTTATATTTTTTTGGTTTGCATTAAAAAAATTTATGATTCAAAAATTATTTATGTTTATTTTGAATTATAAAATTTGATGGAGTATTTCATCACCTTTCAAAAACAGTTTTTAGCTTTCAGAAATATTCCATTTCTTTGATTTTATTGCAAAGCAGAAATATTTTGACCTTCTGACAGAATATGCTCGAGGCCTGAGGGGTTAACTTCTGAAGCACCGAAAGAGCGCCGATCCATCCGTGTGGTTATCTAACATTAATGCATTCAATTGGAGGGATTTTTACCCTCGGCTGGAGCTTGGTTACTCCGTTATCGGCATTCCAGGGGTTAACCCGATGATATGTAAGTCTGGAGATGTGGATCACTTAGATGGTTTGGATATTATTTTAGAGAGTGGGTGGATGAAGGAAAGAGTGTGAGAAGAATATATGGCTTACAAGTGATTTAAAGTTGAAATAGTTTATCTAGGCGGAGTTGTGTAGCATTTTATCACCGTTGCCTATTATTCTTGTGAAGAAATTGTGTGTGTTTTTTTTTTTAAGAATGCAGGCTGGAGAAATTTGATGTGTGTGACAAACCCTCTCTATTTCTCCAATCATTGTGTAATTCTGATTGTAAATCTGTTTAACTATAAGGATGAAGGACACAGTGGTTGTTTCCTGTGTAGATTAGAGACATTATAAATAAGTAAAAAAAAACTACCAAATTACATTATGTGGAATCTATCACCATTTACTTATTTGTTTAAGTATCCATGTTTTGGAATAAGAGTTCCCAATTTATCTAATTTTTAAGATAAGATTTTTATAATAAATTTTTCTTTTTTTGGAACAGGCAAATGATTGCTGTCAAATGATACCTCAAAAAAATGTCCATTATTTTGATCCTTAAAATGCTTCACCACGTAGGTATTTTGCGATTTTGCAAGTTTTTTTGTCTTAAACGAACTGTCAGATTTATAAAAACTTTGTGATATTTCCGCTTCGCAATTAAAGCTCTATAAATGAAACATTTCTGAACGTAGCCGAATACAAAAAACTGTTTTTGTAAGGTTATGAATTAAGGTTTTAAATTGTTATATCTTCTTATTTATAAAAATGAATCGCTGAATGTGTTGCAAAGCGCATAACTTTCGAACGACTGCACCAAATTGAATAATTCTTTTTTTTTGTGTGTTCATTATTGTCAGGACAAGGTATTTATAAAACTTCCGGTGAGCTCTGACATTATGAAATTTTTATAAAAAATTTGCGGAAAAAAGCTAGTTACCAATAAATATTAAAATACAAACATAAAAACATTGTAAAAATGACTATGTGATGTTTTTATGTGAAACGGTATTAAATCACAGATTACTTAAAAAAAAACACTTATTCTATAGTAAAAATGTATAATAAACAATTTTGTCACCTCTTTTTTTTACCATTTCATTCAAGAATATTTAATAAAAAATTAACAATGTCTAACGGCGCGTAGGCGATTTGGCAGGTGAAAACTGTTTTTACAAAATAAGTATTTTTTATGTGCTTCTATGAACAACTTTGAATAGAAATGTAAAGCTTAATTCAATATGGATCTTCTACTTTTCGTTTTAGGGTTGTCACTAGAACAATAACAGAGTTATGACGACTTCAGCGGGAACACACGCGTCAGCGTCGAAGTAGTTAACAGATAAATACAAATCTAGCAAACCCAATTTCCTACTCTTTCACTATTCTGTCACTCCAAAAACTGGGCAAAACTTAAATAAACACCGCTATCCGTCTAAAATTTCCATTTTTAGTTTAAAGTTTACGGGTTGTTTACGCTTGCAAGCAGATTCCATTTTATGAACTTATTCAAACAAAAAAAACATAACGTGGAGGACTGAACGTGACCATTAGATGGAATCGAATACCAGCAATTATAATGCTTGATTTTGTGCTTTATAGCAGTTGTTGTAGTAGTTGTGGGATTGGCGAGCGGCAGTTTATTACTACAATATTATTTTTTCATGATTTAAAAATTTCATTTTGAAATCATTTAATTTTTGAAATTTCACAATATGATTGGGATTGTTCAAAATTTGTTGGCCATTGTAATGTATTTCTCAATAACCTTTTTTTAAATTGTATTGTTGCAGGTGGAATCCAAGATTCGCTTTTGGATGGAGTGTCAGTTACTTATCAGGTAAATTATTAATTTTCCAATGCTTTGGTAAGACTCTTTGTATGGTCTAGTGCAGTGGTTCCCAAAGTGGTCCGTACGGACCCCCAGGGATTCCCAGGATCATTCAGGGGGTCCGTAGAAAATAAAAATTGATTTGGGGGTCCCTGAATGACGACAGGGGGTCTGTGGGGCAAGGTTTTGACACATTTTTATTCATATGGAAGTTTCGTCGGGGGAGGGGCGTAACGGGATGCTTCGCCCCACCCTATCCTACTCCGTTCCTAATCCATATCCCATTTCGCCCCCTCTGTTGTGGTAAATTTGCCATCCCACCCTATCCCATTCCGCCCCGCCCCTCCCCGTTGTGCTATCCGCCCCAGGGTCCGTGGGCCAAAATAGATGAGGAAAGGGGTCCGTGGGCCAAAAGAGTTTGGGAACCACTGGTCTAGTGTCTAGTGGTTATGACACCTGACTATTGATAACGATATTGGGAGACTGGTCAATTTGGGTACCGCCGCCCTGGGAAGCATTTATTGGATAACTGGTACCTCTGCCACAGGTGATCTATGTTTGATGACTTAGTGGGGGTGCCCGGGTTCATGGGGTGAGGTTTGTCCAACCTGCCATGCACCGGGAGGGATTGGGAGAGACTTGTTTGATGAGACTTGACCTCTTTCGGAACATCGTCTTGCATCACAGTGGAAGGGTTGGATTCCTACCCTCCTCTCATACCCTTTTCCTTCCTTTCCTCACAAGACCCCTAACACAGTATCCCCAAAGATGACATGGGCCCTGAGGGAATTATTTTCCCCAGGGCCTCCTGAGCCTAATGTAAAAAGAAAAAAACTTTTCCAGATGTCCCTATATTGCATTGGTTTGATGATTCATTACCAGCCCACTCTTTACTTCTCTAGGTGGGGGAATCAGACTTTGATGAATAAAAATGTAAATATAGATCATCCTGTTATCTGTGGTTAATATAGATAACCTTTAAGATGTCACTAACCTGCGGTTACCAGCATATTTCCCTTTATTTAAATCTCTGTACGTAATTAACATTTCCGTATGATTTTTTGTAATTCTTGGGCATTAACTATGTAAAAATTTCGTTTAGAAGAGTTTTACTTTTCATGTACATTTGTTACTTAAATTTTTTAAATTCTTAAATTCATGTCATTCGCTAGCCAACTTAAAACTGTAACTTTTAATTTTACTATTGAATCACACCGATGTGTCGAAACCGATAACAGAAAAATTAAAATTTAAGTAACAAATGTTGTTTAACAAAGTGGTTCGCCGCTATGTTTGTTGACTTAGAAGGGGTGCCCAGGTTCATGGGGTGAGGTTTATCCGGGTCTTAGCGGCGGAGTCTGCCCACTAGCTGCATGGCAGGCCGGATCGGGAGAGAGTGGTTGAGGAAGTCCCTTTGACTTCTCCAGCCGTACTTACTCGAAAAAACGCCTTGCACCGCAGTAGGAGGGATGAATTCATACGTTCGTCACTCCCGGACACACTGACTCCCAGATTCCTACCCACTCCTCATACCCTTTTCCTTTCTAGAACTTCCTCTCCTTTCTTTCCTATAAAGACCCTCCACATGGCATCCCCAAAGATGACATACACAGGCCCTTAAGGGAGTTATTTTCCTCAGGGCCTCCTGTGTGGAGCTAATGAGCATTCTCCTAGAAAACATCAAACTGAGTCAAACTCAGAAAGAGTTTAAAAATATGTTAAAATATGGATATATTCTAATGATCGAGCCTATACTGATGCTCTCACCCAAACGCCCTGTCATTGACAGTTGTTATTGTAGTAATAGCCTTGCAGTTTTTGTTTTGTGTATATCCAAACAATAATGTAATCTAAAATAAAGTTTTTGCTGTATAGAAACCTACATTATACATTTATAAAAACCTATAGATAAAATTGTGAGAAACAATTTACAAAAAATTCTGCCTCAATACAGGTTCACCTAGTGAGGCAGGCTATGCACAACTAAAAATATTGTATAATTATGCTACTTCTGTGTAACCGATCTCACATTACTTTCTACTTGTTAATTTTATTGTACTGATGTAATCTATTTGTAATCTACATTGAACATGTACTTTTTTAGTTGTGATGTTACCAATTTCATTGAATAAAGATATATTATTATTATTAATGTAATAAAATAAAATAAAAAATATGAAAAGTAAAACTCTGCAAAACAAAAAATAAGAATTTCCGTATGAACTTACTTTTTTCCCTTGTTAGTGGAAATAAAAAGCATTGAGACAATCTGTGAGAACCTGATAAAATATTGGTGTTGTTAACCTAACTTAATGAATTTAATTTGCAGGAGTTTGCCACGGCACCCGACCTGGGTTCGGAGGCGCCGGGCGACGGGGCGCTGGTGTTCTCCCCGCCTCGCCTGCAGTTTGGCCACCGGCAGCTGGGCGTGCCGCACGGCGAGCGTGTCACGCTCACCAACCGCGCCAACCGCACCCTGCGCCTCACCTCCATCTCGGGCAACACCATGCACTTCCACAGCTCCTTCTTTGAGGACAAGGTCAGACATACAACCTATAACCTGCAGTCCAACCCACGTTTGAGAACCAGTTATAAAAATAATCTCGTTGAATTAAATGTTCAAAGACCCAATCTTGTCTGATTACGTCTAAAAGGGATCGAAATGAAAATCTAGTATCTTTCAACGGTAGCAATCTTCCGAACAGGCCCTCCATTGATATGCTTGGTGTAACCCTAAGTGACCAGCTCAGGTATGGGGACTCCATCGAAACCAGAGTAAAGTTAGCCTCCCAAAAACTGGGCACTGTACAGGGCCCGCATATACTTTAATAGTACACAACTGCTAACCCTGTACAAATCACAAGTGCGCCCCACGGTTGAATTTGGCAGCCACCTCTGGTCTGGAGCTCCAAAATACCTGAAAAATACCCTCGACTCTGCAAAAACGGGCAGTCTGCTTAATAGATTCTCCCATCTTAACACACGGATTGCAATCTTTAGAGCACAGGCGTCGGGTGGGAATGCTATCCTTGTTCTACCGGTATTACAATGGAAGATGCTCCGAGGAACTAGCGTCATTGATCCCTTTGGCACCGGTGCATAGTCGGGAAACACGCCAAACGCGTGCCCAACATTTGTACACGGTTGACATTTGTCACATGAGAACGGGTCGTTTCTTCGACTCGTTCTTGTGTTCAACAGCTCGGCTGTGGAATGATTTGCCGGCCTCTGTGTTTCCTCCTTCCTACAACATGGGTCTCTTCAAGACCAATGTTCATTCCTTCCTCTCCTCAAAAAACCCCTCCACACAGCATCCCAGATGACATAGGCCCTGAGGGAAATTATTTTCCTCGGGGCCTCCTGTGTGGAGTTAATGTAAAAAAAAAAGTTATATTTTTTGTTTTCTTCATTTTTCAATTTGGGAGGAAGGTATGGGTACCGCTGCCCCGAGAACCATTCATTGGATAACCAACACCTCTGCCATAGATCATCCCAAGTGGTTCCCTACATTTGGTGACTGCGTTTGCTGATGCGGATGCGTCTGCTCACCAACTAAGTGACAAGCCGGATCAAGAGAGACTGGTCGAAGGAAATCTTTTGACCTCTTCAGCAGGACTCTCAGCAGGATTTGTACCGCAATGGAAGCGATGAATTCATTCGTCCGTCACTTCTGGACACAGATTTCTAGCCACCCCTCGTATATTTTTCCTTCCCCTTCTTCCTCTCCTTCCTTTCCCCAAAAAGACCCTCCACACAGCATCCCCAAAGATGACATAGGCCCTGAGGGGAATTATTTTCCCCAGGGCCACCTGTGTGGAGCTAATATGAAAATAAATAAAAATTCTTTACATCTAAACCAGAGCATCTTAAACTAATTGACTCAGTTTCCCTTTCCCAATAGCCCTTTTAGCTCTGCAGTATATTTCTTTTAATTATTCAGGCTTTTAAATGTGTTTACCCACAAGTCCCAACGATGATGAAGTTTTCTCCTGGAATTTCAGAATCTTCGGAGCTATTTTTAATGTCCTATATATTTCTTATTTTTTAAGTTGTCGGTAAAAAACTACTAACTTAGAAACTAGATAAAATTCAGATGTTTGTTTTTGAAATAAATATCGCTATTTGTAAATAATAAAATTTTATTATCAAACGTGGAAATGTTAACAAAAAAACCTTACCGAAACAATTTGACTTGAAACATCCATAATTTTGAAAGAATTTTGATAATTAGAAAACATTTTCCCTTTGATTAAGGAATAATTAGTAAGAAAACTTCAATTGTTATGCCTTCTACAATATAAAAAAAAATACAAAGATCATTTTTAATCTGTTGAAAAAATTCTTCCAAATTGTAATCATACACCTGGATAATTTTTAGGATTTTATCCACTCAATCAAGTATAAGTATTTGAGACAAACTGAGAGGAATAATTATTTGTCTTCCTAATGACGAACAAATCACATATTTCCGCATTACAGAAAAAAAGATAAAAATACCCAGGTCAGATCTGTCCCTCAGAGAATATGAGGTTTGTGGCCAGTAACGTCCTCCCAAGGCTTGAAAAGTTAAATCTTGTATTTTCTGTTCTTAGTTGTTCTGTTGTATGATGTATTATAATTTGTTTAAATTTCTTTTTCTCTTTAGGTGCTCCCTCCGAATGGCAACACATCTTTCAATGTGGTGTTTCTGGGGAGAGAGAGAGGTCATGTTGAGGCCAATCTTTTCATACACACATCGGATGGAGTGCACAAGTATATGGTATGTAGCAATAATTTAGTAAGATGAGCCAGTGTTGAAAATCAGGCAAACCCGGGTAGTGACTATACCAGACAATCGTCCCCTTCCTTCTCAAACGTCTTGTATGAAAACAAAATAGACAGAAGATACTAGGACGATGACTTCACCAAAACCTCTCGCTGAAAGTAGTATACTATGTAGTAACCTTCGTATTTTAAACTTTTTTTTGTGCTTTACAGATTGATGTAATCCTATTACAATACAGTAATTGATATTTTAGATTTCTTATCTAAAATGATCCTTGAAATCTTCAAGGCTAATGTTGAAAATGTCAAGAGACCTAGAGATATAATTTAGCAGCACCATACCTCTTGTCATGATGCTATGCTGGACCAGAACGTCCGTTCTGCCGTGTGGAATACAGAGCAAGTCGTGGTGACGACCCTGGCGATAGTTGTTCGGTACGAACAATTTATTGCATTCCAAGAGATATGGGCTGTCAATGATTTTAAAAGCTGTTACTGTATGTCCCATTCCTTCTAGATTGGAGACTTTCGTAGCGTGTTTCGGAGAGCGTATCTATGTGATGCGTAAATCGCGGATATTCACCATGCATTCTTATATAAAGATATCTTAGAAATTTTGTTTGTCGCTTACCAATGTTCTTTTTCTTGTTAACTGTAAAAATACCACAACGAAACTAAAAAATACTTTTTTAATTACATAAACATATAAAGGTTAATATAATTATCACAAAGTGTGATGTTGCCACTTTCTAACGCTGCTTAAATCATATATCTCACCATTAGGGCTGGGCAAAATACATGCTTTGCTGTAATTAAAATACAAATTTCAAAATACTTTTTCGCATGTATTTAAAATACGAAATACAAAATATTTTCAAGTCGTGTATTTGAAATACAAAATACAGTATTTTAATCTAGTATTCAGTCAAATTATTCCTATAGTGCTTGATCTAATACTATGACACAAAGATGTACAAGCACTGACAAGCATAATATAATATGATAGAAAATGTACAATAACAGTGCCATTATAGCACAGGACGTGTTGCCAACACTAAATATTAACGTACATAATATATTGCTCTGGATTCTAGCGTTGTTATTCTACATAATATTATCTATGTCGGTTTATTTTTCATTATCATTATTGAGGTCGCTAAATGTATTTTGAAGCCATAAGTATTTGAAATACAAATTACAAAATACCTCAGCATCAGGTAATTGAAATACCAATTACAAAATACATTTTTAGGAAGTAATTGAAATACAAATACAAAATACATATTTATATTTCAATTACAAGTAATTCAAATACTGCCCAGTCATGCTCACCGTTATACAAAAGGAGATGCAATGACTTTTATAAGTCCGTTACAATTAAAATAAAAAACCTCAGAAGACTACTGCTATCGATGTGCTGTGTACAAAATAGTAAAGGTCCAAAATATTCGAGGGGTTAAAAGTTTAAGGATAAATTAAACAAAAAAAATGTATTTACGAATTCCTTGGATGAAATTTAAAAAAATGCAGATTTTCAATTGTTGATGTGTACTAATTAATTTATTGTGTATTTTCAGATGTCTGGAACAAGTACGCCTAGTCTATACCGATTACAGCCCTTTGTGGGTATTCGGTTACCGCAGAACGCGTCTTTTTCTCCGCTCATTTACATACACAACCCTCATGATTATCTATTACAGGTATGTTATCAATCTTTCTTACAACTATAATAGTTTAATAAATAGGGTTGGGTTGGTGCATAATGGGTTGGCGCATACATTAATATCATTGAAATATTCGCACCATAATCACCAGTCCCGTACGGGACCGTTGGGGATTGAATGAAGCAAATCCGCAGTCCCGTACAGGACCACTGGGCATCTAAAGGTTAATATTCCATGAGAAGAAGATTAGTGACATCTTTTGGCGTTCGATAGAAGCAATCAAGTTAGCGACTAAACATATTAACACGCCCGGCATAATAATGGATTATTTATTTTTGTTATTATTAGTTTTAAATTTTTTTCTATTTATGTTCTTGTTTCTTTACTGTGTACATAAATGTATAACTATACGGGAGGTGTGGGATAGCACTATCCTTCCCACATCCTGGAATAAATAATTATTAAAATTATTATTATTATTGTATTAGATGATTGCAGTTCGAGGGCATTAGCGGCATTACCCAAATTTGGTTAGTTATCGCACTGGTGGTTAAAAAAAATTGACTTGTGTTGTCCTATATCAATATGACACTGTGTTGACGTTGCAGATCACAGAGGTGTACTCGTCGGGTGGCGGGGTGGAACTGGAACTGCCGGACGGGTGGAGCGAGGCGCCGGGCTCGCTGTGGATGTTGCCCCCGCACTCCACGCGGCCCGTGGTGGCCGTGAGGTACAGGCCGCATCCCTCTCAGCACATGGCCTATGTCAGGTGAGCTGGATCAATCATCATATTGTTTATTTTTATTGTAACTACTAACTAACCATCACGCCGAGAGAGAGTAATAGGGAGAGAGGATGGACTGCCAAACAACTCGGTCTTGGCGCACACTTATTCATTTTTATACATTGTCTCTTACATACTCTTCTATTATTCTGACTCTTGACATGGCCAACTCATGTATCTGGTTCACTTGACCTTGCCATGTCTTTCTCTGGTGACCCTGACCTCTTCTACCATTCACGTTTGCGTCATATATTCTCCTTACACTACGTTCATCATTCATTCACTCTACATGTCCACTCCATCTTAGGGTCCCTTTCTTAATTTTACTCATTACGCTTACATCAGCCTTGCATTCTTTGTGGATCTCCACGTTTCTCACACGATCATACATGGTTTTACGACATATGCGAGGTGGATGCCGCAATTGCTCACAGTGGACAACGAGCGGATACAGCTTTCAATGTCGAAGCACTGTTTTTTTTTTACCTCTTTAACCGAAATTTGTAGGAGTTTTTGTATCCAGTCATCACCGTTGATGAAACCTGAATACATTATTATACGCTAGACTCCAGTCAAAACAATGGATTTTTCTCAGTAAATCTGTTCCGTAGAAGGCAAAGACGGTCCAATCAGCCGGAAATGGCATGGTCACAATTTTTTTGGGATTCGAAGGGAATAATCCTTGTGAACTTTTTGCAGAAAGGAAAGACGATCACGGGGCAGTGCTACAGTGAATTATTGGACCAATTCTACAAGAAATTGAAGAAGACACAGCCCCATTTGGCTAAGAAAACAGTCCAGAACTGTTGCAGTCAAATTGTGTGAACGACGCTACGAATGCTGCCGTGCCCACCGAACATACCCGACCTGGCTCCCTGCTACTTCTTTCTATTCCCCAACATGAAAACACGGCTTGGGAGAAAAAATTCAACTCAAACGAGGAAGTTATCGCCGAGACAGAAGCATATTTTGAATAGTTTGACAAATAGTATTTTTTGGAAGGGTTAAAGAAATGGCAGAACCCTTGGAAAAAGAGTAACAACGTAAAAGAAGATTACGTTGAAAAAAAAACACTGGTACTTATTGATCGACTCTAGAATGTTCAAAAACAGCAAATTTATCTGGGATCGAATATAATGCAAAAATATTTCCTGTGCAGTCTGCATTTTGGCAGTTATGTAAATACTTTGAATATAGAGGCTCTAGTCTAAAGGTTAAATCTAAAAAGATCCCATTGTGCACATTCCCATCTTATCCAAATCCAACATAAGTAAGCCAGCATGAATCTTTCCTTTTTTTATTTGCACCTATCACAAACATCTGTGATCAACTGGCATCCAGGATTCAAATCAAAATTTCTAAAAATGCCTAGGACAAAAAATTCTTCATCCAGAAATGTGAAAAAACACAATATTAAAAATCAACCACTGCAGGTTGGATTTTTGCCCTGATTTGCTGAGCGATGTACAGCAATCTAACCAGAATTAACCTGTTGAGGTCCCGGCTTTTTCCAGAAAAACACGGAAATTTCACGATCTTCAATTGAATGTTTTGTGGATTAAATTTAACCTATCGTATATTTTATTGACTGAAACACATTCCTAGAACAATAAACTATTTACCAAAATAACATTACTTGCGTAATTACGTAAATTGATAGGTTTTATGATGTTTTATTCGAGGTACACGCATGTCACGCATCGGCAATGTGACGCGGCCGCCAAAATGACAGTTGGAGATGCCCACAGACAAAAATTATTTTTAAATATTGTGTGGCTACTAAGCGAATGAAATCTTTACCCATACCATAGGGAATGTTGGCGGCAGTGATTCTGACACTTCCTTTACCGATTTTGTGCATAGAAGGGTCAAAATAGTAGAAAGGAGATATTTTTTTTTCGCGCATGCGCAGAATCTTTTTACATCCCGGACTACGGAAAATTTAATATAAATTATTCGAAGTGACTTGTCTCATTGCGGGTTTCTCTATGGTAAAGTACGATAATAGAGCAAGCGTTTCTGACATTGTTCTTCATACACTTTCTGTATACATAAGGGTCAAAATTGCATTTCAAAGTGCCGCGCCACCTCGCGGACACCGGTGTCCGAACGGCCCACAACGAGTTAATAAATTTCATTTTTCTTCTTTTCCAGAATAAAAGTGGATGGCATAGAAACTGTGCTGGTGGTTGCCGTAGAGGTCATGCTCTCATCGGAGACGGGTCCTTATGCCATACCCCACGTCATGGACTTTGGCTACGGGGGTACTAAAGATCCCCCTAAGCAGGTAAAAGCATTCAGAATCACTGTGAATTGGGATGGCGGAATAATAACACATTAACAGGTGATGAAGAAGAGACATTGGACAACCATTCATACTGTTTTATTGTCCTTTCTTCTTACTCTCTCATGCCTCTCTTTCATATCTGTCAAAAATTGGGTGACCAGACAACTCTGAATCAACTCAACTCAACACCTCCTTTGAAAAGTCCAGTGATGAAAATTTTTTACAAAAAATTGGTTTAGTATGTTACGTTATGTTAGGTTATGGGTAGGGCTTCCAATCCCGGAATACCGAGATCTCGGTATTGCGGGATCTCAGTATCCCGTGCCATTTTCCAATCCCGCGTGATGCAGGATTACGGGCGCTCTCGCGAGCACGATCACTCGCTGACTAGCGGGCGGCTTACTGGCGAAAGAAAGGAGCGGCGTCGCGCGGCATGGCTCGTGGCGGGGATAGGTATGAAGTATGAACGAGCGCGAGCGAGTGTCATTTGTTAGGTTCAATCAAAGTAAACAAATAGGTTAATCTGCGTGAAATATTCTTAATAACTCAAGTTATTAAATGTTTCGTATTTTCGTGAAGTTTATTGGTACAGTGATACTGTAATTAAATATGTCAAGAATGTAATACATAAAAATGTCAAGTCCAGTATTTATCACTTTTTTTGTGTGATAAATAAACAGTGTAATTTGATTGATCTCATACTAGTAGTAATACTTAAATAAATATGGAGTTAGTTGATAATTCATAGGGTTTTTGTGTTAAATAAACGGAGTAATTTGATTGATCTCATACTAATGGTAATACTTTAATAAATGCGTAGTTAGTTGACTAATTCATTCTTTTTTTTTTTACAAATAACCGGTGTAATATTATTGATTTCATATTAATAGTAATATGTTACATAAATAAAGGTGGAGTTGATTAATTCATTGTTTTATTTGCCTTATATAAATGTGAATATTTTCCATATGCGGGATCCCGCAAATACCTAGATCCCGCGGGATTGAAAATTCGTAGTCCTGCAAATACCGACATTGAATTCAGGCTGCGGGATTGGAAGGCCTAGTTATGGGTTATTCATTTTTTTTTAGAGCTTAATGACATTTAAAAGTGGTGTTGAGTTGATTCTGAGCTGTCATGGAACCCAAAAATTGAGATAAGCACTTTTTTTGGGACATAATATTTTTATGTTTTTTTTTTACTTATCACTTATTACCCATCTTTCCTGTCATGTGTCACTTTTTGTGGTTACATTTAATTCAACATAACATGTTAATTAATACTCAACTTGGCAAATGACAATGGTTACATGAAATATTTTGTTTTTTATACAATGATGTTTAACTTGATAAATGCTGTAAAGGCAAAATGTTTAACAAATTTAGAAATAAAACCATATTGAACATATCACTCCTTTCCTTCCTCAAAAAGACCCTCTACACATTATTTAAAATGTCATCCTCGAAAATTATTTCCCTCAGGTGTAGGATTAAAATATCTTAGCAAACGCTGTAGGGAAACATTTGATAGCTTATTTTTTATGCCTAACCTGGTCTCTTTGGAATCTAGTATTGTTGTATTAGACCATTAAATAAACTTATTTTTGTATAATTTGTGATTGTTAACTAACTTTCAGCTGCATATCTACATGGGCAACACGTCACCGCGGCCGGTGCGCATCACCTCGGTTTCGGTGCGGCCGGACGGCGGGGCGGCCACAGCGAGCGCCGTCCGGGCCACCGCCGCCGGGGCTTGGCCGGTCACGCTGCCACCTTCCTCACTGCCGCACACGCACGTCGCTACGCTGGCCATGCACTGTGAGTTGTGTTTTCTTTCTGTGGAGCCATTTATTTTTGTTTAGTACAGTAGAATCCGGATATAACGACCCTCAAGGGGCCGGCGATACTTCGTCACACTAACCGGGCGACGCACAAAACGGCTGAATAATTTAAGCTTGTTTTTACATGAGACACGCCAAACTCCTTCGTGAGGGTTACATTTGATTCACCGGCTTCTAAATGGTGTAATACAGCACTTTTTTCTTCAATTGAAAAACACTTCACGGAACTCATTGTGTCTAGCTTTTAACCTACTAAACACTGACTGTGATTTACGAATGCTAATAAGGATAGGTGTTAGCGCGCCAGGAGAAGCCGGGCGCGGGGAGTAGGTGGGGCGCGGGGCTTCGAGGTATTGGTGTGTAGGTTTTGTAAACAAAACACTGCGCGTCGTTCTAAACGGACGAATTATCATTAAAATAGGTCACTTTAAGCAGTTGATCACTTAAAACAGAGTCGTACTAAACGGATATGTTTACCTGATATGAAACCTAACTTGAGTAAGTCGTTATAAGCAAAGTAGTTATATCCGAATTCTATTATTAAATACTTACGCTTAAGTTTAGCAACATTCATGTAAACTTGCACTTTGATAAGTACTTTAACCCCTTCATAGTTTTTGTCACCTTTAGTACACAGTATATCCATAACAGTAGAGTATTCTTCTGTTATTTACGGCACAAACTGTTACAAACTCATACAAGACTTGTTAAATAGTTGTATCAGTACAATCTGAAAGAGTCTTTTATCTGCTTTCAAAAACTTTTTTTTTTCAGTTTGGGATATTTTAAAGTAACTTGTTGACGAAATCGGGGGTTAACTTCTTATTGGCCGGAGAACCTCTTAAGAAGTTATGTGGCTAAAGAAGTTCGGTTTTTTCGATCCCTTGTCCCAAAATTGGCCCAAGTTTTCCCACGTAAAAATTTTCCTGCTTAACCTCTAATAGGCCGGAGATGCGCGGGCGCGCGCGAATTGTGCGCAGGCGCGAGAAAATAATTCGAAAAAAATTCCAACAAAACATGTTTGTCTGCGATTTTGGCCCTTCTATGTAGAGAATTTGTATGAAGAACAAGGTCAGAATTGCTTGCGCCAACATTACCCCATAAGATGGGTAAAAATTTCATTCACCTTGCAACCCCAGAATATTTTTAAACGATTTTATCTGTGGCATGAAAATGTCAAATTTGCCGCGAATTTTATCTGTCAAGGTCGATGCGTGTTCCTCGACTAAAACATCGTAAAACCTGTTAATTTACATAATTAACGCAAGTAATGTTGTTTTGGTACATAGTTTATTGTTCTTGGAATGTGTTTCGGTCAATAAAATAAAATTAATCCACAAAACATTCAATTCAAAATCGTGTTTTGTTACGAAATTTCCGTATTTTCCTGGAATTTGCCGGCCTTTGACGGGTTAACGAAAAGTGATGGCATTTGTTTATTTTGATCATTTTAGATGTCCAGGTCCAGTGCTTAGAATTAAAACATTGCTTAAAATGCCTTCAGCGGTGTTATCTGACCAGATCTGAAAATAAGGTTTTCTTAACCTCATTATTATTTTAGCCATAGGCATTGTACTCGCGTTTTCGTATTCATAATGTCTCACGACCCATCTCTTATGGATTTAAAAAAAGGTGGATTCCTCTGTTATATTTTGTGTCAATTTCTAGGGCAAGAGGCGTTTGAGTCGGGCCAGTGCTGCGGCAAGATCATCATACGAACAAAACAAGGCCAGCACAAGATAGTACTGCCGTATATCTCCCACGTTCTCAGCGGGGGATTGACCTTTAACGAGGATAGCACAAGGTAACTGATGACAAGTAATTAACGGTTCAATACAATCGATGATAAGTAATTAATGATTGTTATAATTGAAAACAAGTAATTAACTGTTTATTATATTTATTAATTATTTGTTATCAGTTTAACAAATAATTAACTGTTCATTATAATTGATGACAAGCAATTATTAACTGTTTCCTTATAATTGACAACAATTAATTAACTGTAGTATATAAGTGTAGTGGTGTAGAATGCCACACGAAAAGACCGCGTTCGTTCGGAGATGGTCGGGCGGCGCCGAGTGTTTCCGAATGTGCATACAAGTAGAGTAGTCGGCCGTTCGGCAAACCGTGGTCCGACCTAATTAGAGATCGCCTGTAAACAGACGCTACTAACAATATTTGTTTTTAATATAATTCGCAATAAACCAGTAAAATGAACTTATGTTGTAATCATTACGTTGTGGGCTAGTGAGCCACAACACAAATCAAAGAACATTACAATTGAAAATAACAAGTAATTAACTGTTCATTTTAATTGACAACAAGTAATAAAATGTTCATTGTATTTGATAAAAATGAGTAATTAACGTTCATTATAATTGATGACAAGCAATTAACTGCTCATTGTAATTGACACCAAGTAATTAACTGTTCATTACAATTGATGACAAACATTGATTAACTGTTTATTGTAATTGACAAGTAATATATAAATAATACATCATTGTAATTGATAACAAAAAATTAAATGTTCATTAAATTGATGATGAGTAATTAACGGTTCATTACAATTGATAACGATTGTAATTATTAACTGTTCTTAATAATTTATAACTGTTCAATATATTGATAACAAGTAATTAACTGTTAATTGTTGATGAAAAGTTGTTAACTGTTCATATTAATTGAAACCAAGTTTATTAACTGTTCAATATAATGGATGAGAAATAATTAACTGTTCATTATAATAGGCCACTTGCATCACATTTTTAAAAAAAAAATTCCGGTTTAGGCAAATATTCTAAGACATTCTGTATTTTTTATTTTTTTTAATCGTATTTTTGAAACCCTGGGGATTTTTTGAAAATTTCAAACCGAAAAATCAGACCATTTTTTATAAACCGGAAAGACGGGACATAATTTTATAGGTGTGAAAAAACGATTATTATATAGCCGAAAATCATTTAAAAAAAAAGAACGTTTTCCACACGAATGGCACAGTAGAATAACGAGGCATACCAAAAATATTACATCTCATAAATATTTTTTTCCTTAATCCATCTTAGTGATCATAAATCATCATAATGTACAGCGTCCATATTACTAAATTCAATGTAATATACTTGAACTTGTAAATTGTAATAATAATAAGAATATTATAAAATTTTATTTTGTTAAAATCAGCACCATAATCATTATACCTCTAAAACATGTACCGACATCATCTTCACGTTCTGAAGAGAACCCCGTACCCATTAATTGTACGGGGTTCTCTTTAGAACATCTGTCAAAAAATCAAACCAAATGATAAGTTCGCAGAGAACAAACAATAAATCTAGTGAACGAATTCAAAAATTCGCCTGAAATCAAAGTGATGCCATATAAAAAAATAAATCAGTGTGGAATTTTATCAAATTAATAGGAACATTTTCGGCGACGGGACATTTTCATGTAGTGACATCACGAGCCCAAATAATGGATTTATTTATTTAAAAATAAAAAAAAACTGTAAGTTTCTGAAAATTTTTTGTAACATTTTCGTAATCTTAGTAAAAAACTCTATCCACACGATTTTTTCCAAGTCGTTATGAAGTCCATGCAAGTGGCCTATTGATACCAAATAATAAACTTTTTTTTTTTATAATTGGTGACCAGTAACAATCATTACTGTTTTGATATCAACTTTGAATAATAATTATTGATAGTTTATTTATCAAAAATACCATCCTTTGTGTACCAGGTCCTCTAGCAAAGACACATTGATATTGTCATGGTCCTGTAACTTGTTGTCGTTCAAACAATGGCATTTTATCGACATTATCAATGAGTCTGCTGTGCTAGCGGACTCGAAAAACATGGCAAGATTAAAGAAGTGATTTTGATTGTCTTTCCATACAAGGTATTGATTTTTAATAATAAATTGTACTCTTGTAATAAGTTTTATTAATTTAAAAAAATATTATTTCAGGTACCTAACCTGCGAGGGGGGCCTTACTGCAGTCAGAAATGTGATGGTGAAAAATGAATACAAAGTACCCGTGTTCCTAACCGATATTGTCATCGGGGAGGGTATTGACAAATATTTTGAGGTTCGGAAACTTTTTGTATTATTTCTAGTATTGTTATAATTCTATGAGAAAACAAAACAGTGAGAAAACAGAACATTAGAAAAAGAATAAATGAACAACACACCTACCTTTCCTGTTATTTTATCATGATATGTTTTGTCACTCTTCATTTTTCTATTTACCGTTGTGTGTATTCTTCGTGGGTCTACTGATTTCAACAATGTCTAATTCCAACATTTTTATTATATCTCTCATTACATATTTTCACAATGCTGCATTACCTACTCTCTGTTCTCCTTATCTTACTTAATTCCTTACGTCTTACAACATCCTACTGCAGGAACAAATCCAAAGCAATGGCCGGTTTCAATTAAATGCTCGGTAATTGCCGATTTGTCAAGATGGCCGAGTTGCTTGAAAGTTTTATGATATCCTTTTGGATAACTTTCCTGAAGTCCCGGGAAGATCCAAAAATCATAGAGCGTGCCTAATTACGGAGGCAATTGAAATTCACAAAAATCCCATTAATATTAACCTGTAATCGGCCGGAGATGGGCAGATGCACGCAGTTTGTGCGTGTAAAAAATTTCGAAAAAAATATGTTTGTCTGCGATTTTGACCCTTCTATGTACAGAATTTGTATGAAGGACAAGGTTAGAATCACTTGCGCCAACATTTCCCCATAAGATGGGTAAAAATTTCATTCACCTTGCAACTTCAGAATATTTTTAAATGATTTTGTCTATGGCATCAAAATGTCAAATTTGCCGCGATTCTTTCTGTCAAAGTCGATGCGTGTTCCTTGACGAAAACATCGTAAAACCTATCAATTTACTTAATTAACGCAAGTAATGTTGTTTTGGTACATAGTTTATTGTTCTAGGAATGTGTTTCGGTCAATAAAATATACGATAACTCAAAATTAATCCACAAACATTCAATTCAAAATTCAAAGTCGTGCTTTGTTAGGGAATATCCGTGGTTTTCCTGGCTTGTCACAGGTTAATAGAGATGACAGGGCTTAGCTCAATAGTTTTTGGTATCCGGTAATTGACGGATATACCAAAACTAAATGTAGAAAACCATTTTAAATTATATTGTAGTACCAGCTTGTAAAATACTGGAGCTTGCAACACGGTATCGCATCTACACACATCAGCACACACTTCACCATAATCTTCTATTACGCATCTGGCTTGAGGATGTTTGGCAATGCTGTCCGAAATGTTGGCTAAAGGAGGTAGCGCAACAAGGCATAATACCCCAAAAAATGAATCACGACAGAGCTAGCTACGTACAATTTTTGAACAAATTTAATTAAAATTATTTTATTGTGTGTATTTTTTTTTATTTGTTTTAGTATTAATTGTTTATTTAATAAGTATTTCCTTCTTCCAGATTAAAGATTTCTGGGCGCAAAACTTAAACCCTGACGAGTCAACCGAAGTGTTCAAGATAAGACTGAAGAGTTGGACGGAATCCTTGAAGTTCGAGTCCAGGATTACGCTCAACACCAACATTTCCACGCTTGAGATACCAGTGTTTATCTATAATGGGAAACTGGACATAGTAAGTCTTTTCAAACTGTTTGGATTACGGTACGTCAAGAATATGATTTAGAAATAAGTGTAAAACGTTGCGTTAGTTTAAATGGTTTTTAAAGGCAACACCAATATGGAGTAAAGGAAAAAGTATGTATCACTATGGCTCAAGTCACTTCACCATCTTCACTTCACTTTTTCAGAAATTAGTGATAATTCCTGAAAGGCGAAGATGCTGTATTGTATTAATCTAAGAAAATTTTTAATATTAAAACTTGTTGTTATTTTGTAACAACACTTGCTAAATGGGGAATTTTTGTTTTTGTTTTTTTTTAATCTTTTTTCAAGGAAGCCATTTTTTGGAAGATAATCAAATCAAAATAAAAACTATGGGCAAGAAATGCACACTTTCAACTAAAACAAAAAAATATGTCATTGAAAATTAGTTGTGCCATTTTTACTGTAAAATTCGGAAGTCAATCATAAGCTCATGTTTGAATCTTCTTCAATTTGTTCTAAAAGCGGTGTTACTAGATTTTGCCATAGTGTTATTTCCATTTTGTTCAATTTGGGCACTCTCTTTGTGGACTGTTGACCCACCATTTTTGTTTATACATAGCATCTTTCTTTTCAGGAGCTCTCCATAAAACCCCACGCGACCAGCCCCACCACGCTGAATCTGGGTCTGGTGGGCGCATCCAGCACCAGCGGTGCCACAGTATCGCTGCGGAACCCCAACCCGGCAGCGGTGTGCTTGCGACGGAGCGGTGTGGATATGGCGGGTGCCGCGGTGCGTCTGATGGGCTGCGAGCACCACCACGCAGATCAGAACCTGACAGCATGTGTGAGTAGAATACTCGTCTGACAATATGTTGGCGCTGGGAAAACAGTTTGGATTCTTATTATCCTCTTCAAACTGATCATGATCGTCTAACCTTGATTCCTTGAACTTTGGATTCCACAATCCTTATTTCACGATCCTTGATTCACAATTCTTGATCTAGGATCTTTGATCCATAATCCTTGATTCTTGATCCCTGATTCTTGATCATTGATTCTTGATCCTTGATCCTTGATTCTTTATACCCGAACCTTGATCCTTGATTTCTTAAGCCTAGAATTCAACGATCCTTACTCCACAACCCTTGATTTTTGATCCAGGATCCTTGACCCTTGATCCACAATCCTCGATCCTTGAACCTTGATCCTTCATACTGTGAATTTAGAAAAAACAACGAAAACATGATCCTTCATCATGTTTTCTTTGTTTTTTCTGATTTCATGCCAAAATTTTACAAGGTTTTTGGAGTTGTTTTTGGAGTATTTTGAGGTTTATACTTTTATTCTGATTTAAGTGCTACGAATAGAACAGTTCACACTCATAACCATCTTTGTTGGAAACATGCATAATCTCTTTTAGCATGTAAATCTTCATGATTTTCTTTCCAATCATTTTATTTCCGATTCTAAAGGAGATTCTAAACTTTGCAGATCACCGGTATCTATATTCCTGATTTGGTATTAAAATTTTTTCAGACATGCATCCCCCCGGATTGGCGTGCCGTGTACGCCCTGTCCGTGGTGGCGCCCGCCCGAGAAGCCCTGCTCAAGGGGGAGCTGTGGATCCAGACGGCGCACGAGCGCATCGCAGTGCCCATGGAGCTCACGGCAGCCAACGGGGGGCGCCTACAGCAGGCCGAACCCACGCACATGCCGGACTGCTTTCCAGTGAGTAGTGAATGTAATTGCACTGGCAAAGTGGACGGCAGTATAATGCTTGTCTGCTTGTCTGCAGGCCTCCAATGCAATGCAGGGCCGCAAGGGGTAGAGGAACCTTGTTCACCAGGGCAATATAGCGTGGGTTTTACAATCCTCAGCAGGGCAACGACTACACACTGATGACCTCTGTGGTCGAGGGTTAAGGTTCTCGGCTAGTAATCCAGAGGTCCCGGGTTCAAATCCCGACATGTGCAAGTAAATTTTATTTGATTATTTTTTCACAATTTATTCATTTGAAATAATTGTATACTTCTCCTGTGTAAGACCACCAATCAAAATTAAAATGTTGCTTGAAATGGCTTTAGCCATGTTTGGTGACCAGACCAGGGGTCCTAGCACACTGAAATTGTTATCTTTACAATATCGAATCGACATGGCATAACAACCGACGATTTTGTACCGAACCGATATTGATAAGCAATGTAAGGTAATCAAAAAGAAATTGTTATACGCTGGCAACACTTGAGGTAATTTCTATGTAGCTGTCACAATGTCTATGGAATCGGAGTTTTAGACCGGGAGCCGGTACACAAACCTTACGAGTACACGGATGAAACTACTTTGTAGTGATAATGGACATTTAGTAAGCCTTAAAAAAGCTGGTGTGCCGCGCCTCTTGACAGATTCCGCGCAGTCATGGAACTAGTGAAATTCTTCAATGGGATGGTTTAGAATCTAGACTACAGTTATTCGTTGGTTTCATTCGTGTACTCGATGATGTAAAATTTACTAATTTCTATCCCAATTTAACACCGGCTGCCTGCGAACGTGCCAGGCTGCCGGTTGGCTGACCTGCTAATTTTCTCATCTACTAATCGACCTTTATCATATGAAACCATTCCCGTTCGTGCACCCGATGACGTAATTTTTTCGAATAAAAACGAGTGTGCTTTAGACCACACGACTGAAGTAAAACTTCACTAACTTATGCCGGGTACCCGTTGTATATAATGTTATATAGGATGGAACCATTATAGTTTAGTTGACCCCAAGGTTACAGTGTCTTTGCAACGCGTGCTGGGTACCCATCCCCATTCCCCCAAAGGCCCGACCGTTCGCCCACCGTTCGCCTACCGTTCGCCCACCGTCCGCATCGATTACCGTTCGCATAAAATGTATATAATATCTTTTTTCGTAACGCATTTACCAGCCTACCCCCCATGTCGAGCGTGCGTAAAGAAGTTTTACTTCAAAATTCGCTCACTCTTTCCATGACTGCGTGGAACCTGCCAAGATGTGCTTCCGCAGACTAGCTTTTTTAAGGCTTTCTAAATGTCCATTATCACTACAAAGTAGTTTCATCTGTGTACTCGATGACGTGGGTTTGTGTAGCCAGGCTCCCGGTCTATAATACCTGTCAAAAACATCGTAATTCATTAATGTAATAATATGACAACTAACTAATAATCTTTTCTTTTGAACATTTAAAGATCCATTTACACCGAGATTTTTGCTGAGATATCATAGTAATATTAAATACACACACTCTACGTTGGAAGTCCGCATGTATTTTTTGACAATAAAAAGGAGTTAATTGGACAATGAGATCATTAGCCATAATACGAGATATATTCGTAAGTACGAAACTGTCTAACGAAAACGTCTGAATTCCGATTTAATTCAGTCCTGCAATCTTCGATAATCTGCCTCCGTTCATTAATAAACCAGTAATTATGCAGAAAGAATGTGTTTATTAATAAAATTGCGTAGGTATATCACCAGTCAAACAAAGGACAGGGTGATTTACAATCTCGTATCGATAACGAACCGATTGCCCTAGCACGCTTGCACCTTCGATAGGCACACCGACGTCGAAGGGAAATAAATAAGGAATCGACATACGATCTCACACGATGGCAACACTGGGGATCTTTTAATGAATTTTCGTTTCTTAATTTGAAATGTGCTGCGTAAAAATGAAAAATACCAATAAATTGACAATTTCGAATTGAAATTCGAACTCAAATAAATATTGGCGTTTCGCACGTAGATACTTTTTGAGACTAAACTACATTTTAACAAATTTCGTTTCTCGAATTTGAAAGCAATTAATTGATCGCCTCTTAAATGAATTAACTGAGTCTAGGGTCTCGTATACGATTTCTTTAAATTCTGAGAGTTTTTTTAGTTCACCTCTACTCATTAATTAGCCAGTTATTTTGCGTAACAAACGACATTATTTAAAAAAATCTGTACATTGACAGCTTATCTGTCACTCCGGAAGCCACGGTAAAAACGGCGTCTTTTGTCAACCGACTGTCGGAATCGTATGTTCACTGTGCTCGCAAATATCGCTAACTGACCATAGACGACGGATTTATTACATTTCGTATTAATATTGGGGTTTTATCAACCAAGAATGCATACGATTTGGCAGGCTTTTGTCAATCGTCGGTCGGAATATCCCTTATCAATTGTTGAGCGAGCTAGCACATATTGATAACTGACCATAAATGACGGATTTTACCGATATCGTATTGATATAGGGTTATATCGATCGACCATGCTAAGACCCCTGAACTGATCTGATTAGGGAGTTCCTCATCTTCCCCTCCACACACCTTCAACCTGGTTATTACTACCATTTATTGGATAACCAACAGCTCTGCCATTCACTATGTATGGTTGACTTTGCAGGGGTGCCTGGGTTCATGGGGTGAGATTTGTCTAAGTTTTTGCGGCGGTTGCGCCTACCCACTTACTATGTGACGGGCCGGATCGTGAGAGACCGGTTGAAGGAAACCAAACAGCTGGACTCTTTTAACCCATTGCCTTGTTACGAAGTGGGAGGGATGGTCTTATATGCCCCTCATATCTGGATACACCCACATTCCTACCCACCTTTCTTTCCTTTCCTTGAAAAGACCCTCTCCAGAGATGACATTCCCTGATTATTTATTATTATTATTAATTATTTTCTCCAAGCTTCCTGCGTGGAGCTAATGTAAAAAAAAATAAAACATTTAAAGATAGTTGGGAGCAATTGGGACTTGTGATGTATTTATTAGCAGTTATTTCTTATTTTACACAGTAACATTATACCATCCATCGTGACGTGACCATCTTAACCTTTTCAGGGCACCGAGTGCTCTCTGCCGCTGAGGATCCGCTCCTCGTTCCCCGTGGAGATGGCTGTCACCTCCGTGGAGGCGGCCCCCGCCCTGCGCAGCCTGCGGCACGACTGGGCGGAGGGGGGCACGCCCGTACTGGCGGCGCGTGCCCTGAGCCGCGCCGGCACACTCCGTCTGCGCCCCCACAAGGCCTGCCAGCAGGACTGCTACGCCGGCCTGCACCTGAACACTACAGGTATATCACTGTTCTACAGGAATAACCCTGGCTGAAGTGACGAACCGCAATCTGGTGCACCTTCCTCCTCTTAAGTTGATTCTTTCTCCTTGGTCTAATAATTCATACTTACCTTTCTTTTCCTGTTCTAAAATACTTTTCTCAGTGAATTGTTTTTATAGAATGCTGCATCCAATGAATTTACGCTGTAGCATTTTGTTTTTTTTTTTATTTCGAAATATAAAATTTGAAAGCCTATTTCATCACCCTCCCTAAACAGTTTTTAGTTTTCAGATATATTCAGAAATATTCAATTTATTTGTATTTTATGGCAAAACTAGCAGACCCGGCCACACGTTCCTGTGGCTAACGAAACACAACGCCATTACCCAACCTTTATAAAATCCACACCACCCGCTTGCCAGCTGCCCGCTGCCTGAATTAAATATTTGAATTTCTCGGCTTTTCTCTACTATAATAAGCATGTATTATACTTATAAACCTTCCCCTTGAATCACTCTATCTTTTGGTGAAAACCGCATGAAAATCTGTTTCGTAGTTTAAAAGATCTCTGCGCACATACATTTTGAGCGACTTCATTTTATACTATGTAATAATAATAATGCAATTCGAGCGATCGCCACTAATTATTCAATGCTTGCAATGCAACACTGGATATTTGAAAAGGGAAAATCAAATACCTACTTACTCTAGGACATCTATTTTCCAATTTCTTCCGTAGAACGAATTTCAAAAGTGACTATAGTACGGCCCGCCAGCCGTTTTAAATTGCCCAAAAATATGTTTTCTTTGAATTTCTCAGCTTTTCACTGATATAATTTACATGTATTACACATAAAAACATTCCTCTTCAATCACTCTATTGGTGAAAACCGCATGAAAATCCGTTGCGTAGTTTAAAAGATTAACGCGCACATATATTTTGAGCGACTTCATTTTATACTATGTAATGATGTAAATATTTTGACCTGACAAAATACGGTCGAGGCAGTACAGTTAACCCCTCAGAAAATCGCCAATTTGCACTTTAAATGTCTTAAACGAAATGACATTTTACGAAAACTTTGTGTTATTACCGTTTCACAATTAATGCTCTATAAATGAAACATTTCTGAACGTAGCCGAATAGTAATAACTGTTTTAGACAGGTTACAAAATAAGCTTTCGAATTATTATATTATAAATAAATATTAATATTTATAAATATTAAAATTTAGAAGGCAAACATTAAAAAAATGTCAAAATGACTCACGTGATGTATTTATGTATTTATGTAAAAACAGTACTAAAATCACAGATTATGTAAACAACAATACTTATTCTATTGTATAAATGTGTAATAAACATTTTTGTCACCTCACTTTTCATTCATTTCATATAAAAATTTTTAATAAAAATTAACAATGTCGGGAGCGGGCGACCCCGCCCGTGGGAAATTTGGCGGGATAAATTATCTGTCAGACTGCGCGTCTGACAGAATGTTCTTTTTAGGTATTTCTATGGACAACTTGAATAGAGATGTGCAGCATGATTCACTATCGACCTTTCACTTTTTATTTTACGGATGTAACTAAAACAATAACGGAGTTATAACGGTTTCTATGGAGACTCACGCGTTGACGAGTAAACACGCTTATTGTACTTGACTGCTATCGTTATTTTAACGAGTATACTTGCTTACGTTGCTGAGGGGTTAATTTAATTTAATTATGTGCATTAGATACATCGCCTTTTCATGCCTGTTAAAACACAATGTTCATTGCGAATATGAGAATTTTTTTATTAGTTTATATTTACGTATTTTTAAGGCGCAGCCCACTTTTTTCTGTGTCCAGACGTTCCCAAGTAGAGCATAAAGGCACATTCAAAACTGAGACATTTTAATTACTATTATTATGAAACTTTTTCATTGGAGTAACGGCTGACATAATATCCAACTACACCAGCGCCAACGGCTGATTGGATCGTTTCCGATTACCCGCCATTGTATTCATAGTGTGGATGTAATTAGACGTCGCAGATCCCCGTCCTATTTGATTCTATCTAAATGATATTATATGTGGGTTTGCAGTTGGCCAGCAATGGCTGTCGCGCATGTCCTTGCCATCGGACACTCTGGAGCTGGACACAAATCTAGTCAATTCCCGCTACAGCCTGTACCTGAATCTCACCTCCAAGACGCCCTATACCAATTTATCCATTAGACTAGACACTACCCAGGTAAGGCATATTGATATTTATTATTTAAGTAAGTAACGTGTTTAGATTGCAAATACCTTTCCTGCATTATTATTATTATATAATGAGCGGACAGCATTCTGCTGATGCGCTCATATCTAATTTCACAGTAGTTTGACAGTAAATGTGTGACGTCATCACTCCTGAAAAGTTACTATAAGATCGGGCAATCAGCTGTTCAACTGGCGCCATTTTGAAATTCAGAGTTCGAAGTATTCTCCCTAGAGTAGCATTACTATTTTTTTTGTGCAGTAGTTTTTTAATATTTTCAGTAATAGAGATAAACTAATAAGAGATGCCTTTATTTTTGAAACTGAATTATTTAGGCCTAATTAATGTTTCAATAAACACAACAACTAAATCTCTATAAACAGTGTGTAAATAAACGAATAAGATGAAACATTGTTAATACGATGTCTTGTGTCATACCTACATTCCCATACAATGACTTTACGGTGTTCAGTGACGTCACCACTAAACATTTCAATAATACCAACTTGACGGCGTGTTTCTATGACTATTAAAAATGGACTTTTTAATAATTTTTTAAAAATTCTGCGTTTAATATTATTAAATAAAACTTATATATTCAGAATCAGCATTTATTGGTCTGTATGAACATATTTTTTTAAAGCCATAATATTTTTCACTGGAGTTCCTTATTGGATCCCAGCCAAAAGGACCCTCCAGAAGCAGGGAAAGGCGGATGATTCTCAATGCCAATCATCCCTCCAGGAAGATTTCCAGTCAGCTCCCAAGTTGTCGAGTATCACAACCAAACATCACGACAATCACGATCGTAGCGATCTTGCGGTCGAGAGGACCGCCCAAAGCTCTCGGCTGCTCCACAAGGAATGGCGTGCTTTCTTTTCAAATCTGCTTATTTGAATTTCTGCAAGATCAACAACTGTTGCACTCCTAAATATTGCAGGGTTCGTAATGTAACCAATGCCCAAATGTCAATGGGCAAGTACTGGAGGTGCCACACACCGAGACCATAAATAAAGTGTGTCTAAGAAGTTTCTCTTCACGAGTTATTACATTTGACGTTTTGACATCTCTCTTTAATTGTAGGTGCGTAACCATATGCTGTCAATGCGCGTATCGTATTCCTGGCCTCGTCTCGCCACCGCCACCCTCCTGGAGGCCCCGCTGGCGCAGGTGGGCCGGGCCACCCGACTGCTGCTGCGCCTCGCCAACCCGTCCACCCTGCGGCCTGTGCTCGCCCAGCTGGTGGTGGACTGGATGGTGCAGGGGGACACCCAGCTGGACAGCAGGTCAGTTGCCTTCTCAGTGTTACGCTGACCATTTCGAATAGATGCAAAGCTTGAACAATTATTATAAGCAATAATTGTCAGCCTGAAACATTCATCTACATTGAAAAAAATCTTCCAAGAAAAGATACATTCCGCCAACGGGACATGAACCCGTGTCCTTTTGATTGCCGGTCAGGTGCTCTACCACTGAGCTATGTCGGATTATCTAATACCCGCCAAATAATTCAATGTATACTAATGTTTCATTCAACAATTACTGCTTATTACATTTTCCATCTGAAAACAACCAACTTTATTTGTTGGCGGCATGTATCTTTTCTCGGAAGATTTTTTTCAATGTATATAAGTGTTTCAGGCTGATAATTATTGCTTATAATAATTGTTACCCTTTGTGCTATGCATAAAAATCTTGTCTTAACCCGTCAAAGGCCGGAAAATTCCAGGAAAAATCCGCAAATTTCGTAACAAAACACGATTTTGAATTGAATGTTTTGTGGATTAATTTTGAGATATCGTATATTTTATTGACCGAAACACATTCCTAGAACAATAAACTATGTACCAAAACAACATTACTTGCCTTAATTATATAAATTAATAGGTTCTACGATGTTTTAGTCGAGAAACACGCATCGACCTTGACAGATAAAATTCGCGGCAAATTTGACATTTTCATGCCACAGATAAAATCGTTTAAATATATTCTGGGGTTGCAAGGTGAATGAAATTTTTACCCATCTTATGGGGTAATGTTGGCGCAAGCGATTCTGACCTTGTTCTTCATACAAATTCTGTACATAGAAGGGCCAAAATCGCAGACAAACATGTTTTGTTCGAATTTTTTTCAAATTATTTTCTCGCGCCTGTGCACAATACGCGTGCGCCCGCGCGTCTCCGGCCAATAAGAGGTTAAACGTTAGTTTATCAATTAAAAACAAAGCTTGAAATTGGTAAAGGTGTTTAGGGCACTGCCAGGTACTTTCTGTAATGTCTTTACCTTTTGTGTAGTGACACTTTACATTAAGGTTATACTGCAATATTGGAATAATAGTCAATAGACTGTAACACAATGTATTATATCCGACAATAGGTGATAGTGAGGAGAGATCGAACAACCTATGACAGTATGTGATAATGAAGAGAGATCAAACAACCTCCGTTGAGCAAGGCTCTCGGCTACCAATCCGGAGTTCAAATCCCCGGCATGCGCAAATAAAATTTATTTAATTAATTTGTGTTATTTCACAACTTTATAAGTTTAAAATACTATATAGCATATTTGCGGCACGTTCCAGAGTGAAAGATACTGTCATTATTGCCCTGGTGTAAGATCAGCGTAATTCAGCTTCAGATTGCTTCAAATAGCTTTAGCCATGTTTGGTAATCAGATGTTAATAGCCACGTACTTTCCCACCTCCTTTCACTCCCCGCTACCTTCAGTCTCACAAGATACCCCAATTGGGGATGCCATAGTCTCATTTGCTCCAGACGAGAGCAGCTGGGACTCTTGTGAAGGTATACACATAAAAGAAAAGTTGCACATTCAACCTTGCTAACCTTCCCTTTACCATTTTCTTTGTCTCCTCTCCTATTTGACCAAATTTGACTATATTGACCATATTTGACCATATTGACCATATTTGACCATGTTTATGTTATTATTCAACCTCATAACATTCCCGAAAATAGGATGCCAAATGTTATTGTAACAATTGGGTTAGATACAGTCTCTCTGGCCCTCTGCTAATCATGCAACTCCTTTGCCCTATCTTCCATGTTTAAATTTAGCGGAGGTCTTACCCATGCGTCTTTCATCATTCTGACTTGTTTAATCCATTAAACCTACCCTGCAACATACCGTTCACTTATCAATTCACTTTCCAGGCTACTACCGGAAGATTGTCCTCCGCACAAACCTTGCGCGCGTGTGCTAGACCGCGTGTTCCACTTCCCGCGTGACGCAAACCCGTGCCGCATTTGCAGACACTGCCTCACTTCAGACTGCTCCGGAGCCAGCGACACTGCCTGCCTCAGTAACAGTAACGCCAATGCCAGTCCTAGCAGCGATGAGGAGGGCTGCGATGACGTCGGTAATGGCCATATAGATTGGGGGGGAGCGTGGCTGCCTGGTCACACAGCAGTTCACCCGGAGACATGTGCATTCTTATTGCCTCCCGGCGGAGAGAGGAATGTCACAGTTGAATTCTACGCAAATTATTCGGCCAGAGTTTCCAGTTTGCTTTATATAAGGTAATTTTTATTTTCATATTTTCTCTGGTATTCCACCTCAGAATTATGTTTTTTAAAGTGAATTTAATACTAATTTGGTGTTTTATCCTTTTCAGAAATAACCTCACAATTTTGGAAGTACTAAGATTGACAGGACAGGGCGTGGTTCCCAGTCTGAAATTCGGCAACAGAAAGCCCGGGTCGACGACCCCGCTACTATTCGATCTGACGGAGAAACATTTGAAGGATTGTGACAAAGAAAAGGTTAAGAAAACCTCTGCACCTCCAAACCTTACGGTCAAGAGGACATTTGTTGCGAGAAACACGGGAGAAATACCCATCACTTTTAATAAGTTCTTTATTAACAGTATCGAGTGCGAGGGGTATGGATTCAAAGTGTTGAATTGTGAACCGTTTAGATTATTCCCTAACGGAACTTATAAAGTGGATATTGCATTCACACCTGATTTCACTCTGACTAAGGTAGAGAGAATGCTCATTATTGAGACTTCTCTCAATACTGCCGTAAACTATTCATTGATCTCTTCAATACCCGCAACTCTCGCTGGGAGGTGCGCTACAGTCTTAAGAAGACCGCCGTGGGAACCCTCCTTGAGGAGCGCTGCCCTCTCACTATTAACTTGCATCGGAGTTTGTGTTCTCATAGCGGGTTTCTATGACTCTGATAGAATTCTCAAAGTTGCTACGATGGCTTTGTCAAGAGAATCCAGAACTGTGGTTCTTCCACCATTTAATCTTAACGAAATCGCAATGGACGTCAATAAAAAGGTAGAAGCTTGGGATTGTAGTCCCAGCCCTACTGCTGAAAAGAAACAAAGAGAACCGCCCAGCTTCAAAGTCTCCAGTTGGAACTTCGAAGAACACAGTAACTTCCTCATGGAAGACTCAAAAGCTAATATAAGCCAGAGTCAGAAGTACGAAGAATTCACAGGCGTCAGTAAAAGTCGGAAAAAATTAGGAAAACGAAATTCAAATCCTTCAGATGGAACTGGCCTAGATTTGGCTGCAGATGCAGAGTTATCGCAAGCCAAATCTACAGACAGAAAAGCCAGTTCGATCAAAGAACAACAGACAAATAACCACGCGGCGTGGAAAAATGTCTTTGCTCGAAACAGCATCATCGGAATCAAAAGTCCGGTTAAACAAGCTTCACCGGGTAATTCAAGTGATTCCAGTGATACTGTAAAGCTCATTCCAAGCACCCAAGAAGTGCCACATGATAAAAGGAATAAACTGCTAGAAGTACCAAAAAAATTGACTATGTATAACGGCGCTACAACCGATAATCAAACACATACCAATAATGCACAAACACATCACATTGGCAACAATAAAAAACATGCCAAGAGCAAGTGTTTAACTCACGTACATCAATCACATAACAGTTGTGAAGAGGATACGTCTTCAACAACTACGGAAAGTTCAAACAATGATGAAGCCGATAAGGAGAACGAAAATTGTACATCTTCTTGTATTAAATCAGTTAGTGGAGCGTGCAACAGCAAGAAGGTCCCTCCTCCTGTTGTTGCAAAGAAAACTAAAATCTCCGTACAGTACAAGGATAGTTACGAAGGAGACGGGGAAGATGAGGAATACGATCACAAATCACACGTACCTACCACAACACAGATCGAACCCAATCAGCGGTGGACCAAAAATAGAGAAAATGTGAATACTTCGCCACAAGTCAAAACTGCAACAGAAAAAACTGCAGATACCACTGAGAAACAGAAGCTTATCGATATTACCAAAAACAGTGTCAATATCGTCAGCACACATGAAATTGCACTGCCTCCAAAACAAAATAAAAAAGAAACTCACAAGATGAATAATAAGAAGGAAAAACAGATTCTTTCAAAGAAAAGATCTCTGGATAAGAGTTTCATTTTCGGCACAAAGAATAATAACGATCACAGTAGTAGTGCTGCGGGAGTTCACGCTCTGGCTGGTTTTAACATGGCCAGGAGTTCTCCAAGCACTCCACCGGCTATTCCCACGGTTTGGGAGAACAAAGCTTCCTTCAGCGACGTTGTGGCCAGGTCGGACAACTCTCTCTTTGCACACGGATTCACCGGACACATCAAGGAACCAGAAGCCAAAAAACCAGAACAAAAATTACAGAGTATCGCACAAGGATCCTCGGGTGGCATAACACAAACACATTCGGCAATATTGTACCCACCGCCGGAGAAAAAGAAACCAGATGTTAAAACAAGCACAGATTTGGGACCTATCGGATCTAACTTCTACGCCAAGAAATCCCCGACAAACTGGATGGAATCCATGGTAGATAAAGCTCCTAGAAAATATGCGCTGAATAATACAGCGCCGATTCCTCAACCGATTAAAAAACCACAGCCACAAAAGTTATCTGACAATATGGGCTTGATTAATAATAACAACAGTTTCTTCTTGCCTCATTCTTACTTCAGTGGAACTCTTCCCGATATGGTTCCGAACAACAGTCACATTGCAATGCCCGAGATAAATACTAATAACTACAGCAGCGTTGCGGCAAGCAGCAAAAACAATGGCTTAAATCCTATTGGTTCGTCGCTCGGAATTCAGAACAAGCCTGTGACATCATCCATTCTTCAGAACACTTTGTTGAACAAACGGGTTGATGGCTTCAATTCAATGCAAAACGTAAATTCATTGGAGGCTGGAAACTACAATTCTTCGGGTGCTTCCGGTTTACCGGGAAATCTTTTGGACTTGGCTTCGAATCAGGGCCTCCTGGACTTGAATGCAGCGGTGACGGGGATTGAAGAGCTGACAGGAATGGAAGCGTTTGATTCTCCCATGCCCTGGGATGGGCCTGCCGAAGGGAATATCGGATTGATGGGAAATGTTACGGAAAGCATGTTTGATATGGCATACGGAGTAGGACGTGATTTTTATCCAGGTTTGTTTTTCTTTTATGATTCTATGTGTGTATCGTTTTCTGTAGCGTTTGTGCTAAATAATTTCTTATTAGTGCCAACAAACTAACTGTATAACTTTTTTGTTAGACCCCAAGTCCTCCGCCTCAGCCTGGAGTGGTACGAGTCTTTGGGATCAGTCAGGAAGGTCATCAGGACTACAGGCCTCCAATACCTTGAACCCGCACGATGTCCTAATGCGAACTAACACTTCTCCACTGCAGGCCAGCAGCAGTGGCAGTCTCAGTGAGTTGCTTTGTATGTTTATTGTTAAATTTGATAACCTGGCCATCAAATTCCTCTAAAAGTTTTATGCAATTGAAGATCTACTCTATAGATTGACAATGCGGTCTACCACCCTAATAATATTTATTGATTTCCATGTTTTAATTTCTAATTTGTAATTGCTAAATTATACCTTATAATGAACGTCCTTGCTGACTAAATGAGGTACATGAATGTTAATCTTAAACCGTCAAAGCCACAAAAAACACGGAAATTTCCTAACAAACCACCACTTTGAATTTTGAATTGAATGTTTTGTGGATTAATTTTGAGCTATCATATATTTTATTTACCGAAACACATTCCTAGAACAATAAACCATGTATCAAAACAAAATTACTTGTGTTAATTTGGTAAATTGATAGGTTTTACAATGTTTTTGTCAAGTATCACGCATCGGACTTCGACAGTTTGAATCGCGGCAAATTTGACATTTCGATTCCACAGATAAATCATTTAAAAATATTCTGGTGTCGCCAGGTGAATGAAATTTGTGGCTATATCATTAATGATGTTTGCGCAAGCGATTCTGACCTTGTCCTTCATACAAATTCTGTACACAGAAGGGTCAAAAACGCATAAATTTTTTTTTTTTTTGAAATTTCTTCCGCGCGCATCTGCACGTCTCCGGCAAGTAAGAGCTTAAAAAGTTTTCAGAGTTTTTTGTTTCAAATTTTTCATCCACAAAAAATATATACATGCAGGGTGCGTCCGCATAACTTCCTCTTTTAAAATGCGCGCCATTCAGTCGGTTGATGTCGTAGCGGAACGCTAGTGATCTCATTCGAGAGGCGGAACTATAAAGTTTTGTCCTGACCTTACAGGATTTGAAGACCAACATCAAGGAAGAAATTGCCAAGATAACGCCTGATATGCTAGCAAGAGTCATGACAAACGCCAGAAATCTGTTTACTCAATATATGGAGAATGGGGAGCGTTACCTACCGGACAGTTCTAATAATTCACCAAAAATCTGCTATTCCTTGTTTTGGTTTGTTCCACATCATTTTTAACCAATGTCTTTGAGTCTTTCGCCTGGAACATTGTGGATGAAGAACAAAAAAATAAAAATAAAACATTAAAAAATTTAAATACCAATATTGTCAGTTTGTTCTATGTTCATAATTTGTTTCTATCTCCACAAAAACGAAAAAAACGTATGGAAGTACAACACAAAAGAATGCATTAAAATCAAAATGGCATACAAATGTTACATAAAATTAGTACATTACCGCTCCGACCCGTAAGCGTGTTTACACAACAATATAACAATAGCCATCAAGTACAATAAGTGTGTGTTCCCACAGAAATCGTTATAACTCTGCTATTGTTCTAGTGACAACCCTAAAATAAAAAGTAGAAGATTCATATTGAATTAAGCTTCACATCTATATTCAAAGTTGTCCATAGAAGTACATAAAAAAGACATATTTTGCAGAAACAGTTTTCACCTGCCAAATCGCCTACATGCCGTTAGACATTGTTAATTTTTTATTAAATATTATTGTATGAAATGATAAAAAAGTGAGGTGATGAAATTGTTTATTATACATTTACACCATAGAATAATTTTAAATTATAATTTTTTTTTTACATAATCTGTGATTTTAGTACAGTTTTCACATAAAAACATCACATGACTCATTTTTACAATTTTTTATGTTTGCTTTCTAAATTTTAATATTTACAAATAATGTTAATATTTATTTGTAATACAACAATTTGAAAATTATTTCATAACCTTTTAAAAACAGTTTCAGTTTTTAGTATTCAGCTACATTCAGAAATGTTTCATATATAGAGCTTTAATTACGAAGCGGAAATAACACAAAGTTTTTATGAATCTAACAGCTGATATCTCACATCTCACAGTATATATATTTCTTAACCAAACGCAATCACATAAGTAAATATGTCAACATTTAATGCTCATTTCCAGCAACTTGTTACAATGATCTAAAGAACAAATCAATATTCTGGTGGCATAGTATACTAGTATGGAGGGTCGTTAAATAATATCTGAAATATAAAATATGTATGTCATCTAATGGTTAACAGTACTGCACAGCACTTTACCGGTATTTTACAAATTCTTGTTTCCAGCCGGTACAGAACGCAGCCAGGCCGAGTGGCTGTGGGGGTACCCTGGCGAAGGGGGCTCCAGCGCACGGGGGCTCGGGGCCATCGGGAGTGCCCCTTCGCGCCCCCCTCCTGGTCTTCCTGCCCCGCGTCTGCACCAACAGCCACAGTATCAGCAGGCCCAGCAACCTCAGGTTGGTCAAGTTGCCCTCATTACAGAACAGCCCCCTTGTTATTTACAGAACGCAGCAAAGGCTTGTCGACTTTTCCCTAATATGCAGACTGGCCCCTTGGCTCCAATGCTCTTCAATTTCAAAACTGGATGGAATCAGTTTTTTCAAGAGACTCGAGTTGCAAAGAGGAAACAGATTGTTACATTGTTGTTTTTGAATGTTGCATTTTCTAAGGATTTTTATTAACTGTTTCAGTTGGCACGTACTTTCGATCCTTTCCACTCTTTATCGTCAATCTGGTCTCCGGGTTCACCTCTGGATCGCTGGGCCACCAACCAGCAGCAGAACAACCAAAACATCCAGAACATCCAGAGCAATCAGAGCATTCAGGGCAACCAGAACATCTCTAGTAACCACAACATCGGCGGTGCCATCTCTCAGGATCCCACTCAAGGCGGAAGCGAGAATGGCATTCGACATCCAGGGCCGCAGTACCATTAAACCAACTGATTCTACTATTTCACAAACCGATTTATGACTGTTTAACCAACAGATTGTTAAATTGGTTGTTAAAACAACCGATTAAACTATTAACCAACCCAATCTATTGTTAAAACTACCAATGACTGTTAATCCAACCAATTCGATTGTTGAACCAACCGATTCAACAGTTGAACCAATCGAATTGACTGTTTAACTAAGTGAATTGAATGTTAAACCAACTGATTTGACTGTTTAACTAACCAAATTGAATGGTTAACCAACTGATTCGACTGTTAAACCAACTGTTAAGACTAACGAGTGAATATCTTAGAAAATTGTTGTACTGATTAAATTTTAATTTTTACCTCCTTCATCTGCTGTAAAGTCATGACAAAGTTCATTGTTTGTATTTTTTTCTTCATCATATGTTTCACTGGAGTACCTTATTATTGTTTATCTTTATCTTTACTAGGCATCTTTACAATTTATTTGGAAATTCTTGCAAAATTTTGGTTTTTGAAAACCCTTTTCTTTCATGTAACTATGATCAGATAACATCAATTTCTAAAGGTTTTCACTTTTTGCTTCAAAACTCACCTTTTACTCCCAAATGTGCTATGAATATAACCATTACTTGCTGTATTAAAATTAAATAACTTTGTTTTAATTCAGAGGATTGTTTCATATTTTTTATTTGAAACTAATGAAAAGGGTCATGTCAAAACCTGCGATCAATATAATGAAATATAAGTTATGGAAATGTAATAAATTCAATTGAAGGAATTCAAATTATTAGCGAGTAGACTGCCTAAGTTGAAAAGTTTGCAAGAAATGAAATAAATAATAGTATGTATGGTTTATGTTTGGAACGCTCAATTTAGTCAGGGCAGGTTAAATGATCAAATTTTGACTTGTATTTTTTATAACAAAACAGGTCAATAGTGATATTATGAAGATGATGAATGTTATCTGATAGAAAAAAAGACGTAAATAGTTATGTGGTTAGGTGTCCCCTGTATGCGGCACTTTTTCGTTCGGAAGACAACTGTTGTGATGTACGCATATGGGGCACGGCCACTTGTAACCCAAATGCTGTGTGCTACGTGTTAACGGGTTAAAGAAATATTATTGAGGTTTTGCTTAGCTTGTGAAAAATAAATATATGTATGCATAATGTGTTGAGAATGAAAATGATTGAAACTTGAACAGATTAAATAGCAAGAAGATATAAGAATGGCACTAGAAAAGAATTTAGAGATTTTGACGACTTTCCCTTTTGTTGTTTTTTTTATATGTACATAGTAAATACTAAAACTGGCGTGTACATTATGTACATAATAGTGATTCCCACTGTAGGATTTGAACTCAGCATTTCCAAACAATAAATATGTAAAATTTTTGTCACTTAGCTACTGGAGCGATTACAGTCCAAAATTGGACCACATTTTCCGACCATTCGTAAAACATTTATTGTAATTATTTAAAACATTTCCCCGACCAGCCATTTCTTTTAAAACGAAGCTATTGAAATGCTTTATCTATTATGTCTATTTTAGAATGATGTTAAAAATAAATTTTTAAAATATTTTTTTAACATCGAATTTTCGATCAGCTGTTTACGGTTAAAATTAAGTCCTTTTTCCATAGATATGCACCTTTCATTATCAAGTATACTACAGACAACATACAGAAATCGAAAATATTCTACGTTGACTCGAATAAGTACCCCTCACGGCAGTTTCAAAGTAAAACACGCGGTTATAAACTTTACGATTTTTTTTATAAATCCTACAAATATGCTACAAACGGTAAAATACAGGTTAATTATTGGCTACATGGCACTATAATCAGTTTTTATGTTTCCATGTTAAAATTCGAATGTATGATTTTTTTAATGTTGGCAAAAAAATTTAAAAATGATCTTCTGGGAAATCGCGAGCAATCGAGGCAAATTTATTTATTTCGCGTGATCACTCCAGTAGTTAGTTTGTCTAACATTTTTTTTATCATGGTTCATTTCGTTGTAAAGGTGAGTTTTGAAACTGTATCCCATGTATGTATCTTCGACAACTTAATAGTATTTAAAACATCTACTATCGAAATTGAAAATAAGTCTTAACTCACTGAGTTAATGAACAAAGCAAAGTGCCAAAATACATTCTGGTTTTATTTATTAAAATATTCTCTCAAATTTCATCAGTTTATCTTTTCAACATATCTTTCTGAATCTCAAAACCAAAAATAATCATCATAATTTATTTATTTCTTTTATAACATTTTTTAAAGATCATTTTTCAACTTCTGTTTTTTTATTAATTTATTTTTATTCGATTATAAATGATCTCAGATTTCACAATTTATAACTTATTTATTTAATTAATTGCGACAACGAATATTTTTTTTGCTATCGTTTAACTTTTTTTTAGATGTTTTCTTTCCCCTTGTCCAAGAATTATCTTATCATTATCTTGTTCTGTAGGGGAAATAAATCGGTACCTGCTGTGGGATTTGAACCCAACCTGTGAAAATTCTAGCCTAGTACAGTGAAACCCTCTTAAGAAGTTTCCCTCCAAAGCCAGGGAAGAACACGGAAATTTCCTAACAAGCCCACTTTGAATTGAATGTTTTGTGGATTAATTTTGAGCTACCATATATTTTCCTGACTGAAACACATTCCTAGAACAATAAACTATGTACCAAAACAACATTACTTGCGTTAATTACGTAAATTTTTAGTTTTTACGATGTTTTCGTCAAATAACATGCATCGACTTTGACAGAAAGAATCGCGGCAAATTGACATTTAGATGCCACAGATAAAAATAATTTTAAAATATTCTGGGGTTGCAAGGTGAATGAAATTTTTACTCATCTTATGGGGAATGTTGGCGCAAGCGATTCTGACCTTGTCCTTATACAAATTTTGTACATAGAAGGGTCAAAATCGCAGAAAAACATATTTTTTTCATGCGCATGCGCACAAACTGCGCACATCCCCGCGCTTCGGCAAATAAAATATAAATTATTCCGAGTGACTATGCGCATTGCAGGTTTCGCTATGGTAAAGGGCGAGAATAGAGCAAGCGATTCTGACCTTTTTCTTCATACACTTTATACATAAGTGTCAAAATCGCGTGTAAAATTTTATTTTTCATGACACACCGGTGCACGAGCGGCAAGGGCCGGGTTAAGAAGTTTGGTTTATTCGGTTCCTCGGCCCAAAAATAGCCCAATTTTTCCCACATATAAGGTTTTCCTGCTTAAGAAGTTTGTTTTTTTCAGTGCCTTCGAAAACTTCTTAAGAGGGTTTCACTGTACTCTATCTACTCGGCTAAAACACCCCTCCAAATTAATTTAATGAATTAATTGAAACCTAATATTTTTAAATTAAATTATTTGAGGCATATAAACTGAATGTACTGAAAAATATGTTAGTAATTGATATAACTTTTTAATCATTGTTCAGAATTATATGATTAATACATACGTCAAGTTGAAACCAATATTTAAATTTACGATTCATAAATAACACAAGTTTTTAAGGGGCTTAGCAATTTGGTAGTTATTTCTTTTTTTATTTAATTTTAATATTTTGTATCTACAATATTTTTAAACTTAAAATATTTGGGTTTGCATTATCTCCTTATGAAGAAATTCTAAAGGCATACACAATCTGTAAATTGGGTCATGGTTAATGTTGACATTGTGGATACAAAAAATCTATGGATTAATAAATTTGTTTTTCTACTCTGTTGGTCGCCTGTTCAGATAAGTATATACTTTGTTTTCAGGCTAAATATTATAAATCAAATCATTGCATGTATGCAAACTTGCCAGAAGAAATAACATACCTTGTTGCAAGTACAGTGAAACCACTTATAAAGTTCCCTCATAAGGGGCCATGCATAAATTACGTCACATGAATTTCATGATTTTTTGACCCCCCCCCCCCACCCTGTCACACATTATCACATTTGTGAAACCCCCTCCCCCCGAGCGTGACATCACATATTTTGCAATTTTACATGTAAAAATAATAGTTGGTAATATTTTAAAGTTTTTTGTCAACATTTAATATCATCACAGTCGTATCAGTCGCATGTGTCGCAGTCGTTTTGTGCATGTGACGTCACAAAGCTGATGACACCCCCCCTCGTACCCCTTGTCACACTTCTCTACTCCCCCACCCCCCCCTTCATGCTTATGTCATGTCCCTTTGAAAACCTTATAAGAGAGTTTCACTGTTGCTCTATAATCTGATTTTGCATATGGATTGTAATTTTAAAACAAGTACCTAATTGATGCACTATTTTGAATTTGTCAAAAGTGTTATTCCACTGAATGTGTCACTAGAGAACTGCAGGAGTTGTCAAAAGATGAAATAAAATAATATTAAAAGTATTTTATCACGTAAACCACGGATATGACCTTTGGCTACCACACATGAACCTATTTAAGGGTTTTTGAGCTATGCTAGATGTTGATGTGTTGACCTGTGTAATGGGTTACATAGGACAGGACTACATAGTTACGACCGCAAAAAAAACAGTGTCTGTAGCTTTTGTATATAAAACTTAACTTTGTTTATTTATTGTGTATTTATTACAAGAGAGCCGACCGAAGTGGCCCCTTGTAATTACCATTCTGAAGGTTTTCATTTCTCTGGAGGAAGGACCACTCAAACATATTTTTTGTTTTGTGTTGTGTCTTTTTATACTATTTTAACTTTTGGGTTTGTGATGGGAGTTGATCCAGAAACGGGCAATCGTTTCATTTATTTTTCATACCTGTAATTGTTTTTTTTTTTGCAGATTCCTTAACATCACACAAAAAGCGTTATTTGCCTCTTACATCACACGAAAGCATTATTTCCCTAATACATAAATACCTTGTCACTAATTTTTTAACAACGATGAAAATCATTTTATTTTAATATTTCTCATAAGTTCATATCCCAAAGTAACAATATTAACCAATTAAAAATTCCTACTAATAATAACTATCTCGTTTTTATTAACGCTTAAAAATATCTTTTTTACATGCAGTACTCCCTCAGTTATCCGCCGCTAGATTATCCGATAACTATTATAATCTGCTGTTATTTTTACTAGTTGAAAGCACAAAATCAAGCTCTATGATTCACCGGTATTCGTCTCAGTAATCTGTCGCTTGTCTACTTTGGAGCGCTAAGCTTTGTACACCGATGGGTTGGGTTATCTTATTGTAATTATGCATATACACGTAATAAGTGCGAGCGTGACCGTGAATGAAGGGAAAGGAATGAACGACTGCAAGTGGCGTTTCACGCCTTTTACATAATTCGTGGTTCGCCTCGCATTTTTTCTTATGTGTAAATGCAGCATTACACACCCAGTTACTATACCGCCGTCTGGCTTGATAGAGCTGACCATTTTATCAGCCACCAGGTTTAATTATGGTTGTTTTTTTTACACTAACTCCATACAGGAGGCCTTGACGAAAATAATTTCCTTCGGGGCCTGTCATCTTAGGGGATGCTGTGTGGAGGGTTTTTTTTAAGGAAAGGAAGTTCTGGGAAGGAAACAGGTATGAGGAGTGGGTAGGAATCTGGGGTCTGTGTGTCCAAGAGGGTCGGACATATGAATCCATCCCTCCCACTGCGGTGCAAGGCGGTGGGTCGAGGGATTCTGGCTGGAGAAAGTAAAAGACCTCCCTCAACCAGTCTCTCTCGATCGTGCCCACCACACAGCAGGTGGGCAGACGCATCGACCGCCAAGACCTGGACAAACCTCACCCCATGAACCCGGGCACCCTTGCTAACTCACCAATTGTAGTGAACCACTTAGGGCGACCTATGGCAGAGGTGTTGGGTATCCAATAAATGGTTCCCGTGACGGCGGTACCCATACCCGCCTCCCAGATTGTTAAGGTTTTCTGTTATTTTCGTTCTGCTACGTGCTCTGTTTGAATTAATTTACAAACTCACGCCAAGAAGGAAATTTTACAAAAGATTGAAAGCGGTCTTTGTTTGTTTTCACAAATTACCTGTTTTAATTTTTAGCATATTTTGCATTTATGCACTACAATCCGTCTCTTTCACTAATTGAACACTTGCCCAGTTTTCGGGATGACGGATTAGTGAGAGAGGACTCCAGATACTAATATCTACAGCCTGTATGTCGGACAAATATCTACAGCTCATATGTTGAACTAATATCTACGAACTTCAGAGTGTTGACTAATATCTACAGAGCGTAGGTTGGACTATTCAGCTAAATGTGTCCAATAGTCCGATATTAGAGATTTTTACATACATACTTACATAAATTAAGTTTTTTAAACTGCATACGCAATATTACGTTATTCCGATATGCTATACATAATTGCAAATCCAACCTCTGCCAGTGCTGTAGATATTCGTCAACACTTTGGTTCTCATAGATATTAGTTAACAGTTTGAGCTGTAGATATTCGTCAACACTTTGGTTCTCATAGATATTAGATCGATTTTTTCAGTTTTTGGAATTCCTGTAGATATTAGTAGACGCCTCCACGAGAGCGTACTGTATTTAAAACAAATAATTACTCTTTAGGGGAGGTAAGTAAATACGGTTTTTTTAAACATATTTTTTTCAATTGGTGTTCTAACTCTTTGAAATTCATTGCAGTACGAATGATCATTTTCTTTTTTAATTTTGTGGGTCAGCTTTGAAGCTAGTGTCCCTCCACAAAAACTCATGTGATATAATTTTATTCTATCGGAAAATTGGAAACATGTATTTAGATAATTTTATGTTTTGCCCCAAAAAAAAGCGGTTACATATTATGAAATTATTTCAAACTGATCTTCCTCTTATAAAATATTGCCATGTTACCAAAATTAAAACTGAATTAGTTATAAGATTTTTCTCAGATGACATCACATTGCCATCTATGATTTTTTTTAAACATTAACTCTTTGTATTTTCTTTATAATTGTTTGAGTGGACTTCCTCAGAGATATTTGAAGAGTAATAATTTATATTTGACTTTTAAGGTTGTGTGTTCATAAGAAGTAATCATATTGATTTTCAAATGTGGACTTATAATATTCATGATCACAATTTGACTTTGCTCGATATAAATGGACATGATTTTCTAATTTAATGTGTACCCTTTCCAAAAGGCATTTGTCGGAGAGGATTTATTTGAATGTCAAAGTACTTCTTACAGTGACATGGATACTATTTATCCAGTCATATCTGGTTGTAGAAAAAAAATAAGAATGATGAATCGAACAAACTAATTGTTTTATTTCCTTTTTGTCCCTTTTCGTTTTCAGGATTACCGCAGATCAATCAGATAACCAGAACATCCAGAATGAATCCTTCGTCCGTGTGAAATTGAAAAAAAGAATATATGCAAATGATTTGTGACACTCCCGCCTTTGATTAAAAAAGTGCCCTTGGATTAAAAAATGACAGGCGTCTGCTCGCCGCAAGAAGCCCCCGAACCACGTCAACTCTATGATTTTTGAAACAATATTACGCATTACAGTTACAGCTCGCCAGTGAGTACCCGGCTTGATAAGTAAATAAATCAAGCAACTTGTTGACAACGGTAGTAGTTCTTCTTCAATGGCGCTACAGCCCAATTCGAGCCTTGGCCTCCTTCAAAATAAGCCTCCACCGCCCTCTGTCCTCGGCCGTCTTCTTCCAATCTGCAACCTGGAGTAATCCTCTTGCATCCTTCCTGACATCATCAACGGTAGTAGTAGGCTTAGTAAAAATAATAAACACGATCACGATTAGTTAATACTGAGAAAAAATAAAATAAAAATGTGAATAAGTTGAAATTTTTACCATGGGCATTAGTGATGTAATGAATGTCATTTTTTGAGCATATCCCTTTCCGACCGGCTTCACACGAGCGCGAGTTTGTCTTTAAAAAAATCTTTTCAGCAAATAAATCTGTTTTTGGGAACCACACCGGTGTCGATCGATCGTGCGGTAGCTGCTTATGCAAGGCTCTATCACGCGCACGTGGTTAAATCAGTAAGTCGCCCAGCCCCAAGAAATCATAATTAAGAACTTTACTGGTGAGGCCCATCAAAATTTTGACATTTTTTGCCGGTCGGAAAGGGATATGTGAATGCGAATGCTAATATCTGCTACTGACATTCGCGAAAGCGAATATTGAGGTTTTTTTTTCAATTTGGCGCCAATTATGTGTCGCTCGGCGGCTCACGTTTGCATCTTGTTCTGAGAATTTCCAAGTTGATCTGAAAAAAGCCGATCGGTTTTATTTCATTTGTCGTCTGCTCGTAAACAAAAACAGGAGAAATTTAAGGTTAGAGTGTGATCGATTACTGATTAACATGAGTAAATCAAATTCTAGTGAAATTTGGACTTATTTTACACTTTGCGATGCTGAACGAGCTAAATGCAAGCTGTGTAACGAGGAATATTCTAGAAAAGGAAGAATTACAATGTCTGTGAGAAATCATTTGAAGGCAATGCTTAAACAAAGTTTTCCGAATTAGAAAAGTGTGAAAAACGAAACAGGACGCATCTAAAACACTTGAAGTGGCAACATCTTCTCATTAGAGTACCAAATCCGATATGAAACAGATATTGCTTCAAGAAGGTGTCGATAAAACGAAACAGTAGGGTAATAAATCTATGAAGTCATTGGCCGTTGATAATTCAATAAGTGAAATGGTTGCCTTGGAAGATTTTCCATTTAGTTTCATGGAAAGTGTTCAATTCGTCAGACTTATCTTATGAAGCATTTGTGTTCATCCTATAATTTAAAGTTTCGTCTCTTTTTCTGATGTTCATATTTGCAAAACATTCGCTCGAACTTTGCGAACATGCAAAAATGTGCAAATATTCATTACATCACTAATGGGCATGGTAAGAATCATGGTGTATTCAAAAATAATATCAACATGTATGGAGTAAACGATACGACATTGTCAGAACAACCCAAGTTATTTTGTGCAAATTGACATTGGGTCCTTAATTTGTACAATTTTGGCATCTAACTGGTCCCCCCTCGGACAAGGCCGTAGCCAGGGGGGGGATCAAGGGGATTGATCCCCCCCGAAATTGACATCGACACCGAGGAGGTAATTGATTTGTTCGCTAGAAAGAAAGCTAGAAGACTTAATTTAATTTTGCAATTATTAAAATACATGATAAGATTGATAAGTAACACCATTTAATATATTTTATTAAAAATATATTAAAAAATACAACGTATTTCTATATATAATTTGTTCCATCAAACAAAACCCCCCCCCGAAATTTTTTCTGGCTACGGCCTTGCCCTCGGAAGAGGGGCCCATGGAAATATGATGAAAATTTTCTTTCTTAGTCCTGTGTCTTCAATGTGTAACGTTTAGCACTTAGCCTCTAAATTTAGGGGCCCTAAAAATGATTTGAAATATTTGCCAAAAAAAAGATCACTACTACCTTCTGACATTGGGGCCCTAGGTGCGGACCTGCTCGGGCCTGGAGGTTCGGCCCTGTATTCGATGTTATAGAAGTTATTATAATGGTAAGGGGGGTTATTAATTTTTAGTAAAAGCAATTCTATTTAAATATGAATACTATACACGAGTTTCAATTGCCCAGGGCGAGTAGGTCCAATAATCAGGGTAATGACACTCACCAAGGAGATGGCTAGGCGGGAGAAGGGAAATAAATTCGTTTTCCACTTATTATTTCATCCAGTTTTGATTTTTCGGTTACAAATCAGTTTTTTATCAAAAACAACAAGCCCCAGTTCTGGTTTTCTGGCTCCTACAAACCTGGCAATATTGTATAAGCCGGATTGGTAGGTCAGTGTTGCCAACTCGGTTCCTTTAGAGCCAGATTTTGCTCGAAAAAAATTGTTTTGCTTATTAGCTCGTTTTTCTGATAATCTAGCTCCTTTTTGATTAAAAAATACAGAGTGTGCAATTCACACGCGGTAGAAGTGAAACCTTCGGAAAACTGAAGTAGACAAGAGTGGGGAGGTACAAAGAAGAGATCGATAGGCTACGAAGCACCGCACAAAGAGGAGACCGATACCATCTCGTTCTCTCGCACGCTTAATCTTTGTCTCTTTTTAGTGTCGCTGTTTTTCGTTTCATCGAGTTTTAAATCGCAACTGTGCTAAAGAGGTTTCTACTTAAAAAACTTGTCAACGAAAAATGATAATTTAAGAGTTATTTCTTTAAAAAATTGGTTATTTCATTTCGATTTTTTTTTCTAACCTCAGAATTTCTCTAGGCTATAAAAGGATTTTAGCTCTTATTCGGGTAGCCGTGGCTTTATTTTTAAAATCGAGATGGCAACACTTGTTAAGTCGGGGCAGCTTAGGGATGGACATTCAAAAAATACATCAATGTTTTTTCCGATGTAATGCATCGAACAGTTGCATCGATGTTATTACGATGTATTGAGAAATACATCGATGTTTCCAATACATCGATATATTTCTGATGTGAAATTTCCTATATTTCGGTGGTACAAATCAACCCGCGTCGGGGGGGGCTGTCGAACTTTGAATTTGGTTTACAGCGTGAATCATTCATATAATATAAATATATAACAACAAAACAATATGGCAGTATTACTAGTAATCTTTCAAAACCAATAACACTAAATAAATTATTCTATTTAATACACACACCTGTTCATAAATCGAAGCAAATACTATAATATAATACAAACTCGATCGGCCATATTGTTATTTTGGTTTTATTGTATTGGCCGAACTGATTACGAAACGACGTGAAAGTCACTGCAGTCGTAGTGTTGGTCTTACTGGGATTGGTTTATCTATAGTCATTCATAGACACTCATCTCATAGTTATGTAATAATGTATGTAATAAAAAAAATTCAATGAATAAAGAAAAGCCAAAAACAAAAAGTTTGCCTATTCGATGCATCGAATAAAAAACATCGATATATATTCGATGTTGAAGTATCAACAATACATTGCTTCAATACGATGCATCGGTACAATACATCGAGTGTTTACAATACATCGATGTATATCGTCCATCCCTAGGGCAGCTTGCAGAAGCAGCTTTAAAAATTTGACATCTGTCACTCTGTCACGAAACGATTGTTGTCGTTTAGAAAGTTATTTAAAAAAGTGAATATAAACAAACATTCAAAATGTCGTATATGCTTGGGCACTTACATAATGGCTGGCAAGTTGACCAAGCAATTCTTTCGGAAGAAGATAGAGTTGTGGTAAGGGGAAATAAAATAAAGAATATTATTGTAGGTTAAATATTTATAACACTCTGATATTACTGTTAATTGTTACAAAATTTAGTTTTTTATTCCAAAGACCTACAATTTTTGGAAGTTTTTAAATTTTGATAGTAAATTTAACACACTTTGAGCATTATTAAAATTATTTCAGGTAATACGATTTGGACACGATTGGGACCCAACATGTATGAAAATGGATGAAGTACTTTATAGCATTGCGGAGAAAGTGAAGAATTTTGCTGTCATTTATTTAGTGGACATCACGGAAGTACCCGATTTCAACAAAATGTATGCATAAATTCAATGTTCTAATTTTTATGCTGTTTGCTACTGCTATCTGTTTGCTACTGCTATTTTTTATGCTGTTTGCTACTGCTATCTGTTTGCTACTGCTATTTTTTATGCTGTTTGCTACTGCTATCTGTTTGCTACTGCTAATTTTTATGCTGTTTGCTACTGCTATCTGTTTGCTACTGCTATTTTTTATGCTGTTTGCTACTGCTATCTGTTTGCTACTGCTATTTGTTTTTTTTTTTTCAATAATAGTTTTCGGTGGGGGAGGAATGCAGATCCTGTCAATGTTTGGTTTATGCCGAAAACCATGTTTTTACCGCGTTTTAAGTGGATAACTTTAATCTGGAAGGTGAAAGAAAGTGTGGAAAGCAATAGAAAAAAAAATTGAATAAGTAATTAATTTTCAATTGCGTTAAGTAAAATTTCACTTCGCTAACCGACACTATGACAGCCCGCCGCCCGCCATTTTATCAATTGTCACTGTTATGTTGGTATCCCTGACCTGATGCAAACAACAGCTAGACACGATTGTAGCCGACTTCGTTGGATACATGAGGCGCGTAATTATGAAATTAAATACTACCTTAAAATTAATATTGGTAGCACTCGTAATCGTCCTCGCTAAACACGGTTTGTGATACAAAAGAAAGTGCCCCTTTATAACGCCTACTCGCGTCAAGGCAAGAAAAACATCCCAGTTTTCAAGTAGTTTAGCGGCTACACTAGGTTTGTGTAACATGGTTTGTGATTCTGGCGTACAATCTCACAAGACGAAAGCTAATTTTAATTTTATGTAATCGAAATTTAAAAGGTTTTTTTAAAAAAAAAGTGCATATTAACCGTTGCCAGCGATCTCCAAAAATTATCATTATTAATTCTGTTTTTAATAATTACACTCCTTATCATTTATCCCACGAAGTCGGCTACAATCGTATCTAGGTTTGTATTAGGTCTGGGATACCAACATAAACAGTGAAAAAATGGCGGGCGGACTGTCATAATATCAGTTCGCGAAGTGAAATTTTAAATACTTTGAACAGCTGTATCTCCCTCAATTTTGCCGAGCGCGCCTTAATTTATTTTTTATTCATCTTCTCCACACTTTTCTCATCTAAACAGTGCCTTTTTATTAAATTCCCAGACATTGGCAGGATCTGCATTTCACCCTTCGGTGGTTTTGTTGTTGGTTTATCATACATATGAATACAATAATACACATTGTCAAACAAGACACAAAAATGAAGAGGATGAATGTCCATGCTGTTGTTCTTTCTAGTTGCCGCCATCTTTGATCTAGAATCTAGTTCTAATTATTTTGAAATCCAATTCTAAGCAATTTTAGAAACATTGTTACCAACCGTTAAAAATGTTGCCATTCAAATAATATTTTTTAATTTTCCTTAGGTATGAATTATACGACCCTTGCACTGTAATGTTTTTCTTCCGGAACAAACACATCATGATTGATTTGGGCACTGGCAACAATAACAAAATAAACTGGACACTGGAAGACAAGCAGGAGATGATCGACATTGTTGAGACGGTGTACCGGGGCGCCAGGAAAGGCAGGGGTCTTGTAGTTTCACCCAAAGACTACTCTACGAAATACAGATATTAGTTTTACACTTTAATGATAGTGCGAACATTAGTTGTGTGCTTTGACAAACATTGAGTTTTAAATTGAACATTGAAGTTGTATTGAACATTGACTCAGTTTATTAATAAGTATGAAAAAGTGATTTACCTATGTAAATGATCAAGAATTTAATTTCAAACATCATTATGTACAAAAAACATACTAATAATTCTAGGGCCTAAAGTCAAACAACATTATTGCTATACGAGAAGATCTACTGTCGTAGGTTGTCCTTCTTATACTTAATTGTTTGCTATCTCTGTGGTTATAATAATAAACTTTGGCTCACCACCTTTGAAATTTCTACCACGAGTCTATATATTGTATATAACGTCATTGTTATTGATGTGTTTTTTGTAGATGATGATCATTGACTTTAAGCCGAAGAATTCTTTGTATGTTTTTTGTTTAAAATGTTGTTTGACATTCAGACATTGAAATTATCATTATCGTGGTTGATTTTTGGGATTTTATGCCATGTTGCGCCTCTTCCTCTTCAGCCAACATTTTACGCAGTCTTGTGGGTATAATCAGGTCCGATGTGATTATATCATTCTTTAGACTAGACACATTGCAACACTCTACTTGTGGAAAGCAAATGAAAAGGTATACATAAGTACATTAGGGAACGTACCCATACTATGTGACCAACCTTTTTGCAATTTTTAACCCCCTCCCCCCCGGTGACTAAAAACCTAAGCCCCCCGCCGCTCATTTGTACCTAGCGTGGTATTTTGAAGACCCCCCCCCCTGAACGGGTCACGTAGTATGGGTACGTTCCCTTACTTGTAATTTAAAATAATGTACCACCACATAGTGACTCATTTTCAAAATAATATTGTATAGCCTTCCTAGGTCACGCATTAAAAGCTTAATATAAAATAAATTGGTGATCTGTTTAATGTTATAGTTGTTGTAATCCTGTAATTGTATTATGGTTATAAATAAAAAAAATAATTTGTGCATTATAGGTTTATTTTATTTTACGAGTAATATGCACCGTCCATTTCCACGGCATTGGAAATTATAGGATGATTTATTTTACACAGTACAGGCTTGCTGGCATTAAGTTCTTTTGAGTGGGGACATGTAAAAAAAAGGTTTTTTGTTTTTAATGGCAGGTAATCCTGGAAAGTTGGAAGCAGATGGCGCTAGTTTGGTCAACCGTCATTTGTGACAGTTATGCAATATGGTTAAAAATAAATTTGTTTTAAGGAAATAAGGCATTTAAAAAAAATGGTTGATAAATTTGGTGGTTGGAATATCAAGGAGTTAAAAATGAATTATGAAAAGATGTTTAAATTTTTTTATTTATTATTTTTTACATGGTAGGTATTATTGTTTAACTCTCGACAGGCCAAGATGCCGAATATAACGTCCGTAAATATGTGGGTCGGCCGATGACCCCATGCATTTTTCTGTCTTATCGGCATTTAAAACATAGAATTCCCTTTTTGTTATTTGTTCATTTATTGGGCAGGAATATTACCTACATTTGACAAATTATTTTTTCTGCGATCAACGATTTTTTCACATTTTTTTTAAACGGCACATTATGTATTAATCCTTTGCACAGGAATATCTAAAATACTAAAATTATATTTCATGTATTTAAGTAGATATAAGAAGGATAGTAATTTTGGGGTCTACCTTCGGCCCCAGTTGGCTGAGGGAGAGTTAAAATTCAATTTTTAACCTCACTATGATAAGCCTAGAACAAGCCACTAGGAAGTTATCGTAATTTATTTTTGGAGTGTTCTGCCGTGTTAGTCTACCTCCTTTAGGCTAAAGATGGATGCGGCGTAACTTGGTATGATACTTGAAAAGTAAATCACAATAATACTTTTGGCCGTGAAAATTACTCGGAAAGAGTCCATTCTCATTTCCGTTTTAAAAACAGAAGTCCTTCCGTTTAAAAATCGGATGCTCTAGTGGCTGTAGAGATTTTATGGAGCTGTTCACACCTGTCCGACACGATTAAAAAACGAATCCGGCATGTTTTGTCGGAAGGATTGCCATTGCAGCGCTTCTGTTTAAAAATCTTGTTGAAACTCGCTCGCTCAACGGTTTGTATGAAGCTGTTTACACTTGCCGGATTGTCGTTCCGGTGCGAGTCACCGTCCCTCAACCCGCCCACTCCCAGTCTCAAGGAAACATGCACGAATTATATTTTTTATTTTTATCTTTCATATATATATTTTTATCATATAAGATATTATACGCATAGTAGGCATAGAAATAGGCCAAGTGCATATAGGCATATAATTTCACATTATTTTTTATCTTTTTATACTTCTTTTTTTATCATCATTATTTTTTTATCATTTTTATTATCACATCATAATTTTTAATCTTTTTATACTACTTTTCTTATTTTTTTTATAATATCATATCTACTCTGATTCATATCCTTTTTAATAAATATGAAATGTTATTTACCTACCTCGGAACAGACTTTGTCTAGTGAGGTGGGTAAAATAAAACTATGTAAATAAATGAAAAATAAATAAATGCCTGAGTTGCCGGCACTGAAGCTGAACTGAATACACTAAAATAATGATTATTTTATTAAGGACTCCTTGCTAATAGGCAATTTACATAACATTATTTCTGTAGTAAGGATTTTCCTCAATAATCTGTATATTTAAAAATGAATCCGTGTTTCCCTTGGTCACACCATAACTTCAGAACGACTTTACCTATTTCATTTAAACTTTGAGGATATGCTGTGTGCATGTCCACGATAGTTTTTATGTACAGTAGTGGCATTATGAAATTATGAATTGCTAACCGTTTATCCGATTGTGATGAAACTTTTGCTGAGTTGTTGTGAGCACGCCCGCGAAGGTTTCTATACATATATACTGGTGAGCTCTGGCATTATAAAATTTGTTTAAAAAATTGCGAGCTGTTTGAAAGCTGAATGTATGAAATGCGGGAGGGGGGAGGGGAACTCGGGAGCGGGGTTCGCGGGATGGAGAAAGCGTGCGAGGGGAGGGGAGTGGGGAGAGGAAAGGCGGAGTGGAAGGGGACGCGGGAGAGGAAGGGGAAACAATTGTATCAAAAAGCATTACAATAAACAATATGTCTTGAAATAATATTTTTTTATTATTATTTATTCCTATTATAAGCAATAATTATCAGCCTGAAACACTCATCCACATTGAAAAATCTTCCGAGAAAAGATACATGACGCCAACGGGACTTGAACCCGTGTCCTCTCGATTGCCGGTCGATTGCTCTTGACCACTGAGCTATGGCGGCTTATCTCGTACCCGCCAAATGATTCAATATATGCTAGTGTTTCATTTAACAATTACTGCTTATTATATTTTTTCCACCTGAAAACAACCAACTTTATTTTTGCGAGAGAAACATTGTAAGTGTTAAGTCCCTCGCTAGGTGGCGTCGAGACAAATTATGTCTTCATTTATTGGGGAAATACTTAAACTTGTCAAATATTAATTATTATTTTTAATTGTAAAACTAACGTTTTTAAGACAAGATTTTTTATGCATAGCACAAAGGGTAACAATTATTATAAGCAATAATTATCAGCCTGAAACACTCATCCACATTGAAAAATCTTCCGAGAAAAGATACATGACGCCAACGGGACTTGAACCCGTGTCCTCTCGATTGCCGGTCGATTGCTCTTGACCACTGAGCTATGGCGGCTTATCTCGTACCCGCCAAATGATTCAATATATGCTAGTGTTTCATTCAACAATTACTGCTTATTATATTTTTTCCACCTGAAAACAACCAACTTTATTTTTGCGAGAGAAACATTGTAAGTGTTAAGTCCCTCGCTAGGTGGCGTCGAGACAAATTATGTCTTCATTTATTGGGGAAATACTTAAACTTGTCAAATATTAATTATTATTTTTAATTGTAAAACTAACGTTTTTAAGACAAGATTTTTTATGCATAGCACAAAGGGTAACAATTATTATAAGCAATAATTATCAGCCTGAAACACTCATCCACATTGAAAAATCTTCCGAGAAAAGATACATGACGCCAACGGGACTTGAACCCGTGTCCTCTCGATTGCCGGTCGATTGCTCTTGACCACTGAGCTATGGCGGCTTATCTCGTACCCGCCAAATGATTCAATATATGCTAGTGTTTCATTTAACAATTACTGCTTATTATATTTTTTCCACCTGAAAACAACCAACTTTATTTTTGCGAGAGAAACATTGTAAGTGTTAAGTCCCTCGCTAGGTGGCGTCGAGACAAATTATGTCTTCATTTATTGGGGAAATACTTAAACTTGTCAAATATTAATTATTATTTTTAATTGTAAAACTAACGTTTTTAAGACAAGATTTTTTATGCATAGCACAAAGGGTAACAATTATTATAAGCAATAATTATCAGCCTGAAACACTCATCCACATTGAAAAATCTTCCGAGAAAAGATACATGACGCCAACGGGACTTGAACCCGTGTCCTCTCGATTGCCGGTCGATTGCTCTTGACCACTGAGCTATGGCGGCTTATCTCGTACCCGCCAAATGATTCAATATATGCTAGTGTTTCATTTAACAATTACTGCTTATTATATTTTTTCCACCTGAAAACAACCAACTTTATTTTTGCGAGAGAAACATTGTAAGTGTTAAGTCCCTCGCTAGGTGGCGTCGAGACAAATTATGTCTTCATTTATTGGGGAAATACTTAAACTTGTCAAATATTAATTATTATTTTTAATTGTAAAACTAACGTTTTTAAGACAAGATTTTTTATGCATAGCACAAAGGGTAACAATTATTATAAGCAATAATTATCAGCCTGAAACACTCATCCACATTGAAAAATCTTCCGAGAAAAGATACATGACGCCAACGGGACTTGAACCCGTGTCCTCTCGATTGCCGGTCGATTGCTCTTGACCACTGAGCTATGGCGGCTTATCTCGTACCCGCCAAATGATTCAATATATGCTAGTGTTTCATTTAACAATTACTGCTTATTATATTTTTTCCACCTGAAAACAACCAACTTTATTTTTGCGAGAGAAACATTGTAAGTGTTAAGTCCCTCGCTAGGTGGCGTCGAGACAAATTATGTCTTCATTTATTGGGGAAATACTTAAACTTGTCAAATATTAATTATTATTTTTAATTGTAAAACTAACGTTTTTAAGACAAGATTTTTTATGCATAGCACAAAGGGTAACAATTATTATAAGCAATAATTATCAGCCTGAAACACTCATCCACATTGAAAAATCTTCCGAGAAAAGATACATGACGCCAACGGGACTTGAACCCGTGTCCTCTCGATTGCCGGTCGATTGCTCTTGACCACTGAGCTATGGCGGCTTATCTCGTACCCGCCAAATGATTCAATATATGCTAGTGTTTCATTTAACAATTACTGCTTATTATATTTTTTCCACCTGAAAACAACCAACTTTATTTTTGCGAGAGAAACATTGTAAGTGTTAAGTCCCTCGCTAGGTGGCGTCGAGACAAATTATGTCTTCATTTATTGGGGAAATACTTAAACTTGTCAAATATTAATTATTATTTTTAATTGTAAAACTAACGTTTTTAAGACAAGATTTTTTATGCATAGCACAAAGGGTAACAATTATTATAAGCAATAATTATCAGCCTGAAACACTCATCCACATTGAAAAATCTTCCGAGAAAAGATACATGACGCCAACGGGACTTGAACCCGTGTCCTCTCGATTGCCGGTCGATTGCTCTTGACCACTGAGCTATGGCGGCTTATCTCGTACCCGCCAAATGATTCAATATATGCTAGTGTTTCATTTAACAATTACTGCTTATTATATTTTTTCCACCTGAAAACAACCAACTTTATTTTTGCGAGAGAAACATTGTAAGTGTTAAGTCCCTCGCTAGGTGGCGTCGAGACAAATTATGTCTTCATTTATTGGGGAAATACTTAAACTTGTCAAATATTAATTATTATTTTTAATTGTAAAACTAACGTTTTTAAGACAAGATTTTTTATGCATAGCACAAAGGGTAACAATTATTATAAGCAATAATTATCAGCCTGAAACACTCATCCACATTGAAAAATCTTCAGAGAAAAGATACATGACGCCAACGGGACTTGAACCCGTGTCCTCTCGATTGCCGGTCGATTGCTCTTGACCACTGAGCTATGGCGGCTTATCTCGTACCCGCCAAATGATTCAATTATGCTAGTGTTTCATTTAACAATTACTGCTTATTATATTTTTTCCACCTGAAAACAACCAACTTTATTTTTGCGAGAGAAACATTGTAAGTGTTAAGTCCCTCGCTAGGTGGCGTCGAGACAAATTATGTCTTCATTTATTGGGGAAATACTTAAACTTGTCAAATATTAATTATTATTTTTAATTGTAAAACTAACGTTTTTAAGACAAGATTTTTTATGCATAGCACAAAGGGTAACAATTATTATAAGCAATAATTATCAGCCTGAAACACTCATCCACATTGAAAAATCTTCCGAGAAAAGATACATGACGCCAACGGGACTTGAACCCGTGTCCTCTCGATTGCCGGTCGATTGCTCTTGACCACTGAGCTATGGCGGCTTATCTCGTACCCGCCAAATGATTCAATATATGCTAGTGTTTCATTTAACAATTACTGCTTATTATATTTTTTCCACCTGAAAACAACCAACTTTATTTTTGCGAGAGAAACATTGTAAGTGTTAAGTCCCTCGCTAGGTGGCGTCGAGACAAATTATGTCTTCATTTATTGGGGAAATACTTAAACTTGTCAAATATTAATTATTATTTTTAATTGTAAAACTAACGTTTTTAAGACAAGATTTTTTATGCATAGCACAAAGGGTAACAATTATTATAAGCAATAATTATCAGCCTGAAACACTCATCCACATTGAAAAATCTTCCGAGAAAAGATACATGACGCCAACGGGACTTGAACCCGTGTCCTCTCGATTGCCGGTCGATTGCTCTTGACCACTGAGCTATGGCGGCTTATCTCGTACCCGCCAAATGATTCAATATATGCTAGTGTTTCATTTAACAATTACTGCTTATTATATTTTTTCCACCTGAAAACAACCAACTTTATTTTTGCGAGAGAAACATTGTAAGTGTTAAGTCCCTCGCTAGGTGGCGTCGAGACAAATTATGTCTTCATTTATTGGGGAAATACTTAAACTTGTCAAATATTAATTATTATTTTTAATTGTAAAACTAACGTTTTTAAGACAAGATTTTTTATGCATAGCACAAAGGGTAACAATTATTATAAGCAATAATTATCAGCCTGAAACACTCATCCACATTGAAAAATCTTCCGAGAAAAGATACATGACGCCAACGGGACTTGAACCCGTGTCCTCTCGATTGCCGGTCGATTGCTCTTGACCACTGAGCTATGGCGGCTTATCTCGTACCCGCCAAATGATTCAATATATGCTAGTGTTTCATTTAACAATTACTGCTTATTATATTTTTTCCACCTGAAAACAACCAACTTTATTTTTGCGAGAGAAACATTGTAAGTGTTAAGTCCCTCGCTAGGTGGCGTCGAGACAAATTATGTCTTCATTTATTGGGGAAATACTTAAACTTGTCAAATATTAATTATTATTTTTAATTGTAAAACTAACGTTTTTAAGACAAGATTTTTTATGCATAGCACAAAGGGTAACAATTATTATAAGCAATAATTATCAGCCTGAAACACTCATCCACATTGAAAAATCTTCCGAGAAAAGATACATGACGCCAACGGGACTTGAACCCGTGTCCTCTCGATTGCCGGTCGATTGCTCTTGACCACTGAGCTATGGCGGCTTATCTCGTACCCGCCAAATGATTCAATATATGCTAGTGTTTCATTTAACAATTACTGCTTATTATATTTTTTCCACCTGAAAACAACCAACTTTATTTTTGCGAGAGAAACATTGTAAGTGTTAAGTCCCTCGCTAGGTGGCGTCGAGACAAATTATGTCTTCATTTATTGGGGAAATACTTAAACTTGTCAAATATTAATTATTATTTTTAATTGTAAAACTAACGTTTTTAAGACAAGATTTTTTATGCATAGCACAAAGGGTAACAATTATTATAAGCAATAATTATCAGCCTGAAACACTCATCCACATTGAAAAATCTTCCGAGAAAAGATACATGACGCCAACGGGACTTGAACCCGTGTCCTCTCGATTGCCGGTCGATTGCTCTTGACCACTGAGCTATGGCGGCTTATCTCGTACCCGCCAAATGATTCAATATATGCTAGTGTTTCATTTAACAATTACTGCTTATTATATTTTTTCCACCTGAAAACAACCAACTTTATTTTTGCGAGAGAAACATTGTAAGTGTTAAGTCCCTCGCTAGGTGGCGTCGAGACAAATTATGTCTTCATTTATTGGGGAAATACTTAAACTTGTCAAATATTAATTATTATTTTTAATTGTAAAACTAACGTTTTTAAGACAAGATTTTTTATGCATAGCACAAAGGGTAACAATTATTATAAGCAATAATTATCAGCCTGAAACACTCATCCACATTGAAAAATCTTCCGAGAAAAGATACATGACGCCAACGGGACTTGAACCCGTGTCCTCTCGATTGCCGGTCGATTGCTCTTGACCACTGAGCTATGGCGGCTTATCTCGTACCCGCCAAATGATTCAATATATGCTAGTGTTTCATTTAACAATTACTGCTTATTATATTTTTTCCACCTGAAAACAACCAACTTTATTTTTGCGAGAGAAACATTGTAAGTGTTAAGTCCCTCGCTAGGTGGCGTCGAGACAAATTATGTCTTCATTTATTGGGGAAATACTTAAACTTGTCAAATATTAATTATTATTTTTAATTGTAAAACTAACGTTTTTAAGACAAGATTTTTTATGCATAGCACAAAGGGTAACAATTATTATAAGCAATAATTATCAGCCTGAAACACTCATCCACATTGAAAAATCTTCCGAGAAAAGATACATGACGCCAACGGGACTTGAACCCGTGTCCTCTCGATTGCCGGTCGATTGCTCTTGACCACTGAGCTATGGCGGCTTATCTCGTACCCGCCAAATGATTCAATATATGCTAGTGTTTCATTTAACAATTACTGCTTATTATATTTTTTCCACCTGAAAACAACCAACTTTATTTTTGCGAGAGAAACATTGTAAGTGTTAAGTCCCTCGCTAGGTGGCGTCGAGACAAATTATGTCTTCATTTATTGGGGAAATACTTAAACTTGTCAAATATTAATTATTATTTTTAATTGTAAAACTAACGTTTTTAAGACAAGATTTTTTATGCATAGCACAAAGGGTAACAATTATTATAAGCAATAATTATCAGCCTGAAACACTCATCCACATTGAAAAATCTTCCGAGAAAAGATACATGACGCCAACGGGACTTGAACCCGTGTCCTCTCGATTGCCGGTCGATTGCTCTTGACCACTGAGCTATGGCGGCTTATCTCGTACCCGCCAAATGATTCAATATATGCTAGTGTTTCATTTAACAATTACTGCTTATTATATTTTTTCCACCTGAAAACAACCAACTTTATTTTTGCGAGAGAAACATTGTAAGTGTTAAGTCCCTCGCTAGGTGGCGTCGAGACAAATTATGTCTTCATTTATTGGGGAAATACTTAAACTTGTCAAATATTAATTATTATTTTTAATTGTAAAACTAACGTTTTTAAGACAAGATTTTTTATGCATAGCACAAAGGGTAACAATTATTATAAGCAATAATTATCAGCCTGAAACACTCATCCACATTGAAAAATCTTCCGAGAAAAGATACATGACGCCAACGGGACTTGAACCCGTGTCCTCTCGATTGCCGGTCGATTGCTCTTGACCACTGAGCTATGGCGGCTTATCTCGTACCCGCCAAATGATTCAATATATGCTAGTGTTTCATTTAACAATTACTGCTTATTATATTTTTTCCACCTGAAAACAACCAACTTTATTTTTGCGAGAGAAACATTGTAAGTGTTAAGTCCCTCGCTAGGTGGCGTCGAGACAAATTATGTCTTCATTTATTGGGGAAATACTTAAACTTGTCAAATATTAATTATTATTTTTAATTGTAAAACTAACGTTTTTAAGACAAGATTTTTTATGCATAGCACAAAGGGTAACAATTATTATAAGCAATAATTATCAGCCTGAAACACTCATCCACATTGAAAAATCTTCCGAGAAAAGATACATGACGCCAACGGGACTTGAACCCGTGTCCTCTCGATTGCCGGTCGATTGCTCTTGACCACTGAGCTATGGCGGCTTATCTCGTACCCGCCAAATGATTCAATATATGCTAGTGTTTCATTTAACAATTACTGCTTATTATATTTTTTCCACCTGAAAACAACCAACTTTATTTTTGCGAGAGAAACATTGTAAGTGTTAAGTCCCTCGCTAGGTGGCGTCGAGACAAATTATGTCTTCATTTATTGGGGAAATACTTAAACTTGTCAAATATTAATTATTATTTTTAATTGTAAAACTAACGTTTTTAAGACAAGATTTTTTATGCATAGCACAAAGGGTAACAATTATTATAAGCAATAATTATCAGCCTGAAACACTCATCCACATTGAAAAATCTTCCGAGAAAAGATACATGACGCCAACGGGACTTGAACCCGTGTCCTCTCGATTGCCGGTCGATTGCTCTTGACCACTGAGCTATGGCGGCTTATCTCGTACCCGCCAAATGATTCAATATATGCTAGTGTTTCATTTAACAATTACTGCTTATTATATTTTTTCCACCTGAAAACAACCAACTTTATTTTTGCGAGAGAAACATTGTAAGTGTTAAGTCCCTCGCTAGGTGGCGTCGAGACAAATTATGTCTTCATTTATTGGGGAAATACTTAAACTTGTCAAATATTAATTATTATTTTTAATTGTAAAACTAACGTTTTTAAGACAAGATTTTTTATGCATAGCACAAAGGGTAACAATTATTATAAGCAATAATTATCAGCCTGAAACACTCATCCACATTGAAAAATCTTCAGAGAAAAGATACATGACGCCAACGGGACTTGAACCCGTGTCCTCTCGATTGCCGGTCGATTGCTCTTGACCACTGAGCTATGGCGGCTTATCTCGTACCCGCCAAATGATTCAATATATGCTAGTGTTTCATTTAACAATTACTGCTTATTATATTTTTTCCACCTGAAAACAACCAACTTTATTTTTGCGAGAGAAACATTGTAAGTGTTAAGTCCCTCGCTAGGTGGCGTCGAGACAAATTATGTCTTCATTTATTGGGGAAATACTTAAACTTGTCAAATATTAATTATTATTTTTAATTGTAAAACTAACGTTTTTAAGACAAGATTTTTTATGCATAGCACAAAGGGTAACAATTATTATAAGCAATAATTATCAGCCTGAAACACTCATCCACATTGAAAAATCTTCCGAGAAAAGATACATGACGCCAACGGGACTTGAACCCGTGTCCTCTCGATTGCCGGTCGATTGCTCTTGACCACTGAGCTATGGCGGCTTATCTCGTACCCGCCAAATGATTCAATATATGCTAGTGTTTCATTTAACAATTACTGCTTATTATATTTTTTCCACCTGAAAACAACCAACTTTATTTTTGCGAGAGAAACATTGTAAGTGTTAAGTCCCTCGCTAGGTGGCGTCGAGACAAATTATGTCTTCATTTATTGGGGAAATACTTAAACTTGTCAAATATTAATTATTATTTTTAATTGTAAAACTAACGTTTTTAAGACAAGATTTTTTATGCATAGCACAAAGGGTAACAATTATTATAAGCAATAATTATCAGCCTGAAACACTCATCCACATTGAAAAATCTTCCGAGAAAAGATACATGACGCCAACGGGACTTGAACCCGTGTCCTCTCGATTGCCGGTCGATTGCTCTTGACCACTGAGCTATGGCGGCTTATCTCGTACCCGCCAAATGATTCAATATATGCTAGTGTTTCATTTAACAATTACTGCTTATTATATTTTTTCCACCTGAAAACAACCAACTTTATTTTTGCGAGAGAAACATTGTAAGTGTTAAGTCCCTCGCTAGGTGGCGTCGAGACAAATTATGTCTTCATTTATTGGGGAAATACTTAAACTTGTCAAATATTAATTATTATTTTTAATTGTAAAACTAACGTTTTTAAGACAAGATTTTTTATGCATAGCACAAAGGGTAACAATTATTATAAGCAATAATTATCAGCCTGAAACACTCATCCACATTGAAAAATCTTCCGAGAAAAGATACATGACGCCAACGGGACTTGAACCCGTGTCCTCTCGATTGCCGGTCGATTGCTCTTGACCACTGAGCTATGGCGGCTTATCTCGTACCCGCCAAATGATTCAATATATGCTAGTGTTTCATTTAACAATTACTGCTTATTATATTTTTTCCACCTGAAAACAACCAACTTTATTTTTGCGAGAGAAACATTGTAAGTGTTAAGTCCCTCGCTAGGTGGCGTCGAGACAAATTATGTCTTCATTTATTGGGGAAATACTTAAACTTGTCAAATATTAATTATTATTTTTAATTGTAAAACTAACGTTTTTAAGACAAGATTTTTTATGCATAGCACAAAGGGTAACAATTATTATAAGCAATAATTATCAGCCTGAAACACTCATCCACATTGAAAAATCTTCCGAGAAAAGATACATGACGCCAACGGGACTTGAACCCGTGTCCTCTCGATTGCCGGTCGATTGCTCTTGACCACTGAGCTATGGCGGCTTATCTCGTACCCGCCAAATGATTCAATATATGCTAGTGTTTCATTTAACAATTACTGCTTATTATATTTTTTCCACCTGAAAACAACCAACTTTATTTTTGCGAGAGAAACATTGTAAGTGTTAAGTCCCTCGCTAGGTGGCGTCGAGACAAATTATGTCTTCATTTATTGGGGAAATACTTAAACTTGTCAAATATTAATTATTATTTTTAATTGTAAAACTAACGTTTTTAAGACAAGATTTTTTATGCATAGCACAAAGGGTAACAATTATTATAAGCAATAATTATCAGCCTGAAACACTCATCCACATTGAAAAATCTTCCGAGAAAAGATACATGACGCCAACGGGACTTGAACCCGTGTCCTCTCGATTGCCGGTCGATTGCTCTTGACCACTGAGCTATGGCGGCTTATCTCGTACCCGCCAAATGATTCAATATATGCTAGTGTTTCATTTAACAATTACTGCTTATTATATTTTTTCCACCTGAAAACAACCAACTTTATTTTTGCGAGAGAAACATTGTAAGTGTTAAGTCCCTCGCTAGGTGGCGTCGAGACAAATTATGTCTTCATTTATTGGGGAAATACTTAAACTTGTCAAATATTAATTATTATTTTTAATTGTAAAACTAACGTTTTTAAGACAAGATTTTTTATGCATAGCACAAAGGGTAACAATTATTATAAGCAATAATTATCAGCCTGAAACACTCATCCACATTGAAAAATCTTCCGAGAAAAGATACATGACGCCAACGGGACTTGAACCCGTGTCCTCTCGATTGCCGGTCGATTGCTCTTGACCACTGAGCTATGGCGGCTTATCTCGTACCCGCCAAATGATTCAATATATGCTAGTGTTTCATTTAACAATTACTGCTTATTATATTTTTTCCACCTGAAAACAACCAACTTTATTTTTGCGAGAGAAACATTGTAAGTGTTAAGTCCCTCGCTAGGTGGCGTCGAGACAAATTATGTCTTCATTTATTGGGGAAATACTTAAACTTGTCAAATATTAATTATTATTTTTAATTGTAAAACTAACGTTTTTAAGACAAGATTTTTTATGCATAGCACAAAGGGTAACAATTATTATAAGCAATAATTATCAGCCTGAAACACTCATCCACATTGAAAAATCTTCCGAGAAAAGATACATGACGCCAACGGGACTTGAACCCGTGTCCTCTCGATTGCCGGTCGATTGCTCTTGACCACTGAGCTATGGCGGCTTATCTCGTACCCGCCAAATGATTCAATATATGCTAGTGTTTCATTTAACAATTACTGCTTATTATATTTTTTCCACCTGAAAACAACCAACTTTATTTTTGCGAGAGAAACATTGTAAGTGTTAAGTCCCTCGCTAGGTGGCGTCGAGACAAATTATGTCTTCATTTATTGGGGAAATACTTAAACTTGTCAAATATTAATTATTATTTTTAATTGTAAAACTAACGTTTTTAAGACAAGATTTTTTATGCATAGCACAAAGGGTAACAATTATTATAAGCAATAATTATCAGCCTGAAACACTCATCCACATTGAAAAATCTTCCGAGAAAAGATACATGACGCCAACGGGACTTGAACCCGTGTCCTCTCGATTGCCGGTCGATTGCTCTTGACCACTGAGCTATGGCGGCTTATCTCGTACCCGCCAAATGATTCAATATATGCTAGTGTTTCATTTAACAATTACTGCTTATTATATTTTTTCCACCTGAAAACAACCAACTTTATTTTTGCGAGAGAAACATTGTAAGTGTTAAGTCCCTCGCTAGGTGGCGTCGAGACAAATTATGTCTTCATTTATTGGGGAAATACTTAAACTTGTCAAATATTAATTATTATTTTTAATTGTAAAACTAACGTTTTTAAGACAAGATTTTTTATGCATAGCACAAAGGGTAACAATTATTATAAGCAATAATTATCAGCCTGAAACACTCATCCACATTGAAAAATCTTCCGAGAAAAGATACATGACGCCAACGGGACTTGAACCCGTGTCCTCTCGATTGCCGGTCGATTGCTCTTGACCACTGAGCTATGGCGGCTTATCTCGTACCCGCCAAATGATTCAATATATGCTAGTGTTTCATTTAACAATTACTGCTTATTATATTTTTTCCACCTGAAAACAACCAACTTTATTTTTGCGAGAGAAACATTGTAAGTGTTAAGTCCCTCGCTAGGTGGCGTCGAGACAAATTATGTCTTCATTTATTGGGGAAATACTTAAACTTGTCAAATATTAATTATTATTTTTAATTGTAAAACTAACGTTTTTAAGACAAGATTTTTTATGCATAGCACAAAGGGTAACAATTATTATAAGCAATAATTATCAGCCTGAAACACTCATCCACATTGAAAAATCTTCCGAGAAAAGATACATGACGCCAACGGGACTTGAACCCGTGTCCTCTCGATTGCCGGTCGATTGCTCTTGACCACTGAGCTATGGCGGCTTATCTCGTACCCGCCAAATGATTCAATATATGCTAGTGTTTCATTTAACAATTACTGCTTATTATATTTTTTCCACCTGAAAACAACCAACTTTATTTTTGCGAGAGAAACATTGTAAGTGTTAAGTCCCTCGCTAGGTGGCGTCGAGACAAATTATGTCTTCATTTATTGGGGAAATACTTAAACTTGTCAAATATTAATTATTATTTTTAATTGTAAAACTAACGTTTTTAAGACAAGATTTTTTATGCATAGCACAAAGGGTAACAATTATTATAAGCAATAATTATCAGCCTGAAACACTCATCCACATTGAAAAATCTTCAGAGAAAAGATACATGACGCCAACGGGACTTGAACCCGTGTCCTCTCGATTGCCGGTCGATTGCTCTTGACCACTGAGCTATGGCGGCTTATCTCGTACCCGCCAAATGATTCAATATATGCTAGTGTTTCATTTAACAATTACTGCTTATTATATTTTTTCCACCTGAAAACAACCAACTTTATTTTTGCGAGAGAAACATTGTAAGTGTTAAGTCCCTCGCTAGGTGGCGTCGAGACAAATTATGTCTTCATTTATTGGGGAAATACTTAAACTTGTCAAATATTAATTATTATTTTTAATTGTAAAACTAACGTTTTTAAGACAAGATTTTTTATGCATAGCACAAAGGGTAACAATTATTATAAGCAATAATTATCAGCCTGAAACACTCATCCACATTGAAAAATCTTCCGAGAAAAGATACATGACGCCAACGGGACTTGAACCCGTGTCCTCTCGATTGCCGGTCGATTGCTCTTGACCACTGAGCTATGGCGGCTTATCTCGTACCCGCCAAATGATTCAATATATGCTAGTGTTTCATTTAACAATTACTGCTTATTATATTTTTTCCACCTGAAAACAACCAACTTTATTTTTGCGAGAGAAACATTGTAAGTGTTAAGTCCCTCGCTAGGTGGCGTCGAGACAAATTATGTCTTCATTTATTGGGGAAATACTTAAACTTGTCAAATATTAATTATTATTTTTAATTGTAAAACTAACGTTTTTAAGACAAGATTTTTTATGCATAGCACAAAGGGTAACAATTATTATAAGCAATAATTATCAGCCTGAAACACTCATCCACATTGAAAAATCTTCCGAGAAAAGATACATGACGCCAACGGGACTTGAACCCGTGTCCTCTCGATTGCCGGTCGATTGCTCTTGACCACTGAGCTATGGCGGCTTATCTCGTACCCGCCAAATGATTCAATATATGCTAGTGTTTCATTTAACAATTACTGCTTATTATATTTTTTCCACCTGAAAACAACCAACTTTATTTTTGCGAGAGAAACATTGTAAGTGTTAAGTCCCTCGCTAGGTGGCGTCGAGACAAATTATGTCTTCATTTATTGGGGAAATACTTAAACTTGTCAAATATTAATTATTATTTTTAATTGTAAAACTAACGTTTTTAAGACAAGATTTTTTATGCATAGCACAAAGGGTAACAATTATTATAAGCAATAATTATCAGCCTGAAACACTCATCCACATTGAAAAATCTCCGAGAAAAGATACATGACGCCAACGGGACTTGAACCCGTGTCCTCTCGATTGCCGGTCGATTGCTCTTGACCACTGAGCTATGGCGGCTTATCTCGTACCCGCCAAATGATTCAATATATGCTAGTGTTTCATTTAACAATTACTGCTTATTATATTTTTTCCACCTGAAAACAACCAACTTTATTTTTGCGAGAGAAACATTGTAAGTGTTAAGTCCCTCGCTAGGTGGCGTCGAGACAAATTATGTCTTCATTTATTGGGGAAATACTTAAACTTGTCAAATATTAATTATTATTTTTAATTGTAAAACTAACGTTTTTAAGACAAGATTTTTTATGCATAGCACAAAGGGTAACAATTATTATAAGCAATAATTATCAGCCTGAAACACTCATCCACATTGAAAAATCTTCCGAGAAAAGATACATGACGCCAACGGGACTTGAACCCGTGTCCTCTCGATTGCCGGTCGATTGCTCTTGACCACTGAGCTATGGCGGCTTATCTCGTACCCGCCAAATGATTCAATATATGCTAGTGTTTCATTTAACAATTACTGCTTATTATATTTTTTCCACCTGAAAACAACCAACTTTATTTTTGCGAGAGAAACATTGTAAGTGTTAAGTCCCTCGCTAGGTGGCGTCGAGACAAATTATGTCTTCATTTATTGGGGAAATACTTAAACTTGTCAAATATTAATTATTATTTTTAATTGTAAAACTAACGTTTTTAAGACAAGATTTTTTATGCATAGCACAAAGGGTAACAATTATTATAAGCAATAATTATCAGCCTGAAACACTCATCCACATTGAAAAATCTTCCGAGAAAAGATACATGACGCCAACGGGACTTGAACCCGTGTCCTCTCGATTGCCGGTCGATTGCTCTTGACCACTGAGCTATGGCGGCTTATCTCGTACC